>CM040632.1:4170939-6670939 GCA_022818045.1 Neotoxoptera formosana | reverse complement strand
GCGTGAAATTTTCCATTAGGATATATAATATAATAAGAGGCAAACGTGGAAAAACGGCGACAAAAAAATACTTTACATACACAGTGACGGATGGCGCTCGCACAGCGGGTGTCGCCGAAGGTCCGAAGCGTTAATACGGCGATGTGCCTAAGTCCGCGGGCGATTTCTCTGCCGGTTCATATACGAATAATAATAATAATAATGGTAATAATAATATATACGCTCGTGTTTGACCAGCTGTCGCCACCAGCTCGTTTATATAATATTTCCACTGCGAGCGAAATAATAATAATAATAACAACAATAATATTGTTATGGACACACACTCCGAGTGTTCAAAAACTTTACCGGTTATCCCCCCCCCCATCCCCTCGCCCCGTCACACGACACTATCTCTTACCACCCACCGCGGTCGGGTCTCCATGCCCGTACGGCGCGGCGTGCGGCGTTTTAATAATCGCCTGCTGGTCCCGATACACGAGGTATGCGCTGTTGCTGTGCACCGCTGCAGCCGCCGCCGCCGTCGGATTCATAAATAAAACAACGATCATCCGGCGCGCGGTAGAGCTTTATAATATAATATATTGTATATTGCGACCTTTATTATCATACGCGAATAACATAATATAATATCCGTAGATATTATGCGGACGACGCGGCTGACGGTGTATAAATATGATAATGGTTTAATATATTATTTTACAAGTGCGGGCGAAGAAGGGCACACCGGTTACGCAGGGTCGTCTATTTTCAGCAGCCGAAAACGAGCTTGACAAAATATGATTTTCACAGTCGTCCATAAACAAAACGTCCTACGGAAACACGCGGTGTGTCTCATTGGAATAATTCACGATGTGTTTGTCGAAAACATTGCTTAAAAAAATTACTTCTATTAGAGATCGTCTTAATTATAAAATCATATAGTTCCCATCAGTAATTCACTATGAGGTCCACTTAAATTCAAAATACATTAAAAATTAATTAACATTTTTGGTTTATTAAGATTTGAGATAGCCTATTTATATATAGAGCTATAATTATGTAAATATTTTACAGGCAGAACTACTGATTTCCATTAAGTATTCAAATAGTTAGGTAAGTTTTAAAAGTTCAGGCGGGTCGTGTCTGCAGACAGGAGAGTAAATATTAAATTACATATAGGTAGTTGGTGAGAGGTCTTTATTAAAACAAACACGGTGTTCTATTAAAACCCTTTATGTAATATATTAATGTATAATATGATATTAAGATGACGTTATATTTTGGTTGGATTCACATACACGCGTCGGTTTAAACTAAACAAATATTACAATAACGATACGTCTAACGGGACTTATGTTTTTCCGAAAATTCGTTTAGAATATTATTATGTTTAATTTTTGTTTTATAATATTAAAAAATAATATTATAGGTGTGGGTATGCTGCACATGTTTCGGCCAGACGTTATAACTGTTTAAGTCGAATTCACATTTTCAGAGTTCAACTGTGGTTTTTTTGTCTTTTTTTATTTTTAAAATAACGCGTACTTGATGCTAATCTATAATTTAATATTGTATTGCCGTATTATTCAGATACGCGTGGCGGGTGCACCTTATTGTGCATATTATGTACACAATATACATCGTCTGCAGGCAACAATAAAAGCTTCTTATCCTGTACCACTACACAGTAGAAAAAGCGAGGAAACACGCTATAATATTATACTTAGATTTAAAAGAAGAATAAAAAGGACAATTTTTTCAACATGAATACATTTATAATTATAATATAACTGTTATTTTGCAATTAAAAACAAATATTGTATATAACTAAGTAGGTAACTTAACTTAACTAAGAAATGTCATTAATTATCTAATGAAATTAAAAAAATAACATTTTTGGAAGTTAATTGAAATTGTTCTCTTTCCACGGTATCCCGTGGATAATGTTAAACGATGCGTTGAAATAAAAACTATTTGGACCCAGTTTTTCCATCAAATGTTTACTATAGGTACCTGGGAAAATGGCTCTCTTATAGTTACCACATTTTTAATTAGCATTTGTTATGCTCCTTTATTTATTAAATTTCCCCAAAATGATATTTTGAGTGCCTCGGAGTCAAGTCTGTTAATTTGGTGTATTATTATTTTGCAGTTCATACTGTAGGCTGTAAGTGCAAATATATTATACTGAATTTGATCTGCAAATAAAAATAATGGTGCTATGTAAATGATAAGAAAAAAAAAAATATTAAATTAGTCATAAATTCTCCAGTATATTTCGAGCCGTGGTATCGATTATCTGAATAACACTTTAGTGGTAATTAGCGGTGATACCGTAAATAATTTTAAAAGTTGTGCACGTTAAAAAAAAATTAAAAACAAGTTTTAATTTTTATAATTTACGCTGAGTGTTCCGGTTGCTGTACTTTTGTGTAATCGTTTTACACTGTTATCGCGTAACACGCATATTGTAGTTCCTGCGAAAACACTAATTTATAATAGTCGTTTTTTAGTCGTTTGCTTTTGACGGTCGTTTTTCATTTGACTGCAGAACTAGTTAAAAATATTTTAAATTAACAATGATAGTCGGTGACAATGAGCAACATATTCGTATTAATGTAATAAATTGTATAATTTGATTCACTTTTTATGCGATAAATCCGAGTAACCAAAAAACCTAAATTGTATTACATAGATGACGAATTTCAGGATATGTTTTTGTATGTTTTACCTACGGTTAAATAGTTTTATGTCAATTTGATTGTATACGGCTTTAAATAATATCATTTTAATTCCATCAACATGTTTGTGCAGTATTATACTTCCAGTATTTTTATTCTAGATGTGGGGTGAAGTGAGTTTAGCACATAATTTAGATGGTTTGGGCAATAATAACGTACGTCACTAAAATGTCTAAAGTACAAAAGGTATATTATCTCACTCGTTCATTAAAAACTAACAGTCTATATTTATCGTAAAAATATTTATAATACGCGTACGTATATATGAGAACAAAAAAATTATAACCATTTGATATATATATATTTTTTAATTTAAAATAAATTATTTAAAGTGAAAAAAAATATCTTAATTGGCTTTATTCTTTTTCTCGGTGGTTTAATTTCTCTCATTATTTTTTTCAATGGCTGAATACAAAAAACTTTTATGCCTCGAGTAAAACACTTATCTCATTAGAAGTAAATCTTCAGACATACAGTTTTGTCTGAAGGAAGAAACCAACATTCCAAAATACCAAAAGCCAAATTTATACTCAAAAAAATTTTTAAAAGTTTTTGAATTTAATTTAACGAAACCATAATATTTTGTAAACATTAGAAATTATGGTATATTTATTTTAATCCAGTATTTTATGAATATGTGATTTAAAAATGTTCTATATATCTTAGAGAGAGAAAAAATGTTTCTGTAGGTATGAATAATAATAATAATACATTATTTATTGTAATAATATACAAGCTAAAATTCAGTTTTAATACGATTTTTGTGCAATTAATATAATATTGTGACAATATTATAATAATAGAGAAAACTATGCGACGAAATCGATATCAACCATAATTTTAATAATATTACTACCTTATTACAAATAACAATATGATATAGTTAATTATTCAACAAGAACAAAAAAAAAAAAAACGTGATCATCTTGTTTTTGGATTGTCGGGCAATTAAACGCAGGGCCAAATTTCCTTGGCGATAATACGACTACGTGGGTTTTTCCGGAGTTTAAACTGCATCTGACAGTGTGGTCGCGAATAATAGTAATAATAATAACAATTGTAAGCAATATCGTATGCATACCAGATACAAAAAGGGCGTGCGCAAAGGCTTGCTGGTCGACGCCAATGTCGAGTGAGATGCTCGAACTCGCCCAGAGAAGTGTTTAGCGGCTTAGTATTAATAATAATAATAATTTTGTACATAATAATAATATAAAAAACGCCATTATTTCTGGTTCGGGGTGGGGTCGAGTGTGCGAGTTGGATCTGGAGCGGGCGTTTTGCGGACGGGGCGCGAGCCTTGGCAAAAAGCTGCAGATTCTAGTTGCGAGATTACGACTAGGTCGTATAATATGTGTATAATATAGAATAATTATTGTAATATCGCGATACACCGTATATATAATAAAAGCGTCGCGATCCTCTGAGGTAAGGTCGGGCGGCGGTTTGTAACGTTAAAATAATATGTTTATATATTATATAATGTGGTGCATATAAATATGCGCTAATTTTCTACCCTCTCGATGTCGGAAAATATACCGGGGTCAGGGTGTGCATGTAGGTGTGGGGGGGGGGGGTTCTAGTGTAAAAACAGTTCAAGTATATATTATTAGCGCACACGCCCCGACACCGTGGATCCAAAGACCGAAGTTCGTGTCGCGTAGTCTTTTTTTTTCCCTATAGCGGTCGGGCCAAACATTCTGCACCCGCGTTTCTTCTCTTCCGCACAGTGTGCTATTACTTATTATTATTATTATTATTATTATTATTATCATCATTATCACCGTCATCGTCATCGTCATCTTCATTATTATCATCATTATTGTTTTATCGTCGTCGCGAGCGAGATATATATTACGGTACGGAATAATGTACGGCGGCCAGAAGTGTATTGTGGTTAGCGCGCGAAGTTGCCGAAATGTCAACAGTAGCAAACGTCACGGGCAGCAGCGACTAGCGAGCACGCGACAAAAAATGGCCCGCGAAATTATTTATACTCAAACTTTAACGCACGCAAACGAATAAAAAAAAAATATATGAAATAATGGAAAGTTACGAATCCACCACTCTATTGATAGTAATATAATAATATTATTATTGTGGAAACTATCATAATAATTATGACAATTAGCAATTTCGAACCTTTCGGCGTTAATAATATTAATCTGCCTTTTACGGTGTGATAAGAAATAGTTGTTTATTATACTATTATAATATAACGAGTATACCGTGCTTCCTGAAAAAAAAACTACGGCCAACATTAATAAACCGAAGCGAACCCGAAGAAACACATACAAATTTAATTTAATATACATATGGGCACATTTGCATGGGAAATGTAACAATAATGCTGATATAAAACGAGTTTCAGATGGATAAAGATGTGAAATGTGCATTATACACGATATAATATTATGTATATTATCGTACCTATATAGGTACAAATAATAGATAGCATAGTAGAATTGTACGTTTGTAACAAATTTTAAGTAGAAACAAATGACTATTTTTTTTGTAGTTAATTTGCATTTTAGGGGCTTATTATTAAATCATCATTACTTTGATTTAATACAATTGACATTTATAGATTGCAAAGAACATTTTTTTGCAAAAATGATATTGTTTTTTACAAATAGCCAAATATTATCAGTGATGTGTTTACATAAAAGACAGATAATTCACAATAAATACATATTTTTTCTTTATGTAAAAGATGAATATTAAAACGTCATCATACATTTTTAGTGTAAAATATATAAAAATAAAAATTATCGTTTATTACCTGAATGCAATTCCTAAAGTTTGTTTTGATGTATTATGACTTAATGTTGAATTTTTTTAGAAATTCTGTGTTTTAAGCTTTGTTATCTTCAAATATGCTTAGTTATAATCCTTTGGAAATAACAAAGCCGATAGCCTAGTTGAACGTCCAGTTTAATATCTTATAATGTATTACAGTTGTAGTTATTATTTTAGAAAATAAAGGCTACTTATTTGTAAGAAATTTACAGGTATAAATAATAAAACATTTCGATAATAGATAAATTGTTATACTGAAATGATGTGTTTGTACTTAACTCTATATTGAGTACTCAATTCTCATTATTTTCTAATACGATTATTATTGAGTATAGGCTATAGAAATTAATTTTTCATAAAGACATTGAGTATGGTATACATATAGTCACTTAGTTCAATGTTATACTACGTTCTGTTAAATAACAGACTTGGATCAATTTTCGTTTACTACATTTAATCTTATTGAAATCTATACTTAGTTTAAAACTGTAAATTTTTGCCATTACATATTATTATACTTTTATATTTTTTTTCAGAATTACGCTTTTTTAACATTTGAAAAAAATATAATTGGATCTTACGATATAAGGATCACAAGATAATACATATTTATTTACATTATATATTATGGCGATTATTTCAAATAATGCATTATTTCAAATATTTTTTAAATATATGTACCAAATATTGGAAGAATCATTTTTGTATTCATAAGTAATCAAATTTGAGATGAGCAGATGTATTTGGTCCACAAATAATTTAGCTGAGTATTGTATACCGTGTACCCTTTGTTATGTAACTCTGATTTTATCTAAACTGTGATATAATATAATATAAGTATTTAAAAAAAAAAATAAATATGACTTCATTATTTGATAAACATCGACATATTCATTAATTATTCTGCTCCAGAGTAAAAAACACATAGGTTTTCGTTTGAAAACTAAATGTCGATAGCGATTTCATCGGTGAATGCTGAGTTTACTGTATAATAATATGCGCAAAATAATATGATCGAATTGTAAGTAAATTGTAATGTAATTATCTTGTAAGTGTCAGTATATCAAATAATGTGCGCCTACATAGTTAATGTAATCCCAATATAATATATTAAATATATTATGACGTATATTACAATATGCATAATTTAGGTACTCCGACAAAATATAGCCGGTAAAATATCGTGTGACCAAAATATCGCAATTAAAATATCGCTTTTTAATCAGTTTTTTGTAATTCACGGAAAATTAAATGACGGATCCATATTCCCAATGATATACAGTATAATGACTCACAAAAGAGAACAAGCTTACGATATTTTGTTTAATTTTCTAGCAGATGAACTTGGAGACCTTTGAATTTCATTAAATATATACTTCCATTAATTAATATACATATTTATTTTTTTTTTTATTACTTCAATTTTATTAAATTATACATATTTTTATTATTTTTATCAATTCCAATATATATTAATATAACAATATTATATGCTTGAAATATATTATTTATTCATAACTAAATTACTGCTATATTTCATGCTGGTAATATTAATTCTATGCCATATAATGGTTTCGCGATATTTTGGTCGCGCGATATTTTACCGACGATATTTTGTCGGTGATTCTTTAATTAAAAACACATATTTTTAAATTATTCAGAAAACTCAAATGCCCGATATAAGTTCTACTGTGGCCAATACCCAATCAAGTTTTAGTACTTTTTCGGATTTTAAAATAAAACAAATAGTGGATCTATTTGTTAATATTGATCAGTAAAAGGTTACATTTGAAATCGTAACTGACACTCTTTATTAAACAATGGGTACTGGTAGTAACTTTTTTGCTGGATCAAAAGTAATCAATGTGTTTTTTTTTTTTTTAAATAATGTTTTTATTGACTGAATGGATATACTATTGTTCGAGGACTTATAGAAAAAAAACTCACTCTTGTGGTAGTCATTAGACTTAGATTTTGAAGGGAAATGGATAAAAATAATAAAAGGTTTCATGGTCTGTAAAAAAAAACTGATACGTATCTAAAAAATTGTTTGTGATACTTCAACAATAGCAGCCATTAACAATTTCTAATCACTTACTTTTTTGAACTAAAAGTTCAGCTAATTCCACAGTTAATTTTTATATATTGGATGAACCATCCAAAATTAAGTAATTTACTTGTGTATACTGAATCGATAAAAATATGTATTTTAAAATAAATGGTAAATATTTAATCAAGTCTTTATTTTGTCCTACTAGAAAAAAATGTGGACGTAAGATAGTAGATAAAAAATAAAGTACGGCTCTTTGGTTCATATAATTAAATATATATTGACTATTGTATTTTTCTACATATGAATTGTTTATTACTTCACTCAAGTATCTTAAAATTATTACTTGGTGGCCATAAATGTAATATTACTGATAATTACTAAACATTTTATCTACTCAAAATAATCGTGTTTAACTAATTATTTTGATACGATTATAGTATTATCACGTTAGCAGATGGGTGAATAGTTTTGCATATTATATTACGTTCTGTCAGCATATTGTTATGGTTTGAAATACATAAACCAAATGATTAATAATTCAATAATCATTAATCATTTAAAATATAAACTATATTATGGCACATACAAATCATACATTTAAATTAAAAACTTATATTTTCCACTGGAGCAAAATAAATGTTATAATATTATACAATATGAGTTATTTTTTGATTTTATAGTATTGAATTTTTTTTTTTTTGTAATTTAAAGAATTTTCTCAAGTTTTGATTATCGTGATTTATTTTATATCAAAGATTAGAGTGTCCCAAATGTATTCATAAGAAGATTGAATTGACAGTTTGACGAGTAATTTATTGATAAAACTTTATTATTTCTAGTAATATTGGTTGTCTCTGAACATTGTTCTCATTACTCAGCTAATATTGTTAATTCAATACACTTTAATTGCTTAGGTTTATATGTTTATATATAAAAGGCTATTGATTTGACATTTGATATTGTTTTAATTATTTTACATTTAATTTTTAGAAAAATATTTTATCTTGAATATAGAAAAATATAACATTTGCTTTTCACTAGAACCATACGTTTATACATTTATAATAATAATAATGTATAACCATGGTAGGTAGTAAGGAACTTAATAGGTCTGAGAATTTTATCATTACCAACATTTTGAAATACCGAACTCAATAAAAACTAAGGTAGCTGAAAGTGTCTCGAGTGGAATAATGTTGAAATTAAAGTTGTTTGTTCAAATCTGAATTACTCTCAAGGGTGCTGGGGGCCCAGATGTGTATTTTTTTTTATATGATAGTGTCATAAAATGAATCATTTGATTTCAGGAACTGTTGTTGAAATATATTGAGAATATATTATGCTCGATGATTGTGTAACTTATAGAACATTTTTATAAAAACACTAAATTTTGTTGTTTATTCATTTTTATTGTTGCAATTTAAAAAAATATTATTAGAAAAGAATTAGGTATAGCCCAAATCGATTATGATCAATCCATGGTACTATTTTGCCTACCCACAGTGCCGTGTTACTCATTTTTTAAATGTATTTTCTTTATATTCTACGAATGTTAAACACTTTTATTTATTTATAATTTGAAGTTCAGAGTATTATTGCTGGATGGTTCTTCTTTTCAAGTCTTCATGTTTCTTATTTTTATTCTACGCTCATAATGCTTATTGTCACTATATTACAGTACCTATATAAATATATATATTTTCTAATAAAGGTAAAAAAAAAGTAATTCAACAACATTTGCAAAAATTAATTATATTTAAAATTTTTTTTATCTTTATTATTAAAATTATTACCATATGTACATTTTTAATTTCATAATCCTACTCAGATATTCGGTTAAGATTTTGAATGCATAACAATTGCTCTAATATTTTCATATGAGTATTAACAGTGATAACCAATATTAACTATATACTAATATTATATACACTAATATTAATTATATTAGTTATCTCTGTTTTAAGTTTTGATGTGCAGAGATTGTTCACTAACAGTTCGCGGTGAACCCTCAAACCCTTGTGAGACGACTTCACTCAGCTCACGTTGCGAGAAAGAGGGCCTTGGTGATTTACCAATTCAGCCTTTAAGCTGATTTCGTATATACGTTTTTATATCTTGAGAAAATTGAACCATTTTTTCGAATGACGCGTGTAGAATTTGGCGAGTTTAAAATAATATATATCTACTATTATACGCGACACTTGAGCGTTAAAATATATTGCGATTTACGCATGAATTAATGCAATAATTGATGTCGGCGTCATCTACTGGTTTGTCCGTGAATATAAGACCACCCTTTGTTAAATGATATAGGTAAGGATAGGTACGCGGTGTTTTAGCCATCACAGTGTGCTCATCGATGACAGTGTTATCGGCGGGCTTACACTGTGGTTTTTCCCGTTAAGGAGTGATGTATATAGTATATACATTATGCGATACGAATGAGACCTCGGTGCGTCGTTAGCGCATTTTTCAACGTAAAAAAAAAAAAATAATAATAATAATAATAATACTAAATAAATAATATAATAAACCCGAGGATTTGCGGTGGTTGTGAAGGATGCCGGTTCACAACAATAATTCGGTTTGGTATATATTTTTTTTAATAGGTAATAATAATAATAATAATAATATAGGGATTTCCTGCCCGGCGTGTGTTCGGCAGACTGGGAAAGATTATATTATGTTATCTGAATATCATCACCGCCGCCGTCTGTGGGAAAATTCTGGACTGGATCCATGCGTCCTGTCTGCGCCACCGGTATTTGATGGGCCTATAGAAATACGATAATCCAGACGAACGAACATCGTAATAATGGTTTATAGTAATCGAGATCCGACCTCCGTCTCCCCTATCTGCCACCGCCACCATTGCGTATCCCGTGAACCATATTATAAAATACCTCGGCCTCCACGAGAGCTGATGGTGGTTGAGTGGATGGGTTGGTGGAGGCCAGGGTTGAGATGACGGAGGGAGTGGGAAAACCGATGACAGGCAAAGTTTTTCTCTCAGAACCGTCATAATGCGTCCGTATTTTCTTTTTTTTATGTATCTGATTATTATTATTATTACTATTATTTCGTTATCCCGCGGTGAAGGCTGCTATATATGTTACAATATGTATAATATGCGGCGATAGTTTGAAACGACGAAAAACAACAGTTCTGTTACATACAGATAAATATGTGTCTGTGCCACTCTCGCGAAAACAAGGAGCGGTATAATACCTGCAGGACAACCAAAAACAGTTTTTTTATTTTATTAATTTTACTATTTCACATAAGTGCATTCGTAATTAAAAAATGTCGAAATGATACCAACAACAAAAAACGTCTTACAAACCTATAATATGTAATAAGTACATAGTATGAGCTGTGACAAGATTCTACTGATATCAAGGTCGGAGTGATAGGATGTTTTCGAAAATGTTGTTTATTTAGGTTTTGGTTTTAATACGACATATTTTGTCTTATGAATGTATTTATGAACAACGATGAAGATATGTTGATGTTAACTACAAACCCATTATAAAAATTCCACACCACTTGTATAATAAATACTTGTGTCATATAAAATTATGAAATTATTATCGGTTTAAAAAATAGGTACATTTAAAACAAAGACACGAGTAAATTAATATAATTTGTATATTTAATATCGTATATGAAATTCAGAACAAAAATGCCTAAAACTATATTAAATTAAATTTTTGTGTATACAAATTAATTTAGATAGTTGATTCTTTTCAATTATTTAATTCAAATTTTAAATTTACTTTTTCATTTAATAATAAAAATATAACATAATATATTATTTATTGAGCAATTATAAATTACAATTTGTTGATACTATAGAATTTTTAAAACATAAATTTAAAGATTACAGTTTCTATGCATTTTTTTTAATTACACAGACTCTTAATGTCTTTTAAAAGTAAATTGAAGACATAAAACTTAAGTAATATTCTAAGTTTAAAAGATAACTCGTATACATTATCCTCAGTTAAACCTTTTTTAAGTAAAAAGAAATAAGATAAATATTTGTTAAAAAATTACTTATCATTCAGTAGTTTATAGTTTTTATGTATTATATTCCAAAGTATAATTTTATAACGAAATAGTAGTAAATAATTATGTAATCTACTAATTATTATTACACATAACTATAAATTCTTAATTGTATAATTTATAACAGTAATTATAATGTATAATAAAGATTATCAATATATTTAAATAACTATAGTTTATTAAAATTTAAATGCAATATATTTTGTTAAAACAATTAAGGTAAAAGTGACACTAGAAGCGATATGTTGTAAATTACACGTATTTTTTTATAGTGCGATAAGAAATAAATTACTTTTCTAAAGTACTACCCGTCTTCAATTAGTCAAATAAAGGTGTACATTGAATATAATTTAATAATTATTTTTTAGCTTCTGAACCACGTTGAAAATGTTAGTATTCTGCTGCTATAATAAGTACAATTTGGTTAGTGTATTAAATCATAATGCACGGTAAAGATATTTGTACGGAATTATTTTGCTATTAAAGAGGTTTCCTGGTCGAATGGATTTTTGTTAATTGTTTGATTTAATTTAAACTATAGTAAAAATTATCTATAACTGTAAATTTATTAATTTTCATTAAGTACCTACGTTTACTGTATAATAAAATTGCACACATAATTAAACTCAGAAATGTGAATATGTAAAGACAGATAAAATATTGGTTTACAAAGAGAAATCCAGTAATTAATAATTATAGATGTTTAATTACTGTAAGCAGCATAATATAAAGAGCTTCAAAAATGAAGTCGTATATAGTTAAAATGTTTAACAATGTTAAGAAGATAAAAGAGATTAAACAATACATTTTTTTCCGATATAAGTAAATAAAAAAAATCTAGAACTTTCCAGTATTGTCTATTCAAAACTTGAATTGTGTTTATGATGCTCACTGCTCAGGAAGCTGAACGACCTTTAATTTTATTATCATTAAACAGTCAAGTACTTTTTCGAAACTCAGTTGCGACTGAAACTTATACTAAGGGGGTTATGAATAGTTTTTTTGGAGGGCGGAGTGGAGGCTATGCCTCTCGGCCTCCTTAATTGCCCTTTTGGTTCGTAATATAAATAATACAAACGCAGACTGTGAAGAGAAACTGAAAAATTGGAAATTGGAAATTGAAAAAAACCAGTTGCCGAACGAACCCGACGCAGCCCGTCAGCAACAGTATGCGAACCGTCGTCGGCGATATAGTATTATTCGCATGGTGCAGTAAAAATATGATATTATTATCACGTACCGTTATTGCGTTACACGTTATAGGGAGACGTCTCTCGAATTTCACTCGGAAAATGCGTTATATCGGGCGAGCAGCAAGTCGCATCTGTTGCAGCGCGACGGCGCTGGCCGCGTGCGTATCTTACGAATCGGTTTCGGAAAACGAGAGACGTACCGGAGAGACAGAGATAGACAGACATTGACACAGAGACCGGCAGAGACAGATATTGAGTGAGAGAGAGAAAGAAAAAAAATATAAATAGAGAAAGAGAGAGAGAGAGAGAGAGAGAGAGAGAGAGAGACGCGTATCCGGTGCTTCGGGTCCGACGTGACCAGAGTGGTTGGGTGCGCGGCAGTCACACGCGCGCGTCCGACCTTCGACGACTCGCATACAAAGCGTGTCCGCATCTCCGTGCTTAGGTCCCGTCATTGTGCTCGGCAGAGGGGTTCGTCCCTCGGAGGGTCGGCAAAAATTGATAAAGTTTTTCCGTTGTTTTGTTTTGGTTTTTTTCCATGGTTTGCGTGTGTGTTTTAGGTACCGACGAACGGAATACAAATCACCGGTCGGTGGGTACATCAAAAACGTATTAAAGCGTATTTTCATATTAAGCATACACAAATATGTATAAATATAAAATATATTTCGCTCCTCACCCACATTCACCGTTTCGTTGCCAGTGACAAGAAATAATATCGGGTGCAACGAGTCTGTTGTTTTATTATGATTATTATTATTATTATTATTGTTGTTTTATTTTTATTATTCTGACAATTTCACCGGCACATATCGTGTAGTATCTCTTTTTTAGCTGCGTCCACAACGTCCGTCGCCAGAATTGATTTTTGTTCAACTTTTCATACGCGCGTTTTTAAATCGTAATAATACTTCAACGATTCCGCAGTGTGTACCTGCAGTTTACAACATACATTTCGAGTAGTATTATGATAATTAGACGACTGGAGTCGACTAAACACCCCTTGTCAACCTTTTTTCACAATAATATACATTAGTCATAATATATTGTGACGCACGAAAGATATTATATTAATGCTTTAATCGAATTCAGGGTTTATTGTTATTGCCATCATTGTTTTTTACGGTTCGCGTCAAAAACTATATTATATTTTATTCGACGTTTAAACTTTTCAAACATATAACCTAACAGATGGTAGAAAAGTTTTTAGTGAAACCGACGGCGATGGGGTTTATTAAGTAAAGAGAGAAATCTAATATCCGATACATACATAGCGTGTACTATAAAATAGATTTGTTGTGCGTTCTACTAAAAATAAAAACAATTCTATTCACCGTCGTTATGGATCTCGAATTTCCGAGTATTATATTTAATAACCAGCACCTACGTTTATTACACAATTCGCATTATAACGTCGATTACAGCCGACGGAACACGGGGACAGGCAAATGAACAATATATGTGTATAATATTTGCGTACAATAATTATGATGAGACACTGAATACGACTGGTACGCATATTATATGAAGTATACTGTATAGTGTGTGTAATTTAATAAAAATACTAAGGTGTTGATCAACTGTATCAACGTTTTGTGCGTGTAATCGGCTTATGGATCTACCAACAGTCGGCTAATTAAACAGAGTCGAGATTTCCCAGTGCCCGGATTGATGGCAAACGTTTTGCATAATAATATTATTATCTTCATCTTTATTATATTATTACGGGTGTCAATTAAAAGTGTCCGAAATCTTAACCAATTTGATTTAGAACTTCGTGCGTCACTGTGTGCCACAGCAAGTATTATTATTACATTACGTACGGAATTATACTATTTATTTTGTATGGACCGGACCGGATCAGTCGTGCGATGATCATTTAGACATCAATACGAAAACGAATTATTACAATAAAATAAGTTTATACTTTATACATTATACTACAGGCTACCACTGCACAATATTTATAGGTATTTACAGGCATTTTACGGAAACAAAGATTTGTTTTTAACATATCATTTGTTTTTCAATAGTTTTTGAATCGAAATAATAATAATAATAATGAGGTATATTATTGTCTCGATGACCTACTTCATATGTTTTATACTCTATCAAATTTCTATGCAAACAAAACCAAATAGTAAAACATAGTTTAGTTAAAATGATATATTTTTTTCATATTAATAATTCAAGCAGTTTTCTTTTATAGTAAGCAAAATATTCTATATAATATAAATATTTCATATTTGTATTATACGATAAGGATACCAATCTAAAAATATAACGTGTCGGTGGAGAATAAATATAATATAATATTGAGTATGACAAGATGCACGCACAGTAATATGAGAATAAAATATTATACTATCATCATAAATAAAAAAAGTTGCACAACAATGATTTATTTTAATAACACATTTGATAACTATTTAATATATATAAGAGTTTATTTTTTGCTAACTTACTATTTTCTACTTTCACTTGAAAATCGTATTCGGCAGTATAGTGTGTTGCATTATGTAAACCTGTAATATAATTAATGAACAAGATATTTATAAAAGGAAACGTTGATTAAAAACTCTATTAAAAAACATTTTCATAATCTAAATTCCTTAACATCGTTTTAGTCTTTCTTTTTCACTAGCATTTTTTTACGCGATTATTAAAGAATTATTTAACCCCAGACGCGCGTAAGAGGAATAGTGACTCAATACGTACTTCTGTGTATAGCTTTGGAGTGATTTTGCCCTTTTTTAAAACATGAAATGTTTTCTTCCAGTTGTTGTGAGGGATATAAAATCTTATGAAACAGTTAACACATAAAAATATTACGCTAAGAAAAGGTCGACAGTTAATCGATCGAAAATTAATAGAAATCGTATTTAAAAATGTCTAGAGCCGTAATGAATGGTAAAAACAACAATTTTTTTTATGCTCGATTATCAAAATATATTTAAATTATTGATCATTAGTCAAAACGCCAGCATTGTTGGTTATTATTGTCATCACGTGTGTCGTCAATAATATTATTGCAGTGTATGCCACTTGGCTTTCGAAAGACTCAACAATACTCTAAATACTCATACGTGCAAACTGCACGTTGTTCATATAATATGATTACGAGATGCCAGAGGTGACTGCATTGCTTTGAACTCGTTTCGTACACGTATAAGAAGTATTGTCATTCAGTAAAAACCTGCATTGATATTTCAATTTTTTTTTTTGTTTTAAATTTGCCAGTCAGCTTCCGAATACGTTTTTTTGAAAAAAAAATCTGATTGGTATGACACAACCATAATATATACTGCATAATATTATATTATTTTAGACTATAATCCCGACGAAATACTTGAGTAGATCAAGTTTATAGTTAAAAAACTAGTTTGTTGCTTAAATCGTGGCGACTCACAAACGTCACAAAAACACTCGCAAATACTAGCAAATTAATACGCATCGTTTGGTACACGTTTTGACATTTCGGGATAATGTGGGTAGAGTTCACGCAAAGTTAGAACAAGTTAGAGATCTATGATATAAGCGTCTACATTTTTTTTCATAGAGACTGCCTGAAAACTTTAAAAAGGAACACATATAAATTCTCGCAATTCATAAGCTATCGTTTTAAAATGAGTTCAATGTTTAAGAATAACTTGCCAAATTGGTGGTTTATTGAGTATATGATTTATTATCCGAGTGGATTCCGAGACATTTTTATGATATTATGTTATACAATGGAATATTTATTAATATGTAATTTGCTTCCATGATCAGTGATCAAGTCAGAATTATTATATTATTGACGAATAAATAAACAAATAACTGGTGGATGGATCAGGATTCAGGAACTATAGTGAAAAGCGATTACCACTTCTCTCTATAAATTATGTAATGTTTCAAATGCCGTGCACTCAACTGACGATGACGTGGTAAAAAACGAATTATAAACTCTGATCTTTTTACGTTGAAAACAAAATGTATAATGCATACACGCTTGATCTACATATTTTATGGTTATGATAATAATATTAATAATTATCAATTAGTTTAATGTTGGAGTGTCAAACAGTTAGACGTCCGATCGTATTAATGAAAAATAATACTAGTTAGTGTATCACGTGCAGCAATTTATTAAAAGTATAAAATTGTTTAAAACGCTGCACGAAGATGGGAAAGACAAAACCCTAAAAGTAAATTATGACTCAATTATCCTGTTCAGTAATGTCTCTCGGAAATACATACATTTATTTTGCATATTTAAACACTTTTGTATCGTCTGCGATGTTTAAAGAGGGCTTTAGACGTCTAAAATGCATTTTTATGAGTACTATAGAAGGGTATTCAAACGACTAAAATGTTTTAAACATATTAAGGTGTTTTAATACTAGTATATTATTATACCGTCGGTGGAATTTACGATTTATGTATGCACTCATCACATTTGTTTAATTAATATTGTTTGTGAGTGAGACGAGAATCATGAGATATGCACAAATGCACGTCGTCGTGTAGTTTAAAAAGCACCTACAGTGAAGGGCCTGCACACTTCACATTTTTTCATTAAAACCATAATGAAATAACAAAAACATTGGTTTTTACCAGAGCTGAGAAACCATATTTAATGTACTCGTATTTTTGAGCTTTAATACAATTTTTTTGGAAATATAAATTAACCATTATCAATAAAAAAAAATAAAATAACACGTTTCATCAAATTCTATGGTTTTGAAGCAAAGGCAAAACGCAATAAAAAATCAAAATATCTTACCGAGATATTAAAAAAAAGTACACAATATCTACATTTTGGAACATTCGCAACAAAAATCATTGATATGAAAACAAAATATATATTAAATATTATCAATAACAACTATCGACAAAAAAAAATTAAACCGAATTCGAATAAATCGGTTACCGTAAATAAAAATATTATAAATCGTTAAACCCACTATAAAATATACAATGTTCTCGGAAAAATATATTCTTTTTTTTGAAAAATTAAGGATTTAACTGCAAAGGTTATCACCCTGAATAATAATATATTCGCGACATAAAAATATTAAATATTATAATTATACTATTATCTTTTTTCGATACTCATAAAGCGGTTGGTACTATATACGCGCAGTCTTGTGTCGTACGTAGTCTTATGTATAATAATAATAATAATAATAATAGTAATAATATTTTATTATAAAGCACGTCATGCGATTACAGGCATATTATTATAATATTTTGGTGAATAAAATAATAATAAGTCGTGGCGCTGTGGAGTTTACGGGTTTTATCGTTTTGGAAACGCGATTCGCCGGCCGGCGCGTTATTAATGCGGACCTCGGTTGTTTGATGTCAGCCGTGTGGTCTGCGCGGGAGACTTTGATATCGTAACGGTGCGCAGTATATCTCCATAAAGGCCGTGCTCTGCACGCGTTTAACCACGTAATCTATTTCTTATCTATTTGTATTTATTTATTTTGTCGGGTAAAGGGCACGGCGTCAAATAGTTTACCATTGAGTTCCGCAAACAGCGGGCAGATAAAATACGATCGTTAAATATAATGTCCAATGTTTGAAAGTATATCCTAACCGGGACCTCGCGTTAAAGTACCACATCAAACAATATTTTACGGCGATTACACTCTCCTGATTTAATCGATATTCAATAAATGTCGTCGTCGTCGACTGCGATCGTATTCGTATTAATTTCGCGAAGAAATACGCGTACTTCTATATTATATATATAGACGACACGCCATAACCGTTGTATACAAATTTTAACGAACCAACTGTTTAAATGTCAGTATTTTTTCAAATTAATAATAATTAATATGATACGATCAAATATATTATGTGTGTTGGGTGAATTATTTTTTATCAAATATTAAAATGTTCTTAATATTATATTACAGTCCATCACAAAGGCCATTACAAAGAAATTGTTTTAGTTGTTCGAATATAATCTAAAGAGTCAAGGCCGTACATGGGGGGTTCAGGGTTCAACCTCTTCCCCAAATTTCTCCGATTTCATAATTTACCGTTAAATTAACATAAGTTAAAAGAAATCAAAACACAATTTCATAACCCCAATATTTATGGAACAAAGATGTATTTTATCGTTAAACTTTTTATTTTTATTCTACGAGTAAAGTAGAATTTTCACTAAAATGTTTTTGTATATATAAAATTGGTTCTTATACAATTAGTTAGTATTAGTTATATGTTATAATATATAAATATTATAACTTATAAGTAAGACAAGAACTTCAATTCACTAAAAAAAAATATACCTAAATTTAAAAATATTTAACCTACACTTATTTAAACTGAATTCGTAATGAAAAAAGCTTTATTATAGGTAATTAATTAAAATGTATATAAATATATATATCTACAATAAGTTGTTTATTTTTTCAAAAATATCTTTGTATATCATGATGTGAAGAAAATTCTAATAGTTAGTTTATTAGACGACTAGTTAGGTTTATTGTATGGACTTATACTGACACCAGCACTTTGAGTCGTTCGGGTGAAATATCAGGAAGTGTGTTTGAGTCAACTAATTAAATTCTAGATTAAAATTGGAATTTTCATCATAAAAATGCACAGAAAAATATTCTACTTTAGAATATAAAATTAAAAATATATTCAGTTATTTAAAAAAGTTAAATGCTCAAGTAATTATTACACAATTTAGTAGTAAATATAGTTTTCTATGACTACTCTATGTTATTTATTTACAATTGTTTTTTTGTTAAATTATTAAAATTAATTAATACGTGTACATGATATTGAAAATAATCCTAAAAAATAATAATATTGTGCACGTTTATAAAAAATATCCTATATTCTGTACTATTGAAATACAATGGGATATTATGTATTTTGATTTAGCATAAAATTAGAAATGTAATTAAAAGTTAAACAGTTATTAAGATTTTTAGGTTTGTCTATAACTTACTTATAAATAAACAAATAAATGGCTGTTCGTAGTTTCTAGTGAATATCTTAAATACTTATTATGTTACCATAATTAATTACATTTTTTTTGCCGACTTTTTAAAATTATTAGACATTTTTATTTCTTTTTTTACATTTCAATTGAATTTTACGACCACTTCAGTGTCTTTTATTTCAAAATAAATTTGACTAATCATATTAAACTATATGTGATTATAAATATAATGCTATCATTTTAAAATATAATTATAGAAAGTATTAGTAATTAATATTTTTATTAATTTATATATACAGGGTGTAACAGGTCTATTTGACTAATGCAATAACTTTTACAGTGGTAAGCAAGAAATAATTATGAATTTTAACACACTTTGAAAATTGTTTAAAAATTAACGACTTAACCAAATTAAAAGTTTTAAACGCCAAAATGGGTTTTAAATACTTATTTATGAAATAGCTATCTTGGATTATTAGAAAAATATTAAATACAAAATTTTAATTATTTATTTTTGTTGTAAAAAAAAATAAATATAAGATAATATATAAATTATAACGCAGAGCTCTACAAATCATTACAAAAAAAAAAAAAACTTAAAAATATTGATTAGAAAAAAAGTTATTGCATTAGTCGAATAGACCTGTTACACACTGTATATATTTTTAAAGTTTAAGTTAATACATTTATTAAGTAAAAGTATGTTAAAACCAATACATTTATACATTTAGAATCAAGAGTTTTATTTTATAAAAACCTATTTATATGTAAAAAAAACTATTTTGCACAATTTGATTTTGAGAATTCTTAATTTATAACGCATTGATAAAAATCATTTTTAATAATATGAAAAAAAGGTATTTATTGATCACATACTATAAGATTATTTAATATTTTTGTTTACTACTTAAAAAAAACCCTCTGATACGTCGAATTGGGAATCGCTTTATTTGTTGTGACATTTTTTTACTTTTCTAGTTTACATGATATTTCTTTTTTCAAGTGAAATATAATATAGTGATACCGTGTACATGAATAAAATAAAGGCTATTTAAAGCTAATTTTCAATAGCCTATAATAAATTAATTTGTCAAAATCCGATTCCTCGAGGAAAGATAATATAGTATTGACTAAATAAAATGTAAACGGAGGTAATTGATAAGAATATCAAATTTAAAAAATATTCAATCATGATAACTAATCTACAATATTAATTGTTAGTTGTTACCCTCTACCGCAAGACGAATTTATGACATGGCCCACTGGTAGTATATATATTTTTTTGATTTTATTCAACTTCAAAATTCATACACCCTGTCATATTTGGTATTTTTTTTTAGTCCATACAATTGTTGCTCTGCACGTTTTTGCTCAATTTATCAGCAGATCCTCTGACTTGTTCTGTAATCTTGATGCATTGTGCCCGGTCGACGGTGAATATAAAACAGGGAACGTTACAAAATAAAAACATAAATAATCTGTAACCCTTCGTGACCCTGTCAGACAAATCACAATAATAATGTTATTTTTTTTTTCACTAAGAATTTATTATTCATTATTGTTATGCTTGTTATTATTTGTATTTAATAAAGTTTCATGTTAAATTACAAATTCCTATTTAGGCTTAGGTAACGTTTTAAATTACCCAGTATATGTAATTATATGTCTAGTCTACAATTAATCTGGTATTCTGAAATGTTGATATTTTGAAATTTAAAATAATTATAGACGTGAAATGTTAAATTAGTGAACGTAATATGTATATTATGGTGTATTACATTATAATATTTATATGTAGTTTGGCAAATTCAAAATAACAATAAATTATTATTCTACATTAAAAAAAAAAAAAACTTTTTTATAATATTATCAAATTGAATAGCCAAATCAAATACATTTATGGTATAATTTTATTTTATAATGACGTAACAATTATCTCATTCTAAAAAATGTATTTAAATAAAAAAAACAACTTGATAATCACTATTAAATGTATCACGGTGGAATGAAATGATCGATTACTGTCAAAAAATAATAGTAGGTGTACATTATACATGTATCTTGTATTGAAACTCATGAATTTAATAGTAATTACACGAAATTAAATGTCAAGGAAATGTGTTACTGCCAAATGGATTTTGTATTTTATTGCTCAATAGTTAGTGTGAAAAAAAAATGATTTCCTACCGTATAGTAAATACCCATTAGTACCCATTAGTATTTTATATACTTTTATAAAGATATCATGTAAAGCTTGGAGATTGTCTATTAAATCCGAAAAAACAGTTGGTACCTATATATCTATTAATAATAAAATATACTTAAGTTCATAAATTGTTTGTAAATGATGGCTAATAATAAATTAGAAATGCTTGTTAGAGTAACATAAAGAAATTATTTTAATATATATAAGGAGGTACAAGATAATAAGTTTATAAGTACACAATTTTTGTCATATTGTATCGATTGTCACATAGAAAATAATGTTACTGTAGTATAATAAGTACAGAAGCGTTTTAGTAAATGAGTAAAATATTTTTAACGGATTTAATTTCAATTTAATAAAAAGGTACATTTTTTTATACTTGTATTTCTTAAGACGTGTTATTATTGTAAAGCTTTAATTGATATTCTTAAGGAATTTCACAAAATTAAGTTATGCTTGAGCAAACAATAACAAAATATTCTTAGAAATATTATAAATTATTCATGTTTATTTTTAATCAATTTGATTTTGATTATTTTAAATTTGTTTATATTATTAAGATTAGTATGTATTGACCTAATGACCTATAACGATGCACCCTCGTGTACTACTAAGGACCGATTTACATTTCTTATCGATTCGTGTACTTGAAGTATTTATTTATTTGAATTTTATACCAACCGCATTTCCATAGGTAGATTTATTATAATTTCAGTCGTAAAAATACGAGACTGTTATTGATTTTGCATTTGAATAAATTGCTTATATACGAATATCGCGAAATACTATTCTTTACGAAGAAGTTGATTATGTATATGAAATTACTTTTAAATAAGTTGTTAATGAAAACGATCACAATAATTGTGTGATTTCAAATACAAATCAGACTAGTATATAGTTTTGCCTCTTATATAATATATATATATATATATAACAAAAAAAAACTTTGCAGGCTCTAGTAAAATAAGTTTATTGCTAATATGTGCAAGAATATAAAGGTCGACTGTCATCGATATAATATTTTCGATTAAATGACGTTGTATCGATGCTTGTACACACTTTTATTATTATTATATAATATCATTCGGGTTGTATTCACCAATGACGAGTTCGTAGATTCTGCCATTTAAACGCATTAAACATTTCAATTAATACATCCGAAAATTGTTTTAACAGTTATCGAAAAATGAGGATTACTCATGCACGCGTAATAAATGTGTTGACATGTATTTTTTAGTATTTTAGAAATTACTAATTTACATTTTATTTTAAGTGTATATAATAATATAATATAGTTCACTATATTGCACTTTATACCATCGTGCACAGTGCATAAACAACTTGTAATACTTGCGTCCTACAACATATATTCAACGGGTCACCACTTATTGAGCAGAACTCACAGCAAGTCGTGGATGGATAAGTTATAAAAAATTGGCTATCAGTCGCAGATGTTAAACACAAACACGCCGCAAGAACAAATTGACATTGTAAATTAAAGCTTATAATATTATATTGTTTTATGCACATACAGCTGCATTAAAGTATTTTATCAGTTTATAATTACCATGCAATTAAACGATTTAATCATATAATATCATTGCTTTTGTTTATTCAAGTGCTATAGATTGGTTTACGTTCTTTGAAAGGCATTTCATCGAATGCATATTATTACAATTACAAGGTATTCTGTTTTATTACATCAAACTGTGTATTGTAAAAACCATGCAGTCTGCAAAACGAATATTGTTATCAATCGCAACGATATTTGAGTGTTTAAAATTAACATATGCGTTTCAAGTAAATATCCAGAAACCCGATACTGTATTTCTAAGTGTGCCGTTCGATCAATTAAAAAATATCCAATGGCTAGAAAATCCTAAAAATATGGAATCGAAGTGTGGGATGTTCACAGCTTATGAAACCAAAACAGTAGAAAAAGTAAAAAAAAAATATAAATTATTTAAATTTTAAAATCGTCATCGTGTGCAAGAATCTAGGTAGTTGATTGAAAAAGTTTCTCTGTTTAAGGTTGCTGGGAGGTGGTATACCAAGTACGTGTCAAATATTACATCAACCACGGATTATTGTAGTCAATTTACAAGTGAATATCGTATACTTAAATCGTTGTAATAAACTGTAATAAATTTAATAACTGACAACACTGTATTTCAAATTAAATTACAACTGAAAACTTATTTAAGTATGTTAGATAAATTTTAAAGTAAAACTCAATTTTTGAACAACACCCTCCAAAAGTGCTACTATTTAATAATTCATTCTACATTTTGAAGAACAGGCGGCACTTAAATTTGTTTTTTAATATTCTTATTTATGCATATTAAACAAATATATATTCAGCTACCTATATAGTTGCATAATCTTATGAAAGATTGCTATCTAGTTCAATTTTATTTATCGGCTGATGTGTATATGGTTTTAAAATAGATAAATATTGTATTTATATACCTTACAAAAAATAAAATTTAACTTAATATGAAATTACCGAATATTTTTTAGATGTCCAAAGCCCTTGCAAATGTACTGGAATTGATTTTACAATAGCCATAAAAGAAGGAGTTGTTTCATTTATCATGTTTACGACGAATAGAGCGTAGGACATTTTATTAGTATTATTTAAATATATATTAAGCTTAATTGATAAAAAAAAAAATTGTTTTAGAGAAAAATCTGTGACTTATGAGATGGCAACAGCTTCATTCATTGGAAAAAGTCAGTTAAACATGCACCAAATAATAGTACGAAGTGAGCATCATGATTTTTTAATTTTATTTAAACTAAGTATTACAGTAATATTAGTCTTGACAATCAAGTATACATGGTGTACATTCATTTGTACAATTCAAATTATACATAATTTAAAAGTACAAAAAACCATTTAATGTTTTTTTCAATGCTGTTAAAAAATTATAAAATACAGAGTATTTTGCTGTCGAGGAATAGAATACGAGTAAAGTATAACTAATACGAGATTAAGTAAGAACATATTTTGAATATTGAAGGCGATTTTGGAAGATTTAAAAAAGATATAATAGATAATGTAGATGTCGTGGTGATCATTTAGGGAATTTGAAGACGAGGTTGTTATGCAGTGTGTAGAGTGGGAGTCATTTAATGAAAGATAAAGGAATGAGAGTTGGCCGGTCGGGGATAAGAGGAGGCATATGAATGAGAGATCAATGTTTTGAAATTGTGGTTGAGCTAGGACGGTTGGTTGAATAGTTCTATACTAAACAGCAAAATAAAAATTACGTGAGAGTGAGCTTTTCCCAATGATTTAGCCATATTATAAAAATCCTTAGGTTAGAACTAATATTAGACTACGCCATCATTAGAATACCAAGATATTATCTGAGGGACGCCGTGGATTCAGTTAGTTTATCAGCGAATTATTGTTAGTAGTGATTCTTTTGTGGTCTGGTACCCATAGAATTAATATACTGTAAAGCCCGTTTCTGTTAGAGAATAATACAAGAGGTGTCTGATCTTTATTATAAGAGGAGTATCATGATTTAGTGATGTATAATGTTATTATTTTTTTCGTCAAATCATTATGGCTATTTGTCTGTCCAGGTTTTGTGTTAAAATCCAACGCGAAAATAACAGGACATGGAGGTTGGTATACTTTTTCTTAATTAATTAATCAAACGATAATATATAATAATTATTTATTATAGGCTTCATCGTCCCACGAGGTGTTATCGTTGATTCTGATGATTTCAAGTCTTACATAATCATTGTGTTCTGCAGAGAAAGTACTTCAAACATTTATATAATAATCATATGCATTACAGATGTCTGTGTTCTGATTTATTATAAATCATATTTTTTCTTTTTAGAGGCGGTGAAACCTATTGTTATGGTTCTTGTAAAAGCATTTCCTGTCCCTAAAAAAATCAAGAACATAATTTTAAAATATTTAAAAGACAATAATTTTGATACTCAGTTATTTAAAGTCAGTCACAAAAATTGTAAGTATGGTCAAAATATTGTTGGATACTAACCATTTTTAAGAAACTTAGTTAAATTTTATTTTTTTAAATTTATTTTAAATATCTCTATAAAAATGTGTTAAATGTTAGAGTTCTTAAATTATTACAATAACGAAATTCGTTTTGATATACACAATAAAAATACCAAAAATGTATATTTTTTAAAATTCAATTATGTTTTTAAATAAAAATTTATAAAACTTAATAATCATAGTGTATTGGTTTGTGTTTAAATTTACTGATGGTTATATTGTTGAGGTTAATCTACAATCACTTAACCAGGTTTTATTGTATATGTAAAATATTTATAAAATAATTAAAACAGTTTTACTGACAGGAGGAAACATTTATCATAATATGTTTGTATTAAATTGATTGATTACCTACCTACATGGTAACTGTAAACATAAATAGGGTAAAGTTAAAAAATAGACCTTTAAAAGCAGTTAAAAAAATCAGACTTCCGAGCAAAAACAACGAGTTTGATAAATACAACATTTCTTATATAGTTTCAACACTACCTGATATTAAAATATTAAGTAATAATAATTCATAATTGTTACTTAATATTGATGAAAAGTAGGTACTTATGTGGTTATTGATTTATTCTCATTTCCAAATATGATATTACGCAACACGTTTTTCAAATAATACCTGCTATTTTAATATTAAAATATAAATGCTACCTACATCTATGCTTTTGATTATTCCAAATTTACTAGAAAACATACAATATAATAATCCATTACATACCGTTTATCGAAAAAGGAATAAATGCGTGTCTTCTTAAAGATTTGAATATAACTTTAAGTCGTTCAAATTGTTATAAACTTTTTCAGACTTCCAACGATTCAGTTTATTTTTTTATTTATTTCTTGTTTCGATAATGCCTGGGTGAGCTTCGGGTTAAATATTATTGTTACAACTGTTTCATCCAAAATTAAAGTGAATAAAATGTGTACTCCTATTTGCATGTACGCGTCGCCATCGATGTGTTTAAATGCGAATCACAACTTATTTTTGGTGTCTCTACTGAAATTGTTTATAGCGATGTCGTGTCCATCGAAAAATCTGATCTGTCCATTAATTTATAATTGTTATGAACAAAGTATAGGTACACGTTTTGAGCGAATTGTCACGAACGGTACAACTTAAACGGACATTTTACGTTCGGACGTGGACTGCGGTTTGGAAATAATTTTAAAACGGAACGCGCGCCAATAAACAGGTTCGGGCGAGTTTTCGTATTTTATTTATCGTATCTTTTATAACACTCCAGTCGGCATTTGTGCAGTTACTGTTCAACCACGAACTGTCCACGGTCGTTATTTTTATCGTTTATTTCGTTTTTATTAACCGACCGTTTTGTTGTGACAATATATATATATATATATATATACACACTATACAGCCATCGATCGTTATGGCGGGTGACGGGTTGACTGCGTGTGGTTTAATGTGAGTGTCCGTTGATAGGGGCTGCTATGATCTCTGTTTGTATCGCCAATCCTCAACCACGTAAAAAACAACAACAAAAATAAAATGCAAATATATCAAACCACTTGCATATTATGTGTTATATAATAATATTATATAACGACATTTATAGTTATTGTTACATCGGATTGAACACCGAGACATATCGCGTGCGAACCTACATTTGTAGCATAAATAGAGGCACCTATACCTAAATAATATGTTGTGGAAAAAGTATATTCGCGCGACGAAGAATTATTAGTATTTTCGAGATTATTTATGGTTTACCAGTGGCAGTGGTACCAGGGGTGAATGCAAAGAAGGGTTTGCCCGTGTACCGGTATGCGTGTGTTGGTGTGGCGGGAAGTAGCACGGACAGACTGCGAAAGAGGTATATTATATGGGTGTATGTGTGTGTGGGTGTGTGGGTGTGTGGGTGGGAGAGAGAGAGAGAGAGAGAGAGAGAGAGAGAGATAGAGAGTGATAGTGTGTGAGGAGGATGAAGGGGAATTGTGAAGCGAAAAATAAGTAAGCTGTTCAATCACGATGTTATTATCGACTGGCTGGGCGTGTTGTTGGCACGTTGAATAATTCGCGGCGATCAATCATGACAGGAGATGGTTTTTCCTGGTCCACGTATACACACCACCACGTCGTTTCTCAAATCTAACTTACCCCTCTCTCTCTATTTCTCTTTCCCTCGCACACACACGGACACACACAAACACTCATACCATTTTTACCCTCCCCCCACCATCATCACCGGTCGTTTACCACTGTGTTCATTGCACGTTCTAATCCCCTCCCAAAATTCTTTTACACATTTCTTTGCACTTACGGGAACAAAACGTCCGATGTTATTGTTCAATACTCTTCTCCTTTTCTGCTCGTTAAACACACTTAACTACCCAGCTACCGACAAACGTACACACGGACTCCCCCCCCCATCCATCCATCCATCCATCAACACTCACACATACACACGCACACACACACCCTCTCCCGACACCCATTATCGCTCCACTGCGAGTAAACAATAACTTTTGCCAAAACGAAATTATCTTCAGTATATTCTCCACATTGCAGGATATAGTATGTATATATGAGTGCGTGAGCGCGAGTGCGTGCGCGTGTACCTTCAAATTGCTTAGATCACACTCGGAGTTTAACCTTTACGAACGTAGAAAAGTTTTGACTAGCCGGTGCAGTTGCTGCAGCGCAAAGAAGGGTTTCGACCGCAGAGTGATTCATAAATCTCTACTACGCCTGCAAATTACCGTCACTTATACTCGACTGACTAATGTAAATTATTTACGCACACACCCACACACACGGCGCCGCATAACACATATTATATACCGGCGTTCTGCATTATGACTATACTCGTATAAATGCGAAAACTTCCAAGATATCTCTATATTATAACGAGTGTATTTGTATATTAAATACAAGATACCGCGCCGTAATGGCGAAACGTGTCCAGGTGTATTGTGTGCGTGCGTTGTGATTTACGATATGTCTTTGGGTTTGAATAAAAAAACGTATGGAACTCTATGTTATATTATATTCAAACGCCATTCATCAAAATATGATTATTGTGCAAGCGTAACGTTAACCTAATATACTTACCCACAAATGCTTATAATATTTATATTATAATAAAATATTTGAAAACATTGCCAAACTTTCTATTTTGGTTAAGCAACTCGAGAACACCTATCTTCACGTGGTTTGTTGTCAAGTCATAATACGTAACCTTTCTACATAAAAAAATTCAACATTTTTTATTTTTAGAATTTTACATTCCAACGATACGTTATTTATTAGAACTAAATTGTAAGTAATTGCCTTTGTAAGTATTTGAATTTTTAGATTCTAAGCGTAGCGATTGGTGAATTGATTTTACAATGGTATGTGTTTAAAAAAAAAAAAAATTGTGTCTGTTTACACATTAATAGTAGTCGAAATAATGCTTTAAATCCGAACTTCAGTAATTTTTCCGGTAGGAAGGGTAATCTATTTAGTGCCTTCCATGGGTCAAATTGCAAATCTCCAGTAATTTTCAAAAGCATTGGTCAAAACCAAAATAAATTAAGAAAAAAATCAAATTTTGATAGAATTTATCAAAATCACGAACATTTGAAAATTACTTTGTAGTTAAAATTTATAAAATTTTCAATTTTTTATAGCTTAGGCTTGACAATTTTATACAATGATAATGGTAAGTGTTTCATATTGGAGCCAAAAAAAGCTAAACAGAAATAGGCACAATTTTTTTTCATAAAAAACTTTTCAAATTTAAACTAAAACAGTTTTAAAAAAAAATTTTATTTACTTTGTTGTAATTTAAAATTATTATTTGTGGGATCCTACTAGAAACTTTTAAATTATATTATTATAGTTTATACACACAATGACATTTTTCAAATGCAATATTTTTGGCAAAAATTAATGCAACCTATTATAATAGTATTATAAATAGTAAAATAAATTAGTTTATTAGCAATTTAAATATATCTTATAAGTTAAAATATACTTAGTAATAAAGGGTTGATCGACCGTCTTCGCCGAGAATCACTTTTCGTATGCAATGATTTATCATTGAATTCAATTTAACACATGAACTACAGGATCCCACTCGTCACATACTGTACAGCAACAGCAGAGCGGTATTCACATGCTCGCCTCTTTTTTAAAAATATTTGATCTTCGAAAATATACATACACCTATGTTAAGAAGTCTGTAAAATAAAAAAAATAAAAACACAAATATCTTCTGATTTATATTAATTTACATACATTGTAAATATTTTACTTATTTACTCAGTATTTCATTTAAAACGTATTCATAAGTCACACCTGTGAAAGAAATATTAGGTGATACTAAATATGGTTTTAAAAATGAGTGGTCTGAAAATGTAGTTAAAAAATCATTATATATTACGAAATAAGGTAGTTACGCAAAGTATATTAAAATCGAATTTCGAATGAAACAAATGTAAGTTAAGGTGATTTATTGTATTAATTTTGGTCAAATTCCTAAGGGGACAGTCCTTTTATTTGGATTTATTTAATTGCTATTCAATAAAACATGAAAGCGTAGGTTGGAGATTGAACCACATATTATGTTCGGTATCATGAAAGCAGTACACAATTATGTTTGAGTGTTTTGACTGGTGTTTTAGGCCAAACAATCGAATCGAACAGAATATTTTTAATTACAGTATATATTTTACAATCTTGAATCTATTTACGATTAAAAAAAAAATAGGAACTATCATAATTAATTTAATTTTCTTTTCCATGTTCAGAAATTATTTGATTATAGATCTATAGTTATAATCTTAATTAAACAGAATATTTGATACATAAAATAATACTTTATAGTTTATAGTTAACATAATTCATTCACTCAAGTGTTATTCTCAACTCAATGTTATATGTTTTTTTAATTTTCCAAAACGTAATTACTTGTTATTTGGCATGTCAACGGTGGACATAGAAAAAAGAAAAATAAAGTAATTCAATTTTCGGTTCCAATTTAAAAGTCTTTGTTTTCTCTTTTCATTGTGTACTTAACGCTAAGTAAGTTCGTTGCCGTAAAAGTGGAACGAAGCTATTTTTGATTTGTTTCTACCCTGTCCACAGTCAAATATTTTATTAATTTTTCTTTCAAATATTTACATTGTATTACATTATTCGTTTGCTTGTATACTAGAAATAATTACATGTTATTAGAAGTTCGAAAATTATCAGGTTTTGCATTGAATTGATTACATTTTAAAATAACTACTGAGAGTCATATTTTGGATAATATACTTGGCTAAAACAATTATTACTGTAGTTGAATTTTAAAATAATACCAACATCGTCAAGCATTATATACTTAATTTGTTTGAATATTTTTTCTTTCCCTCATCAATAGTTAAATATAATTTATTTATATTTACGAAATTAATAACGATGCGTTTGAACATAAACATAAAAAGGTAGTTCATAAAAATCATTATCGGTAAGACAATTAAAAAGAAAAGAAAAATATGATATGCTTATGAATAAAGTTTTACGAGAAACAAGATTTCAAGTAACATGGAGTTATTTAAGAAATGAAAGCAATGTTTCTTAGAATCATTAGGACATATTTTTGCTCTCTCAATATTGTACCAATTATATTCTTTATAAAATGCGTTTGTAAGTTAAATAATGATATTATATAATATTAAATTGTATGTTTAGCCAATAAACCCAAAATCAATAATGGGCGTAATATTATATTTTTGAACAACATTTCACATACATTATATTATAAAGTTTCTGTATTCGTGTTACAAAGCATATAGTAATACAAATTAAATTTACCAAGTTTATTTAGTTAAAATTAATGTTTTTAAACATTTCTCGGATAACACATTATTCAAATTTGCACTGTATACTATATTTTTCATTTTACCCAGTTCATTCAGAGACGTCCATATAATTACATTCACATATATTATGTTCGTTCTTAACGATAAATGACCAACGTAACCCAGTTTGGCTGTGTCCAACATATTTATATTTTTCAGTAAGGGTTAATAATTTATGTTTTTTCATCCCTACATATCCCAAAACGTTGACCCAATGCTTGTTTAGGTATTTGGGGGTTAAATAACTTCGAAAAAAAAATAAACAAACAAATAACTTTTTCTGGTTTTACAGGTTTTTATTGACTTAACCAGTGTTATAAGAATGTATTACCCCTGCCAAATTCCGTGAATTTCCACAAATTGCACACATTTTTTAGGTTAATTGTAACCGACGTTATAGTATTGATTTCATGCTGAAAATTTTATTAAACAACGGAAAATATACTTTTTAATGATAATTTTCAACATTACATATTTTATTTATTTCATACTAACGGCTATTCAATCATAGAAATATAATATAATATAAAATAATGAAATATACAATTCAATAAAATTTAAGACATTTTAATTAATAACAATAAATTAGTTTTAAAATCATTAGTTTTGGGCGTTTTGTAAGTGTATAACTTTTTTACATTAATTAAGTTTTTGTTATCACATATTAGATAAGATTAACATAGGTATTGGAATGTTTGACAGTTGAAATATATTGTCATATTTTATTAATACATATAAACTTACAAAAAATAAATACTGGTTCTATATTGCTCATATGAAATCATATGAACACCTGTTGTGAGTCCCTGCACGAGTTGTGGCTAATGCTAACTCAGTATGGTGCAACTGAGCCTCGACACGGACAGTCAATGTTCATCAAGACAATGTACAACAAGAGTAAGTTAGCGTTTCGCTTAAAATTTACATTACTAAAATACAGTTCAATTTACTAAACTTGAAAAGTTGAATGTGTGAAATTCATTTAAATAAGTATAACTCAAAATTTTACTTACTGTAGTAGGCACTGTCTGGTTAATACCAATAGAAAATAACTCTGTGACCGGTTTTAGATAAGGGCTACAAAACCTGTGGCTTAAAAATTATTCACCTTGAGAAAAATCCATTGTCTTAGATTTTAGATAGGTATTATAATGTTCAAGATAATAACTTATCAAACAACTAGTATTAAATAAGTAGCGTATAAAGTACCTACAATTTTACTAAGGAATAAACGTCGATATTTTAGATTTTCTTATGCTACTATAAGCATTTTGACTGTCGTATTAATTGTTTGACTCAATGTCTGACTGACTGATATAACCACATAATTGACACAATGACTAAATCCTAATATTTCAACAAAAAACAAGGGCTTTTTTTGAAAATACAAAAAAAAACTGCTGAAAATACAACTATTATGTACATTAAGTTATTTCTTCGTACATTTTTTTTTATGATTATCAAATCAATTATTACTGATATTTTGGGTGAACTTTAAAATATATTTAAGCTGTGACTGATAAGTATACCAATTAAAACTTTGCAATATTAATGAATATATATTGTTGTTATTTTAAAGTAAATACGAGTAAAGAGCAAAAAAAAAATATATATAAAATGTTAGTAAAGAATTCAAACCATTAACACAGCTATGGAAAAAAGGGCAGAATAACTAAATCCCTGTCTGAAAGGGTGTTTAGGGATTAATACTCCCTCTAAAGTTAAATTATAGTATTAAATTATGATTACTACATATTATATAAGCTATATGCTACCAATTATAAGATAAATAATTTATATAAAAATGTTAATGAATATTTAATTTAATCGGCTTACATCCTCATTCATAACTAGTACTTAGTCAACGTCTAAAACTTTGTCCGGACGTTGGTTTTTTTTAAAATTTAACTGAAATAAATATAACATTTTAAATTATAGTTAACTAACTGATTACAATTTACATGCTCAGAACATGCTCACTACATAACGTAATTATAACTTAATATTGTTATTAAAGTCGTGTATTGGACGTCATTATTTTGAATATTAATATCAGTTATAAAGTGATTGTAATGAATTATATTTATGTAAGTACACATTTGTACAATTGCCTTATTCAGTAATAAGTACTTTTTAATTACTTATCTTTTTTTACAGCATCTAGCTTAGAAAATCATAATTAACATATCTACAACGATATCTACATATATGTACTTGTATTAAAGATTTTGAACATTTCCGAATACCAAACTCGCGTCTTTGTATGAGTTTAATAAATTACATTAGTTTTGTTTTCTAAAATTGTTGTACTTGTGAAACAATGTCAACTACCTTCGGCGTTTGGTGGGGATGGAGAAGGGAGGTTTTAAAAAAAAAATACAGTGGAGAGTTTTTGTTCGTAAAAAGTGTAATTTTGACGATTGACAAGGAGGGGAACTAGACGGCAGTGGCACCGGCGGCTTCGAAGTTCATTTTAAAAATTGCTGTGTACAACTAGAGTCGTAAATTATCGGTTTTAGTTTCGAAACGAACGACGTGTTTGCGAGGCGTAACGACATTTTTACGCGTGTTCCTCCTCTTTTCGTCACGGCGTTTTTAATACAAAAGGTTTCACGTTATTCACGCGCGACATTCTCAAAGACTTTGCATCTGTTTGGCCGTTGAGAGTAATCCTAATCCAAAATCATACGTGGGGTGGATGGGTCAAAGAGAGAGAAACAGTGCTACGGTGAGAAACGAAACGGAAACAGGGAAGAAGTAATTTTTAATGGAATTTCGCGAGAAAGAAACAATATAATCGCGCTTAACGTTTTTTACAGACCATTTTTAGGACGCGAGTAATTAGGAATTCCCAAATTTAATTAAAATACACGCTCGTGGACTTTCGCTTTCCGGTGGATCACTTGCAGCCATTTTAACGGGCGGGGACGGATAGCGCCAAAGCATTGGCTGACGTTGTCCATACAACCATAGTGCCGACGACCCACGAAAAATTTCATTACGTGTGACCATTATACAAATTTCAATCGGCTAGCTTAACCGAAAAATACACGTTACGATCCTTGCCAACAATCTATTCCGGGCCCATTATATATACGGACACATTTGATTAATTTACGAGCTTAACAAGAGAGCCATTGTAAGCACCTTTAAAGGGATTACAGTCAGATGCCAAAGTGGTTATCAACTCGATCCAACATTCTAAGAACACACTTGAAGTTCAGCTAACTTTTTCTCAGAAATCCTGTTTATTAAATGGCTAAATGTGCTACAAAACTTCTTCGTTTGTAAGCCTCGGTCATTCTTAATTGTGAGAGCATCAAAGCAGATCAAGTCCTGAGGCCAAGCGCTTTTATGTTTTACGTTTCCTGTTGTAGTTTTCTAAATATATGTCATCAGTTTAAAAATGAAAAAGTTTTTAATTTAGCATTATTGGATCATGCTTAGCCATGTACGGCAAAAATATACAGTTATTAATCATACGGTTATATACTTGATCTCTGTTATTTTATATTATGTAATTTCAATGCTACTTCCCATGAAGATTGTGTGGCATAAAAAGTATAATAAAACATTAATGATTTTGTAAATATTTGATTATTTATTATAGATTATTATCGTTATTTTATTATTTAGTGCCAACTATAATGCCTTTACATATGAAAATAAGAGTAAGTACAGAGTTATCTAAGTTTTTAAGTAATATAATACTAAATATTTTAATTTTAATTTTTAATTTTTATGTTAAATTACTTTAATATTAATATTATTGAGAGTAAAATCTAATTTTAACTAGCACAATATTAGTACTCTAATACTTGTATACATAATATGTAGTATGTATGTAGTAACTAGTAACTAGCACTAATTTGTCTGGTAGTATTAAATATAATATACATATTATGTAACTATGTAAGACGATTTGTCATTATTATAGCAGAGTTATTATTATTATTGTTTCATCCTTTTACACAATAAAATACATTTCTACGGTTGATATTTCTTTTACTCTGAACGTATAACTGTTTAATTTAGTTTATGTTCATTAGATTTGATTTTGTAAATTCCAAAAGGTGTACCATTGCAATGACGATCTTTATTATTAAACTTAAAAAATAATCCACAGCAAATGGCATAAATAATAGTTTCTTAGGAAATCATTAAGAAGTTTCATTGGATTGCATATTAAATTGCTGCCTCTGGTGCGCGATACGTATTATTGCGTTTATTTTCAGTATGAAACTGTAGAAAAGGCTGACGGTGTAGTTTAAGAACACGATACGTCATTTAGCGGTAGTACTTAAATTTATTGAGAGGTATATAATAATCTAGAAGTAAAAACGAGATGTATATCACTAGTTACTCATAGGTATAACTACCAACTTAATATAGATCACTTTATTTTATTCGATTAAATGTATGTTATTGTTCAAAACTACGTCAAATCAAATAATGTGTACGAAAATGAAACAAGCAAAAAAGTGTGATTCAAAAATATATAAATAGATTTTTTGAAATGTATGCATAATCGTTTTATTTGAAAAATGGAGTTGAAATAATGCAAAAGTTACAGCCAGTTTGTTATTATTATGTTTTATTTATTCCACTTTTATTTTATATCAAAAGGATGATAAATTTTAAAATTTTACTCAGCATTAATGCGAACCTAATAGCATTATTACATTATTTTGAACGAATTACATTGAAAATAAAACCATACATAATTTTGATCTCCATACATTACTTGTTTCAAGAATTTATAGTGTAGTCTTAGAAAATGAAAAATAAAATAAGAACTAAGAAGTATACCTAGTAAATAATGAGATAAAGTCATGTAAGATATCAAAAAAATAACATTTGTAAATACTTAAAAACTAATAACGTATAATTAATTTGTATAAATTGTGTAATACAAGTAGGAAGTAAATAAAAATAATAATAAAAAAAACAAAACATTTAAACAAAAAAATAATTCCTAATAATGTTAATTTGTTATTGTTATGTATTTGTTGACTTTTAATCATACATACCTATAGTAATTCAAAAATGAGTTTACATATAAAACTAAAATTAAACTCTTTTCCACGTAAAATTACTTTAATAATTGTCGTAATAATTCAATTATTTATAGTAAAAAGATTTTTATGACTTTATTTAATTTCCTAAACAAGATTTAAAAACAAGTTGTTTTAAACTTAAATTACTTTCCAACAATTTTTGTGTTGTGGATCATCATTACCCGTTTTATAATTACAAGTTTGTTTTTCTATTACTGTAATCACATGGCATATTATGCCAACTCCAATAACTTATAATATGGAGTACGTATATCATTTTACAAAAAATACTAAAATACGTCTTTTCAAATATTGTGACTGAAATCATATTAGGTAATTACATAAATTCAAATGATGGTACCTATCCAACAAAATATTTTGGTAAGTAATGAAGTGGTATTTTAAAAGAATATAATTACTTTTTATTAGATAGGTACCTATAATATTATAGTAAAAGAAAAAAGTTAATCATTAAAAATGGGATTGGTAGAAAATAAAAAGTTTATCTAATGAACATAATATGTTCTTATATAGGTACGTATAGGAACACAACAATGATATTAGTGTTATTTGTTTGAATGAAATCAGTCGTCATCCAGTTATTGATTGAAAATTATCAGAAACGTCCAGATAAATAATACGTACTTGTACATAGAAAATAATTAAAATATTACTTACTTATTTGTAATCAAGAAAAAATACTTTGTATGGTGTAAAAATAACTTTTTCAACTCGTAAACACGAGAGTGTATTGTTAAGAAACAAGAAACAAAAAAATAGTAAGAATACCTAACTACATTTTAATATAGTTATTAATTACACACTATTTAATTGTTATTATTAATTTCCAAATCTCAGTTTTTAGCAGTAAAATTATTATTTGTTATCAAATTTTGTCACAATAGTCATGATTTCAGAAATTTAAAAAAAAATTAACTTGAGTCATAAAATATATGCCACCCAAAAATTAAAATCAGCATACATACAATTATAATATACACACTAATGCTCATAATAACCTTGTATTATTCTACTTCTATAGTTATAATAGGTGAAAATAAAGAATATATTATATAATGTTTTGTTTTGTTTTTAAATAAAACCTACCTATTTATTCAACGTTTAAAATGTACCGACTGTCAAGTACCTACATTTCGTTATTGTATACTATAGATAGCAATAAATACTTCAACTTTATGTTCCGGTTGGATGCACGTACCTAGCGAAAAACTGTCATGTTTTGTAATTTTAGTAGCTGTTTAAAAAAAAAAAAAAACAGAAATTAATTAACAAAAATTACGAGTTTTATGCAAAAACTACAATAAATCAGAACTTTCAGGTTTGTATTTACACGCAACAAATTTGACTTATTCGTTTGATTGTTTTTTTTATTTTGATATGTTTATTTTATTTTAAAATTATAAACTATTTCAAGTAGGTTATGAATAAATGATTACGAATATTTTATATAATGTCCCACTGAAACTCACGATTGGTCGTTTTCACATAAACTACTGGCGATCAGTATCAAACTGATTATAAACCGTGATCTGACGACGGGTGTCAGGGAATGTAGTTTGACTTCGATTCAATTTCACGTCGTTAATATTTTGATAGCTGCGATTCTGCGAATTTCTCAGTCAGTTGGTTAAATAATTCTGCATGGAACTATGGAAGAAAAAATAAATTATCGTATGTAATTTATCATTGTTTTCAAATATTGTTCGTTGTGATATCTTCCACGTAGTTCTATTGGTTTTTGTTAGTTTCTTATACGACGGTTTTAACAATTTATGATCGCAAGGGATTCACAAATTATAAGGGGTTATCCACGGTCTCGTGTTGTTTATAATGTTTGTATCGCCGAATCGGAATATTAATACGATTTCTAGCAAGTCGTTTCATTTATCTTAATGCAATTATTATTTGAATGTGAAATTGCAAATAACTGTTATATTTCATATTATGTAGGTAGCTACGTAAAATGTGTACAAGATATCGAAATTGATTTGTAAATTCAAATAGGAAAAAAATAAAATTAACATTTGTTCAAATATGTGGTGAAACATAATATTCGTATATGTGTAAGAAATGAGTAGGATGTGAGGATGTGAAGGCACCATCGACTCTCTAAAAACTAAACAGGAAAAGTTATTTCTTTATTAACTAAATAAATATTTACTATCGTAAATTAATTTTAGTTTTAAAGTAATTTATAAATGTTATGTTTTAAAAGATTAATCACAATTCTTTTCTATAAATTATTAAGTAAATGGCATTTTTTTAAATGTTGATAATATATATGTTATGGTCGATGACAAAAACTATGATATTTATAATTTACGTTGAATCCCAGGTAATATCAAAACGTACCTAGAACAATACAAATTTACTCAAATGACCTTTAATTTACGTTATTGGTAGCACATAATGGTTAATGCTGTAAACATCGGTATTCTACAACTATTTACGCAAATTACCAATGCCTCGCGGCTCGCACCTATTGGACGTTGTTGTAATTTATAAATCTGTATTATTAGTATTGCATACAGGTCACTGTCAGTTTTTCATCCGTACCTATTATATTAATATTATGTTGTCTAAAAACGAATAGTAAATAGGTAATTGGTTTGGAAAATAAAGGTTTCTAGATAAAACCCGCGTTTTGTGTGACTTATTTCAACGTACTAACTATAATTATATAGCATCAATAATCAGCAATGTTTCCAGGGTCACAACTTCGCAAGATTTTAAAAAGTTAGGTTACGTTTACGTAATTGAACAACAGTCTATGGTTAATATCGTTAATATTCACTCATTGATGAACAATTGTTTTATGTTGCTATACAAATTTACATCAATAAACGATTATCTTGGAAACTCACGTTATTGTCCGGTAGACTACGAGAATAATGTAGCACGAAATATCAAAGTTATTAAAAATGTAGTCCTAAGTATATACACAAATTTAGAAAATTTGAATTTGTGTAGATTCATTTTTAATTGAGGAGGAGGGATGAGCATGATTAGTGAATCGCCTCATATGTAAAAATACAGTAGTATGTTGTTTATGTTTTTTTTAAAGAAATAACCTATCAATTACGTCATTCAGTTCATATATTATAAGCCTAACCTAACATTAAGCCTAGATTTGATGTTATACCAAAAATTAAGTAAATCAAATATGAATAAAAGGTAAAACCGTCATAAAATAAAAATTGTGTAATGGCATTTATAATTACTATATAATTGAAAAGGTTGAAATTTACATTTCAATGTATTAGAGCGGCCTCAGTCACCATCGCTATCGTCGAGTTCCAATATTAAAACGGTTGATGCATGTAAAATATAATTACACGCGTATTATGGTTGTATGAAAAAGAATTATGAAAAAAATCCGTAATTAATAATATTAATACATTAATCACATTTGCCTGTATGATCCTTTTATCAAAATGGGTATAACAACCTGCGGCTTTTTATAGATACCTAATATATGAAATTTATTTAACGAGATTTTTTTTTTTAATAAATGGCTTATATAATTTTCATTATATTATATTCTTTAAACACATTTTTTCGTTAATTAAAAATTATATAAAATGTATTTAACGTATCTCAGTTGTTTCGGAGCCACTTTTTTAAATTTTCAAAAAACCAACAGAGAAGTCACTCTGCTGTATTATATAATATGTTGAGTGTATATTGTCATTGAGTAGGTCACTATAATAAAGATGTGTTAAATTTGAACTCGACGAGAATCATTGCATACGATAAACAATTCTCAGTGAACTTCTAGGCTATATACCTAAGGATATTTTATTATATATTTATATTGCTTAGGTAATATATTTGTATTTGTATCTACTATTTCTGCACATTTTTTAATTTCAAAACAAAATTGATTTGAACTTTTCATTATATTTCATGTGTATCTCACTTTACATATTACATATATTGTGGAAATATTTATATAATAACGCTATGAAAGTTGAAAAATAAAATGTATTGATTTTTGATGAGGTTTTATATACACAATACTCAAATGTTAAATTATTTTGTATCACGGTGTTTATCGCATTGCGATACTTTGTTTCTAGAAATTATATAGTTATTATTTTATATTTTTGAAATTTATACAAACTGAGAAAGTTACTTTTATGTATACTGAAGTGTAGGAATCGAGTATCTATCATCATTGAGTAGGTATATTTAACAGATATTGTTTCATTAATTGTAAACGAATAATGATTATAAGCAGAGTCAGTATGCCAGTCTATATTACTAAAAATATTTTAATATATCAAATTTATATTTATATTAGTAATGCAGTAGGTTTAACTAATTTTTGACAAAAAAAAACGCATATCACTATCATAAAATAATTATTAAAGCCCTAATTTAAATTTATTAGAACTTTGGGAATAGGTTCGTGGTACAAATAGCTTAAAAGGACTTGAACATTTAATTGTGTTTAGTAAATAATTATATATGTATTGGCAAAAAGTGTTCCTATGAATAATGTTTAATTCAATAATATTAAATTAGAACAACATAACTACATAGTTATTTTTTGTTTAAATATCCATTTTCATCAAAATATGAACCTCAAACGCTTTTAGAAATAAACAGTGCCAATGTATATTTTTAAAATATTATAAGTTAAACTTATGAAAAATATAATTTTAAAAAGCTTTTTGACTCAAGAATAAAATTTTTATCAACGATTATAAAATTTTTTTTTTTGAAATGTTAAATGTCTATAAATTGTTTAAAATTAGTCTAAATGTTTAGACATTTTGATTGAGTACCTAATACCTATATACATAAAAAATTATAATTAAAAATGTTTTCAGTTTTTACGATTAATGTTTTATTGAGTTTTTATTATTTTTTTTTCTTCGGTTAAAATTAAAACCGTTTTTTTTACATATATTATGATTTTGATAAATATCGCTAAAAATTAAACTTAAAATGTTTCTCAAAAAAAATTGTGAGTATATATTTTTGATATATTTTTAATAAATTCTGTAAGAATATCTTATGGGGAACCATAATATAATATGTATTAATATATTATATTTTAGCTATATTTCTCACGAATAAAACTTTAATTTATACATTATTAAAAAACAAAATTATAAAAATTTAAAATTTAAATGTTTTTAAATAACACAAACAGAATTGAAACTTTTTGAAAGATATAAGTACTAGAAGTGAAAATTGTGTATCTTTACAATTATTACTTTTTGAATTACAACAGATACATAATTTCGGTTTTGACGAAAATATTTTTGTTTAGACTCTCCAATAGTACCATAAAATGATAAAGCGTTTTTTTCTTCTATAAAATGTCTATGATACACACAAAAAAAAAACAAATTGCGCTACAAGTTTGCATCGCAACTGTGGACGATGTTATTGAATTGGGTTTTTGTTATGTATCTACATTATACCATACCATAAAATCATGAATGTAATTGATTAGAACCTTTTTAAAGGAAACAAATATCAACAAATTACATAGGTACACTGATGGAGTGGTTTTGAAGAAAGAGAGGATAACAGAGAATATATATGGCTAATATGAAAATAAACTCGTAAAATAGTATGACATTAGTAAACTTAAAATATTATTGAGAATATAGAGATGTTTGATATACACAATAATACCGACCAGTGCATCATATTTTATTTAACGAAAACACAAAGGATATGATGATATATTTAATAAAATCTTAAAATAGACTAGTGTTCTTGACAGGTGTCGAAATTAAGGATGATGATAATAAATATATTATTGTATTGAGGTATCAACCAAACGACAACGTACATAGTATTGTTGTAATTCATTTTAAAACTTGTTAATTAGTTTTATGAGAATGTGCTTGCGTTGAAGTTAAATTCTGATAAATAAATTAGTTTGATGGAAAAAGGCAATAGTCGATTTTTTATTCATTTTTGATTTAAAATAATTTATTGTATTTCATCAGAAACACATGGTCTATTTAGTTTATAGTATTTCCGCGTATAATATTTGATTATCAATTTAGATTTACTTTATAATTCGTACTATCTAAATTGGTAGTATATTACAAATAACATATAATCCATATTGATTTACCATAAAATACATATGTTCATAAAATATTATTATTAGTTTTGATAGACGAATGGGCAAGTGTACTAGGTAATATTGTGTACAATGTACTGTAGTAATGGTTTATCACACAATTTAACAAAAACGATTATAAAGTTATAGAAATGAGAGAAATCTATTATTGACTTAAGCAGATACAATTTTAATATTGTTACGAGAAGCATAATATTGTATTTGATCATGGAAATATCTATTAAACAGATTTCATATTTTGCTGTTTTGGATAAACCTTCAGGTGTGTTAAAAATTAAAACCGTTATGTTAATTTATACATATTTTATATAGGTACATCGATACCTATAAATAATGTACGAGTAAAATAAATAGATAAAAAAATTGTGCGTGTACACCAACAAAGAAATTAACTTGTAGATTAATGATAAATAATTATTGAATTATGTGAAATCCAAAACGCGTGTCAACGTTTTTATGACAAAAACTTACCTAACTAGTATTATTAATTCTTGTATATTATAAAGTTAATATTGGTACTATTATTGCACAGGAGGTTAAAAAATCAGTACTAAACCTACTATAATAATTAAATTTGATAAAATAAGATTAAATCATTCTGATGACATTATTTTTATTTTTTAACATTTATTTAAAATAATAATTCGATTCTTAAACACACTAAAAATTATTGTGTGTTGTATAGCTGGATATGCATATTTTAAAGGAAAAAAAGGACGGAGTAACCATTATATAGTAAATTATGAAAAACTTTACTAAGTAATCAAATGGAAAACAATGACATACGGTATCGAGTATCGACGAAATTACAAATTATGTGGCTGGTGATTGATCGAAAAAGAGTATTATTATTTCCATATTCATGAACGTATACTATAGTTGTACTTGAACCTATTTATATCGTATAGGTTACCAAACTAACGACTTTTGAAAAAAAAAATGTATTACCACTACGTGTAATGGTAGAGTAGGTAAACAATGTGAAACCGAATAGACATTATTTTTCATTATTAACAAACAGTGGTTGGATAATGTTAATTTTGTCGGCCGATATTATGAACACGTCTATTCAATATTATTACGATGGCTGATTTCCTAAACGTAGGTATTGTTATTATTCAAAAGCTGTGGTCAAATAGCCAAGTATCGGACATAACCTTTCATAAAAAATGGTAATACGTATATTATTATATCTCGATGGAATGCGAAACTCGCCGGGGGGAATAATAAATGTTTATTATTATTTTTTTAAACGTCACGCATAATAATAAAAAAATACCGAACGTGTTAAACCGATCTCATATGTCCTTACACATCAGTGCCAAAGTCGGCGTCGTCGGTTTACGGGTGACGGGCGGCTGGGGTAGCGGTCCAACGAGGCAGAGCGTCGACGGTGGAACGATGGAAGTTCCGGCGACGGTACGTCTCGGGTTTTTCCTGGGTAATCGGGAAATTCGGAAACTTACCCACCCTTCGAAGGCGATCGCGGTGGACTTTTTTCCGCGAGTGACGTGGGCGGAGCTCGCGCACGTCTGGACCGAAAAACGCCGCGGAGCGTGTCGCCGACGCCGCCGCTGCCGCCGTGGTCGTCGGTGGTCGTCGGCGGCGGTGGCGGTGGCGGCAGCGGGCCAACAGTCGTCTCGCGGTATCTGACACGGTGTGCCCGCCCGTTGCACGCGTATGTGTGTGGTGTCTCCGTTCACGTGCCACTCATCGAAAGTTCGTGAAAAAGGTTATCGAGACAACGGAGACATCGATCGCACATTTTCCGTATCTATTATTGTTATACTCCCGTCGACCGTGATTACGCCCCCACCCCCTCCCACCACAGGATTTTTACCATTAAATCGCCACTATGTGGTCCGTCATGATAGACACGCTGACTCTTACCTTATAGCAATTTTCGTATTAATCATCTTGCCACAGTATTGTACATTAGAAAAGTTTCTGCAGAGTAACGTGGTACAGAATTCGTGAGATTGTTTTTTTCCCTCCATTCGTTGTCCTCATTTTAAAAACAAATTTCCAACCAGCGATCCGGGACACGTCGTCGACACACATAAGCACGTGCAGGTAAGTTCGTCGAACCGTATGTTTTATATTATAGTTCATCGATGTCATAACAGCTGGTGTCTTACGCCGAATCGTTCGTTTTTTTCCGGAGTCACCTACTCGTCGAGTACATAATAATTATTTTATTGAAAAAAAATTGTATCGTTTTGGCGTACGACGATCACTCACCATTTCCAATATACGAGAAATAGTGTAGACCCTTGGTGCCGTAATCCGTTATCGAAAGAATGGAATGAATGAAACATCTCGGTGTCACGGATCCTAGAACGATATATTGAGGGGGGGTGACGCATCGTTCCGCCGACTCTAGATTAAACGCGTCTTTGTCACTCACTCGCATGCGGTGCGTAGACCATCCGACAATAGTTTATACGTTTAGTTTGACGTACAGCAGTGGTTTCTGATCGTCACAATTGATACCAAACTTTATTGAAAACCGTGTTTAGAGACCTCGACATTCTCCGCGTGTTATCAATTTAATCAATTAAGTGGCTGTTTACATTCCAGTATGGCATATTGTATACGTGCGTCAAGAAACAGTTTTAGAAAAAACGGATTTACCTATAATTTAACAACATTATGAGGTCGTGTTGAATTGACAATACATATATATTGATAATATAATTTCACATTATAAAGTAACATTGAAATAGGTGTATTTGCAAATACAAAACATCTAAATACAATTCAAACGATTTCGGTTTGGAGATTTATAGTTAGATTTTACAAATTACTACAATTCTTTCATTAAAATATTATTTCAATTGTATTAAAATACACCGTTTATCATAGACAGAAAAAAAAAGATTATGATTATTAATTATAATACACGCGTCTTAAGAAACACGTATATCACTTAACACTTGTTTCAGTTGTATTTCTTTCATTTGGAAATTCCATTGAAACCATCATGTAAAATAACAACCTAATTATTTGGATCAGTATACAATTGTTACATTATTATATCTACATTTTGAACTATGGTGTATTTTTATAAATTAAAATGTATTTAATAAATTGAATAAGTGTATTATTTTGTAGTTTAAGGCTGAGTGCTGAGATTTAATAAAATACGTCATACCCCCTCCCCCCCAGTTTTGTGGAAAATATTAATATTAACACTAATATTACAATATGCTAGTTAAAACTAAAGTAACTTGACTACTTACAATTTTTCTTTATCACAATTATTTATTTTGGGCCTTTAGGTCTTCATAATGATATTAGCATCATATTGCATCCATTACTTTATTCGATAAACTGTTAAAAACTGTTAGTTTACAGAAAAATATGATCAGAGTTACGGATGGAATCATTTTACGAGTGCAGATTTGTATCTTCTTACCTACCATCGATTTTAAATTGTATAAAACGTTTCATTAGTAAACAAGATGGATTTACAATAAATTAATCCGCACTGTAGGTACAAATAGTTTAATAAGTATACATAATTTAATACAAACCCTCAACTCTCAATCACTGTTTAAATACTTTTTTTTCTTTTTTTCATCCATCTCACGAGTAGGTAGAAACAGATCAAAACATATTAGGGTTTCAAAGTTTGGATTGGCAACGATCTACTGTTATAAGTATTATACATTATAAATGTTTTTATTTTATAAAAGTTTGTGCAACTAGTAATGTAACCTTGTCATCAGTAGCGTGAGTTAGTGAGTCAATTTAACTTCTACCGATATACTAGTCTCTATAATTAAATTTTCATAGTTCAATCAATAAGATTTTCAAAACCAATTAAAATAATAAAGTTTGTTTGAAAAGAAAAAAAACTGAATCAAGTAAACATTCACGTATTGCATTATTATCAATTAACTATTATACATATTTAAAAAAAAATATTATTTTAAGTTTCAGTATGATCTTATTAAGTAGGTTATTCGTTAATATTGAAAAGTGTTAAACATAATATATTTAATTTGAATTCTATTTATTCATGTAAGAGCTTTCTTGTTCTTGTATGTCAAATTTAATTGTAAGTGCGTATAAATGATTATAATTGGTATTTATTGTATAGTGCAAAATTGACGTGCTATTTGCAAATATTTAAATCGGTTGTGAAATTCATTTAAGAAAATTGCTTGAAATTATTAAATCACAAATGATTTAATAAGATTCATTTGAGTTTGTGGGCCTCATAAACAATTCGTGCCAAATTATAATAATTATAATAATATATAGAAAAATAATTAAAATCAGTTATTACTTTCATAATAATTAACGTTATCGTACTAGCGGAATACGTTTTCAATTCCTAGTATGCAAAATTCAATATGACACACTACAATACGAGTAATAATATAATAATTAAATTATTACTTAATATTGTTAAGAACCATTCATAAATACGAATAAAACTACTTTTTTCTATCCACCTTATACGTCAAAATTCTTATCACAATATTATACATGTAAAACCTATGTGTGCACGAGTTGTGTACATTGTACGGTTAACTTGCACATCAGTTAGAACAAACGCACTTAAATATTATTGCAACTAAAAAAATACAACTACTGTTCATTTGGCTCGGACATTTATTACGTTGTTCGTGTGAAATATAAATTCAAGTTCAAAGTCTTAGTTGCGTCAAAACGGAGACACATGTTCAGACACTTTTAAAGTCAGCAGACATAATAATATTATCTGTTACACAGATCAAAAACAAAGTTATGGTAGGACTGAACAGGCTCCTAATAAATTTGTTACCAGCTGTTAAACGTAACATGGGTCGTCAAAAGTTTGCGGAACATAAAATAAATATGTAGCAACATAACCGTGAAATAAGATCTATTTCACTAATCGTAATTACTAGGGCTTGGGCCTTATTGCACAACAATTTTCAAAAAATGCTTTCAATTTTGCAACTAAAAAAAAAAAAAAAAATGCTGCTAAGTTCCTATTTTTTTAATAAATTATAACAGACATATTTTATAGTTGGATTGAATTAAGTGATTTATTCGATATTAAGACTCTTTCATTATTCTACTAAAAATATTCGAAATATGCATGTGAATATTCAATTAAAACTAGATAGGTACCAAACAAATCTCCATAATTTGCAGTTACGATTATAGAAAAGGAAGAACGAAAATGGTACTTATATATTTTGATATACACAAATAATATGGTATCAATAATTGTTAAAAATGCTTACATTTTCTAAAATAAGCTTTTTTTTCATGTAAAATATATCGAAATATACAAAATATTATAATATACTAAAATCAAGGATATAATTTGTATTTAATTTTTCAATTTGTCAAAACAAATTGTACAAGTGCCATATAATAAAACTGACAAAGCAACAATTCCTCGGTTGATGTAATTTCTGCATAGTTACCTTATAAAATGAGTATAATATATTGTATATAAATTAAATGTATAATTAAAATCTAATCTTGTATATAAATATTATAATTACATAAATCATTTTTATGAGTTTGTTAAACAAGCTTAGTTTACGAATTGCGTGCAACACAATATTCATCAAAAAGAAAACATTGCAAAAGAGAACAGTGTGTTAATTTATATAATTATTACAATATTACTATCCACCGGCCAAGTGCACTGCAGTTTGTTTAATAGGCACTCGATGTCTAGTAAAGGTAAAAAAAAAGATCAACTGCCGTAAAACAGCCGTGCCGTTATTTAGATAGACGGAAAATGTTTACCAGGGGCCGGTAAACAATTCTATAAAACTAAATGTACTGCAGAAAAGGAGGGTAACCCCGTTGAATCTTTTCTTTTAACGTTTTATAATAATGTACCTATATAAGAAATGTTAAGATTAGTGATGAGCTTTTTTTTTCCAATATTAAAACGTTATTATAAATCTGCAACATAACCCCATCTACTATGTTACCATCATATATGTGTTGCTGGAAAAACTTAAATTTTTCTATTAAAACGTTTTATAATAACTTCTTACTAGAAATCTACAATTTAATAAATTCGTTTAATAAGTTCGTCATATACTAAGTGCAAGTGACAGTATTAGTAGTAGCGTATAAGGTATGACCGTTAATTACTTTCCAATTTATGAACATTTCAAATTGAAAACCTGCACGAAAATCAATTTATACAAAATTTGAAGAATTTTGTCAGTCGATGAATATTATTAAAATGTATAATTATTTACAGTGGTTCCTTTGTCTGGAAACACACATCAAATAACTCATTAACAATATTTTTGAAAAAAAGCTTTTTTATTGTATTTAGTATCGTATATTTTTTAAGTTTTTACTTTTTGAATGAAAAAATTCGTTTTATATTTAATATCCCAAAGTTTTCTGAGAACTTCGATATGTTAAAATCAAACTTTGAGTAGATAGTTAATAAGTTATAGTAGTCAAACGTAGTTGTGTTTTACAGCGGTACCTACGAAGTAAAAATAATATCATCGTGATATCCTACCTACGACTCAAAAATGTGGTTTACTATGTCTATTTAAACATTAAATACTTTTTTTTTATATCCATAACTATATTTATGAATAATTTGAGTCTGTATATAGACTTTCAAGTCAGCATTAAATACAATGAGTAAATGTAATAAAAAAAAAATATAATAAAATTGATAATATTGAAAATAGTTTAAAGGATACTACATAGTTGAGATCCCCTTAAATATAATAAATAACATTTTTATAATACAAATGTATAATATATTTTATATTTATATTGCAATTTTACACTTGCGCACTTGGTTTAATATAGTAGGATTTGGTGGCGTAAGTGAAGGCATCATAAAATGACTTTAAATACTTATAAAAAATTAACTTATTTGATTTACATGCATTAAAATCCTCAGAAAATATTAAGCTTTGGAATAAGAACTTAAAATTGTATGCATTCATTAACAAATTATATTGATAAAAATTAGTAATAAATACAACTTTTGTCAAAAACGTAGTATTACAATGGCTCAAAATTATGTAAAAAAAATGTTTTCAAAAACTGTATCTAATACTTTTCAATAAAACATTTACAACAGTAAATCATACGGTGTATTGAGTTTTACTAATAAAATAAAATATATTTTAACCACATTCACTGGATTTCAAATTGTTTCAAAATACAACACTGTTTATATTGAAATTGCATTAATTTTATCTGCCTCTCTTTTTTTTTTGAATTCATAGAATCTCATCCCGTCTTACAGTTTTTATACAATTTAATACCCTAGCATCGATATTATTACTTTGGAAGTGAATATTATTCATATATGGTGGGGTTCGAGCGCTTTACAACAAACACAATTCTTCAGACTACAATAGTTTTGCCTATATAGTCGGAATTTATTATACTGCGTTCAAAATTAAAATTAAAACATCGATAGTCGTGAATTATAGTCTACCAGCATAAAAATTAGAGACCTTGCATAACTCGCAAGCCTTCTTTCGGTATCATTTGCAGTAGCCTCGGCTGATTGCTACTTGTAGATACGGCCACTTTGAAAAATGATATTTTATATACTATTTACTATGTACTATACATCAACGAGTGGACACAAAACGCAAGAATACACAATAATAAAATAGGGATATAATATGTGTTCCGGGCACATCATAATCCATTGTGATCCGGAAAAGATTGTGACAAATCATTCCCGGACATTTCATCCCGAAATCTAGTCGGTATGCGTGTATTTAAATACAGGATAAAATAAGTAGTTAATTATAATATAAACGAAATAGTGTACGATTCATGATCAAGTATATAACGTATATCGATAAGACATTTCAATGCGATTCTAATTGCAAAAAAACCTAATGCTATTATATTTTGTATGTTTGTAACTAATTTATATAGGATATTTATATTTAAATGGCTTCCAACTTTAAAAATATATAAGTACCAATATTGTCTATATTTTAGTATAAATATAAGCTCTAGTACAGACGACTATACTATACATTTGTAATCGAGTTAAGGAATCGTAAAGAAAAAAAAAATCATATCAAATCAAAAATTAATATTTACAATTGTATGGTAGGTATACGATTTTATGTAGGTAATTATAATGAGCCAATAGTTTGAGAACATTTAATATAATATCAAATTTTATTCAATTTGATGCATTTCTCCATTTCCGTTTTACATTTATAGTTTAACATCGTACTCACTTGGTTAGTTCTTTCCTTCTTTTTTTTTTTTTAAACTTACGACGCATCTTGAATTTCTCGGATTGTTATACAAATATACATTGTATCTCGAGTTTCTACTGCCTAAGTAAACTGCAATATTGTAATATGCTTGCAAGAACAAAACAATATTCCTTTGTAATATGTTACATTCTGTTTGAATTATTATTTCTACTTTCATACTTTATGGTTCTGGAGATGGAGAATTTGGCTTTAAACCATGATACGCGTAACCACATGCTGCATTTTTGAACATATCAAGCTTACTTCACCTGTTTTTTTTACCCGTATAGATTATAAATGTTTATTTTAACATGTTTGTTTTCTTTTTGGTGTAGGTTCTTACTAAGATAATACACGATACAAAATTTACGATAATGGTATATTTGTAATTTGCTAAGCGAACTTTCTTCACTTTAAACATTCAAGAATTTCATTGTGTTCCAAATAATTTTACGGACAAATTTGAATGGTTGGATAAATGCTTTGAAATGAAAAGTTCTTCTGTAAATCGTAGTTTTATTGTTAGCTGAATTTGTTATAAAAAGATTATGTCGCAAAATGTATTACATGTTTGATGTAATACACAGCATTACACACGCATACATCAAACGGTTGTATAAATAAAAATACGTTGCATAATATTCACTCGTATCCGACGAGAGACGTTTGACCTTTCCCATTTTAACGAATCAAAAAACAGGAGTTACAGTTATTTCCTGTACGTCTTATATTTTAGATGGTATGCAAATTCATTGCTAGACTATGTTTACACTTGTGGTTACTTGTTCGCCCAGAATGAAATAAATTGACACACTGACTCGCAAATGTCACTGTTTTAATACTTAAAATAATAATAATACTGTGACTGTCGTAAAACAAAAATACTTCCTCCGAGATGAAAGACTCGAGACTTTTGCCCGTCACTAAACCGGTATCTGTTTATCTGGCCTACAAAAATCTACTTACGAGATTCCCAGAAGTTATGTTTGAAGCGGCAGGTTGATGTTTTGTTTTTCACTTCTTCTAATTTATTTGAATAAATGAACACGAATTCAATTGCCTACAAGTAAAGAAAATTGTTCCACTACAATATTTTAACGTCAGATCAATGTGTGCTTGAGTATAACAAGACCATTCAAACTACGGCTGTCGCATATCTGCACGTCACTACAGTTGTATAATATGACTCGATAGTTTATCAGTCTATCGGTAAACGACCCGCAGTACTATACTACCAAAAAACTAAATTGGTTGTCAAATATATTTATTTTTTTTGTCGTCGGTGTCATGCAATTTTAATGTTTTTTTTTCTTGACTTTTCATTTTACTTTTTAGATACATTTAAATAAGCTATCTGTTATACGTTGAATCTACATTAACGCTACGTCTGTGGAAATTTGTTTTAGGCTAAACTGTTTTGGAACGATCGTAAACAAATAACATCGGAATAGCAAACTAAATTTAAGACTTTTATATTTTTTGATGATAGTTATGTTTTACCGTGTTTGCTTGACTAAATAATATACATATTACCAAATTGTGTTTAAAATTTAAAAAAAATAATGACCAAGTGCGGATAGTTCATTAACAAAGGTACGTTTTTCTTTTATAAAACAATAATTTATAAATATTTACAATGTAATACTCCCCTTGCGGAAGTAAAAACAAAATAAAATTATAGTTATAGTAGAGATAAAAAACGTATAGCTACATCATGATAATATATACTGCATGGAAAAAGGGCGTTTGATTTGTTGCATACCGAAGTTTTTTTTCAATTCTATGCAAAGTTTTTGTCAAAAATTAAAATTTTTATCTAAATACACGTTTTTTTTTTTTAAATATACTTTTGTATACACATAATTTATTTTAAATTTAGTAGTAAATAATAGCCCAAAAGCATAATGGTAATTAAATTATTGATGATATAAAAATATAAAATTTAAAAAACTTATATACAATATAGTTGGTTAATAACATTTATTATTTAGGCGGCTATTAATATTGTAATTTCATGTTTCATATTCGTGCAAGCTGTTCAGTTTATATATTATATGAATGAAAAAAACCATCCCAAAAGGTAAATATGCTTGTCGTAATGCCAAAGTACCAAAAGGTTTTTTCTCCGTTATTAAATACTCGATGGACAAAAGAAAGAAACCCTGTACTTGTGATGCTATTTCTTTCTTCTACAGTTTAAAATTTGAAACTTAATATTATATTTTTCTAAAGCAACATCTTAGTCTCAGTGTTTGATCGTCAGATAAAATATTTAAAAATGTTTAAAGACATAATATAGAAGAATAGTGTTCTAAGCTTGAGGATTATTACCATTATATATAATACATCGATCAATTGATAATACATGGGTCTATGACGTCTTACCACGAACAATTCAGAGCCAAATTTAGTAAATTAACCTCTGCAGCATCTCTTAGTATCATTATTAAGACATTCGTTAGTGGTACTCGACGTTAGTTTCATTGTAAAAATGGCTCGTTGGAGCATATTTTTTTTAACTGTGTCCGATTTTATTCTAGCAAATTCAGATTCAGAATAATGACTGATTTTTATTAGAATATATTACAATGTAGTAATGCCAGTATGTAAAAAAGCAGGACACGATAAATTTCTGAAAAGTTTCGAAATTTGTATAAGTAAATTTATACAATCAAATAATTATTTATCTGTAAAAAATAACTTTTAAATATATAAACCAAAGGTGTTTTCAATAATGTAAAGTGACAAGTGTGACGAAAAAACTCCGAAATTATTATACGCGCTGAAACAAACATCCTTAAATCATCGTATGTCGAGGTATCCCATGTGAACAAATTTAAAAATTGATATAACATTTTAATTTATTTTTCATTCAATATTTCTGAATGAATACATTTTTGAACATTCGGACACCTGGTATGACCGGAGTTCTGTATGGGTAATATAATATTACAGTTATTAAAAAAAACTGTCTATGAAATATTCAAAACTTTTGCAATAATTAATATCGTTGAAAAGACCTAACATTTTTTTAAATAATTTAACTACCTTACGAGTGAAGTTTGTGTGACTACGGTATATGGAAATATGTTTTTTTTTATTCAGATGTTAATTAATTTTTAGCCACCGTAGTTTAAACCAGCTATCACACGTATAGTTCGTCGAAATAGCCAAATTTCTAAGACTTCGGCCAGATACCAATCGTTATAAATTCATAATATAGACATAATATTATATTTGCGCCGTGTGTCATTACTGTTATTAATATTATTATCATTACCACGCCGAGCATGCGGCAATCGTCAATAAATTGATTGCACTGTATTTGTGAACGGCTATTCTAAAAATATGAAATCGTCGAGTATATAAATTCAATATAAAAGTTTAATATGTCACTTGTAATAGAAAGACCATCAGTATTATATCGGGATCCATGATTGGGATCGTGTCGTTCGTTATATATAATAATAATACTATATATATATATATATTGATACGTTTGAATGACTTATGGCTTACGATTTAGAAAGCCTCGCATTCCCTTGCCTACGCCCCCCGGATCTGACGGGGACCTTTCTATATATATACACAATACGCCATCCTCTTCTCGCACCATCTCACCTCCACCACCACCACCACCACCAACTAACAATCATCCCCGCGCCACAGCCGTCATCCGCCGACGGCGATAGATTGTTCGCGAATCAGCAGGAATCTCTCTAGCATAACGTTTTTGTGGCAGCGAAAAAAAATTATTTACAGCTCAGTAATAATAATAATAATAATAATAATAATACTAATAACGGCTTTTGTGTTGTTATTTCTTTATTTATTGGCCTACGCACTAGCTGCGGAAATATCAATTAGTTTTCGCTGTTTACGTATAACGCACACGCGTTTTGAAGAAACACGACACTTAACGCCACTGTTTTAATTTTTGACCATATTATATCAATCACATTTTATTCATAATTATGTGTACCTCGAACATTGTTAGCTTAATGCATTGATATATTATCACTGTTTTAAAATAGTTGTAGATATGTGCGGTAATCATGTTTATCTGATGAAATTTTTTATATCGATCTTAGATACATTTGTTGTAGATTTTGATTAGTTATACATACAATTATATTACTCTTAATAATAATTAATACATTGTTATTTCATGTTTTTTAATCATGCTTTAGTGTGTAAGAAATTATTTAAACGTTTGGGTGCGATTGTCGGATAATGTTATATGAAATATACTATAATTTAACACGCAGACCTGTTAATCGACTTTTCACATTTACACAACGCTAATTAGTACTCGGTCATAAAATTGATGAAACTATAAACACGTAACCATTACCGTTATATTTTTTATATATCACCAAACGTTGTCATACACTTATACGTTATATATAATATTAAATAGATGTTTAACATAATTGTACGTACATTTTCAACTCAACTGTAAATTAAATCATATGATTATTATTATACATACCTACTTATATACATATTTGTAAATATAATATTATCTATATGACTGCAATTAAAACGTAAAATAAAAAAAACTGAATTTATTCTCTTATGAAATCTAAAGTGAATTTATTATTTTAAAATGCAATTATAATATTAATAATAACTATATTTTAAAATTAATATTTGTTCATTTAATAACATACATTATAAAAGTTATACAATATTTACAGTCACTGTTTATAAGTGTTTATTACCTGCTATTATTTTATCGTGTTAATACATTTTTAGCACTTGAAAGAAAAATGTATACATTTAGTTTATTTATGCTTTTTTAATACGCATACTGGTTTATTGATTTAAAAGGCACAGTGTATAGAAATAATTATATTGTTTTCATTTTTATAATTTAAAAAAACCAGAAAATTCGCTGTGCTGTGGACTTTAATGTAGGTGTCGAGTGTACCTACCTATCACCATAGGTAAGTTGTGTTCAACAAATACAACAGAACACCTTTATTAATAATCTTATAATATCTGTAGAAATAATGTATATGTTTTTTATTTTTTTTTTTTGATTGTTCTTACATCTTAAATGGTTTTTTTTTCAAAGTATGTTATTTGTATCATATAGCAAAGTATACAGCTATAGTATAATATATATTATATTTTTATCATCATTATGTATATAATATTTTATTATTGTATAATTATTTATAATTTAAAATTAATGGCATATTATTATAATATAGATAATATATGCATTGCTAGTTGAAGAACACTTGTTGACCGATAGTCTCTGCACCGCTGGTTTACCATCCACACGTGCGATGCATCTTTCGCACACACACAAAGGACACGGGGCGGGTGAACACATTATTTTCTTTCTTTTCTTTTCCTTGTACGCTTCCTTCCGGTATGTTCCTTCTCCACCACCCTCTCAAACGGTCACCAACTCTTCTCCGACGTTTCCATTACTACCGTTTCCGGCTATAGTAAACATACACACACAGAGTCACCCCTCAACGTATGTTGGCCACACACTTATTAGCGGGGGATAAACTATTTTCCTTTGCCGCCGATAAATTAGCGCCGCTTGTATAACAGTGCATATATATATAAATATATATACGATAAAAGCTTTTTAAGATCAATTTGCCATTTTCCAAATATATAAAGTATATGGTTAGATCAAGGTGGTGTTTAATGGGGTCACTGAAATAGCTTTTCAATACACCCGAATTTCATTTCGCTTTTATTATTGCGAAAAAACAACAGAAGTTGCTCTACTGTATAGTAGCTTTCCAAGCTAATAGTAGCTAACCTTATTGAGAAGGACACTGTAATGTGCTTGGGATAATATGTTAAATTTGAATTCAAAGTTATTACATACGAAAAACGTTTCTGATCAGAGACACATAGTATTGTTTGTACCTATTCTGAAAGAAACCTATAGACAGAGAATTCATTTTCTCCAGGTGGAAATACCTGTATAATATATAAACATTTACCATACAAAATATGCATAACAGTAAATACTTATTATATGTATTAACTATTATATAATATTATGTACAAAATTATGTAGTGAATATATCTTTACACAAATAAAATTGTACTATTGTCACTCACTAAATAGTACAATTTTTTGTACAGGGTGATTCACCATGCATGACCAACAAATTTTTTAAAGTGATAACAAATTAGTTCAATATCTATTCTAATTATTTTTGAAATTAATGTTATTTATTTTAAAATACTTATTTTTCAACATTTAATGAGCGTTTTGTGGAGATACAAACTTTTTTTATATAAATCTTAAATACATTTTATAGAGTATACATATTGAATATAAATAACGAATAATAATATTATACTATTAACTATAATAATTGTCTATAATGCTATAGGCCATAGGGACTTGAAACAACAATAATAATATGATATAGTAAAAATAAGCTAAGATAATATTATTGAAACATGATCGCACGACAGCGATGTAGCTAAATTGCCTACCCAAGGCGCCGTGTCACGTACCATAGTAATATTCAAAATAATACCTAAAGAGATAATAGCTATTAATATTTGTTATTGCTTTGATGTATTTTATCAACAAAAATATAATATATATTTTGTGTTTGTGTATGAATGCAATTAAAAATGAATGAAACTATAAAAATATTGAATTAATTCTACCAATATTCCTTTTGGAGAGTGTTAAAAACTTAAGACCCACAACTGGCCGGGGACATGGTCCTTGGTAAATGTGACTTAACATGTTTATCAACATATTGAGCTTACCTCTATAATATGTCGATTTATTGTATGGTTACCTATTTTACCAATTATAAACGATATAAGTCCCATGCTCATAAGTCCATAACATTGTACACACCACACTCAATCGCAGTTCTTATTATAATGATTTCAAACAAACACAATGATATTTTCTATTCATTGCCTGTTTTTCTAGTTATCAGTCATATTTTCCATCCATACGATAATACTGTTACGTTATCTCAACGTTAGACACAACCGACATCGCACTGTATATGATAACTGGTATTGTGTGTAATAAGTATTATTACTAATAACGTAATGCGTGTGTGTTTGGCGGTGGATTCGTTTTACGGTCGTGTACCCACGAGATCGACGTACAATTCCGTTCTCGTCGAGTATATATCGTATTGTATTGCTATTTGTTATTATAGTTATTATTATTATTACTATTATTTTATACAGCCGGCGTATGCGTGTGCGGCGCTCGTGTTTACGGGCCACGTAGAGTGATAAAACAACAAACTCGGTGATAATAATATAATATTATATGTATATATTTATCGCGTGCATTTAACACTCGGCACCGGCAGAGGAATCCAACCGGCGAACGTCGTATGCAGATTTGCAATATTTACATCGAAAAAGTTTTTTCCGACCCGCATAAATTAAGAGAGTATATAACTATACTTTCTCCGGCGTGTAATACCATTAAATTAATGATACACGTGAACGTATAATACGTGTACATTTATAATATCATATTTATTATAATAATTGCACTCGCGGGATTATTCACGATCGTCAACGAATATCTTATTAGTTATTATTATCATACTTATATTATAATGCATATTGTGTACGCTTGAACGCATATATTATTATTCATTTTATTATCGAATCGATCGGCGATTGATTTAGAATCACGGAGATATTTCATTCTCGGGTATCATCGTGTACAGTATCCAACTAAAAGTTTCGCGTTCTAAACCACGCGAAAATCGTATAAATGACACTTTGCAATAACAGAATTAAAAAAAAACTAGTTTTAAAAGTTTTAACAATATTTATTCGAACGAGGAATGTATTGAACAAATATAACTTTCCCTTATAAATTCGTCCATTTCATTGAGGATAAAATATTACAGTTGCGATTGTTTATTATGAAATTATGAATATTTTGTCGCAACTCCGAATGGAAACAACTATATAAATACAAACTTCTGAATTATAATAACCGGTAATTATTGCTAGTACTATTATTAAATACATGTAATAATTATTGTCAATAGTTTATAATTTTAACTTTGGGAATAAAATAATATAATATAATAATATCTCTTAAACTTAGTCTATATTAACAAAATACAATTTCGATCAATTTTGAATTTAGAATTTTTAAAAAACATTACAATGTTTGTAGTAAAAAAAAACTATATTATTATATTATTTCATGAGTTTATAAAATATATTGTATTGGACAAAAAAAAGATTAATTATATCTAATCTATGAACAGTTCTAATAAATTAGTTATGAACAAAACATTGATAAATTATAAATAATTTTAGTTATACATTATTTACTATCTCGATGTATTCTTAAAATATTACTTACATTATATTAATATGTCGGATAAATAAAAGCTGTCATAAAATACAATTTTTTTTTTAAATGCACATTTAATTCCCTAAGATATCCACGAAAACAAAAAAAAATTATAGAGTTATTACACATTATGTAAAAAATGATGCTTTTATAAAATGCAATTACTCTTCTCTATTTTCAAAATTAAAAAAAAAAAAAACATTTAATAAAATGATTTTGAAAAGCTGAATTTTTTTACAATAATAAATACATAGAATATATTTTGATTAATTTTACTGTCTGAATTGTCCTTCGTCGTTTGCATTTCTTTAAGTGTTCACAACAATTTACGATTTATTTTTTATTTTACTTTAATTTTTATTTTCTAACATAAACTATAAAATAACAAATATGTTTATAACTAAATATGATAATTATAATAAATAACCATATAACTAACATATAACAATGATTTTTAAAGATGGTATTTTATAGTTATACAATTTAAAAATAATTGGCATAATGTAACTGATCCGATTAAATCAATTTCGAAAATAAGCATAACAATATATAAATAAAAAAAAAGTAGAGTGGTCTTTAAAAAAAGATATAATTTAAAAATACGATAAATTGTTGCATGATTGATAGAACTAATGAAAATAAAGTTTTCATAAATTATGATGTAAGATGGTATTATTTAGTTTTGTCTACGTTATTATTTGTTTCGCATTTCACGAAATTGGTATTGGCTAATACAATATGTTTTTAACAATCAAAATTCAGTATTTTACATTGTGCACGGCTTTTGGTTTTTGGAAAACTTCTTCAATTTTAAGTGACTCGTCATCCTTAATGCGCTCACACGCAAACTTACTCTACCAGTAAACCCCGCGCTTTAGACTGAACACGAACTAATCAAATAATGAAACTTAAAAACAAAAGTTACAGTAGTGAGTGTATGATGTCTTATGTCTTAATGATTCGAGAACTGGAGTTAAATTAAATAGCTTCTGTTCTGTAATTGTCTTTTAGAATCTTTGGAAAATTGAAAGTTTAAACGATATCACAACCATATTAGGTATATTATTATCGACACTTCGAATACTATTCAGAATTGATTGAAATAATAAACATACATACTATGCATATACATACTTATAAATTATACACGTATTGATATTCAACATTAAATAATATGATCGATTAAATTTTTATTGACTTTTATTTTATTAAAAAATAAAAAAACTTACTTTAACTTTTAATTATTAATATTTTCTACATTTATAGATTTTAACTGTTTTATAGTTGGTATTTAGAGTACGGTCCAAAGCTCTATTTATATAAAACAAATAATTAATTATTGCAAGTACACTTATAATAATAATACTATTATATTAAAATCACTATCATATACAAGTATACAACGATGAGTGAAGCGAGATGACTTCTAACATTCAGTTTTGTATTTTATCTGCATTTTTAAAAAGATTATTCCTATTTTAATTGTATGTGTTTTATAGTGATATGTATAGTACTGACATAATTAGATCTAACTTTTAAATGTATAAATCAATCCATATATATAAAAATGGAGCCAAAAATGTATAACAATTCATCAATTGAGAACGGCTGGGCCGATTTGGCTCAAATTTGTTTTCATTAGTTCACAATTGCCGGGAAAAGGTTCTTATGTAAAGAAAAATCATGAAAATTGTGCAGAAAATTAGAAAATTTGAATATTCTATGTCTTGCCAGTGGCGCCATCTATCTATTAATTATAATTTTAACCTACATTTTAGGCCACCGTCGAAGTGTTTTTCATGTAGGCACCTACCTAAATCTGATTTCACTCACGCAAATCATGGGGTCCGCAATCCACCGCAGGTGGATTGCTTATCTGACAATTTACTGCTCGCTTAATAGTTTGCATTAGGTATTCATTTTTTTAATGTGCTACGAAGTGCACGGGATCAGTTAGTATTATATAAAAATGTTCAGATGTTCGACCTTAGATATAAATTGGTCATAAAAAATTGTTACATTTTTTCTTACGTTTTGTTAAGTAGACAATAATAATTTATAATTTAATTAAAACTTAAAAATAAAACAAAACTATACGTTTTTAATTACCTAATATACATAATATATTATATACAACTTGAACGTCAATAATTAAAAAACCGCTATAACTCAATTTTTTTAAATTTGAATACTATATAAGTGATTTCAAGATAAGAAGGTACATTACTCGAATAAAAAAAATACAATTAGTTATAATATTTTTATTTTTTAAAACAAATTTGTATTTTTACTTATCAATTATAAGGTAGTAGTTGGCACACGATTAATATAAAGTCCAGTGTTATTCATAACTAATATGCATGTGCAATGAGAATTTTACCATTATATCATTACTATGCGCAATAAATATTTCTTATATTTCTAATTTAACGCAATCTGATAAACGATCACTTATTATTCCCATACATAGAACTACAGTTGCACTTATTTGCAGTCAAAACAGACGTCTAAAATAATATGGCATACGTTCTATATAAAACCATTTGTATTTTGAAATTACAAATTGTACTTAATTCATAAATTTTGTATTTGTTTATTTATAATAATGACTATAATTACTATAGAATTATAGTGCCTACTCTGACTATAGTATATTTTAATCTTAATATATATTTTTTGGAATTTTTATCTATACACATTATTATATCAATTTATTCAATATGATAATGTCTATTTTAGAACTGCAAGACTCCATACAATGCCCGGGCAAAGTATACTCTGTCCAGAGTCCAGTGGACAATGTAAATTGAACAAAATTATTACTAACTAAAATAACGCTCTTATTTCACACATTGGGTAGCATATTATAATACGTTGTTTGCAATTTCCAAATTGTGTAGCTAAGGATATGACGGATTGTACGTGTAAGACTTTGTATAATCATACATGTGTAGTTGCAAAATGTCTAGAGTACTTTGCAACTCTATATGCAATAATAGTGGTTTGTGTAAGAACAAATGAAAAATTACTTAAAATTAGATATTGCTTATAATAATATTTCGTATAATAATTAAATAATCAATATATTTGAATTATAGATATAATACAATTTGGTCTTATGCGGTCTAATTTTTATATTTCTAGTGCATTGTCCAGTGATAATAATGATCCAAATAATTTAAGGTATTCTTAAAATAATATCTTTAATTTGTTGTATATCTTTTGAAAGTGAATACTATGTCCTGTTTAATTAAATTTTGTTTTAATAATTTTAATATTTTATCCGCTTAGTCCGGCTTGACTTGACACAATACCCATTACCTGGCCAACGTGCAGTTTATCATATCTTGAATACTTTAATCGGACATTGTGTGTAAAACTGGATTTCCCATTTTGTCCGTAACATATTATTTATGTCATATATTTCTGGTAAGTACCTACTTATATAATACTTAATACCTTTTAGAGTAGTTTATATCTAAAAGGAATTAAGGAATTAAGTCTGTCAGTACCATTAACAAGTACATACATAAAATATTTTATTCAGTTGAAACATTATTACTGAATATTGTATTAACCTTAGAAAAAAAAAATACAACAAACGATTGGTATGCCATATGGATTGATGTAATATAGTTTAAACATTTAAATTAACATATTTATTTAAAATACAAAATATAAAATTGTGTATTTATGAAGTACTGCGGCGCGTACATATTTTATTTATTCAAAAATTTTTTTTTAGATAGTTTCTTCTGTTTGGTAAGTTGAAGGTGTTTTTAAACACATTCTAAGGATTTAAAATTACTAAACTGTATAAAACAAAATAATTATTTACATTAATACTGTGTAATACAATGTAAATCTGTGTAATATATTTAAATTAATTATAATATAATATTACAAATTATATTTTAATATACACGGTGAATAAGTTAAGCTTGTTTATACCTACATCATTTGGAATAGAATATTTATGATATCAAATATAGTAAGATCGTAAAAGAAGAACATTGAATACTTCAATAATAAATACCATTAAGTTTAAAACATGATTTTAGCAGAACCAAAGAGTGGTAATGCTAATGTTACGTGAATGGTTTGAAGGGCACTTCAATAGTTGTAAATAATATACCAATAACACAAAATCACATCAAATTCGTACGTATATTCTATCTATAAATATAATTATGACAATAATAATATAATATACATAGTTTTAGCATATTATGTACTTTTGTGTGAATATGCGGTGCTTGATGACACAATAAATGCATTTCAAATTGAATGTAGTATTTTTTTTTTCAAATGCTGGTAGACTATATAAATAATAAAACATTACTGTTGTAGTGATATACTCTATTCTATAAAATTTAAACATTTCTAGTTATATACATATTGCATTAACATTCATCATCATACAGCTTAATAATACGAGTATTTTTAATTCCACGGTTCGATTTCACGTCCGTCTATAGCTGCATAAATAATTTACGTTGTTGTTTTTTCCTGACCATGTCCTACACAATTCAAGTGGTTTATGATAAAATATAGACAAGTAGGTATTTTATTGTTTATTTTAAGGGGACAACAGAAAAGCTAGGTAACCTAGTGCGTTTCCTCTAACGTATTGTCTAGTGATTTTGAAGTAAAGAAAATCTAAGAACCAAAACGTTGACAATATCAACCCTGTTACAGTTGTATACATTGAAACTGTGTACACACTTCACTACGGATATTGTGATACCACTCGAATTCAGGAGGTGGAGGGCAAGAAAAAGTATGGACAACATTGACTATGTTGTTGATTAATGCGTATTGTATATGCGTGTCCACCCTGCCGCTTTTTCACGATGTCCAGTCCGTAAAAAGCCTGTAAACGATTACATTTCTAAAAATATAAAACAGGTCACACTATTGTTTTTTATTGCTAGCAATTTGTAATTTGTATAATAGTCTCGCGTCTTTATTATGCGCATTAAGTGCCATGTTTATCAACGGTTTTGTACTGTTTTTTTTAGCGTAGTTTTACACCAGTGGAACTGTTTTATGTTATCCGAGCACGTAATTATCAGTTTAGGTCCCTAAATATAATTTTCAGTATGCCAGAAAGTACGCATTTAATGCTCCAGGGGTTTGTTCCTTATGTTAATTTGAACATATAATTCTTTTTTATATTTCCTTCAATTTTTATTAATATTGAGAAGTCAACATCTTTGGTTATTTACCTATTATAATTTTTATGTTTTGGATAAATCTGAGAACATTTTTAGGCTAGGGTGTAGTATAGTAATACAACGTTTTGGAATTTATTAACAATGTTTATTTTAGTTAGAACATTCATGATTTTCGTGCGGTTTTTTCCGTTAAGGGATTCTTGGTAAGAATAGGTTTTTTCGTATATTTTAGTATTTTGAGTAATCTCGAATTGTAGGTTGAGTTATTAGGTCAGTTTGGCATTTATTTTTCGGGTGAAGGAATGTTTGTTGATGAGGAATGGCTGAGAATATAAATCTCCGATTGTGGCACTATTTTCTATGGATATTTTTCGTTTTATTTTCGAATGCAAGAGATAATGCTATTTTCAATATTTTTTCCTGACCCTTCTATTAATGTTCTTATAAAATAAAAAAAATAAAAACATCTAAAAAAACGAATTCAAGATATTATTATGTACTATTAATGCCGCAGTCCACAAGATATGTTTAGTTCACATCAAATTACAATTGTTGTTTGCCAGTTTATTATAATACTTCAAATATAATACAATTTTGTTCAAATTATCATATTTTTCATATTTTGTTCGATTATTTCTAATCGTATCATAGAGATAAAGATCATTTAATATTACAACTATTGTAAACAGAGCTATTATTTAGCATAAAATTAGTTTTTCAAATTAATATTCGGTGAGCTAATATATGTTTATACAAATGAAAATATGGTTTTCGATTTATTTTAAGGATATCATCCCATTATTATTATTATTATTATTAGTTATTACAGTGATTGTTTATCGTTTAAAATTATAATTATTATTGATGGCTTTCCATTGTTATAAAAACCTTGTGTGTTTAAACATAAACGTTATAGAATTTTACGAGCTTATTTTATCAATATTATAGGTATTATCCGATTGTTGATTTTCGTTAATCCCACAGTTTCGTTTATATTAATAATTTTAATTTATTATTGCTATGCAAAATTAATTCACGGGTACAATGTTTGATCATTAAATAATATGTTTTTTATCTAATGGACTGAAGTGGAAGGTGCATTTGATGGACTATATAATATGGATACAGCGTAGCGCCACGTTGAATGCCGTTTTACATAAACAAATTTGCATTTAAAATATTCAGCTCAACACTTTTGCTGAGTTGATAAAATTGATTTATGTTCGATGATACCTGGGTGGTAACTTTAATCGTCGTCAAAACTTAAATGCGCAATGACCACAAATTGACATCTTTGCGTATTGGAGTGGTTTCAAATTTTTAAAGTACCTTATATACGCCCAAAGTTTTGTAAAAGCCATACACACACACACACACACATATATATATATATATGTATAACTAGTATATAAGAGTTTTGTGAGTGTATCCCATACATTTTCCCTGCGGATTCTGTCTGTATACTCGTTTTTCGTCCACCGGGTCTTTGAGCGAGCAGGGAAAATGGAAAAAAAGTTTCGTTCTAGTCCCCGCCACGGGTCCGAAGACAGGGGTAACTATGAATTATTTACTTCGGTAGCACAACGGACATCGGTCTCCCGCAGTGGGTTCGCACAAATGCCATTAATGTAACTAGCGGCGTTATTTCTTCAGAAATGGTCGCATTATTGTTTATGGTTTAGTATAAAAAGAAATAGGAGAGAATAAAATGTTAACTATATTTAATATATATACAACAATATGTATCTAATTGAACTGGTCGAAATATAACTATAATATGTTCCATTTCACACGATTTTTGAGTCAGATATATTTTATATTAGATTTCGGTTTAGGTATTATATTATACTTTTTACTTATATTAAATTTATGGATATAAATATAAAGTTAAATTAGAAATGTATTCAAGTATTCCCTATTATATTATGTTTCAAATGTAGGTACAATCAAATAAATATTGTATAAAAGTAAAAATAAGTATTGACAACTATTGATATTTTGCACATGAAAGTGAAACTTAAAAATCAATATTATTGCTGATATTTTTTTCGGTTTAGTCCCCATAACAGATAATAATTGTTTAATGTACGTTCGACCAACCCTACGATTTAATTATATTATTTTAATTTGAAGTGTGATTTATTTAGGATGATTATTGGAGTATTTTGTTTTCACACGTCTTATATACCTATAAGTTTTTGTTATTATTGCTGTTTTAAACTGAACATATTAAGCATATATTTAGCATATTGTAGTTTTTACACGTCAATATCAATGCATTATCCACATCATACGATTAGAACTCCTTTCAAAAACGGACTTAAAATTGACATTTAAAAATTGTGATGTCTGAAAAATCAAGCTCTCGAGTAGATATAGTAGTATAAAGTACAAACGAGTCATATCGATTTTGTGGTTCTAAATCAACAGACTGACAACAAAATAAACAGATTTATAATTGAACTAGAGCTACAATAGCAAAGGTTATTAGATAATGAGAAGGTATAATATGCAATATATTGAGGTGGTTCCCCACGGTAGTATTACTTTCACCTCAGTCGCATAATGTATTATACAATAATTACCAGAAAATTATACAAAATAATCAAACATATACATAATGCATGCGCTACGGTGGCCTACATAATTTTTATGTGATAAAATAAATTAGCAACAATAGGTCCAACATCATCTAATCCGCTTTCCTACGGGTCACAAAATTCAATAAACTTAATTTCAAAAATTATATGTACTAATACATCGCAGTTGAAAAAATACATCAAGTTATCGAATTAAGGGCACAAATACTATACAGCGACGTGTAACGTGAAAACAAATAATTATTAGTCGAAGTGTATACAAGATGGTGATGATTCATTGAGATTATATTCTATACTTATAACCTTAATACATTTTTGCTTTTTGTACAAAAATTATATATATATATTTTATAAAATTTGGTTAGTGGAATGACATAAATTGTCATTAAATGTATTTTTTTAAAGCAGTAAAAAAATCACTAGTCTTAACAATTGGACTTCATTTTAAAATTTTGTTATACTGGATTTTAAATTGTATAAGAATATTGAAAAATAAAACGGGCTTACCAGTTAAATAGATCTCTGTGTTTCTATTCAAACAGCGCACCGATAACGGCGAAAACATTGCGGCAAAACCTAAACACAGCTTAGAAGTATTATAATGCGCATACCACATAGTTTAATAATACCGGCTACTTCATCGCGTTCATATACCGACCCAAACGCGGTAATGCGATTTTGATTAAGGCAGTCTTTTAAACGAACTTCGTAAACAAACGGAAATATAGCGAAAAGAGAATCATATATAATATTACACCTATAATCTTTGTGCTATATTATACAAATCGCTTCCGTGAACTGTAGTCACTTTCGAAAACCAAGTCGGCGCGATCGCGTTATCTGTACGCACACGTGCATAGATTATATATATATATGTACACGGACGTCTGCGTATGTGGAGAACACTAGTAGAGACGCCCTTAAGGACAATGGGATTTCGTCGTTTTTCAGCTCGCCTCGCCACCGCCACCACCCTTCGTCACCGTCCCGCGGCTGCCTCAGTAGGAAATCTCGTATTTACTTTGCTCGCGCCCCGCGACACATATATCAACTAGATTTTTCCGCGACGCGTTCGGGGCGACAAAAGACGATTTATTGCAGCCAACACCTGGATTAATAGGTTTTCCCAGATACTGCAGGACGGTAGAACAAAATAATAAGAATACAAAAAAAAAAAAAAAGGCGAGATAATTCTACGTTTTTTCATCGGCTTGTCCTCTCCACCTCACGTACTCTTGCACACTATAAACAGCGCATACACGCATTATATTATATGTGTACATATTATATATATCTCGTAAATCGACGCACACCCGGCCCCACTGGCCGCGTCAACTTATTCAGCACAACTATTTATCAACGGTCGCGTGTACGTTAAATAATCCAACAAGCCGCTGGAACGCATCGTATTATTATAACGTATCAATATTTTAATATTATTTGTACGTAGGTATACGATTATAATAATACGTTAAACGAGTGCACGCGAGATGGTGAACAACACTGCATACAGAGATGTCTGTCGGTCGTATGGGACGATTGAAGAAATTCACAAAGTCGTGGTGCTCGTCCGCGTCGTATCGTTCAACAAATTATTATTGTTTTATAAATCGGCACAATACTCGTATCGACGCGTCCTGCACCAGCCCCGAGAAATCGGAGTAATAATATTTTGTGTTCGGCCAAAACGGCCGTTTCGGTGCGGTGAATCTCGACAGAAGTTCGCGACCGAGGACGGTAGGACGGTGAACAGGTGGCCCGGCGCGACGGGACGACCATCGGTCGGGAGAAGGGAAGAAATCACAACGCGAATAAGCGCGCCGCGACGTCGTCGGTGATTTGTACGCGCGAAATTTCCACAAACAGCAGACAGGCGCACGCCAGATGATCGTTAAAAGCGTGCCCCGTCAGCCCCCGTAATATAATGATATTATTTAAGTATATTGGATAACAGGCACGGCGGCCGTGCACTTAGCTCGGGCAATGTTAATGAAATTGTACAAAGATCTAAGACCCCGGTGGCGGCGCGGGCGTCCTCCACCGCTGCAGCCTCCGTAGCCGCCGTTATCCGCGTTTAAAGCGCCTAATCTTTTAGGGTTCTGGGCTGCACTGAATATACGAGCGAATAATACACATAATATAGACCTTTATATACACGCATACGCTTATTACGCAGTACGATAATACCTTATAGAGGCGCGCGAATGTAAGTTGCTGCACATATTACCGGGTAAAGGCTCTACCGTTCAACAAAAGCAGACGTGTACCTACGCTTTCTTGCAAGCGTGCATATAAAAACGAGATATACGCAAAGTTGCCGTATTACGGTATTTAGAATAAAATACATATTATGGAAATTCTTGCACCGGTTATGATAATATGCGTAACATAGACGTATTGGATATAAATATGAACGTAAAGGTCGCTTCGATTAATCTATGGTTTTTGTCACTGCTTTACATGAAATATATTGAAAAAGAAACCGGGAAAGTACCTCCTCTCAGAATTTGATAGTAGTATAAATTTTATAAAAATATTATTACCTTTAACAATATATTGTTAAAAAATGGCTTAAAATAATCATCCGTAGATTAGGGTTGCCATACGTCCTGGTTTGGCCGGGACAGTACCGGTTTTGAGTATGGCGTCCCGGTGTCCCGATAATGTGTTTCGGGACAGCACAATGTCCTGGAATGAGAGAAATAACTAATGTATGTCTTTTATTAGATATTTGATGGAAAAACTATAATATAGCCATGATAAAAATAACAAGTTGAATAATTGATTGAATATAATTATTAAATAAATAATTGAAAAAATCTATTTTTAAATTATTTTCCCGACGATTTTTGTCTAATACGTTCTTCGTATTTCCGTTGTAATACGATTTGCATTGATGAAAACAATTTTTTTGATCAATTTAAAATGTTCGACAAATATTTCAAAGAACAAAGTGAAGAATGGCACAACACATCACTCGAAGAACGTTGGTTATCAGCATTTAAACATTTTAAAGAACTTAATAAAACAATATTGATTGTCTAAATAGTTGTTGAATTTTCTTTCTCATTACCTGGTTAAAATGCAACAGTAACGTGTGTTTTCATTAATGAATAGCATATGGACAAAATCACGAAATAAATTAGATATAAGAACAGTTGAGGCTCCGTTAATAATAAAAACAAGTTTCAATAACATGTCTTGTTGTCAATTTTATGAGTCAATTCTTGCCAACAAAACATTGCTTCAAAAAGTACATAGTTCAGCCTTCAGCCAAGTATCAAATAACTCAGACTTTTTTGCCGACGGAGAACACGTCGGACACGGATTAAAAATGTTGTATATTTTATTATGTATTCTTTAATTTAAAAATATCAAATAATTTATAATAAAAATTAAACTTCAAATATTATTATGAACGAGTATATAATGTGTGTTACTAATTATATTGTGTATTTGTGTCATCAAAAATTCAATAAAAAAATGGAAAAAAGTTTGTCCCGGTTTTTGTCAAATAAAATATGGTAACCCTACCATAGATACCCTTATGAAAATACAATATCGACCTTACTGCACATATCAATACTTGAATAAATTCACCCGAATTCACCTGGTTTATTTTATTTTATTCTATTATACTATAGAAGTTCATAGTAGGGTAGTTTAAAAATAATTATCGAATTCGTTATGATATTAAGTAGGTATATTATTAAGTTAATATTAATTGTATTGTATTGATCCTAATCGTTCCAATTAATAGATATTGAGGAAAATATTGTATCAATAATGTTGAATGACGTACTATTTCTTACGTAAAATAATATATTAAAAAAAATATAAAAATAAAGAAAAAAAACATCATTTTAAAACCAATACATTCAGTGCTCAGCTCGAAATCAAATACCGCGTAACTTTCCTCGACCCGTTATGAGAAATCAGGCTGGTTGCGTACAAATAAACGGTGTTAATCCGTAAACTGTACGCACTTAATAATATGTCATATATATAAATATTTGTGGAAAATACGCATAATATCTCTCCTATACAATTTATTATTACACTCGAATGGAAACTTATACGGGCGATTTGTCTAAGCCGCCGTGTAGAAACTTATATACATTTTACATTTTGAGCGGAGCGATGATGGTCTTACAATGATGACGTGTGTTTTTTTGTGTTTTAGAAAAAAAAATGTCCAATTATCGACTAGATTATTCGACCGATAACAATAGGTAGATTTCCAGTAGTAAAATGGATCTGGGTCTGGTCTGGTCTCGGAAATTCCCCAGTACTTTTCAAAGTAAATAGGAAAAACAAAAAAAAATTACAAAAAACGAAAATGTTTTGCAAATTCTATAATTTAAAAAAAAAGAACTTTTTTTATTTTTCAAGAACAAATACCCGTAGAGCCTTGCAATTTTTAAATGTTTATATATTATATGCATTTTCATAATATTATGATATCAGTTTTTTAAATATGTTGGATATTTTTGAGCATTTATAGACTTTTGATATATTTGGTTTTTATTTGACATATTTTAGTTAATACAATTGTTGTTTGTTATTAAAATTTAAAATACAAGGTTCCTCGCATTATTTCCCTTCAGTAATTATTAATAAATAATATCAAAAATGTTAAAATAATATTTATTTTTATAAGCGTTTAAATTTCAATTTCTAACGAAATTTGTCAAAATTGTGAATTTTTCTGTAGACATAAAATATACTGACACCATAGTCCGCTTAGAATCGTTTTTTCATCGTATTCAAGATATATCATTGCATTCAAATTTAACACATACTTAACAGTAATTTACTCAATGACAAGGTGCATTTGAAATCCACTATATAGTAGAGCAATTACCTACCTTCAAGCTTTTTTTCTTAATTATTGTTATCATGAAACTGCAACTTATAAATCAGGTTAAGTTTTTTTTCTGCTAAAACCGTCGACCCTTATCGTTTGTAGTGACTTTCTTGTTCGCATTTCTTTTTTACCTATGTCGACTTCATAATCAATTTTAAGTATGCTTAACTTCATATAAGCGTAATTTATACTTGGTTTTATAACTGGAATTATTCTAAAAACGATTAGAGCTGTTCATACATTTCTTCGAATTATTGCAGCCATGTTATCGTTATGACTGCGCTTGACTGTTACACGCATCGTTAATACTATTGCTGTTAAATATTCACTTTTTTCCCATGAAGCTGTAATAATAATTAAAATAATATTATATTCAAAATATGATATTCATAATATTAAAACATACGTATATTATTATAATTTTTCCCATCAAAGTCATTGCACTACGGATACCTGTATTTTATGCATGTAATAGTCGTATACGACCAGAACACTAAAATTTGCTCTCTGTATAATATTATTATATCTGTGTTGTAAAAATCTGTAGTTCCCGTATCTTTAAATATTGTGATTGGCAGTTCTACTACGAATTATGGAAACACGTATATTATGTTATTATCTTATTGAGACGCATTATCCAAACAATTAATTGCTCGTCGAATTTAAATCTTATAATTTTTTTTTGGAACCATTTGATATGGACTGGAGTCAGGATGATCAGGTTAAATCCAGATAAAAAAAAACTCACTTATTTTTAGTGAAATTTCTTGCTTGTTTTCCGAACAAGTTCTTAAGTCACAAACTGTGTTTGTATATTCTCAAAGGAGTTTAATGCCTATAATTAACCTTAGTTTGCACCAACCTGGATGGAAGTAACATTTTAAGTGGTCGAGGTAGAAGATTTGTTTGCTCAGTCTGTCACTCGCGTAACGCATAGCTAGATGAACCCGTGCTTCCACGATTATTACTCCCAAGTCGAGTTTAAGGTGTAAAATATATCTTAAAATATATACTTAAATATAGCAAATAATTATAACTATTTAAAAGAATAAAAATCTGATTTATGTTTTTCTTACATACATTTTATTTTTAAATAATATAGTTGTTGGTGAATAAAATATTATTAAAACCACAAACACCATAGGGTGTAGTCCCGCGCACGTATGAAAAAATGAAACTTTTGAAAGAATATGTGTCCGTTAAATGTAATGGTTGATGTTCTAGTTCAAACATCGTGTAGCTATATACCGGGACTCAATAAGAGTACCTATCACAATCTCGAAAGTGCAGATCGCGATTCACGATAGTATAATGTTATAACATAAAATATGTCACTCATGTAAGACAGGCCGTGAAAAAAAATCTACTACCGTTAAGCAAATCTTAAAATCCAGTTGTATAGATGTAGCTATAGTTCGACAAATATAAAAACGATTTTTATATGAAAACATATATTATTTTGTTCCGGGTATATATTTGTTGAGAATTCAGCTGCGGCTGATGTATGAATAATATTTGAATAAGTGTACGTCACTTTTAAATTCCCCTGACAGATCCGCATACAAAACCATCGACCACTATAAAGCCATTCTAAAAGTAACCGGAAACGATTATATTGTTTACAATAAGTTGACTTCAACTTTTTCGCTATCAGTTGAAGAATTACATTTTAGAAACAACATTTAAAAATACTTTGAAAATAGTAGCACGAATCGCAGATCTTGTATACTAAGTACCTATACAAATCACCGAGACGAGGACACTACATGTGTTCATGTCATAAAGCTAAAATCAAGAATTTAAAAGATGCTGCAACGTCAACTACAAACAATTTTAATAAATAAATGTACATAATCGGATATCAAGAATAATGATAGTACATATTAATTTAGATGTACGAATAAAACTGGTTTTAAATCATTATTATTTATTATATAATTTCTAAATTTAACGAATTATATTATATTATTATGTTGATTTGTGAAAAGGTTATTAGTTGAACAATATACACTATACACTATATTATTATATACGACAACTGTTACAAACATAAAACGTTAAACCAAGATAATAATTTATAGTTAAAGCATGTATAAGTACTCAAATGTCGTATAAGATATCTGTTCGTTTTTAATTATAAATATTTTGAAAATATGATCGAATTTCGGTACATATTTAAATTATTACCAATAATGAAACAATAACAAATCGATTGAGTACATATTTGTACAGACATAAATATATACCTAATATTATAAAAAATCAATAATTATTCACGTTTATTATGCTAAAAAAAACTTTCTACAATTCTGAATTCGCAGAAAGACGAGAAAACTAGCTAACAAAGCTCAACAATTCGAGTAAAAAGAGAAAGGAATAGAGGTAGAGTATATTATAATATTTGAAATAAGACTAAAAAAAAATAATGTTCGACCCTCTTAAGTTGTTGTTGGCGGCATTTTATAGTTTTCAAACTATAGAGATACACATTTTATTTAATAATTTGCCTTTCAGATGTGCAATATTTTAATGAAGAATAATATAAAGAATCATATTCTGAAAATAACAATATTTTTTTTTTTTGACCTATAATAAGCGTTTGCCACTTTTTACAATTAAATTGAATAAGTTTTACAATATCCTTGAAAAATACTGGTTAATTAAAAATAAAAATATATTGTTTTGTGTGCAAGAGTTTTAAAAAATAAGTTACTTATAAATTATACCTCTTCAATTATCGAAGCGAGTCATTAGAAATGGAACAAACTTAAAGACGAAGTAGTATAATATATTATCCATGAAATTGGATAGTTCTGTTTTTTCATCAATATGAAATAATTGGACTTCATTTCAGAATTTTGTGTAGAATTCTAAAAATATTATCAATAGCAAACCATTATGTAATTTTTTTTAACTAACAAATGATTGTTCAAATGTAAAGTTAGAAGACAGTTTAAAATATTCAGTTAATATTGAAAAAGTTATAATGTTCGATAAACATATCTAGCTAAGAGGAATAATTGAAATTAAAAAATGATCAGTATATTATCATTTATCAATAAAAATGTCTCAAAACCATCAAAATGCCAGTCAAAAATCATCTAGGTACTAATTTTAATAAAAATCATGTAAAATATGAAAAGCATCTAGGGAAGCAAATGCACACCTTCGAATTTCGCAAGTGATACCTCTGAGGGTTACCTTAGGTTAAGTAAATAAAAAGCTGATAAAAATATTTTTTTCAAATAATACTTAACATTATTGGACGGTAAGGTTAGGTCTTATAACAATCAACCTAATCTCGTAAGCAACATACTATGACAATAATAACAAAACTATGATGAGTTTGAATAATATTAGCCTATATGTACATCGTAACGATGATTATAGTTTTGGAATGAACATTGTAGATAATCAAACATAACCACTGTTATGTTTCTTTTTCTACGGAACACTCGTGGTTTAAAAAGTGGCGAATATGTACAATAATAATGAATCCTCGCACCCAACCCAACATCCATCGTTATTGTTGCTTTTCTCTCAAAAAATGCATTTTTTACTCAAGTAGCCGTTTGTCCAAGTGTCTACATTGTATTAATACAATTTTGAGTATAAAATAACATAAATTAGCAACAAGTGGGTTATATCGAAATTCATAATATTTAATCATGTAAAATACATGTAATTAAATGTTGACCGTTTTCGAGCAGCTTATGCGAGGAGTAGTGTTCAATGTACATAATTTTTAATGAGATAAAAACGTTAAGACATAGTATACATTACACTTCAACAGACCGTGCACCCCTAAAGCCACATCATTTATTTTAATTAAATTTTAGAAATTTAGCTGTCCGTAGCATAATAATTTGAAATCGATTGTTTTTTATGAAAGGCGCATGGACTAAATTGACATTCTTCTTTGTTTATTTGTGTTTTTTTTATTTTATTGTTATTAAAATGCCCTTTTTCTAATTATAAACGCAAACTACACTACAGCATTTGCAATTTTATCGAGTACGACATAATATGTTTTTTTTTTTTTTAATATATAACGTAACTCTTAATAATATTGTATTGAATATTTATTAATATTTTCTTTTTTTTTATATTTTTCCTTTGTTTCTTTATATTTTGAAAACGTCGATCTCTTTTTGTACCATAATATTGTAGCATTATTATTACGGCAGTCTACAATTCATTTTATCTCTTCGCTACACGCATGCGAGAGCGGAGACTTAAAATAATAATTACGGCCGGTAATCTATTGAGTATTCATAACGTCGATGGTTTCAGAAAAATATATACCTATCATGTGCAATGTATGTGAAATAAAATCAAGTATTAACTATTTAAAAAATAAATCTTCTATAGTTTAGGGATTCAACTCAGAATGTAATTTAAAAAATGCAAACCTAATCAAAATGTACACAGCAATAAATCAATATAATGATTATTCTTAAGACTTTATACATGTGATTGGTTATTCTATTGGTTAGACTATAATATACTATATATTATACTATACGTATATACCTATCTATACCTTAAATGAGTTTTATATAAAAATTACTTTTTTTACGTTTTTGTCAATGTGCATACAATGTTATAAATTACAAGTAATAAGTATTTTTTTATAAACAGAAATATATAATTATTCTCGTCAAACACAATAAATCTATGATGTATTAAATATATTTTATATTAGTTATAATACCAATATTTTTAAACTTCTATCTAAAATAAAGCTAAACATATTTTTGCATATAATAGCTCCATCTATTTTTAAAATCTCATATGTTTAAATAATGATTATAATAATAATAATATAATAATAATAAATATAATAATATGGTAATAATAATAGTAATAATATTAACATTAATTATTATTAATATAATACATAATAATAATAATAATAAAAATAATATTTTCCATTATACATATTTAGTGAAATTACAATAATTGGTTAATTTTTAACTGTTAAATCCAGCTGGGTACCACGTTATAAAATATGAAGTATAATTTATTGTGTTTAAATTTAACTTAAAAAAATATTATTTCGATTCGTTTAAGTTTTCTAAGAATTTCTTCTCATATTTTCCCTCAGGGTCAAAAAATTTGGAAAGTTGTCCATACTCATTGGGACGACGAGCTTTAATCGCGTCCATAGCTTTTTTCATTATGTTCTTTTGTTCTTTAGTACACGTTGAACAACTGTCTTTGACTAGCATAGGTACCATTTCTGAAAAAAGAAATGCAAACAAACAGATTAGTTTAACATGGCTATAAATTATTACTATTTTCTCGGTGATTTATAGATAATCTAGAAAAAAACAATTGAGGATATCCAACCCCCGAAATTTGTACGGAGTTTCAGGAATTATCATTTTAGTGAGAATCACAATTGACTGAGAATATAATATATGATTTGCAAATGTTTAAGAACTAAAAATGTATGGTTTATTTACACCTGAAAAAAATAATTAATTTCAATAAAAACACTGATTTAAATGATATTTCCTAGTTTTGATTTTAATAAATCATAATACGTGACTAAATATTTCAGTTTTCTTAAGTTATATACCTACCAATATGGTTAATAGATAGGTATTAGAAAAAAAATGAATACAAAATCAACCTAGTATTGAAATGAAAGGAATGCAAATATAATAATATTAACTATAATTTCCTGCGTTTAAATTGAATCTATTGCTCAATAAAATTGTATTAAAATAAATTAAATTATCACATTACAGTAAGGGAAGCACTTCCGGAAATTCCCGGTAAACTCCAGGAATAACAAAACCTATCAAAAATGAAATTTTTTTTTCAATAATTTGTATTATTATTCACGTATCTTGATTAATGTATTTTTTACATAAGTAAACCTATATTATTTTATATATTTTAATAATTTAAATACTATTAAAAATCCTACTTTAGCACAGGCTAGTTTTCACAGTTATTCATCGTGAACCGTGATTATATTTTTAGCAGAAAAAAAACATAATTTTTTTCGGAGAACCAACCTATATAGCTAATGCATATATGTATAGTATATAGTGTATAGTATATATATAATGCATATCTACCACTGAAGTACCAAGGGAACCTTTGGATAAGAAAAGCAAAATATAAAAAAAAACTTATAAGTCACTCAAATCTTTGTTGATAAGTGATAACGATTTATTTAACATTAATTATTAAAATTAAATAAAAAATAATTAAAATATATCAAAGATTTGATGAATTAAATTGTTAGTTAGTATCTACAATGTTTATTTTATTTATTTTTTTGTACTAATACAATTAAAATCAGGGAATTATTTGGTACCCTTCGATTTCATTAATATAACATTGATTCCGCCAGCACAAGTACATTCACAACAATTGAAACCTAATAAATTGTTGTTTTTTTTATATTTTAAAGCAGTATATTAAGTGCTTTTTTAAAATTAAAATGTAGCAAAATACTTGAGTATTTAAATGAGACAAAATTATTTAGCCTTATAATGCGAAAGCTATAATTCATTCCCGCAATTTCTGAATTATTCACATAAATTCCCACACGTTCCGGAAATGTTCCATTCCTAAATTTTAGTTGATAATGTGGTGTGTTTTTTTACCACTTTTATTACAATATTATGAGAGAACGTTGTGTAATTTTAACAATTTTTTGACGAGTAGTCAATTTAATTTTGCTGTCGTTAAAAATTACATGGTGTAAGAATAAGTATTATGACCATTTTGAATGCATAAGCGTTTCCGTAACAAATTATCACAATGTCTCATAGATATAATAACCGTAAAAATGATGCGAATATAGTCTTCGCGAGTTAAACGTGTGTAGTTTTAATACCACAGCTGAACAAGGTTTCCATACTCATATAATCCCTTTTATTATATTATTATTATGAATACACATAACATATTACGTAGTACACAAAACCGAAGACAGTTTGAATTTTGATTACTTTTGCAGTGTCACATAATCTATATTGGAGGAACAAAATATTATAAATTATTACGATAATTCACAGAATCATGATTATTTAGTGAAAAATATTAATCCTAATATTATTATTGTTAGGTAATACTAGAACAGTCTCACCAATAATCATATTAAATGTTGATTTTTTTTTAATAATTTACTAATTTTATGACGGGGATATGTTAACTTGTTTCTTCTCTTTTAAAATACTTAAAAGCGAACACGATAATAATGCATTATAACATGATGAATCATTAGGACGTCTACTCACATTTGAGCTAAATATAGTGTTCATAGCACGTGATAAATTGTAATCGGCATTAATGTAAATTGTAATAATAGTAACTACTCAGCCGACGCGATGCATGATCAATCTCGGTAATCAATCATTTTAACTACTGAGCGAGTTAAAGTTTTTAATCATGTGAATATTAAACAAATGGAACTTTTTATAATCGATTAAATAGAGTTTAAAACGTCTATTGGAGTTTTGTTTTTCTCTAAGTTTCGTCTACAAGAGTTACGTCTAGCGTAAAGATCAGTAAGAAGTTGTGTACAAGTATAAAAGTAGGATCCCGTTCGGGTCGTTAGCCAATAACAAGCGAAATGTCTTTGCTTGTTCATTCGAGTTCACCCTAAACTTCTCCTAGGTTGAGAATCGGAACTGGCAAAATTGTTAGTGTACTATTTGTTTTTCGCGTATCCAAACATTCCGTACTGCGTAATAACGGTTATTAAATAATGCGAGAACCATAATAAATAGTTTAGAATGAAATTATCCAAAATTTAAAAAAATAACTCGCGTATTTTTATCTGACAACACTACATACATTACAATATATTTTATTATTTTATCATTGATTATTTCAATAATCAATAATTGATGTTAACAAAATGCCTTCAGTAGGACCCCTTACTCAGCCCACCCAACATCCCGTAAAATAGCTCAATCAGAGTTACGTCCACACGAATTGTGAACCAAAGAACCAAAAGGCACTATTTAAAAATATAAAATTGTTCAGGAGAGAAATTTGAAACTTCATATTGTAATATCTTCAAATTGTTTTTGATGACTGTCAAATCTAATAAAATAAAATAAAGCTGTTCTGCGTTAAGCCCTGAAATTTGTTTTTTGTTCTAATCAAATCGTGATTACGAAACAAACAGTAAGTTCTACAGATAAAAAAACCTACCTTTTGGTTGTTAATATATTTTTATCCACTTAGATAATTTTTGATCTGAGTAAAATGTATGTTTTAATAAGATGTTATGAAAATAAAAATAATAAATACGTTACCTTGGCTTTTCTTTTAAATAGATACTTCATTTATAAATTGTAGAATTAATGAAGTGTTTTTGATTGTAGATAGAAAACCAGTGGCAAATTAATTGATAGAGGGCACGTAGTTATCGCCCCCACCAGTTGGTCATTTTTTTTAAATTTGAAACTAAATCAGCCTAATTACTTAATTTATTAAATGTTACTATAATATGGGGTATTTTTATACCTATATTTTGATCATCTTGTCAATAAAAATTATTGCATTTAAATAATTTTACGATAACAGGAAACCATGACTAAAAATATTGATATTTATTGGCCTACGAAATAACTAAAAAAACTAGTTCTAAACTTTAGCGAAGTCATCATACTTTCAGTATAAAGTGTCGCACACACTTCACACGCTCTTACTTTTCATTTCTCTGAGTTGGGCCGTACACGGTCCTTCGTTCAGAAAACATTTGACGTTGTTCGTCATCAACCTGGTGTGGTTTAGTATTTGGTCTATGTCGATTTTCTCCACCATCGCAAAAAATTTCTTGATCTCCTCCTGGTTGACCGGGTTGGGGTCATCGTCCTTGTTCACGAGCTTTCCACCATCGTCTCCTTCGGTCACGGAGAACGACACACTCACCATGGTCATGACCACAAACACGGAAACCAACAGTTTTGAGACCATCTTGTTATAATTTCGGTATAAAATTCACTCAAACAAACTACGCGTACCTGAGTAGAAGAAACTAGGATTAAGTCGAAACACTCTGTAAAATCTCTGTAACGTAGCGCGGCTGTATTTATACACACATTTTATGCGCCTGTCCAATTGCCGAGGTCGAGTGTTGATCACCTGGTCTGTTTCGTGGTGGAAAATTACTCCAATATTAAAATTCTTCCATCCGCGTCTTTCTTCATTCTCAAAGTCTGATAGGAATCATATGACCTTGAGTACACAGTTAATAATATTATATAGGAATACCATTATTATAATATTCACAGGTACTAACAAACACGAATCGCGTTAAATTATTTTAATCGTCGGTTGTCATTATAATTATAATTATAATGCTATACATTATATACCTTCATTAGGTACCTACTTGAAGTAGCTGCACAATACATTTTTCATCTTCTACATAATACGTTTATATATTTACACCATGTGCAACGACCGTATGAAAGTTAGTCGACTTGATGGCGAATGATAACAATATTCAGACAAATCTAGTGTTTAAGACAAATCTTAGTGTTCTTAGTGAATTTCTTAAAAATACAAACAATAATTTCTTAGTTGTTTATTTTTGTTATTAAACATTTAAATTTGTACATTGCTGAATACTAGTACGTGACCTTTTCTCATTTTTTATTAGAACATACAAAATGTGTATAAGAATCGACTTAAAAAACACAATTCCGAACAACGTCTTTAAAAAACTTTATAATTGTTTATATTTTGTGTACTAACTTCTAAAACAAATTTGGGGAATTCAAACCTTTTTTTTTTAATACAAACAAATCATAATTTGTATGCACAGTTACTAAGAATTACATTTTTTTTGTTTAATTCACAACTTAATTCTTAATTAATAGCTTAAGAATAATTTCAGATAATTTTAATTTATTTAGATCAAAAATAATATCATTATTTTTAACGTGAAATAAAAAAAAAAACGGTAGATTTAGTTTATTTTTATGTTTTGCTGATTTTATATTTCTGTTTTTAATTTATCATTAATTACGTGAGAAATATGTTTTTTCTTATTGATAATATTATTTATTGATTGCATTGGCAAATAACTATAACAATAAAAACTATTCACGTAGTTAATTTATCTGTGTTCAAGTTTTTTTAATTTATGAAATTAATAATAATATAGTTTATACGTCGTATACCGTGATGTATAAAACTAACTGAAAATATCATATTGTATATGCTGAACATTTCTGGGAATTATCTCAGACCTGTATCTTTACGATAATAACAAATGATACATTTTTCAATTTAACTTATTGTATTATATACTTTTTTAATTATCGTACTATATGCAATATGTACCTATTCAATAGTTTAAAGACATTCATTTTTTTTTTTTTAAAACACAAAGATAACCTAATTGTTTGTTAAATAAGTGACTATACTAATATAATATTATACATTAACTTAAATATTGTTTGTGGACTAGTATATTGAAAAAGTCTATTTTCAGTTAAAAAAAATATATAATATGTATAATATTATACACGAAATTATGTATGTAATAAAATACTTTCAATAATAGTATATGCACCGTAAAAGTATAGGCAAATAAATATAAAACTCGACTTACGTTAGTTTTAAACAAATTTCCAACCTAGTATAAAATAATTATTAACTCATTTATGAAGTTATGTAGTGTTAAAATGATCTATTACAATCACTTTTAAAATCAAAATAATTGCATTTAAGCAATAACAAATATATTCACTATTATAGCTCTGTCACACTGTCAGCTCTGTTACTATTTAAAATCAAATAATTATATTTTATTAAATTGTATTCTGATTTTCTGAATTATTGCATTTAAGCGTGGTATTATATATGTAAACAATATAATAGGTATACAAAGTTTGATAACTATTGACTTAATTTAGTAAAAATAAAAATGAGTTAATAAATAAAACAATGAAAATAATTAATGAATAATGTTCATTCATTTTGAAGAGTTCACGCAACATTGCATTCCAAAATAATATTATCGATTATTATAAAGCTTGACGAAATATTTTTTTTTTTTATAATAAACTTGTGTATACTACTATAGTCGATGCATAATGGTGTTATATAATTATATAATAATTAATCTATCGCAGTTAAAATAATTTTAAACTTTTTTAACAATAATATGTTTGTGTTTTAATTAAACACCTTAGATTTTATTAAATAGACGTGGCGGATGCAGTCCTCTCAGTCCATTTAGTTATTGGTAAATATACACAATCTGTTAAGAAATTATCGATATTCTTATTCATAAAGTAAATAAAGTATTGTAAGTATATATATTTTTTCTCGTTTAGATTTAGGTAATTTAAACTTTGTCGTGATAATATCTTCGATATTTTTTCTCTATAATATAATGTAATAAAAACTATAAATGGTTATTTTTTTATTTTCGTCGAATAGTAAACTTTATTTTTATTTTCACAAAACCGATATATTATGTTTTGTATAAAATCTCTACTGACATTTTATCGGAAGAATCTAATCGAACATTTGAACTATAAAAATATTATTTTAAACGATATATTATTACAAATTGTCTACACTTATTGTTTTAACCTAAAGTGCGTATAAAACAGGTTTTTATTTTGGATTGTATATTTTTTTAAACTACCTACACGTAAACATAGTACATACACTCTGTGGACTTTGTGATAAACATTTTTGGGATAAAGTCCTATCATTCTTATGGGTTGTTGTTATATTTTGTTACAAAATCATAAAGGTATGTAAAAATACAGTTAAAACAATGTAAAATAAAATTATCGAAAAATATTTTCAAACTACGTCATGTGAAACAACATTTTGTTTGTTCAAATAATCAGAGTAAATTATGTAACAAACAAAATATATATATTATACATATTATATATACGTTTGATGTTTATATTATTATTGTATTTTTTTTATTATATTTTGAGACGAGATAAACATTTCAAAAATAAACATACAATTTTAAAATAAGTAATTTGAAACTGCATTTACTAAATAAAATTATAATAATATTAATAAAAAGTCCGAAATATTGTAATAAGATTTCGATATAATCAAACACTACATTTTCGATGTGTTATGTATAGGTAACAAATTAAATTTCGTTTTAATTGTAAAATGACCAATTATTAAATTGAGTATTAATCTATTCTAATTTATTTAAATTTTTTATTTTCCGGGAATAACATAATAAATGTAGGTACACAAATAAATGGCAAATTACTTAATCTAATTTCCGTCAGTTTGAGAGTCTCCGTTTCATTAGCCGTTAATGTAATAGGCGCTCGACGCCGTTTTGCGATACTCGGAATACCCTTCTATATTCATCATTATCCAAATGGAACTTGGTAGTAGCAAATTATCGTTTTAAAATTTAAATTTTCAGTATGCTCGTATGGCTGTACGGATAAAGGTTGTAACTTATTAGTTACAATGTATGCCATATTGCTACTACGTATAATACTATATTACTGGTCTATTACAATAGTATTATATCAATTAAATTTGATCGCAAATATATTAATTCATTACTCATTAGGTCCGGACTACCGGTAGTTTGAAAAAATTATTCATTAAATATTTAACACTTTTAATAATACACAATCACATTGGTGTTATCTATAACGTAATGAATTCATTTATTCTAAAATGGATTATTTTTTAAAATTTATTATTAATTTCTTTCAAATTATTGAGATTGAGGAGATGGTTGTTAACTAAATTATACATAAATATTATTAACACTCACATGAAACAATATTATTACATTATTACAAAACTTCCCTTTACTGACACCTCTAGATATCGGACACCTCCAAATAGCAAATGTTTTTTCTTTGGGAACAAAATACACATTTTCTAAAAACTGAATCCTATGAATAGCAAACATTTCCGAATAGTGACTTTCAGTGACTGAGAGTGTCCGGTATTTAGAGGTTTCACTGTATAACTATTTTACTCAAAATACCCAGGAGTAAGTGATGTAGTCTTTTTTCACTCATATTTTTTTATTATATAATATACATAAGTATAGTACTTTTAGAAAAGGTTAATCTGTTCACTTTAACTATTATATTGTTATAATAGATACATTTATACTTATAACATTTAGATATCGAAACGAACGTTACACAAATAAAAATAAATGGTTAAATAAAAATTCATGACCTTCCGGAAAATTCCTTTACAGTAGGTACGTGAAAAAAAAAAGAAACATCCAACAGTCAGATGGTTGAGAAAAGGGATGGTATAAGAATAAAACTCGAATAACACAATATCCTTAGATATCCTAGATATCGGAGATTATAATGCTTTTATCGTATATCTGTTCAAAAAACCAAAGAATTCTTTGAAAATGTTTTAATTACGTTCTATGAAATGTTTGAAGTTAATTTCAATTTGTATGTACTATTTTTATTCTTTTAATTTTTAAATGTTTGTTATAATCTAGATGTCAGGAACATTTAGTCAAATAAGTCGGCAAACATCCATGGTTACAACATTTTTCATAATAAATCTGCAATTTATTTCTGAAAGTCAATGTTCTCGAATGGTATGGATTATATGAAACTAGTTCATCATTCAAATAAAATTAGTATATTTGAATACAAAGCTCATTCAATAAGATAATATGAGATCATATGTTTTTGTGCTGTTTTTATGGTATTTTCTACATCGGTTGACAATTTGATTAAAAAGGTTGATCGTTGTGATATTAATTTAGTTTTATTTTTTCGAATACTTTGCAGTCTAACGGATAATTGAAAAATGTTTCAAGATTTGGTATTTTTTTCAATAAAAACGTACTATTCTATGTGTGAATAAAAGTGCTTAAAAAAAATTGATAACGAGCTTAAAAACATTATAATTCTCGGAATTTTTGGAGTAAATTTTAATTAAAATTTAACCACGATAATAATTATAATCGTTTGCAATTTATTTTAAAAACTACTAGAAACTCGAAATGTTTTTGACTTCCAACTCAAGTGATCTCGTCTTTTATTTTGTACAAATTTTACAAACTGAACGGACCTGTGTGTTAATAAATATGGCATGAATCAAAATATATAGAGCACACCAGGGTGGTCCTTTGTTTTCAAGGGTGTTTATTTTTTTCAAAATACTTTGGACAATACCTTTTAAAATTATTTCAAGTCATATGTCAAGGTAATATTGGTAAAATGTTGAAGGTGTTACTCAACCCCTTGCCGTGCTGCATTAGGGTTGAAATATGGCAAAAAAGGGAAGCTTTATTATTTTTTGATATTGTTTCAAAAACTATAACACTTACTAAAAATAGTAAATTAGTTATACGTTATATAAAAAAGTGAATCAATAAAATATCTCGTAAATATATTCCGAGAAATTATAATAAAACCCACACATATAATTTAATTTATTTGGGAATGTTTATTTTTTCCTGTTATTTAAATATATTTAACGAATAATTGGAATTACAAAAAATATCTTTAATATAATATACCTTATATAAAATGTAATTTCCTAAACAAATGCAATCGGTAAATATTTTACTAGAACAATCGTTAATTGCGTAATAGTTTTATTTGCGTAATATTTACACGTTTGACTGTGTGAAGCGTAAAAAGTTCAATGTTTTTAGCAATTAATTGTAAAACGAATAATTTATCATTTTGTTTTTTTATTCTCTACTGTCACCTAGAAAGCGACAATAATAATATATTATATATGATTTGAACCTGATTTTCACAGATCAACGTTTTAATAGCTTCGATAAAGTCTCGACGTCTCGTGTGTATAAGCAACACTTTAAATCTATGTTTATACATTCAAAATAATATACAATGCAATTTTGAAATATTTATGAAAACTATAATCAAATAAAATGAATGACACATTTATAATATTATGATGAACGAATTTTTCTACATTATAATTTTTTTCGTTGCCCATGGTAATATGACAGTTACTCTTTTTATAATACCTATCTAATATAATATAATGCACTTTGATGTACTTTATCGTACTTATCACTAATTATACAATATTGTTTGTAAGAAAAACAAAGTTAATTATTCTATTAAGTTCTAATTTTAGTTGGATTTATTGTTATTCAATATTGTTATAACTTATAATTGATACGAACTGGCAATTAGCGAAACAAATTACTCAAATATTATACAATATATACATTTTTTAGATTCTTCTGATGTTTACTGATGTTTTTATTTTTAAATTATTATGTTCATATAATGTATCTACCTATTATGGTAAAACTTTTTATTTACTATCTACTTCCTTTAATGTACGATTCATTTTTATTTTTATAATATTGAAAATTAATAAAATATTATTTCTTACCGTAATAATATGTACCTTATTATTATTACAAGCAATTAGGTATTTGAATTTTTGAAAATGTTTAGGGATGTTGATTGATATTGTGTGTAAAATAATCACCCTGTATAAGGGCAAATATATATTATAATATATTTCATCTACATTTAGATGACAAGCCGAGACCTTCCGTAAGTTCGTGCATTTGCATATTCATTACTTTGCGATCGTATAATCCCGCGGGTTTAAATCCTCTTTAAAGCATTACCAATAAAATAGTAAATTTTATTTCTCGTACTTTCTATATTCGAGAACTAAACAAACCGGCGAGAAAATTAAAATGCGATTCTCGGAAAACTGACGAGAAATATCCCGTAAATCCGCGCAGACGTGTCATATCTTCTGTACACACCGTGCACATATTATAATGTAAGCAGGTACGTACAATTATTACAAATTTCGAAACATGTCGATTCAGAAGAAGTGAGCAGTCGTTATAGCTACGAACACGGCACATATTATCACACGCACGTCAACCGTAGACAGCGGAATTGACGATAAAAATTGATCGACGTGGTATCTGAACGGCGTGTGCAGACGTCTTAGAATTTTCCGATCTCGTCTGACAACCGTATTATAATAATCTCTTAGATCGCACTCGCAGCACATTATATTATATCGAATAATATTATGTTGATATACGTCAGTATTCGTGGCGGCGTATGGGTATCGTAATACATCACGGTTGCGCTCATAGTAATCTGTCGATTATTTCTTAGAGATTAGCGGGAAAATAACCACACGCGCCGCGCGATTCGCTCTAAGCGTCGTTCTTCCGTCTGCGGCGAGTCGTGCGCACAGGAGGACTGAGGAGGTACACTATTATTATTGTTTCCATCGGTCCAATTAGTAGAATTAATCTTTTAAATTAGTGGAGCTTATATTGGACGAGACTATAGTCGCGCGCTTACAATTATTTCGGTAATACGAATTCGTGATTTATAATCAAAATAACGTATTACACGTGTACTATTATTATTATTATTATTATTGCACGTGCACGAGTGGTGCGTGTGATCAGAGTTCGTATATTATAAAACCCTCTTCGCGTGATTCGCGTGTACAACATACAATATTTGGTCATTTATACGCGTTTATCTCGAATCCGAGCACACATAGTGGCCCAGTAGTATAACGACACTAAACCTTGTGCGTGGGTACAATGCCGGACGCGCGTATTTTATAGTTTATAGTCACGTCGTCCAGCCGCGTGCAGAACTGTCCAGTGCAAGCGATTCGATTTATGAATAATTTATCGTTTTCCACGCACTGTGAATAATATAGTAATACACAACACTGCAGTATGATACCGCCAAACCTCCGACGACGACGGGCACGTGATTTAGCGGAAGATGCGTGTATGAAGACCACCCCTCTTGGGCCCAATTTCATATATTTTGTAGTTCTTTCTGTCGTCTGAGGCGCGTAGGCTCGGGAATAAGCTTTGTCCCGGTAGGTAAAAAAACAAATGACAGAATACCGTTACCATCGGTCCAGATTTTACGTTGAAATCGTTGGTCTTCGAATAAGTCACTTCTTCTATTTTTCGTTACTATATTTGTTTTCGAGTTTATTGTCTCAACTGCGACACGTGAGTGGTTATATTATTATATCAGTCTTTTGAAACCTTGACAATCGACATTTTATTGTATGGTAATACGATTAACTTACCCACCTACGATTGTTTATGGGAACGAGGAAAACTGAAAATACGACACGAGTCGCACCCTGTATGTTAACAATAACACTATTTCAACCGATGACCCGGTGCAAAATAATGGCGTTTCACTACAGTTCTGTTTGCCCGATGTGATATTTACGATTTTTATTATTATTGCTTTCTCAGCAGAGAAAAAGTACTCACGTACCGAGGATTACCGTCTTGCCACTGGTACAGCGGAGAGTGACCTCCACGTCCCAAGGGACGTTTGCGCGGGCCACGCTGATAATCCATCGGCCTTGTTCCGCAGAAACAATTATTATTATGATAATAGCGACAACCCATTCTCAGGTAGGCCTCTGTCTTCGTTTCAACAGGCAATTATATTATGTCAGTATAATAATAAGACTAGCAATACTTACCCCTAAATAATTTAAAATTTATTTTGGAGATAGTAATTTAGCTTAGAGTGTTCGAGGGTCGTAGGTCTAAACGCGTGTCACTCAATATAGGGGTGATACGACACGGACCGTGTAACTGGTGTGCGTGACTCGTCGAGAAATAGGAGAAGACGTCATGATGGTCTTTATCGAAGTGCCATGCATATTGATGAGCTCTGCGGAGGGTCCTATCGTCTCACCAGTCCATTTAAACCTACACCTTCTGTCGCTTAATGATAAAAGTCTCCACCTAGACGCAATAATGTCGATTTCGTCTTAAACTAAACATTTAAAAAAAAAAACACTTTATATTCCTTCAAATATTTTTAAATTGGATGTCCGGTATTTATACCTATATAAAATTATGTTAAATTTCTAGCTTTTGTGCTTGCATACTCGGACAAACCGTACAAAGTGGTGATCATTCAAAATATCCCCTTAATTAAAAAATTTAGAAAGTCGTTTATTAAATAGGTAATCACACACATTTTGAAATATCGTTAATAGTCAAATAATATAAAATAAAATATAAGTTACAATTTAAAATAATACTATCACTCGTAGAATACACCATTTTCCAAAAAAAATATGAATGACATTTCAAAAATCCGTAATATTTCTACTGACTTCATTATATTTTTCAGAGATATATGTTTTAATTTTAATTTTGATCTGTGGTGGTCCAGTTCAGGCTGTGCAACTTTTGTTTTGTCAGGTGCATTTTTCTGGCATATGTTCATAATTAATGTCCTCATTGTTTGATGTTTGTTATTAACTTAAATGAGTAACAAACCAATTGTATTAGTATTAGTGCATGTAGCGCCTCAATAATATTATAGACACATTTTTTTTTCGATTAGCTTACAACTTAAAATTAGTATAGAGCTCGACAATATTATTGCTTATAATAATATTATATACTTATATAATATATAAGTATGTATTTTAGTTTGAATATATATTGTCGTTGGACATTCTGGTTAGTGGTTTGGATATTTTGCACTCTGTTCGTACGAAGTATATAGCTACGGTAATTACCACGCGGTTACATTAATATCATGTTATGGGTACAGTGCCTGCACAGCAGCCTGGACGTTTTCGTTCATTATTTCACAGCGTTTATACCATTCCGGAGAGCCGGTATCGCCGGAATTCAGCTGAAAAGTAAAGTGTAATAATATAGTTCGGGCCTGCTGCAGGTAGACGGCCGCATTGTGTGTACGCGTAATATTATGCACGACGGGCCGCCGCGCGTGATAATACTATTTTCCGTTTTTATGGTTTTTCGTTTCGTTCGACCACCGACTCGTTAATTTCCGTATTCCGCGAGCGTGCACCGAGATTATGTATTTTATAATATTGTATAATATAATAATAATAATAATAATAATAATAATAATAATAATAATATATGCTCGCGAGTCGTAATATAATTAAAAACTAATGTGCTACCGTGTTCTTTCGGTCTGAAAATAATAACTGTAGCGTAAGAGCTTTGGACTGCATGGCTGGCGACGACGCCGTGCAACTCCGCGTAATATAATAATAATATAATATAATACACCTACTGCAGCTACACGCGTATAAAAAATATTAATAATATTACCGTCCGCGGCGGCGAGTTTTAACGCTTTTTTATGCACCTGACGCGCGCGATGCATGTTGGTTTAATATATGGGCACACCAACGGTACATTTTCCGAACCCCTTTGATATGGTTGTGCGAAATTTTATTGTTATTATTAACTGTTGAAACAAAAAAACTAATAACGTGGCCGAGCCGTCTCGGCCGTTCGATGTTTACCCGCGTGTGGGTTTCAGCTGGTTTTTTTCTTTCTGCAGTGGTGTGTTTCTTTTCGAACGTCAACGAAAGTTATTAAAACACAATCGACATTCACCTAGTCACGTATATTTCTCGTTTGTTTAAAATTAATACTGCATGCACACGGGAAGATCGTGCATATTAACCAATTATCGGTATCACCGGCCGTGTGCATTGGATCGTGGAATTTATCGATTGAAATAAATTGTTTTGCACACTTTTAATTGTTGCTTTGAATCCTTGTGTCCGTTATAACGACCTTGATACATCTTGCCGCTAAGCTTTAAGTAAATTCTGAAAACACTAAAAATGTCGGTTTCGAAAAACTTGAGATTTCGAATAAACGCCATTAATATTGTTTTAAATACCAATACAATAAAATAGATTACCGTAATAACAATTATACGCAGTATAATATATTTCGTATTATTGCATCGAATAAGAATAGTATAAAATACCTAAAAAGTTAAACATTTCCACTAAAACATTGAAATAACAACAATAAAATCACTTATTACGATTAATTTTGAGGGTTAAATACATCATCGAAATCCGGAAACTTTCCTTATAGGCAATTAAGTATTATACAACTCACATAATTCTACATACTATTATTATGCAGACACTGATGATAGACACGCTATTATGACATATCATATTTATTATCTTGAGAAAAATGACTCTATAGGTAATTATATAGATTATGATTAGTGCTACGATATTATCAATGAATTAAAATGCAAGTGTCGTAGCATTTATGCGGTACATTTAACGCACCTGCTCGGTATATTAATATAATACGATGTAGTCCTTCAGCTCTTTCGCGTTTATAAAATATTATTGTTTCTATGTCTCACGCAATATTTAAAGGCCATATTAAAAATTTTATTACAGCGTAAGAATCGAAAATGCCGTGCGGTGTTATTATGAATTTAGCTGTAAAAGATAAAACGAAACTGTTCAGACCGGAAGTTTCTTGAAGACTTTTGGCATAAAACTTTTCCTTTCTTTATTTAATTTTTAATTTCTTCCCATGAAAGTGTGAAAGACCATAGTTGGTTACCCTCGTTGGAAATAATAATGACACCCTTTGTTTTCTATGCGAGTATATTAATATCAAATTTAAACACTTTGGGTTTGTTTTATAAGCCGTGCCAGACAGACAGAACTGCAAGAAGTGTTTATTTTTGGCGTGAAAACAATACTACACCGTTACACTTATTACCTCAAAGTGTTAAATTTTTTTGTATTCCTTAATATTTTTTATCATGATAATTTTCTTTAAGTTTTCATTTTTTGAATGAAAAATGTTTTGATTTAATATCCAAAGACAGGATATTATTATGAGAATGTATAAACATCAAATTTATAATGAGAAGTTAATTAGTTATAACTTTATAAGTACTTAAAGCTAAGATGAGCGGATTGGTGTAGCACAGAAGTTTCTACCCCGCAAAATATTGGTTTACATCTCTGCACTTCAAAACTTTAAAGTTTAAATACTTATAAGTTATAACAAATTAACTAATCGCTCGAAATTCGATACAAAGGTATTGTATAGATTTTTCCGGAAGAATATAACACTAAGGAGTATAACAATTAAAAATGTATGACGTCATTAAAAAATTTTATCGATAAAAAAAAGTGAAAACGATTTAATGTTTTTTTCAAAAATGTTGTTTCATATTGACTTAAATTTATATAAAAATAATAGTCTCAAATACGTTTATACTTTTTGAGGTTATTACGAGTGTTTACTGTTAAAACAATTGCCGAAAATATCGTTGGGTTCCTATTATGTTAAAATTATGTTCTATACACGGTGATTTTAATGACCAATCTATAGTTTACTTCTGCAGCCACTCGATATTTTTTTTTCACGTATGAACATAACATGACGCGATGTGACTATTATATTTTAACTATAACATTTTTTCTGGCTTACTAGAAACCATTTTTTGTTGAAGAATTTCGAGTTTGATTCGATTAAGTTTAACGCTCTGTATACACAAATTGTATCGACTAAAATGTAATTAGATTTTTTCCTCGACACACGGTTATATCTATTGTGCGCACGTCTAATTACATTATAAACGTATGTGCACGTACCAATAACAATATATTATTATTCTAGAGGAATATATTTTTTTTCTTTGTTTTTGTACATATATTTTAACGGCTTGTACTTTAGGTGACAAATGAACGGGTCGTATTTTGTATTTCTTGTGTAAATGACCAGAGCGCAAACGATATAATAGTATTTTAAAGACCATAGGGCTTTTGGCTGGATTTAATTATTATTACTGTGCCGGTCCGCATACGGAATGTGAAGCTAAATCTGAATTTTATAAAAAATAAATAAGAGTCGTGTAAAATAATATAATAGTAGCTATTTTTCAAACGCAACAGTTGGAACACTGAAACAAATTATATAATGTATTTCTACACAATCATTGTATTTTAAAATTATTATAAGGCGTTAGCTATGTTATTCACCTGACTACAAGTGGATTTCATTTTTAAGAATATTAGTCTATTTGAAATATAGTAAACTGTGATAAAAACAATATTGAACATATTATTATGCCGTTTCTGTATTTAGAGATTCGTACATAAACTTTATTTTATTGGTGTTACGGATTTGAGTTATTTTATCGCCAAAAAAACAATTTGGTAGCGAAAATAGTCTGTGTATTATAAGCGTACATCGTATAGTGTTAATGTATATGAATAGCGTCATGTAAATATATATTAGACTATATATATATATATATATATATCTATCGATCAACCGTAAATTGAATTTAGAGTGTACTTTGAGTTTATGCAAATTGAAAAATTCCCATTATTTTGAGTCAAAATCGTACAAAATATCACGAAACGTAAATGGCTAGATTTACGTTAAGAAATCATGAATTAATTATTCAACGTTGGAGAAAATATGTACATAAAATAAGGGCTCTAAACTAGGACTGAAAGTTGATTAATATATTCCATTATTAAATTTTACGTTAATATTGATGAACATATTTTGTTTGTTATCATAATATATGACCTCTGTAGTTTATAATTTAATAGTAGCTTGTGTAGTAGGTAAATTATATGTTGTTAGATTTTTACACAGTGCTTTAAAAAAAATGATTTTTGAAATTCAGATCTTATGTTTAGATCAGTAAAATGTAAATATATTTTACAATATATAATTAATTATATAAGTCGAAATTTCCTAAATCTAGGTGTTCTCTAGATTGACTGTCGTCCACGTATGCTATAACATATTATGGATTTTAATCGTCAAATACTTCTAATTTTTTCCATATTTTAGCTCTTTCGTAACAGTCATAACTTTTTCAAGTCCCAGGTTAAATAGGGTTGGACATCTTTCATATTTATCTAATGTACCAACAATCTTATTATAAATGTTATTACATTGGTCAATTATATCTGCGTCTGCATTCCAAAAGCTTCTTACATTTTACGTTTTTTCTGGATCATTATAATATGATCAATTTGGTTTTTCACCATTCCGTTAGGGGCTACGAGTATTTTGTTGATAGATATCATTTCATATTATAAAAGATAAAATTGATCTAAAATTATAAGAGGATTGTTAGAAGACAATAAAAATCTTTCGATATTTAAAAGAAATATTTTTTGTCCGGCTCGTAATGAAATTGGAGAAACATACAATATGTAAAAAAAATGAAGACTTATACATTTTATACGGATAACTAAATATCGTAACACATATAAGAACCAATAGACTGGAATGGTTTGGCATGTTTAAAGTGCTAATAACGATAAACTCAAAAGAGTGAAAACGAATAAATAAAACAAAACCTCTAAGTAGAACTCGGACGAGGAGGAATGATACAGCATAGTTAAAGTTGTCGAGTTGGAAGACGAAACCGTAATGGTTGAACTAGCGTTGGACAGGGAGCGTTAGAGGAGATCGCTTGTGGCTGCACTGGTCTTACAAGAATCGTTAAACTGAAAAAAATACGGAGAAACTAATCAATAATATCGATCTATGAATACAGAACGTATTTGTTCGTAAAACAATATTGAATTACGATAAGAATAATACATATTTTGTTAGTAGCATTGCATATATAAAGGCTCAATAATATATAAATTATATGGGTAGAATTACATGTTAGTATTTAAATTGTTATTGTTGGTCTTTAATTTAACGAGTTGGCTTTTTCTGTATATATACGCTTTTTACCTCACGAAATAACACTCGTAGACACTGTAAATCCACAGGGAATTTTATTGTTATCGTCAAGGTTCCTAAATCGCATTTGTATTACATATTTTTACATAATTTGTTAAATTTACATTTTTAGAGTCTGTGATTTTTTTTTTTGTAGAAATAAGAAATACGATTTCATTGCGTGCATATCCAAACAACAATTTTTAACAGTACTCTGCTCCAATAGATAAAAATTGATTTAAAATTTTTTTTTTTGTTTAGGGTTTATTTGAATTTTAGGCCAAGGCTACATGACACTTGCTAAAAACCATGGCTGGTTGGCATATAGCATTATAGCTATTGTTTTCTTATTTATTTGAAAACACGTGTTTTACATTTACTAATTATGAGAGAAGTTAGGAATATATTGATTTTCTAATAATAAGAACCTATAATTTTACTTATTGGTTAGTAAAATTATTCGAGAAAATTTAACTCAACATGTACTTTATAATGTACTTAATAGCTATTTTTTTTAAATTTATCAGTCTACTATCATGTACCTACATCTAAAATTTTAAAACAATTAAAATAATTATTTAATATATATAAGCCATGGCATGAACAACGTTGAATTGTTGTTACATTATTAACAGTAGATTTCAAAACATATCCAACGATTTTGCAATATATAGTATAATATGTATATTGTATATTTGTAAATAATATGTAATATATTAGTGAACATTTGTGGAAATTTGTTAGAATTGGTTGAAGTCTCACTATTTATTTATTCCCGTTAAACTTTGTAATGCTAACATCTCATTTTATCTCAACTAGAACTCAATTGTTGTGAAAAAAAATATATCAAAAACAATATCGAAAACTATCTAACAATATTTATTGAGGTTGAAATTGAAGTTTAATAGTTGAATTTTAATTTGAATATAATATTCCAAACATTAAATTGACTGTTATAATATTTGAAAAATTAGATAAATTAAGGATAATTTTTAGATTTTTTTAACATTTGTGCAGACGAAAACTTATGGTAATATGAATTTTAACTGCAAAAATGTTTCACTGTTTTAAAATTTTAAATAATCATAATAAAGACTATTTAAATTATCTAACTAAGTTTCTTAGTTTAAATACAGGTACAAATTCTAAATGGTGAAAGTTCTAGATGAAAGGAGGCTCTAAAAATCCCAAGCAGAATTCAACAATGTCCAACAAGTATATTTGAATAATGTTGGAAGGTTTTAATAAAATTGTAGTGCTATGTGTAAAGTTGACTCTACTAAATGCATCCATTCTTAGTAAGTCAAAAAGGGGAAGGGACTAACAGAATAACAGACTAACAAAATTTACCAGAACAATTATTTAACTGAACCTATAAATTAGTAATGTACACCAGTAGCAAAACCAGAATTTTTCAGTGCACCTCTCGTCAATACGATGTGCTTAATGTTATGAAACGTTTTTTTATAAAAATATGTGTGTTATCATCATACAAAACTGTCACAAAGTCATACATGTTTTATATGGTCTTGTGGGGGGAAAGGGGGGGGGGGGTCGAATCCTGGAGACCCCTTGGTTACTCCACTTATTTACACCGTTCATTATTTTAAATTATTTTCATAGGTACTACGTATATAACTGTATATAGGGTGTCCCAGGTCTATTTGACTTATGCAATAACTTTTACAGCAGTAACAGTGATAAGCAATAAATAATTTTGAATTTTAACACACTTTGAAAATTGTTTAAAAATTAACGACTTAACCAAATTAAAAGTTTTAAACGCCAAAATGGTTTTTAAATATTTATTTATGAAATAGCTATCTTGGATTATTAGAAAAGTATTAAATACAAAATTTAAATTATTTATTTTTGTTGTAAAAAAATAAAAAAATATAAGATATACAAATTAAAGCGCAGAGCTCTACAAATCATTACAAAAAAAAAAAAAACTTAAAAATATTGAATAGAAAAAAAGTTATTGCATTAGTCAAATAGTCCTGGGACACCCTGTATAATATTCACAGGTAATTTAATATATTAAATAGGTACATGCTTGCAATAACATGTATGATTAAAAAAACTAATAACATAGGTAGTTATTATTATAATACATTTTACAAACCAAACGTCTTATGAGTAATCAACAAGTGTCATTGTTATATAGTGTGAAATTAGAATAAGTGCAATTTACTATTGTTTTTCAAGGCTGGTAAAATTAGTGTTAAATTAATTTAACTTGGTTATAATTGTAAATATGTAAGCTTAAAAAATACTAAACGATTTGAAAGTTGAACGTTATATTCTATATTAATAAATTAAATTAGGTTAGCTGAAGTTAGTAATTCATTTTAAACAAAAATGTGTAAACCATTAAAATATATTGTGCTTCTTTGTTTGTGTCTTGTTGCACAAGCTTTTGCCTAGTAAACTGCAGTATGATCTCCAACTTTCAAGTGACTACTATTGGTTATGGGTTGATACCCACCATTTTTGTTGATACAAAGATATAAATATTTAAACATGATTTTAATAATATTATGTGATATAAGTAATTTGTAAAAATAAAAATAAAAGCAAACTCTTAAATAAATGTAAAATAAAAGGCAAATATTATACTAACGATCACTTTAATTATATTTAATTGGATTGAATCTCAAAATTAACTCGTTATTTAATATATTTTATGCAATTAAATTGTATAAAAAGCTAAATAATTGGAAAAAACATCTCGTTATAGGTTAAACTAAACTTTACGTTTTTACTTAATGATTTACATCTGGGTTCTCAGTATTTTATGTACATAATATTATGTTTATGTCGAGTTTGAAAATATAATTTGTTTATTTGTTATTTTTTTTTTTAATCCAAAGGCATAATATTATAAGATTTTAGTATATTATAATATGAAACCCGAGCAAAATAAGGAATCTGAATGCTTTTTATGCATTTCAATATATTAATAAGGAATAATATCACTAGAATTTTCTCAATTCGAATATTACATATAGTGTTTGAAGTATGAAATATTTCATGTGAAATATTTCACTACATGGTGAAATATTTCACAAAAACGTGAAACATTGTATTTTTTTTTGAAAACAAATTATAATGATTGTTTTTTATCAATTATTAATAGTCCATGAGCTCTTGGTATAATCATTGATATTAACAATATGAATGCAATGAGTGCGGTGGTTGACATATTAATATATTATACTCTTTGTACTATGTCTATATTAGGGTCTTGTTTTCGGCTGTTTATAGCAAAAGTTGGTTTTTTCCCCAGGATTGGCTTATCGTCTACGACGATGCAAGGATGGTTCTATTATTGTGAATTGTGACTAAATATATTATATAAGTATAATATTTATTACACAGTTGACAGTCAATAATTTATTATCGCAATCATAATCTTAACGTTATATAATTATCATATTTTTATGTATTTTTATCAATTTAAAAATGTTGAATACTACCTATTTTAAATGTAAATACCAAAAAAAAACCATCACTAATGAGTAGGTAATGGGTAATTAGTGATTGGTTTCAGTAGTATAAAATTATAAGAGTAAATTATGACAACTACATACATAAAAATAAAACTTATTTAAAAAAAAACAAAATTTATTAAAATACTGAAATATTTCAGACATTTGAAATATTTCATGAAATATTTCATTTTTTTAAATTTCATGAAATTTTCAAACACTAATTACATACTATAAATTCCGTCGAACAATCGTGTAGGTACATCATAATAAAATTATATCCATACGTACCTACCCATTCGCTTTTGCACACCACGTGATTGTCGACCACCACCGTACAATGCAATATTATTACTATCAAATTAGGTATAAATTCGTATTCCGAATGATAAACGGCTTTCCGTATTGGTACACAACCACTCATACAGTCATACAGTACCATGTAAAATATCAATTTTGTTTGGAATAAGAGCAAAATAAACCATATCGAATTTAATCGGATGGGTATAACATGTGGTCGACAAAGTGGAAACGTATAAGCACTACGAGGCAATTAAACGACGCTTACACAATTATCGTGATTTTAAGATTTGAACATTTTTTTTCGAAAACAAAACGCTTAATGAAAATTGTTTTAATTAGCTATAAGTTAATACTACGGCACCTAGAAAATTAAAACAAATGCAAACAAAGAAACAAAATATAGAAATGTAATATTATCGTGTATCATTACAGTTGTAATTTGTAGCTATAAATATGAAAAATAAAAACAAGAAGTTACTATAGCTTAATAATATAGAATAGCAATTTAAGCTAATTACAATATTATATAAAGTGGTTATTATTGACTATGGAATAATACATTTGAGTTTTAAATAATAACAAAGTCAACGAGTATGCCAAGAAATTAATTAGAATTTAAATAAATAAAAACCAAATAGTATAACGTAAACGTAGTTACTATTTCCATCTTGTTTTTTTTATCACTATTAGTTTAATAGTAGTCAATTTATTGTTCTAAAGGATAACTAAAGTCGGTGGTTATGTTTTTAATATTGAATAAATGTCGTGTTTGTTTGATGTTTCGTACAATTTGAAATTTAATTTTTCCCTTTGTGCTCTTTTTTTTCATTACCTAATTTAGTTTATAAAATACATATTACATTTTTAATAGGTACCTATGAGAAAACGTATTTTAATTTCCAATTATTTTGAAACAAAATTGATAGTTAACTTAATGACTGGGAACTGCTATTAGAATAGAAATATGCAATTAAAACGCTCAACGAAAAACGCACGCATTTGTTAAAGGATAACGATAACTGAAGAATGTTTGTCGTTCAGCGGAAACTATACAATGAGCGTTAAACGAAAATTAAAACTAAAGAGAGCTCTTCGAACATTTTGAAACTCTTAACTTAGTAAGCGGGAATATACAATTTAAAACGTGACACTAGATGACTTAGACGAACAGTAAACAACAAAAATTACGATAAACTAATGACAAATTATTGATAATTGTTAATCAATAATCATGTCGATTCATATCGATATGAACTAAAACCGAATGGCGATAATTATCCGTCGATATTGGTTAATAATAATGGTTTTGCGAACACACATACACTCTAACTAGGTATTATCACAGAATAAATGAAGTTTAATTTATTCTTTGGTATTATTATTACTATTACCTACTACTATTATTATTTTAACTATTGTTATTAATATAATTATTATTATTATTATTATTTCTATATAACCATACTAGTATTGTTGTGTTCATTACATCGTCGATCGGAATTATATTATTGTGTTATTGTTATTATTTAGGTGCGGAAATCATGGGTTATTTATTGAGTTATAGAAATAAGTCACGTGCATTCGATGTTGTATATGTATTATTATTTATTATACGTTCGACCAGACTTAAACGTCAATGGAATATATTATATGTGTGTTTTTAATTTGTCCGAGGAGCTGCAGAGATGCCGTTTTCTGCCCGAAGACAGTTGACCTATAAGTCGTCGTCAGATGTACTTAACTCAATTATCACAACCGTCGTCCGCCCAAACACAATAATTGACATGGTCGTGACCGTTGTAAGTACACATCTCGCTCGGTTGTTTTCGCGTAACGACTATTATAGTCGTATTATGTAGGTAGGTATATGCTATAAATATATATAAATGGGAGCTATATATTATATACACTACCGTCCAGAGGTCTCTCGGCCATCGACTGTGGGTTTTCGTTGTCCTTTAATTTTTCGAGTGTAATTGCGCAAGAGGAACTGTTTAACGTCAGTAGGATAATATTCAGTCGTCATTATCCGAATTAAACGGCTACTGCGTGTACAAGTCGAGTTGACGACTTTAATTCCCAGCGACCGGACGGATTAATTAATTCGATGCGGTTTTTGAAAACGAAAACAACGCGATTATCGTAAACATTTATGTATAATGATGATATCTTTTTGAACTCTAGGCTCGAGTATCGACGATAGCGCGAGTAGTACGGCGACTGTCGTTATTGAACGACGATACAACGTTCACGCCGAACTAATCGCCAAACGACAACCGAGATATCTTAATCGTACTTTGGCGTTGTCGTTATACTCCGAAAATTGTGTTATTCGTAGGTGGTATTGATAATCGTATCATATGTGCCTTACGTCTATTTCTCGACCGTTTGTGGCATGATATTGCGGTATCGTATTCCTTTCTTCGGGATCAATATGTGGCCTCCAAATGTCACAACATAATAATGCTATGCATAACGTCAGTACACTATTTTAAAGGGATGAAAAATATATAAATGTGTGTGTGTGTGTATTTCACCCTCCGATCAGGCATATGATGTTACGGTATTTTGGGCATGACCAGTCGATTCCCATTTTCCGACGATAAAAATTGAATCTGAACAAATCGATGACCAAACAGTCGAACAATAAAATAAAACAATTTTGAACTCTCAGTTCTAATCTCGTCTGAATGTTGCGCAACAATAACGGTGTGAGATCAGCGTCGTGTCATGGTATTTAATTACAGTATGACAACAATAATATCGCAACTCCCAAATCGGCTGTACACTCTGTCGAGGATCAAATCACAAACGTCGTGTGTAACATAATTTTTTTCGTAAGACACATTTAATACCTGCTTTTAATAGTTTAAGCTTTAATCATCGTGTAATTGCGTATTGTTCAAAGCAGTGTTAATATACTATAGTGTCATAAATACTTGCGCCCTGCGACGGTATGAGTTGTTATTAATAAAACATTAATCTACACCAGTGGCGACCAATTTAATCCAAGTACCTCCACATATTGTTATCTAGGCGTCTCCGTAACTGAGAATAGTTCACTCGATTTGTTAACACGCGGGGATTATAATAATGTGACGCCTCCCCCGAGGTCGTAGTTCGGGTTCGGTCTCGACCAGAGAAATAAATAATCATCAAGAGATGGCGACGTTATTCGCTCGGAAAATAAGTAGGTCTTAATATGAATTTAGTTCAGCGTGAAATCTTTTGTGATAGGTATGTGTTTACAGTGCAGAAAGGAATAAGACGGCGAGTCGGCAACCCAGAGGTAATGATAAAGCGAGGAATCCGTGCACGTTCGGGGACGACGGGGTGTATATACATGCAAGCAATCTGATTTTAATCGTTTTCCACCCTCTTCCATAGGCCACCGAAGCAGCAGTACACGATATTCGAGAATAATAGCCTTAAAATATTTAAAAATACAAAAATCTGTGAATGTCGTGTTGGTACTCACCGGTCGCGTTTGTATACTACATTATATTATATATTATTTTATAGCAGTTGTACGATAATAATAGTTATTTACTAAAATATTGTATATAATTGTTATTACCCAATTTTCACAAAACCACAATAATAATAATCTACCCCAATAATTGGAATGATAAAGAGATAAATACATTTTAACTATCGACAAATCATAAGTTGTCGCTATAACTGATTATTAAATATTAGTAGTTGAAATTGAAATTTACTTTAATATTATACATAACGACTTTATTGATATAAACGAGCTGCTTAAAATATTGGTTGCCATATGACCCGCATACTAATCATTAATCAATATCTACATACATGCATAATATCACAAAGGAGAGTATACATTTAAAAAATAGTTATGCATTTATAAACGTAAAAGAGGTGTAAAATAAATGCACTAAGGTTTTGTTTAGTTTATTATTTATTTAAGATATTTATGATATTATTGGTACGTATATATACAGTAATACAGTATACAGAGAAGTTAGCATATTATTATAAATAATAATAAATAGATATAATTGATTTAAAATAATATATAATACGTTAAACTTGCAACGAATCAACTGGTAACACTGTTGCAGTCGGGACACGGCTTCACAACCTTAAACAGCCACCTCGGTCGGTGTTTGTCGACTGAACCCCCCCCCCCCCACACAATAATGCTATTTACTGCTTCTTAGAAGTCCGTCGTCGGACTGCCACCAGGGATTCGTTTAATCGTCGCTTATATCAATATATACATTTTACAATATTACAATATTATGGTTTGTTTTAATACGATATTATACATAATATTAAATACTGCGCTCTGATACTCGATATACCGCAATATTTATAGTTATACGTTTGACTCTCTCACACGCGCGCGCGCGCGCACACACACACACACACACATACATATTATTATTATTATTGTTATATTAAACGGTTACAGCTACAACAGAGAGACCAATGGCCATTGTTATATTAAACAGACAAAATATATTATTTTGTCATCGCGTCATATGCGCGCGCGCGCGTGTGTGTGTGTGTGCATGCAAATCGGACGATCCGTTTGATTAAAACGTTGGGCGCTGCTATCGTTTCCGGGCGTCGGGCGAATATAATATACCGGCACACACGTGCAGCGCGCACACTGCTGTAGAGCATCGCGGCCGAACGCGGAGTGGGCGTGTTAGCACGCTTGTTCGAAGGGGTGGGGTTGGGTGGGAGAGATTTATCGCGTCGGCCTCGGCCACCCTCCTGCGCGCGTTTCGGTCCAAAACCACTGCCGCCGCCGCCGCCGGTCGGGTTTCGCTTCAAAAACCGTTCGACTTACCTGTCGTATTTTGGCAAAAACAAGACCCGCGCACATAAATCATCGGCGGTGGCGGCGGTCGGTCGGTCGTTATGATATTATTATAATATTATTAGCCGCGAATCCGTGGCTGCGAATATTAACCGAAAAAAAAAATGTTCCCGCATTTAGGTACCCACCTAAATAATATACCTTTACGAGGAAAAAAATAAAACACGTATGATAAATATTTTGGTAATATTTGTATTGCACTATATGCTAACCGTTTAGACGTCGATTCGTGCAATTGTTCACCATAGATTTCAATTTTGTCTCTTTCATTCTTTACTCGATACATTCAGAGATTATTCAATATCCGTTAATCTTAGATTTACAAATCGAAGTATAGTTGAATATCGTCAAGCAATTCCGTTGTCTCGAAGTAAAGGAAACATTGTAATAAGCTGATATTATAATAGAATATTAAGTTATTTGAATAAATATTATATTTAAATAAATACGCCATTATGACATTTATTTCACTTCCGCAAACTGAGCGGCCCGCATGTAACAGAATTCAATTAAACCCATCCAACAGTTTTGTCGGACGTTTGTTGGAAATGTTTGGATTGTTCGTTAAATTTGACGGCCCTTAAAAAGTTTACGGAAGTATTAATTTATTTTATTTTCACTATTTATCAATTCTAATGAATATTATATTTTTTTTAATAAACACTTCACCCAAAACATTGCACACACATAATTGTACGAGTAATTAAAGGCATCTATTTTATAAGATTGTTCTATATTTATATTTCTTTGAAACACTATACTATGTGTATTATTATATCTATATACTATAATTTATTATATTACATAAGTCTGGTCTGAAGAACAAATTAACTATTAATTTTTATACTCTTGAATGTGTCTCGTGCAACACTTATTTGCTGTAGAACAGAATATATAAGTCTAGCATTTTTACTCGTCAAGAAACAAGAATAATATTTAATAAAATATTCATCATTATTTTTCGGATGAGTAATTAGTGAATAATATTAAAATAAATATAATATACAAACTATTTACATAATATGTATACTATATAATATATTTGCAATTATGTATATCAATTTTTTATGTACTAATTTTCGTTTGACTCAGACTGTTTCTATATAATTTTATAAAATTTTTTTTACCTTGTTATAAGTTATACAACTAGGGTTTGGAAGTTATTTCACTAAAAAACTCGTTGCACTGATTTGACTGTAAACAATCCAAAATTGCACAACAAACTTTTTCATTTTTCACTTGTAACACAAATTGGGAAAATGTTGCTAATACGGTTATTTTTATTCCAAAACAACAATTAACCATATATATAATATATTATATTACACGTATAATAAAATAATTGGAATACTCGTTTTAAATGTATAATTTTGTCTTAATTCGCTTAATTTTTCGGACCCAACAAATTATAATAAATTATAAGTACCTACATTTTCATTCAAGAACTCGTATCCGTACTTTAAAATTTTGAGCTCTTTACAATAGTTTGATGACTTTTTTAATTTTTTAAAGATCTCCAATTAGAAAAATTATCATGATATAGAACACTGCGCTTGACGTCAACAGCAGGCTATGTTCATTTGAAATAAACTACATCCCGAAAGCCATATATTATTTATTGTTGTTAAACTGTTGTAATTTCAATATTCAATACCATTTGTTGAATTACTAGGAAACTATTATTTTTTCATGAACTTAAAAAATAGTGATTAATGCTATTATGCTCATATTTGATTATTTCCTGATACTGTACGAATTGTTCATAAAATATGTTAAAATAGTTATTCAATAATCTATACATTTGTACTTGAACAAGTTTTACAAATTATTTTTAGTACATTTATTCCGTGTCTGTATAAGTTGTACTACAATATTTTATTTATTTATATTATGTCACTATGATAAATTTTATTCATAAACATCATAAACATTTAATTTTAAATTCATAAAAAAGCAAGAACATTTTGGAATAATCAAAAGTTGTGTTTGAGAAAAATAGTTGTCGACAATAATTAGTACAATTTGTATTCAGTCCTGAAAAAGTGATCAAAAATTAATAAATTAAGGTATTTATTCGTAACATGGCGATCTGTATAGGCAAAATAACACCATTTTTGCATAGTGGTTTGACGTTTCATTGTTAGTAATAAGCATTATAGTAAAAAAATATTACAATTAAATAAAAAATATAATTTTAGCTGATGTTATAATATTATTCTATGGATACTGATTACTGGATAGGCAATGTAGAGTTATTAATGCAAAGCATTATATTGTATTCCATTATAGAGATCACTTAATATGATCGTCTGCAGAATATTTGAATATCATCATATTTTTAGGTATAATTGTCCAAAATGTGTTCGTCAATACTCCTCGTTATTCAGAAAATTCTATAAAATAAGTTATTTAATTATATTGGTCTGAATACAAACCAATTACGTAAATTGAATAGCATATTGAATTAATTTTATTTTTTAGTTCATAAAATATAAGTTTATAAACTTTTAGTTAAATAATATAATATTACATGCAGCACTAACCGTTCCTCCAGCGTATTTATTGCTTTCCACCGGGAATTTGTCAAATTAAATCTTTCGTTCGTGTACCTTAAAATTGATAGTTTATTACATACAAATGTATTTGGAGAGCTGAAATGTGGCCGAGTAAATCAAGTTAAATCAAACATATTTAGGGATTTAAAAAAAAAAAGAGGTAGATAAGTGGGTACCGCAGTCGAGTCACTCTAATTTGAATTCAATGAAAAATCATTGCATATTAAAAAGAATATTTTGATGGAAGACGCAGTCTGTTTGCTGTATTAGTATAATATTACTAAGTACATTTTATGATTTTATTGCAATTTTGATGAATTTTGTTATAATTCTAACTTCATACAATATAAAAAACAATCTTGGATTTATACTCAAATTTGTTTTTTATTTACACTAATACAACTTATTTAGAACTTTGTGTTAAATTTTCAAATTTTTCGAAAAATAGTTGATCAAACAAATAAATCAAACAAATCGGAAATTTTGCATGCTTATAAATAGTTTAAAAATATTCAACATATTTTGAAAGTGTTATTATTTTATACATAGAAAATGTTTTTTTTTGCGTTAAGTGGACATTTAAAGTATTCACGGAGATAATTGTCTGAGTTAAATCAAAAAAACATAATAAGTTTTGTTAAAAATTCCCATTTATTCAATGTGTGTGTTTTTCCCCCAACGCTTTTGAAAAATACTGGGAATGACGAAAATGAAAAAAACACACATCATTATCAAATCAATACATTTATCGCTTTGCTCAGAATAAAAAAAAAATGACTTTGTAGGTGTATAGAACACATACCTACATCGAAAACAGTAATATCTATACTATACATTGTATGTTCCGATCAAATATTATCATGTAAACAGTAAATTTAAAATTAAATAAGTCTAATATTATATGTCAACGGTCTATTATTATATTTATATTTTGGAAAAAATGTCATTGTACATAAAAACATCATCCTGTTTATACGTGTAATTTGATTTATTCATGCCCAAACGGTGTTCTGGAATAAAATGAAAATAATAGATTAGGTATATTTTTAATTTTCAGAAGGTTGTACTAATGAGTAATAATTATCTGTGTTAGTATAACAATGAACAAATTTGTGAGTTAAAGTGATGGATCTTAAATGTATTACCCTCAACACAATAGTGCACCGCCATAGTCAGTTCATCACAAAGTATACATGTATCGTAAAATAGGCTGGTTCTTATTTAAAAAACATACTTGGTATTACCACTAGACAGTAGACACTATTTAAAGTGGAGCTCCTAAATAATATTAAAATATGGCCTTTGAGTATATTTAAAAATTCCAAAAATTAGTATTTTAATAGATTCATTAATTAAGGAAAACTAGTGCTGGGCATGCTTGGTGAATCACCTTGTAAAGTGATATAAGACTAAAGGTAAAAAAAAAATTTCCTACCATTTGTACCTGTGGTAAATATAATAACTACCTATCAACATTCTACAACTATTTTCCTATATACGACGTATAATATGATACATTAATACTACGATGCAATAGACGCCTGGCAAATTAAATTATTATGTTACTCACGATTGACAGTTATTATTTATACATGATTTACTCTACATACTACCATAATAATATAATATTATATTAAATTATTATATAAATGTAAAGAAAGATCAAAAGCACCGTTTTTTTTTATTTTAAACATAACAATTCACATGATAGATTCATGTCTAGATATAGAACATGACTAATATTAATAGTATGAAGAACATAACCTCTACATCAAAATACTCTAAAATACATAATAATAATAATCCTTCATCTAAAAAGACGTAATGTAGACAACGATATAAGGTGAACGCCGAACGGTCTCCTCGTTCAGTCGTAAAACGATTTCATTTCGTACTTACAATAAAATAGATGCATTTATTTAAATTTGTTGAACATAATGTTCACAGGACAACAATAATAATGTATTAAAAATAATGGCATTTGTTAGTCCAGAAGTTCTCTGTGAATCATAATCTCAAAAGTCACAAAGTAATAGCGTTTAAAGATCTGTTACGCCAGAAAGAGTAATTTTTTTACATGATTTGTATGGTAAAATAAAATATTTGCATACCATAATACTCTACTTGGAAATTAATAAATAAAGTAATAAAGCAATTTAACACTCGGGGGGATATTAAATAAATCTATTTCTCTCGTATTATTATACACGATATACCATCAATCAATAGTGTTCAATTTAAAAGGTTGCAATAATTATTGATACAGGTGAACAGATAGCTCGACAACTGGAAGTGTGTGATATTTTTTAACGAAAAAAAATTATTCTACATTTTTTGTATTAATACCTATACTTAAATTAAAATGTACAAAATATAGAAGAGGTATTGAAATGTTAATCGATGAGAGTTACACGTAGCACCGCAAATTAGAAATGCCGGGAAAAAAACATTCGATGGTGTGTACAGTACAAAGAAAAAAAACCGGAGTCTGAGTACAAGTCTTTAATATTAAAAAATGCATATTTATGGATCATAATCACGTAAGGTACTGATATTTAAAAAATTTAAGCTTAAATCACGTTTAAAGAAATTGCGAAAAACGTAAGAAATAAATGCAAACCAACACGTTCAATTTTTGGAACCGTAACTCGGATATTTCTAATTAATAAACTATAAATATTATTTTTTATATTAGTTATTTATTAAATAACTAATATGAATATTAAAAGTGTTCATTCTCCTCATTAAAAAATATAACTCTTGAAACATTAAATCCTTAATTCATTCGCACTAATCAAACAATTCAGTGTGGGGAACTGTCTGCTTTTTGCTGTATGTTAAATTCATCAAAAATAGACTCATCCATTTATGTACAAATTAATTAATACTTTTAAAAGAGAAGAGCGTGTCACTTGATTAAAAATTAACAATTGTCACAGGACAATAACCGCTATCTAAATTAATTTACAACAATCGAGCGAAACCCCTTTAAAAAAAATATTAGCTGATTTCATTAATTAAAGTAGAGATGATTATTTTCTAGAGATTCAACACAGTTTTCAACTGAAAATTGAACTGTTTTATTTAAATTTTAATAAGCTATTAACTACATCTTAATGATTACGTTTATTTGAAAAAATCTAAATGGGGCCTGTGGTGTGGCGTGGTGGTTGACTGCAGTCACTAACGTGTGCTGTGGCCAAGCATGGTACGGCTTCGCTGGCTCTTGGAGGGGTGCCCCACTGAGTTCTTGGCGACCAATCCTTGACCTACATAAAAAAAAAAAACGTGTTACAACCATATCAACCGTAATTCCACACACACACACCATAGTCCATGTTTCCGAGGGTTGCAAAAAAAAATATCTAAATATTATATTTTATAATTTTGTTGACTAATCTGCAATAATTACATTTTTTTTTATTTATACAATCATACCTAAATATTATTTATTTTATTATTTATGCTTTATAAATAAATTGCCATTTATAAAACATATGTATGCAATATCAATTGACATCAATATATAGTATACACAGCAACTTTTACTGTTCTATACATACTATGACGTAAGGAACCAATCACAGATTAAGTACTTGTAAATTTTGTGTAGAAATAACTTGTTTCATTTTTTGACAGTGGTGTTAATATATACATTTTTTTCTTACACGCTAGTAAGATTATAATGATAATAATGATGAAAAAATCTCGGGATCACTTTTTACGTGTAAACAACATGACGTTTTTATAGTTTGAATATTCAACCACATTATCTAATTGTATAAAATATCATCCCGATCGTATGCTATACTTTGGGTTTTTAATTCAATAATAGTATTATCGCCGTCGTGTACATAATTAATTAGTAACACGTCCGGTCAAAGGCGAATTCACTTATAATGGTAGCCTATTCGGGTTTGCGTCCTTTAAAATAATATGTGCACGTAAATATGTGATATAAAATAAAGTGATAATGCTTGTATAAATTCCCGTTGCAGGATAGGTTAGAAAAAATAAAATTAAACGGTATTCAAATAAAGCTGACTTATCCAGTTGGAGTGTGTATTTTCGAGTGTAGAAAAAAAAATAGGTGCGTAATGGACGTTATTCTGTAGAAGTCTAGACCGCAAACTACGGAAAACTGAAAAACATAATATTGTGTGCTTAAAAAGAAAACACACTGACACGCACACACATACACACATACACATACATAGATATACCGAACACATGTGGTGGTTAAAACATTTCTACGTCGGGCTTATTACGATTAGCAAGATTTATTAGGTGTACGCAATAAAATTATAAAAATGTACGCCACGACAAATAACAGGAACTCGTATATTTTATTCGAAGACCCGCCGAGCGGTTAAACCAAGTGGCCAAACAATTCTTTACCACTTCTTCGAGTTATTATTATTAATATATCATCGTCATTATTATCTACGCTTTTGCCGAGCATTCAAAAAGTTTCCCATATTTCACGAAAACGCAAAACGTATATAATTGTAGCTGTACAGTGTACACTCACTTATATTGTATGTTTGTTTTATTGCAGCGCGCGTCCAGCGGCAATTATTTTAAGTACAATAACGGAACAAGCAACAAGTCGCTCGATAATTCATAACGCCGCCATCATCACGCGTCATAACATTTAAATACGTGCCTACACGTTTTTTACACCTGCTTTAATACTATACCTAACACGATAAAAGATTTTCGATCATGTTTCGAAAGAAGTCCCGGTCTGAGATGCATCCTTCGAAAGCGGTGTCGATATCACTGCACGAGCCACACACGATAAACCCATAAATATAGGTCATCGGAAAATTAATAAATCTAATAAATGGCTTCATGCGCAATATACAGAATACGCAATACGTAGTTTTCCTTCAGACCATTGTCGAAAAACGTATGCGCCTTCTGCCTTTGATACTTGGGCAATAATACTTTCTATAACTTATTATTTCGATCACTATTATTTGATTCCGAGAGGCACTGTCTCCGGACTCTGTGTGCTCTCTTGACAGAACTGGAAACGATCGATGTGACGGTTATGAGAGGAGGTGAACAATATATTATAACATGGTACATCGGATATATTGTGTATTAAATTTATAAAACGATCGAAAAAATTAGATTCACGATCAGATTTGCCCACGTGAGCAGAGTATTTGACCACGAAATCGCTGAATCATAAGTACCTACATATTATGACTACATAATATACGATCCACACAAAAATATACAAAAAAAAAAACAAAAAATATACGTAAATATACGTACTGTTTTAAATAAATAAATGATAATATGCCACACAATTACATACCATTATTTTATTGTATATAATGTACTCGCGCATTCGGGATTTTAGATTGATTAGTGTTTACACCAGAGACTCGCACAGGTCCAATATGCGTTGTTTATATACCTTAGTCATGTATTTATACATACTATAATATGCCGTACATACCGACATATTATTACATATAATTTGTCACCGTGATTGTTGTCTAATCAGTTGTTGATTATATGCATTGTATTGACGTGAAATAGCTCGGCGTGACGGGTAAAAAAAATAAGAAAAGTAGTATAATAATTTTTTTTTTTTTAGGGTTGAGGCTTCGACAACGAGGTCATTAGCCTTGAACTGTAAGGTAGGAGAAGGGTTGGTACGGTTGGTTGTTTTTACGATTGTTTTTTTTTTTTTTTACGGTCGTTACAGTAGGTAGCAAACACGTGTATGTGTGGCAAGGTTTAACTACTATGAACTCGGATGGTCACCCATCCGAGAGCTAGTAGCTGTGGCCGTTGCTTACTCCCAGTCGCATTCCGCGACTGGTAGCAGCCAACGCGCCACGCCAAGCCACTATAATAATATTATTATAGTATGCAGTAAATAAATTACAATATTATTCTTGATATTATATATCCACTGACTAAAAATAAAACATTTTCAACGTTTCCAAAATAGTACCGGCCCGTTTAAATTAACATTAAATACTACCATGTTATTTTTTTAGTTTCCAATATGATTTATTAAATATATGTTATAAGGGTGAGTATTTAAGTTTGGTTCGATTTGGATATCGTTTCAGATCTCCGACGAGATACTGTAACGTGGAACTGCTGTAACTGCTGTGCGCATAAATGTGAGCCTAAATTACAGAAGTTGGTCCAATCTTCGGAGAGACATGCGGTCGAATACCTACACAGTCACACTGGATTCGTGGAGCTCAAGGACTTTGTTGCTGGTCGTCGCAGTGGTCGTCGTCGGAAGTTCTGGTAAGACCACGATATAATTTTTAATAGTCGTTATTAATTATCTAAATTTAATAAACAATAAAAATCATTGATAACAGTCCCTGTGGCCTGAGAGTACGCAATATATTATACGACAATAGGTCCATATTATAATAATCAAAGTGTAATTCTGTCATCGGTAAACAAATCATTAACTTGGTTAACATTTGTTGGAAAAAATATAAATAAGTAAATTAAATTAAATATGTGGACGGTTGTAAGTGTACTTGTGTGTGTGTGTTCATTCTTTAATTTTTTTTCTGTATGTATGATATTTAATAGTTTAAATTTTTTCAACGATTAGAAATATTTTTAGTATAATTGTTTTTAAAGAATAAAGTTATTAGTAATTGCTTAGTGTATAGAAAAATAATATTAAACAAATAGTTTTACATTTTGGATGGGCGTAATAAGTTGTAGTGCACTACAAAAACATTATTTATTGTATAAACAAAAATCAACTGAGAGCTTACTATTCGAAAACAAAAACATATTGCATATACGAGCACATTAATATAAGCTATGTGCAACTGACAAATAGATTAATAAGTTTGACAAATTAACGTTTTTGGTATACCTAACTTTTTTCTTGAAACGCGACAGCGATAATGGTAATAGTTGACCAGGCATGACAGACACGGTGTAGATTTTGATTATTCCCGTATAATATAATAGCTATCTGAGTCTATGACATAATATTATATTATAATGACTTATGTGGGACACTTTAATAAAATCGATACCTGTGAAGAGTTCTGATGCAACGTTTTGACTTAATTCGACGATTTGGTCGAGGAACCACGATAATCATAGTGTCAATCATCTTACAAGCCAATGTCAGTGCTTAACATTAGTACCCAGTATACCGCAGTATACGTTTAAAACAGGGAAAAAAACCAAAACAAATGTTGATGTTTTGGTTTCGGTTTTTAAAAGTGGTTATCAACTACTAAAGTTTTGGTTGACCACTCATGATGTACCTACAAGTTTTTAAATGAAAAAAAATAATTTTACTAAACGTGAATAGACTCTGACTCTAACGCAGCTTAAATTCCAATCACGGAAAAATGAAATCACAAATCATAATAAATTCCAAACATTGATATTAATGATAATAATATCAACATTTAATTATTTAAGGTATAAATAGCTATAACTTTCACTATCGAAAATATCATGTTTTCTATGACTGATCGAAGTCGGACACTATATATTATATTGTAATAAGTATTGCCAAAATTAATCAAACTAGTTAATTACTTAAAACTAATCACTAATAATTTGCTATTTAATATTCTGGGAAATTCAAAATTCTAATTCACCCTAGTACCTGCATATCAGTTGTTTATTATTTATTTTAATAATATTGTAATATTTGTAACGGATGGTGTTCACAAACTACGAAAAAATATGTACATAATATACTATTATAATACTATAGTATATAACAAAATATTATAAGTGAAATTCAATTTATATTTATTATACGTAGAATTTTAAAGTCTAAGTCTAACCATTATAATCACATAATATTGACGCTCGTTATGTTTGGATATTCATAAATAACATAATTTATTTTTTAATATAAAAAAAAAAAACGGTTTTGGTTTTGGTTACCGCTAAATACTCTTCGGTATTAATCTAGGATTTGAAAACCTATATCTTCTTTTACTGCTTTTGTCCTGGTTATATGGTTAAGATAAATCGTTAAAACAGTTTATTAACCGGTTTTTCTATCTAGTGTCGGTCCCTGGTTTGAAGTGTTTAAACAATAAAGTAAAGAAAATGATACAAATTTAATTTAGCGAATTATAAGTATACATCACTGAACTTAGTCTGGCTTAGCAAGGTGGCATTATCAAGTGTCTGGTTATGTTAAAGAACGACAGGGAAAATCAACAATAAATTAAAAAATATATTATGATGATGTCGTAGAGCCGAAAAAGTTACAAAAAATGATATGAAACCATATTATGGAAATTTGTAAGATTTTAGGTGGACTGTTATCAAATTAGATACAAGCAATAACAGAAACTTTAACTCTCTCTCAACCAATACAATTTCAATAAAGTAAAAACTTTATTTAAGTTACACTTGGGCGGAAAAAGAAAAGGAAAGGGGTTGAAATTAAAAAAAAATTGTTTTCCTAAGCACTCGTGGGGAAAAGGTTAATTAATCATATTTAAATTATTCAAAAATAAGAAAAACATTGAGTAATTGTGGATGTAGTAAAAAAATACCAAAAAAAATTTACGTTACACTTTTGAAATATTTTATGTCACCTCTATCATTGAACCAAACTGCAGTTTAATAAGTTCAAACTGTTGTCGTTGTCATTTCAAAATACAATTTTAACCATTTGGCCACAATTGTAAAAATTATTTCTCGTTAATTTCATTGCAATCAGACGTGTCCGCGCTCGAGAGTTTATTTTGTTTGAGCGTGGGTATCGGAGAGTTTTAATTAAACCGGAAATGGACCCAGGGGCATCGGTTTCTTCGGGTAGTTCTCGGAAGTGAGGCCGATGCCGGTGGTTGGGCGAGTGCGTGTGTGCATTTATATGACGACGTGGGGGCAGGGGTGTAAACACACTTTGAAAAACTTCGTTTCGATAAAATTAATAAAAACCCGGACAGCGGCAGTGGCGGCGGCATATGGGTCAGATGCAATAGACTAGCTCAATATTACTGTGACTATAGGACTGAGCGTGAACGCGAACGTGGTAAAGCCGCCACTGCTGCCACCACCACTACGTCAAAGACTGAGCCCGGAACGTGTCTGGACCTTTTGAACGTGGTTCGAGTCCGACGATGGGGTGAAATTAATTTTTTTTTTTTTTTTTTTTTATTACATCCTAAAATAATACGCACTTAACGGCTCTTGCATTGGATCACCTCCCCCACCTCTGCACAAATGACGGACAGATGTGTAAGAGTATATATCACGCGACGTGTGTGCATGGCGTCCGTTAGGTCGTAAACGGAATGTGGCGAATAGGCGGCCGTGTGGTTTCATTTTGATATATTATTTTATAGTATATAAGGCGATTTCTTATAAACGAGGAAAAACGATTTTTGTCTGTCTTCGGATAAAAAATGAAAATAAATATTATTTTAATTATTCGTTTCATTAATGTTATAGTTTTATACAGTATAACTTAGAAGATAATAATATACTACGCTAGACGTCGTATACTTAACTACCTGTTACATTGTGATGTCGACAAAAACAGTTTTCCTAATTCAAACAGTTTTATCTTAACTAAATATTGTATAAAATACAATTTTAAACAATAATATATATGTGTACATTAATATCTTAATATGGCAGGGTTTATTTTAGGTACCTAAATAGATTACCGATACCTACATAATATTTCCAAACAGACGTGACGAGACGTTACGTTGTGAACGGTCTGACAACGGAGACTGCGTGAAATATAACCGTATGGCCACCGACCGGGGGGTGAAATGCGCCAATAAGTTACAAACGAAAAGTCTTAAAACTATGTTAGGTCAGTTTAAAACAATTATTGTTAAAGTGTTAAAGTTGACAAAGACTAGCAGTAGTCATAAGTTTCATAATATTTGTGTCCATTTTATTTTGTTTTTGACGATAACAGACTTTCAACAACGTCCGGACCACCTCTGCCACACGGCCACACACACAAATCCAATCGGCCACACACATATTATGTATATTATAGTCGTATGATTTAGTCTTTAATATATCGAACATAATATATATATATACCATATGCGCGCACGCAGTCGTTTTTTTTATGGTTTCGGACTTGTACACATATACCTAAGTACGGGAAGTAAAAACAAAAGCGCCGCCGCCACTGCTGTCCCTCGCGTAATCCTCGAGGGATTTTTTTTTTTATCAATCCCCCGAATCTGATCGCCGCCGCCGATTTATAATATCGCCCTATTTCGTACGTGCAACTTCCGCCGATATAATATATTATACTCACGGCCGGTGCAAAACTTTCCACAGCCGGATTTACCGGGTCGTACTTACAAAAAAAAAAAAAAAAAGCAACAATAATAACAACAACAACAATATAACGACACGCTTTGGATTGGATGCTTGTACTATACTCACATATCCCGTAGACGGAAAATGGAAAAATTACGTACACGAGTCGAAAGACACTTTTATAAATATATTATATATTTTAGTATATGATTCACCGAGCATGCTTACCCTCTTTTTTTCTACAATCATGCCTTATTCAAAATCTGATTTTTAGAATTTTTTAATATATTTAAAGACCATATTTTAAAATTCTTGAGATTTTTTTGCACTACTTATTGAGATTTTCTAAGCAATCCTGTGGAGATACAATAAACTTTTGTTTTATAAATGACAACCCCGCCTTTTCTGCTGTAAATTATTTAGGAGATATTTTTCCGAAAACGTCGACGTATCAGAATCAACATTTGAAGTTGTAGTATTTGAGTTATTAAACTTTGTGTAATAAGGATAATATAACAGATCAACGATAATGAGTTTGGAAGATATGTGGGGCCATGGGGGGATGTGGTGATTTGAAAATGTTAGTGAATAATCTATCAATATAAACAATTTGTAAAAATGGTTCAAGTATAATAAGGACTAGTTCCAATAATACATCTACTTTATATTGAAAAACAATTTTTAAGTACTATTTTCTTTAAGGGAAAGGGGGTTTCAATTTCTCATTTGAAAAACAGAAGTTTGTATCACCACAGGAGATTTCTTATGTAGCACAAAAAAATTCAAGATTTTGAAATAATATAGTCTTCGAGTTAATTTAAGAATTTAAAAATTTAAAAATTCATTATTAAAGAAAAAAGAGGTTGAGCATACTTGGGTGACTGGCCCTGCAAATAAATAATAATGTGATGTATATATATATATAGTACACTACACTCAGAAAGACATCCAAAGGATTGAAAGGGTTCATAACCGATTTCTTGCGTTCACTGGGTATGTTTTAAAAATTACTCACCCTCCTCATGACTACACATCAGTATCGACATTTTTAAACTTATCTACCCTTGAAATTAGAAGAAATATGCTAGATATAAGATTCTTAAATAATTTAGTTCTGGGGAAGACCGATGCTAGCCGTCTACTCGAAAGGGTTAAATTTCATATACCTAGAAATGGGTCCCGTAGTAAAATAATGTTTGAAATCAGCACTCGTAGAACAAATTATCTTTGCAATGACCCTATCCAAAGAACTATGGTTAAAATTAATTTAAATCCAAGACTTTTGGAATTTTAGTCAAAAGTGAAGAGTAAAAAAAAAAAAAAATCTTAGGCACGGACGACACAACGTTTTGTTTTTACTTAATAATAATAATATGTATATTAATTATATTTTTATTTTCGTGTTCTATTAGTACTTAAGCTATATTATACTTATAATGTTTTTTATATATATACTAATTTGTTATCTAATACCTAATAATATTTATGTATTTGTCTCTGTTAATTGCCGTTAGGCGTTGAAATATACAACAAATATAGTAGTATACATATTACATATGTATTGTATACTATAATAGTTGAAAAATAAATATGCCGACCGAAATCGCAGTTTTAAAAGACAAAGTCAGCTACTTTTTTGAACTTTGTCATAAGACGACTGTCACGCTCCAGTCGTTTCAATCACATTAGCGATCAATATGATCGGTTTTTTTTAATAATATTCTAACATATTATTTTTGATAAGAACCTTGATAACGTGACGACTACCGTTGTCGATTTTTCACAATTCCTCATCCAAAATTGTACAACGATTGCAGTTTGTGAGGACAATTTTTTTTTAGTGTTCGTTGGCCCGAATACGTGTCGATATCCGAGAGACCAATATAGCTTCTCACTCGACATAAACGTCGGCATACGAAACGAGAGTGCCGCCGGTTCATATCGACGTCTTTGGCACGAACGTCGAACAAGCAAGAATGTCGTCGATGCAATCGATATGACATGCTAAACGATCGGATTCGTTGATTATTATAATAAAGCGTTCTCGGTGCACGATACGCGTTGTACACTATAATATTATTATACGAACAGAGTTTTCAAACCACTTAATTGTCAATAATCCACATTCGTCAGCTGATGGTAGTAGGTACATTGTCGTTGTTGTTATTATTATTATTATTATTATTATTATTAGATTAACGATGACGCGTCGCCGGCAGTGGCGGTTATGGGATTCAATTTTGACTGAGGCGACTAAAAACTTTACATACATTAATTGTCATTTATGTATGAAAAATTATAAAATAAAAACACAAACTAATTATAGATACAAAAATAGACACACTAAACACAGTAGTACAGTACCACGGTCTACGACTACGAGATAAAAGTGATTAGTGGAAATGTTTGTTAGTGATAGTAGACAGACGAAATTACGAAAATACGAAATACGAAAAGAAGATAACTGCAGTATTGTAATCACGGACTAAGATATAATATCCGCGATTGTAATAATATTGTACGTCGTTTTGCTGATTTTTACGTAGTGTCACCAACACTGATGATAATTCAATAATAATTATATTGTACATTAATATTTTCTTCGGCCGAGCCAATGCTTACATGCCGCCTCAATCGTCGCCCAAGGAGTGCGTGTGCAATGCGTACGGCGCGTGTGAGTGCGGGTTCGGATTATTTAGTAATGTTAAATACATCTAGACGTGAGAGGCACCGACAGCGATCGCTCTTACGGGTACGGGCGGAAGATAACGAGACCAGCCGACCCGTGCGGCCGTACTCCCGTATAAACTGATACCATAATATTATATTATTATTATATTAATAACTATTAACTACCGAATAATGTTTGTATTAATTATTAAAATGTTATATTCTTTTTTGACATTTTACTATGACAAAATTCTGACCATACTAATTTATACAAATGATAGAAACAAAAATGTAATATAATTAATAATGTCTAATTTGCTTAAAAAAACATAGGTATTCCTCTTCCTACATTTTTAAGTGAGGCACCGCCTCACTTGCCTCACCCCCAAAACCGCCACTGGTCGCCGGTGCTTTTGTTGTATAGACGATTGACTGCGCACGGACACGATTCAGGTGGTTATAATAATATAGAAACGACCAACACGCGTCTCGTGTGTGTATTATTTTCACCGCAACGCCTCCTATAATTTTTTATCTGTTTTACGTATTATAATGTATCGTAATAATCGCAACGCTCGTTAATATTGGCATGTTAAAAGCAAAAAAAATACAAATACAAATTATTAAGAATTTCGTTCCAACACGATTGCGGGTACCTACAGTCATAATAATATTTTAATAGCAAACTGTTGCGACGACTGCAGAGATGTCCGGCCGACTGTACATAATATTTGTGCACAATAATGATATTATTTGGCTGGCGCAAAACCACAAAGCAATACGGCAATAATACGAGAGCTGATAATGCGTTTAAAAATCGCACCACTAGTTTGAACGGATTTCCGGACTTAATGTCAGTATTGTAGCGTTATTGTTTTCACCGAATATCGGGACGGTAGTAATTCGGACTATTATTTTATTACGTTATATTATTATTATTCTATATTATTAAAAGTTTATGTACGCTTCGTGAACTGAAACATCCGTTCGGTGTACTTTTTATCGTAACAATATTGTATGATCTACCCTCACATGTTTTCAATTCCGCACTGAACACTGAAATAACAGATACCCAATAATAATCGCATTATTTGGTATAATTTATTGTTATAACTTTGACGTCACCGTCGTTGGTTCCCGGGAGAAATGTACGTATCTACGTACTAGGTATATTGGTCGTGCGCGCGATAACAACTTTTTACCGGCACACTTATATTATTTGTTTTATCACGATCGATACACTAAATACATTTTTAATGTAAGTCATTGTGTTTATCGACATTATATTACTTCTCTGTTCGATTGTAGTATCATACTTAATGGTGGTGGTTTGGAATGTACAGTGTAGTTCATCATAATTCATACAAAAAGTTGTCGGGATTAAGAATCCAAATTGTTTTCCCGTCTTTGAAAAATAATATATTCGTTAGTAATATTTTAGCGTTTAAGACTACAAATGGTAAGTACACGATAAACATTTTATTACCTAATTATTCTAATATTCATGACCAATAGTATCACGTCTTGTTATGTCCTCGTAGAAATATTGTAAATTCGATTCAAATACAATTAACTTGAATTGAAAATATTAATGTTTGTTTACAAAACTCGACACAATTTATCGGAGGATAATTTTTGTTAAATCTAACCGACGCGAAGGATGCATTATAACGATAGATTTGTGTGAAAAGTCCATTCAAACAGAAGTTTTTTACTCGCCGCAAAAAGAAGTTCTTCTTCGTGTCTACTGTTCGGGAACAAATCCAGAAATTATTTAATAATATATTACGGTTTATTTTTTTCTCGCTATGTGAAAATATAATATATTTGTTCCAAAACTCTGTTTCTAAGTGACCACCTGTACAACTTGTATTCATATAAATCGATTTTTAAAAGCCGCCTTAACTGGAGATGTACTATTTTTTATTTTATTTATTAAACGCTGCAAAATTGGCATGTTCATGAATTTCTTTACACCGGACACTCCCCCGTATTAATTTTCACCGTCTAACTCCACTAAACTGTATTGAATATGGTCTTGGAACTGGCCCAACAACATCGAGGCGGTCTTATTTCGCTGTATATATGATTCTATTACATCGGATGGATGTGCGGGGATGCATCGGACGTCAGGTACGCTGGTTTTCGGCCAAAACGGTTAAACCCTAAGACAATTTATTTAAATCCGATTAAATCAATTAACATATTCTTAAGACTAATTTACAACGGTCGACGATATATTAGTCAAGTATTTATATATATATGTATTTGAAACCGTTTCATTGCCGCTGAATATACACTATTATGTTTTAATATATACAGTTTTTGTTTAAATTGATTAAAAACAAATAATCAATAATGACGACGTGCCTGCGATACCGGTCGATTAGATTCATAAGTAATATATTATATTTTATCAATATTAGATATAATGTTGGACACAATATATGGAAAAAGCATTATTCTAAATAAAAAATCAGGCAAGAAGACCGTATAATCACTGTACCAATAATGAATAAGGCATCATAATATTGACATTATACATTTATGCATTTGCTTTGATAAATTGACAGAAATAATATAATTCAACACCCCGAATAATAAATTAAAAACTAAATATTTTAATTATCAATATTAACGAAATAAAACTTTTAGCAACTTATTTTTTATTCATGATTAATTTTAATCGCTTTTAAGTTATTAATGTACGGTACATCACTCGTATATTTCGCTCGTTTTTCCTTTTTTTCTTCTAGCACGTGTTAATAGAAATATTTTATACAATTTAATACTTTATCTAATTAAAATTGAATCGGTTACAATTAGCTTATCATGTGCCACTTTATAAAGTGCATTCATGTAAATGTTTGTAAAAAATAAGTTTTATTAAAAAACAAATAACGATCTAAATATCTAATTATTACTAAAGTATAACTTGTCACATCAATTTATTTGTGTTTTCATATACATATATTTATTTATATAATATTGTTTTTTTATGTTATTTACAAAATAGTGAACTGTGTCTAATTGGCAACTCATGTGATAAGCAGTTTATTTATATGCATATACTATACTTATATACCTTACATATTTATTTAGTAAAGTTGTTTATACATTAATAAATACATAGACATGGATTTTTTTTGAACGCATATTATTAAATATTTTGATCAGACATGGTTGCGTATTTGCGTAACTGTTTTTTTTTTAGTAAATAATAATATGTATAATAAATAATTTTACAAATAAACTAGGAATATAGCTAGTAATATACTAAGAAGTGACACATTGTTTCAATTCTAAAATTGTATAATATTCTATAGAAGAGAATATTATAATGTTTACGACGTCGAAGGGTGGAACGCGATATAAAGCACTTAGACTTAATACTTGTTGATAAATAAAATAAAAATATGTATTAGCTCGGAAAAATAATGCTCAAGCATAACTCGGCTCGAATCTACATAAATATACAGTAATTTTTTTGTCGTGAATTATAGCATTATAATATTATTAGGACGTGTTACGTTTTAATAGAATATTCATACTTACAATTTGCATCACAAAATTAGCTTCTGTTTTAAAGAACGGCGTAAAATATATGTATGTTCTTAAATTTTTAAATATAAAGTATATTGATCTGATATACAGGTGTCTAGCTTGCGATGAATGAAATAAAAACCATCCAAGATAATACTATGATAGAACCAGGACGACTTTAAACGTTTATCCGTCACATTTTCCTGAACGACGACATACTTTTCGTTGAGCACTCATATATTATATTATACATATATTTGTATGTGTATATTTATGTATGTGTATTTACACGTTTCGCACACAAGCAAATCTAACGACAACGAATCACAATAATAAAAAAATAACATAATATTATATAATACATATAGATAAGACCACAACAGGCGTGTACATATCATTATCATTATTATTTTTTTACACGGGCACAACCGTGTGTGTGTGAATACGACTTTGCAGAGAGTTTTTATGGTGTATGAACAACAAGAGACAAAAAAAAAAACTTTTAAATAAACGACGAGCCCCGGCTTGGGCTAGTTTTCTAGTCGATAGCGATTGCCGGGCGTTCAACTTTTTAATCCAAACTCAAACTTTTTTTCGTCAAATTTTATTTCATTTACTCGCACGTATATTTTTGCAGAAGTATAGCTTTCGATGTCTCTCTTTATATTATAAACTATACATAGATTTTTACTTTTTAGCTGTGGTATTTATTTATTTTTTATTGATTTACTTTAACGCGTTTTATAATGCGTTTTTTTTATTTTGAGCCCGTCGATTCATTAATACGGTGCGTAGGTGGTATTGGCTGATGAAAACATTAGAGAAAATAACGATTAAAAAAGTTTTTGTCCGTTTCTTCTCACGGAGTGGGGGACGGGGGTATACTATCGGCTGTTCTCGCGATTTTCCCAATCGATCGGTGGATACATAAATACAATTATAAATCATTCAACACGCATTTGAAGTCTCGAACCGCTGTGTGCCGGGTATACTGAATAAGTTTTTCTCATTCTTTTCAATCAACAATGTTGAACTAATTAAAAACGTATCGAAAAGTTTTTATTTTTCGAAATAAAGTCAGTTTAAACGAGTGGGTTTTAATACGTCGCAGTAAACAACAATATTGTATCAACAAACATTTTTATTCTATATATTATATAATATATATAGGGGTAGGATAAACTTTGGCGCCGATAAATTCATGTAACAAACAAACAATTTTTACTAATATAGGTACCCAACAATTGATTCGACATTTAATTAAATTATAATATTATTACTTACAATTCATAAAATAATTGTGCGGCTCATAGAATTTTCTTTCTGCAGAGTGCAGTCCAGCAAAACAATTATATCATATTACGATATTGTAATACCAATACTGGAAACTTGAATTAATTTCACAGTAGTATACCGAGTTGTAATCTGTACGACTGGACCTAGTCATATACATAATATGTTATGATACATTTAAAAACTATAGAATGCCATACATACCACCCACACCCGCATGAGTTTTCTTCGTCTTACAAACATATACAATTTCCGTTGAGGAAATTCGATGTTGTGTCGTTAGCTTCATTTTAAAATGACAATAATATTCTGCGACACTGCTCGGCCACAAACCGACACCACTTCCGTTTTACATAATAATATTATGACGTGTGTGTTTAACATTAATACAGAGATATACACTGCATATCACGACCACCGACTCATGACTTATACTGCAATGAGAATTTTTGAAAAAAAAATCGTGATTCGACTTAAATGCTCCACCCCGCTCGTGTTGCAGGGAGGTTCGCAATGCGTTATACGTGAACCGTCATAATATTATAGCTACGGACCGTTTATTACGCCATAAAGATGTTTGGAAATAAAAATAACGAAATTTATGGCAGCACGCCGGAAAGAAAAAACGTCATTATTAATAAAACGACAATAATAACGATGACATTTAAACGTATTATACCACAGTATATATGACTATACCGAGGTTTAAGATTCAGTTGGAAGCTTATATTATGACGGTTTTTAGCCAACATTATGATTTGTATTATTGTTATTGTCGATACGATATTTCATGCGTACGCACCTATATTATAATAATAGTCTATACATTATACGTACTACTCTAAAATCGAGCTTTTTCATTGTGCGGAATTTCAGTATATATAAAACAGCGATATTTTTTAAGGGGCATCTCGTATTTTTACTGACGTTTTTAACTCGTTTCTAATGATCATTTTTACAGTTGTTACTGTCGAACCAATATAGATTTTAATACTGCACGCGGACACTTTTGCAATATACAACACACACATAAATATATATATATCGTGATAGATTCACTCTATATAAACTGTCATACGAAACGATTAAGTTTGATTAGCACATAATATATTACACGTATTTAACACGAAACGTGATTTATTATACTCAGTAATAAACGGCCACCGATCAGAATGGTTTTTCAAACGCGATTATTCACGATCAGACGTAATAATATTGTATCAGACATATTGGTTCACGTCCAAAATGACATGCCTGCGTGTCACGGTTCAGCCACAGCAGTGAGCCGATGATATATACTACAACGCGCCTATGCGCGCAAAGTGTCCGTCATTAACACTAAACATTTTGAACGCTTATAATAATTTATGATATCATTTTTGTGTAGCCGTTCGTGCTAACGTGTTTATTTTAAACTAACACGAAAATCAATAGATAATTCCAATTATTGTATGCGTTGTCTTAATATTTATAGCTTTTATAGTCTTCTTGTGCTCATTATACTTTGTAAATATCGTTATACTGCAGCCGTCTCGTCGGACGTATGAACACTATTCGATTATCGTGTACAAGAATTTCAAATTAAAAAAAAGGTTGCTAAATATTTTCTGATTGTGCGGGAAAACGTGATATTATTCTGTTCGAACGGTTATTACTATACTATCCGCTTCGTTTGAAAATCGTGTTTCGATAGTTATACTAATAATATATCCGATAGTATAAATATGTGTACGAATCAAATCGCATATATAGTACCTACATAACAATACGTATACCTAAAATATAATATGTAATGCATATTGATTACTATGAACCGTAAATCGTAATAATATCGATTCGAGGATTCGAAGACCGTCGGCATTGCGATATATAATATTGCGTTTTATGAGTGGACCGCCGCCGCCGCCGCCGTGTGCATACATAAAATAACGATAACTCCTCGTAAGTTTGCATATAATGTCGATTCAATCTGGCAACATTTTATCACCGTCCCTTGTTTATCACAATTTTCCGGGGCTCGCCGTCGGGGTTTTACGCGATGTGTACATGTGTGGGTGTGCGTGTGTGAGCGTGTAGTATATATACGCGTGTAAATATACGCCAGAGCAGCTATTCCACACCGATCAAATAATTTACAACTAATACCCGTTGACCAGATATGCGCGTTTATATCATATTTTTTTTTTTTTACGACGGTTTTACGTAGATTTTTATGGACAGAATAAATTGAACTTTGCGCATACCTATCACTACGGGAGAGGACCTCGCTGCCGCAGCTGGCCAATGTACACCCGGCGGCGGTGTACATAAAAAAAAAGTGTTAGTATATATTAGACGTACGCACAATATCTGTATATACCGCGGTCGTCTGGAACGGTTAAGAATATTGTATGCGTGTTTGCACGAGCGCGTCTCGAACAGTTTTTTGTTCCGGGTAAAATGTTTTTTCGGCCGCCATAAACAAAGCGCGTTATTGTTATGACGTAGTTTAAATAATAATGTTATAATAATAATAATAATAATAATAATAATAATAATAATATATTACACCGTAGTCGGGCCTTGGCGAGGGATTGAATCCGCCGAGATTTTTTTTTTGTTTTTAATCAACCGCGCCCGTGTGAAATTGGATAAGCTGAAATATAGCTGTATAATATTTTCTACCGGCTAAAAGGCTCGGCGTCGTTGTATTCGAAAAACGTGAAATATCGTTTATTTTCAGAGGACGCACGACAACGAGTTTTCTTGAAGCAATCCTGATTATAAATAAAACTCCGTCGAGCAATTATAAATACGTAAACGTCGCATTTCTTCGCTGTATTTTATGTTATTATTACGACGCGTAGTCGACGAGACGTTACTAACCGAACGGGTAAAAATTTGGTTTCGAGCATAAAACGGGCGTAACTTTCGTTTATTATAAGTATGTTGTGTTTTTTTCCCGTCTAAAGCTCCTCGTTCATTCCCGTGTCCTCGAGGTATAATTTACTACAGTTAGACGCAAACAAAAATGTAACACTATTAAAAAGTTTAAATATGCGTTTTGATTGTTATTACTTTATACGTTGAATAAAAATTATGTTTGCGGAGGTAAGTATGGCAAAAGTTTTCGAATAAAACGCGAAATATGTATATTAATTCTCCTGAATATTGTATTTAATAACTCGTGAACGTTTAATTCGGTGCAATGCGCAGCCGTGAATCGACAAACGCAAACGATTGTGAGATGAGAAATGGGAAGAAATCGTACAACAAAAAAATCCACACACATAATGAGTGACGGAGCTAAGGGGGAAGTCAATCATCCCTCAAGACTTGATCTCTCCTTCCCTACACCCCAGCGGAGTATTTACGGGGTGAGAATATAGGGGATAGATATAGCCCTTGTAATGTATTTTTTTTTTTGGAAAAATTAAAAAAAAAAATGAAGTGAAATCAACGGTAGTTTTTATAGCATCTAATGTCAAAATTTCGACAAAATACGTAAAAATCACGAAAATTTGCAAATTATTTTGTAATCAAAAGCGTATAAAATGTTCAATTTTTATAGGTATATAAGAATCAAAATCTTAAAACATTTATCGTTGGTATTTGAAACCCTTAAAGAGTATTATTATATTGTATACACGAAATGCAATTTTCAAATACAATGTTGTCGGAAAAAAATGAATTCAACCTAGGTACTGTATTATTAATAGTAAATTGTATTACTTTAACAGCAATAATGTCATAAAATAAACTTAGTTATATAGGCTGACAGACCGTCTTTGCTCGGAATAGTTTTTTGTATACAATGATTTTATGTCATTGAATTAAAATTCAACACATCCATTACAGCAAATCACTCGACATGTACAACTGCGTACAGCAGAGTGGAACTCACTTGCCAACCTTTTTTCACTTAATTTCAATTCGCATGTTAAGTTTTTCTCCGGTATTCTATTAGAAATGTATGCCATTAAATTGCAATTTCCTTATGTGTTATTATTGAAAAACCCGCATTTGAATATATTGATTTGTCAAGGCGACATCGAGTTAGGTGTGATATAAGACTTTTGGAACGCACTGTGAATAGTATGCTGGTACATATGCTACCAGCTGTTGGAGCTGTAAATGTACCTAATTTATATCATAACGACATAACGCGTACTCTATTATTATTTATTATCGTCACAACGTTACTTAGTGTTGAGAAATAAAGATATTCGTATCGGCCCGTCGTATTTATTCGTAGTTTATAGTTTTCTGTGGAAAATAGAGAAGGAAACCCGCCAAAGAGTGTACGTGCGCGTTTTCCGGTCAATCGAACAGCGGTACAATGTTTGCTGAAAATTCGGTAGACCAGGCACGTCGTCCTCGCGTTTGTCGCCGTCCGCGTTCGGTCGAAAAACAATTATGACGATATTAAAGCATCGATTATAATTTATTATTTAAATTATCTATACTATTGTTACCAATATATTTTAAGAATATTCAGACAACAGTCACTACAATAAAATAATTTAGTATAAAAATGATGTAATCAACGATGTTTTTTGTAAGTGATTTTGTTGTCTATAAGAAAGTTTCTAAACTAACATTTTTTTTTTTTTATTAGACTATTGAGTTATCTTGGAATAAAATTATATATATTACAAAAATTATAAAGATATTATTGTTGAGAGTATTTAACAAATAATTGTGTCAAAATATAGTCTCAAACAATTATTATCAACAGAAACTTTAATACACTCGTAAAATAGTTATGCAGTTGGCGTATTGTGGAATGAGAAGCATGCCATTCAAATTGGGTATTTAGTAGATTGTTTTTTAAATTAGGCTTTCAAGAATTTTGGCAAAGAAGGGCAAGAGACTAATTGGTTTACAAGAAATATCAGAGGGCTAACTAATAATTGGGTTTCAGAACTAAAATGATTGTTAATAAGTTTCCAAATGATATAAACCAGTCTTAGAACAGCATTAAATATTATAACTTTGAATAAAATAATCGCTCTTTTTGGGAGGCACCTGAGTCATTAGATCATAACCAAAGGATTTCCAAGGCTATATTTATACATTTCCGAATTTTAAACTATTGAATAAAAATGTTTAACCGGACGGGAGAAGTGAAGGATAATAACTGATCACTATGTTGGTATATTTGCAAATCAGGGCAAAGGGTGAAGTCTTCAACAAGATGGTTCTTAAATAGTTTATACATATGAGTATAATTAAGAAGCGTACACAAGGTTTAGATTTATTTTTTCAGTGATTTCAACTTCGAGGTTGTAAGATATTTTTAGTCAGACTTTTTTTTTGTGTATCAGCTCACAGCCACACAGGTATAGGCGTGTCTGCATCTAGTGCTTTATATATAAAACAGGCTTTACATTTTATATATGCATACAAATATATATGACTTTGAACAAAACGAAGGCGTGCGTACATTAAGGCGATAAGTTAGAGGCAGCAAAAAAGATTTATCGACCAGCGTTGACGAAAATCCCTTTTCTATTCGAACCGGAAACAACGCGAAGTGGACTTAAACTCACGATCCACGGTGTTAAATGACAGATTTATATAATAATATAAAATAATATCTACGACGAGAGTACCCCGCGACCACGAATATATATATATACTGAGTGCGGTGTCTTTTCTGTACGAATAAGTTTGTCGTTAGGATTTAGGCACGACGATTTATTATAATAATATGCACACTCTAAAGTCTAAAGCCTTTGTTTTTTTCCTACTCGTCGTATTCGTATGGTTTCTCGAAGCAAGTTTACTATTTCTAAAGATGGAATTCCGTTTAGTGAGTGTCCATGTATATATATTTTAGTAAGAACCTGTGGTCCTCTGGTAAAATACGCGAATTTTAACATGTCGAATATAATATAGAAGATTCGTCTGTGTAGTTTTATTCTACAGAAAGCGTATACAAATATTATAATTAGACTTATGTTATAGATAAGTGTGTGAGTTCAGAATCAAAAGATTCCGTACGATTTTTTTGAAAATTCATTTTTTGTACATTTAGATTAAGTTATCAATGGTTCAATCTCACAAATAACCATTTATGTGCATTGTTTAAATAGTTATCGATAACTTAAATGTTTTACATCAATTATCAATACGATTCGTCATCAAATAGTAATCTCAATAGAACTATTGGTTCTTATAAATAGTGTTAAAACCAACAGGTTACTTATAGATAAAATAAATAATAGTGATAACATGTATAATATTCATTGCCACAACCACACAGTTATAATATGATAGTGCAATATTAATGAATATTGTACATTTATCTACTAAATTAGAAATTCTATATATAATAATATCATATTAGTTTGGTTTTAACATCACGTCACGTACTATTTTGTTTAACCGAATTTTGTTTCCAGGAAACGTCCATTTAATTAATTTTAAATACTTAAAGTTCTAAGTGAAAAATTATATTCACAATTAAAAGGTCAAATCTGGAAATGTTTTAGTTATTTAATTACATTTTTCACTTTATTTCAATTTTAAGTTATTCTTACAACAAACCTAAATAACAAGACTCAAGGCAGAACAACTTTGTTAGTTTGTATATTCAATAATAACTGTTAAAAATCATTCATAACATAAGAAGATACAACAGTTACAACAAATAGAATATAATAAATATTAAAATATTATTTCGTCTATAAATTTTAACTATAAATTTGTTATGATAATTATTAACTTGAAATGTTAAACATTTTTTATGAATCACGTCTGATTTTATTTTTCTATTATTTGGAGCACCATAAAATAATTATTGGCTCTTCACAAATGTACATTTAAGTATCTTTAATAACCAAACAGCTAAAACTATTACCTATCGTTAGATTTGTCTATGAAAATATATTTAACGCAAATTGTACCTTATAAAAGTATCAGCGCTGATTTTTTTAAATGATTTAAAAAATGTTCTCTTAAGAATATTGTCGGAGTTTTTGCATTAAGTGGTAATGGTCTGTGAGAAAATGGCCTGATTCACATATCGACTGGAAACAAATTAAAAATAAAGTGTACTGTTATTCTACGAAAATTGTGTTATAAATTTAAATATTGAGTTTAAAAATGCAAAAAAAAACTTTTTATACTTGCGATGTTATGCACTTTTAAAAGTAATTTATGTAAAAATGCAACATTAAGATAAGTGAATATTCATTTATGTAGGTACCTACTAAATAACAATTTGTTCAATACAATTAATTAGATGCGAATATTATTGTCTATTTACTAGGTATTAATTTAATTAATTTTAAAATAAAACAATTCAAATATTTGGTTTACACATTGTAAACTAGTTTATATAATAAACACTTTTTCGATTTATTTTATTGTTATACGCTTGTTTTAAAACTTATTGAATGAAAAACATTAAAAAAAAAAAAGTTAATGGACGATCCTGGTATATACGTATTCTTAAATTTCAATACGAACACACTTTCAATTATTGTTTAAATTGTAATCAAATGAGTCCTGTACATTTGAAATCGAATTATTACTCGTATACGTATTATCATTTATCAGACCCACGTCTTAATATTGTGAATTAATATAAGTGCTTTATGATCGTGAATAAAGAGTAACAAAGCGTAGCCAATATAGCTTTATCATAGTATATTATTATATTATATACAAAAAATGATTTAAGACTTCACTGCAGTGATACATTTGATTACTCTTTGTGTACGTATTGCTTTGAATCTATGGTCGTTTAATTTCTTTGTGAATATCCGACCATCTTTTGTTTTGGGTAAAACTTGTCCACGATAGAGTTGTTGTTGATACCACAAACCCCCTCCGTCCAACCAACCAGTACGTCTTGTACTCGACGAAGAATATCCGCCAATCGAAGCGGCGAGGTGTTTCACGAGGTTACTTATATTATCACCGCACCTATGCGACGAAAGTTTCCGGCAAGTTATGTGCATTAATTTTGTATGCTCACTCCTCGGCGCGGAGTTAAGTATTGTTTTAATAATCCAACCAGGCGCAATGCTCTCTACGCGACGCGTATACATCCAATATGCTAGATTTGCTATAAAATAATATCGTCCCGCGAACCAAACAAGAGCCAAATTTGCCGCCACCCGTGATAATATTATGTAATATATTACTTTGTGTGCACGCAAAGTGTACGTGAACGCGTATAATAACCTGCAGGAGAGCCGTATAGTCTTACGACGCTGCATATACACGGCACGGCGGCGTTGGCAATAATATAGTAATCTTGTCAGTGAGCGGGAACATTCGAATCCAGCTTTTCTGCACGAGCAACGAAATTACTTTAACTTTACTCTATAAACTGCGATTTCGCCTACATATATTATCTCGTGGCTGTACGCGGTCTGTTACCGTTGTGTACAAAAATGTTTATAATATGTATACCTGGGTTCGGGGTACAGGTAAAGGCGGCGCGCGCGTACTTACACTAACTTATTCGTCTCGTTCGAAACATTCGCGTTACCTTGGGATACCAAGAATACGAAAATACAGGAATAACGCGAGGACAGGCGAGTGAGAAATAATTATTTTTAAGTATTACCTAAATGCCCCATCGTTAACTTACTATCCTCGGCTCACGGAACGTTTTAAAGTCGAACATTTGACTTCTTAAAATCTAGAGCACCAATAATTGGTCTCGCCGAGAATAGAGATTTGTTTAAATTTCTAAATAATATTGTCGTAGGTCATATTCTCATGGAACATAATATATTTTTTTAAATTGACAATGCTTGTTTAATAGAAAATTAATACTTTTATCTTGATTTAAAAATTAAGTAGGTACTAATGCATATATTGATGACCGCATCTAACGGAAATTGACCGGACTCCCAGATTTCAGTACAGTCCCAATTTATATATTATACACTTGCGTACTTATACTGTATGCTATGCTGCCCACACACACATATATATATACGCATATAATACGCGAGTGTTTGCTAATGCGAGTGTATTTCACACGGTTTTCCGTTCTTCGATTATTCTCGCCATAAATCGCCACTCGGAGCCATTGTCGAACCATTGGCGGGCCCACCGAAATCAAGAAATATATCACACACACACACACACACACACACTTAAACCCGCTGAAGAAGTGGAGGACGACGGAGACGATATATCTCTCACTGTCTGAAACGACGTCCGCTCGAGCCGATAAACAATACCGACCGTATAAATATTTTTAAACGTTTGCATCGGTCATGTTTATACATATACACTCGAAGATCGATGTTTTTGCGGAGTTGAAAATCGATAAATCCGTCGGCAACGACCACCGCGACTTGACCTTTGCCCTCGTATTCGATACACAAGCCGATTTTATGTGTATCGAACGAAATTATTATTTGTTATTTCTTGTAGTGGATTATTATGACAATGGTCTAATAATATTATGTCCACTATTGGAATTAAGCAAATAACAAAACTATATTATTAATCATCTGCTTGTATTTTATACAATTTTTTTGACAATAGTATTACAAAAAAAGTCTTTAAGTACCTAATAATAATATGAAATATATAATTGAAATGTTTTTATTTTTTATATAATATTACATTTTTGCAAAAATCAGATTATTGATCTATTTTGTACTTTTATCCTTCAATGAATAAAAAGTAAAATGAAATACTACAATGCAATAATAAATGCAGTCCAAACCACTGCAAACGTCTTATTATTTGTTAGGTTGAATAAATACCTATATGTCCTATACAAATATAAAAAAGTAAACATATTTTAAACTATAAGTAAGTAATTAATAAATGGCTGTAACAACATGTTACATTCATTGGTCAAATATTTAATATCCAGCACAGAATCACTAAGTGTACTTTTGCGTACCAATTCTTTTCGCGGTACGATGATATGTGCTATATCGTGTAGGTACGTACAGTATTAATGGTTTTTGAAATAAAATAGAAATATATATCAACATTTATAAAAATGGATAGTTAATAAATATTGATTGTTATCATATGAGAGCTATTCAAAAAATAGATTCGAAAAAATATAGTTAAGCGAAGGAAACATTTTACAAAAAAATAATAATAAAAGTAACAAATGAGGTATTTGCTATAATATTCAACGTTATTTCATAAGATAAATTCTGAAAAGTTATTTCGTCATAATCATATCAAAATGTATATTATTATACATTTATACTTCATTGCCCAACTGTAGTTTTATTGTCGTCATTACATTATTATTATATTTCCTCGTGTTAATTTACTTTTTTATAAATAATGAGCCTATAAAATAAATGTGTTTCATTTGTACGTCTCACGCCAATAATATCATAGAATCAAGTTTTGTACATTAAAAAAAAAAATAGTAATCAATAACAGACTATCTTGATAACTTAATCATTTTCTCGATTTGAAGCTAACGAAAGTCATAAGTCTTGATATATTAAATAATAAGTGTAATATAGATAGAACTATAGAGAGGAATAAATCACTTTTATAATATGTTCATATTACAAGGACAATAGATATATATTATACACAGTATTATAGCACCTGAGCACTAAACTAAAGATAATATTTAACTATATATTGTAATAAACTATTGTTTAAATTCGAAATTCAGTTTATACGTATTTAGTTTGTATAATATGTGGTTATAAAAACCTAAATTGTCTTGTACCTTATTTATGTAATACATTTCTTCAACACACATTGTTATTTTATGAGAAAGAAATTTAAAACCGAGTGTTCAACTTATAGAGTCCAATTAACAATCATATATATACCTTCTCGTCGAATGTAGACAAACGTAAGCGGCTTAAAAAAAATACAATAATCCTAAGATCTATCACCAATCCCTACGATGAAACAAAATATCTAACAAACTAGTGTTAACATTTATAAAACAAATTAGTATAGATAATATTGAATGAAATAATAATATAACCTGTAAACAAATATTTTACATTAAATCGTATTGTTATTTTTGAAAAAAAAACTATTTTCAGCCAATGGCCAAGTTTCCACTTTCCACGGTTTAAAACTATTAATAAAAATGAAAATGAAAATAAAAAAACATTATTTAATTTAGTTTCGTGATCATTATTTAATAATTTATAATTTCCTTCCCAAAAAATACAATTTTTCTATATCTCGGCAACACTTGATAATACGAAAAAAATGAGATATTTTAAGTATCTAAAGGAGTAAAAAATATAAAGCATTTAATGTTTAATAGTAAAGAATGTCTTAAGCTTTAAAAAATATGCATATTTATATAGATAAAGTAACTGACCATTTTTAAATTAAAATGCTATAAAAACTCCATTAACGCTACATAAAATAAAATTTAAATCCAAATGAACGTAGACTGTGCAGTGTGCATAAACTAAAATTGTACGTTATGGATATAGTAGAAATAGAAAGTAGAAACCTATAATTTCTACGAAATACATACATTTAATCTACACGTTTTTTTACAAGTAGTGCGTTTATTATTCCAAATATAATGATAGAGTGTTTTTACAATTGAATGTCTATGTTATATGATTGAAATAATAACTCACATATCATATAGGAAAATAAACTAATTTTTTCAACTAAATGTTAACACAAGTTTTTAACATGAGTTCGTCTACTTTTAAATGTATTGTATTGCTTCTTAGTGATTAATGAAAGCTATTAATTATCAATGTGCTACCTATTAAAAGTGATATGTATTAACTTGTATAATAACCTAAGTAGTACCTATATGTTTATTGAATAAAAATTATCTTGTAAAAATATAAAATAAAATTATATTTCACACAACTATAATAAATTGCGTTTAGGTATAAATTAAGTCTTATCCAATAACTTACAACTTAATCAATCATTTTTCATGAAATATAGGTATTTTTTTGATTAAATGTAATCCTCCGAGATCCGAGTTTAAGGTTTAAAACTTGTTTAATTAAAATATATATGTTATGTACTTATAAATTTCCTAACTTTTGAAAATTAGAATTAAAACTCCTTAAGTAATTTTTGAACAAATTGAATTTATTGAGCCATGGATTTATAAACACAAACCGGCTGCTGTAACATCAAACATAAATATAATAGTTATTAATTAAAAAAAAAATAATAGTTTTTTATTGATCTTAAATAATTACTGTAAAGGTTTCTATTTATTATTTAAACAGGGTTTTCTTAAAAAAAAGTATATACATTAAACCACTACATTTTGTTCTCTGAATTCATGCAATATGAACAGTTTTAACTTGTTGACTTGAAATATTTTAGATTCTGAGCGATTCGTTTCATAATGACGTGTGCTTGTTTTGAGGGCGGTCACTGGTTTCTAGTAACAAATTAGTTGTTGTTGATACTTTGGAATGGAAAAAAGTAGAAAATTCCCAGTACTTTTTAAAATAACCGGGAAAAACTAAAACAATTTACAGGGAAAACAAAAATATTTACGCAACGCCAGGTTTCGACAAAATTGGTTTTTATTTTTGTAATTCCAAAAATGTGCATTAGTATTTTCTAGACGTGATATAATGTTCAAAATATTTTGGCATTTTTGTGCTATTTATAGTTATTTTAATTTTCGTTTTATCTTAGTTCATTAATAGTTTATGTAAGATACAATAAATAGAAGTTTAGAAGTAGAAAAGCTTTAAAATGTAATGTAACGTTCTTCGTTAGATGTTATTTCAGGAATCAAATAAAAAGTTCGTTTTTCTTCTGCCCCCACTGGTGTACCCATTTACAAAATGGATTATTTTTTAGTTGATATAATATTTTATAACGACTTTCGGGACTTCTTACGGAAACACTATTATTTTATTTGATTAACGTATGTACGGTACATGCCTAAAGCGTTGTGCAATTTATTCATCATATGCATGCATTATGCATATTATATATTTAATATACGAATGTGGATCCGTAATATTTTATCTCATATGCGTCCATGGAATTACTGTATTCGATTCCCAAGATACATTTCAATATTTTCGAGTCTGATGTGCGTAAAGAATATTAAATAGTTAAAAATCGAATTACGCGAATTATTGTTGTACGCGGGTCGTGTTTTATGGTAATTTAATAAGTTCGATTTTTTACAGTTGCATTTCACCAGTTTGTATCAAATTAAATATTCCAGTTGGTAAACAAGGTAAATAAATAATGAAAAAAAAAAAACTAAATGTATTATTACATCTTAAGGATACGGTTTTTCGTTCTTCTTAAATGGCGTTTTTCGGTTCATCGTGTGAATAATAAAATGTTTGGTAGAACGAACATATTATTATTATTATTAACGAACAAAATAAATTCAGTATATTATACATTAACATGCGTTCACTAAACAATGTTATCGATTAAATATATTCAAAAGTGTTCAGTTAAACTATATGTTTATTTTATTACCAAAAAAAAAAAAAAATGGTATTATAATATATTATATCACTTATTAATGTTTCTCCAAGTGTTAGTTTCAATTTATAAAAATGATTTGCTTTAAAGCAAGCTTTATGAACGCAATTAATCTGTAGGTATTTACAATTAAAATAATACTCTATCTGGTAATTTTCACTAATATCTATTCAATACAATATAAGCACAACAAATTAATTCATACAGATAATTGTATACACCACACCAGTTTACAATATTAATATAATTGAATATAAAGTGTCATATATTTACATTTGTCTAGTACTTACGAATATTATGTATCATTAAAATGTTTTATTTTTAAACGATTTTGATTTCTCAGTGAACAATATAATATAATGTACAGTGATTATATTTAAGACCCTAAATGGTCAACTAAAAAAAAATGATGACTGGCGTATCGTTGCTAAATTGTTCTATTTGTATAAAAAAAATATGAGAATGACATCATCGTATTCCATTACGAAAAGTTGGTCGTGTCGGCATTCACGTGGGCAATAAGGCAAACGGGGACTTTCTCCATTTCTCCCCGCTGCGAAGCGCTCGAATTGTTCCTAATTATTATTGTCTACTTTAACGTCTGTGCTGCTCTGTAATATTATAATAAATCGTTGCTGCCACCTGTAAAGTTTCTGAAAGTTCTCTAATACCTCGATCATATATAATAATAATAATAATAATAATAATAATTGTTATTATTATAATAATATGGTTACGCGTATGACGTATAACAAGGGGCGTTTGCGTTCGTCTCGTCGTTTTCAAAAAACTCCGAACAAAGTCTGTGGCTTCGACACGACTTCTCGCATTAGCATCGAACGGCGTCGCCGCAGCCGCAATACAAATGGTATTAATAATAATTACAAACCGAAAGGATACTCGTATTAATCCGAGAAATAATAATATCTATAAACACCAATATTGGTTTGTTATTTTATAATAAACGCTGACGTAGTATTATTTCTTATAAATGCGATGGAAATCGGGAAATAACGCGTTCCGTCGAGGTATTCAGTAGTAGTAACACGCACACGCCACAGTATAAACACTCTACAAACTACAAAGACAGACGTCACGAGATTTTAATCGAATCTTTTGTTTTTTTTTTTTATATTTAAAATCAAATAATTTCTGAGTTTTTTTTAAGAGTATAGGTACTCCAGATTTTGCTTCACCAGGTAGTCATACCTGTTCCTGAGAACGTTTTAAGTCAATTCGTTAAGCCGGGTGATGGAATTAATTGATGTAAATGTTGTTGTAACGATTCGTTTAAAACAAAAAAGGGTTTAAATTTGATGAATTACGAAACATTTTCCAGTCAACATCGTATAACCAAGGGAACATGATCAAAATGATTTTGTACTGAACTTCAAAGGCATTTATTATGCCCTGGGGGAAAAAATATTTTTGTTTAGTTCATTAGAAGTTATCCATAATATGATATTCAAACAGCTAACCTGTGTAAATTACGTCTCTTTGTGAATATGGTTACTCCCGTTTGTGCACTGTTTTAATTTTAATTTAATTTTTTTTTACTTGTTATATTATGTACTTTACTTGAAATTTAAAAAAGACAAATTAAAAATGTTATCTCTGGATTTTTTTAATACATAAGTGTTTGCAAGTATGCATTATGATTATGCATCTATTGTATACATAAAGAAAATAAATTTTATTATTGAAAATGTTATACACTGAAAATATTTGTAGACACAATAACAATGATCGACTATATTCGTATATTTTATAGACTTTTATAGTACTATTCAATGAAGTGTATACATCTTAGACTTTTCAAAAAAAAATCATATTACTACTGAGTCGAATGCTTTAAAAGTAGATCGGTCTATGTTTAAGAAAGAAAACATTCCAAAACTTTTACGTGTATTGGACAATGGGCTTATAAAACACTCGTAGGTAAAGGTAAGCTTAACATTTGTTTACTAATACAGGTACCTAATAATATATGCTGTTGTCAGTTACTATCCCAATTTTAATTTATATATGATAAAACTCATAAACAAGTACTTAATTAAATGTTTTGAAAAGTTCAAATCGTAATAAACGAAGAGAAAAATTAATGAAATATCTGTTTCCAAAAGTAATTTGTCATAAAACTTTACCAATTACGAATAGATGCATTTTCAAATGTATACAAATACTAGCAAACATTTCAATAATGAATTATGTTATGATAATTTATTCTTTAAATTCATTAATTATCTGGGTCTATTTAGAAGTTGACTTAGGGTAATTTTGAATCCATATATGGTACAAAATAATATGTTTATAAGTATTTTTATTATTAAAATAATTATTTTAATGTCACATCTAAATTAGGTAAACAATAATTAATTAAGCAGTATTATTATAAATCATAAATACATTTCATAAAAAAATATGATGTTGATACATATACAATGGAAATTTAGCACAATTACTGTAAATATAATGCATTAATCTTTCGTTTTCTATGAGCAATCACATTATTTATTAGGTGAGTCATAAATTATTACGATAAAAATCTTTAACATTTTTTACAATCTATTGCCATTTTTGTTATTGGCATTAAAGTATAAAATGTTTTTTTAAACGTATTTTATTTCGTAAGAATATAATAATAACAAAAAAAGTTGTTATGATATGCATAAATCATTTATTTATCTTTATTCTTTACAATCTTCACCCTTTTTTATGCTTTCAGATTGCGCCGGCTGTAAATCATTACAGTTAATTTAGAGGCGTATGCAAAAAAAAAAATACGTGATTGGATTATGAAACATGATTTTTCTTTTATTAACGAATACTATTAGACTTTTACATTTGCTTTAAACTTGTTTTAGAAAGAGACATGGAAATTCAATACGATTTGATAAAGTTTATACATTATATACGTATAATAGGTACATCTACAGATTGCATCTGAATAATTTGTAAAGTGAGACTATAGATAATAAAATAAAAATTTTGTTGCAACAATATAATAATATATGTTAATATTACGTTAATAATATTATGTTCACAGCACATTAAAAATAGTAGCTTAATGATATAAAATTAAACATAATATAAATACATAATATTATTGGACGATTACGTCATGAAATTATAATTATATAAATAATATTGGTACATATACTTTTACAAGTTTTATAGCAAACTCCAATAATATTGTACAGATTATAGTTAGAACACAAACACGTAGTCGACAATATTATTTTTAATAGTTGTTTATTGGGTAAAACGTAGGATTAATATTTTTTTTTACAAAAAATATTAAAAATAGGTTTAATGTATAGGTATGCTTATTTATTTGTTGGAAACCAAATATTTTAGGTAGGTATGATGTTTTCCTAATAAAATGTAAAACACATTAAATATTCTAATAACAGTGTACATTATTTTATAGAAAACCACATCTTCAAATCAAAAAAAAAAAAAAAAAAATATGTCAGGATTTAAATAAACTGTCAACAATTTAGTTAAAATACATTAACAATTGTAGTTTACTAGTTTTTCAACATTATCTCGATGGCTTAAACACCTTTGTGTACGTTACCATTTTTATTACTTTGGTAGCAGATGCAATGAATCTTATTTTAATATAATTAAAATTAGCTCATATAACATTGTGGGTCTTGTCCCACAACCATCAATTTAGTCTGTCGGGCGTTGATGCTTAAGCACATCCTATTAAAGCCCATTGCTTAGGCTTCCCAACATGTGGCTCATATCCTTCTCGGAATTCACAGAGTTGATATATTATAGTATAATAGAAACAAATTTTTTAAATAATCTCTTAACCCTCGGAGCACCGAGTATGATTATTACGGTTAAACTAATCAAAATATTTTGTCACCAATAATACTTTACACAACAATAATATTTGATGATAATATTGCATTACACAAAAACGACAACTGTGAATTATAATATAGTACCCAGTGCAGTTTTTGTAGGTATATAAAACATAATTATTGTATAATATAATTACATGTTACTACTCAGTCATTCGGGTAGTTATTTTTAGGAATAAATCTAAATCATTTATAATCATATAAAAAACTCGTTGATTGCAGAGTATTTTATAGTTCCTAACATTTAATTACCTACATCAGAAACAATGGTTTTAAATGTTTTATTTTATGAATGAGAGCAAACGTAAACGTGCACGAGAAAGCCGTTAATTTTATTATTGAATTGAATGTGAAACGTATATATTTTAATCAACTAAGTTGAAAATAGTTCTCTTAATTTTGCAAATTATATTCCTTAAAACTTTTCGAGTCTACATGTGGTATCGTGAGTAGTCTCAAAAACTTCGGTCAAAACTTTAAGAAACACTATATACGGTAAACCTTTATTATTAAATACTCGGATTCCGTCTTCGTAATGATAATAGAATCAAAAATCAGTTGTGAACTAAATCAAATTATTCAGCTGAAGTAGTATTAAACTTCATGCATATAAGTTTAATGATGGTGATTTAAATACGGAATTTTACTGTATCAACAAGTTTAGGTACTGAAAAAGATTTTGTTCCATAAGTTCATTAAAACTATTAACGTTTAATATTTATTTATATTGTCTTAAAAATATTGTTTGAGACAGAAACGCGCGGTGTGGGAGGTGGAGTATCAAACTACAAATACGTATGTGTGCCGCTGTTTAAAAATCAAAAGTGGATTCAGAGCTCACCGACAATAAGACGTACCATAAGGGTGAACTGCAAATTATTAAGGGCGACATAAACTAATTTATCGCGTAGGCGTACGCGTATTAAAATCGCCAAAAAGTGAACGGTCTTAGAAACACTGCGGGGTGGTCGTTGTCAAACTAATCGCGCCGTATATTATATACTTTTACTTGCTCGCGTTTACTGCAAGCACGCGAGGTCAATATAATGCTTACAATATATCTGCAACCGAGTTTTTCAGGCGTATCTATGTACCACCGATACGCACAAGGAATCGAATCGGGCGGAATATAGAGAGGGAGCGTTAAACACGGATTTGAATCAAGAACTTTTGGCTCCAACCGCTGTATAAAACTGTGGAGGTGATGAGCCTCTGGGGGTGTATAACCGTTTCAACTGTATTCGCCGGATTCACTCGCTTAAGTATATATATATATAGAGAAGGGGGGGGGGTGTATTCCCCGCACGAGGATTCGTTTTTCTTATTTTTTTTTTCGGCTGTCACCGCGTTATATATACGTATATACAGACACGCGCACACCCGAGGTAAAATCGAAAATAATATTCTAATATCATATTATATAGTTTCCACTCCGATCCCGCATTGTTACGCAAATTTACGTTTTCGCGGGTTTCGTGAATAATTTAAATCCTATGAAAATTATTAAACTTCTACTCGCAAGTATTATAATACCACGGCGATTTGAAAGCGTATACGGAATACGCCCCAGAATATTATACTTATACATGCATTTATATATAACTGTCGATATTTATGAGCACCGGTATCGGGCCATGGGGTAATATTGAAATTGTATCTGTAATGTGGGTGAATATTAAGATACCGAAATTATAATATTCAAAATCGACGATTGAAATAATTATTGTGATGAAGCTTTATAATATTATTATAGGTGCATTATCAATTAACACGATTATTGGCCTCATTCGCTAACACATATTGTACGATCTGAACGGAAAAAAATACATCATATATCGTATAATAATTATAGGAGCTTAGTTAAACAAAATATACAAATTAAAAAGACCATAATCAATAATATAATAAACCGTGTCAGTGCACAATACGTACATCGCCGACCACTCGTGAAATCAATAAATAAATTAACACTGCACTATAACAATATTATATGTTATGTACTTACCAACTCTTCAACGAGTTTTAGTGTTATTCGTGTAATGCGAAAAATAGTCGTAAAAAATGAGCGAAAATCGCAATTAAAAATATAGTGGTAATTAAGTGCAGCTGGAATACAATCGTTAGCGATGTGTTATTATAGTCGCTTTTAATTCGAATGGCTAGTATCGTACTAATGTGCCATCTAAAATGTTATTTCCGCTTTTACTAGTCCAACGCGTCTTTCGTTTTTAATTTCACGATTTCATAATACGCCTATAATAGTATAATCGCAACGCAATTGTTACCAGATCGTACAGTTCAGCGATTCAAAACGATAATTAATTCATTGTGTAATTTGAATATAAAAATTAATTTAATTAAAAAAATCATATTAATCACGTACGTATATAATACAATTTTTTTACAGTTTACTAATTATGGAAATATTGTTTCGTACAATATTATACAGTACAGTATATTATAACAGTTATATTACACCGATATTATGATCTTTACTGTTTTCTAACCAATCTCATACATAATATTGATTTGATTATTTTGAACTATGTTGTATTCACGTATCTAACGGACGACAGTACCCGTATGGCCGTATATATATATTTTTTTATTACTATTCAAAAAGATAATGTATGCTCCACTGAACACGTTCGTGTGGGGAGCTTCGAGTTAATAATATTTTGTGAACGTTTCGAAAATTGTTTGAAAATAGAAAAGAACTAATATTTGAATTATAAACATATTATTACAAAATAACACCATCTAGTACACGTAGTTTGAGTTCTTTCATCTGGTGATTATTATTTGATTATCAGTTACCACAATCTAGGATGCACCGATTAATTTGACACTCTAAGAACAACCCTATTTTCATCGCCACCATTGGCGATCAGTGTGGGTTTAGGTCATAGGGTTGGGTTTGTGAATTTACACATTAAACACCTTCAACACTATCGGTTCACTATTGAAATACATTATTTTAGTATTAATTTAATAATATGTTACGAGAAACTGAAAAATTAGATAATTTTCGTTCTACGGTGTTTAGAAATGTGCTATTGACGATTTTTTATACTGCATTTATGTTTGCTACATTCCCAGTCTATAAAAAAACAATATATTATACTTCCACCAAAACACTATCTACAGCCACGGTTATATCAAATGACACTAGTATTACATTATATCGTGATGATGGACTAAATAATATGTTCGGTTCACGCTTTCAACGTGCATTTTTATTTTATTTTGAATCGCCACTGGGTTCACTGTTTTGCGGTACTTATAATAATAATTACGATAGTACTTTTTTTTAAATTGCATTCGTAAAATTACAATCCAGTGACGTTATGGATAGGTTACAGGAGGATAGTCTGAACGGTTAATACATAAATAGTAAAATAAATGAAATATGAATTATATAAGTAAGATATTATCATGAAAAATATAATAAACAAAGTAAATGTGGAAACGTATTTTTCCAAAAGCATTTATCATATTATTAAATTGATATATAACTATAAATAACAATAATAATAATTTGTTTCGGGCTGTTTTGACTCGAATATAGTGAAAAAGCGTTAAAAAAACCGCATCGTATAATATAAGGTTTTCCGGCCGCGTGCTTTTTATTGCGACCATATTAGCCCCGCGTACCATCTTGTACGTCGCACCCCTATTGCCACCCTTGCATCAAGGCAAGACGACCCGTTTCTCATAATATCCAACACTATATGATATTATATAATACATACCTGTACACTTCACTTTTATTCACGCATTTACTTTTTTCCATCTTTATTTCGTGTGCTTCTTTTGTTCATTCCACCCTCACGGTTTCAAACAATATTGTCGCTGGCTACTAACCGACATATCATAATATAATAATAATAGTTCGTCATCGATTAATTCGATTAAATTATTGACATATATATATTGCAAGTAAATCGTAATATCACGGTCAGGTACAAGACAATCGAAGGATGAACCTAGGCGGTAATACCATTTTGGTTTTTCGTAATATTATTTTATGTACATGATTTATTCTTCTATACGCCCACAACCAACGAAAAAACCAGTGCAAGAACAAATAATTAAATTGTATTCGAGGCACCATAATATTATGGTGCAATTATTCGATTTTCCATATACGCATTGACATTGAGCGGATTTAGGTGAATAATCAATAAGCACAATAAGATTTGTATTTTATTTTTAAACATGAAATATTTACATTTCATTTTCGTAAACAACAACTGTAATAACTGAGTATTTATTTTATTTACACAATTGAGATATTCAAATCTTAAATACAACTTTAATAAAATTATGTAATATTTACTCAATGGCTTTTCATAATTTAACGTTAACTTTTTTTTCAAGCTAAAAATATGAAAATATAATATAATATTGACAATCTCAAAAATAGTAATAAGTTTGGCTGTTAAATGTATTATAATAATTTTAAAAATTAAAATTAAAATAAATAAATGATAAAGAAAAAAACGTTTTTCAGAAAAAATTACTTAGGTTATACAGTAATACTATGCAGTATGCACTTTTTTAAAGATACATTCTATTGTATCTCTAATAGGTGGATAATACATGTTTGGGGACGAAATAAAATACCTGAATGATTTGAGGCGACAACTTACTACCCAAATGCGATCGGTTTTGTCGGGTGTGTAGAAAAGGCTCGACGTAAGAACGCGTCACCCGTCAAATTTTCTCGGGAACAAAATCCTAACTCATCTAATCGGGTACCTCTGGCCATATAACACGACATTACTCGGGTTGGTGTATAATATACACACTCTTATCCGTACTTCCGAACAGAATATCTTAATGCACTAAGTTTTCCGGCCACTTGTGGCGGTAGTTAAGGTAAATTATTGTTTTCGCTGCATACGCCGCCGCCGCCGCCGCCGCCGACTGCCTGGTTCGGAGTTTCCGTGAAATTGCTACGACGTTAAATATTATTTCCGCGCTCACTTACCTAAAGATTTTGAACGCAGAACAATAGAGCGCATCTTAAGATATACAATAATTATACATAATATAATAGTATATTATAACTATTGAGGTTAAGTTGTTGTATAGTGAATTTTGTCACTGTGGTCTACATAATAACATAAAAATAGTTTAAGAATTTTAATGGAAATAGTCTCATTAAAATATTTAATATAAGTAGTCACACTACCTGCATAGGGCATTGTATAATATTAAGCTTTTGTAAAAAAAAATTTCAAAGTTAAATTAGTTATTTGAAATGTAAAATGTAAATAACTGTGTACAAATAATAATATCGTATAATGAAACGATAGGTTGAAATATATCCTAAATTCAGGAAAAAATTTCGGTTTAATTAAAATTTCATTTTATTTCGATTTAATATGCTATATCATTTTGGAGTAAACTATGAAATTCTTACTATTTATTTATGATTTCGTTAAAATGCTTTGTCTATAGATACTTAATACGCTGAATATATTAAGTTAAATTGTAACTAAAAGTTATAGTTTACACAGCAAGGTTGCAGTTAGGCAGTAATTTTAAATGTATTTTCATTCTAGATAATATACTACCAATTGAGTGATTTATATTATTATGTAAATTGAAAATGATAATATTTAATTAATAGTTTTAAAACAAAAGGTACTCGGAAAGGGTATTAACAGTATAGGAATTATTTAAATATGATTTTGTATAGTGAGCTGTATAATCATAATGTATAGTAAAATCTTTTATAAGGAATTACTTGAGTATTTAAATTTGATTTAAATAATAATTATCAATGTAGAAATTAAAATAACGGATTTGTTGTGAAATTTAGTAGGATATTACATTTTAATTAGACTACACTGTAGTTCTGTATACTAATAGTGCTGAACAGCTAAAAGTTGATTAAGCGCTGACCAATCAGAAGGTATTAAGTTGACTTTAATTTGTTGATAATGGTTCAGTGCAAGAACAATAGTTAACATTTTACCACAATTGGGGGAGATTATTGAATGACATCATTCGTGACCAAATCCGAACATATTGTATGTGATGGTGTATGGAATTCAACATTTCGTACACAATTAGTCGATTTAGATAATTTGAATTTATTAAACAATATGAATTTGTTTAAAAAAAAACAATTACCAAAACTAACCCCACAGATTAAAACGTATTTTTGTGGGCGGGACACTTTTCGGCCAAAATGAACCTTTCCCTTTTCGGCCAATTCACTTTTCGGCCATTCCGGGATGACCATTTTCGGCCAGTACACTATTTTGGTCACCAATGACACCAATGAAATATTCTTTTCGCGTTTATGAAAAATAAAAGTTACATTAAATTATCAATTTACACAATATATATAAAATTATAAGGATACTTATTTTATTTTTCTTTAAAATAAAAATATTATGGAGAATCCAACATCTATAGGCTAACGGTAGATAAAACTAATAGCTACTAACTAGGATGAATATACAATATCTTTCATCGTTATCTTCGTTCTATAATATTAAATGTATATAATTATAATATAAATATAATTTATTTAATAATGTAACTTTTATTTTTTATACTTTTTAACTTAATAACACGAATAGAATTTTTTAATAAACGTATGTTTAAAAAAAATTAAAATCCACATACTTTTATATTTATTGTGTAAATTAATATTATAATGTAACTTTTATTTTTCATAAAAGCGAAAAGAATATTTCATTGGTGTCATTGGTGACCAAAATAGTGTACTGGCCGAAAACGGTCATTTCGGAATGGCCGAAAAGTGAATTGGCCGAAAAGGGAAAGGTTCATTTTGGCCGAAAACGGTTCCGCCCATTTTTGTATCTAAGATAATAGATGATAACAAAATAATAAATAATGTCTAATTACCTATATAATATAAATTGTTTACAATATTTTTTAGCCAAATAATAAACAATAAATTAAACGCGTAAACGTTTTATAGTTATCTGCAGATATTATGTATTATAACACAACAATACCAATGATTATTATAATAACATAATATTATTAAAATTTGTAAATATCTATAAGCTCGAGTAATGTAGTTATTTTTATTAATACTTTTTTTTTATTTACGGAAGGCATGTATGGTTTTTCTAACTATATATGGTGTTCTATTGGTTATTCGCCATTTTGTTATTGAAATACAACTGACAACCACTTATAAGAACTACTTAACTCGCATACAACTATACTTAACTCAAAGTAAAATCGTGAAGTATTTGATTCCGATCGATCAATAATAAGTTATATATAGTTCTATATAGTGCTATAGAAGGTGTATACGTGATGTTTTAACCTGTATAATGATGGAATCATTAAATAATGACCTGATCACGAGTATAATATGCATTTCTGCGCGTGTGTTTGTGTGTATATATAGTTCACAAAATACAGTCTTCCCTTGTATTTAATAACACCCGATTACTAAGTAATGCCAAATCGATATTATCATCTCGATGGCGTTATAATGATAATATGGCTATTGTTTTGCTGGAAAAAATCAATTTCCTTCGCCGCCGTGAACTGTTCGCGGAACTCTCGTTGAGCTTAACGTCAATGGGTAGACACACACACACAGACAAATATATATATATATATATATATATGTACAGTATAGATAACTCGGTATACACTACACGTCCCTTTCAGATAGGCTGCCTCGGAGTTTCGGTTTCCGGAGAAACTTCACGGAAAATTTTCAAAGGCCACACTCATACGGTCATTTTCCCAAGGGTAATTTGAGGTGAGACGGGCGTCTGCTTTATCAAGTAAAGTGTATGTACTCTCTCGTTAAAGACTCGTCTCTATCTATCCACATAGTCTGCAGTCGCTTACGATATGTGTGCAAACTATATTATTCTAATCCATAGGTATATTATGACCGAAACGTTTTCGGATGCAAGTGTCGCTCTATTATTGAGTTGAAGATTCATCTTCTGCCGTCTCCCGATGTTGATATTAATTAAATTCCAACGGTTAAATTCTCGAAAATATTTATATGCCACTAAAATGTACGTGCATTGGATCATTATCAGTTTGCTTCGACCGTTATTTTGCTGTAAGTACAGCTACGGTTTACTATTAATGCCGGTGCACATATTATATTAGATGGAAATGAGAGGCGTGTGATATAATATAAATGTACATATTATGTGTTATAATATATTATAATGTTTCTCTAATTTGTTAGAGACCGAAAATGACCTTAAGTGTGGTGCTTGTAAATTTGACCTCCGTAAAGTCAATTTTTCTTTAAAAAATCAGCAATTATTTGAAAATGTTTACAAACTAGTTTTGAATAGAATCTGCAACTCTGTTTTTACCTTTTTTTAATTTGTTGGCCAACTTCATTAAAGTCCTGAAAGTAACCCATGTTAATTTACCATCATGTTATCTGATTTTCTCAAAAACTGCACCAACATTTTTCAAATTATTTTTAACCCCAGTTTTTTGATTAAAGTTAGTCTAACAAGGTTAGTTCAGAGAGATACAATTTTTCTGGAAGACTCGTTTTAGAAGAAAAAAAGCTTTTATCTTCAACTGCAAGAGTGGATTAATGTCGAAAATTGAATTTTATTGATACTTCAGGGGGTCAAAAGATAAAAAATTTACATCATTTTCTTAACCTAAAAAAAACTAAAGAATTTTCAATATGTTTTGGCTATTTTACAACTAATCATAAACATTTGAAAATGTCCTCTTTTGTTTGTTATTCTTATACATAGAAATGTTGATGAAAATGTTTATTCTCAGCCATAACAACTCATAATATATAAGTATGGGAAATGGACTATAGTATGCACAATTTCTTTTTTAAACGTATATTTCAAGTTCAAATGTTTACCAAAATGGATATTAAACGAAAACTTTTTTTGGGTAAAAAATTTCGATAACACAATTATTTTTTGAACATTGGTTAAGTGTGAAAAAATAGACGATTTGAGGGAGCAAAGGGACTGACTAAAGTTGACCTAGCTTTCTTAAAAAAATATTTTTCAATCAATTGCAAAATATTGGATGGGTAATATTATTTGGACATAATTGGTCAATATTGTGGGCCAAATTCAAGCACCACATCTGAAAGTGGTTTCACAACGTGGATCATAGTCGTTTATAATATATTGGGCCATCGAGTCTGTGTCGCATTACATTAGCGTGGTGCATTATTATGGCCCGCGGGTATTTAAACGACAGTGCAAATAATATGCAATTGCTGCTCAGTGCTCTTATTAGCAAAACCGTAAAATACAAGAGGATTAACCACCTCGGAATTACAATTGCCGTCTGAGTAGGCTTTAATGCAAAATGTGTTGGAACTACATAATTATAGTATAGTTTTTAAATATAAAAATATGTGTTTACCATAACTAATAGTCTCATGATATAACTCCGTAAACAGAATAATTGTTATTTAGTTTTAAAGCTGTAAAATAACTTAGTGGAAATTCTGTCATAGACCAGCTTTAATATAATGCAATTCAAAATGCGAATGCATTTTATACAATGTATAATATATTATATTGCAGTTACTTTAACAAGCACATAATAAACCGCATTTACATAATATTACTATATCGTACTTTATTTATTTAATTACGTTACAATTGCAGTTTAGGACGGTTGTATAACTATCGGTATTATTAACATTAAGTACATATTATTTTAAGCCAGCAATAGAATTACGGTCACTACACTTTACCCGTAATAATATTGTTTATTTTATGTGAAAATTGTGAGTAAAATAAGTGAAACGTATAGTCGGGATTGTTGTTGGTGCGTAGTTAATTCTCTATACTGTACAATGCGGAGTAAACTGCGTACGATATTAAATTGAAATACAATTGAAGGTAGGGGAGTGACGGAAAAAATTAATTTTTTAAAAATTTAGGTCGAGAGTTTACTGTTCATTTCGGCATGTAATAAATGTATAATTAAAATGCATAGCAACGTAAGTCGATATAAACCTAATAGGTATTTACCGAAAACCCGATGTATGAATATCAGATTAACGGCAACATAATAATAATATTATAAACGCATTAATAAATATTCCGCGTATAGTTACACAAACGCGCTCCAGGTTTCAGCTCGGGTAATTTTATTCGGCATTGATCACACTATACATATTTTAGTTTGCCGATTTTTCGTTCGACTCATATTATATAATATTATGACGATACGCAGATTCTTATTGTGAACGACCGATTCAATTTTGCTCGGGTTCTACGGCGGCGGTTTTATTGAACTTACGGTGGACTATTTTCCATTCTCTTATGTTTTACGACTACAACTAGCATGGTTGTATGATATGCGTTTTTTTTTATCTCGCCTGGCCGAGGGGGGTACGTCATCATCTCGCTATCTCGGTCAAATTGATTCAATAAAATCATAGTGTTGGAAATGTGAGCGGAAAAATAAAGATTTCTACGCGTCGTGGAAAAATGCGATGAAAAATAAATAAAATAATAATAATAATAAACTGTCGGGTGCGTCGCATTTATATTTATACTTTAAATAATAAAATATAATGACTTTTGAATCGATTATTATGATGCTTTTTACTCGATAAAAAATCTACGTAGTATGTATTTAATGTTAGTAGATTTATGTATCGAAATAGTTTTTTTTCTACTATTATATCATAATCTATTTGATGTGCTTTTATATGGACCTTAACCTGTTATAATAAATTTCTAAAAAGATAGGAATAAAGTCAGATAAATGCTTTATGCGTTTAAAAATTACGAATAAATATAATTTATATACCTACACGTTTACCGTAAATATATATATATCATTTTAATACTTCAATACAACAAAATGATGTGTGCAAATATATTATACTTTTAGAACTATATTATATGAATGAAATTCCAAATTAAAGACATGGTGTTATAATAAATTATAATAAATTGATGGGGTATGCATAATTGTAAGTCAGTTAAAATAGTAGAGAAATATTTTACGTTATTGGAAAATCGAAGATAATATGATGATGACATTTCGGAAGAAATTGAAAATGTGTCTGAGTTTGAAGAGGAAAATTCATGGCGATAAAAGTATATTTATAATATATATATTATATACTTGTCACTTGTGTAAGTGGAACATTGATAGAGAAATCTAAATTATAAAGACAAAACAAATACGTTGTAGATGTCGATAAATTAATTATCTTAAAAGGTAGATAAATCCAAAAAATAAATCGCATCAAATTTTAATTAAATACGTGCTAGTCCTCAATTTATTTGTCTAAAATAACATTGTTATCATTTGTGATAAGATTATAGTATAGATGCACCCTAAGTCTATACATATAAATGACAATTTACTTTAACTATTATATATTTTAATTTACTATAAATATTTTCTAGTTCAAAAAAATGGTTTATCTTAAGTTAATGACAAAATTATGAAGACACACTAAATAAATACACATAACCACATACCTACCACAACAAATAGGATAATATTATGAAAACAAAACCTTGAAATTAAATATGGATATTATTAACTTTCTTATGGAAACTAAATTATACAACTTAATTTGAGCTAATAATGTAATATTATTTAAATCAATATATATATATACGCAATTAAATATAAATTTATTTATGAGATTTGAACAACTTAGTAAATATTGTTATGATAATGTTTTTAATATTATAGTTGTTATTTAACTTTAGTTGTACGTAATAAGATATGTTTTATTTAGAAAATTAATCGAACAAGTAAAGATAATTAATCATAAAAGTAAAATAAATAGTTCATAAGAGAACATCCAACACAAATAAATGATTTATAATGGACTTAAAACTGACGACAACATTGAGCAAATTATAACGATAATAATAATTGTAAAAATATTTAATGGTGAAATCCCTCGGGTGGTCTCGCAGTATAAATTTAAAGGTCTGTGATGTGTTTTTGAGAAAACTAAGCGTATAATATTTTAGAACACATCGTAATCGTGGCAGTTATGGGCAGTATTAAAATGAGGACGATAACGGTTTTTCTTGTGCGAAAAAATTAAGGCGGACGGACGTTAGTGTGAAAAGCTATTTAGATTTTCTATTTGGCCAGTGCGTTCAAATCGCTAAGTAGGTCAAATTATTCGCGGTGGGCCCGCGATGGGCGCGAATAAAAAGGAAAAGGGGTTTTAATAGATGGCGAGCAAAGATACAAATGGAAAAGTTTAAAATAAATGGTATGTAGAGACCTTATTTATGTTTACCTTTGCAAGTATCGCACGACGCCCGCCGCCGAATTCCCATTTCTAATATTACACCCGGGGAAACGGCTAAGAAGGGCCGTTAACGATTCCTGCTGAATAAGACTTAACCGAATACACACACACACACACACACACACACACACACACACGTGTCTCGGTGCAGGTATTGTGGTTCGGCGGTGCACGCACTACACACTAATAAGGAGAGCGTCCGTAAAGAACGTAATGATCATCGGCAAATAACTCGACGCACGATTGCTGGTGGTGTGTACCCGATGGTGTTGTTTACATTCTTGTGTACATCAGCTGGCTGCGTAATCGCGAATATTTCAAGAATCTGTTCAAGAATTCAATACGTTTTAGGGATTACAAATAATTATCCGGTTTCGGTTAGTAATAATATAGTTTCTTGGTAAAACGAAAAGACCGCAATCTTGATATTATTTTAGTACGTATAGAACATATTAATAATATCGTATAATTTATTATTATGAATTTATGAATATTACGGTTAGTCGTCTATAATAGTTAACCAATTCAATATTAACGATACGTCAGAATAAAAGTTGGATTTCCGATCTTAATAGATTAAAAGTATGATTTATTTAAATAAATGTCGGAGAATAAATATATTTGAATAATGCAATTTCGTAATTAAGTTTTGATTGGAATTAAAAATATGAATTTTAAATAGGTGTTGGAATAAATTATTTGAATAGTATTATCATTTTGTAAAAAAATATTTACTTTGTTAAATTTTATTTTTAAAAAAAAACACGATTTGAGTTATGTTATTGTATGAATTAAAAATATAGTTTGTAAATTGTTAGTAGAAATTCTTTAAGAGAACAATAAGTAGTTATCTTAATGACTACACATTTTTATTTTAGTCTTGCACATTACATACCAATATATATATATATATTCGTTTGGTATGAAATAAATGTAGAGTTATATTAATATTTTATTTCGAAATGAAACTTTTTTTCACAGATATCTCGAAAAAAAAACTACTGTAACGTTTGACTGTAACGCTGATCAGTTGTTTTATTTAAATATTGTGTTAATATTGATTTTTTCGTTTATTTGTTAGAATTGTTTATGTTATCGTTAATTATTATTATCGTTTGTATGGGTTTATTACATAGACCTTATACTTAGTATGAGGTCTATGGCTTATTATAAAAGACAGTTGTTAACTTAATAATAAAAAAAACTAGTTCCGACGAGTGATATATAAAAACAAATCGGTGCGACACCATATCAAAAAGGGCAATACTAACTGTGGGACCAATTGGGTCAAATGAAAATCAATTAATAGAAATTGAAAAATATAAGTTATTAATTGAAATGTATTAATATTTTAAATATACGACTTGTTCTTACAAATCAAATTGAAATTGTGTTTTTCTTGGTATAAAATATATTATATATTATATGTTTTACTAAAAACCTAAATTTTCTTTTTTTTCTCCATAAATCTGCGTGAGAACATAAACTTCTTTCGAACATACTTGTTACACACACTGTTTATTTTGTTTAGCTTTCTAATTTTGGAAATATTGATGATCTATAAATGTTTTTTTTTTTCTAAGTCTTACGATATTTTTTTAGATATTACTCATTTGTATTATTTTTAGTCATTTTTTGTAAACTGTAAACATTTTAAGTAAAATATTAATTTAAAGAACATTTTTAAAACAATAATGTATTTTTTTGTGTGATATTTGAATTACCCCGTTCATGTGCTCATTTATGTCATTTATGTTACACGAGTGTGCAGACATGCTTTTACGGACATACTCGCGTAGACAATTCCCAAATGTAGTTATCCATTGTTGGTGTTACATCTCACCCAAATACGTAAAGCATTTGAATAACATGTAGATTATAATATTATTTATCTATTGAAAATTATGAGTACGTTTTGAACGAATAATTAATTATCCGGAATAATAAGCGCCGTTGCTCCGTCTTTTGTACACACCAATACTGTTACACGCTCATGACGTCCACTGGTGGTTACAAGGCGGGGTGGGTGGGGGGCAAAGGCTCACCACCGCCCCCCTTAGGCGGTAATTAACTGTGTAGGGAAAATAATGCAAATAATTAGCATTCAATACAGGTTAAAAACAGTTAATTACATTTTTGAAAATTCGCCTCTCCCCATCGTGTGACTCGTGAATCTGCTACTGCTAGTATAATATTGGCAGACGACTTCTGGACTATATCGAGTATTCTGGCCACCTATTTTAGGTACTACCAGCCGGAATCCCACTATATCGTATATATCTACTGTGTTCGATTTTAGAACATTGGATAATAAATTAATAAAGCATTATGATTGTCAATATAATAAAGAGGAATTTACTTCAACCGCACGTCACGAAAGTAACTCACTGTTTGATCATATTATTAAATCATTTTGATAAAAATAGATCATTGATTATTCTATAACATTTTATTCAATTGCAAATATTAAAAAGTTACAATGATATAAACTAATATTCAGAAACATACTGTAATTACAGTACATAATGTAATTTTTGAGTTATTTAATACCTACAAGTTACAATTTATAAGCATCATCATTTGGTTAAGGATAATAAAATAATATTTTTTATTCCTCGTAAAATAATCGATAGTTCTAGAATATTTAGTTAATTTATAATAATTATAATTGTTGTTTTATGATAATAAATTGTATTACTAAATCTTATATGCGCTTACCAACTACAAGGCATTTAATGTATTGTATGAATCATCTTAAGATGTTTAAAGTATTTAAGTATTATAATTAAAAAAAAACTCCCGCCATTATGTCATTCAAAAAATTAATTCTCTACATCACTTGGTACATCAGATATTCAGACGTGATATTAATAATAAAAAAACAAAACAAATTGTCTATGACATTCAATATTACAAATTTAATTATATTACTTACGCCAATCACTTTTATGTTTGATTTTTATATTTTCGCTTTCTTATTTCTTATTTTACACTATATTGCAAAAGACATTTCAAAGTAATAAATTGACAGGTGATGAAATATCAGAAAATTACTCAAACAAGTCCTCAGATAAAATAATCTCAATTGAGCAATAAATAAAGTAACGAGCATTTTTTATAAGAGGGTCATAAATCATAACCTTCTGAAACTTCCCGTACCTAGTAAATAATACGTCGCCTGAAATACAGTAGAACTCGGAAAACAGAGATCGCTGAGTGCAAATAATAATGCAAAGAAAAATATAACAATTGCAATTACTCATATACTAAAATATGTAGTAAAATAGATAATAAAATAATATAATCACTGTTACTCTCTAAGTATAATTCGGACTGTAGATATCAGTAATACTGTAAATATCGATATATCAATAAGCTTGTACAATTTACTAATTTAAAATTGTTGCTGGCAAAGAAATATTTTTATAACCACAATAATACCCAAGAATTAGAAATTAGAATATCGACAATATTAGAATTAAATATTTAGACCATTTTTTCATACAAAATGTCTCGAATTATGGACATTATGCGATTATTGTATCATATTTTGTTAACTACATGAATAATTTTTTAATTTACATATTTATTTATTTATATTATTTATTTATTTGTTATCTTTATCATATAGAACTATTTACGTCCAAGTTCTTCAAATTTAATTACACATAACTCTCATTTATATTTTACACACTTCATATATACGTTTATTTCGGTGATTATCAGCAAATGTGTTCATAGAATAATAATTTCATCATTTAAAATAAAAAATAACCAGTAATTAATATTTTAGACAAGTAATAAGAATAACACAAATATTTTTGTTTTTAATTTTAAATCATTTAGTGTCATTTTTATTTTTATTTAAATCAATATAATACAATTTATGTAGTTCAATTAAAATAAACAAATTATGAAGATTGCTGCAAGAAATTTTTTGAAATACTAATTCTAAAAAATAAATATTATCAATCAATACACATTACTTTTTACTCTGAATCTAAAATAGAAAAGCGCATCTTGGCACTAAAATAACTATTTAATTCCTCGAATTGTTTAAGTTCAAAAATAATCTAAATCCCAAAATCTAATGGCAATATAATATATTATGCATTTTGGATTTTTTTTTAAATTTATTTGCCTTCACTAAATCACTAAATAAATAAAACTAGAATAATTTGTAACGATAATTTACCTAACGTAACACAAAACACAAGAGGCGTGGTTACTACTTGTTTAGCTAATGGAGACTATTATAGGGAAATTATTATAAAATACTCCGTATATTGTATTTAATATTGTATTAGATATTTTTAAAGTGCTATTAATTAAATTTTATATTTCCTGTTACGTTCAAGTAAGGTTTTACGACAAAAGAAAGAAATTAAAAATCATTTTTAAAAAATATATAAATTGGATCTAATCACATAATCTGAAAGTTTGATTGAACGTATACATTATGTACTCGTGTCTTTAATTATAATTAGCTCATAATATAATATATAAGAGGTGGATTCAACTCCACAAATATGCGAACATGCAAAATATAAAATATTATTCTATGGATTGTTCAACAATTTTACATTGAAAAAGCGAAACATATAATATATTTTAAACATTTGAGCTGGCAGCGAGAAATCATCGTATCTAGATATTTGTTTTGTTGTTGAAGTATGTAAGATGATCTAATTATTTGAAAATGAATTATTTGAATTTGAGTTAATCTAATATTTACCGATTATATGGATAAATAATACTTACAATTGCATAAGTATTGTTTTGAAGGTAGTCGGTTAGTGTGCACGTAACCGTGTTGTCACGTTTTAAAACATACGACTTTTAGCCACAGTTTTGGGTATCACCACAAATTTAAACGGAGAAGAAAATAAACAAAAGGTTTAAAAAAAGTGTAATTTGTAAGAGACCCTATTTACACGTGACGTCGCGGACAAAATATGTGTTGTTTTTTTTTTTTACGGGTGCAGTTACATTTTCGGAATACACGAGGACGATAATTATTAGAAGAAAAACCGTCACGACAAGAATATAAATAATTGGACCGGTGAAGTTTTATTTATCTTGGTGTGACTATAAAGTTAGTATTGACCCCTAAGTGGGGGTACGCTTTCAATGCCAAAACATCTTGTTTTGGCAGGTCGTTAACAAAAACCGTGCATAAGATGACGTTTATAATGAAACTTTGAAGAACTCCTGCGGCTTATAAAATCATTTGAAGTGATGGTTTTTCAATTATTTAGAAAATATTACCCATTATCCAAGTTAATTCATATAAGAAAATAAATATATATTCAGGCACAAGATGAAAAATTATAATTATTATAAATTATTGGTGTAATCTCCAAAACAGGCATCGCGAATAGGCTCGCAAATATAGAAGGTGTAAACCCAAACACGACGGCCCTCCTGACGGCTCTAACTGTATATAGCAGAGGTTCCCCAACTTTTTATTGTACGATCCATTTTGGGAAATTTTTAAAATTTGGCGACCCACAATATCAATGAATCAATGAATGACTTTTTTTTTTTTTGCTGTTATAGTAAATTAGTTGCGTATGACAAAAAATTCGAGTCATGGACTTTTTGTTTAACCATTTGTCCATAGTTGTACAAAAGTACAAAAAAAAAAACGAATTTATTTGAGAAAAAGTAATATTAAATACTAATAGTAAATAATAAATAATAATAGTAGTAATAATAAATTAATAATAATAATAATAATAATAGTAATATTAAAGTAATAGTAACTACGTGTTCGATGTGCCACGTGTAACTGAAAATAATCAAAAGTTTTAAACGTCATGCAGGTACCTATTAATTCGAGTTCTGATAAATCATTATCTTTTCAATAACTATTAATCTAATTGAGTAGCTTTGACTCGGTCGCTGTAAACTCGTAATCGTCACACTCACAGATATAGGGATCCCAGATTTATTTTTTAAAAATACGGGACATTTTAAATCATACTTACATAGTAGGTATATACAGTGGCATATTTACGAGGGGGGATCACGCCGACCAAGGGGATCGACCCTCCCCCCCTGTAGGGGCGTATATAATATGCATCATTTTTTAGAGTCCTAATTTTAGACCTCTAACTTAATAAAACTATATCCCCCCCCCCACCAAGAAAAAACCTAAATACGCCACTGGGTATATACTTAAAATGTACATGTCGACAGTCGATTTGATAGCCGATATATTAATATCATTAATCAGTTATCAGTGTAACCACCACAAAACAAACAAAATAATGTATTCTTATTATAATCAAATAATTTAAATTTTAAAATGCCAAATAATAAAAAAAAATGTTTTAAAATAAGGTACATACGGGACGGGTTGTCCAAAATACGGGACAAAAGTGTTAAGTATTTTTGAACTTTTGCCGTGATACCGGGACGCTTCATTTAAATACGGGACAATCCGGTCAAATACGGGACGTATATGGGATCCCTACACAGATAACGACTGACGATAAAACTGAATTTGAACCACAACGAAAAGTAATAGATGATTAAAAAATGTATTATTTCAAAATGTATTATTTCAAAACCGACAAGCGACCCACTAAAAATATAATCGCGACCCACGGTTTGGGAACCTCTGGTATATAGTATTGTATTAAACCGATTTTTGGTCAAATTGATTTCGTGGAAAAACTAATACTCTTTGTCATATTATCTAATTTAAGTTATAAACTAATAACGATCGGATGGGGTCAATCACACATACGTTAACGCATGAAAGATGTGTAGTTAAAATATTATATTGCGTTCGATCCTGTTAATGGAAATCACTGTTATTCGCTCGGACTTTTAAAGTTCAAGTGTTTTTAAGGGTAAACGATTTTTCATTGTCTGGATTTGTATTTACTATTTTGGCGAAACGTTGGTGGTGGATATTTACGGATTGCATTTAAGGTTTATTCATTCAGAAGTTATTGCGCAACGACGAATTCGAATTTCTTCTTTAGTCGCCCCGTTCACAAACTCTGCGGAATTCCATCATTTGACATCGTTTTACTTATAGCGAGAACTCTGAAACAATGAAATTCAAATGTATTTCAATAAACACTAGAATTTCTCAATAGAAAAAATGCTCTTGTCGGATCTATTTCTAATCAAGTTTTGCCCCTAAACTAACCTGATAAAACATACATGGTTGGATATTTAAGCTGAGACCAACTAAAATAATTGTGGTTCCAAACGAATGTGAGACAGGGATACATACCTTGATTATATAAGTATACGTATCAAGTAAAAAATTAACTACTAATTTTTTTTTTTCAAATATTTATTTCGTAGCGTGTTTTTCTGAATTGTTGTATAATTTTATGCTTATATTTTATTTAAAAATATCATAATTATTGATAATTTTAAATTTGTATAATTATTTTCAATATCTTAAAGCATCAGATTATAATACAGATTTTCAAGAAATATACTATTTGAGCATACCATAAAAATCAACTAAAAATAAAAAAAGATGAATTAATTAAAAAAATATATACTGTGTATGTATTATATATTAACTTGGCTAAATAATATTAATAAAAATGTTAAGAAAAAATCAAAAATATCTGAGTGGTAACATTCCAAGTTACAAAACAATAACTGAATTGCCTCAATGTAAAAATATTTTGAAATAACCATTAGATCGGGAATAAAAATATAATTTATTAGACTTCACCTAAATATGTAATAATTATGAGTATAATAAAATAGTATGTAATAAATTATACATTTATACATTTACAATAAAATTTGTTATGAGATTAATATTTTGTTTGAAAATTATAACGCATAAAAATTAAATGTTTACTAATAAATAAATTATATAAATCAGTCTCATAGACCAAAATCATCATGGCGTATCTATCCTGGTTTTGATGTTTATATTTCAATAGTTCTAGCTATTGTTTGGTAATAAGTATTTTTTAGTTTCAATAAATAATACCTAAAAACACATATAATTTTTAAATTTACTTTAAACTTATCATTTAAAATGTATGGTACTAAAAATCAAAATGCAATAAATTAATACTTAAATACATTAATACGTAATAAGACATATACTATGTGATTGAAAATAGACCTTTTTTTTCAAGAAAATGAAGACGTTTAAGATGTAGACATTTAATTGGCGTTAGAAAAGTATTAGTGAGCGGAGCAAGTTGTGATAATACTCGTCCTATGGTCAAACAGTAATATAAAAACTACACTATAGAGGAAAATTCGTTTTTCCTCTCTGAGTTTAACAACTACTTAAAATAGATAGGAAATAGTTCGAAAGTTGTTTTTAACTTAACATACTAACTGTGCAATGTTAATAACCTACAAACTATAGCTTCAGATAATATGATCAGGTCATATTATAATTAGGTTTATATAAATTAGAAAATAAAACACTTGAACAATATATTATATTATTTAATAGTAACTGCGTGCCATTATCGAATTTGTCTATGCAAAAAGGCCTAAGTCCGAGACGAAGTTCATATTATGTCAAATTGTCAACTTGCAGTGTGAATGTTATATAATATTTTATTATATAATAATTTTAAACAAGAACAAACCACTGACAATAAGATTAAAAAAATTTAAAAAAATAAAAAAATAAATAAAAAAAAATTCTATTAAGAATATAAGGTACTGTGTCAGTCGTGCACGATAAACACTCCAACGACAATATTCCGTTTTTTTATTTTATTTTAATGTCGCTGTTTTTTGGGGGAGGTTAAAAATAAAATTATAGTAGGTATTTTAATAAAATATTTAAGTAAAATACGTCAAATTGATTGTTTCAAAACGTCATAGTTGTTATTTTTTTTAATTATTGTAATTATTATAGTTTGATGTTTCAACAACAAGGTAATTATAGAGCATAAGGTTACATTACTTTCAGATTGCAATATTTATAGTTTGTAAAATAATTGAAAGTAGTGTAAAGTATTTTTTTATTTTCTATATGATCGTTCGTACTCGTGTTTTTTAAGGAAATAAAATAATAATATTTGGACAGAATTGTCCTCGTTGAGTGATATTCTACCATTGCACTGTAAAGTGTCCAATGATGTGTTGTCCATATTATTGAGCGTATTTATGACAGTGCATTATTATGTGTTTGATGGTGAAGGATTGAAAACATAGAGAGAAAATGGACTTATCTCTTTTTTTTTTCTTATGTTTATATTATATTATATTATGCATGAGGTTTGAATATCCAAGTGCCACAATTATTTATTCACGTATATTATTATCTGTTGTTTCAAGGGACTTTTGTGCATAGCCTCAACAGAGTTTTTTCATGTTTTATTTTTACTGCTGAATTTTGTAAAAAAAAAAATTACCTAATGGATGTAGCTCGCGGAGTTATTACTGTTCATCAATCACACGAAACCGGAAAAAGTCCCAAGTTACCTACTCTAACTGAACGTCGCACAAATTAATCAGCACTAGGTATTGAACTGCCATCGTTTACGTAGGTATACACAGACATTACCGTCGATTGTGGTATGGGCCCGCAATAATTACATACCAAAAATATTATACAACTTATTAAGCTCTTAAACCGTGGCGAAGTAACAAAACAGCGTGTTCGCCGTGAAATTTGTTATAATTATTATTATACATAATAGTAATATGCACTACAGTCTACAAATCCACAAATTGTTGATTTTTTGATTTTCTCCGTACGACCATTGATATTATAATATATTATATGTACGCGTGTGACTGTGATATCTTTTACGTCCGGAAACGTTTAGAATATTTAATGAATTACGGATGTTTTATTTTTGTTAGTCCTTACACCCTCTCTCTTCCTTTAGATATAGGTATTTTCTGCGGTTGATAGTGCCGCTTCGGGACGGCGAACGCGGCAGTGCGCACGGAAACGCAATTTAAGTGGATAATGGATATTTATGGCCGGAGTTTCGGTGGTTATACGTATATATTATTCATCGGAGAAACGATCGGCGGGTGACCGCCACCGCCGCGGTGTTTCTAGACCTGTCGGTTTTTTTTTTTTTTAATTCTTTTAACGACCTACGCTCCAAAGTTTTCGACAGTTTTGATTTTTTTAATCCAAGATGATTTTGTGACTAAATATTGTACTCCGAAATAAATTTATGGGTTTGAAAATTGTTTCAGAGCTCCCTAATTTAACAGTGATGAAAAATCATTTGATCACAGATATGATCCTATATCACATAAAGTAATTATTGGTTTATATTGAAAAAACTATTTTAAAAAATGGACTCAAAATTGAAAATCACAGAAGAATCTCATCTTTACAAAAAAAAACTAAAAGCTAACCAGAATTGACCATTGTATCCTGATTTATGGACCCCAAAAAATAAAAGACAAGATTAGGATACAATTACACAATATTGTTGATGATTAATAGTTGTGCGTGTAAACATATTAAAAAGCATAAAATAAATTATATTGACTTTCTCTCTGACATGATTCAGTCATTTTCTGAAAATTTCTGAGAATACGGTTTGAAATATAATTTATACTTTTAAGCGTATAAAAAAAAATCTTTGAATCTCGGAGACAGTAATATATTACATGTACGTACTTTTTATAGAGTGATTTATAATGCATATTGTTCAGTAAACTAATAAAAATAACACAAATTATGAATTCAGATGGTAAGTGACACGCATAAGTGCTGAATATTGTATTTCATAGTTGTTAAATCTTTTATAAAGAAGTTGCATGTTTTTTTTTTGTAGTTATATAGGGTATTATGTTTCATATATTCAGCACACAGTGGTCTATTGAACGTTCTTCAACCAGAACGTCAAAAAGAAAAATCTATAGAGTGTACCCTTTTGTATATTTTTCTAGTACCCAAGTTTAGCTTATATTATATACATTTATGACTTCCTGACCATTGATATAAATTTATTAGGTACCTCTATCTATTATCTAATATGTTTAAAGACACAGTTTATTGATAATTAGTATCCAGTGGATTTAATTGAATTTAGTGTTTTAATGTATTAAATATTTTGTTTATAATATTTCAATAAAAAAAAACAAATTGGGCAAAAATATTATGTAGGATGAAATTGCAGGTTCAAGTAAAATCATTGCACATTGAGTAAGGTAAAATAGTATATTTCTTTAAAGGTTTGGTTATAAATGCTAATAGAAGCATAATATAAATTGGCTAATACTAAAACAATATAGTGTAGCACCAAATGTTATGGATAATTTAAAAAAAAGTCGAATAATGTTAATTTTTAGTTTTTAAAGTTTCAACGGTCTCGTAATAACACTTCAGTAGAGTTGTGAATTATCTACTGAACTTTTAGAAACCGTAAACTATTTTCTGCCAATGATAACTTTTCTCGAATTATAGTTACTTTATTTTTAGAGGGGAGAGAGATTTACCAACTTGTGGGTAATATCAATAGCTATTTATAAATTTCTAATAAGGGTCATATTGTTATAACTCCCAAAAGCTTTTCATAGTTATATAGTGTATAATATATAATGATCAAATTGAATTTGTATAATACGACGTTATCATAATAATTGCAAGAACACTGTTAAAAATAAATAGCGTTCTATTTTAACGTATAATACTATATTAAGAAAATTATTTTTATAAAAAGAAAATCAATTATATTTTAAAATAAAGTCAGTATAATTCTTGTCCAAATTGCTTGTACCACGGGAAATACGTCACTGTCTGCAGTCGCTAGTCTACAAAAATATATAATACCTCCTATACACATATTTTACTATATTATGTAAATATCTAAATAGGTGTAATATAACATAATTGCAACAATATAATAATTTGATAAGATAAATACCCGCTACCATAATAAATGATATATATACCTAATTTTAGATGATTTATTAAATATCGCAAATGTCATTAGTTTTTTTGTACTACCTTAGGAGTGCCATGTGAATATACAAACTTTTTTTTTTAAAAGGGAACAACGATTTTTTACTGTAAATTATTTTTGGGATTATTTTTCTTAAAATTACGACGTATCAAAATCAAAATTTAAAGTATAATTCTGAGTTATTAAACTGTGTGTACTAGGTCATAATAGGTAAAATAAAGATAATTACAAAACTGTAATCATATGAAAAAGTTTATTGAATCATTTTGAAGACGTGTTTGCAAAAATATAAAATTTAACAATAATAAATACATTTGTATAGTTAATTCATTTTAAATCGTACGAAATGATAATATTATGAAGCAAAATGGTCATACGACGCTTGACGGTAATTTCACATGCCGGTCGAATAAAATGTATTAAATACACCAGACTTGCAGAGGTTTAAAAAAAAAAATAATAATAATAATAATAATGTATTATTGATAAATAATTAAAAATAATAGTAAAGAGACGTGTAATAGCACAAAGTTGGAAGAAGGATTGCGGATGACGTTCGTTCGCAAGTTGTTGTATTCAAACGCCCGAAGCGAGTCGCAAAACGCGGTAAAACTAATACCTTCCACTCCAGTTGTATAGCGCACGTCATTAAAGGTTTATAATAATAATGTGGGCATAAGTACGTACATGCACGTTAATGTATAGCAATGCATATATTATGCACACGTCCCTGTTTAATAATACATACTCTGAGATATTTTATAAACACACAAATATTATAGAAAATAACAGCGATTTTTGCGCTTACGTGCAGTGCCCGGGGTTTCGTAAGCGTACGCGTTTACCGAGAACGAAGCCAAATCCTTTTCGCAGCGCTTGTTTCATTTTTTTTTCCTGGCTTACAGTCGTAGTGCGACTATAATAATATGACGTGAATAAAAACTTCCGAACCCACTGCAGTTTTCCGGATAGCTATACAATGCATTACCGACAACTATAAAATAATATATTGTTATAATACAATATTTCAGTATTAAAAACGAGAACATTCATAAAAACGATAGACCGAACAAATTAATCCTCAAAGCGAATAATTAATATTAACATTTTATAAACATAAAATCACGTTTTAAATACGGTTTTATTGCCAAATCAAAAGAATTTAAAGGCAATAATTTAAAACTATTATAATATATAGCATAAGAATGATTAATATGTTTACCAACTATATTTATATTAGAATTGTTCTTGTGTGACTAAAAAGAAAACATCTACATTTTTTACGTTACTTTATTCTGTCTACTTACTATAAGACTTTTTATTTGCAATTGTACTGGGACAAAAATCATTTGTTAAAAAAGAAACCGTAGAAGTCGCTTTGCTAGTGGTTTTTGAGTTTACCTTGTCATTATATAAGGAAGTCACTATAATGGAAGTTCCATTTTGGATGTTTTAAATTTAAATTCAATGACAAATCAACGCGAGGGTGTTAAAAATAATTTTATGGTTTCCGATGTGTTAGTCTTTATTTATAAGCAATTTTTTTTTTTTTATTAATTATATTACTTACTATAATTTATAACTTATTTAATTTTCTATCATGATAGAACAATTTTTTTTGAATCATTACATAAATTATATAATAATTATCATAATATTATTATGAATATATTATATACTATTATTTGTATAAGTAATCGCTGATGTAGGTACCAAATAACAGTGTAAATAGGCTCACGGTATAAATAACTTAAGATTAATTTAAATATTTTGAAAATACCATAAAGTATATAAAATATTATAATTTAAGTAAAAGTTAAGTGTTTCGAGTTCTACAATCAATTTTTTGAATACAAATTAAATAACAAAAATCTTTTGAGGAGAAATCGTTTGAATATCAAATTTCATATAAGTTCAAAATTCAAACGATCATAAAATATATGTTAGCATTATGCCAAACTTTTGTTTAAAATTTCTCTAAAGACAACTTATGATAAATGTTATATATTAAATGTCCAAGTCTTATTTATTAAAACCAAAATATTTTGAATTTCTTACCATAGGAACAATTTGCTAATTATGTGATCTTGTAATATTTTATTTCAGTCATTAAAAACAAATAAGTTATGAAAGCCACAAAAAAAAAACATAATTGTATCTATGGCTTTGCTAAAAATCTTAAATGTGCTAATAAAATGGGTATAGTTTGGGAAAACTTAATAAGTATACAGTTATTATACATTATATTCTGCAAAAATAACAAACATATTTATTTTGTTTTAGGTAGCTACCATGATCATATTTTAGTTTTTAAAGTAGTACCAGCGTAGCACTTATACGTTTCAGTATTATTATGTTTTTTAATTAATAGTAGTGTACCTACCTATAATACAAGAACATTTAATTTTAAATTGTATACACGCGCGTCGTGAAAACATTACAGCTGATATTGATAAAATAATGAATTCATTTAAAGTCACAGTTTGTAAGACGAGAATATGTTCAACAGTATTAAACTAACTTTTAAGTAATTTATATAACTGAAATTTAATAACTTTAACATTAAAAATGTAAAACTTATAACTATAGTTCATCAAAATTGTATTTAGTATTTACTTGGTTCTACATAAATCCAATGAATAAGAAACAAATACAAAATTATCTGATCTAGAAAAACCTATTCGACCCACTTAAATAAAATTATAATTACTTCGACTTTTCTGGATTATATAATATTTGTATGGTTATTTTTAATTAATTAATCGTGCTAATTTGTTAACATAATTTATGGAAAACTACTGAGTCGATTTATAAATTATTAATTAAAACGTAAATAATTAACACTTCGACAGTTAGTTAGGATTAGTTGATTAGGTCGTATTTCAATATCTATGAGTTGAAAACGATTAGACACCAGACCGATATAATACCACAGAATAAAGGTAGGAACATATTATGCTGTCGTGCATCACTCAATTTAATACCTACTACATAAATGTTCGCCGCCTTTTAAACTCAGAAAATATTATGTTGTAGAACCGAAACAAAACGCATGTAATACAGAGTGATTATTTTAACAGTGAACTTTAATTATCTCTAAAAGTATGACAGTCGTTGAATACAATTGTTTTACTTTATTTAAGTCATTGTAAATCAACAAATTATATTATTCATTCATTTTAAGTTTATTTATTTTTTGCATGACATTTTAAATTTCATATTTCAAAGAAGATTATTGTTTCAAGAATTTGTATTTATAGAAAATTTGAAACATTTTTAACAAGCAGTGAATTAATCATGAGCTTTTAAAGTTTGGATTAATGAAATACGGTAACACAGGGATATACAGAAAAATGTTGGTTTAGTGTTACGTTGAAAATGAATGAACGGACTTATACAGATGGCACATATATCAATTGTGGGTATTAAAATTGATTATATTGTTGAAGTTTAAATTACAGCGGCACCCAAACGCACATAATGTATTTATAAATAATAATATTATGTAGTGTAAATATATAGGATGAGTAAAATATAATGTAGATTGGAATAATTATTTCGTGATAAACGTTCGACATTTAGCCGCTTCAAAAAAACCAACACAATATGTCCGACGGCACGACAGTAAGTGTTTCACTGCGACAAAGGAGTTAAAGCTCCTCGCGTTAATACTTGTCGATTGAAAGACGACGAAAACTTGCGAAAAAATGAGAGTCAGAGAGCATGCGTATCTGAATCGTCGGCAGCAGGGGAGTTGGAGGGGAGGAACTAAATGGTTTCTGGACGGGTTTTCCAGTCGAGTTTCACGTTCGCATAATGTTAATGTTCGTATCCGAATCATTTTGCAAAAAAGATAATTTCTCATAGGTACTTTGTATTTTCAGTGGAAAATACTTTCAGAAATTTAAAACGTACATCGTTGAAGTACGGTAAGCTGGAGTGGTACGCGTGTCGCCGCTTAACTTACGCCCACCGTACTAACCAAAAACCGTTCTCCGTCATCCCCTGTCCCGGTTCTGGTCGAGAAAAATAAGACCTAACCTAACCTTCTTCGAGCTAAAATCCCACCGAAACTCTGTTGCAGAGCTGTAAAACGTAATAATAATATGGTCTTTCACTCGAACTCTGTAGGAACACGTCATCTTCTTCGACGAATCGACTGCATTTAGATAATACAATGGTGGCGAGCACGTTTCGTTGATGTCGATAAATCTTTGATTAATATGTATACCTCTATGCAAAAGTGTACCCGTACCTATTATATGTATGTGTGCCTTTGGGTTGTATTTAATATACGACCACGATTACTCGATATCAGATTTAAAAATATACTTACCATGTTTTATAATAGGTATATATATTAATTATATTATATATATAAATGTGCATCATGCCATGTGTCTAGTTGCAAGTTTAGTAAAATACACGACACAGATCTGTATAAAATGGATTTAAACTAAAACGATTTTTTTTTCTTTTTAATCAACTCATATGTTTTTTGTTGTCATTGTATTATAGACGTGCAAAAGGATGGGCCGGAGCCAGAGTTTTTGAATCCCATGGAAAATGTCACCGTCGCTTTGGGGCGGGAAGCGATTTTGGTGTGTTCGGTGAAAAACATCGGAGAACACAAAGTGAGTTCGAAAAAAAAAATACTATTTTGTTACTTACTAGTTACTACAAACATAAAATCGATAAATAAATGTTAAATAAACAATTCCGCTCATCATTTTTCAAGCATAACACTAAGGTAATAATAAACGCAATCGTATTTGTTTATTTCTCACATACCAAAATAGCTACCTATAATATGTATTCAATTTAAGTTTATCTACTTATAATATATTAATTATAAGTTGTGTACTTGTGATGGTTGATTATAACGAGCAAGGAATGGTCTCGATAGGAGTTTTATTTTATGGTAATAGGTATTTTATACCATTAACATATTATGTGATACGGACAGACCTACCCCACAAAAATAAAAACGTTAAATTAAATTAAATTGATATATTATATTCTTTGGATGTACACATTGTGGTTTTGAATTTATTTTTACATAAATAATCAATATATCTGTCCTTATTCAGTATAGTTCCAATTTTCAAACCTTATGAATTAATGAATATAGATATCGCCATGTAATAATAATCAATGTATCTGTATTGCCTATTTTAATGCTGCTTTTAGTAATATAATTTTTTCTATCGAACTATAGAATTAACCATTTTTAGGTTATGTCGTTTGACAATAGGATACAAATAGTATAACTTCGGTGATTATGATGGCAATGTATACATCTGTAGAATTCTATTTTTGCAATATTTCTTTTTGTTGATATCGCTGGTTTTTGATCATATTATTTATATTTTGACTCGTATTCATATATATATATAGAATTGCAAACTATTAAAATAACTGTAATAATTATGATAAGACACATATAATTCTAATAAAATATCACTTTTTAATTTAATATCAGTGGTTGTTGGACGTTTGGGAATTAAGGGTCATAAACTGTCCAATTCGTTATATAAAACCTCCTCATTTATCTTATTTTCTCTTTCCACATTTATTTCCCTAGAGCTGTTTTATATAATTAAATATTCATACAAACTTGCAATGAAAGTCTAAATAGAAAATAAATTATCTAATTATTAATATTATTACCTAAAGATAAACATATTTATCATATAATATCTTATATTCTTATATTTATAAATATATTATTAATTGTATGGGTTATTTTTTTCATACTGTATATTTCAGGTAAATACATCATTGTATTCATAAATAATTAAAAATAACAACTAAACTTATTAAAATGTATTATATTTACATTCGTTTCTGCACGAAATTTACCACTATAATATTCTTTTATTCGGAAGTGAATAAACGCAATTTATTATTTAATACTTATTATTTTTTTTTATGTCTATTTTATCCATCTTTAGGCTTTTTTGAATTATATATCGTATCCAAGAGTTATTACTCTTTATTTAATCGTTGATCTCAATTCATCATAGTGAGATCATAATTAACAGTTCACAAAAAGTTAAACGGATATACAATAAGGTATGGTGTACGTAAGTTTAATATTTTTTATAATTTATGCTTAAATATCAACTTTATTTTTTTTAACTTAAGAAAAAAAAACTTATTATAAAATATCAATTAGACAATGATACCTACCTGGAAAACTGAATAATATGTTTAGATTCTATAAGCTGAGCGATTAATGTATTAGTTTTATTACATAGAACCTATAATGCCATACATAATGCAACCCATACAAATAGATTATTCATTTTTATATACACATTAAACATGGTAGATTTATTAAGCTTTTAATTATTTAACGTTAATAAAATTTTAAAAAATGTTAAAGATAATTACCCAAACATTTTTAGGAAATTATGTGTGGTCAACGACAAATTGAACCTATTCATCTGCTGTGTGTTTAGTTTCGTAATTTGAAAAAAATTGTTTAATTAGGTACAAGTATAATGGTGAGATAAGTGATTATTTCGGGTTGACAACACTAACGACTATTAGGATAATGTTCACATGGCCTTATAGCAATAGTGTCTTTGCTGGCGTCAAACATTGTCTGGGCCATGAGGGTGGCTGTGGAGCACAGAAAGGAGAGAAGAGAGAGAGGTCGTCGGCTGTTCGGAATAATATAACAATAACGCCCCGAGTGGCGCTCGTAATATTATACACACAGTTGGTTGACTCTGTGAAGTTTCGAGACACGTGTTGAACGTTATTTATTTGTTTATTTTATTTTTGTTTATTGATAAACATATTATTATTATTTCGCCAGCCAGTCACATACCTTTAGGACGGTTTTTTTTTCGTGGACCGTTCGTGCTCGGAATAACCTCTTCCGCATTTCTACCCACCGACAAACGCGCGTCCAATAATAATACTTATAAAACTTCATATTTATTTGATCTTTTATCGCGTATGGCGGCGCCCGTAAGCCGAAGGTCGACCGTTGTGTTTTTATTCTGAGCATTGTCACGCACGCGACGTTTTTATGGTAAACAATGGAATTCGGTAACAGGTTAGAATAATTAAAAAAAATAATAAAAATAATGATACATTAATTGTATAATATACGCTTGTTTGAGCGTTTCGTAAGCTCATTTAATAAAAAATACGGTGTGCCCAATGCCCGGGCTCTTTCAGTGACGTTTAATTATATTATATTTAAGTTTTCCGTCCGTTTGAAGACGTTGTCTCGCGGTAATGACTGATAATTTAGTTCGATTGTTTGGGTTTGTCATAAATCAAAAACGTCTTATAAAATCGTTGAAATAAAATGTTTATGATCTGAACAGTGAGTCATCAATGTTTCAAAATATCTGCACAAGGATGTAGGTACTGTAATTTTAAGTATTATACCTGTAAAATAATTTTTTCGCTTCGTGTTCATTGTATGAGTACAACTTTTAAATGTTGAGACGTTTATGATAGTTTTCAAATATTATTGATTACATTTATTTTTTATAATCGGCAACCGAGTTGACATTTTAATATGATTTATTGTATATTATTTGTTCGTAATTGAAAAAATATATATATTGACTGTCTGGCTGTCTCAGTAAATGATGCTCAATTATGTTTCAAACGTTCATTATATTAATTTATTTTATAAAATTATGGCAATACAATTTATTGTAATTTTAAATAGCATGTTGGTAACTGTGTTTAATATCCTAAGATCTATTGTACCATTTCAATTGTTTGTTCTTTGTCACTTGAATTATTAAATTATATTTATATTTCAATACCCCTCTCCCTTCTTTTTTTTGCTCAAATATTTTTTTTTTTAAAATCATAGTATCTTTATACTTGACTCATGATTTATTTCAATAATTATATTGCATGTTTTCCGAATAAATATTTATTTTTAGCATAGAAAGCATATTACATTTTCATCGGTAGATAACAGGACTCTTTAGAATTTTCCTAATATACAAATAATTGATGCAATAAAAATATGTAAGTGTTAGTTTTTATTATTTTATTATTCATATCAGGATTTAAAATTTAATAAATTATATATTATTTATAATTTATTATTCAAGTTGATTAAATGGTTATGTAGTACTAATGCACAACATTTAAGCTTATAAATTATTCACATTTCAATAAAATATAACTAACGTATATAAAAAAATGATAATATTAAATAATACCAAAAACTAGATGTTACCAAATAGTTTAGGATTTAGTGCCACTGTGAAAAACTTTCTTTGAACCAGATTTAGTTGGATAGACGGAAATTTGTATGCCGACAGAAAACAAAATCCTATAAGGTGCTAGTAAAAAGAAAAGCTTTTAAAATGAAACGACAGTATGTCTAACTTCAGTCAGTAATATAAGAAATCAAAATTCGATTACCATCGAGTGAATTACTGCTGACTTCTGGCAAAAATCAATTACTGACAAAATCACAACCACTATGCGATTATTTCCAAGGATGAACCACGACGATGTTATTGTCTATCAAATATTCACACACAGAACATTTAAATAATTGTAATTTGTAAACATTTACAGAAATACCTTTTCGTAAAAACTCAGAGAATCTTAAAATATACTCATATAAATGAGAAATTTCATATTTATGATATTATGCTCTATTGGACAGCAATTTTTGCAAATTTTGTGGTAGCAAAACAATTTAAAAACATAGAATACATTCAAACATTAAACAAGAATTATATGTTTTGAGACAAGCTTTTATAGACTTTGATAAGCTTCAAAATAACACGATTTTGGTTATAAATATATTTTTTTTAATTAACAAATTACGATATGGGAATTGATCTTTATATAATCAACTTTTAATACCAAAGACCATACATTGTAATTCCACTGTAACAAGATTCAGTATACGTCATTTATAGACTAATACCATTTAATAGCATATAAAACATTTTATATGGTCACGCCAAAGTCCATATAGTTTCATTATGTCACCTTATTTCGTCATTTTGTTTAAATTTAAATTTTATTATTATCATATATGTTATATTTCACCTTGGACAATTATTATTTTAAAAGAATGATAATAATAATAGAATATACGTCATGTACATTAATAATATTATCATATTATGTTATGTTATAAATATGAACGTCCCACTTTTTAGTTAGAAGACCAAATATCGCAAGATTGGTCGTATTTTTTATAACTTGCAAGTAATAAGACCATAATGTATACATAATTTTATAAATTGCAAATATAATTATGTTTTATAAGTTTCTGTAGTTGTCTTTAGTACATTATCTAAGCCCATTAAACAATAGCATTTTTCTAAAACACACGAGTAAGTTGCGGTAAATTTTCCAAACAGCCATGTGATTTTCCGTGCAAAAAATGTTTAAAATACCTCACGTTTTCTGATCATTTTCACTTACTTTTATCGGCAAACAAAGAGGTAGTAACACCGAAATAGAAAAGTGTCTGTCCTGTATGGCCATTGTGTAGAATCATACGAGTTTTGAATACGAAATCCGATTGGCAGAAGTCCGCCATACGAACGAAAGATGGACAAAGTCATTTTTGAACCCAATAACACAACTGTCGAACAACATAAAACGTATACCTATCTAAAATAAGTTAGTATTTTTTTTAGACTTAAATTTTTTTATATATTTTCTAAGTTCAAACATGTATTTTGTTACTTTGTTATGTTTTTTAAAATATACATTTTGATTTTAATATTTACACCACGATACCAAAATCAATAAAATCATAAATTGATAACAAAATGTATAAGTAATAATATACAGTGAGAAAAATATTTTAAGAGTGTTATAACAAAACAAAGTTGAAGTCGTATACTATTGATTATGAATAAATAATATGTCTAATCGATTTTCTTACTAAAAAAAAATTATAAACAATTTAATAATATACTTTCAAACAATTATATTTTTATAGTTTCATGAAATTGTATGTAATCATGATTTGTTTGTTTTAAACCAGTATACATGAAGTATTAGGTACATTATCATATGTATAAGTTTCCAACGATAAAATTATATTACATTTTCTACTACGATTTTGTTTACCTACTCTATTTTTTTAAACGGTTGTACACACATATAATATATAATATAAACTTTTATTTTTTTTAATGTTAAGGCCTAGATGCTGGACTTGTGTTTTTTTTATTATTTCTGTAGAGTTTTTATATTTTTTATAATTATTTACTTAATTAAACTTAAACTATTTGTACAAGTTAACATGTTTGGTGAATAATGGTTGGCGCATATTATATGTGTAGTATAGATATAGTATTGTATTATGAATAACACATTCATACACGTGAGAACTGTAATTTATAAAATACTAGCTGATCCCGTGCACTTCGTTGCCCATTAAAAAAAAATTAATAATGCCAAATCTATATGAATAATATATTTTATTTTATAACATAATGGTTAAAATATAGGTACTAAGTAATATCGTTACCACAATATTCAATTTATTTTGGGTCATTATGTATTTTTATTCGTTTTATCGAGAAAAGTCTGATCCGTCTCATTCTGTCCCGCCCAGCGTTGCCTGAAGCAAATATTAAGTTAAGATTAACCTCAAGTGATTTACATGCATCCAAACCACCATGGTAATCCACTGAATTGGACCGCGGAAATATGTGAGCAGTAAATTATCAGGTAGGCAACGCACCTGCGGTGGTTTGCTGACCCCATGAGCCGCGTCGTGCGTAAGACCTATGCCAAAGATTTGTTTTTTTTTTTATAAATGTATAGCTGGACCGGCAACGCTTTGCTATTGCTATACTTTTCATAGTTAAATTTGACCCAGTGAACTTAGCATCACCTACAATTTATTCATCTTTTATATAATATATAGCTGTCCCATATGTGCCGTGACCGTTCCGGGATTCCCCCGGCTTTTATGACATGAGCTTATGACACATTTTCGACTATAGACATCTTTGATACAACGACGGCAAGTGCGAGTATATTGTAAGTTATTAGTACGAAGCGAATGGCGGATGTCGGGTAAAAAGTGTTTTAACGCGTTTATAGTTCGAACCCGACACCACTGAATACGACGTAAGGAGTTCATTTTTTTTACATAATCGTTATTTTTTTGGCACCTAATTAATTTGTCCACACTTAACCCTTCCCCGAGTCTAGACCTATTTAATAGTGAAAATCGAACTAAAATCCGTTGTTTACTTTTTGAGATTTTTGCGACCAATCAAACAAACGCTGTCTCTTTATATAACAGTAAGATAACTCGGTTAACAAAACTAGATTAGACACGTCGTTTAATGCAATCTCTATATAGTGTACTTTACCAATAACCGAACCTATTTTCTATACAACTCATAAATATAGCCTCAGAACAATTCATATCTACACGCCAATAAAAGACACCACACAAAAAAAAGGTCCAGGTAGATGGAAACCCTCGGGCCGCCGTGCCGTACCTTATTTCTGTTATCGGTCGGGTGCTATTGTTATTATTATATCGAAAAAGATATACAAATTTCATGTAAAAAATTATTTTCACCGATTTCAACCCTTTAAAATCAAAATTTTGAAAAATCCTTTCTTAGTGCCCGATGAAATTATTATAAAAATCTATCCTCGAAATTTCAAGTCGATGACTCAAATAGGTTCGGCCCTGCGTTGATTATTGGTAAATGATAATTCAATAGTCACTACAAATCCTCCATCATTGTTTCACTTGTCATCATAAATATAATAATACAATATATAATAGAGAATATGTAAATGTGTTATGTATACATTTTCAATTATTATTTACGTTTTGTTTTATGTTTAATATTTATTATAATTACAACTCTACCCAATTTATACAATTCACATTATCTTTAACTTCAGTTATCCTCAGTAACTGTATGAGGAAAAAATAAACCTACATTCCACATTCTCAAAACAAAACCTTACAATAAATAGTTATAAAATAAAAAATGTTTGTTATTTGTTACATATAATTTTTTATTGGTTAAACTTACTGCGTTCACTTATGAAGTAGGTATTTACTATTTTTATATACCTGTTTGAATTAAGATATGGTATCCGAATATTTTACTATGTAAAATACTTTTAGTGTTAAAAGCATTTAATATTTAATGAAATCATTTTTCGAGTTACTATATAAATATATAACAATGTAAGTACTAAGTAGTAAAGGTACACATTTAAAAAAAAGGTTGAAACTTGGGTAGATACTAAGATACCACTTGTTTGTGATACGCTTGTCGCATTCGTCTCAACTACTTGAAATTACATAAGGTCAATTAATTCACTTTTTGTATTAGCACTGTGTGCATGGTCCATCCGAGCGCAAAGTTTTAAGTATTTCATGTACACCAAATTGTACATTTTAAATTGCATCAATACATTTTATAGTATTAGATTCATTACAAAAACAATATTTTACATAGTATTAGCCATTGGAATGTGGACCCCCCTCTCCTCACTTCCACAATTATATTAATGAACACAATTTATGATTTAATTTTAATTAATATTGGCTATTATTTCCACGGTAGTATATTGTTGTTTGTATTAAATTCAATATCTATTTTCAAAATTCACAGGACGTGTATGATTCATTGTTGAACACTATTTAAATTGATATCAGTAGGCACGTGCGTTCGTTAAATATATTACCGTCAACATTTACATTGTTTGCGCAGTGCAGTTTTGTAATTAGTGTACTAAAGTACCAAAACACTAATGGTTTGTTCTAACTCTCAATGCTGTATTATCCCATAATAACCTTTGCAATTTATTAAATCCAAAATTAGAATAAAAAAAAATATTTATATTATGAAACAACACAATGAGACGAGAGAAAACACCATAGTTTTAAAGAATGAATAATATAATAATATGCTCTTCATAATTAAACATCTCAACTTTTATCGTATGATGAAACTCGCATGGTAGTGACCAACACAATATTATAACTATACAAATACAAAAATCAACCATTGACAGACGTGAGCTTATCACCTCAGAGCCTCGACCCATTCAAATGAGTTAAAACAAACGAACAAATCGCACGTTCACGTAAATACACAATTGATTGAGCTCAGCCGCATATATATTGGACTGCCAAGAACGGTATGACGGACGAAGGAATCCAATTTATATTATTCCCCGGAAAGTTCGTACTGTAAAAATTGTGTTTATAGCGATACGGAACGAAGACGATCGTTAAACTCGCAGCGGCTTATTAACCGATAAAATAAATATCTTTCGGGAGGGACGTGCTCTTTGAAATGTGCCACATACTGGAACGTTCGCAACACAGTCATTGCACGACACGGCAGTTGAAAAGTGTGGTGTGTGTGTGTGTGTGTTCACGTGGTTTATAATAATTTGTATCCAATCGCCTCCTATTGCGCCGATCACGTTGGATTCCTGCGACGATAGCCAGTATTATTCAGTAATAATAATAATAATAATAATAAAATGTCCTTCCACGATTCCAATGTTCAATTCGAGTGTTTTGTATTTTATTAACCACCTCGGTATTAAGCTATAATAATAATATTATTAAAATTCATTATACTTCGGCTCCCACTCATCAGAGAGTGCTTCAACTATTTTAGATTTCACAACTTTGGAACCCTCCACACAGGATCTCGAGTAAGGTATAAACGAGAACTTTTATGATTTAAACAATAATTTATTGTGATCACATTAATAATGTGGTTAACATTTTTGGTATTCACCTCTTGATTTGTACGTTATTACAATACCTACATATATTAATTTACAATTAATAAGGCGACCACGAACTAATTAAAACGAATAAAATATTATGTGATATGAAATGTTGTCACGTCTTAATTTAATTAAAAATACATAACAACAAAGTAGTTAATAAAAAATAAAAATAAAAAAACCTTTAATTTATTGTTATTTCACAGCCGCTGCATAATAATAAGCTAAATGTTTTCGTGTAAAATATGTTGTATACATTTTTAGCAACACAATACACCACTCCAATAAACGCAAAGCAAAAGTAGAAATGTACGCGTTTAAGCGTCAATTAATATTATTCTCAAATGCAAGGGGTGCATAACTGAAAAATATTAAGTACAGACCATTTTAAAACCTCTATTTCCATTGAACTGGCTCATACGCAAGTTTTAAAGCATCTATATTATATTATGTATATAATACTTATATAGATAATTGTGCGTGTTGATAAATGTTAGCGGCGTAAAAAAATAAACAAAATAATTTACAATATAGCTTGTTCAAATTAGATAAATAAAATACGAAAATAAAATAGATGATAAAAAAAAAATACTATGGAATGAAACTTTTTATGTTTTATTGTATTTCACCGAGTGGGCCTATATATAGTATGTAATGCAAATATGGTATGTATGTGTGTGTGTGTGTGTGTGTGCGTGTGTATAAAGTTAAAGTAAACTTCTTACGGTAACAAATTTACAATAAAAAGTTGTAGCCAATACAAAACCAATACTAAATATCTATTTAAAAGATATCGAGGTATGGCTTTACTTAATTTGCATACTACAGTTGTATTCGTAATATTATTTTACCTTTACAAAATTTAAATACAATAAAATAAAATATGATAGGTACATTAATAAATATATAATAATGTATAACAATAACAAGGTAACGAGAATAAAATTGTGCGAAATAAAAATACTCATTGTTAATAGATTCTCCGAATAACTGAAACAAGGATACAACTAAAAAGATACAAGTATAATACAACTATTGAGTTACAGGAAGTAAACAAGGTTGCTCACACATGATATTCGTTTTTGCTCACGAAAAGTAAACAATTTCTTTGTTCATGTATAGGGTTGCCATTGGTTACAGAAGAATTTTTTTTTAATGGTATGGATTAGATGACCCGTGTTGCTATTCGATTTTTTTTAAGTTTAAGAAAATAATATTAAATTTATTTTTTGTCATTTATCTGTACAACAAAAATAAATGTGCTTATCAAGAAAAAAATACGTAGTATACGTTTCGCTCGGTACAAAGGTTAATACTAAAAAAAATAAAAAAAATTGAGCATAAGTCTACAGACATATTTTATGAGTATTTAGAGATAGAATTTCAATAGAAAATCGATTTTGTCAAAAACGGGTTTTGCGTAAACATTTCGGTTTTTCCTTTTTTGTTTTTCCTAATTATTAAAAAACGTAAGTACTGGAAAAAAAATAACTTGACATATTATAGAAAATATATAATAATTATATATTCAATTTTCCTAAAAAATTAAACCAATCTACCGTAGTACTAATAAAAAAAAATAACTAATTCAATAGCAATATCAAAATCATATTATCATGAATCAGGTATTATCCTTGTTGATAAAAGATGACTGACCAGAACCTGCCTTCATTAAGAATTTTTTTTACGTTTACAGTGCTTAAATCACTGAATAAAATATTTAATACATTACGACTTACTCAATGATGAGTTATACTCGACAACACCTATAATTATTATTGTTTTTTTTTTTTAAACTAATCAATGTGTCTATGTTTTTTTTTTCTTATACTCAAGGTTGGTTGGTTAAAAGCAGAAGACCAAACCATATTGAGTTTACACGAACGTGTGGTTACTGAAAACCGAAGAATAGACATAGATGTGGATAATAACACATATTGGAGACTCAAGATTCGGCAACTGCAAAGATCCGACAAAGGATGTTACATGTGTCAGATCAACACGCATGTTATGAAGAAACAAATTGGTTGTGTTGACGTGAAAGGTAATTGTTTAAGGTTTATCTTATACGCTTATTACATCACAACGTGAATAATTAATAATGTAAAACAGATACTTGTGAATCATTTTTTTAAACTGCCAAAAATAAAAATTTAATATTATGTTTGCTGTAGGTATGAACATAGCATTTGGACCTGTGTGGTAGTACCTATGTATATTATGAATACGCGTATAATCTATATAAACTATAAACTATATAATTTTATTATTCAGACGCTTAATTTTTATTTTTCAACACCTTTTTCATAAATCAAAGGTAATGTTTGAGTGTGGTTAGTTACAATTTTTTTTTTAAAAATAATACGCAATTACATATTATGAGGTACTCGATAATAGAATAAAAATAAATTATTTAACACGCAATGTATTTTATTACAATGATGAAATATTTGTTAAGGTATTTATTAAACCAAGTATTTTTAATTAATTAGATTGTTTTTATTTTGTCTTGATTAGGTTGTGTTCATTATAATATGTTTGAGGTGTAGGTGATGTGATAACTTCGTCGAACTATTTATTTGTCTGTTAATTGTAATGTCCGTGTGAGATGGAACCTCTTAATATATATTTAAGTATAGTTTATAATATTAGTTATAAAATCATGACCAGGACATGTTGAAAGTTGTCAAATTTCAAAACAATTGCATTACTAGGTACTGTGCTGAATTAATTAATTCATATTTTATTAAATTTTTTTTCTACGATATTAGATATACCTATATCATTTATTGATTTTGATTTTAGTTGCGTCGGTTATTTTACTTTGGCTGACACTCACTAATATTGACTATAATTTTTAGAAAAAAAATAATCCAAATTCGACGTTAATTATTTATTACTGGAACCGCTGAAAACATAAAAGGTTTCCGGATAATGCGCTTTATGACAAAATTCAATTGAGTTTATTTCTGTCTACGATTTATTTTCAATTTTTTCCAATTGTGGTAGGTACCAAATATGTTTATTCCTATTGTTAAACGATGTTTAAAATGTCATCGGTTTTGGAGTTACTACGCATTTCGTTGTTTACAGGTTTCGTTATTTATGTGTGATCATTGGTGCACTGGCGAAAGTATAATATATGCGTGCCTAATATATAATATGTTGTTATTAGAATTAACAGAAAAAAAAAATTATAAATAATGGTATTTAAAAAATGATAAAACGATTATAGTGGAGGTCGGTTTACTAAAGTGTTCATAAGACGTTTATTTTTTTTATTTTAATGCTAACTGACTACATAAAGAATGTGTTTTTAAAATGTATTACGTAGTAATAAATATTATATTATTATAGAATATTAAAAAAATGTCGTAAAATTAAAAATTTAATAAGCTCACCGGTATTAGAATGTTTGGTCATAAATAAATAATGCAATTTTCCTTGTACCGAGTTATTCTGGAAAATGTAAGAATGTTGTAACAATAACAAAATATTTAAAAAAAAAAAAATCATATTATTTTTAATATAACCACGATTTTACCTTTAAGCTCTTAACACAAATTTTAGTTACATGCATTTTTCACACACGGACAAAGTAACACAACTCAGTTTCGGTACGATTTGATTGTTAGGATTGGTGCCACAGAATACACGATGTGGTCGACTGATGTGGCAACAGACATTTGTACGGCAGCAACCACTGCGTTAAATTTTCACTAATTTGTCACACTCCCTCGCAGGCTTTGCCCGTATACCATTTACCGAACGACGATATAATGACAATTAATTTCGTTAAACTTTATATTAATCAACATTAATATTGTCGGTGACCCATAAATTGTCTGAATGTCGTATTATTACCAACGTACTTACGAGTTGCGACGAGAATGGCGACCGTCATAATATGGCGTCATTAAATTTATAATTTAACGTATACAATTGTTTTTTAAACAAATTTTAACGATTACAGTTTAATAATATAAGGGTTATGGATTTTTTTTACGTTAAAAACTCTTTATTGTTAAACTATAATATTGGAGAAAATTTAATAAAAACACCGTGTTCTTTGTATTACAAGTTGGCAATTGTACTTAATAATGTTCAACCGCGATCTCCAATGGACTGCATGCAAAAACGTCACACTATAAAAAAAATTTACAATTTCTTAGGAAAACAACATGCAAGTCACCTTATATTTAATATTTATAATCTTATAACTACACCGCGAACACGTGTTCAGTTCACTGGTGGCGAAAACATAATACCAAAACTCCATGGGGCAATAACTGAAACAACAGTTAATTTTTCAAAGTTATTTTTCGTTTATACACCAGGTTTTGGTGAAGTTTTGGTCACAATTTTATTCTTGTGGAAAAAAAGAAATAAGCTGGATGCCAATTATTGTCTGACAAATATTTTTACTTTCAAAGAGGTCTTTTGGCACGTACTCGAAACCCATTTCGACGAAATAACAGTCCAAGTTTATGTTTGACTTTTTTTGTCATGTTTCTCATGCAAAATATTCAACGAGCTTAGTTTTTAAAACTTAATGAACTTTAAAAAGGTGGTGTTTATTTACACACTTAAAATATTATTAAAATATTTTCAAGTCTTTTCTGTAGTCAGGAGATCTGACATCTATGATTTTATAGATCTCTTATTTCCACTTAAATATATGGCAACAAGACACAATTATATTACACACACCATAAAAACCATAGTTTAATAACCAAAAAGTTAGTTGTTAATAGGTAAGGCGTAAATCATAATAAAACTGTATATCATAGAGTATTAAATAAACTATATAATATATTTTGTTCACACACGTACAATACATATCCGATAATTTTTAAATTCTGAGTAAAGCGATAAATGTATTCATTTTATAATGGTGCTTTTTTTCTGACTGGCATCAATTTTTAAGGCGACAAAAATGCTTTAATTTTAAACTTTGAGGGGATTTTTGGTAGAAAATTGGATCTAGTTGGTACATTAGAAGAGGGAGGGGAGGTCAAAAGATTTATTGACGTTTAATTATTATAAAATTAAAATGTTGGGTCCAAAATATCACGTCACGGGTTAAGAAGGTGTCAATACATTTAGGGTACGGTGTTATGCCTACCCACGGGCTATGTAAATATGCATCGGTGGCCACCACATAGGGATACATAAGGAGTGGATAATCTGTTAAACTTAAATTATAGATGTTATTACGATGCAGAGTAAACACGAACGACGAGCTTCCAGTTACTCGTTAGTTCCTAAAGTTTAAACACATGCTGTGTGAGCGGGGTTATTTAAATTTTCTGTTTACCGTACGTGATAAAACTAAAATTAACTGATATGGTTTTTCAGTGCGGATAAGGTTTGTTTTTGTGTCATACTAGCACCTTTTGTGACGTAGCTATAAATATTGTGCAGATCATCTCCGCACGAGTCTCAAACAGGAGAAAAATGAAACCCACCTGGTTTACACGATATTGTTTAATACCTATGTTAAACTAATATCACATAGCTGATATAAAGAGCTTTATAATATATAGAAATTCATGAAACTGTTATATTATATAATATATAGTATTTAAAAATAATAATTTTCGACTACACCTAACATCTATCTGGGTAAAATACATTTTACTAAATTGAATTTTAAGGATTTTCAATAATTGATAACTTTGAAATTAATCAAAATAATTTAGTATCTAGTCTAATCAGTAGAAAAAAATCTTACATTGTGTATAAATAAAGCAGACGCATCAAAAACTATTATTTAATTGCTTATAAACTATTTTAACCGTAACCAAACCTTAACCGTAACTAATATAACCGTATAATCGTTTTATAACTTACCTATATTTATACAATCACTTTTGTCGAAAGTTGATTAATTATTATACTACGTTTATCTTATATAACTTAATTTTTTTTACCATAAACGTAGTATGTGTATACAACCAGTTAGATCATACAATATTAAGATAACAAAACTAAAAATATTTATAATTAAAAAATACATTTAATGGAGTACTGCTATGAATTTGATTTACATCTCTGTATTTTGTTCTAGTAGTCAAGTTGTTTTATTTATTTTTTAATAATCTGAATGAGTTACTATCCATGTTTAATGTCTAATGAGAATACCTATATTATAAATTTTTGGACATAATATTATAATACATACCTATATAAGTACCTATGTGCAATGTGTTAGTGTTGTAAGCAAGCTCGGTACATTGATAATAAATGATGTCAAGTATTATATCCATGTTCGATTCCAAAAAGTGATTATTTTTTATAATATAATGTACAGACAGTTTACGTAAAATATAATACAGCTAATAGTACAGCTTTGACAAATTTCTGGTAGTAAATTATTTTCGTTATTTTGGTATTTTGTGTCCATTTAACAATAATTTGAATATTCTAGTGCATATTTTTTAAATAAGTTTATAATTATTGTTGTTTCATAAGTTCCACTATACATAAAAATGTTATAATTCATCATAGATTCTATAAATTCTTGAAATACCACCCTCATTTAAAGTATATAAATAAAATATATCAGTTGGATTTTTAAAAGCGTACTTTATGTTTCTTAATTTATTTGTTACGATTAGTATGTGATCATTACATTTATTATAATGGAAAATTTCTATACCTACCTGAATATTTACAAGTTTTAATTGATTTTATAAAAGTTTTCCATTTAAATATATATTTATTAGAACATAACACTATTATATAATTGATACATTACATATTCATAGAATATTAGACTTTCGCGTAGTTTCATGTGGGAATATGGAGAGTGTAACTTTAACAATAAGTTATAATTATTATTATTAACAACTAACAGATCTTCTGGCTGATTCAAAATTTGGCATCCTTGTATTTTAGAGATATGACTATACTCTTTTCTTCATAGATTTTGCACCTAAACTAGTATTTTGTTCCCCAGCCAAGAGTATATTGTTAACGTTTTTTTATTTTGTAACTGCTTCTATATGTTTCTAAATTATTCCTAAATATTTGTTAACATAATTTCTTTATAATTTACTTCTTGTTTAAAAACTAATATTTAGATTTTAAAATTAATACGTTCATAACGCAAAAGTAATTGTAATTAAATCATCAATTAATTTGTTTTTCATAGTTCCACCGGACATCAAAGACGAAGAAACCATATCTGACATCACTGTAAAGGAAGGTGAAAACGCTACATTGGCATGCAAGGCCAAAGGCAATCCACTACCAAGAATAACTTGGAAACGAGAGGATGGTCATAAAATAGCTATAAGAAACAAGTCGAAAAAAACATTATGTGAGCAATAACATGATTAAATAATTTTTATAAATGGATGACCTACTACTTAAACAGTGCACTTGAATATTTAATTCAATATTTTTTATTCTTTACTTGAAATACTCAAATACACTATTATATTAAGTACTGATGAGCACAATAAGTATGTGTGACGATGTTATGAGATTACAGACATGGATAACGCGAGTAAGAAGCAATCCTTTAATGACACTAGTCTTGAGTTATTATTATAAATATAATAAGACCATCGAAAACAATAATTTAAGGAGTACAGATACAATAATAAAGTATTATCATGACGTTATGCTCATAAGTACTGAGCTAGAATAGAATCATGAATTGTAGATAATGGAATACATTTTTTATGCAAAATAGTGGTGAGGGAAAGAGGGGGGGGGGGTAGTTAATGTAGTAAGATTAAAAATAAAATATGTTAATAACGATTTTTTTTATTTTTAGAAATTATTTGGTAGTTTGATATTGTGGGAGTTGAAAGCAACAGAGATGCATACAATAGCTTAGAAGAGTAGGATAGTTAAAAGGAACACCGTGTGTTTTTTATTGGGATTGTATGGTTTGGATGTATTATTATTTTTGGCGCTTGATATGAAATTGTGAAGTTATGTGTGTGATCACCCCCACACTCATAATGTGCATTTGGCTGAGCTGCTTTTGTATTTGGCACAGTGGTTTCAAAGGTAATCTTCTCCGCACTTGATGCAACAGGAAATGATTATAGAAGTTTGAAGTGTACATATTGTATTCCGAAAAGATTGTGATTTTATATGGTATTTATACTTTGATAAGGGTGTTCATTTATAGCAACAGTTTGAGTATTATTTATTATTATTAGGTATGAGGTCTACAAAAAAAGAGTAGTAAATGTTCATTTGTTTTACGTTCGAGACGTAAAATATAATGACTCAATTCAGCTTTACAGCCTTAGATATATTGGTGGCGATAGTTGGACGATGGTCAACGTTGGTCAACGTGCTTAGAAATTATCCTTTAGTGCGTAACGTATTGATGGGAGAAATGTGTGGTAGGTAGCTGTGATCTGTGTTTTTTACGCGATTCGTGATTGCAATATAAACTATAATTCAATGGTCTGTGAGGGTGAATAATCAAAAATAAACATAAAAATGGTACCTGTAAGTTGTACCAACTGTTGTACTAAAGTGGTTTTGAATGTAGTGTGTGGGACTACTCCAAACAGGACTGGCGTATTCTTCCACCGAGAAGTCCAGAGACAGAGACTGTTAGTGTAGTGTAAGGCTTAGCACCACCTGATGATCCCGTTAATTTCCTAATCAGACAGTTTTTAAGTCGATCTTTTGTCTCTTTTTTCGCGGCGTCGTTTGGACGTTAACAATCGAACCAGAGTTACCCATAATTATTTGGGGAAAGAGGTTCAAGTTCTTTTCCTTGACGTACAATGTTGAATTTCTGATTTGTCTGTCGTAAATTAAAGGAACACATATCTGTGTTTTACCTGGATAGGTTTAAGGGGGGTTTTTCTGGTAGTAATTTAGAAGTGTCCATCTCGCTCGGGGTACAATGGTAGATCGCTTCTATCAGTGTACCTCAGCTCTTAGGCAACCATTTTAACGGCTTAAGATCTACTACATATCACGCAGAGAACCTTTCAGCTTTTAAGTTCAAAGGCGCGTAATAAGATATCAGCTCCACAGACAACCTTTCTCTATTACACCGCGGTGAGGTTATTATTGATCGTATTGGATACAGTTAACGCATTCAATTTCGTTATCGAAATACCGCGATAACGGAACGAGAATATCAAAGAAACGTGAGTCAAAACCTAATTGATTTTAGTATTTTATTTAAAATATAAAACGCAGGATAACATTATATTGCAGCATTAAACTAAATGTATAAACTAAATATTTTTAATTTGATTTTCCTATAAATAATCTATAAACTTTATTGTTTAATTTAAGTTGTTTAGTTTAAAAAAGGTAGAAACAATTTATTATGGTTAATTTTAATCTAAAACGCTATATAGGTAATATATATTTATGTCTGTAATCATTTTTACATCATAATTATTTTCAAATATTATAATTTGATAATATCGCATATATTTATAAATATGCCAATATTATTACACTGCAATAGTGACGTATTTATATTATATCGTTAGTTATTAATTATAAATCAAACAACATTTTACATTCAATTTTTATAAAAAAATACATTATCGTTAAATATTTAAATTTAAAATTAATTAATGAATCTTATAAGTTATATTAAGGAATTTTTTCGGTTTTTTTAATATTTCATTTTTGAACTAATTCATAAATAATATATAATTTTTGATTAACATCATTAATCCATTGCCTGTTAATGTAAACTATTAATTGGACTTGGCGCTGAGCCTGTTTGACGCAACACCTAGGTAGGTATTCAAAATAAAATATGTCAATAACTGTATTGCATTTCTAAAAGATATATTAATGTTTTCCGTGATATTATCTGATGGATGGACAGTTTTAATTTACGTCAGTGAAAATATAAACTTGTATGAGGTTTTAGGGAGGAAATTACAGCGTTATGTTATGTAAACATAACATTTATTATCTTCTTTTCCATTCATTTCGTTATTCATTCGACAATTGGAATCTGATTTAACCACATATTGTAACTTGAATTTCTGTAACTTTGCTAATGTTTGCTGGTATGTTAATATTATTCAGTTAATACAAAGAAATTCTATCATCATTTGTATTACACATTAAACAAATTATACGTGTTTATGACTAATTGATGGTATATTGAAATACATTGTATGGGGTGATCCATTTAATGTAAGACACTCATATTTTTAATCAGAAAACATTAACGTTTTTTTTTAATATTCATTTTACATCATTTTCGGAAAACAATATTACATTTTTTACTATTTTTATTGTTATTGAACAGTTTTGATTTCATATTCCAAAAAAAAATATTATTCAGAGTATTTTATAAAAAAAAAAATTTGACAAGTATTTTGTTGTATAGTATATTTTCATAAAATATTATTTAGTCTTTAAAGTTGGGTAAAGCATATGTGTTCGATTGAAACTCTAATATAAATGTTTCAATAATTATTCTATTATAATGTATTAGAAAGCATTAAATATTTAGATTGCACCTCGTACAATAACGAAGATACTATATTATTATATACATATTATAGATAGGTACCAACATTAATGCGGTGCATTATGTTTGATTATGTTATCATCATTATGAGTTATTTCAATTAGCTCACAACACATAAGGATGGATGTATTTTTGTAATTATTATTGTCTATTGCATTATTTGCGTTATTCGTGCACATAATATACTCAGATAATATAAAGTAAACTGTGTGTAACGTCTGACGAGTTATAACAATTGTTGCAATATGTTAAAATGTTTATTGTACGGGTTCGCAGGTCTATTATTAGTACCTATTATGACTATTATTATATGAAACACCTAGCAATAATATATCGATTTCACATTGTGTTTATTATTATCTGTTGACCAGTGGAAAAGGTACGCGGAGAGCCGCTGTTGCTCAACAAAGTAGACCGCAGTCAGATGGGACATTATTTGTGCATAGCGTCCAACGATGTACCACCGGCTGTTAGCAAGAGGATCACGTTAAACGTTAACTGTGAGTATTCAGCATCCGCTCAACATCAAATCCCTTTTCAGCAAACCACAAAATCGCTATCAGAAAATTAATTAAATAATTTGAATACTGGATTACACGGTATATAATCCACCGTCCGGGGTTCAAACACACTAGGTGACATTTCATTAGACTGCTGTTGACCGAATGGTTATTTACAGTGCTGTTGTACTCAACTGTTTTCGAGCACTTTCCCCAATTGACAATTACTGTGAATTTAATTATAATTAATATTATAATACATAATAATACGCTCAAATAACGAGTAAATATAAACGAATGAACTAGGACAATGGCGGTGTATGTGCAGTTACACGAGCACGGCGCGGCGACCAGGAGTTAGATTAACTTTTTGATATCCAAACCAGTTGAGTACAAACATTTTTAAACATGTTTGAACCGTTTTCTTGTATTTAGAAATACATTTTGTCCAGATTTACTAATATCAATTTATTTTCCATTGTTTTATTTGTTTAAATATAAATACGCATAGCCGTTCGGTTGAAATTATTTTGTTCAGGTTGAGTTGATTTTATAAACCATAATTTGTATACATGGCGATTTATTAATAATGATACTTGATAATTAATGATACTCGGTTAATGGACAATGGTGTTCCTATTTCTCACGCACTTCAAAATAAGTAGTATAGGTACTGTGTACAACCTGACAGGCGTTACACGTATTATATAAACTCTGTAGTAATATCGTGTATTATTTATGCAAATTAAATGTTGGGTCCACCCATTATTAATAATTTAATGTATTATTATGTTCTGTTCCCGTTCAATATCGTACTGAATTTTTTGGATAACGTAAACCAATTTTTTTTTTTTTACCAATAAATATTCATATTATAATTATTATAAACTTCAAACAACGTGCTTCGTTATAGTTAATGTAGAATTTATTTTATATATTATAGAGAGTAGTATAAATGGTATCAAAATATATATTTTTTTAAATTAATTAATTAAAACATTTTGATGCGCTTTCAATTCTAAATGTAATGCGTTTATAAATTATTGAAAAGGTTTGCTCTTTTAAATACAGATATTTACCTAATGCACAGCAGATAATTTTATATTAGACGTCTCTCGTTATAATCATATAAGAATGATGTAATAATAAATGTTAAAAATTCTGCATTTAAGTAATTGGATAGGTACTAATGTATTTTTATTATGTAACTATTAAATAAAATAAAAAGCCAATACAAGATTATAGTTTTTGAACCCAAATAAATTACATTTAGGTCATATGTGTTACATTATTAGTATCACAACATTAGATTTTAAAGCAATGATATAGACCACATTCGATAAACAATTATAACTACATTTTAGATATATCCATATATCTATATTTTAGATTTGTCTCTACACTTAACAAAAACTTATTGAGAATCCGAAAAAATACCATATCGTATAGTAAAACGTTTGATTGATTTACAATTGCAATTTAGCTATGTAATACTTTTTATATGGAGTATAAATATTCAGAAATATTATTGGTGTCTAATACATTTTTTTATTAATTTTTTTGTTTAATATTCAAAATATAATAATACAGACAAATGTTAATTTTAAAAATTTTTATTTGAGTGTTACAAACTTGGAACTTTAACTAATTTTCTGTAAATAACTATTGAAATTGTACATTATACAATATCGAACCACTTGCATGGATAACGCTGACAAATTTAGTAATGATAACTAGATAGACAAATCCATGAAAGTTTGATCAAATTTATTAATATTTTTTTTGAGTTTAAATAGTTCTAATCATTCAATATTATTTTGTTTGTATACTTTTCAGTTTCTCCAGTAGTCTGGGTGACGAATCAGATTGTAAGTGCACCACTTAATACACATGTACGACTGGAGTGTTTTGTAGAATCATTTCCCAATTCTGTCAATTACTGGTCAAATGATAAAGGAGAAATGATTCTTCAAGGGTAAGTACTAAATGTTTATGTATATTGTTGAACCATTACCACTACCTACTTAAAACTATACTTAAAACAGTCTAAACACGATGTTATTTCATACTGGACAAATAAATATTATAAAATCAAAGTCAAAATAACATTTCTTACATAAATATTAAAAGTTATCTACAATATTTAAATTATTATTTTATAACTTTACATATTTTTTTTTTTTAATGCGACATGATTTAATTGACAATATACTGGATAACTTTTATAGTAACGCTAACCTTTCATTGTTAAATTCTTGAAAATTATAAATAACAAGTGCAACTATTATTTTTATAGAATTAATAACAAAAAAATTAACAGTGTTCTGTACATCATTTTTTAGTGTATAAAATAAAGTACAACGAATTAGCAGTTAATAATATATTATAAGGTATGTCTGTACGTCTCAACGTATAGAAACCTAATATTAAAACAAATACTTCGTTAACTTAATTAAAATGTGATAAATTGCTGGTGTGTGATACAAGTTTATATTAATTATAAAATCTATGATTTTAATTAAGGGGCTTTAAGCGTTATTTATTAGACACTACTTGGGTATAAAAAAAGCTAAACGTGTTCATTTTTTACCACGTCTCTTAAGGGCTTATGTGCAAACAAAAAAGGTGTATCATTGTTATTCAACAATAGGCACTTGCAAACAAACAAAACAATTCATTGCGGTATTGAAATGTATGTATGTAAACTAGCTGATGAAATTATTATTTCCCAGTCATTGTGATAATATATGTGTTAGCGTCAAAACCGACGCTTATAATAATTTATCTACCTATTTGGAAAACAAAAATGTTTGCCATGGGAATACCGTTAATCAAAAACCCGATGGTAAAAGGTTGAAAAACAATCGTGATTCCCAGTCTTAATTAAGCCGCTCATTTCTTTACTAACACTTGTTTTTGAAACGGAGTGAAAAGGAAAAAACTACCCTGGAGCAAATGGAAAATGCTCCGTTTGCTGGTATAATCTGTTAACAAGATGAAGATGACAGCGCACAGGGTGGGAATGTATATATTTCTTTCTTGTTGTTTATTATTAGTCGTTCAATAGCTGAGTCGAGTCACGTCGTACACTCCTTACCGTGCAATTAATTACAACGGTCATATTTGGGGGTAAAGGAAAAGGCGGAATTAGTTATCCAATCAGAATTTTCTGTCTCATCGATCATCTAAAGGGAAAATATGTTTATTGAAAAATTCAATAAAATATCTGTCAATATTTCATAATAATAATGCAAAAATAAGCTGAAATCATTGTATTTTTACCATCATATTTGAATTATGTATTAATTTAAAAATTAAGCTCGATCTATCAGGTATTCAATATACTCTTTTAACATGATTTATGGAAAAAACTAGTAGACACATATTTGGTAACCAATTGAGTAGGCTTTTAAATATATTTTTTTTTTTTGGATATTATAATTCTTTAAAATATAATTTAACAAATTGTCAAATAACACTTATAATTGTATTAATAATATATAAGTTTACATCACGTATAATTCAAATTGTTCAACTTTAAATACAATATAATGGTATTGTTAATGATGTATTATAAATATTACGCCTATGTTAAGGCAACTTAAAGTAGGTAACGTTTTTATATAAGTAACATTTTATTTCGAATTTTCTTAGGCCTGTGGAAGCATTATCACTTTATAATGGAACACAGTACCTATAGTAAGTAATGGTAAACTCAAATTTTAATTTCTGCTCTGATATATTTTATTAATTATCAGGTTTAAATAATTAAATATTTATAAAAAGTGGAGTGGATTAGCACGGTATAATTTGCGAAATTGTGGTATACTACTTCACTTAAACTTTAAACGCTCAAAATTTATAAATAATAAATTATTCATGGAATATATAAATTTATACATGAAAATGCACAGACAAATATTTTCCTTAATGGTAAGAAACTTAGTCAATATAATTGAGAAACAAAAGACAAAATATTGTAAATTGTATATTATAATTAGATAACTAAAAGGAATCGAAAATTATTGAAAAACCAAAATCGATGTACTTACATACACTTTTTGTAAATAGTCGTTGGCTCACTAATATATTACACTTGACATTGGGACTTTGCAAACATAACAACTAAATACTTATGTAATAGATGCCGGTTGATTTATTAAATAAATTAATTGTATGGGATACTGCAAAAATCACAGAAAATAGTATTTTAATAGTATGTTGCATATCATAAGTATTATTATAAACTGTTTTATGCAAAAAAAGTTGTCGTTTGACACAGGCCAACTGGATTACAGGGAAGAACCTTTAGTAATGTATAGTGTATTTTTTATAGTACAAAACAGGAGTATTACTAAACTTAATTTTTGTACAATCAAATGGTTAAGTATTTATTTTACTGTGATCTTCATTTTTATTTTTGTTTCGTACATCAACACAAAATTTAATTTCATTATCTGGAGGAAAATATTTTTTTAAATTTTCAACTCTTGGTTATGAAATATTTTGAAGTATAAATAAAAGTAAATATACTACGAAGTGTATTGAACCACGTTTATGCAACGTACGTATTCAAATTTAATGACGATATCATAATATGCACAATCCCCAAAAAACCTATCAAATTAAATTTTCTAATTATTTATAGCTTGTATGGCTTGTTCTGAAAATGTTCATCGCCGCTTTTCGATATAGGAACAACGGAAAACTATAGTTTAGTTAATATAGTAACTTTTCCATCAGCGCTGAGAGTTCATCTTTAGATACACCACTATGTTTAATGTTTTTAGTTTACCGAGCAAACCTTACACGCACTAATTCAAATTATCCAAACACCCAGATCATTTTAGGAGCGTACCTTCAGAGGGTTTTAGCGATCAACCCATAGAATTAATAATATTATAATATAGACAATACCGATAACAATTACGATATTATTTCAATCAGACGTCCAAAACGAAAAAGCGCTTTATTGTCCTACGCCAAAACAGTGAGCTTACGCAGATTACTTGTGAGAAATCCATCAACGAACAATAGCAAAAACCCCGTTTGAACCCATCATTGACAACCCGAAATCGGGATTTGTTATAATTTTGTAAAGCGCACGCATTTCTACGGTTGTTTGTGAAATATTTAGGAAGTATGAACGGATTTTATACATGAAATTCCCACGTATAATATATACAATATACATACTATTGAGAAAATGTTTTAGATTTTAAGTAAAGCGACAAGTGTATTGATTTATGTTTTTTTATTATTATTTTTGTGTCCGTCATCACTTTTAAGGGCAGTTAAAATGTTCAACTTTTAAAGTAATTTCTGGTTGCGAATCGGATCTTGTTGGTAATTTGGAGGGAATAAGGTCCCGGAGGTCAAAAGTAAAAAAATCCAGAAACTTACTTATCAAAATATCTAACTGAAGAAAGCAAAAACAATTAAGGAAAAACAGAAATCTGTACGTAAAACTAGTTTTGGCAGAATCGATTTTATTTTTTCTTGTATTATAAAAATGTTATTCGTTTGGACTTGAAACTTGTATGTAAAATGTGTATTATTATATTTTACTGCCCATACAGTTATACATTATAATATTTTCAAGAAATTTAGATTCATTAATCTATTGTCTACATTTTGTTCCATGAACCTATTCACATCACTGTTTTACGACAATTACGTAATGAGTAATGACAAATGACTCATAAGTCGATAAAAAAAATATATGATATTCAGTTTTACTATTATATCAATAATATAATAAATGTAAAAATGTCGGTATAAATTAATTTAAACTAAAAGAGTGCCTATTGCCAACAGGTATTAAAATAAATTACTAAAATAGCAATATAAATACATCGTATTATACGTACTTTGTAATACACAGGACGACAGACCATCTCCGCTCAAAATCGATTTTCGTATGCAACGATTTGTCATTGAATTCAAATCTAATACATCCATTACTGTGACTTACTCAACGACGAGGTACATTCGACACCTCCTGTACAGCAGCAGAGCGGTGCCTATACATGTCCTCGTCTTTTGTTAATTTGCGTCACCGTGAAGGACGGCTCCAATTCCAGTAACGAATATGAGACGTATAATAGGTCTGGCGAAGATGTTAAATCCGCACTCAGCGAGACGATAATAATGCTTTAATGAGCAGAGTGCCTACCTGTATTTCAGGACGAGGAAAAAAATATCGCCCGTGTATATGTATATTATTATAATAAATTAAGAACGTCCCCAACGGGCCAGTGTATTCTGATATTATACTACAGTGGTGGTAATAATAATAATAATAATAATAACAATATATATCGCCGTGGCGAGTATAATTCTGAATTGCGAAAACAAGAGGAAACAACAATCAAACGAATGTGTTATTATTATAGCGTTAACGATATACAGGGTGATTTACCAAGCCGGCTCACCCCCGTGTTGTCATTTAATAATGATTTATTAAAATTCTGATCATTGGAATTCAACTATATATATATGGACTATATTTTAAATTATTTGAATTTTTATTTCTATTTTTTAAAACCGCTCGTTTCCCCTCCGACTTAGCTACATACACGTTAGAAAACGAGTCATCTGATGAACAATATACACGGGGAAAACGATTGATGATTCGCAAAAATATTGACGTCGGTACCTATAATATCACCACAGAACACTCATTGAATGAAAAATCGAAGAATACGAAAACATTGCTCGAATATCAGAACGAAAATAATGATTCAAAGGGAACGCGGCTGCGAATCACCCAGTATAAAACGATACGGTGCTGCGGACGGTGCCGGGGGGAGGTGTGGTGGCTGCGGGAGACGACACACGACCGCCGTTTGATGAATAATCGCCTCGTTTTGTTGCGACGTAATTAAACGCCCGGGCATCGAATATATATATCGTGTGCGATTTTCCGGAAATTTCGGTCGCGCGTCCGACACAACAATAAAACACGCGACGACCGTCGCGCGGGGGCGGCCGGCCGGCCGGTCGGCAGTCGCGCTCACGCACATATTTTCACGCCATTAACCACGCGCCGCCGCCGTCCGAATGCTCGCACACAATGTATATACATATTATACGCGATATTATATCGGCGACGTATGTTGTTATTGTTGTTTGTATATATATATATATATGTGTACAGATATATTATGTCGTGCGAGCCCAAGTGAGTGTGTGTGTGTGTGTGCGGCCCGTTGCGAGGGCGTGAATATTGCGGACGCGTAAAACCGTTTTAACGCGCGTCGCGCCGCCGCGCCGGTCCGACCGTCATCATTCTTCTTCCGCGATCCAGTTAGCCGCCGCCGCCGCCGCCTCACTTTTTATTTATTTTTTATTCTCTGTTCTCGCCACACGTCGTTACGGCCCCCATTATCATCGTCCGTATAATGATAATAATATGTTATATATTATTATTATTATTATAACGCACGACGGCGGCGCCCGCACGCACACACACACACACACACACACACACACACACAATCCCGTGCGTGTATCATATTATTATACTGCACTATCGAGTTTGTGTGTATATATATACATATTATTATTACATTGTCGCGCGATAACTCCAAAGCGTGGTGAGGGGTAGGGAGAGGGTGGGAAATCGTCTGTTAAACGATGGTTTTGTATATTATGATGTACGACCTGCACCTTTCGGCCAACGCTATAATATATATATGTATAGAATATATTATTATTATTATTATTATACTATATGTGTATATAATATCCAGGTTTTCCGTATATTATTATGATGGCTTCGAATCTCTCTCGGTCACGACGACCACCACTCCTCCCGGATCCCGCGTGCTGACCTACCAGCTCGTTCGCGGGTCCACGGAATATCCGGAAAAATGCGCACAGTAGCTGCTGCCCATACCTGCTGCAGGGTACCACGGTGATGCATAATATTAATATGTTGTCGAAAGAATCCCGATTTGAAATCGTAATTATTATTAATCACGCGTGTTCTTAGTACGACGAAATCACTACCTAATAAGTTGTATTTTTAATCGACAATGTGACATCCCTATTGCGAACCGACAGAGACTATAACTTTCTAATTATTGCATCGTGTATTTGTATATTATTCTGTAAACATTAAACAGTAATATTACATAATAATTCGAGTAGCCTAATATTTCTAATAATTATAATTATGTCTTCTATTTCAAATTAATTATATTATTATTTTAATGACACATACCTATTATATCACTAGTGATAATATTAGAAAACCAGCATACGTCAATATTTGGTATAATTTTATGAGATAGGTCCCTAATATATGATGCATTACATTTTTTTCTCGCTGTCTATAATATTTGGAAAAAAATACTTAAGAACGTTTTTTACGCCTTTGAGTTTATTTTAATGGTACGAATAATTATTAAAAAAAGAAATAAAATACTCATTGTTCTAAATTAGTTGCTTAAAATATAAATTATATTTTCACTATCAAAGAAGATATCTTACTAATAAAACGATGTGAAAATATTTCACTAAACAGTTTTTTTCTTTCAAAACCAATAATATTGTTCTTCTTCAATATTTATCATTGGTTTATAGATATAATTAGCTTGTTTATGGTTAGGTAATGAGTCATATAAAGTCTTATTATTAGTAATTTTTTTCCATTTTTAAATTGTTGTAGCATATACATAAAAGGTGGTATTTTATTAGATATATATTTACACATTTTGATTTTTTTAATACATATAAATCTCTGCCCTAGTAATGACTAATGAATTATAATTATTCAGAATTTAAAAGTCGTCGAAAATAAAATATTTAAGCAAATCTATATTATCTTTACATTGTTTAAATAATGGTATAAATATTTGTATGTTAGAATCAAACTTAAATTGTTTTTTCATATAAACAAAACCAACACATATATTTTTTAATAGTCTAGTTAGTCTATGAGTTTTTATTATATTTCTACTAATAAATCTACCATAAATCAAAGGTCTATTTTTAATTAAAGAAATCGATTTTGACGATTATAGTTTTGTATATTTTTTGTGTAATTTCAATACAATTTAATATGAATATAATATTATTTCAGGTTTATGAAAGCTCATTAAAATATAATCTACAGAACATTATAGATAAATTAGACGGAAAATAAATAATTGAAGTTTTTTGAGATAAAATTATTCTGGAAGAACAAACTTTTTATTTATAAAGCACCAAAAGTAATTCCATTTTCATTTTTTTCAAATGTAAAAATGGAAAAAAAAATTTCCAACCATTATATTGTATTATTACAGTATGAGGATTCCTTATACTTTAAAGCAAGAAAACAACCTTTTAAGATATTAAAACTGTTTTTGCTATTTACTTTTAAGTGCCTATCTTTGTAGGTATAAGAATAATATAAAGAAACGAATTGTATTTTGTTCAAACGTTATACTTTTTAAAGCCACTTATTAACTTCTTTTATTTTTATTAACACTGTTTCTATGTTATTTGCATATTACACTAAATAAAATGAAAATATGTATTATGTTTATTTTATGTTAACCTCAAAAACTTCTATTTTTGTTCAAAATAATGTCGGTAAACATTATTATATTAATGAAGACAACAAAATATAAGTATATTATGTTTTGCATAAAAATATTATTTTTGAACATGTTTAAAATAAGTGTTATTCTACGAGTAAAATAATATTATAGTAATAATACAAAATCTTTTGTTACATTCATGAACGTCAAGAGTTTTCAACTTAAACTAAAATATCCTCTTCTTTAATTTATGAAATTAGTTAACATAAAAAGTAATAGTTATTTATTTTAATAGAAGAGTATAAAAGAGAAGTAAACAGGTGTTAACTATATATTATGATAAAGAATAAAATTAATATTATAAAATTATAAATTCATTTTCATAGATATAATCTACAATATAAAAATTATTTAATTTTGTAATAAAATGTGTATTGAAGTTAAAACCAAAAATAGAATTTCTCAATGTTAAATATCAATTGTTTAATCTGATGGTTTATAAACTTATTGGTGTCTGTAATTTTTCCAGAATTTTATTAATTTTATAGTACTGAATACTGATAATATTTTTTTGTTCCAATTTATAACTTAGAAAAACACATTAATTATAATAATATGATATTTCGTGTAAGATAAAAAAAGGCTATCGTACTCTTTCGGTATTTTAAGAGGGCCCCCGATATTACGAAAGTTAAGGAACACTGACCTGATCTATCGTGTCTTGTGAATGTTTCTGTATATTGATTAATGAATAAAATAATATGTACATATAACTTTTCTTGTTTCGTATATGAATAGTGGATTTAATACACAAATAAATCAAACATAAATTAAATGTACACCTAACCTATATATAAAATAAAACAAAGTAACTACTGTAACTAATAACTTTACAATATTCGGTATATTAATCACAAAGTAATATTTTCTGAAGCAATTATAAATATGCAACTTAATTTTACTTTAAAATGTATTTTTTTTGTTAGTTTGAAGTCTAAAATGTTTCAAATTCATAAACATGTAATAAAATAATGATAACACTACTCGTATTCATACATAATACTATACAGTCATATAATAAAATTACACATTCATATTATTATTAACTTTTGTTTTTTATTCATTATTAGTAGTAAATAATTTACATTTATAATTTACACTGTACGCGTATACACATTGTATAATATTGAATTGTTGGGGTTTTTATTGTATAAAATAGTATGTCCTTGGAATACAAATTATTGCTCTCAAGTACAGATGTTCTCCGTATTTTAATAGTATTAAAAAACTAATGTCAGTGTATGAACATCTTTTACGGTATTTAAGTTTTACTGTGATACACATTACATACATACTATTATATACCAACATGTACCATTGTACCTATACAAACACATATCAATATATTATGTATCGTTTGTTCTTAGTTTTTATGCAAGCCAGCACACGTGCTCACCTAACTATTTTGTATCACTTTAATATTTTATTTCTAAAAACAATCATTCGGCAGCAACAAATATGTGTGCCGAACCAGTCTCGTTTCAACGTTAACTTCGTGTATATATCAGGTTATCACCTATCAGGTTATTTTTAGTTGGTTGAGTCAAATTTATATTGTTCTTGCGTCTTATTATAATAATAATATAAGTAAAACTACAAGTACTTGATACAATTAATAAGTGTCTTTTTGTAATCTCCAATATTAGGAATTTTAAATATCATTGATAAATCATTTCATAGACAGATAACGTTTAACAGTTACGGGCACATACCTATCACATAGATTATCACTTCACAATATCGGTAATACTCCAGTAACATTAACTGACTTAAACATCTTAACTTGACACGACGTAGTGTATCTATAAAAAACCACTGCGGGATCCAATAGTTCAGCATCATAAATGGTAATAAATCCATTTTATACTTTGTTTTTTGAAAACAGACCTATTTAATTATACATTTACAGTTTACACCAATAAATTGTTATTTTTATGATTATTTACATATTTTGTTTTAGGCCAAAATACTATATAGAAGAAGTTAAAACCAACTACAAAGTAAATATGTATCTCAATATTCAGAATTTGGATTTAAATGATCTGGGGACATACAGATGTTTAGCGACAAATTCTATGGGACACGCGAATAGTTCAGTACGAGTATACAGTAAGTTCATTGAATAATTGTATTGTTATTACCTAGATATAATTTATTTTACAACAAATTTGTGTTACTGTATTGTTTCACGTAAGTCTTAAAAGTATTTTTTTAAAAGAAATGACTGAGAAGGATGATTTAATAGGTTTTTAGTTAGTGAGTTTGATGTGGAATATTATATTTTGTTCAAGTTGTTAAAACACAAACAAATTGAATAATTTTTCCGCTTTTTATGATTCGCAATTTGTGGACGAAATTCTGCAGTCGGGTTAATATTTTCACTATAGCACGATATCGTGGAGCCTGATTAAATAACTATTTAAAATCACTGCTTGTTTTTATGATAAAATAACATAATAATAATATAATACAGTTATGCCCCGCACATTACTTACGTCGACCCTTTCTATTGTTCATATCCACAATATATTGTATTTAGCATAATTTAACTAGCCCAGGTAATTGATTTTTATTATCATTTCAACACTGGGTTTTCTACATTAAAATATCCAGAATAATTATTGCATAATAATTAATAGTGTTTTGCGTTTACAATACCATCATAAAAATTTAAAATACACATATTATTATTATAATACGACACTAAAACTATAATACTGAATTAAAAACGTTTAAAATATGCCAATAATAAAACGCCTCAAAGTATTATGTGAACACGTGTACTTACGATAAATAAGGGGCATACCATTATGCCATTAATATTTCGCTTACGATAATGTTATTTAAGAATTATAAATACAGAGTGTATCAGAAATAACTAGCAATCGTTGATGTAATGAACTACGAATATGCAAAAAATGTTGATCCAATACCTAATTTCTTTTATTCATTTATTCAATTATTTTGGTTTGAAAAAAAAAATTAATAATATATCGATTAAAATAAAAGTTATTAATATGATAAAGTTCACTTTACATTTTTCAGTTATTTTTGATAATCTCTATAAAGTATTAATTACCAACCCCGTGGAATGGCACTGAGCATTTTTATTTGTTTACCGTCGCGGTCGTGTCAAATACAATATTGGCGCAGAATGCTCTCGTGGAACGTAACTATACCAGAGAGGGTACATAATATAAATGATGAGATCTGCTTAACATTCGCAACATTTACAAATAGATGAAACGTATTAAAATATTTGGGACGTTAAATTCATATATTATAACAAAGTACGAGTAAGAACGGTACCACACGTACGTGAGCTATAATATGTCACGACTCGTGAGTGTCAGTAGACAAACTTTGCCTACAATAATCCGCATTTATTTTTTTTTTTTAGGATAGCACCTATCAGAATTATACTAATCCATTTGCGACTAATGCATCCTGGGTACACTTATACCCGAGTCTGGTGACTAACGTGGTATTTTGTTTTATTTCTGATATTATGGAATACGCCAGGACATGGCTCGTTAAACGCATTTAAAACATGCTTATATAAATAAATATATACATATACTATATATACCGGTACCTATATACGACGGCCGCGTGATTTGTCTCACCGAAAGTTATTATTTTTTTTTTTAACCGTAAACCTACGATACAAGTTTTAACAGGCAGTATATACTTTGGTGGTCGTTTTTTCCCCCTATATACCTGGTTGTTTTACGGGTGAACCCGTATTTTATTTATGTCAATAGAGCGATTATCATTAAATTAATTACATTTCGACTTGGTAAAAAACGACTGTTTTTCTCTTGGTCCAGCGCCAAGCTCGTGACGCGAGGAGCTAAGTAAAAAAAAAAAAAAATGCCCGCGGGACCGATACAAAGAAATATATTATATTATCCGAAAGCAGAGTTTGTCCGTTTAAACCGTGTACTTTTCGGTGTTGTAATATTGTGTACTCGGTTCATTGATTTACCTACGTAAATTTGCGTTATTTTTAGTAAACCAAACTGAGGCTAAATATTTCAAACATACATCAAAATATTATCACAAATATTGTGCAATTTATAATTTTATAACAAATTATAATATATCAATCGCTATGGCCTAAGTGGAAGTATACCGTAAAATGTGCAGACAACATATTTTATGAGTAAAAAGATAATAATTAATAATCCCGACGACGGCGTCCGTGTTCCTTGAACGGGCTGCCGACTAATCCGACTATCTTTTCAATGTTCTCACCGCCGTTAGAATAATCACGCGGTGGGGATGCGAGTGCAAACGTCGGTGGTGGTCTCGCGGTGGCTTCATTACTCGTTGGTCATTAGTCATTTACCTACTCGCGAGTTGGGTCTTTTGTGCAGTCATACTGTTGCACGCAATAACTACCCTTACGAAATAATGTTATATAATGTTCAATAACTATTACAATACACATCGATACACGATTCTCAACCATTTGTATAGAACGAGGTGTATAATATTTGGAAAAAAAAATGAACACAAATTAGTGATATCCACAACAAAACCCTCACTTGTTGTACTGCACAGTGGAAAAAAAGCTTAACCGAGAATACTATTAGATTCTCAATACCGTAACTACTATATTTACTCGGCAAAAATATTCTTACACTAAATTATATTTTAGGTGTCGACCATACAGCTCTATATCTCTGTTAGTCTGTTTTAATCCTCTTGTCTAGTAAATAATTGAAGCAAGTATGTACCTACCATTTTCGGTTTACTTAGACTTTTTTTCACACGAAACATAGTGGAAGATTTTTGTTGTGATGATATTAATATCCGATAACCAAGAATAAATATAAAAACACTTGACTATTACTAGGTATTCACTATTTTTAGGTGGATACAAATTTATAGTAGGTAATGTAGGGTGGAAATTTGAACATTATCTTAAGCTAAATATTTAAACAAAATACGGAGTATAATGTTCATAAAAAAAATAAAAAATGGTTTAATACGCAGAACTAAGTACCTACTGAAATGTGTTGTATAAAAATACAGTTTTATTTAAAAGTTAATTCAATAAATCTTCATATTTAAACTATTTTTCATTTTTATTGGCATTATTACTTTAAAAGTATATGGATTTGAAGGTAATAATAAAAGTCATAAAAAAATGAAAGTTCTAGCATATTATAACTTGAGTTCAAGTATAAAGCTAATATATGCGAATTTAATGTGTTTGAAATACAATTTAAAATTCTTTATCCTTAGTTACAATTGCCATTTGTGTATCTTATATCTTAATTAACATGTTATATACATTATGTTTGAACTATTAGTAAATAAAACCGTACAAATGATAACTTTAAAATAGTACAGTACAATATTCTGATCGTTTTTGTATGATAATTTATAATTTTAATTTCAACAATAAATGACATATTATTATACTACCATGTCAATACTTATTTCTAATTTTAACTTCTGAGTGGAGAGATTAATGTCTCAATTTTACATTGATGTGTGTTTTTTCTTGTGTCTGTAGTGTACACGATAATAGAAGTCAAAATAATGTTTCAAATTTCTACTTCAGTATCTTTTAAGATGGGAAAGTGAATGCAGTAGGTACTTTTAAAAGGCCAAAATTGAAAACTTCCTAAAGTTTTTAAAAGCTTTATTAATAGAAATAAAACAAAACAAAATCGTGAAATTTTACGCAAAACCAGGTATTTGACAACATCGATTGTGATAGATACCTACATCAACAAGATCAATCCTGCAGATACATGACATTTTTACCGAATTTTTTTCTTACCATTTTCTTTACACCATATTATTTTTAAAATAATTTTACTCTTTTTAAAATATCTAAAACATTTTCAATTTTCGATTATTTTTAGTTTTTTTCTATAAAGATCGATACAAACGTTTTCGTTATGTTATACAGCTTGAAAGTGTAATACAATGTTCCTTATATCATGTTGTTTTAATATAAGTTTATAAATATTAAACTATAACAGTTACTCAAGCATGATTTTTTTTAATAAGCATTTTAAGTTAAAATTTTTATAATATTCATCAAAATCACTAACATTTTAAAATATTTTGTAGTTAAAAAGTTATAAAATGTTTAACTTTTATAGCTTGAATTGAAAATTTAAATCATGATTTCTCAGAAATAGTTAATATTGTAACAAAAATATCTAAAAAAATATATGTACACATTTTTTTTTGTAGACATTTTGTTATTTGTTGTAGTTATTTCAAATACGAAGTCCCAACTTATAAAATTAAAAATGTTACTATTTACGATGAAATTTTCAAAATATTTAGATTCGTTTTAAAGTATTACCTGTTCATACCACCATAAACCTATTTACACTGCTATACCTGACAAGGTATGGTGTTGACTCAAAAGTTAATAACAATATTATAATTTAATAGAAGTATAAATAACTATATTAAAATAATTAAAAATTAATAATATAACAAAATATGCAATGTTTTTGACAAAAATTAAATCAACTTATCGTTGTACTAATTGAAAAATAAGTTACTTTTGTATTAATATCAAAAACATTTTTAAAAAATACTTGGCATGGACTGACAGACCATCTCTGGTCAGAATTATGGTTGTTCGTATACAATGATATAGCATATTGAATTCAAATTTAACACATCAATTACAGTTATCCACTCGACACCTGCTGTACACCGGCGAGCGGTACCCACTTGCCCACCTTTCTATAATCTCTTTTTTGTGTAATAAATTAACGTTATTAATATTACCGTAATATTGTACTTAAGTAATACAATATGTTATATAAATATCTTAAAAAAACTGCAATGTGTGTACATTTACTTTATTTGTAGGTATAGATAATCTTTAACGAAATGTAATTATGGCAGCATGAAATTATTATAATAATAATAATAATAATTATTGTTAAACATAAACAATGTAAACATACATGTACGATATGCACCAATGCACCATGTTTATGTGTTTCCGAACAAAAGTTATAACGGTGTTATGAAGTTCAAACGATTAAGGTTTGGAATGTGTTTTTGAAAACAAAATAACAATGATTTTGGAACCCGAGTGAGAAATAAACAAAAAAAAAGTACGGTGGGCTTTTAACGATAATGAGTTCCAATATTCGCAGCGGGTAATAATCTACACCTGGTAGGAGCCTAATAATGTCGTTGCGTGCAAGAACGAGAAGGGCCGAATCGCCCACAGGAGTTTTTGGCAAATGGTCCAAAACCGTTTATTGGCCATCGTATATTTCTATTGATCATTTGGTCGTAAAAAAAAAAAAAAATAACGATGAAACGAAATTCAATACACATTGAAACCCCAAAGACGGAAAATAAAATGTTTTTTTACATTAGTTTGATATTCAGAATTTATAAAATATAGTTATTCCTGAAGCCTGATAAGTATAAAATATTCGATACAACTTGAAAATTCATAAGTTGTAACATAATTGAAAGTGTAATGCTACGCGTGGTATACCATATTATTATACAAGCCTGTGATGTTTTGTTTTGCAAAGTACCTTTTTACTTAATTCTGCATTACAATGTAAAGTTAACAGTAATTAATAATAACTATAATTTATGGTACAAAAATTACTTATGGTCATATTATTAATTAAAAAAAATAGAATATTTTCTACTTATTTACTCGATGGTGACCATTGCGGTATTATAAGTTTTGTTTACAGAAACATTTATGTTCAAACAGAATATTACTCTAAACTTTAAAAGACAGTTAAATATCAATATTTGTTTATTATGTTTAATGTATAATTTTAATATATTTAATTAAAATAAATCTAACCAGTGATTACGACTATTTTGTTGTAAATACAAAATTTAAATTTGCATGGCTCTAACGTTTAATTTGAATTTATATAATTCATAGAACGACAATAATATATACACATATATTATATATATATATATATATAAATATAAAGATAGTATATACGTCATATTTACTTATAATGTGTATTTGATGTATATAATATACATATATATAGCTATTTATTAAGACAGGGGATAACAGTTTGTTATCCTTTGTAAAGTGCTTTTCAACAAATAAAAATGTCTCGGTTGAGTTATACTATTTTTTTCATTGGATTTTTTTATTAATATTTTATTTTTTTCGCGAGCGTCCATTCCAAAAATTGTCCCGTCTAGGGATAAATGACGCGTGACCCCTCCGGCCGACGCACGTGGCATGGCGTTATCACACAGGTGCTGGTAATATCCACCGTTCGCCAAAGCCAGCCAGTGCTATGCGAATACGCGACAGGCCCATTACCATAATGTCCACACCCTGCACGACACATTCGCGTGGGTGCATGGGTGCAGAAAAAAATGTGCGAGCACCGTTTACGCCGCTATAAATTTGAATTTGTGCCATTCTCATAACCCGTTTCCGTATCGTGATAATAATAATATTATGATGATGAGTATTATAATTATTATTATTATTATTATTATTATTATTATTATTATGAGTACCTTCCCATTACCCTATGTATGTCATAATTAATATTATATCGGCGGACGCTGGACGGTGATGGAGGTTAACGTGTGATTACCTGATAGGTTATACACGACAAGCTTTTGAAAATTGTTAAAGTATTTTATTTGTACTAGTCGCACATTTTTAAACGACCTCGTGTAGTAGTTCAAAAATACACGAAATTAATAATAATATACGTTATATGGAATATACCTAAATCTTTTACCCATGTATAAAAATATGCTTTCTACAATATGGTTATGATGTTTAACATAATATTTTGGCCCGTATTGACGTTAGTTGCATTGCATCACTTATTATCGGTGAATTTTTTCGAGTTTTGGGCCACCATATCTAGCTAGTATAATATTTTTAGTGTGCACCTATTGTATTATACTGTAGGTTATGAAAGTCAAATATACGGTACCGTTATATTATATTCAAATGCTGCATTTTGTAATGAGGTGTGATTGACGGATCACTAATTCCGATAGATATTTTCAGGATCTCCTGGACAGAGTTGATAAGCTGCATTTATTTCGAAATACTCGCTGGATTAAATCTATTTGACAGTTTTAATCACGCTTCGTGTCAAGGGCTTATATTTATGAAGGTTTTTTTAATTTTTTTTTTCATATGAGGACGTTATCACGTTGAAATTATTGAGCCTCGTGATACTGCACAGCTATAACTGCACATCTGCAAAACGTTAAAAATAAAATATCATTGACCGCTTTTCTGAAATAGATGCGTGTAGTTATTAACCAACATTTGACAATACTGTTTTATATGTTAACTCAAAAGTCAAATCTATAAAATGTTACTATAAACATGTTTAAAATTTAAATAAGACATCAGTAACCAGGTAATTTCGAGAAAACATTTTGATAGTCCTATAGTCCTATATTTTTATATAAATTATATAAAGTACTTTATAAAAAAAATATATCTAGAACTACATTTATTAAAGCTAAAAGTAGTATATCTGATTAAATTGCATTTTAATCAATTTCTCGTTTCATAATCATAAATTTAACAAAAAGAATAAAAAAATTAATTTATGTTCAAACAGTTTTTTCATTTTTTATTAGAAACTACGTAAGTAACATAAGCATGGCATACACACAAATATACAATACACATATTATATTATTTATTTATTTCAAAAATAAATAAAATTGGTCAAGTTGAAAATAACATTATAATTTATGAGTACCTAATTCAAGAGACAATTCATCAATTGTGAGCATTTTAATAATTGCTAAATTACATTGAGTATTAGGTAAATTATCGAAAGAAAAATCTAAAAATAATATTGATTTTATATTGAATATAATAGGTATTAATTGTTTACAATTATTTACACCAATTCTAAAGAGATTTCTTTTTAATGCGTATTACTATTAAAGTATAAAAAGAGTTTATTAGTAAAGTTATTGCAGGTATAGATAGTATACATTGTTAAAATATTTTTCAATAAAAGAGTGCGCATCAACAATATTTTTATTTGTACATATTTATGGTTTTATGGGTAAACGAAAAGTTACTTCATCTATTATCGAGTATTTTGACAAAACAATTACTTCAAACTATTTTCATAATTTCTCAACCCTATGAGTATAAGAAAGTATGTTTTGCTTTTCGAAATTACCCTTTAGTGCAAGTGTCCAACTTTCAAAACATGACAATAATTGACGGTTCATACCAATGATTAATTAAGTTTGTTATGAAAGTTTCTTGTGGCATTTAAGTAATTGGCAAGTGAAAAATAGGGTCTTTTTTCATAGTTAATTGATTTTATTTTGTTTTATTGTTTAACCATTGACACTACGTTACCCAAAAACTAACACATTATTGATATATTATACAATATATAGGCTGATAAATATATATATATATAACAATTGTTTAATAAAATGTAATTTTTCTGAGGTCCTGTTAATGAATGGTCTCCTCTTCATGTGATTCATGTCTTGTATATACTTTGTATTATCCTTATTACTTATTGTTTTTATTGTGAGCAGATTGAATATATTTAAATAAAAAAAATTTAAAAAAAACAAAAATAAAATGTAAAATTATCCCTCCAAGGCTTAATAATTTAGTAATATTTCTGTACCTAATTGAATTGTTGGTACTGTATGGATAACATATATATTATTTCATATCAGACAAACTCAATATTTGTTACGTGATGCAGTTTTTTTTTTTTTTTGTCTCAATATTAGGCACGTTTCCAATTCGTGCTTTTAGAATAAACCTATAATATACTGATATTCATGTGTATCTAAACGCATTATACATCATAGAAAATAAACTAAACTTTCAAATGGACAAAATTTGAAAGGACAAAGAACAATATTTTGGACGATTGTTCACTATGGCCATAAATCATGAGTGAACACATAATATTTCGTCACTGGAAAACATTCGTGTAAAGCTTAAGAAAAAGAAAAATACGAAAGACGGTGAAAGTGTTGTGCAAATGGAATAAAGTGTCAAATAAAAGTTTCCGGAGACCATAAATCATTCTAACCTAAACCCATAGCGTTGTATTGTGCATATAATTGTTTAAAACATAGAAAAATAAAAGCTTATTTAAATCCTTGATATTACTGATCATTCATGTAAGTAAAATATAACAATACTTTTGACACAAACAGCAGATATATGAATAAATTTAAATGGTTTCAACTAAATTAGAATTTTTCTCAAATGTTTATTATATTTGTTTTCATGTTATAATATAAAAATTACATTTAAGTCGTTTAAAATATTCATTTTTGGATATAAACATAATGTTTATAATTAAGTAGGATATCTGGATATGGTATATGTTATTAAGAATAGTTATAGTATGTAAGACAAATATTGATTAAAACATTGAAAACAATTTGATTTACAATTAAAAAAAAAACATTTTATAACATTTTAGTTACTAAAAATCATTTTTTTTTTTTATTTGAACATTTGTAACCACTTTCTAAGTATCTAATAACTAAATATTTTTCGTAACGCGGTCCATAATATTTCATTTAAACATAAATTAATACACTTAAGTGTTTAACATTTATTATAACTGCTATTTGATTTATATTACCTATGTTTTGCAGTTAAATTGGTCATTGAGTTAAATGTGGACCGACATATTATATGTATGTACACAAAACCTGTATTATACATTTTACAAATCGATTAATTAATATGAAGTAAATAAATATTTAAAGAACCGTTTGTCATTAAAATTGATATTTAATAATGATTTACTACGTTTCAAATAAAAAAAAGTCGTTTCGATAATACTGCTATTTGGGTTGTATCTTTAAAGTTTATATTGCTTAACTTAAATATTTAAACAGAGGTTGATTCTGGTTAGTAGTAATTAAATTGGTCCATTGCGAGTTATATAAATGACAACTAGTTCCCTCTCTCTCATAAAAGTTAATGTCTACTAATGTAAATATTTTCGTTTTATGCCGTCATTTTCAGTAGCCATAATTCCATATTTTGAGCTTAATTTGAAATTATTAAATTACGCAATGAACAACTTGGCGGTTTGCTTTGCCATTTGTTGAAAGAAATTAATCGTGTTTTGGTGAATCATGAAAAATACTTTTGTTACTTTTAAATTAGGTTATACATTCCATAGAGGAATATTATTATAAATTGTCGGTCTTGTGTAATTAATAACACTACAAAAACGATCATCTTTTAGTATTCATCGTGTTATTAAAAAAGTTGTTCCTTCGTTTCGTACATACAAATTTTGTTTGTGATTACATAATTGTATTCAGATTTAAAATAGCTGGTTCGTAAATACATTTCGAACAACGTATTATAATCAATGTTAATACAATTATTTTCATGAAACGTTGTTTGTGTGGTTTTCAAACGAATGAATATTATTTGTTTAGGTAGTAGGTACCTCTACTATGATTATTATATGCATTGTGGAATAAAAACATTATTTAATAGAAATTTGTACTTCATTAATAGAAAAATAAAAATTTGGGCAAGTGGGTACCGCTCTGCTGTATAGTAGGTGTCGAGTATGGGTCACTGTAATAAATGTATTAAACAATTTTAATTCAATGACATAAAATCATTGAACCCGATAAACGATTCTGAGCGCGAAAACGCTGAGCGTCTGTCAGTCTGTATTATAAAGTATATTTAAAAATATTATTGCTATTAAAGTAATTTATTTTTCTATTCATTATTCAGTGAATTTAATTTATTCTTCCCGAAAACATTGTATTTAAAAAGTCCATTGCGTGTATAAAATATAACAATAAACTTTAAAAATTCCAAGTACCCAATAATATTTTTAAGTTACAGCAAAATAAAGAACATATCATTTTCGTTATTCTTTGTTTGAATATGTAATTTAGTCCAAACATTAACTTCAAATGTATATAAAGAAAAATTGTGTTAATATTATTTTAATTTTTTCTGTTACAATTCTATTTATAAAAACCCTTGTTTTAAATTTGCAGTCCTTAGCTATACAAATTAAACATTTTATACATTCTTAAATACAAAATAATTTTCAAATTGTCGTGATTTTGACGAATTTTGTCAAAATTTGAACTTTAAATATTTATAAAAATAAACAAGCATATTATGTATGTTTAATATTTTTAAACTTCTATCATGACAACTTATGAGAATCCTTTTATTACATTTTCAAGCTTTTTGACCCAGTGAACATTTTTTATCAATAATAATTTAAAAAATATATAAAAATCGAAATATTCCTCTTGGCTATAAATAGCTTTAAAAGAGTCAACATAATTTAAAATGTTTGTTGTGTATGGAAAATGGTCATATAAACATTCAATGGAAATTTAAAATATTTACGAATATTATAGATTTTGACAAATGGTTTTGCGTAAAATTTACCATTTTTTTGGGGTTTTTTCCTGCCGTTTTTGAAAAAAAACTGGACATTTTTAACTTTTTACCCTCTTATATGATGAGTTGACCAACAAGTTTCACTTTTCTACCAGAAAATGTGCTGAATTATTTTTTTTTTATATTATTTATTTAAGTATTTTTATTGCCCCAAAAGTTAATGACAAACAGAAAAAAACAATCATCATTGAAAAATCAATACATTCTTTGTATTCCACGCAGAATCTAAAATAAATTATTTGTCTTTCTCAAATAATTATTGTCGGCCCTTGTTTTAGATTTATTATGAGCGAAACGGTGAAATAATTGTTGGTATTATGTTTATTCGACAATATGCACGTTCGAATTTGCACGTGATTCACTTAAAAATTTGTGTAGCTTTTCGCATAAACTGATAAGTTTTTTTTACACATGCTTTAAGTTTTAACACAGTTATTTATCCACGTGCATTTTAAAACCTACAAAATCGTTTTCGTTCCAAACCTTCTGTTATAAATTGCAATACTTAAACGTATTTTAAGACAAAATTATAAATTATAGTTAAATAAAATGTTCATTCGATGGATAAGACGGTATATTACACTATCATAATATGTCAATTTGTACATTTATAATGAGAAACGACGTTTTAATCATTATACTGTATTATTTTGAACTCTGTATTTTTTCAATCCTAAAATTATGTAGGTAGGGTTTATACAGTATTTCTATACATAATTTCATTAAAGATTTTCGTAAGTAAAAAAAAATAACAATTGTTTTTATATTATTACGATTTATAATAATTTATACACTATTAAACATGGTTTCCAGTATTAAGCCAATAAGTACACTATAGGTACAGTAGGTACACAGTTTTCGACTAATGTTAGGCTTCGAAAATAATGTACACACGGCAGAAGTAAACATTACGAGCTTTGTAGTTCCTCTGATATTCAGCTGCTGTTTTTCTGCTAGTACTGCACTCGTACTCGATACATTTTTAGCCAATAATATAAGTAAACATTGCGTTTTGAATTTGCAATGCCCGTTGGCGTACCTACATACTATACACATTTCATATTGTTTGGTATTTGAGTTTGTCATGTTACCTATTTAAAACGTATGTGATGTCGGCTATTCGGCCGTTTATACTCAAGTTGGTTTTTAGTATTTATAAATGGAATATTGAAAAGGATGCTGTTTTTGTTAACTGTCTTAATTTTAATAAAATAGTGATGCTTATTGATATTATTTTATTTGATAGTAAACATTGTCAACCGTCAGCCAAATCTGGTTGATTTCATGTGATGTTGGTCGTATAGGTACTCGTGTCAGTTGACAGCATTTTTGGTCTCGACTAACTTTATTATTATTTTCCGATTTGTCTAAGTGCATTACAATAATTAATAGTGCATTGAGTGACGGGTGACGTGGTGTGGTCAACTTGATAAGTATTTAGTGTATGTTGTGTATTAAGTAATGAAAGATTCTTTATTGAAACTGGAATCTCATTATCTCGATTTTCTTTAATGTTGTCATTATAATTTGGTTTTTTAATTAAAGAATTGAATGGTTCAATATTTGTAGGTGTGAGGGGTGTGATAACAAAGTTCCCGAGAGTCACCTTGGGTGAATAATTTTTAGCACTTTAAGACCATAGACTGAATATGCGCTAATTAATTCAAAAGGCAGACATATTGTTATCAAGATTAAAACTGGTAGATTGATCACTTGTGACCCGATTATCAGCTATGTTTAACCTAGTTTATTTCTCATACATGATAATGCGTATACTACACATTCCAAAATTGTTTTTAAATCTGTGATTTAATAAACGAAATGGGTCAATATTTTAAATTACCGTACATCAAGTACGGTAGCAACGTTGTCACCGTATACCGTACTTTGTCTTATTTCACCGTACACCTAGAAACACTGCTTCCCGTACCCCCACGTCTACTCACACTGATAAGGAATTGGATCTTCGGTAGTTGGCAGTAGTGGGGACGTTTAACGCTGAGCCTTAAATGTGTAAATCGATCCGCCGGTGCCTTTGAAGTATTTATTTCAATAAAATTAGTCTTTTTTTTTAACAGTAGTATTTATGATTGTTAATAATTATTAATTTTAATTAAATAATTTACATCAATCATTATCTAAAATATTTACAAAAAAAAAAATCGGTTGAAATGTAATAAAATAAAATTTAATTTAAAAAAAAATAGGTAAATTAACTTCACTCACTTTCAAAAATAAAATGTAATTCGCCGATTACCCATTAATTAAAAAACAGTTAAATTAGTAGTTCAATTATTAACGAAAACCCAAAAGTAACTATTTAAGTTGAAAGTTAAAGTTAATTCAAATTTTAACTTATTAACTAGTTAATGTCCAGTCTTGCATTTTTCCTTTCAAATATATTATATGTCAGACGTACCCACAGTAAACAATAGCGTATTTCGAACCTCGTTCACCGACAAAGAAACAACTGGAAAATAGAGAAGAAGACTTTTAGATAAATCGATCACGTAGCAAGTAGTGCTCCCGTAACGGAATATTAAACAATCGAACTCAACGTTTCTTCTATTCCTTTTAATTAAACATTTGATTCTGTCTCTGCCCGAATCACGGATTCGTTGTCTGTACAATATAACTGCAGAGCATATTATTATAATAATTTAATGTACTATCACACATATTTTATTAAATTATTCTTTCAGGAAAAATTGGGTCATCCTTTCTATAACATTTGTAAAACATTCGGAGGTGTGCAATTATTATCATTATTTTTCTTATGTTTGTCTTTAGAGATAATTATGCCGACAACCGTTCCGCCAACTACGTCCACGACAACCGCCGCTACCACCACTACAACCACAACGACGTTACCATCTACCACAAGAATGATCACTCTCTCGACAGGTAAATTGTATTTTATTGTATATAATTACGTTAGGTGTCACGAACGCATTCTACTATATTTTAATAATATGTATAATGTATACACACCGTGTATTTAGTAATATGGTTAGAAATAAGGATGATATAAGTATCATATAGTAGGACTTGGAAAGAGGACTCGTAAGGTTAGTACCTACTGAATAGTAATGTCTGCATTTTTACTCTATTAAAGTAATAAGAAATAATTCTGTAGCTCCTCAACCTTTAGAATTTGTACATATCATAAATTATATTTTGTTCAACATAATAGGTATTTATAGATTTGATTTTTCAGAACATTTTGTGTTTCTATAACCTAAAGCTTAAATTATGAAGAAAATCATCATCATAAACTATCAACTACAATTTATTTTTATTTTATTTTTTACCAAGTTTTTAGCAACCACGTCTACTTTCAATTGTTCTTTAGAATGTTTTTAAAGAGCAACACCAACCTTGCGTGTGTACATAATATATTATGTAATACTAATTACGCTTAAAAATAGTGGATAATATATCACTTTAATATTTTCATTGCTGTAATAGTTTTTTGCTAATGGCTAATAAAAAAAAAATACATTTTCATTAGGTTTTAAAATAGATATTTTTATCGAATAATTAATAAACAAGTCTACGTTATAATATTCTGTAGACTTTTAAATAGAATATAGTGAACGTCGAATTTGCGTTGATATAATTAGTAGAGAATCACTAAATAAACGTATAACAATTAAACTGAATATGTAAAATTATATTATTACATTATATCATCACTAAGGTATTATTTTATTTGTTATTTAATTTGATAGTTTTAATCATATATTGGTATAGTTGAATAACAAAAACATTTTTGAATATTTATGTAAAATATTTCATTTATTATCGCGTTTTTCAATCCTAAATGGAAATCCTATGGTATATAATTTAATATATCCATTACTAAAATTCTCTGAAATCTGAATATGAAATCATCACAAGTATGATGACCAATAATTAATAATGAAATAAGTTAAAAAGGGTTTTTTTTAAACTCTAAGCAAAACCATATAAAAATGTGTTTTATTTATTCTATCTTAATGTTAATTTGTTTTGTATTTTATTATTATTCATATATCATATTATAACAGTTACTTAAAATATATCAGCCATGAGATTAATTTTTAAAATTTTAACACAGTTTGGAAATATAATATACAAATTAGTAAGACATAAACAAATTTAATAAATAACATTCTAACTGAATTCTAGTAGCAATTTTATGGTAATTTATATTAAAAGCAGCCGACGGTCGAAAACGTAGCTTGTAAATTTTAACGATAAATTAATTTATAACATTCTATTTGTGGAACACCCTTCATTGACATATATATAAAATATGTATATATTTCACAATACTGTGTTCACTTTGTATTCTATAATATATTCTATGTTGGAAACAAAAAATATGTAGTTTGTATAAGCGAATATAAACGACATTAGTTTTACTGATATCCAGTTAGAATAGTGAATAATATATGTAATTATTATTTACTAAAAAATAATAATGATTTACTTAATTTGGTTTATTTATACAAAGTCCAAATGGTTGTAACGAGAAAATTATAATAATATGTCCACGTCGATTCTGTTCCATAGTAAACGGTTTTATACTATATTTAAATTCCAAACAATTTCCGAAAAAATATGTTTGGCATACAAATAGCTATAATACATATTTTAAAAGTAAGACTATGCATACATTATCTATTTATTTTATAAATTAACATATATTTGCATACGTAGTTAATTTTAGTGCCTTGCGATCTTATACATAACGATTCTAGAATCACTACGTTTGTTGGACAAAACCGTAGGAGTCCCGATGAATCTGAATCATTTTAATACCACTGATCACTGTTTTCACGGAAAATATTATGAGACACAAATAGTGAAATTTTCACGGGAAATCTTACGACGTACGCCAATATTTTTTAGAATATTTACGTTTTAAAATGTATGAAGTCAATAAGAAGTACTTTTTTAGAACTCATTTAACGCTATGATTCCTATTTATTTAAGCAAATATTGTCTACTGTAATATTTTCAGCACTTCCTGTTTTTTTTCAACAGTTCGTCTGCCATAGTCAGTAAATATGGTACCTCGGATTACCTCGTCACATTGAAGTTCTTGTTTGCTTGCCGCGCCCCTGTCGAGAAAGTTTACTGGTACGCTCGCTGACGACTGGTATTACTGAGTATTGGATTACCACTGCTACAGTGAGCTATAAATCGGTCAACAGACCACTGCTGGTTGTAGTTTTTGATCGTCATAATATTCTCAGGAAGCTCTGACTAGCTTTTCGGAAGATAATAATTAAACTTCATACTTCACACATCTCGTGACTTCAAACGTGTAGCATCTGTCAAGGCTCTTTATTGCTCACATGTAGAACTTATTCTCTAATATGTTAGTTTTCTGTGGAATCCCCTACCAGATATTCGTGTAATATAGTTTGAGAAGTCCAAACACAGTTATTAGGCGTGATTCCGTCTAGACTGCAAACCCCTTGACCTACATACGACCAACTACATCCCTGATCCAGTCTTCCTTATTAATCTCTAGTCTGGCTGATTTCAGACATGCAAGTTTGAAATTGCAACCAATATTGGATTTCTATCCAACTTCTAGACTGGTAAAATCGACTTTTACTTCTAGTCTTAGTTAATTTTAATGTACCTTCTCGCTTTAGCCGCTTGCAAGGCCTATTGGCTGTCCCATACACTCATATTTCTCCGCAAAACTATTTCCTAAACACCCCAATTATCCATCTTATATATTAGGTTCATATTAATGCGAAGTACATTTTTTTTCCGTAGTCGTTTTTTTCAACCCGCTTTTGCCGTTTGTGTTTTTGTCCGTGGTTTTTTGAGTTATTCGGGTTATGTCTGACGCACGTCAAATGGCTTTCGGTCATGCGTTGTATACAAGACCACAATGCATACTGTAGGTATGGACTAATTGAGCCTGAAAAAATTGTATTTTAAGATCAACTTAACAAACAAAAAAGGGGTGTTTGGCGTTGAAATCGCCCGCCAATATTTGCCATTCCACGCTTTGGGTAAGTAGGTCTAAGTCGTTTGTGGTGAGTGTGGCGCTAGGCGGTTTGTATACCGCTGATACAAGTACTTCGTGGCCGTTAAGTTGGATAAGGACGGAAGAGGTTTGTATGGTTGTGTTAAGAGTCATAGGTTGATGCACGATGCGTCGGTGAATGAGAACAGCAGTGCCGCCGTGAGCAGGCGAGCCACGGACGGGCGGCAAGTTGTTCCTGTATGTGAGATAGTTGGTAATGTGTAGTTTGGTAGAGGGGGATAGACGAGTTTCGTTAAGTAAGATTATGTCAGTTTTCAGTTGAAGTGCGAGGGAGCGAAGTTCGTTGAGTTTATGGTTGATACCGTTGGAGTTCCAAAATAGGATTTTTAAGTTATCCATTTTGGGGCGTGAGTATGGTCAAGAATGTTCTTATTGTTGTCTCGATAAGTGTTTTCGGGTCTTGGTTGTTGGACAAGGCCGTCAGTAGGTTTGTGAGGAGGTTTAGGATGAGTGAGATGTTAAATTGCGGGACTGGGGAGGACGATGGTGTGTGGACTAGTCCGGCGGTTGCTGCGGCGTAGGTTACCGAGGAGTTTTGTAAAGGAGGGGGTGATGGTGGCGGAGTAGTTTGAGTGGTTTGACGCGTCTCTTGTTTTACGGTATTTATGGTCGGTGGTTTGGGTTTGGTTTGGGTCGAAGTTGGTGATGCCTGTTGTGTTTGTGCCAAGAAGTGAGGGCAGCCGCGGAAGTTGGCGGTATGGGGACCACCGCAGTTGCAGCAAGTTGGTTTTTGTTCCAGAGTTTTGGGACAGTCTTTGGCCGTGTGGTTTCCAGCGCATTTGACGCATCGCAGTGGATGACCACAGTTACGTGAACCGTGGCGAAAGCGTTGACACGAAAAGCACTGGTCCGGGCTGGAGGATTTCAGTGGTTCGACTGTAATTTGGAGGTAAAAAAGGTTGGTTAAGAGAAAAATGTCTTTGGCGGTTGGGCTGGCACCGATGTGTACGAGACACATCGGCATGGGTCTGTCTGGGGTTCCGAAACGACGGACGTAACTAACCTTATAGTTTAGGGATTCTAACTCCTCTTTTAGCGTTTCAGTTTGGATATCTGTAGGTATTCCCTTCAGAACGACTTTAAGGGAACGCTCTTCGGGGAGACTGAAGGTATGAAATTCGGTTTTGTTTGTCAGGAAAGTTTGCTGGATGGTACGGAAGTGTGTGAAATCAGCCGTTTGGAGGATGATTTGGCCGTTCACGGAGGTTTTGGCCGTTAATGATGATGGTGTAAGGTTCGGAAGTTTGTACAGGGTTGGCGCAATACTACGCCAGGAGCTGGAGCTTAGGAAAAAAGGTGGTGGTTTCTTAGTTGACGGAGTGGGTGTTGGAGTGATTGTTTTAGAGGTTGTGGAAGGTGGTACGGATGTTTTTGTTTGTTGTTGTACGGAGGTTTGTGAAGGTGCAGTTATTATCGAAGAGTTCTTTGATAGAGTGGAGGTGGAGGTACTGGAGTCGGATAGGGTGGCCATAGTTTCGGAGTCTGAAGAGCGCGGCGGAGGTGTTGGAGACGGGGCGCTGCACGTTGGCGTGCTTGTTTTAGGGGATTAGAGGTGGAGACCTTGCCCCCTTTTCGTTTGAGCGGCTTTCTGCCACCCATAGCGAAAGGAGGTTTAGCTTTGAGTGCCTGTCGCTCTAAAAAGAGCGGATTTTGTGAGTGGAAGGTGACAACACGTGCAGCGGCTGTAGTACTGTCGCTCTAAAAAGAGCGATTTTCTGGGGAGGCGGTACCAATGCAAGGGGAGGGTTGCTGCGACGATGTGAAGGTGCGGCCCCACGACAGCTGTAAACTGTGAGAGAGAATGTGTTTAATAACCGTCGCTCTCGCGGCGGCTTACCTGTGGGCGCTGTTGCCCTGTCGGGAGCGGTGAAAACTGCTGATTTGTTGGTGCGGACATCTGTTTGAAAGACTCGTCAGTTGACGATTGTGAACTATGGGCGCTGTTGCCCTGTCAGAGCGGTCGAAACTGCTGGTTGGTTGGGCTCTGTTGCCCTGTTGAAGATTGGCTGGTGCGGAAGTCGTATTGGGACGTCTGCATCAGTTGAAGAGTGGTATGCGAATGATGATGTCGGTGCGGTGAAAACGTCCGGTATATATACTAGGTCCCGTACCGACTAGTAAACGCTTGTGTTGCCGCCGTTGTTGGGTTTAGGTTCTGTGCGGGAAGTGGTGTTGTCTGCACAGTTTTGGGGCTTTAGGTATGGGGATGGTTTTGTTTGCTGCGTCTCGATCTCACCTTTGTATCCCTTGTCTTTCAGAGTGTGGAATAACTTTGGGCCTCTGTACTGAGGGCGCAAAGTTATTCTGCCAGTTGTGCTGTTATGCTGGGCTATGATAGGTGGTCCTGAAAAATACCGTTTTAAGTGTATGACGGTGTACTTTTACAGGTTTAACCCGGGAGAGGTTCCGTTGGTCATTATGACCGAAGTTATTTTTATATTGGATATTATTAAATGGTGGATAACTCAATATCTTGGTAATTCCCCATACCTCTCATACACGTATACAATAACAGTTTTACGTCATTTTGAGAAATGTAATATTTATTTTTTTATTTGTACTTCTGAAAGAATAAATATGTATGTTTCTTAATTTATTTTGATACCTATGTGTTATTTATTTAGAGAATAATAACCTCACACCCAAATAAGTAAGTAAAGAAACTTTTCAGCATTATAAAATTAACTTCTAATAAGTCGGTTAAAAAGACCAACGACACCTCTCTTTAAATTTTTTAATATGTCACCTCTCCCGGGTTAAAAGTAATTATTTACCTCAGTAAAAATATAATTCCATATAAATCGTGGAAATATGAGTTATTTTATTGGAAAATTAAAATATTACGAAACATCGTAATGCAACAATGAGCTACAATAAATCGTTAAAAAATATATGAATACTAAAAAAGTGACACTCAATCAGTGTTTTTTGAAATAGTCTTATAAAAAAAAAAATAATTGGTGTTGATGGTTAGCATAAAGCACTGAGTAGTGCATTCAGTTAATATATTTTAAGTATAAAATCAAATTGTAAATGGTAGTATAGCTTATGAAATGTTTGATGGTTTGATATAATTCTATTCATTGTTTTTTAACTGGTTTTACCACCCTAAACAAAAAAACATAAGAAAAACAATAAAAGTCTATTAAATACAATTTATAATATAATATTATTTAGCGGTATATGGTACACCTGAGTTTTAGAATTTTTCAAACAGATGTGTTATGTCAAATAACATGTTAAAATATTCCTTTAAAACGATTAATTAGTTTAATTTATTAATGATTTGATTGAATTTTTTTTTTCAGTGATACCATCACCAGCAACAAAAAGAAAGAGTCATACAATATCTGGTAAAGTTAAACTATAAATATTTAAACAGTAATTATCTCTTAATGAATAAAATTAATTAAATGTCAAGTATAATCAGTTTTAGTTGATTAGAGCAAAATGTTTTTATTTATTAAAACATCAAAGAATTTACTAAGCAACTTTATCACATAAAAATCCGGTTGGGTAAAATGTATACGAATTATTCAATGATTTAGTAGTAGCTTGCATAATTATTATATGTTTTAACTAAATCGATTGAATTCGTTTACATGGTCGTACATTTTTCAATCTTGTAACAAGGAAATAATTACAAAAGAAAACCTGGGAAATCGCTTCGTCTTAAGTGTATATCGTCATGATATTATTAAGTAGATAATCGTAATAGATGTGTCCAATTTGAATTCAACGATAAATTAATAATTATTATATATTATACAAAATAAGGACTATAAATAAAGGAGACTGGCAGATCAATATTTATTTCTAAGAACGCTAAGTTTGTTTGATGGTGTTTTTATTATTTAATGTTATTAATTTATGTTCAAATATTATATTATTTAGTCAAAATTTGAAATTTAAACGCATAACAAAAAGTCATATTATGAGAAATTTTAGTTTTTTTCAAATGTTGATGTTTTTTGACATAAAAATATATCAAAATAAATAGATTATATAATTAAAAATATATCAAAATGTTTTAAATTGTCTACAAATAGTTTGAAAATAGCCAAAATATTTTGAAAATGAATCATTATACTATAATATACAAAAATGTCTAAAGTACTTTACTTTTATTATTTCGTTGTTGCGGTTAGGCGAGCCAATGAGTTTATTTTATAACGTAGCACAATTATTATAATATAATAACATCAAGATCGATCTCATGTTTTTCGTAGCTTAGTAATAATTATAATAGACTTTGGCATGCATGGGTATTCTCTTAAAATATATTCAACTACCTTGGAGGCAGTGTCTCCAAACACCAATTTTAATAAATTTTAATAATGACCTACTAATTTTTTAACGAAATGCAAACACTGTGGGTGGGTAGGTTGGCCATATATGTTACATGTTATAGAAAAAATAATTCTCTGACACACCTTACTTCAATCAAAAACGTTTTATACTTGCAGTGGTCAAAATATTTTTAAAATATTTTCGTTTTATTCGATATGTTGTTCTCGTATCACACTAATGGAAATGTGTTCGCCTTGTTCCTATATAGTATATTATATACGTGTGACGAGGATTAATTTTACAAAATTCTTGTAAAATTTCATTTTATCGCCATTTCCATTTAGAGAGAACTCTGAAGTACGCGGTCAGTCACATACTTTGGTCACATTTTAACTGTAAACAAAACGCGTCCGATTGCGTTATTATTAGCATTACATCATTGTGTTTTTTTGACGGACACGCGCACAATAGTAAAGGTACTTCTATCTAACCTAATCTACCAAACGAGCTAATATTTCGGACTCGCATTCGCCTCCAACTGCTAGCATCATGCACTCGTGTATACCTATGGTGATGACCTTGTCATAATATTCAGAGCCCCGCAAGACGATCGGCCTATAGGTTGTAGATTTCGTTACACACACGTTCGATCGTGCGCCGATGGAACACAATACTGTGTTATACATTATATGAGGGACCTACGCGCAGGAGAATGGAATTTTCATTAAGTCCGTCCCCCCCCCCCCACCGGCCGTTTGTCGGCGTCGGCGGTAGACGCAGAGTGTAATATAGAGTGTTTCACGTCGTGTTATACCCTTTTGGCTAAACGCAGTTTCCGACATTGGATAATAATAATAATAATAATAATAATAATAATAATCCGAAAACGGATATATTATATCTATATATAACGCTTATTCTAAAGTTGGAATATATATGTACATTGTACATATTATCTTCTCCACCTTTGCACACAGATATCGTCGTTAAACTTTTCTGCTCCCGCCTATGTAATACGCTCGTTGTCGTATTACTAATATTATTCGAAAACGTCTCACAGCACTATATTATGGCCTGCCGTAATAGTATAGTTGTCGTAGTGTTATGGTAATAACGACGGCGGTGTCGCGGTCGGTGGCGATGACGTTTCGCCGAAATTGTATTCCTCGAGAATTTCTCAGCCCCCAAATTGTCGTGTCAAAACGGTTTGTTTTTATTTAAATCGCACACGACCGTTGTTGTAGTCGGAGGCAAACGAAATGATAATAAAAAATAACCTACGCACGTCGTGTAGAATATTTACGTTTTTGCTTGTTCTTGCAGTACGCGATATTTGCGGCAAAGCATAATAATATTATGTATACGCTCAAGTTTAATCGAAACAGAATTGGAAAACTAAAATGTTTCGTCGCAAACTATAATTTAGACGTATGCCGTCGTCGTTTTAGGAATATTTAAATTTTTTTTTTTTTATGAGAATTCTACCGAATTAACAAATACAAAATACCTATTACGATCACATTTTCGTACAAATATTATATCACATTACACTGCCTACTTTAACTATACGATAAACTTATATGATTTTATGACTATATACAGCGCTATACCGTAAGATTATATGCAATATAGCTAGTTTACATTACACCGATATAGCTTATGTAATAATATTATTTGTTCTTTTTTGACGTAAGTATATATTGTGTATCCCTAGGAATACCAACTGTCGTATAACAGGACAACTATTTCCATCTCGAATAATATATGCGATGATAATATAAAACATCGATAAAAATACACATATTTTGATGTACGGTTAAATTTTTTTTTCTTCATTATAAAATATGACTTATTTACGATAGGTTGGACAAGTCATAGAATTATTCTATAACGGTGAAAACAATCCATCTTGGGTACCACTATAAAGCTCCAAAAAACGTTATATGGAATACGGGTACCGGAAAAATCTTATTATAAGTCGGTAGACATCGAGTTGCGACTTCAGACACTGAACGTCTATTATGTCAAGATTTCCATTTCCGGAGAACGACATGCATAATGCATATTTACTATTTATTATTAATCGCTCTTGATTCTGTAACGGGTGTTCTATTCTGTTATATTTGTAGTTCGATTTTAAAACAATAATATATATTTTAGATTCCTAAAATAGAGAGGATTCATAATGGTTTTATAATAACGTGCAGTGGTATTTTTGTGTCAGCAATTATGCTCTGAAGCAGTAAATTTGCTACAATCTTCAGTAAAAAAACTTTTCTTATAGTAAAACTGATCTTATTACAAATTTTAGATCTCCAAAAACAAAACAAAAACATCCTTGGAGAGAATTTTTTTTTTTGTTCGGGAGTTAAAAATATTGTATTAGTTTCTAATATTGTATCCAAATATTTAGATTACCTTGCTTTTTTAAGATATTTTAATAGACATTTAAAACAATTTTAAGCTGTGTATAGACATTTCAATTAATCTCGCTCTGAAATGCAATAAATTAAAATCGTGTTTACTCTTAAGTTTTTTTTACAGCAGTACAGAGATATTTCAAATATAAAAAATGGTTAACATTTTTCTTCATACCTAAGCGTAAGGGTTCGTTTTTGACAAAATTAAAAACATATTTTTAGTTATAAGTGCGTGCATTTAATTTTAAATTACAACACCTGACAAATAATTTAAGTTTTTTTAAAAAAAAAAAATGGATTAAAAATATCTAAAATACATGGTGAACAAAGTTTCATGTTTAAATGTTTACAAAATTATATATTTAAACAATAAATAAAAAAGTTTCTCTCAGTTAATACTATTAGATATTTAGCTGCAATTAAGAATATAATTAATCGTGGACTTGAAATTTTAGTATTATGTATATAATTATTTTTTTAGCACAATTATATTTAAAAAATATCTAGAACAATTTTAGGCTGTTTTTACGTTTGTAGGACACCTGTAAAACATACATCACCTAAAGCTTTTTTACGTAAACTGTTCGATCAAAATATCGAATACAATAATAAAATAAATTTTGATTATTAGTGTTATTAATAACGTGGTCATGAATTGTTCTGTTTTGTCTTTTTAGGTGACCGGAAATCTGGTGGCAAAATGGACGACAAGACTGGTCTGCGTATCAACGGCGTCGAGTCGGCAGGTGAAATGGAGACGAAAAGCAGCAGCCACCGGGCAAGTCGCGGTTCGAGTCGGGTCCGCCGGTCCACGGTCAGCCAATCGGTGAGCATCGTGGCCGAGCTGGCGTTCCTGGCAGCCGCCACTGCCAGCTGGTCAACCGGTTGCCCCGTGGACGCTGCCGTCGGTGGGCTCGTGTCGTTGGCGCTGGCCGTTTCGCCGCCGCTGGTTCTGTGGCTCCTGAACTGAACCCCGCGGGAGTCGTACACAGCTACTGCAGATATTATGCCATTACAGCCACACACAAACGGGGCGTACGTTGAAAGAAATCCGATCGGATTTCGTGCCATTACGTTTTTGTAATCATGTTTTTTTTTCCACCACCATCCCCTAAACCGTAGAAAAATACCACGTATTACGAGGCCGCTGGACACTAAACCGAAGTCACCACATTACCATGATCACCTACAACCATGGTATTCGAGGTTAACAACCGCCCACCCACCTATCTACCAATAATAATGATACTAATTAATTTTCACTACGGCTGTGTTTGGGTATGCGGTTTTCAACCGAAATCACGTGATCGACAATACGTGCATACACGAATAACCTGGGTTAACTTCAAAGGTTATCGAATCATCATCGCTTCCGTTTACATGAGCATATTTTTACTATTCGCATAAAATGCATTATTTTAATTTAATGCAACGAGACAGATTTTCATAATTGTTTTGGTTTATGTGGTTAAAGTTTTCTATTCGAAAAATGTCCAATCACATTACTATTTAACATGTTAACATTTATAAACCTTTAATAACTAAAAGTCACTTACACATACAATTAGGTTCGTTTCATATAAATTCACACGACACGAGCTAACTCGTTCTCTTGGTTTTTTTTTCTAAAAAGCATTTTTTGAAACATGACGTTCGATCAAAAGATAATAAAAAATGAAATGGTAACTGATATCTTATAACGTGTATCAGTTATGCTCGTTTGTTGCGGACTAATTTGTTACCCATCAAAATTGAAACCTTGTCAACAATTTTCTAGTATATGTACAGATTCGATAACTCGGAAAACTTGTTATTCGCGATGTCCATCAAATAAACTTTTTTGTGAGATTGGAACAGTTGACATTTTTAAGTGACCCACTGTACACCTGTTATTTTTGTTTTGTATGTTTCATCATATTTTCTGACTAATTGTAATGATCCAATATAAACCTTTAACAAAACTAACAAAAACTTATGTGCAATAAATTTCTATAACGATTGAGAATATAATTGCTCAAACGTAATCGTAAAAAATGTCCAATTTACGACACGGTTTTTTTTTTTGTCTATATATCGAGTAACATAATTTTGTTTCATAATTACACCGAATTTTATTGAATTCGTTCAACATTCCTTAACAAACATTTTTACAGAAAATCTTAAATGTTCATTAAATGTTTTCCCATATCTTAGTAAATTATTAAATATTTTATTTGTTATTGTTTTGAATTTTGATAATGTACAAAAATAAAGTTAAGAACTGTACCATGTGTAAATACCATATCAATGTTATACCTGTATTGTATTATTTAGCCGGAAGTTTATTAATAATAATTACTTTACGTGAATTATGTATAATTTTTAATACCTAATTTACTTTAAAGGTTCACAATATAATAAACAAAATAAAATGAAGAAACTATGTTGTTAATAATAATGCAATAGTGTTAGTTATTCAGTCGAATGTATATTGCATGACGTGTATAAAAAAATTGTTTTAGACATAATATTATGTATGTGTTATTTTTTTTAAATATAAATAAATATATACAGGTTTATTTATAGAAATAAAAATTTAATTTCAACAAAACGAAAAGCTATCCGCCAAAATCAACAGATCGTTTAGTTGAAACGTTTTATCCGTCAACTATACTGTCTACTTCCTACTCTAGGTCAAGTACCGATATTGAATAAATTCAGTGTTGTACAAAAGTCCCCAAACATTTTTCTAGATGACATTAATGTAATTCATTGCAATTTCATCTAGATATAAAACAGACAACTTATAATTTGTGTTTTTGCTATACATATAATAGTATATTTTATATAATATGTCTAAATTGTTTCATTCGTAAATACCAGTGTTTCAAATATTTGAAATACGATTACCCGTAGGTTTTTACAGAGAAAGACAATTTACTACAAAATAACTACAGAGTAGTAATAAATATATATAAAAACCAAAAAGAACATGAAATTATCGAATAAATAGGCTATTAGCAAAAGCTACTAACATTTAATAATAGTGCAACACTAATCTAATGATGTACCGATTATTATGATATAAAATTAAAACTGTTGTCAAAAAAAATTATATAGACAATTTATCTCAAATAACCATTTTAGGAAAATATCTAGATAAAACTATACTGAAATTTTTTATGGTTCTTTTATTCACTTGTGCTTATTGTAAACCATAATTTACAGATTTTATAATTATCTAGATAAAAAAAAAAATAAAAAAAAAATGTTTATGGTTAATGCATTCAATCAAAAGTAATTAACAAATTTAAATAACATATTATTTTGTAAATTAATTCAATAAACTATGGTTGCGTTGATTTATTCATGTTTTAATCAGATACTTGCAGTTTGTATACTTTCAGTTTTTTTAATTAGGTATACATATTTAACTTTTATGAAAAAAAAATCTTAATCGTTTTAAATTATACGATTGAGTTCTGGTGATGTGCACGAGATCCATACAATTTTAATATTATGTTCAAACTAATATTTATGTGGTATTAAGTACAATTCCGCGAAAAAAAACCAATGCGCTGCTTATACACAAATAAATTAAACGTGTAAATTGTGACAGTCATAAAGTATGTGTAGAAGACTTAATATATTATAAATTATAATACGCAGTATTTGTACGCTATATTTTATAATTTATAGTATAATGGAAAATCAAATGACGAAAATATAATATTCAAAAATTAATATTATTCAAAAAACAGGGTTATTTATCAAGCATTGATCAAAGTATATTGGTGGTGAACCTTGTTAATTTACTTAATAAGAACCACAATAATTGTTCACGGCTGTTGATATTGTCAATCGGCCAATTATTTTTGAAAATGTTGATGCATTGTAACTTGTACGAGTCTTGGTTCAAAAAACTTTAGTTGTTATTCTGGATACTAAAAATATTATATTCGTTGGTCGTATGAATTGGCTCCCAAATACTGCAGGTAATCAATATTTTAAATTAAAAAAACATCTTTGAATTGGCTCCCAAGAATTTACTAATGAATTGGTTCCCTAACTTTTATTTCAAAAATATATTGGTTTCCATAAGATTATTAATAATTTAAGTTAGACGTTATTTTCTTGAGTAATTGACGTCAGTTATACTCAAGATAACCAATCAAGATTAGTAATTTAAGTAGGCTATTTTATACGTGGTTTACGGTATCGCGTCCATATATTTTACATCGTCACACTGAGAGTTATATGCCTTAATATATTATATAATATTTTTATACAAAATTATTAGTAAATATATAGTACAAAAATCTCACAAGAGTGAAGAAAAAATAAAAGCTAAACAATAATTTAAATTTAAAACATAGACGATTATTAAGCTCAACGCTTCGTTATAAAATATAATATGTGGGTAAAAATAAAAATTATTAAGTTTACTAAAAATAATAAATTAAACTATTTGTCGTGGCTTATACTTATTGGCTAATATTTGTATGTATTAAAACCTTGAATTTACACCAGTGTTATATTTTTGAATTTAACATTATAAAATCTGTATTTTATCTATAATTTCTTTCCGGCGTGGTTAAACGTACTTTTCCGTACTGGAACATCTAACAATAATTGTAGTATCAACTTGAATACTATATAATATATTTAAAAAGTTGAATATATTTGGATGTGGTGAATACAATTGTGAATTAAATTGGGAATAAAAAGATTCGCACTAGTTAGTTGTACTATTGCTTTTGTCTACTCAAATTGCTGGTGATCGATAATCTAGATTACGACGATCAGTAAGGCTTAATTCGTTAAATATAATATATTATAATAGTGCGAGTTTGCTTGAGTGCAAAGTGCCAATGTGCAAAGTAAAAGTGAACGCTTATAATATGAGAAATTAACTCTTGTTAATTAATAATATTTTATAGATTAGGAAGCCAATTCAAATATACATTTTTCGGGAGCCAATTCAATGGTCGCCGGCGTAGTGTATAGGCAATCTCGCTACAACAACGTGTACCTGATTGTTGAAAGGTATCTAATCTTTAAATAATATTTAGTATTATTAAGTTTATTATTAGTATTATTATTTTTACCGGTATCTAATCCTCCACTTCTTCGTCGAAAAAAAATATTACACTAAGATCCACCATCGATGCGCATTGCGAACCATCGTCTGTAATACAATTTGACTAGAATTGTTTGAGATGAGACGTTACAGTATCTTTTAATTATTTACTAAATGTAATCAAGAAGTTTTCAATTTTTAAAAGTCAACTTTAATAGTTTTATATTTTAGTAGCATAAAATAGGCAGGTAGCTCATATTCGACCGAAAATTACTAAGTTTAGTCAAACAGAAAAATATTGAAGTGTTCGTGTTCAATGTATGCGTGTGTGTGAAGGCAAAATGTTATTTTTTACATTTTGGAACATTTTGGAAACTATTATCAACTGATGTGTAAAAGAATATTGTACAATATTCAAAAGTATATAATATCGTTTTCAAGATTTGTGTACAACTATTAACGTTCTTCCCACATTATACTATACAAAAAAATATAATTTTAATTTTGTAAATGTCACGACTGTCACTACAGTACTACGTACTTTCAGGGTTGGCAAGATACTCAAAAAGCAGTATCGAGATACTAGATACAAGATACTTTGCTTTGGAGTATCGCGATACAAGATACTAGATACTTGGCTTTAGAGTATCGCGATACTAGATACTCGATACTAAATACTCAATACATTTTAATAAAATTAATCACTGATTTTTAAAAAAAATATGTTCATTATTATGGGGATGATCACTTCGATAAATATGACAAATAAAATAATAAAAATTGATAATAGTGATAATGATATTTATTCAGTAATAATAAAACAAATCAATTACGACATTACGTAATCTCGTTGTCGTCAATGATGCAATAATAACCACAATACAATTACAGAACAATTAAATAATAATTATAATTATATCAATAACTATAGATACTCGATACTTCATATAATTGTATCGAGATACAAGATATAAGATACAATTGTATCAAAGATACTGCCCAACCCTGCGTACTTTCAATATTTCATAATTCTCAGAAAAGACAAAAAATAATTAATATAACTCTGTGAAATAATTGTATACAAATATCTTACATCATATTGAACAAAGGAGCTTAGTGCAGTTGGAAAATTATGTAATTTATAATATTATAATGTAATATTATTACTTATTTTGATTTATTTTTTAGTACTTATAATGTATTACAGTAAAAATAATGAACAGATAAATTATAATGTCAAATAGGTGCTGTTCTAACACAAATTAATTTAATATGTCAAAAATAACATTTACGTGTATTTTGTATGCACTTTATTTATACAAATAAATAATTATAGCTTACTATGTTTTAGTTTATATTTCAATAATACAATAAACTGACCCTAAAAATATATTTTGATATTTAATCATACTAGTGAATTATTAAATGTCAATTGATTTACTTTTTTTAAACTATTTGTAGGTTAATTGTGCGACTTCATAGTATATAACAAATAAAAACTATTTATTAAACAATATAAATAATAATATAAACAATTTAATGATAAAATGGTTATTCTACCTTCTATAAATCAATATTTTGAGTTGAAAGAGGGGAGGTATTTTCATATATACAGCAACTAAATAAAATATAAAGCACTATCTAATATAAAATAATATTTGATTTCTATTATTACATTTTAGATAGATACTATATACATAGGATTGTATTAATAATTAAAAATAATTATAAAATAATTATTTAGAATATTAAACAAATTTGCACCTTAATATTGATTATCAATGTATTATTGACAAATCATCTTCTATGCTAATATTTCACTTTAAGATCATACCTATTGTTTTAAACTTTCTTTATGCAACTTTCTTTTTTAAAACAAAGGAAATAGCAATATTCGTTATCAATAAATTTAAAAGAAGTATGCCCAGGTCTTTTTAAATTTAAACTAGATCCAGTTTGACATTACTTATACTAAGGCCAGATATAGACAAAATAATTCTGTAGTGAAATCAGCGGTAAAGAAAGTATATTTTCAGTAGCACCATTCCATATTCAATTATACCATATTGACATATCGAATTGATGTTATGACGTTTAAATAATCTTTTATAGTTTATTTTGTATATTATACATGATGTATATTTTGTATTTTATATTTACATTGTGATATTTGATTTTTGTATAATCCATCTCGTATTACAGTCAAACATCAATAAACATCAAACCTAAATAATATTATTTGAACTGTGTTACTCTATTAATTTTGGAATATCTTACATATTTTTAATTCACATAATAGTTACAAACTGTTAATTCTTTAAGAGGACGCTACACCCGCATGTGTTGTCTCCGTCTTACAAGTGCGTAACATAGCAAATTTTACGCTCAGCAGATCAAGCTCAGCTCCGTGAACTTAAAATTTAGAGTGAATTGACCTCTTGTAAAAATTAAAGGTAACATTATTATCGAGGGCTTCTCATTGGCTTTTTATTATATTTTAATTTAAAAGAGAGTTATGAGTATTTTAAAATTGTAAATTGTTTGTATATCTTAAAATACTCATAACTAGCTTTAAAATTAAAATATAATAAAAAGCCAATGAGAAGCCCTCGAAAATAATGTTACCTTTAATTTTTATAAGAGGTCAATTCACTCTACATTTTAAATTCACGGAGCTGAGCGTGATCTGCTGAGCGTAAAATTTGCTATGTTACGCACTTGTAAGAAGGAGACAACACATGCGGGTGTAGCGTCCTCTTAAATGATTTATTATCTAGTCATAATATCGTGCACCTAGTCATCGTGGAATAAGTTGTGAAATCATTATTAGTTTAGCTTACTCATTTTATCTTAGTTTATCTTCATAAATCTTCAGTGATGACTACATACTATATAATATGCTGTTTATAGCTTATACAAAATATATATTCATATTAGTATATAATAGTTCAAGTTTTAACATTTATTTTTATTTTTTTTAATATTTTATAACAAAATATGTTTTGTTAATATGGGTATACCTACTAGAGTTTTCATTTTAAGATTTAACTTGACATTAATTGATCATAAATCAATAATATGATTTAGGGTCATCATAACTTTTTAATTCATGTATCATAATATTATTGTAAACAATATTAAATTGTATGGATAAAATTCATAACAATACAATAATTGTATTTGAACAACATTTATCCTAATCGTACAATCCCTCATATCTTAAACTATATATATATTGCTGTAAGATATCTGAGTACTATACAATTATTAATTTTGTCTTTTTTAAACGCCATTATTTTCCTTTTATTTATCTGAGGAAAGAAAATCGGGTAATGATTTGTCTACTCAACAATCTGTTATTTTGTAGTTATGATATCTTACTGTGACAGTCATGTTATATAGACCAAACTGAACGTAAATTTATTAACACTTGAGATTTTTCCGTTGCTTGAGTTTTTAGTAATTTTGATTAATTGCTGATGAAATTCACAACAATTTAATATCAAAAAATACAATTTAATCGATGTGAAATTCAAGACACTTTTTAAAAACAAGGTTTTAAATATCGATTATTTCTTTTTGGATTAATCGAGTTCACTATAATTACTATAAAGAATCTTAGAAGTAATTTTAAAATGTCTATTTGGAGGATTTGTTAAAATTGTGGAAAAAAAATGCAGACATTTTAAAAAAAGCATGACAATTCACGAGTATTTACATTAATATTAAAAATGAATAAATGCATAGAGAATTTTTTTTTAGAGAGTAATCATCTACTAATCTCCAGAAATATGTCACTTTTTTACTTCACTATGCTTCAATGACTCAGTAGTTAGGTTATTATGTATATTTTATCGGGAGTGGTAAACATCATAATTGAGTGGGTATTAAAATCTTACTACACGGGGTCGGCAAACCTTTAACCACGATTTACGACGTCGAATAACTATGCGATCACATCGTTGGTACGATATTGTTACAATTTATATTATAATATTATTATTTATATGTGTACAGTCTACGTGGAACATTCGCGGTCGGATGAGGTCTTGGCCGGCTGACGGTTCATCGATTTCCACGGGTCCATCATGTATATGCTTGAAGTTATAATAATAATAATAATAATAATATATTATATAACATAATGTCGGTCCACTTATCCCGAATATGGTCCCGGAAATCCCGAACCGGAGGAGGGTTGATAATATTCTCGAGCGTTGCAAACGACCAGTTGTTCGTTCATAACCATATTAAAATATTTCTCATAGTAATATTATATTATTATTATGATTACACGGCAAGGCCATTGTTATTTTTAAGCTCACAATATAGACTACTTTTTACGGTCAGTTTTTATACACACAATAAAGACTAACATTTTCTGTGTCTTATATTTTTACTTATTTCAATTTTGTATTATAAAAATAAATATTTCATTGAAAATATTGACGCTGGTGAATTCGTGAGCATTACTTGAATACATTTAAAATATCGAATGTTTGTTTGCTATGATTTTACTCAATTGTATATTGAGAACAGTTATAGTATAATACAGTTGTAACAAAATGAATATCTTCACACTTAAAATAAAATACGGTTATACCTACTAGATAAAAATTTACAAATACGATCGTTATACAGCGTAAGACATACAATGAAGTATAAACTTGTAGTTTATACTTTATCAATTGTTTCACACAATCCAACATAATATTACAATAGCGATATATATATATAATATTGTTGATTTAAATATAAATCATGAGTATAAAAAGATACCTATGTATGAGGTAGGCACGGATAAATTAATAAACAAGTATAACTAGTGTGTATAACTACCGACTTCATTGGATTAAAACTGGCAATCTGTAATACGATTTGACAGCATCGTAATAAAAACTATAATGTGATTTCACCAAAAGTCCATACCACAAGATTGTGTTAAGACCATTAAACTCAATGAATAGTTAAAGAAAACAAGGCGTACACTATTAACGTAGTTCACAAGTAATAATTACAGACATTTTGTATTGTACGGGTAAATCTTGTTCCGAGAACTGTAACAAGTACCTAACGAGTTGCGTAACAATGCAATTTTAATGTTATCTCTCCCAGCAAATTATATCTAACAACACTTTAACAATTGATTTTATGCTAGACGGATTAAACGATGAAATGGACAAGTTTTGGATTTCACCGAAACAATAATATTAGAATATTAGAATATTGCTCTAAAGTGCCAACCGTGGTGCATAAATCTTGGAATAATAATAATTTATCGTAATATACACTATAATAACGACTAACCGGCATGTACAATATTTCTCTAGGTGTGCATATCAACAAATAAATATAATTAAAAACAAAAATAAATAATAATTTTAATAATAATAATTTATTATTAATTCAATATTAATTCCAAGCGTACGATAGAATAAAAAAAATAAAAATGTAATTGAACTCATTACAAACACTTATAACTTTAAAATATTATATTCTAAATATTCGCATGAGATACAGTCGTGTTTATCACGACCGATTTCGTCAAACCCTATATTATATAACTAAGATGCACTCTGTCGGCTAAATAGAAAATGTAATGCGAGAAATCTCACACAGAGAGCAATAGTAATTTAAAATTGCATTCTCGCGAGGACCAACTATATTTTTATAGTTTATTTCATTGGCAAAAATTACTTTTTGAATTCATTTGAATAATTTTATAAATCACAGAATTTTCATATTATGTTTTAGATTCTGAGTGGAGTGAAAGAATGTATTAATTTTACAATGAAATATGTTTCTTTTCCAGTCTGTCGTCACATTTTGGATCAGTAAAGATTCACCAATTTTCTATTTTGGCATCTTTTCTTATAAGAAATTGAATCTAGTTTGTACTTTTTATTATTATTTTTTTTCCTTAAATATTTTAAGTTTAGAATCTTCTAAAAAACTATTATAGACTTACGCTGAACTTAATTTAAAGATATTATAGATAATTATTATGACTGTCAAGAACGATTGCTAAACATGTAGTGCAAAATATATATTTGTTTGTAACATAGTAAATAAATTATAGTAATAATATTTATTTTTTCAATTTATAGCGGCCAGTATACTGAAATATAATGAAGTCTGGATTTCAAATCTACAAACATAGTCTACACAATCATAATAATTATTTCTAGATTTAGTGGCATATTTACAAAATATTTAATTTGTAATTGTAATATTTGTATTTTTAATACGCGCCTATCGCGTATAAAAAATATATTTTAGAATTGTTGTGGGACTTTTAAATTTAAAAACATCTGCAAAATCATTATAACTTGATGTAGGAAATGCTGATATTTATTAAAATTACTAAAATAGTATTAATTTTATCACGTAGGTTGTTAAAAACTGTTAAGTATTTATATGTGTATTTTTATTGTAATATAAAGAAAACGGAAACAATGTATTTTGAGTAAGTATGTTGTTGTACAACAATGTCGTAATAAATGATTAATAAACAAAATAAACGAAAGTTCATTGAAAGGCGCATTGAATCAAAACTGCCAGAGACATTATACGAGATGCTAGCACCCACTCCCGAGACGACCATAAGAATACTCAATTTCACCAACACAACAGAACTCCGTCAACTGATGTAAATATTAGTACTTTAGTTAAAATAAATTGTAAATATAGGTAATAAGTAGAAATAAAGCTAGTATGTAAGCAATTAATATAAACTAAACATGTAACGTTGGCTAATAACCACCGTAGTTGATGCCATAAAACAATTAATAAAAAGAAATAAAAAATAAAATAAAATAAATACGAAGTGTCGTCCTTACACCTGTAGCTCAACATCAATAATAATGACACGGTTACAATATAATTCAATCCTAAAAATGTACTGAAATAACATTTAAATCAGTAAACTCACGATTAACCTTTGACAAATTATATAGGTACCTACGTTATTAACACAAATATATTGTTGCTAAAACTCGTAGCATTTAATTGTTTCATCCGGCGATAAACGCCCGAACCTGAAACAGATTTCGTCAGTCAGTATTTTCTTGGTGAAGTGTACAGCGACTCGTGCAAGATGTTTTGGATCTACGGAACAATTATTAATATTTATGTTAATTATACACGCGAACGAAATAAACGGTCAAATTCTAAAGGGACGCCGATTCAACCCGGGATGCTTGTTTTAGTAAAATATATTAATTTGCCTCCGTTAAGTGGCTTTATCCGAGACCTGATGGTGTCGTAGTATAGTGGCCACGGTATTTAGTAACATTACGTCGTAATTATGTAACTTAATAATATTAGTATACCTAATGAAACATAGCATTGGTAAAATGTACAAGCAACACAGCACTAAAAATAAAAAATATTAATTACAATGTCATTTACATATAAATGTACTAATCACTTGTGCTTATCTGTGTATAAAAATGTTTTATTTCCGATAGGATTTTTACACTCTTTTATAGTTAGGTATCTCAAAATAAAACAGATGGTACGTATGAGTAACGTATGAGTAACGTATGAGTAACGTGTCCTATTCCTTATAGATCTATTTAGGGGTAGTAGTTAATAGTGTACAAATTGTAGATTTTTTTTTTTCGTCGAATTATTTATTTTTAACTTTGTGACATCCACATACACGTATAAATGTATAATAAAAGACAAAAACAATGCAATGGCTTTACCAAATGTATTTCACAAATAAAAATCAAGAAATTTGGTGCACTTTTAGGATTCCTAATAATAAATTAGGCTGCACATCCTGGAATTAACATCTACGCACACCTTATATTTTACTGTAGTACAATTTTTAAAACTAATCCAACAGTTTCGCAATAAGAAAAAAAACAAAAGATTTGTATTCCGAAGTTTTGAATAGCAGGGAAAATTACAAGAGAGGTGAAAGAACGTCGTCTGTCTCCGGAATATAGCGCGTGCGTGTATAATATAATTGGATTGGCTAGGCGGTGGAAAAGTTTTGAGTAAATCCACCGAACCGTGATTAATATGTATTCGGAAACCTTTTCGATTTTCGGTCCGTTTGAGTCGAGCGTTTACAAAACCGGTGCCATTGGTGCAAGCTGTGTCATTTTTGCAACTCCCGATTAACGATGATAATTAAAATTTTAAAAAAAGGACTCGAATATTATAAAATATGTATGCCTCTTACATTTGATTTGCAGTAGGGTTAGACACGATTTTAGACATTTCTAGTGAAACGTATCTAAATAATTTCCTTACGAATCTCACCTCCGACAAACTCGTCCAAATAATTAGTTAAGTAAAAATCGACTAAGGCCATTGCTACGGATTAAATATTTGAACTATTGCTTGTCAACACACCATATTTTTACCCACAAACACTATAAGTGTTTCGTTGTCGAGTGGGTCTAGATGGCTAATAGATGAATAATAGTTTAAAAATTAGCCGGATTTTACCTACCGAAATTTTGTAGGTGAGATTTGGCTAAACTCTTAAAGTAGTTTCATATTAATAATGCGCTCTGCCGGTGAACATTTTCTATGTAAACAACATACAGATAGCGTGCTGGAGATTATTTTGTAAAATATATACTTTAGTAAAGTTCATATGCTGATTAATTTACTCTCAACATATTATGTCTTACATTTGATCACCCAAATTCACTACGATCATCGATTAGTTAATAATTTATTTAGCCATCAACATCATATTGTAGAGAAATAAACCCAATTATCAAAGAGCTTTGAGATGAATGTATTAAAAAGTAAAACATCGTTGTCTTGTTAACATTATTGTTTATAGTGCAATGACTATGCACTGTAGTATTATTCAATAATTAAAAAAAAGAAATATTTAAGTACATAATATAATAATATATATTAGTGTATTATATACTAGATAAATTACACAGCTTCTTCCATGAATATATTTTTAGTTCGGTATGGGAGCGGTTAAGGTGTCAAAAAATGTAATATTATCAAATATAATATATAATGAAATATAGTTACAGATAAGTTTAGCGTTGTCTATTTTACAATAGCAATTTTTTTATAAAGAGCAAAGTGTGTTTCACAACGCTAACAAAAAATCTGATGCACTCATCATTATTTTTGCTTTGTTTCTAACATGTCAAATGTATGGTTCGAAGTTTCGATTCGTTTACAAAAACTTATAGTATCAGCAACACACAATAGGCGCATTAATTTATTATATGTAGTAGTTTATAGTTTATAAGGCATGTAATTAACAAAAATTCAAAAAAATAAATTTTTTCAGCACTAAACATGATTTAAACTTCTTTTTACATTTTTTTGGTATCTTTGAGAACAATCTCTGTAGTTTTTTTTATAATCGGTTAAGTTATTTTCCAACCACGACCATACACGTTTTTCAAATACATATAAAGAACTGTTTGACTATGGATAAATATGTTTTCTACTTGAGAAAACCCACCTTATGGCTTGTTGACTAACCATTTGTCGATGAAACTAATAATGGACATCCCTGAGTTTAGGTGAAAGATTCACCGGTTTCACGTGTAAATCAAAATAAATATGTCCTACGCCGAAAATTGTTGACCAATCTACGCCAAACATAATTAGCCTTACTTTATCTGACCATGTTTTACTGCACTTTTTGGTATAGACAAATCATATTTATTGTAATATTTATCCGACACATTGCAAACATAATATATTATATGATATATGATGTTATGAAAAAACACAGTCATATTTTTTATAACAACAGAATATTATACTATAACAGTATTTACCCATGTTTTAAATTTTTTTTATCTCATTTTCTCTAAAACTATATTAAAGTCACGTTGAGGTATAGCGTATTGGCTAGGATCCTTTTCCTGAAATGAACCTTTTCTTTTTCAGCCATTTTTTATAACGGTTAGTACACTACATTGTACCCCAATATAAAATGTTCAAATTAAATAAAACGTAAAAGTATAAGAAATATAAGACTTAATTATATTAAATTTTGTTAATCATACAACTTACAATCAAAAAAAAAATATAAAATAAAATAAACATTATTGGATCCATATGGGACATTCACATTTTTTTAAAAGCTAATCAATTAATTTATACATAAAATAGGAGAACATTTTTAAGTGCATTTTCTATAAAAGAAGTATAATAATATATTTAATTATTTTAATTTTTAATAATCGTGGCATACGCGCTTTATAAATTCCATACAATAAGTATGCGTGACAATATATCAAATATTGTCTCGCATATAGTTCAATATTATTTTTCTTATTGAAATTTACGTGAATTGTGCGGCATTTACATAACGTAAGTACCATAATAGCTGTATTGAATAGGTATCAGAAGTTTTCTTCTCGATCGCATTTTAAATATTTATAACGAATGGTAATATTTTGTGTGTTACGATTATTATAAATGCTCTCGCGGAAACGGCAGATTGTAATCGTTTACCAAAAAAAAAAATAATAATAATAATAATGAAATGAAAACGCGGCGGCATTGCGTATTATATCAGGAGCGCGATAGTGTATAGTAATAAAAGAAAATGTCTATACTGCGGATACGTACATATATTTATATACAATGTTTTCCCCGCAAATCTTTAATAACGTATATTATTAATTTTTTTCTTTCCATTCTCATTTCACCCTGGTTGTTTTATAGACGTATATCCATCGCAAACTGACAACAAAAGAGATTCAATTACGAGGGCCGGTTTCGGAAGGATTTATAACTATCCCACCGCGAAACATAAAAGAATTTTAGTCCGACAAACATGCAGTTCGCTCGGTTCACGTGGGTGGGGGAAAGATAGTAGTTGTAAGTGTGTGTGTGTGGGTGGGTGGTGGCAGGGGGTGGGGCGAAGAAAAAACTTTCTACCCTACCCCGCGCCACGCCGCCGACGTCTCCTTATATTCCTCGTGCCGCCTACTCCGCTCTTTTATCCCGCACGTTATCGTGACGGGCTTAAATAGTTTTCTTTTGTGTGGGCACCTCTGAGAGATGAACATCTATTCGCGGAGAAGCGACTCTTGATTTACCGTCGCCGTTGTCGCCGGAGAACTCTTGCGCGGCGTGCCCTTTTCGTGTAAAAACACACCGAGCGACTTTTTAATTTCGAAACCGACTCCTCCGCGCTTGTACCCGGCCGCCGCAGTAGGTGGCATATTTGCGACAGATTTTTAATTAAATTCACCGAGTGTGATAACGCGAAAATGCAAAAATAATAACGCCGAAAAAAAGAGCTGAAAAAAAAGTTTACATGTTCAAGAAACTGTTGAGATGTTGTGTTTAATTGTTTTGTTTATTTTATCTGGATTTTTGTAAGCACGGAACAAAAACTTAATAAATCAAGCTGACGGGGTCAAAGTGCGCTCGCCAAAAAAAAAACCGTATAATATACTGCACAATAATAATAATAATAGTAATATCAGCCTATCGTCGTGGGGTGTGCTCGCGACCGGATGTGTTGCTGGAAGTGGGAGGCTGGTCCTAGAGTAAGACCGACAGAGTTTAAAAAGAATATTTTCCTCCTCGACTGGCCGCTTTAAGTGTGCGCACTGAATGCGCACGCACATTATTAACAGACTCCTTAGTACTGTTTTACGTTAAAATCGTTATTGTGTTATTATAAACCTGCGAATATCCCTTCGCACGCCCGATAAACACGGATCCGTTCGCAATATATTGTGCCATATCGTTATGATTATGCGCGGGATAATGATCTCTTTCCGAACTCGTCAAAATTCGATAACATTATAAATTAATAGCGTATATTTTAAAATATATATATATGTGAGGCTGATAGGTGTACAATGTAAATATTATATTTGTTTATATTATAATATACAATGCAGCAGATGGTTAGTTGTATAAAATCATTTCCCGGAACCACGATATTATTATTTTGGTTATAATAATACGATGATAAACGATCAAATTTATACTCGAGTAAGTTTTTTTTTTTTAACCGTTGATAATAATGCGTTATTTTGAATATAATGAATTTGCTTTATTCATTCAAGCATCCCTCGCCGAAATCAGGGAGACGAAGGATTCCTGTATCTCGAAAACGTGACTTTAATTTGTAAGAGACGATTAAAATGAAGCTAAATAACCGCCTGGAGAAGTATCGTGTGTGTCTTAACTATTTTGTAATAATCCATTAACCACAGATAATATAATATAGGGAAAATTAAAAGCTCTATAAAGTATCGTATTCTTCAAATCATTAGCATCAAAATAATAATAGTGGTAAATTTACTGATATTTTTTATTTAAAATTTAGGCAAATTTACATATAACATAGTTTATAGTTTTTTTCTTAGTTTTACTATTTTAGATTCTGAGCCAAGTGATGAATGTATTGGTTTTACAATGATGTTTGTATGTATTTTTCCGAGTGTGTCCGTTATCAAACTTTAGATCATTAAAACTTTTTTTTTAATATTGGTGGTGGTCAATGGTAAGAAAATTGGATATTGTTAATGTTTTAGAGAGTCAAAAGTAACACATATCCTTTATTTTTTAAATCATCTGGAAAAATAACCAAAACAAATTATTATAAACAGAAATTATTACACAAAATCAGTTTTTGAAAATCAATTTTGTCTCTTTGATAAACAATTCATAGAAATTCAAAATTTAAAATTTAAAAACCTTGACATTTGCGACAAATATTTATATTATTGTTTACAAAAAATGACAAAACTTATAAGAAAAAGTGATTGCCATGTAATCATGCCTATGTAGATATTTTAAATCGTTGATTTTTTTTTGATTTTATTTATGAATCATTATGTAATTGTAATATGTAATCATATTGTAAATTGTTCTTACTGCAAAATATATTTTCACAATTGTTTGTATGTACATTTCAAGTACGAATTTAAATAAACCATGTATTCAAACAAAAATTAATAATTTAAGTTATTTAGATGTACCTTAAAAACCATTGTTTTTAGGAACTTTAAACTTTTCACCACTCTGTATATTACTATTGAATATACAAAATTTAAGTTTAATAATATTTTAAAATATTTATAAAACCATTTTATTCAAACCGTTTTACACTTACTTGTTGGTATTGTCTTTTATGTTAATACTAACAGCTAGTAATATTATAATAAAGAATATTTTTAAAAAAAGGTCAGCCTGCTCTAGTTCGTATGCAATGATTTATCAATGATAAAAATTGATGAATTCAAATTTGACACATCCATAAAGGGTCTAGGACTTTTCGGCGCTGCTAATTCGGCGCTGCCATTTCGGCGCTGCCGTTTCGGCGATAGATATTTTCGGCGATAATGACAAAATACATATTATAATGAAAATTATTTTTAGTATAAATGTTTATACAATTATAAAAAATTATGTAGGTTCATTAGTAAAAAAAATAATAATATAATAATAATAATATAGTCAATTAATGTTAATCAATGTTTATACAATTATAAAAAATTATGTAGGTACATTAGTAAAAAAAATAATAATATAATAATAATAATATAGTCAATTAATGTTAATCAATGTTTATACAATTATAAAAAATTATGTAGGTACATTAGTAAAAAAAAAAATAATATATTAATAATAATATAGTCAATTAATGTTAATTAATGTTTATACAATTATAGTCAACATTTTATTTCAACGATATATTATTTGATATTCCCCTGATAAAAGTTAGAATGTCATTTTTATCGTATCTATCAGCTAGCTTATAAATACGATTGTCTGTGTCTCTAAACTTTTTTAACTTTTTCCGTGGACTATTACCCGTTACCAAATGCTCATACTGTGTATCCGTTCCTGCTTGTATTTTACGTAATGTGCTATGAAATCCCAAATTAGTAGTAATAGTAACCAATTAGTATTGTCAGGTAGGTACCTATAATATTGCTGTCATTCGTAGTCTCTCGAACGTGGTACTACCGTCCACCGAAGATCATTATTGTGTATAATATAATAAAACACTAACCAATATTATTATATTTTATATTTTACCTACCAATATATTTTGTCATTATCGCCGAATCGGCGTCGCCGAAACGGCAGCGCCGAAAATATCTATCGCCGAAACGGCAGCGCCGAATTAGCAGCGCCGAAAAGTCCCAGTCCCATCCATAAATCCATTACAGACTTCAGTGACCTACTCAATTACTAGGTACTATCGACAACTATACTAGATAGCAAACAGCCTTAATTTTGAAATTTACTATAATAATATGTATAATTCAATACAATTAAAAATTTAATTATTATGTCATTGATTCAATATACTATAATAAATTATAATAGTATTCATAATATATATGAACTAAATTGTATATCAACTGTATATATTTTTATTTAAATTATTATTTGACAAAAATATTGTTGTTTGTGTATTATAAGATTTGTTAAGTTGTGAATTTTTTTTAACTTTCGCAATAATGCCTGGATTGAGGTTTCTAATTTATTCTCAAAACTTATAATTTGCTAAAGCGATAAAACATTTTCATTTAAAATGTGTTTAAATAATAGAATAAACTTTTTGTAGAGTGTTTATTTTATGGCGTTCAGTGGAGATTACAAACTCCCAGTGGACTCTGATCCACTGTACACAACTATATCACAATATTATAATTTATAATACATACCTGCATGGCTGCATAAAATGTCAAATGAGGACTTTTCTTTTTTTACGGATCGCGTTTAAGCTATTTCTTACAAATGTACTAACTGTAACCATTTGATACTTTTTATTTTTTTAAATGGACATGTTCATTATGCGTTTTATTATGCTGCTACGGTATAAGGTTTTTTTGTTAGAACTAAATTCATAATATTTACTGTTGAAGTATAACGTGATTCAATGATTTTTTTTCATAAATCGGAAAGAAGAATATTTTTAATTTTGGTATTGGTAGTGGTAAAATAGACACTGTCCAAAAATGGTTGGAACATAATATTTAGTGTTATTTTATTCACGGCAAGTGAGTTGAAGGCGGTTCTAAGAAATAATTGAACTAAAATATTTTATTAATTTTAGGATATTTTATTTGGCACGTGAGTTAATAACATCAATCGTGTAATATTTGCCTTTCAATAAAATTAAGAACTAGGTAATGTTTTCGTGCTTGTAGTCGACGAGTCTTACAATGCATTGGGATATGACTAGCATCAAAACGAGTCACGTAAATATTATTATTCGCGGAGCTTACGCGCGGGTCAAGGGTGGGAGGGGTGGTTGACATATTCTATAATATATCATAATTCAACATTGCAACGGTCTGGGTTTGGTTTGTATTCCAACACTGTTAACGCTAATTAGTTCCCAAAAACTTACTAATACTAACACAACACAATATAATATGAGCCACGCTGGAGGCTTACACGGATAAACGATATTATGTTAGGTATCCTATGCACGCGCACGTGACGATTTTCCAGTGACGTGCCTATTATATATCACGCGGAACGCGTATAAATTGCAATAATATAATTTCATAATAATATATTATATAATATTGTATTTCACTCAGTCGGCGAGATGGATACGACCGCCTCCCCCCCCCCAAAATCTAAATAGCTATATGCGTACGACATGACTGCGGGGACGACCCGATCGGCGTGAACGAAACCGTTATTAATATATTATTATAATATACGATTAATATGTACGCAGATGTGTGTTTAAATTATTATTATTATTATTATTCGGCCGACAACGTTCCTCCAGGCGAAACGGAACGACATAGTATATTATTATTACGGCGGTCGTATAGTAAGTCGTAGTCGTCCGCGTGGTGGTGGCGGTGTCGCGTGCTCGTGCGGTTTCGCGGAGGATCCAAAACACGGACGGCCTCCGTTCGATTTATCGTTTTGTCGCCGATAAGTTATTGCGCGTATCGAAGTTCGTGGACGTGTTCTCGGTTCGGTTGTTCTCCGCCGCCGATGCCATCGGTCTTCGGCCGCGCACCGCACCGCTCGCCAAACACACATACGCGCACGTCGTCGTCGTCGTCGGCGTAGTATAGTCGTAGTCGGCGGGCCGAAGGGGACCCAAACTTTTCTAATTGCTTACAAAAACAACAACAACAGTAAAACTCGCCGCCGCCACACTTTCGCAATAATTCGCTCCGACGCGGAAATTTATTAGGGATTTTTCGGATATACGTTTCGCTCGCGTCCGACCCTCTGGCCCGGAAACACCACCGCCGCCGGTTTTCGATTGACGTAGGTACCGAGACGAACGCTGTCGCATCCTCCAAAGTGTTTATGCCGGTCGGCGGCCGAGAGAAACCCGCGCTCCGACCGCCACCCTCCGCCGCCATATATTTATGGTCGCCGTTCCCGACGACATAGGTTCGTGCGACAATTAACTGTTGTCATAATATATAATATGGTCGTGGATAAACGGCGTCGTCTGCGGTCGCATACGCACACTGCTGCAGTTACTTACCTGCACATATATATATATTTTTTTATTTATCCTAAAAAAAAACCCGGCATTTATGGCCATTAGTTAAGGTAATTACAATTACAAAATTGTTATAATATTATATACATGATGCATACAAATCATAGAATTGGGGTGACAATATTAAATATAGTTATGACAATCAAAGTAGGTATTCACAATATTTACACAAATACACACATATTAATAAGGTAAGATTATATTATAATATAGAAAGTAATTTAATACACAAACAAAGATATGGTGTTATTAAATTAGCTTGTAAAAATCTGATGCTTTTAAAAAGTCAATCATTGTAATGTCAATACTTTAATATTGGCTCTTCTTTCCTTTTTAGGCAGCTTTTAGTCCATCGGTTTGTCGTTCTTTTGATTGTGTTTAATTTGGCGTTTTGTTGGTTCCATATGCTGAACCGTTTATTTTTCGTTTTTACTTTTATGATGGTTTTTAGGTTGTCATAAGTTAGCTTATGTCTTTGAGTTATTTCTGTATTTTTTGTGGCATTTTTGGCTTGTTGGTTAAAAGATATCTTGTGCCCAAGATGGCTTCGATTAATTTATTCTGTATTTTTAAAGCTAGATCTCCCGGTTTGATTTTTTTTTTAAATGTTATTGAGGGTACTCAAGGAGTAGCTGAGTATTATAAATGTTGAAGATTCTTCCTTTATAATGGTTTTAATCACTTCAAGGGTTGCTGTTGCTTCAGCCGTGAAAATAAAACATGCAATTGATAATTTGAACGATATGTATTGGTTTTTAAGTATTTTGGATATTTTTTTCCGTCTTGTGCTTTTGATGTATCTGAGTAGTGAGTATACACTTCATACAAATCTTTATAACCTTCTAATATGTTTACAAATAACTTTTATATATTTCTGGTGGTGTGTGTTGTTTTAAGAGGGAGCTAAATTTCGTATCTATTGCATAATGGGATGTCCAAGTATCATGTTATCTGCATATTATATGTTTCAGTAATATGCTGACTGTGTTATAATCGTTTTTAATTTAATTTTATAACTCTATCGTTCTATTGACCAATGTTTATATTATTATAAGTTTTAGATCGATGTTAAATATATATATATATACGAACACCCGGATGTGAGGACTGCGAGTTCATGTCGCTTTGTAGAAAGAATTTATTCTATTATTACTAACTATTTTTGAAACTTTGAATAATCGTCGAATATGATAAGCGATCATGGGCACTGTTTATTTTTAATAAAATATGTTGTCCGCAATCTTTTCTTGTGAAAAGACGTCTACTTAAATAATTAAAAAATGAGCAGATATTCCAACTTATCAACTAAACATGATTTGTAATCATCAATATAATATATTCACAGTAAAATCAAGCATAATACATTGTAAGACACAGTTTTTTCTTTTGTTTGATAAAAACATTCCCAAAATGTATTGGGCATTATCAAGGACCGCTTTCTTAAATCTGACGAAAGGATGAATTTACTGGAGTTGTAGGAAAAAAAACGTGATTATAAACAAATAAGGGTGTATCCAAACGTTTACAATAGATCTAAGTATTTTGAACAAAAAATAAAAACCATCGGACCTAACCTATATGTACCTATAGTACGTACACACAAATACTCATGCCGACCTATCGTTGTGTGTACGGCCGTTTATTCAACTCAAGCCGCGAAATATTATAGTTGGTGCCGCTAAGATATTAATGTGTGTGTGTCGAATTTTCCGTATCGATTTGTGACGATGCCATGACCTAAAGTTATCGCAGACTCGTTATTTATGGTTGTGATAAAGGTATTCGATGTTCGTGCACGACACATTTATCGATTACTTTAGAACGTTTATTTAAGTATTACTTGCTGTGATATATTGATTTAATGACGTGATGTAAAATACCAATATCATAAAATATACCAAGTAAACTGTTCATTGCTGAATTATTTTTTAATATAAACTTTGGAATTTAGCTATTTCAGACGGCGTGTTAATTTGTTATGGTTCCGTACTTCCGTGTCCCTCCGGTGAGAGAATTCCGAGCGATAACATTTAATCACGAATTTCTTACAACGTTATTCTGGAAATATCACACTGTTGTTATATAGGGTAGTGATATTATGTTTTATTTAAGTCTGAAATCACTTAACACGTGCCCCCCCCAACCTCTTTTCCAATAAATATATTATATTTTATAAAAAATAATGTAAAACTACCTGTAATTAAAGTGGAAAATATAAAATAAAAAACACTGTCTTATTCTTTATATTTCTCAAAAATTTAGATACCAATATAATATTATAACCAATAAGTTAAAATTTAATAATAAATTAAAATAAATAAATTAAATTTCAATTAAATTGGAAAACGCCTGGTTTAATGTTGATACTTTTTACATTAGTAATAATTATTTTGTTAGTTACATATGAAATCTAGATTTCACATATTAATTTATTCAATTTATAATTAGTATGATAATTTTTAAATTTATAGGTGATTTCATTTTAGGAAAATATTAACATTTTAATATGTTGTTAACGTACGTTATCCAAGTATTATAATATAATACCATTAGATAGTATAATATTTCTTAATTAAGTTATTTAAGGTTTAATTTAAGAAAAAGTAAATATTATAATATAATTCATTTGTTAAATTAAAAAAAAAAAACATAATAATATTTATCAAACGTATACTATTTTGATACACAATTAAAATTATAGGTACCTACTTGTAAAATTTTACGAAGAAACGAAAATCAAACAGTATAAATTATTACTTCGACATTTCGAATATAATAGTATTATTATTTATTACATTATTATTATTATTGATTAAATAATGATTTTTCACAAATTTTCAATAATTTCCAAATTATCTATGTTATAATTAAATATTTTAGATTTAAGCTCACCGTTCTAATTCAGATGTGTTATATGATAAAATCCATGGAAAAGATACCAACGAATTCTTATGGTTTTTAAAATCATACATAATATTATACTTAACAAATAGGTGAAAAAATGTTAAAAATTGTATAGGTATGTTATATTATATCAGTATTGTTTTAGATTAAATAATTGTCTTCTGGCTTACAGTATAGGAGACTTGAACGCTACGTTTCGTGATATGAACTACAATAAATATATATTTTTTTTTTTATAATGCTAGGTACAGTTATTTCATATTATTATTATATTGGAAAATACATTTAATTTACAATAAACATGCTAACATTTATTATGTTGCATATTATTTTTGAATTTCAATTAAGTTCCTTAATATACCTACCTATCATTTTCATTTTACGAATTAAAAGAATTTAATAATATTTTATTATAGTGTTACAATCTATTATAGTACATTATATTATAATATATTATTTAGTCAGATCAAATTAAAAAAAAAAACAGATGTTTTCTTAAAATAATGTTATCCAGTGTCCTAGATAATAAGCACTTTTAAGTCTAAACGATGGTTATTTTAAAAAGTTGTATTATTTTTGGAAAATTAAAAAAAAAGCAAATCATAATATATTTAATTTGCCATTTTTCCCCCTTCTGTCGACTCAACACACGCTTTTGATTTATAAACAGCAACCTATATTTTTCATATAGTTTAAGTTTATATGAGGGGAGTGGTAGACCGCACGTGTTTTAAATTACCTTACTTTATTAATATAGCTGACTTTAAATGCTAATAACAAACATTAATTAATCAGGCATTGGTTCATAAAAAAGTAAAATTGTTTCAAATGTAGTGTGTACCACCTTTACATAGTTATTGGGAACGATTAATATATTTTTTTAATGTTTAACGTAACTAAAGATATCACCACAAAAATGGATTTATATATGATCGTATTTTACATTTCGTCTTGTAACCACATCCAGCACCCCTCTAAACAACTGAAATAGTGAGTTTTTATTTTATTTTTTGCTTGTCATCGTAAGAAATCCATTTACATTTATAGTCTTAGTGTCAGAAATCTGACACACGGAATGGTACAAAGGCAAGTTTCAGTCGATAACCAACGCTCACCAGAATAAAAAATATTATTACACGAATAGGTGTATGCGTTAAATGCATTACCTTCATCGTAGACAAAATATTTTAACTGTATGACTCTCCCAAGCTTAGAAGTGGTTAGAATCCATGAGTTCTGAAATTTAGTCCTAATCTTATCTAATACAAAACCAAATCATTAACACTATGAACAGGCGTGTGCTGGCTAAAATTCCAGGAACAGCGTCTCTTGCCCTGAAATATATTTCATCAATCTGTATAATATATGTGCCATATTTGTATACGTTCAAAAGTCAGTTATAGATGCATTAATTTTCTTTTAAATTATGTAACAATCACTAACCAGTGCCTTTTTTACGAGTCCGAGCCTGACTGTAAATAACAACTGAGAGAAGTTGAATTATCGTATTGTTGATAACCTCATATTTTGAATTATAATATCATATTATTATGCTTGCAATTTCAAATCCAATTTCCATAGCCATAGTTGCCGAGATTTACAAAAAAACTGATTTTTTGTGACGTTTCATAAATAAAAATAAGTATAAACAGCACTTAAAAAATGTTTGACATTTTACCATATCATATTATACGATAGAGTACTAAACGTTTTATTTTATTACCGGGCACAAACATTGCTAACTAGAATGATGAAATTAGCGATAATTTAAATTGCCCAAATCGATAGTCCACTCTCAATGACAATTTATTATATTAATAATGTTATTAATACAACTTATAGTCTATAGATTTATCACCATGAGTCTCTATTATTGTTTACCGTTTTGCATGTCTCGTACTCTCGTTTAATGATTTAACAACCGAGTATAATATTATAAGCACATAATAATAAAACTATTATTATGATTATTGTTTTATATCACTTTAATATGATTTTGTCCGCGACATCCTCGTCGGCCTTAGGTAGGATTCGCCTAATTCACAAACTAATTTGTATATTAACAAAACAATAGGACTAGGTTAAGAAGTACATAAAATCTCAAGACTTTAAAAATATGATCGTTATGACGTAGTACTTATATTTAAAAATTCCAAAAATCAGATCTTAAATAACTGCATTATTGAAGAAAAAAACGAGAGGATGTGCATGCTCAGCGAATCACTCTGTGTGATATATATATATATATAATAATGTATTTATCAAATCCTGGGGGCTTCGTTCTGGGATCAATTACGATTGTGTATGAAAGACGTGGTTGTCCATAATATAATCGTATATTATATTGTATAATATTTATAAAACCATTAAGGCTTACGCGCTGGTGTCGTCATCCGACCTCAAAGGCTGATTTAAGTGCACAGCTCTCGTGTCCCACTTCACACATCCCCGTCCACGGATCCAGGGGCTAGCTAGTGTGACGCATGGCAATAGGTCGATCTAAAATGATGCGAAAATCACATTCGCCTTTGCGAATACCATAATAATATTATATACATTGGGCGCTAGAGTACGTACGACTATATCGCGTGTTCGAAACGTGCTTTCAGTTCAATTAAGTTGTATAATCCACTCAGCTCGTGAGCGGTGGTCTGCGTGCATCCGATTAAACATGGACCATTCAATCGAACGCCCTTACCCCCCCCCCCCCACGAATTCTACCATCACCACGGACAACCCATACATAATATTATATAATGTGGTCTCCGGACGGCAAAGTACGGAACGGATATTACAGATTTATCGACTAACGCGTGTGTTACGTGTCACGTATTGCATGCCCCACCAGCCGCCGTCACCGGAATTCTTTCTTTCAGCCTTTGTTATGATATATAATATCATATTGTACATTGGCTTGAAATCGAAATCAAAATCGATTTTAAATATCGATAAAAATCTTCAAAAAAAAAACTAATGTAATATCAAAATATAAACTTTTCTAGACATAGATATTCCAAATGTATATTGAAATTGAAAACAATTAAATAAAATCGATAACTTACATCACAATAATCATAATTTTAATAAATATGAAAAAAATTGAATTAGTTCTTAAAATTCAACAATACCCAACTGTTTTATAATATTGTTCATAAGTAGGTCAAAACTCATAATTAATAAATAGGCAATATTTAGATTTTTTAAACTTGTTTCACAGCTTTAATGACGATTTTGCACGTAACTTGGCTCACAGGTAGAAATAAAAATTACAGCATTGTAAAAACAATATTAAAAAAAAAAAATTATTAAATCGATATTGTGCGTCGTTATAAAAATCATAAAAGCATATTAAACACAATATATCATTTTAAATTTGTATCAGAAAAAACTAATATCAATATACAAAATTGGAATTAAATTCGATGCCAAGCTCTGAATTAATATATAATTAATATTATATATTGTGGCCTGGTGTGGCGCGGTGGTTGTCTCCTCAGTCACTAATGTGTTCTGAGATAAACTTCAGACGGTGTCGCTAGTTGCCAAACGGGTGCCCACCCGGGTTTTTAGTGACAAATTCTTGCCCACATTTACACGTGTTCTAATCAACCGTACCCCCCCCCCCCGCAATGACTAAAAGTAAAAAACCTACTAAAAATAACTTACAGGCTAATTACCTCAGATGTTGAAGCCTTGACTCAATAAAAAAAATAAATAAATAATAAATAAATAAAATATATTATATTAATATTATTATGTGTTATTGGGTTTCCAAACGTGTGATACACGTCGATACTTATCGGACAGTGAACAAACGTACCACGCACAGATCTGCCGTGACGTGCATTTATATAATATAGTACGTTGACGTCCAGTGATATCTGACGCTATACGTATATATATATAGTCTAAAATTATCCGACTAATGCTATTCGGCTTAACTATGGCTTTTAGCTAATTACAATATTTCGAACTTCTACCGCCAATTATAATATTGACATCAGCCAACTACGCGTGACAATAATAATCAAATATAATTATTCATAATATTACCTGTACGAAATAACAAAACGATTTAATTTTTAAGATACATGCACATTGTAGGTATTCATTTTTTTACAACTGTATGATAATTTTAATAATTCTAATAATTATTAATAATTATAATCCTAACCTAATTTTCCGTACCTTAGGTAAAGTACCTAAGCATATTAATAATTATTGTATTATAAATTTATAACACTCTCAGATAACCAATAATGATTACGCGGGTATAGTTTTTAACAAAAACATTGGCGCGTGGTGTGGAATTAAAAAAAAACATTTTTGCATTCACCCTGTATAGTGGCGATCATACTTATAGCCTATAAGCCGATACCTATCAGCGTCGGTTACATGTGGTGGTGCGAGGAGGGTGGTTGATGTGAATATTCGTGTTTTGTGTAACATTGTGTTTGTGTGTAAAATGGTGTGTGCGTGTGTGTGTTTTTTTTGTCAAGTTTTTACTAACGAGTTTTCATCGTTTATTCGCTGGCCTTCTGTGAATCGTGAATATTGTATACAATAATAATAGCGTTTGGTATTCCAAAAACGTATTAAAATCATTATTAATAATTCAAATAACGAAAAAAATTCGCAAAATAATTTTAAAAACAATCAAATATTATAAATTTATAAAAAATAAAATAAAGTGATAATGGTATTCTACGTTAGCATAACAAAGAACGCGATTTATAAGTCACAATAATAGCTATAGACAGTATTATATATTCTAGACAGAATTCATAATATCAAAAAGAATGAAATATGATATTATTGTGTGCATTTACAACACTTTTCTTAAAATATATTAAATAGGTTTTAAATCCGGCAATGAAATTAAATAATATAAAATAAAATATCATGACCCATAAACTAACTGTAGACCAATTGCATATAAAACATTAAGGTGAAATAAGATTTCAAAGGATTTTCGGCCAAAAAACGAATAATCAAGAAGGTTTATTTCCAAGTGACGCTGATGGAATTAATGGATTATTGTAATATAGCCAAAGATTGAGTTTCTTTTAAAACCGAAACTACAAAGAGTGATGGTTGCAGAAATTACATTGAATCTATACTTTTATTCCTACGAAATTTCTCTGCTCCACTGGTAATTCTAAAAATTATTGATTATAAGGGTTTCAAATTTGGAATTTTTTTAATGAAATATTTCAAAATTTTAAATTTTACTCATTATAAAAATTTTTAATGAAATTATGAAGTATATAATATATTATTTTGTTTTATACATAATCTGTTATAGAATTATCCGTAATTGATGAATTTTGTTTATAGTATGTATATGTATTCCATTGTCCTGTTATCATTTGTAATAAATTGATTGGTTGTGGAACTCTCCGCATTTAATTTATAATTCTTGTTCAACATTTTCCACTCGTATAATCACATAACTCATATATTATAATTATTAGTAAACGCATAACAAGGTGAGGAAGAAATATATTTTTTTTAAATGAATTGTTCTTCCATAGGATCTTTTTCCCAAAGATACAGCAGTGTTAGTACAATCCAGCAATGATGCATGGCAAATGACAGAAAAGCACAACCGGCAATCGTACTTCGAGAAAAGAAACGTTTGCAATCGTGTACCACCGAAAACATTAAATGCTTTAGATATGAATAGAGGTACTTATACCTATTAATGTTTTGTTTTGGGAATTATTAACATTATTATTAAAATAATTATATTTGAGTAGGGTTTGTATTGTAATTGGTCTGTGGGTTGAATAATCATAAAACCGTTTAAAAATATAAATTGACTTAAATGGCGCGTAATTTTTATACGATTGATTTACGCGCGGTGGCTTATATTATATAGGTATCGCAGTTTTAGTGTAAATGGGTAAACGTACGCGGTGAAACGATAAAATAATAATACTACAATGATATCGGGTCTTAACTGCAAAGACGATAAATTGTTTCGAAATTATTTTCAAGGAAAATTCCCGTTAAAAATTAATAAAAACCTCTAGAAAGGGGAACGTGCGCCCTACAAACGACACTATATGTCGCATTACAATTAATTTTCCCTGGTGGCGTTCGTTTGTATCGAATCTGTGTTTTATACGATAATTTACAGTTGCGTTTTTAATATAGACTCAGCACGACACTCGGTTATTAAATCGGCAGTTAAGCCTCGTTTTTCGTGTCGTCTTTTAATTAAAATGGACCCGTTTAGTTTGTGTGTGCGAGTGTATATGTGTGTGTAAGTGTGTGACAACAAGAGGCGATAAAAATGGCTTCACTTGAATCTTTCCATCGTATACCAATTTTTATATATAATACATATATTAGGTACAGGTATATCGGAAAATGTATGATATATGAGTCTATACACCAACGCCCCAGGTACCGTATAATACACCTGGTCACAACTGCGTTCTACCAAAGACTTATTATTATATTATATGAACCGTGCTTTCTTTCGATTTGGTATCTACATTCTATATAATATTATCTACAACTAATATAAGTACATCGTAGGTTAGCTCACCTTAAGGCTTAAACAAAATATTACAGAATAAACAATAAGGTACATTTTTTATGACATTTCTCCCCGTCTATTCTCCAAATCTTATCACATCGGTGTGACTATTATGCCCTCACCATTGCGTTCTAATCGTATTATATATTTTATGTGAATGCAAAATAGGTATGTCACTTTATTATCTTTCGGGAATATCGGAAAACTATATGTGCACTGTCTTGAGGTGCTACTAATGTATTTAGAAGCAGGAAATATAGTGTAAAACACTTTTACAGAATTTATGCTTTACTATAATAATATACAGTATACATATTATATTATATAAACATTATAAACATATACCCCATACGTGAATATCATCTAACATTCGTTCTAAATGATTACCGAGTCCCTCCATATAGGTATAACACTATTTTTATTACTTAACAAAATGTATAACAAAAATCTTCCGGCTTGCTAGATGTACATATGCAGAACAAGTCTCGTCCATCGCTCTCACCGTGCATTATTACCAGATCATCGGTAAAGTAGAATATTATTATGTATATTATTATACAACTAAAATGTTATTTCAATAAAGTAGGTATATTATTAGTGTTACTAAATATTGTACTCATTATAACTAAGTGTGTTGTTTAATAGTATTAATATCGACATTCTCTCATATTCCCCGTTTGATATTAATCTGCCACTGATACACCCTACCGGGAATACATATAGATAACGTTTTAATAGTTACCATTCTACTAACAATAGATAACAATATTATAGAAGTAAGTAACGGGGACTCAGGTACTTAAAAATGCCGATCTCTACATATAGGTGCTCCAATAATTTGTCATATTTCATCCGTCACCGGTAGATATTTATTGTTTTTAATTTTAACTATGTTGGATTATTTTTTATCTGAGTGATTAATGCAGTGTTGAAAAGTTCATTAGACGACCGTTTGACAGAGTATTGCATAATTGTAAAATTGATCCCTCCTCCCTACTCAGCTCGTAAATGCCACCCCGGCGGCGCACAACCGTGTTTGTGTTTCATGTTTAATTTACAATACACGGTTTAACGTTATGTATTATATATTAATATATTTTCGATCGTTCCCAATAGTAAAACTTGCGGTTCAAAGGTTTAAAACTTTAAAATGCATGATATTATGTATTATTATTTACTCATCGGCGTTTGTCGATAATGTACAACAAAAAGCATAGATACCAAGTTACTGTATTTTATGGGTACGCCTTTAGACCGTACAATATTATATAACTTAAATGGTACACACTGTGCACACGAAAGAGAAATAAAAGAGAAATTTCCTTTTGGGTTCCCGCTATTTTTTCTTTTACATCCGAAATGCATCGCTATTTAATCATAATGAATAAATATAATAGTGACGGGATCACGAGATGCCAGTTTTAATTTCCTCTATAGCCATCATTGTTGCTCGATATTTTGATTATGTGTACATGAAATATATTAATCGGTTCAATGGATTTACATCATATATTTTGAACATTATGTTTATTGTTAAAGAATATACCCGTATTAGGATATTTATTTAAAACATCATTGAAAGTAGACACAAATCGATGTTGTACTTACAAAATTACAAATATTATGATCTTTGGATAATACATTACGTCATAATATATGATTTATTATATTGCGTTGAGGTACGAACTAACTCGGAACCAAAAATGACATAAACTAAATAATGTGTAAATTAGTATTTTGTACTCATTTTTTATATACAACATTGGAAACAATGTATAGTCAATATATTGCTATTTGGGATTTTAATGTTGTTGTTTTTATGATAAATTGTAGCCAGAATATTTTTAAATTTATTGTAACCACTTGGTGTCTTAGATATCTTTGGGCTGTTACACAAATTAACGCAATTAGTAAAATACGTTGGTTTAAGTTTTATTATAATATTATATTAGTTTATTTATTTTTTTTTATGTTTTTAGTTGATATAGGAAACCTAGAAAATGTATTAGGTAGGTATAGTTAACTGACTTTCACACAATAGTATACAGACATTATAACCAGGGTTATATTTTAGTTTATCTTTGTAAAGTTTATAAAGCAAAGTGCCTTTTTTGTGTCCAGGATAATCTAGAAAATACCTAACGGATTCAAACTGGGTTTTTTTTTTAATTTAAAGAGCATCCTACGGAGCAAGTTATAAGCATAGCTTTATGGACCCAACTCTTGGACACAGAATAAAATAGGAAAAGCTAGTCGCAATCTGTCTAGTTAAATTTAATTAAAATGTTAAGAAAAAAATGGTAAAACATTTTCTTTGACAAAGTCAGGTGAAACAACTAGATAAATTCTCAATATTGTATGAACTTAAATTCCTTCAGTCAACTTTAAAATAATGATTATGAAAACCTATAAGACATTAACGATTTTCCAGTAAACTTAGGTAAGTACATAAACAGTGGTACAAAAATATATAACGCCGTATGTTTGTTCATTTTTTCCCGGGGTAGGATTATGCAGCCATGTTTAATAAGTAACTTTAGAACTATACCCAACTATTGAATGCCTCTTTTGAATGCCCTTTTTTTTTACATTGTACGAGTTAAGTTTATAAGTATTGTAACACCATAGTAGCTATAATAATATATTTATTATGTGAGTTTTATTTTCAAACATGAAATGTATGAAATTTCTTAAGCCAGCTTTAAATAAAAAAAAAATACATTTTAATTTTAAGTACGCTCGTCTAGGTGTGAAGTTAATATTTTCCTACCAGTTTTTTGTTTGTAACCGAGTATTGTTAACGTCCAGGCATGAGTGCAAAACCTAAAATAACATTGAATGTCCAAAAGTGTGTTTTCTATTGTTCTTGAAAAATTATCGTTGTCTTTTTAAAGCCAGTTCATAAAACCACGTAAAACATAACAAACACGACAATACAATATGTATTATTTTAATTTTTTTTTAAATTTATAGTCGGGCGATGATATTGCTACGAGTTTGAGGACGCTACTTTTCCAATATGTATTTTCCCAGATAATTTTATTCGCTCACAGAATTTGTTTCCATAATAAAGGTAACGTCTGGACGTCACTATTCGAGAGAGAGATATGGACAGAGAAAATAAATACATAATATTATACGAATTTAATATTGTAATCTCAATAAGATGACGAAGACGATGATGAATAGCATCATATTATACATTAAGTGCGAGTTGACGACGACGTCTGAATATCTATAATATTATGTTGTAATATTATGTACTCGCGCGTGTACGATTTATTCGGTTAAATATTATATATACAATATAATATAGAAGTATGAAAGGACTTCGGTCCATGGACGGGCCTACGAAACGGATTCAATGCGCACCAGACGTTTCCTCCATTCGCGTGCTCCGTGCATCGCGGGTAAAAAGAACATTTTGCAAAATTGAAAATGTAAATGTACTACAACGGCGGTGAAGTATGCATCGTATAATAATATAGGTGTGTACGCGTATATACGGAAAGTTGGCTGACAAACTTTGTGCAGTCGTTCGGCGGCGAGAAATGAGAGAACGAGAGAGCAAAGGTATAATAATATACATATATAGTGTACTGAGAGTTTTATAATATATATATATATATATATATAAATGTATATAGATATACATAAACAAGGGTATTTCCTCTTCTACCACCTATGCTCGATTTGCTTAAAAAAAAAACTGATGAACAACAAAAGTCTGTGGAAAAAGTGTTGTTACGAAAGTAGTTTGCTTAAAAAGAGAAAAACGGATGCGAGAAAAACTCGGGTGCAATAGCAGATTGTTACCGGAAAATCATTATTCCGGAAAGTTTAGCTCAAAGTTATATGTGACGAGAGTATTGAAAAAAAAATGAAAGAAGTACCTTTAATAATGTACAGTTGTTCTTGAAATCAGTTTTTGAATTCTTCTTCTTCAATTTTTATGTATTCCGGTTACTACCAGTGCGGGCGTAGATTATATTTGCAAACGGATTTTGTAAAAAAAAATATGATAGTTCCAAAATCGCGATCGTTGAAATCTTACAGCGAGTTAAGGCCTGAGGTCTGGTATGACGTGTTATATAATCTATATTTATCAATTTTATTTTTATTTGCACAGAAACAATACACTTATTAAAAAAACATAATTATTGATACAATGCAATTTAATATAATTATGGATATAGCTAATAAAAAGTAATAAAACATTTTATTTTGATTAAATATTGCATCAATTGATAATCAACTGTACACCAACCAATTTCATGATTGTATATTCAAATATTACTGAGAAATCATAAATACAATAAATAAAATGAAATACATTTTGTTTTAATAGAATAATTAATGTAAAATAAAAAAATGGAATAAAAGTAATTATTGAATTAAATAATAGCTAGATACTTTTAGATTATCAGTAATCAAATTATTTTGTTTGTATATAATATATTAAATGTTATAATATTATAATTACTATATTATTATGTAGGTACTATTTTAACTTACTTCGATGTGTTTATTTTTAAAAAAATGTTTATTGTTGGTTTTGGTATTATGGAGTATTTTATTGTTGCTATTTAACCCTTGTAGGAACTCGTAAGAATTTTGTGTCAGATTAATTCTATATAATCAAATACACTTATAACATTATATTGACGACCCCTGTGTCATGCACATAATATTGCAATAATCGTTATAACACTGAAATACTTGGTGTCGTGCCTACTACAATGACCTGGTGTGGTGTAGTAGTGTGTATCTACATGCTGTAGCTCGAACATACTTTGTGTTCGGGATCACCGGATAAATACAAATGGAGATTTTCAAACTGCACACATTATCTAAACACAAAATGTTCTAACTCCACTCGGTGTTCAAAAAAATTTCAAATTGCACTCGGTCTGATCATTCCATATACAACTTACAAACTTCCAATTTAATTGACAATTGCCAGTGTGTGTCGTTCGATTTAATATTACAATGACAGCATTACACACAACGTAACTAATTAAAAAATGAATGTAAATACATAATTTTAAATTATTATTTTGAAATTGAATCAATATAAGGCAATTACTTTAAAATAAAAACAATAAAATGTGTATATTAAAAATACAGTTTATTTTTCACTGATATTCGTGGTACACTAAACAAAAAAGTTTTTATGTAATGATCGGAACAAATGCTGTTTGAAAATTTCCATTTTCTGCCCCAAGTGCAATTTTACATTGATCTACGTGTTAACGGTAAATTATGTTTTATATATTAATATTATAATGTAAAATAATTACAACATGATATGGAATAAATTAAAAAAGGAACAAATTGTATAATAATTGACAACACGTAGCTAGAGCTAAAAAATGCATATGGATCTAAGTCCATCGATGCATTATACAATTTCGAACCTTTTGGCTTAACAATGAATTAAATAATAAATATATAAACAATAATTTCTGGTAAATATTACACAGCTATTTGACATATATTTGAATTTTATAAAATGAAATATTAATAATAGCATAATTAATATAATAATTTGACATTCTGCTGTAGGTATAAATAACGCGAGTATAATAACCAAATGCCATTTGAGACGATTTATATATAGTAATTAAATACGTAAATAAATAGATTTAAAACTCCTAAAATAATAATAACTGTTGTTTGGAGCTCAGGTGGCCTGTTTGGTCCTAGCTATTTAAAAAACCACACTCACCTTACAACGAATAAATATAAATTAATAATATAAAACATTTGTGAAGGCACACCTTAAGATATAGAAAATATATAAACGCTGTGGTGATTTGCCCTCGCGGAGATGTGTAGTTTAGTATTTATAATAATAAATGCAATGGCTATTTATGTACTCAATATAAATAAAAAAAGAAGCATCGATTAGCATCTAGAACAAAATTTGAAAGCGAAAGAGATCAGTCAAAAATCTCTATAAATGTACCTATATCAATGGTATGCGTGATCAGGTGAACATAACACTACGTACTATAATATTGTACGAAAATCATGACGCACATAATAATATTATAATCATAATATTTCTATATATAAAAAAAAAAAAAAACAAACCACAAAGACAGATAATTATTTTGTATTGTGAGTGCAAGTGTTTATGTGTGTCGGAAGGTAATGGTCGACGTGCGTACACCATTTAAAATATGTGATAATAAAATAATGATAATTTTGCGATCGTGTTTAGTAGGAGGTTATAATATTACTGTCATATATGACGACAGTCGTGCATCGATATTTCAAAATATGTAAAAAGTACACGGAGACGAGCAAAATAAGCAATTAATTTAGGTCAGCCCAGTGAAGCGCGAATGTCTTACAACCGATACCTTACAATAATGAATGCCGATTGTAAATAATTTACATTACTGTAATAAAACGTCGCTGTCAGGAGGAGCACGGTGGCTCTTCTGCCGGGGTATCGGTGGTAAAGCGGTGTTTCAACAGTACCCATGTACCAGCTATATGTATGGTAATTTGAAGGTATTATAATATCTCGATAATTCACAGGTAGTTCGGATAATACCTATGAAATAAAATAAACCTATTTTATGTTATTATTATCACTATGCTGTTTCTAATGTTGTAGGTATGCGGTTTAAAATCATTTTTTTTTTTTTTGGTTATTGACATATTATAATATAATGTCAGTTATTTGGAAACAGTAGATTCCACTTTGACACTGTCTCGATAATGCGTTTCTTTACACCGTGCTAGCAGTCAAAACTATCAGTAATATTATAGCTGTTGACTTGTAAACTCATAATATCGCGGCGAGTGTGGTCGCTTAGCAAATCGCGAATGCCGAATAACACTTTCAACGTAACAATAGCTGTTTTAACCTACACGAATGGTTCTATCAACGATAACCATGTTTGGATTATATTATTATACCTAATGCACTATCGTACCGCAAGCCGCTGCTACCTTAAATAACACACCGTATACCGGTATAATGTTCGAAAAAAAGCTCCTCTAAAATCTAACGATATAGTTTATACTCGAAGGTATTTCGTTATTTTCGGAATACTGCGAGCACATGCAGTATGTATTTTGGTCTCGAGAGAACCGTAAAACAGGATTGATGTTTATATGCTCGTCTCATTCATTTGCAGAAGGTCGTGGATATTTTAAACTTCTCTCTTTCTCTCTTTTTCTCTCTCTCTCTCTCTCTCTCTCTCTCTCTAGGTTGAAGATACATTTCCGCGCAATCATTTACTCTCACGTTCTCGCGCACGCACACTTTTAAGTATACATATTATGTTTAAAAAAAAAAAAATGTTTTTATATTATATACTGCACATTTATATACTAGGTACTATACAGAGTGTTCTGTTGTGCGTGTTTGCCTGCGTTTTCCTGCATGTGCAGTGTATACTTAAGAAGTATTACTTATATTATATAACTGGGATAAATCTTTCCCGTTCCGATCAGCGTATATTTGCTTTTGGCTAAAAATAGTATTTTTAGATGAAACAATATAAAGACTCTACATAATAATATGTTCTAGTTGTATTTCAGGGTATTTTGAAGTATGTAATAATATGAATATTAATAATATAATTTCCGAATGTTAATAATATGTAATCTCTTTGTTACAATTGTGCAAATATCTCAATAAAGCTGTTGACACATACGGTAAATAATATTCTGCCGGCACGTGCTGTCTTCCAGCATTGAATATAGATTGTGAGAATATAATGCCAACATGGTATATGAGCTTTTATGATAACAATTGTTGAATAAAAAAAAAAGTAGTAATAAGTTATTACCAATAACTAATGAAATTATGTTTCAAATTGGTTGTCGACTGACATAATATTAATATTTAATTATTTATATAAAATAAAGTTTCCGTGGTGTTGCATAATATGTGAGTACACAATTATAACTTAACAAACACAAATTTGAAAAAAAAAAATTTAGAATATAAATATGATTTTATTACAACGCGTTATGATTATGGTATTGTTGTTTATATAAGCCAATTCATTACAAACTATTTTATTAGTGTATCTACCTACTTTATTGTTAAAGCATATTATAAATCCGTACCTAGCTGAAATAATTGCAATGTATAAATCCTCGATATAAATTGTATTTGTCATTATTATTGTTTCTACATTATTTGTATTTAAAATATATTCTGATAATCATTTTGTGTAATATTTGGCCATGCATAGAAATATAATTTTATTAAGGCACTAACTATTACACAATCCGAGCTATTAGGCATTATATATTGGGCTATTAGGTATTTCATCATTTTAATGCTATTGAATTTTTATGTAGATACAATAAAAGTCATTATAAAAATTGCCGGAGAAAGAAATAGGTTAATATAATATATCTACTTGAACTACAAAACGAACAATTATACGGCTGTACTCAAATGATTTTTAATGTAAATGTACAAACATATTTTGTCGGAAATGTATTCATGGTAGAGTAGGTATTAAAACATATGTAATGTAGGTATGACATAATATGCTGTTGGCACGTAGTACAAATACCAAATACTAGTGTAATTAGCGACGTCATACAACATCGTTAGACCGAAATCATCAGCCTGATGGCATTTTGAAATAAGATAAAAACTATAGGAGGTATTTTTAAACAAAAGTTGCACCAGAAATTGAAACAAACTCGAGAAGAAAAAAAACAAAGTCATCAACATGACAGCGTTGCGGCGCGATAATACACCGTGCTTTCTATTTTTTTCTATCGAAACAAACCATTAAAAACAATGTGTATATTTTGTCGTTTCGATTTGTTGACTTTCTTTTACCACGGGCTTCGGTCTGTTTCAGAGGCTCGTCGCACACAAGACGTGTTATCGCACACGAAACGGAAAACTCTTATTCGCCGGACGACGCCAAAGTGCAGTACAATAACTGCAAGGGTGGTGCACTGCGATCGGCACTACTGAAATATTGTATGTACAAGTATCGAATATTGTATCATAATGTCAGAAGACAATGTGCCACCTAACCGTCACCCGTCACTCGTCAGCTATTATCCGCGACAAACGAAAAGTTATTTCGTACCTATTATATATAAAATAAAACAGAATTGCAATACTTTTTCGGCGTCAACTACACGTATATTATTTTATATTAAAAAAAAAAAAAAAACTGACATCGGTTCTGACGAGAAAAAAATGCAGCTGCCGTGGACGCAAAAGACAGTTAATTAATAGATAAAATAATATAGTGATAATAATATTATGCGCATATCGGAAAACGTGCTCGCGTTTATATGAATGCCGATAACGCAATTTCTACGCCAACCGCACCGTATACTCACGACGATCACATATTATAATATGCAGGTATTGTTATGTGTATATTATTTAAACGCTCGCGGTCCAGTCGTCGGGCGGTCACCGCAATGACGACGACGGTGCGTAATTCTACACAGCCGTCGTCGTATAACACGCGCGGAGAAGTAAAAATAAATTTCCAGTAAACAGCCACCCTCGGGAAAACGATTACTGCGAGTTAATATTATTCTCGCACGCGCCCGCCGCCGTCAGCCGCCGGCCGAGTTTCGGCGTTCCGTCCGGGGGAGGAGGGCTGACTTTTCGCGGCGCTTTTCCACCGGCCAAGGGTCGACCGCGAAGCAATAACGATGATTTTAAATCTCGTCTCCGGGGCCACGGGGTGCAGTTCTCGCGCCGTTATGTTGTATTTTATGGCGTGCGCGGGCGGCAGAGTTAAGGCCAATATACTGACGCCATAAACAACGGGAAACCGTATAATAATAATAATAATATATAAAAGACGCGCTCCGTCGTCGTTACTCGCCGTTGTGCCGGCGGCGTGGTCATCGGCGTGCATGTGGTGAGGGGGGGGGTGAACGTGGAACATTACCGAGGGCAATTGTACTCGCGATGTATACCTATAATACGACCAGCTATATATATATATATATAATATATATGTATTATATTGTTTAATATTATACTACCCTCACACTTTCCTATGGACGAATGCCGAAATACCGAATGAGGCCGATATATTCCGAGCTCGGTTCCAGCTGTACCGTCGAATAGAAACGATAATACGACATGATATACAGGACGAGAGGAAATTCACGGAATTTTTAGAGTTCTAAGTCAGATCCTTATATTATGCCAGCTGGTAGAGGCCAACGAGTGAGTGTGTGTGTGTGTGTGTGTGTGTGTGGATAACACTGCAGCAAGGTCTCAAATATTTATCTCCCCCGGTAAAATAATGCCACAGACATAAATACTGAGACGCGAGTCGTATAACGACACCAAGAAAGACGACGGGGGGTACCTGGTTATTAAAACTCCAAAACGTTTTCCTGGTAGTGACAATAATATTATTTGTTCAACAAATTCCAACGAACTTTATGTTTCTGATCCGAAGCTTAATTAAAAACGACCGCTTCACCGTAACTAGTGAATGTAGTGAATGCAAGTGCAAAGGTCGCGACATTATGAAGGTAATATTTTTTCAGTGGAAATTTCCTGTAAGGTAAAATTAAGAAAAGTAAAATTGTTTAACACCATCAATAGCTATCCCAAAACGACAATTTCCGACAATTTCACCAGATTATTTGTTACCACTTAACATGGAATGGTTGTGTCACGTAATATGATATATTTGATATACCATATACAATATATATACACATACGGGATGGGAGAAAAAGGATGGTCTCCGATATGTCGTACTCAATCACATCGGTAAATAGTGTTTTTCTTACTCAAAATGAACGTTATATTATTTAACCCTTAAGCAAGCGCGTGGGGGTCTAGTTGACCCCCATCAAAAATAAAACTCATATATTACAAAAAATACGATATGTTTATATTTCTATTTTTGGAAGATGGTTTGTATAATAATGTTGATTCGATTTTCGTAAAATAGAAAGTTTTAAACATGTAAAACAGCTTCAACATGGGCTTCAACATGGGATTGGGTCATATTTACCCCCACGCGAGTTGTACCGTCACAAATTTTTTTGTGGACTTGTATTTTCATAATGATAATTATATTTTATATACACATGGCTGATTGTGCTGATTGTGATTTCGGAATAGTTATAAATATAATAATAAAATGTTTTGCATAGTAATAAGATTTAAAATTAAACTAAGAAAAATGGTTCTACAGTTGAAATACACAAACAATGTATAAATACATGACACGTTCGAGCTCAAAGAAATATAAGAAAAATTAGTGTAAAACAAATTCTGTTCAAGTAAAAATTTTTTTTAGTTGTCCAAAAAATAAGATTTTTAAGTTTAAATATTTTTTTTACAAACCAAAATTTTAATATGAAGTTGTCAAGTTTTGTTTTGTTTTTTTTTTCGTAATATAATTTTTAGTAACTAACATAGGTTTGTGTTTATTTTTATTTTATTTTTATTATTACATTTTTATAAATATTTATGTATCATATAGTAACCAATTATGTCTTCAAATTTAAAAAAACGAACTTTCTGTACTTATGTTACACATTTTTAGAAATGGGGTCTGATAGACCCCCACGCGACTATAAACGTTAAAAAGAGGCACGCGCCTGCTTAAGGGTTAAACTGAAAAATTATAATCTTGCAATGATAACTAAAAACTATTCCCACTATAAAATTGGGCGAATAATTCTGTATGAAGCGTAAAGCAATACCATTCTAACCATTTTAATACCAATAACTTGGTTATTTGTATTAAGAACTACAATTTTTAGAATCTGTTTAACCTTTAATAATTTTTTTTAAACTGTTTAGCATGGAATTCAAATGTATTTATATCTTTAAATCTATGTTTTAGTATGGGGATTTAAGACAAAGATTAATTGGAGTCGCGTACCTATCAGAATATTGATGTTTTATATACATAGTTACGTAGTTTATTAGTGTACAAAGTATAAAATATTCTGGGTATGTGCGTTTTGAATTTTCCATGACAGATACTCTATCACATTTTGGTTAAAACGTTTTAAGATTGTACTTGCTGCCAGATATATTTAAAAAAACATCCGGTTAATGTTAAGTGTTTTTGACGCAGTAGATTTTGCGTTCGATTTTGTTCAGTCCACCACTAGTTATAAGAAATAAAACCGATTGGTATGGTAGAAATCTATAAAATATATTATATAAAAAATAAAATAAAAATAAATAAATAAATAAATAAATAAAATAATATATAATATAATAAAATAAAATAATATATTTTTTTTTTTTTTATTAGAAGAAGCCTCGGCAGCGGTGGCCATTGGCTGACAATGTTAACATTATTTTTTCATAAAAGTGGTTTTTGTATAGTTTTTACAGTTTAATTTTTACATATTATAATATAGTCTACTTGTTTACAATAAATGTTCGATTTCGAGATCTTTTATGAGGTTTAGTGTCTGTTCGATAGCAGATACGTTTGGTCCTAGTGATTGATCTAGAAACTCTGGTATGTTGAATTTGTATCTTGCAGCTTCTGTTTGTAAGCATTCGACGAGTATATGTTTGATAGTGAGATGGACTCCACAAGTTGCACACTTGGGTTGTTCTTCTCTGCTCATTAGGTAACCGTGTGTGTAGCGAGTGTGACCTATTCTTAGACGTGTTAGTATTACTTCTTCTTTCCCGTTGAGGTTTGATTTGTTTTTCCAACGGTCAGTTGTTCGTTTTATCTCGCTGAGCTTGGTTTCTTTTCTTCTCCATTTGAGTGACCATTTTACTTCAATAGCAGTATTAATACATTTTAGAGTGTCTTCATAAGTACAGAATTTCTCGCTTATTTCTAAGTTAGCACTATTGGCTGCTTCCTTCGCTAGACAATCAACTCTTTCATTACCTTCAATGTTACTGTGACCAGGTATCCAAAAAATAGCTATTTCGTTTGGGAGGTCGTTTATTACTTCTATTATATTTGATTTTATATTGTTGTTTCTATGACTATTTAAACATTTTACAGAGCTTAGTGAGTCTGTAAATATGACGTAATTATAGTTCCGATTCGAAAAATAATATATTATATTATAATATAATAAATTATAATAAAATAATATTATATTATATTTATTATATATATATATAATATATAATAAATATTATATTTATTATATATATATATATAATATATAATAAATATTATATTATATTATATAATATTATAATATTGTTATATTATTTAATTATTTTTTATTATTATAAAAACAGATTTAAAATATTTTTTTGTGTCTTCTCAAGATCAATTATTCCACTTTTTTTATTTCATTTTTCTAAAAAAAATTATTTAAAAATGTTTTCATTTGATTTTTACTTTTGAGAGAATTTTATACGAACAAAATAAAAATGTTGGAGAGATAATATCTTTTATACTTTTTTATGAACTCATCACATAAAAGTGACGAATTTAAATTCATTGTTTTAGAATTCTTATAGCTTAATTACACAAATCAGTACGTTGAAAATGAGTGTCCAAAACGTGCGAGAATACAGTTCTGCATCGAAATAATGAATCATATCTCTTCCATTTACCATAAACAATACAGAATAAAAGAAAATAATACAATTTAAGTCCACGTTAAAAAGTGTATTATAAAACAATTGTAAACTAGTTCAGCTATTTTTAAATCTAGTACAGATTACCGATATAACCAAATGATTTGTCGCATGTGTACTAACTTACAATATTATATTATGTAGTTTATATTACAAATTTAATGCTACCAAGAATCAATACCATAATCAACCACATAATGTATAAGTATTAGGCAATTATGAATACATTATGTATCTTATTATATTTTTGATGGCACTCAATTTTCATTTTAAATCTTACTCATAACTTGCCAAATTATCATTAAAAACATCAATATTTTAAGTAACGAGAAAACATAATCTCGTTAAGCAAGGTAGACTGAGTACGTATATAATATGGGAGGTCATTATTTTTTATCCTCTTTGTACATTTTCACAAATGCCAGTCCTTTCCTTAATTTTTAATTTTGTATAAGTTAGATTTAAATATGACCCTGTTCAAGTTTATAGCCAGCCGTCCGTTAGTAGAAGAAGCGTAGTTTCTTAAATATGCAGTCGATCTGCTTTTCGAACAGTTTACTTTTGTACACCTCAGGTGGTTGTCCACAGATAAGAAGGCAAAAACGTTTAATCTGTTTAAAATCAGTGTCCTATACGCTTTTACGGGCGAATGCTGTTTGGTTTGAGAAAATTCGACTGAGTCTAACAGTTGTGAATCGGTATTAAATCATTTATTTATACTACTGTTATAATTTGATAATCATAATAATATATTATTTTTAATGAAATGTACGTACTATGTAGGTAGAATATTATAATAAGAACAAGTGTCATAATTCTATTTCGATTTATGGGGACGAAAAAGTATCAGCAAGATAATACCATATGGCTATGTAGTGTACGCACAAAGTATCAAAACGGAAATGTATTAAAAAAAACGGAATCATTTAAGAAACTTCGTTATTTTAATGTAACCATGACAGATACTATCTATAGAAAAACATGTATTCAAGACAACTTTCAAACCGAATGCGACGGGGTGAATAATACTTGTAATATAATTACTCTGTATTACACAAGTAAACAATGCGTTTGTAAACAAAATAATTGTGGGCGGTTAATACCCTGCGTGTAAAAAGACTCGACGGAAAAGCAAATAATTATATCGCAAGATTTGTTCGTATATTTTTATTCGTATACTATTATACTGTGGGGAGCGGTGGCGTTTTAAAATGTTTCAAGTTTTGACAACTCATTGTGTGTTTGTCGTCTGCGTAAATAGATCTCGCGGCGACGACGAATGATCGATACGGGCCAATATGAATAGCTGCTGCCTCCAAATGTATGAATAAAATAAATATAATCTGTTCCAAGTCCTTGTAGTATATTTACTTATTTCCGAGACAAATATTGACCAAAGTTCTCTTGAATATATTTTTATCATCCGATCCATTGTCGACGAGATTGCACACCTATATAGGTAATACTATTCAACCCTCACAGTCACTATAATATGCTCTTATGGATGATATTATCCACCCGCCGGTTTACATTTTGAAGTTAAACTGAGTGTTACGATTTTACATCGATGTCGAATCGCTTTTCTGATTGTGTGCTATAATGTTTATTATAATAATAATATGTATTATGTGCAACAGTAAATAGTGCACGATAATATTATAATAAACTATAGTTGCAACCGAGAATGCATCACAAATGAGTACTTTTTAAATAATTTTGATTTTTTCCTTATCACCGTACCAACATAATACCATTGCTGGTTTAATAATATTATAGATCATATACCGCTATTTATCATATTATACACACGTTACCACTTATCATATTATAATAGATAATATTTTTGTACATGAACAATTTATGCTTGCAACGTCATGGTTCAGCCTAATGCCCTAATGGTTATTATAATAATCAACTATTGGCTATAGTACGGTCTACTATGTCTGAGTTAGACGATCACCGTAACGAGCACGGAATAGTTTAAGGTGAACTCTGTGTGTAGCATATTTAACCAATACATTTAATCTTAGTGACCACTTTAACCAACATACCGAAAGAGATAAAACACATATAATAAATGTAAGCACAATATCGAGCACCCAAGTAGAGGTAGAAGAATCAGCTAAAATAACGATGAAAAAACGACTAAAAAAATAACAAAAGTTGTAATTATTTCATTATTTATGTCTTGGATAAATTGAAATCATAAACTTATTTTATGCGTTGCTGAAATTATCACAAATATTTCATCCTACACGACAATATCGAAGAGACTTTTTGGCGACGGGATATGTGGAGCATCGTGTACATGCGTGTAGTTATCATGGTAAAAGGTCGTTTCGCGAATCGATTCGAACACCAGGTGGTTTTTCTTTTATAATGATTTTTTTTTCCTAATAAATTATCAAACGATTGCCCAGGTTTATTATAATTTTATACTGCAGCACAGAATATTATACGCCGTCGGCCGTTTTTCGGACATCTCGCACATATACACACACGCACGTACACGCACACATGCACACTGACCGTTCGACGAACGCTTATAATAAAACGCCACTAATGCCCTGGGGAGTCGTCGAAGAAAAAAAAAATGCCGGACGACCCGTTCGAAAGGCAATAAAAGTGTTTTTAACTATATCGCGGTTGAATTCGGTCTGACCGATATGGTTGCGGGGGGGGGGGTGAGAGAGAAGGAGACGGAGCGACGAGTCTCGACTCTCGAGAGGGTAGGACCCTCCTGCTGTAGGATTTTTCCGCAAAAGCGTATGCAAAACTGCGGCCAGTCCGATTCTTCGAAAACATAATAATATAATAATATATTACAACCACCGCCGTTATTAGGATCCAAAATATTACTGCTGTGCTATTATTGACCATTTAAAACATTCAATCGGACATATTATTTCGTTTAACGCGTGTTTCAATTACGAGTACACGTATAATAATTATACATCGCGCCTAATGGTTAATATTATTATTATGATTTATAAATATTGCATTGTACAACCTAACCCCAATGACCCTATTGTTATACAGATGAACGACAAAACGATAATATAAAAAAACGATTTCGTCCATTGTTCAAACCTAACCAAATATTTTTGCAATGTGAAATGAAATGGCTTTTAAAAAAGGTCACTACAAAAGCGAGCAATAACTATACCGCATTATTAGTGGATATGCAATAAAACCAAACCAATTTAAAAGCGTCCAGTCTTAGTGAAAACAATATTCTAATGTAGTACATTATTATGGGTATTTTATCGTTGGATATTATTGTAAATCACATTACAATATCATAAACATTACAAATACAACTACACAAAAAAAAGTGGGCAAACAGGATCTTAAGGTGTTGGGTCTCTGTATTAGATGTGTTAAATTTGAATTCAATGATATTTAAACAATTTTGAGCGAAGACTGTCTGTCAGCCTATCCAATAAGTACCCATATTTATGATAATACTATTAAAGTAATTTATTTTACTATTAATTGAAAATGTGTATAAGACATAATAACAAACTATAAAAGTTTTAAAAGTAGGAACCATGAATATTTTTCATATTACACCAAAGTAATTGAAATTAATATTCTTTGTTTCAATACTTAGGTTTTTAATTGTGTACACATTTTAACTTAAAATATCTATAAAAAAATGTGTCACATATATTTTAAGTTTTTAGTTATAGTATGAACATTTTATAAAAAACCTTGTTTTAATTGTTCAATCCTTAGCTATACAAATTTAATATTGTATGCATTTATAAGTACATAATAATTTGAAAATGTATATGATTTTGATGAATTTTGTCAAAGTATAAACTTTAAACTTTAAATGCATATAAAAAAGAGTGATTATGTGTTTTGAATATTTTCGAAATAAAATTAAAATTCCAAAGTTTATGAATAGCTCAAAAGATTTAAAATATTTTGAAACTGTATACTGTATAGAAAATGATAATAAAACAAAATTGGTAAAAAATGGAAGTATAGCAATAAGGGGTTATTCGTTTTTGAATTACAACAAAATATCAAAAATTGTTTGAGAAATGGTTATTTTACGGATGAATATCTAATGTCGTAACAATTTAAACTTCAAATGCTCATAAAAAATTAATGTGACTTTCTGGTAAACTTTTTTTTTATTATTATATAGGTAAATAGAAACACACGTAAGGAATCTCGTATTAAATTTTAAAACCTTAGATATGAAAAGAAAATTTTTAACTTTGAAATAATTTGAATAATTTCGCGATTATATGAGTTTTGTTTAAATCCAAACTTTAAATCAAAATTTTAATAAAATTTATTTTATTTTAATTCAAGAGCTGAAAGTGTTTTCAATTATTTTCCACTTAATATTATGTACACGGTCTTGAGAAGTTACAACTAATAAAAAAAACATATACCTATAGCTAAATGAGTGTTATATGATTTAATAAATAATAATGTGGCATGTTTTAAAGATATATTATGAACATTATTGATTTGAATTAAAACATTGATGGTTTTTTTTATCACTTTTAGGTATTGTTAAATTGAACATTTTGTAAATAGGAGAAACCAGCATAATATTATAGTCATATTATGAACATTTTAAGAAAAAAAAAACCGTGGAAGTCATTATTTGTCCAAATTACACTGATATTTTATAATATTCGGTCTAATGAATTTTTAATACAAAAAAAAAAAAAATCTTAATTGACGTTTTAAGATTGCACTTACTGCCAGATATATTTAAAAAAACGTACGGTTATTGTTAAGTGTTTTCGACGCAGTAGATTTTGTTCAGTCCACCACAATTTATAGGAAATAAAAAATTAAATTTAAAAAAATAATACGAAATCGGTACGACAATAACAATTTGATTTCCGGTTGCCAGAACGATGCGAGCCTCTGTGCACGAGTGACGGTAATTTTGATGATATTTATTCGCGGAAGCAGCCCACTTACTATGACATGCACAATGGCAAGATCATAAACACAAGAGGAGGAATTTCACGGGATTCTATTTCTGCTATTATGATTTTCGTTTCTTTCTGTTAAATCAGTCGGCAAAATATCCGAAAAAAAAAAAAAAAATACACGAAAACGTCTTTCGTTTCACCGTCAGCAGCCACTCGTCACCCGCACGGTTGGTGTAATATAAAAAAAAATATGTGCGTGTGTGTGAAAACCTTCGCCGCGTAATCTGCGCACGGCGTGCCTCGGGCAGACGCTAGTCCTTTACCGATGCTGACCCGAGACGACGATGCGTATTTCGGGATGATGATAATATTGTAAGTAAAGTTCGTGTCTCTACGATGTTTATGCGATGCATCCATACCAATGTACCAGCGTTCGGTAAACGCGACGACCAATTATTTATGACGAACGGCTTATTGCCCTGCAGCGGCGACAAGAACATCGTAATATTATTATTTGTGTAATGTACGGCCGATGTAACAATCAATAATAATGATTATCAAGTGATACGTGCAGTTTGTTACAAAAAAATCGTTGAAATAAATAACGTACTTTGAGTTTGAATTTATTAAAAAATTTTTAATAGTGACGTAATTTTGTTTAAAAATGCACGTAATTACCTTTTTTAATTTTAACGATTTTATCCATAAACGATATAGTGTGATTCGACAGTGTGGACGACATAAAATAATATTAATATTATGGTATCGCTGCATTTATTCACGGTCTTATTCGACAAAAACAAGTAGCTTACACTGATACTTGCAGTCGCGATTGTCTGTATTGCTGGATAACAATTGTCACTGTTTTATTTTGTATAGAATTTCGATAATAATTTGTTATTATCTGCTAAAGCAGTGTCGTTAGAGAAATATATCCGTTATTGAAGATGATTTCGGTACGATTCAACTTCACTTTTAAGTTTATACAACTATAAACTTCTACCAATTAATTAAAACGTTATATAACGTTATTATTATACCGTTTATTTAATAATATCAAATTGTAAATTTTAATTAAAATCTAATATTTGAACTCGCACAGTATACAATCAATTTAAGTAGTGTTGCGATTGAATGAATATGTAATTTTAACATTTTATTAAGATATTTTGTCACAATATATTTAGAGGTAGATTAGGTACCTAGTGTATATCAAAACATTTCTCTGAAACTCAAATTATAACCGATTGTAATGGCTTAATGTAATAGCTACGTCGTACGAAAAATAATATATATTATAATAAACACAAATCAATTCGGTAAAAAACTGTGTTGAATTCACAACATATTATATTCAAGCAATAATTATGATTATTTGTTCAGACTTGAACCAAAATTAAAAACATACATTTTATTTAGTCATATTAACTCCGATCAGAAATTAGATCACTCAAAATCTAAAAACCTGGATAACTCATATAGTCTTATTTCGTTTTGTTTTTAGATGGTCTTAGATTTGATATAAAGTTTCAATCATTTATAGTGTCTATATTACTATAATTTTTCGTTGTGCACGGTAAGCTTTTATGTTGAAAATCGTTTTAAGTAACCAATCTAATTACTTAAAACTACTAAAGAATTTAATAAAATCATATTAAGTATTAAAACTAAAGAGCTTGACTAGAATCTGTCAGTTCAGGAGAAAATCACCGTCGCTATGCAATCGCGGCCAAATTAATTGTCAGTTCAGCGTAATTTGTTATTAAGACGATTACCACATCACCAGACAAGGTTTTTTCTTCTTGTCGTTATTTATTTCCATTTTAAATTATACAACCTCACGTTCGACTTATTGTGTACACGTATCTATATAAATACAAAATATTATGGCCGTTTTTATACGTAATATATTGTAATTTGGGGAATTTAATTAAACTTTAATCGACCGTTTTCACCTCTTCGCCGATCGCGGAGTCACATCCTGGCTTAAACGCATTTAATAACATTAGATAAATTCGAATTTAAACGAATATTATATTTTGTTTAAATTATCTCGAAACGTATACATCCATTTCCATTCGGAATCACTCGATAAATCATTTAATCCATTTTGCAATTACATCAACGGCCGCAAATATTGAGCTGTAAAATTATAAATTAATTAATTGGATAAAAAATTCCAATTATGCATTCAAACAAGTCTCTATCGATGAAGTGATCACAAATCAATAATAATAGCTGTAAGTTGGTTGTAGATAACACTATTGACGTTTAATTGGTATTTATACAGTTAAGGTGGCCAACTATCTAATGGATATTTGATCAACGTCTGAGTTTTTTCAGGGTAAGGACAATTGATTTCGGTCAGTCGATCGTGAACTTGGTCATCCTCATTTATTATTTTCTTTATTTTTGCAATTGTATGTTACATGGTAAGATGAAATAATTGGTAAAATAATACCTAATGCATTTTATATTCGTAGGTTAAACAAAGACTTATAAACATTAAACGAAATTCGAGGGAGAGTGAGTATCGATCGACTTAAAATTATGTTGTGATTGACCACAATCAAGCCGTTTGCCACAGATATAAGACGTACATGGTTTAGTATTAGACTTATAATAGCTGGTTATTTCGTCTGCTGAACTCGAAAATTAAAAAACCAATAAACATTTATGTAGACTTTTATCATAAGATGTAACATCCGATAAAAAAGTTCAAAAAAATATAATATTAATTAATTGGAAATGATTGTGTATACCTATTTAAATATTTATCGTTCAAGCCGTAGTTATGAGTTTATGAGTGAAGTGAATGATTTACAATTTTAATAATTCCATATAGAAGAAGAGAAAATAATGTTATATTTATAAATATTATATAACTACCATACCTATTTTCGTATACTACACTTATATTATAAGGCGTTTAGTCTAAATAATTACGTTATTGCATAATATGTTGGTGTGTATGCAAGTGTACGCAAAATTATTAATTTATTTTAAAACATTGAATAATACGGTTGTGCACAAAATCAAATCAATCTGAATCCATGTATAGTCTCTGTGGGATTACCAATTTAATATTTCTCTGTTCAGTTAGATTACTATCCGTACGTCGCTTACGAACTAATACGGTAAATATTGTATGTATAATATTATAGGTAAATTAGATGCTATATGTAATGAAGTGTTCTCAGTGCTGTACAATGATACCGACCTCATCCTCAGTATTAATTTCCATGTTCCTGCATACTTCTCTTAAACCATTCCCTCTTCAATTATTCTCTTCCCACTCAACCACATATGTCCACGGCCCGCAGACCATGCACATAATGTAATACATTGCGCAAATTCTATGAATTCTAGTTTTAAACTTAGATACAACTGTAATTAACAGTTGTTTTGAATGTTTTAGTGTATTGTATATGCTATGATGTCAACAAATGTTTTGTTGTAATATTTTAATTTTTAAAATACAAAAAATGACTAGTTGATTGTTAATAAATAAATTATAATTCTATAATATGTATAATTGAGAACGATAACACAAAACATATAGATTAGCAATTTGATACGTCATGTTACTTTTGTAAAACTTTAACGATTTTCTCCTAGCTGAACATTTAATATTTTATGTTATTATTATAACTGTTTAGACATGCAATTGTTTTTGTATTTTTTACGACGAGCTTATATCATATTTACGTACGAGTATTATATTATATTATACGACAGTGGTAATGGTAGTACGGTGTCTAATCGTATTTCATAGTGGGGAGAAACAAACATAAAAAAAAATCAAAGAAATAAAGCGAAACAGAGAGGGATCGGTACCGTTGCCGAAGTAAAACTTTATCTTCCGCCTTCTCGCAAATATTGCTCTTACACAATACCCGAGACGACACAGACAGAAATCACCGCCGCCGAGTCGGCCGAGTTTTGATTTTAATTAAATAAAACCTACCGAACCAATAAGCGGCGGCGGCAATGGATATTAAAGGTGAAATTAATTGCTATTTCAATGGAATTCGTGGGCCGTTCGCTATGTACCCACCGCCGGCCGTCGTCGGCGGTATAATAATTGTAATAATAAATAATACGCAAACGCGTAATACACCCCCGCATCGTTTTTAATTATTTTAAAACCCGTTTGTGTCGAGTCAAAAGTTTTTCGTGCATGTCCCTTGTACCGCCGGCAGCACAGACAGCGTGGAATCTGGCTTTCGTCGCATCATATCTATTTCTATACAGCACACGCAGTTTTGACAACACGGGTTTAACATCTGCTGCAACAATGTCGTCCAGGTGCATCGCAAGTTCAGTGCGAAGAGGAGGCAGGGGGTTAGGCATATTTACTGGCCGAATGGTTTAGGTTTATATTATGTTATATCTTGTTATTAATCAATACCGTTATTATTAAGGATTGATGTCGCGGTTTATTTCGTCGTGAAACATAGTAGACGAATAAGCTGCTTTTGCCCCGTCAAAGTCTGCAGGTTTTCCGGACCGTCACAGTTGTATATCCGGTCGACCGAAATGATATATACTTGGTAGTACACACATATTATATCTATATTATACACACACACACACACACACACACACTTCAAGCGGTGCGTTTGAAGGTGAAGTATAGTATATATGTGTAAGTGTGTGTGTGTGTGTGTGCGGTGGCCGATATCGGAAATCTACTTCCTGCCCGCGTATCTTGTCTGCGATGTGGTGGGGAAGTCAAACGAGTTGCATCGGGGGTGTAACGAGTGGCTGGAACTCTCGAAGCTTAGAAATAGCAAATAGACGGGTGACTGGAAAAAAATCCGACGTAGGGATGGGGCGGGAAAGGAATGCGCGATCGGCCATATGAGTGGAGGAGAAGGATGAGAGGAAAAAAACGTCCCGTAGATTAAATCGAGTAAAACCGGCACGCCGGTACTTTGTCCCGAGAAAATAACTGAACTTTTTTCATTAGTGCGCCGCAGTAAAGATTCTACAGGAATTTTCTAAAGTTTGATTTATATGCGAGTGCATGCACGGCGTGTGTATACATAGTATCTAATTGATTTTTCGATAAAATAAGCAAAAAATTACAATACCGGAAACCGTTATAGGTCGATATTTGTTATAGTATTGTGTACATACGTTGTGTGTGCATTACGGTTTGTTGTAACATATGCAAATTATACGAATCAAACATTATTTATAAAGTAGCTATGGTGTAAGACCACGGACGTTGTCGTCGGCAACTCGCATTTTTAACGGTATCTACCGACAAAGTATTATGGATTTGTTAATAATGTAATTGTTTTGCGTTTTAAAATGTTCCAAAGTTAGTATAATTATTATTGATAATGATGATGAAAATAAAAACGATAACAGAGTATTATATTATTATATGGCAGTCTTCGATATTATTCTCTTTGGTCGAGAAAACGAATATTTTTAAAATAATTACTTTTTAACAAAATTACCGTTCTTGAAAGTTTACACAAACTATATTATCATTCCGTACAAGTACTCAAATGCTGCAATTCAATTAAATTGAAAGCTTTTAAAATAATTTAATACGTTATGGTATCGCTACTTCTATTGTCAATAATAATATAATCATAATTTTCAGTATATTATTATTATCAGTATTTGTAAACAATAGTACATAATACAATTAATATTATATATTTGATAGAATACATTGTACTAAAATCAGAGTAAAATATTACATTGAATCGCATGATGCTAGTTATATGATATTTATGTGTGTGCATTATGTTTATAGGTATAAACTATAAATATATAGTAATCATGCTGATTACAACAGATAGTTATATTAATATATAATAGTGTCCATCTTCATTTGTAATAAAATACGCAGTTATCTACGGGCATCGATCAAGTGAACTCCGTGTAGCTACGAGACAGGCTTAGTTGCAAGTACGTACTGTTTGTTACTTTTTATTTAATAATATTTTAATTATAATATAATATCTGAAGACTAGCAATAACAAAGTCCACTTATTTACGATCTTAATATCTATCTACCTCCGTACTACGGTTATCATGTCTATTGAGTCAAAAGACTCTCCCTGGATATCGTATATTTAACTGGCTACCCCGTGGCCACGTCACAGCCTGATTATTTTGACTTACTGCGAAATAATCATTCAACCACAACGTCTGCAGATATATGTGTTTTGAGATCACTGAGTGCTACTAGTATCGTTATAGCTTTGAATAAAAAAATAAGTGACAAAGTGCGATCGCATTAAAAAATGCTATCAGCGAATGATCTGTTGCAAAGACGTCAAATAAAAACATATTTTTATCGTCTCCCGAAAATCGGCTTACCCACAATAACCAGTCACACGGGTCGTATATTATTATTGTATTAAAAGCACGCGATGAGACGTAACACGCGGCACTGCTCGAAAAATGCATATCAAGTGGGCGAAAACGAAAAAATTCATCGAATTTGAAATTTTAATACAGCAGCAGCGGTGGAGGATATTGCGCATTGTTCTCGACCACGTGTATATTTATTACAAAGCTGTAGTTTTAGGCACGGCGCAACGTGGGTTTTGAATTTTTAAAGGAAATCAACTTGCGTCCGACTTCCCGACGCTGAGTTTGGGGAACTCGCACCGCCGGCCCACGGCAGTTAAATAATGAACAACAGTAATAGTATAATATACACGCGTGCCACCACCTACACCGCCACTACCTCCACCGCTACCACCACCACGCCGTCCTCATGCCTCCACTTCCGTCGTCCGTTCGTCGTCTCGGGGTATCGCGTATATTATATTATGGTCTGACAACCAACACCGCGGCGCTAATAAACCAATCGCCAGCGTGCGGTGATTCATTCGGCCGCGTCAGCCGCCACTGCCGAGAGACGTCTGCCGTAATAAAGGGTCTCCCCCAGAGATTAGGGTCGTATTGTTCTATTTACGTTTAATGTATGTACGCGCATGTATACGGAAGCTAGTATTTTGTAATGCAATCTATCTATATGTATGTGTGCATGTACTGCAGCGTCTTTGGGCAATTTTCAGATCGAAAATATCTCGTTGACTATTATACTAATAGTGTACTCTAATATTTATTAAGTGTATACATATTACATTCGCACGCACATATAAACAATGTGGTCTTTTTTTTTTGTAACACAAATTTATGTCCACGCAGCGACCACCCTATAAATACAAATTACTCCACCTTAATTCGGCATTCGGTTAAAATAAACCAAAATCTCGTCATTTTTCTATTTTCTCAACAATTATTATAGTTCTCCAGCAACGAAGGTTATGAGTAATCTTAAATTTTACCCAACACCGAACAGGCATAGTTTTTCGGGGTAAGGGAATGTCTCCGGAGTTTTGATAAGGCGTTATATAAAACAATTTTCTTAGATTTTATGACTGTATCAACTGGTGGAATTAAAACAGATCATGTAAATCCAAATATTTTTCCTATTTTAAATGTGCATATGACACAGTAAGTCTACAAACCTTGAGATTTCACTTAACTCTTACTCTCGCTAATGTTTGTGAACACTTATTGTTCATTAGAGCAAGGTGAGTGAGTCCGTTCGGAAGGGTCGTGGTGCATTATTGTTATTAATTCTAACACGGCGCTCCGGTTATGCATTTTAGTAGCATCACTGAACTGTTGATTCAACTCGTTGGGTCGCAAGAACTGTTTGTATACCTATTACCTACAATATGCTATAAACAATAATCTTCTGGAATATTTATATTTATTTCTGTCACTTTTTTTTAAACATTTTTCTTCAATATTTTTAAAAATAACTATTTATTTATAATCTATATTATATTTTAATTATTAATATACGATTAAAGTAAAATTATTTTTAGCGAAATACACAGGGTCTTACATACAGGGTGTAACAGGTCTATTTGACTAATGCAATAACTTTTACAGCAGTAACAGTGATTAGCAAGAAATAATCTTAAATTTTAACACACTTTGAAAATTGTTTAAAAATTAACGACTTAACCAAATTAAAAGTTTTAAACGTCAAAATGGTTTTTAAATACTTAGTTATGAAATAGCTATCTTGGATTATTAAAAAAATATTAAATACAAAATTTAAATTATTTATTTTTGTTGTAAAAAAATAAAATAAAATATAAGATATACAAATTATAACACAGAGCTCTACAAATCATTACAAAAAAAAAAACTTACAAATATTGAATAGAAAAAAAGTTATTGCATTAGTCAAATAGACCTGTTACACCCTGTATATGAACGAGTATATTGAATAGTTTATTTTTTGATTATTAAATTATCATTTTGACTGGCATGCCTCTGCTTAATGTGGTTCTCACGTCATAAATAATTTGATACTTTTTATTAGTTCTAGAAAATTATTTTAACTTACATTTCATAAGTGTTCATAAATTAAAGTCAACTCAGTAAATGTTTAATCAAATAATGCTAACGTAGAACATCGAAGTGACTATGTGCAATGAACCGTGAAACAAAACGATAAAATATAATGGAATGTTGAGCTGTCTAGTATCTATCTCGAGTTACTAACCTTAGACCAGACAAAAAACATTGTGATGGGAATATTTTTCTCAAACGAATAGCATTAATAATTATATTTCTATAATATAAAAATGGTTATTTTATATTAATCCATTGTCAAAATTGAATAATATTTTCACTAAATTATATAATATTATTACTAGTTGTATGCAATAAGTTTTACTTTTTCGGCCTTAGCTTAAGAGTATTAAATTCAAATTATTTTCTCTTTTCAATAATAAGTTTACATCTGTGATCATTCAAATCAATATTTGAAATTAGACGTAGTTGTTCTTAATGATTGACATTAAGAATATTAAAATATAATATGATGGATATTTTCCAAACTGTTTTGCCAGTGCATTCATATATAATATATTCCGAGATAGATCCCAATTGAGCTCATTTCAAATAAATTAAATAATCAGCGTCTATCAAAACACCCCGATAAAATAATTTTAGGTCTCAAATTAAATCATAATTAATACCAATATTTTGAGATCTTTCTATGTCACTCAATCATACATTACACACTCTTTACACATAAATTATGCCTTCAAGACTACCCTTAAGGTATAAATGTATTTGGTATCATAATCTCTATAAACATAAAAATCTACTTATCAAAAATGCATTTGCAGAACCAATTTTAAAAGTCTTCCGAGTCAATTCACGCACCATCGGCGAACAAATCTCAAATTCTAAATAATTGATTTGATATGAATAAAAAAGGTAATAAGTAGAAAGTTTATAAGTGTCATCAATGATAAATATTTTTTTCTATCTGTCATTCAAGCTGCATTAGGATTTTTATAACATTACGCGCTTATATTGTTGTCACCAATTTTAAGCACCCGATCTCTGTTTGCAATCGTTTTTCAAATTCACCAAATTATGATAGCTTTTGAATATATTTCCATCATCTCATTCAATTATTATGTCTCAATTATTTAAGCGCATCAAATATATATATAATCTGTATCAAAAATATAATTTGTTTTGTAAATGTTCACACTTTGACTGTAGATATAAATATCCAGCATATTATATGGAACGATTGTTTGAATTTTTCAGACTCATTCTACACCTAAGTCCTTCACCTTCTAGGTACTCTATTATTTTTAATTGCTCTATCATTATTACAATATTATACGAGGGTTTAACATACTAGACATATAAATAACAGTACTATACCCGGTTTTCGTATTATGACAATAACGCGAGAGGGTGAAATTATATACATAATATTATAATACTTAACAAATATATATTTTATGCGTGTATTATTTTTTTATTTGCATAAAACTCGTCCATTAATACATACTACCTATTCCTTGTGTGTTGTGCAATATTTTATTATGATAAAATGGGAAGGGAGAAAAATATTATCATATTTCAGTAAACATATTTTGTAAACATGTACGTTTGTAGAACGATACAACGTATAAAATATAATATAATTGATAGTACAACAATCTAAATATTCTAATGCCACGCTCGTGATATTATTACACAGTGCACCGACATGGCGATCAAATTATATTTTGTCATAGGAGGGGCATTGTTGCCGATTTTTAAACACAAACTCTTTGATCATTAAAAATATAATTTATGGTAACTATTTTTACCTAGGTAAATATAAGTTATTATAAATATTGAAAAAAAGGTCATGGTGAATCTGTTCAACTCATACCTTAACCCATTTGACCATCACTGTCATTACATGATATTTAGTCTATATTATATAATATGTACCACCATGTAGTTCGCGCAGAGTGAAACAGAAAATTACTAAAGAAAGTTCAACATATTGCAGGGAAGTCCCTGTACCCCTCTGAAAATGTTGTTCGAGCGTGTACGGCCTAAACAATTTCTCCATGTTCGAAGATTGAGAACCAAGTTTATAGTATTAAACTTTATACTGTTAATAATGTTAGGCCGAGAAACACAAAAATCATCGAAATAATAATGTATTAATAGTGTTCATAATAAATATTTATTTAACAGTGGATCATACTAAAGTAAACTTCTTTTGACTTCAAATTGTATTTGTTAGACAATAAATACTATCGTAAGACATAACTATTAGGTACCAAAGACATTTTTTCTTTTTTTATGGTCGATAATAGGTTGTTTTTGATAATTTTAAATCGTTTACAAAAATAAATCGTAATATGTCTGAACATCGATCTATTTGACACGCGAAAAAAACCCGAAACCATTAGGTATAACACACATATTATAAAAATAAAGCAATTTTAATAACGATACGTAAAAACAAAGCAAAAGTGACAGAAAATAAAATAAAAAATGAGTGGGAAAAAAATAAAAAAAATACTTTCAAGCATCACCATGACGGATTCAATGAACTTTTAATTTAAAACGGTATATACATATTTATTGATAAGCAATATTTTACAAGCACTGGCTAAATATACTTCAATTATACACATTTTCAAACTCATATTTCTAGAGAGTAATAATATCGTATAATATCGTGTGTTATGTGAATTATATATTTTTATATCATAATAATTATTGAAAAGAAAACAGATTTTTAACGGAATTCTAAGAGTTGAGGTGAAAGTGAAGATAGATTTACAATTTTCGTTGGATGTAACTATGTGCAAGTACGTCATGAATCCAAAAAAGGTTGTGTTGATTATATTAATAATAATAATATGTTATAATCACAATATCCTAATCACTAAAGTCGCCACCCAGCGAGTATATATATAATTATATAATTAAACAACTATAATATTATAATGTATCATAACTTTATGGTTCACAAGCGGTTCTAAATTATCCCATAAAGTCGTCGATGTTGTCGATATTGTCGATATTATTTGCACACTAAAATCGCAGCAGCATGTTAAATTATAATGTCTTACCTATAGTAAGTTCTATATATGCACACTGCAATTATTATTATTTTACAATCCCGTAAAATACTGTGCCGCACATGCGACGACCAAAGAACGATATATGAGCGTTTCGTCAGCGTCTATAGTATTATTACATTATTGCTTTTACCCGAGCATAAGAAAGGAGGAAGAACCATGCCATTAATTTACGCCAATGGTTTGCCTTTTATATTTGTACTTATATATATATATATATATACGAATCCATAAAATTACCTTTATATACCGCGCGAGCCGACGAAAAAGGATACTACGCGATACGCATGAAACAGAAACGGAGTAAAATTATTTAAATTAAATTTCAATTTTTCTCCGTGTTTTACTCCGCGTCAAAGAAAACGCTTAATTTCATTTTTTTTTTCATTGAAATACTTCGATTCGGCTATTCTTTTGAATTCGCTCGAAGAAAACGTCTCTATACAATATAATTGCGCTCAACCGCGACGATAGCTTTGTGAGCGCATGTAAAACGGCTATGAATTATTCAATAGGAATATATACGTCCGCGCAGACAAAGACAATATACAAACGCTTTAAGCCACAACATTTTTCACCACTTCCGTTAGTGAATTCCATCAATCGTATATTATATATTATAAATAATATTATATAACGCTTATTTTATAAATTGACAGTCTAAACATACATATGCATTCGGTCACCGTCGTTTATTTGTCCGATCATTATAACACGTAAATTAGTACAATATTTAAGATTATATTAATATTTTAATAGTCAAATATTCCATAAATTAATGAGTTTAGCTATGTGCTGTATACGTCATTTATAATGATGCCGGTTGCTGGGAAAGTCTGGTTTAATGACTCAACATCGGAGGTGTCGGAAAAACTTCTATACCTACAATAAAATATTTTATTATGGCTTTGTTAAAAATATAGTACGGAGTAATGACTGTTATATCAAAAAAAAAAAAAAAATTATATTTGATGATCACATAAAGCATTGCGTTTCACGCATCATTGGGTATTTTCTAAAATCGATAGATTTTTCAACAGAAAACTAATGAATTAGCTTAGAGCTTTAAACGGAAATTAGATATTTTGAACGGTTGGATTTAAAGGTTTAAATCAAGGTATGATATTGTGTACAAAGCAACTAGCGGGGAATATTCAATACTAAAATAAAACGAAAACTGCTTTAAAAATATGCACAAAATTACGATAGGATACACAAAATACAGATTGCTACATTTATAATGTAGATGGGCCATGACTGTTTTTAATAAATCATCATACACTGTTTTTTGGCTATTTATTACAACTATGAGTTATTATAAACTATTTCTACTGTTTATACTAGTCACAAATCAACGTTATTCTCGTTTATCGTCAAGAGCACCATTTTTTATGACAAACGAGAACAATATTATATATATATAATATAATCCTCCTATATAATAAAATCAATTGTAGTTCGAGCTCAGCGCCACCCATTCTATAGTATAACGCCAATGAGAAACTTTCGTTGCGGCCGCAGAGCCGCCCACTACTCTAGCCGACCAATCAGAGCCGAGCCAAGCCGAGCCGAGCCAAACCGAGTGGAGCCGAGCCGAGCCGAGCCGCCTCCGCGTTTTCTCACTTTTTTTTCTCACTGTTATAATTATTAGAAATTCGAATTCGAATTCAAATTCGAATTTCATTAAATAAATTTATACCGATAAAAATAAATAAATTCGCGTTATTACCACATTTTTTCTGTTCTATACACTTTTTTGTAACCGTTCGGCGTGTTTAATTCACCTTCGCGTCGCTCATGTGTCTTAGTGAATCCGTCGTCGTGTGCTTTGTGTTTGTTTTCTTTGTGTTTTGTTTGCTTTTAAAGAGAAGTCGATCACAAAAGCCGCCGCCACCATACTCGCAGCTCGGCGTTTTTCACAATATTTTCGTCGTCCGTGTCGATTCGTTTCGCGTTTTCGACAGCCGTTCGTTCGTTAATCGAGTACGTCGTGTCGAGACGAAGCCGTCGACGTGCGATTTATGTGCTAAATCGCAAAGTCTGCTGAGAAATCGTGTTTATAGAAACGGCGACGTCGCCAAAATGGAGGATCGACGGTTTTTTCGCTTATCATCGTCGTTGCCGATTCGTTTCGTGTTTTCGAGTGCCATTTGTAGGTACACGAATCGCCTACTAGACGTTATGATGAATCAGCAGACGTATGCGGTTTGTACTCGAAATCGGAACGTACGCTTCGCATTCGCGTTAAGAAATTACCCATGTGTACATATATATATGTATTATGTATAAATAGATTCAACTTTATTTACGACTGTTTTTTTTTTTTTGATTCAATAAATCGCATTGTATTTCTATTTTTATTTTGTTTCTTCTGTAATAGCAAATCTTTATTCGTCTATTTATGTCTTATAGACGTAATATCTTTCTCCTCCGAGAAAAACTCGTCGATTACACTTATCTGACTTGCATTGTACTCGGCAGTTACGCAATAGACCAGACCCGGTTTAGAGATTTCGAAAATGCAGAAGACCGTATTCGAATTTATGAAAATCCATTTTCCATAAAATTAGAAACTAACAAATTTTGAAACAAGCAGTTCCAAACGTCTCACTAAGTAACTTACTCTTATCATAATAAAACAAATTTTGAATTATAAAAAAAAAAATTATATAAATAAGCATACATTTCTCGAAATAAATCTTATCTATTCTTATTCCTCAATTTCATTACCTAACTATTTCTCGAAAAATGTTGGACTACGATGCCAAAGCGTATCTCGAATTTGGCCCGCTGTAAAATAGGTTGGAGACCCCTGAGTTAAGATATCTATTCCTTCCAAATTTGAAAAAATAATGTCTATAAAAACTGTGATATTTTTATTTTGTATTCATTAAACTGCAATATTTTTTAGATGTTTTGATTACTGTATAAACTATTAATGAGAAAAACCTTTTTTTTAATTTTCAATCCTTAGCTATAAGAATTAAAAATTTAATTAATTTTTAACTACAAAGTTATTTGCAAATGTTTGTTATGTTGATGAATTTCGTCAAAATTTGAACTTTAAATTCTTATAAAATAAAAAATCGTGTACTATGCTTATCTTTGATAATTTTGAACTGGTATTTTAATAACTCAAAATGAACCTTGTAAAGTTGTATTACGTTTCCAAGCTATTTGGTAAAAAATTGCAAAATCGAAAATAATAAATAAAAAATAAAAAATCGAAAATTTCTCATGCCTATAAATAGCTTAAAAACAATCAAAATATTAGAAAATAGTATCGTGTATGAAAAATTGCAAATTCAAATTTATAGTATCTACCATTATTAGTTTTTGATTTAAACCAAAAAAACTAAATCGATTTTGTCAAAAACTAGTATATATAATAATATATATTATATACTTACACATAATATATTATTATATTCTCCTTGGCATCACTATTTTTTAAACGTTTTTTCTGCTCCCTCTACTGCATCTTGATCGTGCATACTCTCTAAACAATAAAGTATTCATAATTTAACTTTCAAGGTGCTGATTTACTCTACCCATCTATCCGTCGGTTTTCATTACGTCCTGTAAGCCTCTCTCTCTAGTCGGTATCCACTGGTATTCCACCTAACTTTCACATGTTTTTTGATATAATTAAATACTACATAATCCCGTGCCTTTTTTACCACTCATGCACACGTCACGTATCGATACTACGAGTAATAGGTACTTGACAACGACGCACAGTTGGACTGTCTATTAAGCTCAGTTATGATTATACAATTATTTTACACTTTATTCTATATACTTGTTTAACATCATTATTACTATTACTCTCTACAACTGTGATTGGGACAATAATAATATAATTTAAACACACTCTATAATGTATAATTATGTGAGTGTGCATTTTGATTAGTACATTTTAAAGTCAAACCTTTGTCGTTTACATTAAAAAATAATTATGTATGCTTGAGTTCATCCTTTACGAATCTAAGCCCGTGGGTGAAAAAACCTACGTAACCCGTGAAAATAATATAGTCTAACACATTAAATTACTAATTTTTGTACTTAATAATAGAATTTAGTAATATTATTTAAAAAAAACAAAAAAAAAATTGGAACAATTAGTTATTACATTTCAGGCAATACACAACAATTACTCCATGTTTTCACATTATGACAAGTTGTATATTGCTTTCAACATGATATCCCGTCGAATTAAAAATGTAATATTATATTATACATTGCGCGAGTGTTATAAATAATAAAAAAAATAACATTGTTTTGTCTAAAAACTATGCATTATGCCATTGTGCACAAATCGTGTCCATTGACTTATCGTTATGTGCTTAGATCATATAAGTATATATATTTATAGACAATGCAATTACTTATTGGGTTGTTACGACTCGTTAAAATATAACACATTAAATATGTACAGTAGAAATTACGATCGCACAAATTTGAATATGATTAAAGAAACGATAAATTTATGCCAAGCACCGTATGCTTAACAATGCTATTAAACTACAAAATCGTATGTTCAATTATTATTGTAAATTCCATTACGCGAAGGTCGCGAAGCGTAACAAAAAAAACATTGGATTTTTTTGTCACCATTTCCCGCTGATTCGGCGAAATAATGCGACGACAAATTATTTTTACATCTTGATATATATATATACTATATAACCTATTTTATAAATACATAATTTTTACGTCTGTCGACTTTTCAATTATCCTCAACGTTTCTAATTCATATAAATAAATTTAAATTTATAAAAAATATTATAATGTATTTGATTTATTGAATCAACTTAATGCACACATTAGCGTTTTCATAATGGTGCACGATTATCCAATAAACGGCAATCTAATGCATTTCCCCTTAAACTATAACTTCGAAACCATGATAAAAAATTTAATTGGGGTAATCTGTTCAATGAAGAATTTTTTAACGTCGGAAGCGCATCTCACCAAGCGCTTCTATTAATTAGTTATTCAAATTTTTATTTTTAAATTTTAATTTAAAAAAGCACTTATATTGCTATTAAAGATTTAAAAATATATAAATATTTATCTGAACTAGCAAAATAGATGCTATATTAAAGAAATGTATGAGTTCTATTACAATTCTCAGATTTTTTCAAAATATAAATATAACAAAATAAATTAACATAAGCATTGTAGTTATTAAATGACAATTTAATTCAATAAATATTTTATTAATTGATAATAATAATCAAATATAAATTGAATACAATTTGAAAGGACGAATTAAAAAAAAAATCGTGATGTCTTGACACCCCATCTTATATTATAGCCACACATAATAAATATACTCAATTAGAGGTAAAATATTTAACTGCAAGTATGTACTAGATAAAATAAATGGAGAGCTAGCCCCACTAGGTTTATGTCATATGGACATTTTGTTGGCATTCCTAGTATATTATAACAATCGACAATGAACTTAACATTTGTATGTATGACTGTATTTTTCAATTTATATTTTATAGTTTTCTCACTTCTCTTAGAATCTAAAAACTACTTAAAAACGTTTCATTGGTAGTTGTTCATTAGTTTAGAGGGAACTTATTCTGACAAAAATATACTTTTTTTTATTATCTATACCTAATTATCGGTAACTATCCTTTTATTTGTTTCTAATGCAAGCACATCTTTAAAATACGAATTCAATTTTTTTTTTTTTTTAGTGTATACTTAAATTATTAACTAAAGATACTGTCGAAATTTTAATTCTTTACATATTATAGTTTAGTCTCTACGTAGATTCTCTGTCAGTCAGGTGTCATATTATATGTATGAATATAAGATAATATTATAATGGTACTTAATAGCATGTTAAATATACGTCAATATATACATATATGTAACTGTCAATACTAACAGCATAAGATAATCAACCGAACAAATTGTTATTTTTGGTATTTTAGGTAAATTCCCAAACCCCAACCTATGTAACGACTTGCATTATTATAACCTAACCTTACCTGGTTCATATGATGTAATATAATTGATTTAAGAGGACGCGGGTGCGTCCACATGTGTTGTCTCCGTCTTACACACGTACTACATAGCAAATTTTCCTTCACTAGTTTCAATAGTGTGCTGTTAGTTTTAATATTAGAGTGAATTGACCCATTACCAAACCTTTAGGTACACATATTATTATCTGTGTTCTCTCGCCAGTTACTTACGATATTTTAATTTTTAAATGAGTTATGGGCATGTTAAGCATGCATATTTGAAAATACTCATAACTCATTTAAAAATTAAAATATCGTAGAAAACTGAAGAGAGAACACAGATAATATTCTTACCTAAAAGTTTGGTAATGGGTCAATTGACTCTAATATCAAAACTAACACATGCGGGTGCCACGTCCTCTTAAGATCGCGTGGATAAGCCGCTACTCGTGGACAAAAAAAGTAACAACACGTGCAAGCAGAGTGAGGGAGAGTACGCCAACCGTAATATGGTTAAAGACAATTTGTTAAGTAACTGATAAGTGGGATGTATAGCCATAGTTATGTGGTCGCCGAATATAGAATAATATCATACGAATATAGCTTATTCGTTACAGTTATCTATTTAAGTAAAACAACCAAGTAAGTAGTAACCTTTTACTTAAATTAAAGTCACCTCAAAAACCATTGTTTAAAATACAAATACATATATATTTTTTAAGTTTATAAAAAAAATTCGATTCTAGATCTTTTCCTAAAAAAAAAAATGTACATAACACCATCAAACATATCATTATAAAAGCTCAGATGCATCGCTCTATGTAGGTGCAATCTTGGATATTAACTTGCTCATATTATGTTTACATAAAATATGATATATTTTTATACGATTATTTTACTTAATGAGTTATAAAACAAAATTTGTTGGCTAGTTCATCATTAGGCCATTATTCTGTCATAATAACGTGAGCGAGCATTTATTGCGGGGTAAGCAGTTTTGACCAAACAAAGCCGCGGGGGTTCCCCTCCTAAATTAGGATGAATGTTATCACACAAACTATTTAATGTAAACTGGCATATTTAAAAAAAAAAAAAACAATAAATATACAGATATATTCAGTTATTATACATTTTTATTTTTGCAATAAAGATTTGATAAAAATATGAAAATACCATCGTTACCCAAAATTAAATACTATGACCTGTGCAACGTGTTTTCAATTTTGTTGGACAACCATATAATATTATATGATGCGACTCACATGGTGTTCAAAGCTGCGTTGTGTACGATAGGACTGTGGGGCCAGGCAAATAAAATCATTTGGAAAACGTACACAGACAATTTGCAAAAACATATTGGACCTGAGCGTGGCGGATATGGAAAAGATACCGTTATTGTAGGACGACGTGCTTTTGTGTCGTGATGAAAACACATAGATAAACAGTGGAAAACAACGTCGGCGTTTCGTCGTGTTCAGTTGTGCGGGTGACGTTACGGAATAAAATATAATAAATAAATAATAGTCGTGCGTAACAACCAAAACACGGGGCCAGTGACACGTCGGATCCATCAACCGGGGCGTGAGTATGTGCGTGGTCGATCGTGCGGTGCGCATTTCGACAAACAGCTGTATTCCGTCAGAGAGCATATTATTATTATTCTACACCTCAGATACTAGTAACAATAATATTGTTTACCTTCGGTGGTGCTGGTGGCGGCGGTGGTGGTACACGACACCCACCGAGGTCAAAAATATTTTTTACACGATGCACATCGCCGATATTTTATCTTAGGCTTGTACATATTGAAATAATGATGAGATCATTTACCATCAAAACGTATAATTGTAACATCTCGATGATAGTAAAATAGATGAGTAAAATCAGTATATGCGAGTAATTAAATAGTTATTTTTAATGTAACAGTGATATAAAATCCTAAAGAAATAATCCATGTACAAGTTGCAGGGTACTAAAGTATTTTATATTATGCAGATATCTCATACTGTATTTTAATGAAAAAGTATGAGTAAAATGGTTATAAAATACGTTTCGGTAAAAGTCCAAATGCCGATGAAACCCATGTTTTATCGTCGAATATGTGGTTTCACCGAGTGGGTTCTTGAATAATACCTGAATTCGAAGAATATTCTCATTGATCTTGGTGAATCCTGCTAAAATTTGAAAAGTATTACGCAAAACCACCAATAACTATTTTAGTTCGGGCCTTAACAAATGAATGTTCATTTCCGATAGGTATTCGGTATTTTTCCGCTAAATACACATTATATTATATGACGTATTATAAAGCGTATAATATGTATTTATAAATCGTCGTTCACAAGGTCATAAAACTTAATTAATGAACTAACTATACACGATTATATGTAACATTAGAAACAAAGAAGAACCATTTTTTTCACCGGTCTGTGAGCATTATAAATTTGTAAAATAGCGCTTTAGTTATTTCGAGTCAGCCATCTCTTTTGGTGAAACAGTCGGAGGTGTATTTGTTTAGCCCCCGTGAAAATGGCTCTTCTCTCCGGTACGTGAAACTTTTTTCTAGTCTGGAGTTAGACAACGTAACAAAATACAATACAAGTCTTAAATAAACGAAAATATTTCAGTGCAATTACGCAATATTGTTGGCCAACAAATTAAAAAAGTAAAAACATTTCTCAAAATGGTTTGGTTGACTTTCCTGATGCTAAAACTATCTTTTGTTTTTTTTTAAAATGCTACTCCCTGTTTCCATCTTTAGTTTCAAAAGTGCGGGAAAAAAATTACAATTACAATATAATATTGTCATCAGGTTTTTTCTAACCTGTTTACGTTTCTGCAACAAAAATGAATTACATTTAAATCACTATGTTCCTTGTTTATTTTAATAGCATATGTGATAGTCTAATATAATATCACTTAGTTGGTCTCCGAACTTCATAATACGCTTACGTAGTAAGATAACCAATATTGATTAAAGAAAAAATATAGATGCATGCGTTCTTATAAACAAAAAAAGAGAATCTTTGGTTCTATTATTAATACTACTTTGAAGCATTGGATATAGGATCGAGCTATAACGAAAAATCAATAATTATCTGTAATAAATTCCATAGGATATTTCTATGCATATTATATAAAACCAGAGAAAAGATAAATCTCTAAAAAAATGCAAATACTCTGATACTTAACACATGTTATAAGTTATAGCGCATTAACACTTTTTTGTGGTTGGTAAAAATGTTGATGAATATCGCTATAGCTATTTTAAAAAATGATTTGTTGATTCAATAGACCAGTTTATTTTTTTAATTAAACTAAAAACGGTTGGTATACAAGCAACAATTATAAATAAAAAGTTAACCATTTTTAAGTAAACCAAAATCTGGTCATAGTAGTTTTCAAACGTGTAAAATTAAAATAAGACAAAAAGTTATAATATATTCAGAAAAATAGAATAAATACTTCAGAAAAATGTATTGTCCAAAAATATTCAAATGTAAGATTTAAAATTACTGCTGAATAATATATTTTATTTTTATGTTACAATATAAATAAAATAAATAGAATATGTTGAAATATTTAATGCATAATATATTAAAATTCATAATATTTGTACACTATTATAATAGACATTAATATGGAAAGCTTCTACGAAGAAGTATGATAAATAAACTTTCACGGTTTTTTGTTTTTGTTTTTTTTTTTTTTTTTTTTTTTTTTTAACCAAGTGGGTCGTACAAAAATTACACTGTTTGTATAAATATTATTTTTGTCAGATAATAATAATTTTATAATGGGTAAAACTGTCAGAACATAATATATTATCATAAAATGAATGTGTTGATATTATAAATAACATATTATACACAATATATTTAAATGTGTTTTTGGATTTTTGGAAATATTGAAAATGTTATTCGATTAATAAATAAAATGAATACAATCTATTTATGTTAATCGAATATTTTGTTTCAATAAAATATAATAAATAAAAAATTGTGTTCAATTAAATTATAATCTGCAGTAAGTATACAATATTTTAAACACATACAACTAATATATACACATATTTACATTATACGTTTAAATTTAAATTGTTTTCATTTTAGATTTTATTTTTTTTATAATCAATACATTATGGTTTTTAAGTCAATAGTTATTAGTTATCTTATCAATATATTATAATATACTTACTATATTCATGGCCTATACTCAGTGTCAGTCTGGCCATAGCCGCTAGACCTCGAACGAGTTCGGGAGCCCCGACCGTATTTGTGTCGAAGGGCCCCGATAGTACTATGAATATTGGATAGGTATTGAATATTATTTTATATTGTACCATTTATTATAATTTTTGGGAGCCCTTCTGAAAAAATGCATCCGGGGCCCTTTAAGTACCAGGCCGACACTGCCTATAATTGCCTATATTCGTTTGCGTGATCACATGTTCAACGTGTTAAACGATAATTAAAATAATATAATAAGGATTATTCTTACAAATGTACCAGGTAAATTACTTTAGGTAAGGTAATAGTATTTCTTCTTTTAAGTATTAATTTGTTAATTAACCCTTAAGCAGGCCCGTGACTCTTTTTAACGTTCATAGTCGCGTGGGGGTCTATCAGACCCCATTTCTAAAAATGTGTAACATAAGTACAGAAAGTTCGTTTTTTTAAATTTGAAGACATAATTGGTTACTATATGATACATAAATATTTATAAAAATGTAATAATAAAAAATAAAATAAAAATAAACACAAACCTATGTTAGTTACTAAAAATTATATTACGAAAAATAAAAAAACAAACAAAACTTGACAACTTCATATTAAAATTTTGGTTTGTAAAAAAAATATTTAAACTTAAAAATCTTATTTTTTGGACAACAAAAAAAAGTTTTTACTTGAACAGAATTTGTTTTACACTAATTTTTCTTATATTTCTTTGAGCTCAAATGTGTCATGTATTTATATATCGTTTGTGTATTTCAACTATAGAACCATTTTTCTTAGTTTAATTTTAAATCTTATTACTATGCAAAACATTTTATTATTATATTTATAACTATTCCGAAATCACAATCAGCACTATCAGCCATGTGTATATAATATATAATTATCATTATGAAAATACAAGTCCACAAAAAAATATGTGACGGTACAACTCGCGTGGGGGTAAATATGACTCAAACCCATGTTGAAGATCATGTCGAAGCTGTTTTACATGTTTAAAACTTTCTATTTTACGAAAATCGAATCAACATTATCATACAAACCATCTTCTAAAAATAGAAATATAAACATATCGTATTTTTTGTAATATATGAGTTTTATTTTTGATGGGGGTCAACTAGACCCCCACGCGCTTGCTTAAGGGTTAACAAATCAAAACGTGTATTATATTTAAAATTGAACAACATGCATTGCTAAATATCAGTGTTAGGACTTATCTAGATAAATTATTTAGATAATTATTCTTTTATCTTATCTAGATAAATAAATATAAGTTATCTAAGTATTTATTTTAGATAAAAATTGCATTTATCTAGATAAATTTAAAAGATAAATTTTTTTGTGAAAATTAGCTATATTATTGTTTGTTATTACTTTCCTTATGTTGTGTTGAAGTTAATGTTTGGTAATATACAACATGTTATAAATTAAAAAGAAAATAAACATATTATACAGGCATGTACTCACATGACAATATATATATATTATATTTTTTTAAATTAGTTATTTTAATTTTAATTTGCATAATAAATTATCTGTTATTTATCTAGATAAAATATTTTTATCTTTTATCTTTTCGTTAGATGAATTTGATTTGTTTATCTTTTATCTGTATCTTAGATAAAATGTAGTGTTGTTATCTTTATCTTTATCTTTATCCGGATAATTTTTTTGTTATCTGTTCCTAACACTGATAATCACTGCAGCAGTTACATAGTGCAGGCAAGGCTGTATCTGAGAGGGGGTCCAAGGGGTCCGGACACCCCCCGAAATTTCATAAATAGTGTACAAATGTTTAACTAAATAAATATTTATTTTTAATACCAACATAAATATTACAGATTTTGGACCCCTCCCCCCCCGAAATTTTTTTTTGGATACGGCCTTGAGTGCAGGCGTATCGTCTTTGCCACCGCACTATTGCTGTGCAGTTATTATAGGCTGCTGCAGCTGTATATAATATGATTATATTTACATTGCAGACAAAGAATCGCGGCTGTACAGAGTGTTCTGTTCAGGCGGAGTGAACCCCAAGGATCCGGGAAATCCCCGGGACAATCCCGACAACGCGATAATGGTCTGGTGCCGGGACAGCCTGGGATGGGCGTTGAACCGGTGGTAGGTCAAGATACTGGTGCTGCTGGTGTTCGCCGGGTACCTGGCGGGTGCGCTGTACGGCACCACCACCATCCAAGAGGGACTGCAGAGGAGAAAGCTGTCCAGGGCCGACTCGTACTCCATCGAGTTCTACGACAGGTACGATTTTTACTTCAGAGAATTCCCGTACAGAATCCAGGTACGAATAACATATATTACCTTAAGGTTAGGAAAGAGTCTAGGGCCTAGACAATAATGTTTATCGTATTTGTATTGTATTCATTCTGAGACGACTGATTAATGATTATTATTTATTACTTTTTGTTTTGGTGAATTACCCGGTAACAGAAAGTTGAATGAATATTTAAACTTTTATAAGTCGCAAACGGATTACTCAAATTAAAAAAATGCGGGTAAGTAAGTGGATGTCGCTCTGCTGTACAGTAGGTTACAAGTGGGTCACTGTATAATGGATGGAATTAAATTTGAATTCAATGATACAATATCATTGTATAAGAAAAACGATTCTGAGTGGAGACGGTATGTCAGTCTTGGTTTAAGACATATTACATACTTATCTATGGTATTAAAAAAATAATTGACTTATAATAAATTCCAAATTAATCATTTCACAATATCCATTAGGTACTTATAAGTTATAACGCGTTATACATCAACAACGAACCGTGATACTATCATAGACAATAACCACTCTTTTAATTATTCGGACAAAAGCTTATCACTCGACGATAGAAAGTGATAACACAGAATATGCTGGGGTAATCGTAATATTAAACTGTAGATTGTATGGATAGGCCATATTTTGATTTTTTTGATTCTTCAGTTTCATATTATACCGACGAATAATATTTTTAAATTACAACAAAATAACCAAAATCGTTATTACTGATTTTAGTATGTAATTTCGTCCAAATTTGAATTTAAAATGTCTGTAAAAAATAACTGTGTTTATGTATTTTGTAGATTTTTTGGTTACAGTATGAACTATTTATGAGAATCTTTGTTTTAAATTTTTAATCCTTAGTTATAAAAACTGAACATTTTATAATTTTTTAATTACAGTGATTAATAATTTTCAAGATTTTGATAAATTGTTGTCAAAATTTAATTTTAAATGCATATAAAAAAAAATTGTGCCTATGTATTTTAAATATTTTACAATTGCTATTGTAAAAATATATCAGGAGCTTTGTATTAAATTTTCAAGCTTTTTCGCCTCAAAAATAAAATTTTATTGGTATTTATAGAAAAAAAAACTAAGAAAATTGAAAATTGACAATGTCTGTAAACATCTCAAAAAGAGTCAAATTATTTTCAAAATTTTACCGTGTATAGAAAATCTAAATATAAACAACCTGTGAAAATTTCATATATCTACGGTCATTCGTTTGTTAATTACAACAAAAACAGAAAATCGTTGCATGAGAAATCGAGTGAATATCAAATGTTGTAAAAATATGAATTTCAAACGCTCATAAAAATTTAATTTGACTTTCTTCTAAAATTTTTTTTTTTGATAAAGGTAGACAAACTTATGAGAAATCTTGTATTAAATTTTAGAGTCTTAGATTTAAAAACAAAATTTTTTATGAATTTCCAACTTAAAATAATTTCCAAATTTTCGTCGTTTTTACGTATTTTGTCAATATTTGAACTTTAAATGCTTATAAAAAAAAACTGTGACTAAGGATTTTTAATTTTTTTCATCTGCCTTTGAAACAATATAATAGGAGCCTTGTATTAAATTTTCAAGTTTTTTTAACCAACAAATAAAATTTTATTAATATTTATAGAAAAAAAAACTAAAAAAATTGAAAACTGACAATGTCCGTAAACAGTTCAAAAAGAGTCAAATTATTTTCAAAATTTGACCATGTATAGAAAATGCAAATATAAACAACCTGTGAAAATTTCTTGTATCTACGGCCATTTGTTTTAGAGTAACACCAAAAACCAAAATCGATTTTGCGTAAAAATTCCCGTTTTTCCTTAATTTTTCTTTTGTTTTTCACGTCGCTTTTGAAAACTACTGGGAAATTTTTACTTTTGACCCCCCAAAGTACCAACTAGGTTCACTTTCCAATCAGAAAAGTTGCTATTGAAGAAAATCGAAGCAGTTTTACTGCCCTAAAAGGTGATGACAGACACAAAAAAAAAATAAAAATAAAAATAAAAAAAAAAAAACACATCATTGTAAAATCAATACATTCATCGTTCCACTCAGAATCTAAAATTGTAAAAGCTAAAACTATTTTTTTCATTATGTTTATAAATTGGCTATTTCAATTTTTTTCAAAACAATTAAAATCAAATTTAAATTTTTTTATTTTCTGTACAAAAAAATAAAAATAAAAAAGTGCTTATGGTACATGTAGTACAAACATCTATAAATTATATGAAAAAATTTTTTTTTTTAATATTGATTAGAATACAAGTTATTTCATTTGTCACATCTTTCTGTTACACCCTGTATATATATATATATATATATATTTATGATACCTAAGTCCTAATATTTAAGGGGGTGCTACAATTATATAAAAACATATAAATTGACTGCAAATGAAATTGAAATTTGAAACCATTTGGTCCCGAGGACATGACGTTACTAAATGTGACCTATTTAAGTTTTTCCCAAAAAGTAAGAATTAAGAAAAACAATGCGCACGTCGTGTCGGTTGGCCGATCGAGGCGATCAGCCAATCTGCGCGTTGATATATTTTTAAGATAAATATAATTATAATAATCAAAAACTAGTGATCATTTTTTTTCAACTATATAAATTGATGTATGCTCATTAAACTATAAATTAAGAGTACGTATTTAGTATCATACTATAATATATTATACAGTAATATATGCAATTATTCACTATATTATAATGCAAGCGAATAGACGTTATATATATTTTATAACTTGGCACTTACAAAAATTGCACATTTACATTATCCAAAATTATTTGATTTCTGAAATCATTCGATTTCGAAGGACAATATTATTGTTTATAATAACTGCTAATGACATGTACAAATGTGTAATCCAAACAAATTAAGATTTATATTTACTGTATCGCACGTTTTGAAAATCTCAAAACGTTTATATCGACGTCCATGGTTTTGCGTATAAATGTCCGTTTTTCCTTCGTTTTTCCCAATTCTTTTGAAAACAATTGGAAATTTTAAAAAGTATGAATTAAATTCACTTTTCTACCAGAGAAGATGCTGTGGTGAAGAAAATCGAAGCATTGTTTCGACTACTTAAATTGTAAGCCGACAAAAATAAACACAAATCATTGTAAAATAAATACAATCATCGCTCCGCTCTGAATCTAAATTATACTCGTTAATATGAAAAATAAGAAACAACATTTTTAATAATCAAAATTAATATATTATTAATAACATTTTAAATTAAGAAAAAAACAATTTTGCGAAAAATAGTGCAAATATATATAAAAAATGATAGTATGAAAAAAAGTTGTTTAAATTTAGAAAATACAATTTTGCCAAAAATAATGTAAATGCATATGAAAAATGTTAGTACGAAAAAAATTTGTTTAAATTTAGAAAATACAATTTTGCCAAAAATAGTGTAAATGCATTTGAAAAATGTTAGTACGAAAAAATGTTGTTTAGATTTTGATAATATATAAAGAAAAATAAAGTGAATAACAATGCAAAAAAAAGGCAGTAGCCAAATACAAAAATATATAAATACCTAATGGTAAAACAAAAGAAAAAAAAAAATACGTCCGACTAAGGTACATAGGCAAAAAGGTGGGGGGTCTGTGATGGTGTATTGGGTGTGTATAAATGTGCACGGTTTAAGGCCACTGGTCGCCTTTACAGAGTAATCCGGTCCAGCGGGGCGGACGAACGTCGCGGGCGCGTTTGCTGGAGGACGCGATGACGACCATGGCGGCGAGCGAGGCCCGGCCGCGACGGCCGCGAGAGCGACAACGGGACGACGGAGGGAAGCTAACGAGCCAAGTCGTACTAGCTCTACTGAGCACTAGTGCAGATGCATATAATAGGCGACGGCGACGACGGCGACCTGAGCACGGAGGGAGCTAAGATCACTATAATTTCGGTGCTGCGGAATCGGAGGCGGCCGTGGAGGCGAGACTCTGTGGCCGGCGGGGGATCATACCGCTGGACGAAAAGGGGAAAGAATCGGCGGACCGCGACACAAAGCGCCGCGGTCCTGATACTCTCCGTGATTTTCGTCCTGGCGTCCCCCGCCGGTGCCCAATCTCCGTCCACGGTCACGGCGCCGAGGAGTCGCGCACCGCCGGACCTTGAAACTTTTCGTTTCCGCGGGCCCGGCGATGCTGACGTCCTAGCTCCTCCACGTTCCTAGCACCTATATTATAGGTCCTCCACTCACCGTCCGCGCCCTGCGGTCTCCGTCACCGCCGTGCGGCACCGCTGCCGTAGCTTCTACCTCCGCCGCCGCCGCCGTCGTCTTCCGTCGCGACCGAGACTGCCGGGCGCCCGCCGCGCTGCCAGAGGGTCTCGCGTGTCCAACTCGAGCGACCTCGAGCTCGCGACACCCGCTACGCCCGTCGCGCCACCGCCGGAGGCCGGAAAACCTGTAAAGGCGACATACCGCCGAACACCACAAAAGTACACCATCACTGCCGCTTTAATCTCCCACCTTTGCGTCTCCCGTCTCCCGACGTCGTCGGTCTCCGGGGAACGCCCGGACAACTGCGGAGGCTCATGCCCTCCTAAAGCAACCGCAACACAGTGCTCGCCCGGCTGTCTTAGCCGCACTCCACGCCGACGCCACGAATCCCGTGGCGTGGCGTGGAGGTGCGAGGGGCACTGTGGTCGCGGTCACTGCCGGGTCGAGCCAGCCGACCAGTTGACCGAACATGTTCTTGATTTCTGTTCCCCGGACCGGCGTTGTTATGACATCATCATCTGTGGCCAAGCGGTTTTGAACTTCGTCTCTTCGGTCGTCCGCGGGCGGTGCTGGCACATCCCCGTCGTCTATTTCCGATCCGCTTTCCGCTTCGCTCTGGCTTTCGGTGGTTGACGGACTGGCGGAAGGCAGCGCATCGCCACCCTCGGACGTATAATATGGACTGTTCAGAATGTCTAACATTTGGACCAAATCCACCATCGTCCGTAATTCTTCTACTGAGGGATCTCCATCTCTTCCGTCGTCTAACGTGTTCATATTGTATTCCATTACTGCGTATAATAAAGAAGTAGGGAGGCCCTCTTCTTCTCTGGGAACGTTGTACTTTGTTGATTGAGTCATCTCGTATAGTGGAATGGTGTGGAATATCGATAATTAGAATTGGTAAAAAAATATTAGTCTCTTTAATGTTTGGCCTGTGACGTCTGGACTACAAGTCAGCGTATTTTAGAGCTCGTCCTAAACCGTTTACGATAAATTGAAATATCACCCGGACGACGTGTTTTTTTCTAGCCAGCGAGTACGCGTTGTTCTTACGTTATTATATTCTATTCGCCGTTCTGGCCAGTTTATTTTTTTAATATTATTATTATTATTACTATTATTATTGATATAAAACCATACTAGATATTATACCCTCGCAAAGGTATTGTACCACTATTATGTGGAAATATTTCAACTTTGTGTTTCGTTTTACATTCTATACCGGTGCGTACCCATCGTCACTCGTCGTTTACTTTTCAAATTAGTGATGTATTAATTTATACTCTCGATAAGTGTTTTGCGATGACGTGTACTCGTGTATTACAGTAGACTGCAAATGCTCCGATCTTCGACACTGAGGGTGTGATTTGTGACTGAAAATTGTATCTAGTCGGTATATATTTGAGACGCAAAATGTATACTTCCAAGTACTTTTCTTAATAATTGGGAAAAACGACAAAACAATGAACGAAAAAAAGACGGGAATATTATATAAGGCAAATGCAAGATTTAAAAAAAATCGATTTTCTTATTTTGTTGTATATAATTCAAAAACGATTAACAGTTGTAGATTACTATATTAAACCTATAATATGGTTTTTTTATTATTAGAAAATATAAATAAGTTTCAAATCATTTTTTCCCTACCTTATTGAGCCCAGAAATACGAGTTAAGTATAATATATTATTATAATTATGTGCTGAAAAATAAAACAACATTTTAACCCATATAATATGAAAATATGTATCTCACATACATTTGGACAATTTGGAAAGAGCATTCGTTTTTTATTTTTTTTTCTTAAGTACCTGCACGATTCATTTTTATTTCTTTCGATACGAAAAAATCTGTTTTTCATAGACATTGAAAGTAATCAATATAATAATTTAAGGTGTGTATAATTTTATAAAGGTTTCCCGCTGTTAACACTTACACTCGGCAATTTCTGATCGAAATGGTTTTGTCAGTTTGTAGTTCTTACTTTTTAAACGTGATAATTTTTCACTATTTTTAAATGCCGGTTTTGAACTATTTCAGGGCACGCTCGAAAGAAAGTGCCCCACATTTATATTTTTACTATCGACAATGATAATAATATGTCGTTATAATAATAATAATAATATCGATTATGTAGTTCGTGGGCAAAGTCATTAAAGTAATTACTGTAAATATTAATAATTATTACCCAGCAATACCTACCTATTATGGCATAATCGTGGACGGAAATTGAATAATATAATATAATTATCAATTATATTGTACACGATAACCGACACCATTTCTCTGGTGTTAGCTGCGTGTACCTACCCCACGGTCTGCATAATGATTTACACTCGGATAACGATTAATTATAACAAGTTTACGCTTAGCTTTTAAACTTACTACGTTATTGTGACTTTAATAACGACGTTGCGAAAAAACTAAGGTCCACTCATATGACTATATTATGTCTTTAGTAACATTATTATAATAATAAATATTATAGGCTAAGCCGACTCTGATCAGAATTGTTACGGGTAAAGTAGGAAGTCGGGCGCAGTGCACGATGCCCGATTTTCAGGTTCTAACTTTCTAAGGCATCTGAACTATAATAATCGATTGTATTGTGTATATGCTGTGTATTACGTAATAAAATAATATGCGATCGACGACTTATAATACGGTACATATAATATTTTCTAATAGTTTTCATATAATCTGGCCAAATAACAAGAATTCATAATATATTTTTAAACTCACACCCGACAACGACGGGTACTTCAGCATTGACAATGGATTGCCATTGGTTACATATTTTGTTATTATATTACTATTACGATAAGTAGATGATGTTTTCAAAAATATATTTATAAAATAAACAAATATTTGGCACGGGCAACGCCGGGAGGGACAGCCAGTATAATATATTATTATCTAACTTCTGTTTGACACGAATAAAGTTGATATTATTATTAAATTATAATAATTTTAATAATTTTGATTTATTAATTATACATATAGTAAAATGTCATATCACATAATAATATAAATGCAAGTTTATGTGTTCCTAAATTAGATATAGGTATATCTTATGTTGTGGTATCAACAGTGTTAGGACTTATCTAGATAAATGTATCTAGATAAATTATTTAGATAATTATTCTTTTATCTTTTATCTTATCTAGATAAATAAATATAAGTTATCTAAGTATTTATTTTAGATAAAAATTTCATTTATCTAGAAAATTTCAAAGATAAATTTTTTTGTGAAAATTAGCTATATTTGTTTGTTATTACCTTTCTTATGTTGTGTTGAAGGTAATATTTGATAATACACAACATGTTATAAATTAAGAAAAAAATAAACATATTATACAGGCATGTACTCACATGACAGTAAATATATTTGTTTTAAATTAGTTATTTTAATTTGTTTATTTATCTGTTATTTATCTAGATAAAATATTTTTATCTTTTATCTTTTCTTTAGATGAATTTGATTTGTTTATCTTTTAACTGTATCTTAGATAAAATGTGATGTTGTTATCTTTATCTTTAACCAGATAATTTTTTTGTTATCTGTTCCTAACACTGCTAAATATTATTAACGACCAAATTTAAAGTATGTATTCATGAACTAAAATAAAAATTCAAAATATGTATGACGTATTATGTGTTTATTTTTAGGCATAGTATAATATTATTAATAAGTATTGATAAATTCACAAATCAAAAATATAAGACACCATTTTTTCGTTGAAATAAATCGTAACAGTATTGTGGTATTTGAACTCTGGCTATAAATTCGTTATGTTTTCCATGATCCCGATCGCTGCTTTGCTTTTGAATTTACTTTCTATTTCGAACGAAACATATTATATAATATATTATAGTATAGCCTTTCGGAATGGTAAAAATAGGACGAAATCGGAATTTACGGATATTTCTTATCTGCACTTCTGAGTATACAATTTGAGCATGACACCCATCAATGGTGTACTGTCTTCCATTTAGAAAACAATATAAATAATAATATGTGAATAATTGTACTGATATATTAAATATATATTACATACTATATATACATATATATTATATACAATATTTTCGAATAATAACAATAAAATATTTTATTACTGTTGGCCAGCACATTGTGTATGCAATTTCGGTACATTTACGTATGCATGTAGGACGTTAGTCAAAATGTACAAGATTTGTATGTACTATAATTATTAACACAATTGCGATGTTGAATAAATTATAATAAAAATAAATCAATTAATGATTAATCTATTTCTTATTTTGTTAAATTTATACTGTTATGTCTACTAACAAAAAACAAAACAAAATATGGTATTTTATTCATAACATATGTACGCTTATTGTGTTTTATTTAATGTGTTGATTTGATGAGAATTTGTGTTGGGTAATAAATATGAAAATAATTTCAGAACCAACATCTGTCATGGTTTTAGTTTCACTCACTTGAATGGTAAAAATGTTGTGTGAATATTTCACAATATATAATATTTATAATTTTAATTATATACATTTATTATCCGTTGTCAGCAGATTCAATATTCACTGACATATTATCAAAAATTTATATTATCCATCATGATATCTACAGTAAATTTATAGTTATATAATATTATTTGAATCGTCATTGAGATGTGTCTACACTATTCATCAGTTTTATGAAAAAAAAAACTGTTGAAGTTGGTATGCACTATAGTCAATTTTGAGCAAACCACAACATTGAGTATGTTATTTAAAAAGATATTGTGTTAAATTTGAATTTTATAACAATCGTTCTATATGAACAAATATGATTATGATGAATAATATGATAGATTAAACTATTGTTATTTTCAAAAATATTACGTCATAAAACTATAATAATTTACCATAGTAATATTATATCTAAAATTGTATGCCTTCAGGAAAATAATTATACACGTTCCTATAACTTAAAAATGTTAATATTTAAAGTTATTGATTTTCTAATATTATTTCTTTGTGAATAATAATATTAGTTCTTTGGTCAGGTGCATAAATATATAATTTTTTTTCTGAGCTTACACGGAAACACGTAACATAATACTTTCGATGAGTAAAACAACATTTGATGGTAGCTTAAGAATCTAGTAGAATAATAATATTTGAAGGCCTTTAAGTTATGATAATAAGCAAAAAATTATTTTTTATCAACTATACACATTAAATCAGTCATCGTAATTTTTTTTATAATATTAACGTGACATAAAAAATTATTTAATTTTAATAATTATGTTTGGTATTGAATAAACTAATAGGTAGGTGTATATTGTTAATTTTATTATTGTAAAATAAAAATGTATAATATTTTAAATGAAATTTGATTCTTAATTGATAAATGCATGCTTATCAATTTATCAGCTCAATAGTGTAGTGATATGATACCTATACAAATTGTTGTTTTTTTTTTATTTTGCATAGTTATTAAACAACAAAATATTTTTTTTTCTATTAAAATACATTTAATATTATATTTATTATTATTTTTATTCTTATTAAGGTTTTTAAACCAGCCTTAAAGTACTACTTTGACTCGATTTTTTTTCATTTGAAAAGATTACAGTAAAGTGAATTATATTAAATTATCATTGTATTCTGTATGACTTTCATAGATATTAATTTTGTGCAAGGACATGATCACAAATTTTCTATTTATTCTTTTATAGTAAAATTATGCGTAAATATTGTACGAGTACCTATATAGAATTATTAATAATATTATCTATATTAATCAACAATATTTTACTTAAAAACACGTCCGTTTTTGGAAATGTTTTGAATAATACTATCCCGTAAGTTTAACAGGAACTACGTTATGAACTTATAACATATGTACTCAAATTATAGAATTGGAATTAGTTGTATACTGAATTTTTTTTTTATTATGTAGAAAAAAATAACACGTATTTTGGCAATGACTATCAACATAAATAATAAATCATTTACTAAAAGCAACATACAAAAAACTACCAGTTACCAGGAAGACCAGACAATGAATGCCCGGATATATTATTAACACCTCATTTGTGCATTTAGTGTTTTTCGTTTTCATGCATTTTAACCTGAGCCATTATTATTCAAAAAACAAATTTATGTTGATAAAAATTGTGTTGACGGATCAAAACCATTGTGAATTTATAAGAACAAAGTTCCTCATGATTTTTTTAAACATCGATTCAAAAAAATCGTAAATACATTGTTGATTTTTTATTTTTTATACGATTAAATTTCGACCAAATTAGACATTTAAACAAAAAAATTACAATTTGTTCAACATTAAAATTATTTTGTAGTGTTTAATTTGAAAAATATATAATTTTTAAGGCCTTTAGACTTGACATTTTTCACAATTCAGCATATTATTATTATTTTAAACACACATTTTTTAAATGTTTAAAATTATTTTTATTCTGTTTATATCATAAACATAGTAATAATCACACCTTTCTACGTGGAACATGTACGTCGATATTTACTTATAAATAACTAAAAATGCCAATTTAAATAATATATTATGAAAATATACCAGAAAAAAATGTGATTTAACGTCCCGGTTCAGAACCGTATGCGTATACAATTATTACTTAATCAGGTACACTGTAATCCAAATATAAAGCAGAGTATCCTTTCCCGGGCCTTTTTTTTGCATACTGTAAAAAAAAATTGTATTTATCTTTATTTATACAAAAAGTTTATTTTTTTTAGTTTTTAAAATTCCAGAATAGTGAAGTTAAACATTACAAATTCTCGGGACTTACTCCTACACCATCAATCTGCCTGTAAAAAATAAACTGGTGGTTTATAATAAATTGTTTTATGTGGTTTTAATACTTACGTTTTCAAAACAAAGTATTTCCTTTCAGTAAATCTACAATTGAAAATAAGTGTAACAATTTAAAAAAGTTGAATCCTAAGATAAAAGAATTTTAAGAATGTAATGCTATAGTTTTGAGTACAATTGTACAAAAAAAATGCCTAAAACACAAAAGTTGATTTAAAAAAATAATTGTTAAATGTTCAAAAATATCAACCTATAACATTTTCAAGCATAACGTCTTCATGCGACAAATGACATAATATCTATTCGTGACATGTCATACACAGATACATTAAGACCGGCATTTACACAATCCATCTTGTTATTCAAAACGAAGTTCATCATTAATTATCATTAGTCCAATTGTGTGGCTTCCTTATTAAAACTGTAGTATATAATTATTATAGAATTAGCAGTACTATATTATAACAGTATAATACGTAGGTAGTTATAGAAATAAGAGTAGAAGCAGGATCGGTAGTTTTAGTTGTAATTGTAGTTATATTAGTTGTATTAGTAGTTATATAGTAGTGGTAGTAGTAGTATATTTAGTAGTTAAAGTAGTAGTAATAGTTGAAGCTTGATAACCGTTTTTTTCCCGTCTGTTCCACCACCGCCGCTTGACATGGTGCCTTTTAATTTCCCATGGGCAAACACGGCAACATCGGAGGCAGAAAGTATTACACGAATGCGCGGAAATTGCATAAGTGCCTCGTTTAAAACCGCCCAACCCTTCCGGGTGGCGCCGGAACGACAATACCCTCTTCTCACCTCATCACGTCCGCTCGTGTGGCCCCTTCTCCATTTCACTGGTGACTTTTTTAGGCCATATTCGTTAACGGTTATAATCGTCCACGGAAAGACGTTTTTATTTACGTAGATCATAATAATATTATTCGTATTGTACTATGATCACACGGTATAATAGCAATTGAAATAACTGACAATAATTATTAGCATCCATTCACTGCTCGATTTCCTATAATAGAGGTGTACACATCTAGGTTCTAGATATTTTAGTAAAAAGCGATATTCTTGTTATCAGTGATCCATAACGACATTAATATGCAGATAAGAAAATTCAATATGTTTCCAGTATGTACTATTATTACGTAATCAGTAGCCATCGATAAAGATACTCGTCAGAATATTTTAATGTAAATCTAAAATAATTATAAAAAGCTATTTTTAAAACATGATTTTTGTGTTTTGATAACTGATTTGATAATTATATATAAAGTGTACAATACATTACTAATGTCATTGAGAAAAAATACAAACATTTATTTCTAAATCAAATGTCTACAAACTATTCTAACTTTTATTTGTATTCATTATAATAGTAATTACTTGCTTACCTTCTAATTTTTCCTCTTTGCATACTATGGAGTCATTTTAATACCCATTTTCGCCATTTAACATGACGAAAATGGCTGTAAGGTCATAGTATAATATATCCCTGAATGCGTATAATAAAGTTGCACTGTTGTGCGTTTACTGCATTCGTGGTATTGCGGTCGAGTTTGAAAGTTGAAACACGTGTGATAACGTTGCGTGAACAAACAAAATAGTTCAGAAATCTGTATAATATTGACCCCTTAAGCATTTTATGCGTCTTATTGTCGTAGCATTAAATCGAAACCATTTCTGAAAACGTGATCCATAATTTAATACGAAATATTGCAAATTAATGTAACGATTTTTAGTTTATAAACATTATTATCCTCTTTTTTTCTATACAAAAATAACAATTAAATGTTAATTCCAATATTAATAACAATAGTTATTACTGTAAAATGGGTACTTATTGATAAAAAAAAGACAATACGGGTTGGATGTCGTGTGAGCCATTATTAGGTTTTACGTGGCTATGCAGATTGTAGTTATACAAATCGAAAACGTCAGTGCGATTTAATTGCATTTATATAAATAGTATTAGGTAATACTAGTCAATAATTATACTGGACTTTATATGAGCGATATTGTTGTGGTCTCTATGCGAAGAAAGCTAATTTTAAACCATAACAAAACTTTTGTATTCATGTTATAAACTTATAACACACTTTTTTTCGTCAACGTTTTCTTTATTTCTTTTGGAATAATGTATCTTATGACCGTATATTATTATCTCAGTTTGAAGACTTTTTATAACATGTGAACAGCATGACTTCGCCGTTTTTGTGCTCGTACATACCCGCAAGACTACTTTTTATAATTTCCTCCAATCTAATACTTTCAAAGAGTTTTAGTAAATATATTATTTAACTATTTAAATATATATTACATTCATAATTATTCCCATAAATTTAGTAAACTTAAATTTTTGAGTAACTTAAAGTATACATGACATGTTTTTAATACTACGTTGGAGTTTAAAAAAAAATTCTTAAAATTGTTATGCATTTGGGTTTTTATACTACGTTAAAAATTCTAGATATTTAAATGAAATCCTGTATTATATTCTTACAAGACGACAAGTTTACTTATTTCTACTTTATCAGTTTACGTTTAATTATAGGATCAAAATAATGCTTTTATTTAAATTATTTAACAATATACTTTTCTATGAGAATTTGTTTTTACGCATATGGACACTGTCTGTTATTAAAATACATATTATTTCCAAGCTATAGTTTAAACGTTTTCATGAACAAGCTTATCGTCGGATTAACAGATATAGTAACATACATGTTCAATATAAGACATTTTAGATTTCTAAAAATAAATTCGATTCAGATGCCAAATAAGGTCCAATAAAAAATTAGTATTGTACTTATTGGTACAATACCAATAAGTATTGCAGAAACCGTGTTCATTCAGGAGTAATCCAAACGATCATTCGGTGAAAAAATATTTTGTCTGTGATAAAATATAGTATTGCAACATAATTGTATTATTATCATCAATATTCATACACATACGATAATAATATATTTCATGAAATACTGCATAATCATAAATTATTTGAAACGATAAACCACGTATAACCACCAGAGTCCGGTACCGTTTTACACAAGACGTATCGACGTAATAATGACATTTTGGGTGAGATTTATCAGGAAAAAATACACCCGACGACGTCCGGACCGACTGCGAGGAGAAATAAATCGTCGTCGTTTTAAAAAAAAAATATGTAGGTCTGTACGGCTGAAGTTTGTGAGACATTTGTAACATTATAATTATTATTACGAGCTGCGAGTATATCGCACGCTGACGCGCGCGTTACAATAACCGTATACGGTACTGCTGCTGGTTATAAGTTGTGTGGAAAATTATTTAAATGTATTCAGCCGACAGATTTACAATAACGACAATAATCACAATATTATACTGCGCAGTTGATGAAGCTTGAAAAACACGTTCCCCGCAACCGTCGCCGCACAGCACACAATAATATTATTATTGTTGTAACGTATTATTATTATTATATTATTATGAACGCGGTTGTTGTTAATAGCCACCGACGCAGTCTAAATTGCCTCGCACATTAAAACGCGTCCAAAAACCAAACGCGTTGTACAAATATTTTACGAGCGTAAATCGCATTTTCTTTACCGTCGTCGTCGTCGTCGCTCCCGCTTAACGCGCGCGAAGGTCGCGGTAGCTTTTCCGCCGCGTATAGGTACACTGCAAATATTATAATATACGCTTTCGTTTTAACCTGACGGTGACAACGAAAATAATAATAATAATAATAATATAATGCATTATAATGGACCGCCGCCTAACCGCACATAAATTAAGTCGAATCCCCGCCGTATGTGTGGTATACGAATAATAATATTGCTCGGGTTTTTTTCCACGGGTTTTCGTCCACGCACGCACTCGTTACATAAATCATTAGCATAATATTATGTGTTTATTATAACGTGCGTACGCGTATGGAGTGTAGAACGTCACAGAGACTTATCTATTACCCGACGACATCATAATAATATTATTTACGAATGATAGCGTTTAGTGTTGCACGCGTCATATCAATTATACAGACACGCGATGAGATCAATACGACAAATACTGTGAACGTCGCGGCGTGTGCCGTGTTTATTTTTTATTTATTTTCAAAGTTTATATCACTTTCTGCTGCTCACTGTTTGACCTCCCAACCCTCAGTTATACTAAACGTTATTAAACAAAACTAAAAACAGTGTCGCGTCAGTACACGACATCATCGTATTACAAACCTTTTTTTTTTTTATCTGATTTCCTGGTGACATCATTTCACGAAGCGCACATTGACAGTTCAATTTTAAACAACGCAACAGTTGTACCAATTAGCGGTGATTTGTTTTATTCATACTATACTTTTAATAATTAGTGACTAGATAAAAGTCATTATTCATTTGATATGATTTATTTTTTGCACGATGTTTTTATTTTTTACAAAATCAATGCCTACCCAACTAAACTAGAACCTACTGAATCACGAGCACGCACCCAACACATATATTATATTGTTCTCGAGGGACGTATCACGTAATTCGACAACACTGAAGTGCTCTATTTTATATTCATGTCAAGATTGTGTCACTTCGACACCTTATCTGAAAATTCTGGCTTGAAATGTATTAATGTCTTCGCCCACGGTCCAGGCTAAGCTTTGCGTAGGTTCAAAAAAACTAACGTTTAATTCGCACGAAAAGTTATTATTTACAAATAGTATTTTTTTCATAAAAATGTTCTAAGACAAGCTTTTAATAATGTTTTCTATAATTTTTAATTTTTAATTTTCCAATTTTAATGAAATATTAACATTTTACTCCTATTATAAATATAATTTGTGGAATATTGTAGCGTGTAATTAATAATTTACTTTTTTTCATTTGTTCCCCAATATATCGCATATATGCAGTTTATAAAATACATGGATACTGCATCTTACAACACACCACGCCCAATTAAGGTTTATCATTACACCGATGGATAAATATAGACAAACTGAAAAAAAATAATAGTAGAATGATAAATACTATTCACTATTAGTGTTAGTTATTTCTAACTGGTGACCACCTCTGTGAAACATTAATAGTTTTGACATTATAACTTTGACTTTGCAGGAGGTATCTACTGTTATCTATTTAGCTGCTGTGTATAAATTACCTATATTACTTTTTTTTTTTTTTTATATTTATTTCTAGTAATCAAAAAAATATAGGTAATAGTATACAAATATACAATATGTGAGTAATAGTACTAGTAGTTACTCTACACTGAAGAAGAACATCGTGTCGTAGAGTAAGAGTACTTATTATTCAGAGCTGAACACAGTGGATAATTGATAATAATAAAAAGTAATGACAGTAAGTGAAGAAAAAAAAAAACCAAATAGTTCAGCTTAAAATAGTTGAATAAAATAAGAAATTTGTACTTGGTAAAAGTATAATAAAAAACAAATCACATTTTAGTTAATTATAATTTATAGATTATTGTAGAACCAGTTTTTTAATTTTAATTTAAAATTTGTATAATTATAGCAAACTAGTAATTCCTTTAGAATTGTATTTAGGGACCTTAATCCAATCTGTAAGAAAGATACTGATGCTTTTTTGGTATTAACAAAAGGTATTTCAATATTTTTTTTCTGAAGTTATACACTTTATTATTGATATTGAACAAATTATTTTTTGTGAATAAAACATATTGCCTGTTTTTTATATAGATTGTCTATATCAAGTACTCTTAGTAATTTAAATAAGTTACATAAAGGAAAGGTTTTTGGTTTGTTTAAAATTATTTTTATTAAACACTTTTGTCTAATTAACAGCTTGTTTTTTAAACTGTCATTCCAACCACCCCAAGCTATTAAGCTGTATTGAATTATTGATTGTGCCCTTGCGAAGTAAGTAATTCTGATAAGGTTTTTGTTTAATATTTTTTTTGCTATAATGAAAAAATAAGCTAGCTGTCTTATTTTAATTATTAAATTCTCTATATGAACATTCCATTTTAAATTTTGATCAATTTTTATGCCAAGGTATTTAACGAAAGAGTGTTATTAATTTTGGACAGAAGCATGTTATGGTGTTACAATTACATTTTTTGTGGATAGTAATCTCGTTTTTTAGAGGTGCTGTTCTTGTGTCATTGGAAAAGGCTATACATTTGGATTTATCATAATTTATCTTTAAGTTATTATTCGAAAACCAATTATCAATTATTGACATATCAGCTTCACATTTTTACCAAACTGAATCCCAGTTAGAGTCAGAAACTATAATGGCTGTGTCGTCGGCGTAAGAAAAGAGTTTTCCATTTAAATTTAGATCGTAGCAGCTACGTATATTATATAATATAGGATTGGAGAAAAAACTGTACCTCGAGGGACTCCATTCCGAATTAAACCTATTTCACTTATTGTGTTACCTATTCTGACCTGTTGAGTTCTTTGGTTTAAATAAGAATCAAAGATTTTAAAAACTGTTCCAGTAATGCCAATCAATGAGTGTAGTCTATTTTACAAGATATAATGTGATATGCTGACGAAGGCTTTGCTTAGGTCTAAGAATATACCGATAGTTTTATTATGTTTACTTATTTCTATAACAGTTACATTATTAATCTTCTAATTCTTGATAAAATATATTATAACATAGTAAGATTATAATTAGTATTTTTTTTAATATACTGTTATGGAAAACATTATATAATATTACATTAATAAAAATTCGCGTTAAATGGCATTCAACTCTGTCGTATAATGATGATTTATTGGTTATTCAAAAGAGAATGTTGTCGAATAAAGCAACGTGGTGGAACGACCGCGACTGTTTATCATGCATCTAAAAATAACTCAACGGTTATAAAGTCGAATAGGTTTAAAAGAAAAGCGTCTTTCAGTGCTTCAGGCTACGCGAATACGAACACCTGACTGCCGGACCTTCCTCGGCGAAGACGGGCCATGCGACGGCGCAACCCTCAGCCACTGGACTTGATCTAAGTGGTCGTCATACGGTCGAGTTTATATTGTGGTGTGCGTGTGGTATAAGAAAAGTCACGGAAAAGGCCGTATCGAACAGTATAACCACATAATTCTACCGGTCAGAGGTCATAGTTTTAATTGGTTGTTGCGAGAGTGTCCCGTTACAATATTATTGGCAAACTGTTACCCCTAATAGTCGGTGAAATCAGCATAACATAGTGGAATTAACAGTCAATAACGCTGGAAAAATGTCAAGTTCGGCATTTGGTCGACATTTATCGTCATAGCCAACAGCCAATGTCAACTACACAGATGAAAGTCGTACGACGGTGATATTGACTCCCAGTGCCTCCAAATTCCAATACTAAAGTCAATTTACCTGTAACTCATAATATGTGTTTTAAATCACCATTCTACAATTATAAAACTGTCAATAAATAGATCTATGAATATGAAATGATTTGTGTGAAAACTTAACTCAAATTGGTATAATATATACATACAAAAAGTGTTAAAGTAGAAAATATGTAATAATACTTTTATTTTAATGTTTATAATGTCTACTAACTTAACATAGTTGTCTCTACAGTAGTACGGAGAGAGTCCTTGTTAATGTAAATAAAAATATAATAAACAAAATTACCCTATAGAACTATATCCATTTACATAAGGCTAATGTTAAGTACATTTTATGATATAAAACAAATGTAACCGTTAACAGTAAAGTCAATTAATATTTATGAATGGTTTTAAATTTCTAGACCTAATTATTTTTTCCTCAATAATTTTACCATAAAAACTAAACAAATTATCTTAAATTGTTATCTAAATATTATTCACTATTCATTTATATACAATAATTTTAATTTAGAGGTACCTAAAAATAAAAATATATGTTTTCGTTTTGGATTTTAAACTAAAGTAAACACTGTGTGATATAAATAATAAATAATATAGAATATTGTGTTAATAATTATCTATATTCATCTATATTATAGAATTTAAATATGGTACGCAAACTTGAGAATTTAAAAATTTGTTCAACAAAATTTTCTATAGTGCTGTCTACCTCAGCACTATAGTCTGATTTAAACTACATCACAAAGAAAAAGGCAATTTTTTTTTTAAAATTTAATTTTCTCTAGTCAGAAAATTGTATTCCCGCTTTATAAGAAAATTAAATAAACAAAATAAAATTGAAGAAACTTTATTCGGTGCAAAAACTTTTGACGCAATTGTGACAATTTCTCAGCGTTTGCTCATTTGATGTTTGTTTCTTTTAACATTGAATACTGTATAATATGTGTTAAATTTTTTTTTTTTTTAAGACACATATTATTATTCTGTTAAAATCACAACAATTTATAAGTTTAAAAAAATTGTATGTGAACATTGCCCAAACAGGCATTCAAAAACAAAAATGTTTCTTTAATTTCAATAAATCATAATCAAAATAAATGTTACATATCAATAAAGATTTTTCATTTCTTATTGAAATAGAGCGAAATATAGTTTTGGGAATCAATATATCACATTTAAAGTGTTCAATATGCGTTATATCCGTGTTCGTCCGTCGTGACTTCTATTGATTTCATAAACTGAGCAATACAATATTGTTGATAATAATAACAATATTAATTATGACATTTTACGGATTTGATCCTCACTTGAAATGTTCAATATTTGGTGTAATCATAATTAGTACTCAAAATACATTTAATATTAACGCAATTTAAATTAATTCAATTTTCTCGTACTATAATAAATATTAATACATTTTTGGAAGAATTGTAAAAACATCTCACGCTGTTTGGACTTTGGGTTCTCTCACATACCGGTGGTCATCTATGGGCAGGCCCGGATAGGCCAGTTAAGCATTCGAGATAAACTCGAAATGCCGCTAAAATGATGGCCTAGTAGGACTCGAATACTCTTTGTTAGTAAATTATTAAACAAGGTATAATGCCTTATTTCCTATTTCGTTAACAAATGTGATAAGGTAGTTTGTATCTATTAGTAATAATATTTGACCAACATGGGCCACTATAGCAAATTACGGGCCAATGAAAAAATATTTCTCGAAGGGCCTAGACTACTCAATCTGGCCCTGTCTATGGGTAGTGCCTATAATGTTATATTTCAAACTTAATTATATATTGCATTAAGTTTACATAATAATAGTATCTGTAGCAATACATAATATGCAATGTGACATAATAGTATTACACTTATTGGCCGAATTCAGTATTTAAGACTTGTAATGAATTACATATTATTATAGAAACTGTATGCAGGAACTCGCAAAGTGTGCATTTTCTTACTTGTTTATGTTTACTGTTTAGTGTAATAGTGTTACATTATTAATAATGTCTACATGGATAATTATTACACACACATTTTATGTGTTTTGTGTACTGGAGACTTTGGTAATTATTGTAGTTTATGCTTGTAAATTAACGAAAGTACTATGTAGCTTTGTAGTCCACGCTTATTATTATCAAACTTTGTATGATTTCAACGTAAGATGTAAAATATTTAGGTCACCACGCTCACGACGAACTTGATAATATTTTACCGTTGGAATTTAACACCGCGTTCTATAATATGTAACACAGTGCCCGTAATGTAATAATAAATAAATAAAAACATAATAATTATTTTTCTTTCGATATCATTTTTAATTTTGTACGTTTAAAACGGAGCCATTTGAAAAATAAAATACATCAAAATACCTAAATAAGGTATTCAATTAGATATATTCAATTTTAAACATATCAACTAATCAGTTTCACACATTATTTGATTTATATTATAGTACAATGGTTCAACAAGAAACGTTCTAATCCTATGCGTATTAATTTTAATAAAATAGTATATACTGTTTGTATATTTTTTTTATCTTAATAAATAAAACCGAAAATTGAAACCTTTGATGCTAATGTTCTCGGAAACTTCTCAACCGATTGTCTTAATTTTTTTTAATGATAAATTATATCACGGAAAAGGTTCCTATAGCAAAAAAGTATATTTAAGTATAATTTAAAGAGGTACTCACGCAAGGATTTTGAAATGCATGATGGAATCGAAAATTTGTATTTTGTTTATAAATGGTTGCTATCGGTTGCAATTATTAGTTATCAGTTACAGTAACAGTTTTTCCTACGTACATATTATACGCTAAAAATTCCAGAAAACCGGAAAGTGCTATTTTTTATGAGATATATATGACGTATAATCTCTGTTTATTTGTAGGGTTGTCAATGTATACATATCTCATAACTATTATAATTAGTAGGAATATGGCATATACATATTTTTACAAATAAATTTAAAACAAAAAACAAATCTTTGGTACAGGCCACCATTGCGATGTTTTTCGTGTGCCTAATGTTCTAATATCACTTACTTACTTATTTCATCTTTGACTCAGGCAACGCCGGGTGGGACAGCTAGTTTATTATACAATTAACGATAAAAATATGATTTAGTGATTAACAAATATCATGACGTTTTAAAATTTAACGAGGCTGACTTAAGTGGACACGAAAAAATTTAAAAGCGAACAATTATAATATTATGATTAACCATTTTGCATCATGGATAGATAAGACCACTATTCCTATGTTTTAAATATTGTTACGCGTTTTGTGTTACATTGTGTCTCAACGTTATACGGTAATACGGTATCGAAATATGTACTGCGGGCAATGTTACAACAACTATCTGTTCGTATTCAGCATACACGGTACGACCTATACATAACGTAATAAATCTAATGCTAGTCAAGTCAGCGCAAATGTTATCAGAATTTGTTCGTCCGACTGCTGTCGTACCTACGTATGTGTCTCGTGCATAATATATAATACTATCATTTTTTATCAGTTATTGATTTATTGTGCATATAGATATATGTGTATCTACAATATTTACGTACAATTACCTATTTACGCGTATATTACCTAGTCACGGGGCCGAGTTTACCTAGAAATCCAATCGGCATACTGTTGTGTGCGTGTGTGTGTAGTGGTTGGGAGATGATCTCCCGCGGGTTTTGTCCTTCAGGAGTTGAATACAAATATATATATATATATATTATGTGTGTGTGTATATTATGATAATATGTAGGTATATCCGGTCTCATAGTGACGCTGTCTGGTAACAGTGGTACAAGCAGTATTAGGTATAACCTATTTATTTATATACATATACACCTACCTACTGTAATTATAAACTTTGTAGCCAACGCGAATGCATTCTGCTTGATTTATGTGTTAAAGTTTTGTCACAAGTCTTGGGATTTGAACGCACTGCCCTCTTATCTGTTTTGATATTTTTCATTGCTGCATGTCGTCCGATATCCAATACACTTATTTTACTCAATGATGAATAATGAAGGGTGCATACAGCTACGAGAGTTTATTGGCATCGGTATTTACTGTTTAAATTTAATATATATTATACTAAATAGTTTCAAACCATAATATATCTTGAAATCGTATATAATATTATGATTTTATTTGTTTTGTATTCAATCCAGCATCTGACCGACAACTAACGTCGTATTGTAAAAGAGTTCGCAAGTAATTATCTAACATATTATACTTATATTATTATGACACGGTTAATTTTTTCAACTATGAAAACTCATTATTTTGCCAAGTATTAGTGTTGGTCAATTTTGTTCAAATATAATATATATTATGTATTATCTAAACATTTAAATTTCATATTGTTTAATTTTTCAATGTATGGTTGTTTGAATGGTAACCTATATTTAATTAATATTTATCTTCATAATTCGAATTTTGAATTAAAATGCAAATCAATATTGGTAATCTAAAAATTTCAAATATAAAGTTAATTAATAAATGGTGGAAGACTTAAGTGCCAAAACTAGATACCTAACCAAAATATAATTAATCGTATTTTGACACTTTCGTACAAAAACCGCCGAAATCCCAGCTACTTGTGAGATTCATTTCAAATATTCAATTCAGAACTATATCGTTTAAAAACACCAAACATAATTATTAGATATATATATATTATATTATATTTATAATATAGACAAATCTGTTTTTTGATTACGATGAGTGTCAGGAATGTTTTGTGTTATAAACTTATAACAATAATATAATGTTTTAAGCATTCACGTAAGGTATACCGAAAAATAATTTTACAAAATCAATTACAAATAATGGTATTTTATGCATTTTGTTTAATGAACAGAAATGCAGATATTTAAATTAAAAAGGCATTGGTAATGACGTGTCGTTGAAGTATACCAAATAAAATTGTTCTGCAAGAATAGAAACGAATAAATCAATGACTTTACCCGTTTTAATGATACTCATTTAGTGAGTCTCAGTGTTATATTTTCTAAATTATTATTATGTCCAGTTTTTTTTATAGTTGTATCGTAATAATATACATTTTTTTAGTACCACGGTTATAATTTAACTACAATTAAATATTGATGATTTTAAATACTTTTAAATATCTAAAATAGTAATAGTGCCAATTATATTTTTTTTTTGTAACTTCCTTGCTCCTTAGTCATATTATATTGGATAAAGTGTACAATTTTGTATGGCACGAATGAGATATGTAATTTTTACACCTTAGCGCTTATGCCATATTATAGCCTTAGTAAAATTCAAGACCATCGTGTGGCTTGAAGACTTAAGCTACTATAATAACAATGTTTGTTTGTTTAAAAAAATATAACTAATAAAAATGTATACCTATAGTGTAAAGCATTTATAAGTTTTTAGAAAAATAAAATACAATTTGTCTACAAGACGCCCTTGAAAATATTTGCCTTTTGGTAAAACAATAATGTTACTCGGTTGTCGCAAGAAATTAATTTGATTACAATAGCTATTATAATATTTTTGTATGGAATAATAAGCGGAAATTGCATTTATACATTTGAATACAAAAAGAGACTTTGCTTTGAAATATCAAACTATTCTTAAAGTTCCTATTTTATTTTCTGACCGTCTTAACTTTAGTAATATTCTAATGTATATTTTGTCTTCAGCTTGTTTTTATAGGATTCTGTGTAAAATAAACAATCCACGAGTTGTACAGTTTTAAATTAATGACTTGAACTCCGTGAGAACATTGTAGCAGTCAAAAGAATAATATTAAACATTCTATTTTAAACACTATTAATGATTGAAATCTTTAAAACCCGTTAACGGCACGTACTGAAATATAGTAATTAATTCAAATACCATTTGACATTTTACGTGTTTTGAATTTTTTGTATTATAGCAAATCATGCAATCGTTGGAAACTGATAGATAAAATTATTTATAACAATTTAAAACGTTGATCTTATAATAATTTAGTTTTAATTTTTACTAATAATCCCCCGACGTATAATTCTGCAATAGTTTGTTTTTTGCATCATCAATGATTGTAGTGTATGAATAAATATACAGAATTTAGTCGACGTGATAAGGCTGTTTGGGGTCTAAATCCAACCAGGTTGTTAGAACTATGATATTACATCCAAAAACGTCTCACATACATTTTTTTGTGAATAAGTATTTTATTATTTTAACAATATTTTTAAGTGGGTCAATATAGAGACGATTTGTGATGTTCCAATAATTATTCTTTATATTTCGTTTAAAAAAATAAACCACTTATTATATTATTATAGTACACAACAAAAACCGTAATCTGGTATTGAAAATTTACTTATGTCTTACACTTTCAAAAATACTCAACATAATATTATAGACAGTACAACGAGCTTGACTTCATTGAAAATAGCTTTGTTTTATTATATTATATTTATAAACTTTTTAAGAATCATTTTCATCGTACTGAGTATTTTTCATTGAAGTTTTCGGTTGTTGCGTTGGTAGTAAGGCTCTCGTTGAACTGTTTTATTTGAACGTTTTAAAATCCTACACATTTATATTCGATACAAAACTTAAAAGTGCTTTTTTTTTTTTATATAATGTATACATAGTGTGTTTTATTCTTTATACATAGACACGTACCTACAATCACTCTACACACCCTCGTCTGGTGACCGATTGACGTTTGCAATACCGAATCATTACAGTTGCTAATAGTGACGAGTGAGTGTAAAATGCACGAAAACAGCAATTCAATTAACACGGTATTATTACAGCTGAACAAACTGTAAATTGGATCCGTGCTCCGCCGCCGCCGTCACCACCACCACCACCACCACCACCACCACCTCCACCACCTCCACTACCACCACCACCACCCGGGAACACGGCGTCTATTTGGACCAGGAATACACTGCTGCTGCTGTGGTTTCAACACTGTCAACGGCATCGATGCACATAAACTATATGAGTGATGCTACCGTCTGGACAGCGAACGCCACGGAAAACACTATCTAAAATAATTTAATATTGTGTACAATGCACACGCACAATATTATGGGTCGTAGCGACACTTACGAAGCGAGTCCGTATCACTCGGCACGGCGCTATCTATGCTCTACGAATGTTTCACTGTGTGTGTGTGTGTGTGTGTGTGTGTGCGCGTGTGGACACGTGTTGGATGCCGTCCAACGAATTAGTTAACGAATTATTTCGTCCGTAATTGTATATTTTATTGTCAAACACATTTTGACGGTGTATAATTTAATCACAAGACATTAATTCTTGGTATTATATAATAATGCTGCAGTTGTATGCATATCCTATCGTTACATTATAATAATATGCACGGCCAAGTGTCACCCCAACACTGATTCTACAGAAAGTCCCGATGCGATTTATTGAGATTAATTCTTGCATAATATACATAGGTAAATGATATGATCGTCTAAACACTCCAAACTACAAATGATTATAAATAAAGCTGGGATTTCGATGCACTTTGCATTGTTTTCCGAAGCTACGCGATGCTCGTTTCATAGCATATACTATCCGTGTACTTTTAAAGTAGAATAAGAAGTTTTTATTTTGCATTTTTTTACAATTTTTTACGATTTTAAATTTTAAGGTCTTTTTTCATTTTTTAGTGCATTATAGGACTTTTTGGGACTTTTTAGAATTTGTATTATATACATTTGACAAAATATAGAGTAGGTTCTCGTATTGAATTATTAAAAATAATTTTAAACTGAATGGAAATAATTTTTTTTTCAGATTAAAGAAATCCAAAATGATCAGTTATGTCTGTAAAATTACTATCAAAGTAATTTAAAAATGTATCAATTATCATTTACACTATAATTATTAAGAATAAAAAAATATATTACTGCATAAAAGACTTTTTCTAGGGTCTTTTGTTGTTTTTTTTTTTAGTTCATATAGGTCCCACCCCTTAGTATTGAGAACATTTTGGTTAGGCATAATTATTTCGTATTGACCTTTTTTAGAAAAAAAACCTGCTTCAGAATAGTATTAAATTAAAAATATTATTTGCTGTTTAAAGAAAGAAAACAATTTTAAAATTTTTTATCTTTATGAACATTTGTGGTTTTTTTTTAAGTGCATTGTTATTATTAAAATAAGAATAAGTCTCGGTTAGGGTTGCAGCTCCTGGAAATTTCCGAAATTTTCGAGGAAAGGGAATATCCCTGAGCATTTCTAGAAGATCACTTGGACGGGATCATTTCTGGGAATGCATAAACATTAAAACTTGTATTTATATAAGACATTTTTTCTTTACTGTAGGTACTTAATATTACTTTTAAGTAAAATAATGAAATATTATTTATAGAGATATAGATACTGTCCATGCCGATGAATGAATATAAATCATAAAATCAAGTATATGCGAATCATTCCAATGTAATCGATAAACTGAATTTGTCTCACATACACTTATACGTATTTAACTGTTTTGATAGACATTAACTACAATCGTTTGTCACTGTACTACAAAATAAACACAATTCTATAGTACAACCACTATTATCGCAGTGATAACTATAGTGGTATATTCACCAATATCGTAGTCACGGTACGTGACGATCACGACACGTCACGATCGTGGCACGTATGTGTTATAATTTGCCAGTTATCAATAATTAAGTAAGCATATTTCTTTCGTTTAACTTTATCTTATACTGCTAATATTATAAAGAGGAAAGATTTGATTGTTTGCATTGAATAGACTCCGAAACTAATGAACCAATTTGAAAAATTCTTTCACCGTTGGGAAGCTACACTACCCTCGGGTGACATAGGCTATATTATATTTTTAAAACAATTAGGGATCTTTACTAAAACCCCAATAATGTAACACAAGGTGTAAAAAAATGATCCTTAGTTTATATCCTCCATATAAAATAACAGGCCTTTTTTATGTTCCAATTGTCTGACGACACTATCTAACATGTTCAGAGGAGAGGGGAAGGTTATATCACATTTTATTTGCAGGTTCTAAGGCGTCGAAGCTATAATAAATTGTATTGTGTATGATGTGCATTGTGTAATCAAATAATATTCAATATTATAACCTAATAATACTGTACACATAATATTTTCTAATAATTTTCACATAATCTTGCCAGATAACAAGATTATATTAATTTTTACTTACACCCGACAACGAAGGATAATTCAGGATTAACAATGGATTGCCATTGGTTACATGTTATTAGTTTACAATAACGATCAGTAGATTTTTTCAAAAATATATATATATATAAGATAAACAAATATTTGGCACGGGCAACTCCGGGTGGGGCAGCTAGTATTTTCTATTAAGTTTAATAGTTTACAATTATTAACATACATGATCAAATCCTCCCCTGTTAGTTGACACAATATAATTATTTTTTTATTTTCATAATATTACATACAATATAGTTAAAGATTAAACTATTAAAAGGAAATTACCACTTTTGTCACTTTTAACTTGTAAATAGTATTTACACTTTGAACAAAAAATTAAATATTTACTTAGTATAAGCCATTAGATAAGGTGGGATGATTTATAAATATAAATATATTAACACGATTCTAAATGTGTTTTTTCTTAAAATTGGATAGAAATATTTTTTTATGATTTGCTTGACATTATAAGTCACGAATTGTATAACGTTAAATATATTTTATTTTTTTATATTTGTTAAGCTGACATTAACGATTGCAGTTTAAGTTAAAATGAATACGTATTTTTTATTTATAATCATAACCACAATATTTTTTGTTGTTATTTGTTTTAAATTTTACTTTAGTTTCGTAAAACTATTATCGTATAAAATTACTTCAGCTACTCAGCTCACCGTCCAAGAATTAAAATCATTATTATTTTTGAGCTTCTATAAATGTTTAATGTACGCAAACAATTTTTATTACATTTAATCCTTATTTGTTTTTTACGCGAACAAAATGTTTTAAGTATAGGCATTAGTATTTTGTGCTCACATTATGTACAAATACTGTGTCTATATAAACCGAAACATGTACAATAATCTGGTTAGTAATATACTAAAAAATATATTCATAGCACTCGATCATTTTTTTTTTTTTTTTGTAAACCATGGCATCAACTATCAATATTTATTGTTGCAATAGCTTAGGTTACTATTAAAATCGATCAAATTGTTATTTTTTTAATATTTTTTTTTTTTTTTGTTATATTCTTACTTATTTAATATAAAAAATGCGATAAATACTACTTTTTATTTATTTTTCCCCATTCAAGTACGCATTATATTATACGATGTTTTCCGTAGTGTTATTCTATGTGAATAATAATAATAACAATACTATTATTGACTGTTGTTGTAGTTATTCAGGTATAATATTTTACGTTCGAATATTAAAAACCATTCAAGTATTATAGATTGTTTCTTAATGTTTTCAATACATATTATAATAACATGGTTTTTAAATGCCTAATGAAAAATATGGCAAACGTGTAAGATAATGTTATATAATATACAATATAACTGAGAAAATAGTTTATAAAATTATATACTAATGCATTTCTGACACGAGGTTACCGGAGCTGTACAGTGTAAAATATTAACAAAAACAATATCGAAATATTATAAACTTATTGAGTACCTATCTATTAAACTCGATAAATATATCGTATAAGAAGTTTGTAGCTGAAAAACTATATCCAACCACCCGACACCATGCGTGATTGTCATCGTTATAAGTTTATCGGCTACACATAAGTTTATAAAACTTACACACCATATTGTTTTCAATAACACGGGTTAATTTTAATTCAAGAGAGACACACGTCCACACATTATACACGTAATAATAATATATTATAAAAATATGTGGGTGTGCGAGGTGAACACTATAAAGGATATATAGTCGAAGCTTCGGTACGTATAAAACATTTTCTAGTGCTTAACGTCGAGTAGTTTGGTCCGTGTGGAACTCATAAAACCGAGAACTAGCTGGGTTTGAAATAATAAACAATAAAATACAATTTTCTTTAGCTTACACACGGAGTAAAGGTACGCCCACTCGTCTGCAGCACTACGTTTACAGCTGCTGCTATTACTGTCTACAAATACTACTACACCGTATATGCATTTCAGTGTCATAAACTCAAATACTTTCTCGTTTTGTCACAACCAACCCTATATTGTCATATTGACCAGAGATTATTTTCTAAGACAGCTATTTATACGCTATTGAAGTGCCACGAGGTACTGGTTAAATTTAATATTAATCATTATTACGAGATTAAATTCTTAATACGTTCTTACCTTCATACCACGCTGAGTATTTTTAATATAGTATTCATCGTTTACGTTTTGAAGACTTTAAATGACGCATGCATGAGTTTGCCGGCGAGGTGTATAGGCAATTTCGTTACATCGGGAAGTTGGCTTCGAACTTTTACAGTAACCCGGCGCTACTATCAATAAACGGAATCATCGTTGAATTATTATTATGACTATAATAAACTGTTACTGTAGTGACTAAAAATAAGTGGCTATAAAATAAAGATACACCGGTTTAGTGACTGTTTTAGTGTGTAGGTACATTACAGTTAATATTATAGTTATTGAATACATTTATTCGGCAACAAAAGGCAAAAAGCATATTTCACTGACAGTCGGCATGTACGAAGATGTCACCAAGAATATCGTGTACTGGGAAGTTCTAGCTGATGCATATTACGCTGTTGTTATAATCTGTAAACCGTATACCTGGTACCAAACATTAGTGAGGATTGGCTTGACTGACACTCAAACGCTGTTTTCGACTTACAAGCATACACTTTTTTGAACGAGGAAAATACTCACTTACAGCATCCCACCGCGACCGGCGTGTCCTCGATCCGCCGCAGGTGGATTGTCTAACCTAGCTACATTAGTTGAACGTCAATCGATTTTCACTTTACGTGACTGACTTGCTAGACATTTGAGTTTCAAATGTGGCTTTCAGATTCAAGTCATTCTTCTTTCATAAAAGCACAAGACTGGAGCGTATTGACTATCGCGTCCGGTCAATCACAGATTTCTAGACCCTGAAATTCGAAAGCCGAAAACGAATTCCCGACAAATCGTGCAAATCGCAGCGCCTTATCACAGATTGAAATCTCCACCTCTTATCACAAGTCCAAACTTTCGCTCCTTATCACTAAAAATTATCAACAATCCTTATCAACTTTTTGACTTTTGACCTGACTTGCGACTACAACACACGTCATTCTTATAAAGTACTCGAAGCGACATATGTCGATTTCGGGCTTATTACATTTGAAACATTCTGCTTAAGTACAAGCAGTAATCTCAACAAATTAAAATTGACCTTGAAGTTTAATTTTCAGACCTTAAAGGAAAATAAATAATATCGTTTGTAAAACTGTGAACCAAAAATACTTGTAGTGTACCGCCTACCAACCAAAAGTAATAATAATTTGAAATCAAGGTTTTAACCAGAAAATTAGCGTTTCTCAAAAACCGTGTATTATGATGCGTTAATCATATTCAGACGACGAATTTTACAACCAGCTACACATGGTTTTGCTCTACAACTTATATATAAATTATAAATTGCTCATGTTTTAAATGTATAACGAAGACTTTGTATAAACCACATGTAAAATAAATTACCGTGACGTTCGACGTTAGTTGTTGAGTATAAATGTTTTTTTTCAGTAATATAAATATAAGAGTACCTACAAACATTTTTTCACCGTATTTTTATTAGATTTGAATGGAATTGATATTCATAATAAACATCAGATGATCACAATAAAGTACTACTACCATCGATTGGGGCACTTTTTTATTGAAGCTATTGCAGTATTTTGTGTGATTCTCACAGTGGCCACTATCAGTTCACATATTATGAAGTTTTCAAGTATCTTGGTTATCGCCAATATCAGGATCACTACGATCAACAATTTATTATTTTAATCAGAACTCTGTCAAAACCACGTTTTCTGAGATTTCAGTGTTAATTTTTTTTTTTTAATGGTAAGTGGTAGTTTATAAAAATAGTCTTAAATAAAAAAAATATAAAAAAGAATATTATTGTAAAATCAACACATTCCTCTGTCTTTTCTAATTGTTGTTTTTTACGAGTTGTATTCTGTCCATGATATACGGAGTTTTGTAATTGCACATTTGTATGCCTATTAATACAATTAAATATTATAAACATAAAATCAACGTTATGAATTATTACTTATTTGCGTTTCTACTACATGCAATTATTTTTTATTTGTTGATACATTTTTCCATAAATACACTTCTTACCTCATTGTACATTTTATCAATATAGTTTTTAGAGTATTTATAATAATAAATCATAAATGTATTGTGATAGAAATTACTTATGTTTGTTATGCTCTAGATATGTTTAGGTGAAAATTAAAAATAAGTCTATTTATGTATAGAAACACAACGAAATTGAAACTCATCTAAGTATAAATTCCGAGTACATAAATTATATTTTTAATAAATACCAATAAAATTATTACTTTGCTTAATAATTTTTACTGGTATAAGAAGTAAGTAAAAAATTGTTTCGAACTCAAAATGTATACATCAAATCCGAATAACTTATTAATAAAATATCGACAAGCGAGAACGATTACACAGAAACATATTACATACAACCGTTGATTTCGGGCATTATAGCCATACACAGATCATTATAGAACCCATCATATTACTACTATGACGTTTCAAGGGGACGTGGAAAAAAAGTCGTCGCATCAACATAGTATCCGGAATCCAATCATATAATAATATATTATGATCACGAGTCCAGGAAAACAACACAATTTAAATTACAACATCAAACAATAATAATAATAATGGTAAATAATATTGTATAATATTATTAACGCGGTTATTTCAAACGACGGTTTGTCGTCGTCGTCGTCGTCGTGGAGGGCGGCGGTGGGCGTCGGTGGTCGTACGCGGGCGGCGGCGTGGCGTTCGGGTCTTCCAGATGGCGGGCACAAACGTCGAGCGCCGCGAGCAGATCGGCCGACTTACTCGGACGTCGTTGACGGTAGTTCGTCGCCGAACACGTGTGCGGACGGTCCTCTTCCCCGTCGGGCCACCTCGTCGTACGCGCACACTGTCGTCGTGTTTGATTTTCAACGCCGCCGCCGTCGATGAGTTTTCCCGCGACCATGCCGACCGGTTTTCCGGCGGTGGCCACCGTCGTTTTGTCCACATTGGCCGCACTTGAGCTGTTGGCCGCCGTAGGTGAGTGTCACACGTGTTTCGTTGTTCTTTCTTCCCCCCATACATATTTGAGATTTTTTCATATCGCGTTTTCTTTCACGCGATCGTAGTTGTTGGAAGTCGCCCAAAAATTACAACGTCGACGGATAATAAAGAAGTGAAAGGGATAAACTATGTTTTTGTCCGACTCGAATAGTGCACAAAAAATAAATCTGATTTTCTACGTCGTCAAAAGTATTTTTTGTCTTTAAAAGTAAGCGATATAAAAAAAACCTATTTTAATCCATTCCAGTAAAAATATGGAATAACTCCCTTGCACCCAAAATCCAGGAATTAAACTCTAAAAATATGTGTATACTTTTCAAAAAAATATATATACATTGCGGTTTAAATATAAATGCTTTACACCACTTGTACGCATACGATGAGAACTTTATCATTTTTTTTTTAGATCAATGACATATCACTATATCTATAATCATACCAATTATTCAACTTTCAATAAATATCATTATATACGACATAATAAATGAATAAAAATTAACAAATTTATATTCATCTATTTCCAAAGACCCTTTTGTGTTAAAATAAAATGTCCAATGTCCATATTATTATAAATTAATGAAATACGTAAATAGTTGTTTCTGTTAAAATAAAAACCCGTAATTTTTAACGTCTACGAATACCCGAAACGATTATACACCGTCGGATTTTAAATGTTTATTTTTTATATGGAATAAATTAAAATGAATGAAATTCGCCTTTCTCGGCTGTATTCAATACCTATAAAATTACAAGCCAATACATTTATTAATAGTACGTAGAAAAGTCCAAAGTGTTAATTAAATTGAGGTGTTTTTATTAATTCGAAAGCATTTTAAATACTTAACGAAATTCCCAAAGGGCCCATCGTGTCTTTCAATGACATATAAATCATAAAGATTGTCAATTTTATGAAAAAAATATGTATGACGAGAATATAACCTTACGACTTGAATACGTTATAATTACTCAGTTTACTGTTGTATTGATACCTATTGAATTCATTTAATTTATAGCATTTTAGTTACATGCATCTTCTAATAAAATTTCAATTAGATTCATAAATAACGTATAAAAATAAGTAGCAAAGTTTTCTTGTTGAGAGTGTTTTTTCTAATCTGCTCATCAAATATTTCACTCAATACATCGATATTATAATAAAAACAAAAATACTTTGCAGATATTTATTATTGTTATGATTTTTCTAACTCATAGCATAATATTGTTTTGACTTTTTTAATGTTCACTAAAATATATTAACGAACGTAAATTGTATACGTTTATTACAATTGTGAAGAACTAGTTTTTAATTTCAAACAAAATATGTAAATTAAATTATGAATATTCATAAATGTAATAAAGTTATACTATTTTAATGCTATATGAATAGTATGTATATATCTTAACAGCAGTTGTTATACAATATTTTATACATTTCAAATCATCAATATATATTTATTTTTTTTAATCTATTTTACTTTTATTCAGTCAAATGTATAAATAATAATATGTTGTTTATTGAATAAAAAATGTCTAAAGTATTTTATGTGCAACATACTATACTTCTATTTTGATTATGTGATGTGTAATATTGTAACTATTTTAATAAAATATCCGATATCATTCGATAAAACAAAATTAAACATATTGTAGCGAATACATTTTTTTTTCAAAACATAATAATTATTGTAATTAGAAAATTATAGTTTACATTTAACTTAAAAATTAGTACAAAAAAATGACTACATTATATTATTATAGAAACCAAATAATTCAAATATTGAAATTTGAAAGTAATATTTTTTATTGGAATAAAATTTTAAATAACATGTTGACGCTTTATTTACGGCAAATACCTACACAATCTGCAGGTGGTCCTGAACCCTTGTCAGATAGAAATAAGAATACGTTTTTATTTACAAATATATTTTATGTACTTCAGTATGTTTATTGTGGTAGTCAGCCGCGTGTTAAGTTGATGTTTGTCGGTGGTTTGGTAGCTTACATTAGGTTCTACCGCACCGATTTAAACTTCATTCAGTATTATTGCTGTCTATTTATAAACACTTACTATAATATGTGTGTACTGGATTGGAAAATAGTTGAGCATACCATTTGCATTATAATACGATGTAGTACAGTGTTTCGACGAACTTTTTTTATTACAAAATAAAAACAATAGTCATATGTATAACATTAAAATAATAGACAATATTAGTATAATTAATACATGTTTAAACTGTTTGTATTCATTTTAATATTTTAATAGAATAGTGATAATTTTATGTTGATACTATATCCATCAATTTCGAAAGTTTGGTTTTTATTTTTAATATTTGAACAATTTAAAGCATTAAACCATAATTTTTCATCACAAAATATCTAAAACTCAACGAAATACGTGAAATAAAATTACTGAATATTAACTGTCATAAAGAATGTTCAAAGACTTAGTTTGGCATAGTGTTACGAATGCTGAACGTTAAAATAATTTGGTTACTAAATTTAACGAAAACAACAAAATAATGGTTGTTTAAGTGAAAACTTTATTATACATATATATTTCGAGTATTTGAAGTTTAAAAGGAGAGTAAGAATTTTAATTTACTATTATAACAGAAATACATTAAAATAATGACTTTATTGAATTTATTGATCTTATGAATTCCGTTGACTATCGTTACATTTATTTCAAACAATCTATAGTATAATGGATACCGGAATTTCATCCGAAACTCTTATTCAAAAGCTGTTTTTTACTTTCCATTTTATATTTTGTAATTATTAGAGTAGGTATACGTTTATTCTGTATTTTGGCAGTGATCTGTAACACTCGCTATTGAAATGTATAACCAGTAATCAGGTTTATATAACGAATTAATTAGACTAAAAATAGTCGTCTAAACGGAACATATTATGTGTGCGTGTATTTTCAATATTAATGGTCGAAGTGGTGATTTTGACGTAATCAGCGTGAAAATGAATAGAGCGTTTCGAAATGCTGATAAATCGATAATAATAATTACAATCACTGTGGTGCCTATCATGGTGTTTTCGGCTGAACGTTTATTTACACCCGACACTGCTGATTTGTGCCCTGACTTTACAGCCCCGCCGGCCGACGCACATCGCAGAACAACGAAATCAGCTGTTAACTTTGCGGCAACGTGTTTACGAACGAGCGTATCAATAACACGTCGCGATGATTACCGAAATAAAGCACACATTCGTAAACTCGATCCTCCCTGCCCCCCCCCCTCTCCAAAACCATCGTCACTTGTCTACTCGTTTTTACATCCGATTCGACGATAATATTATTATACGTTTTTGTGTGTCGAAAAACTTTTATTCTGTGGCAGTCGATTGTCCGTACAAGAGACCGTAACGTTCCGAAATTATCATAATCGTTTTTTTTTCACGTGATCACAGCGAGGTTAAAAATAACGCTGTATGTTTACCAACTCGGTAGAGTAATATTTTGGCCTCGGCCCGAGAACGACTAAAGACACGGTCAATCGTCACTGGGCGGTGTTTATAATTTGAACAAATACGGGAGATTGTGCGTAAGTATGTAAATATTTTGAGTTGAAATCAAAAATTGTGTTTTCGAAATATCACGTATGGCGCCGTATAAACATTTGAAATAAATACACACAAACCTCTGTATACGTACGTGTACTTAGATACGTACTATTCGTCCTACTATACGTAGCACTGTGTATTTAGAATTATATAACGCACAGACCATGGGATAGTCGTGGTTAACGTTAACAAAATATTTATTATTATACATTTTTAAAAGTTATGTGTTATAAGTGGCAAAATAATGTGAGAAATTCAAACATGAATATGTTAAAACTTTTATGCCCTCCCAAAAATACATTAGATGTACTCAATTTTGAATATTATAAAAATTATCTTTAAACATTTTGATAAATTCGGATTATGACTTAATATTGATGATGATCTAAGTTTTTATCATACAACATAAAAGCTAAACAAAATGGTATTTTAAAGTTTTATTCTCTCAGTTATAAATTTAGTTTCTTGAAAAATTCGAGAAACAATAATATTGCTTAAAAACGGTAAAATAAATATTATTACATAATGACAGCAATACATAAATAATATAACATGAAAACATAAACAATATTTTCTACTTCGTCTATATTTTTAGTTTTATTTAATCACATCCGACGTATAGAAAAAAGTTCCACGATTAAAATATTATTCAAGTAGTTAATAAAATATTCTCAGTACACCACGGCCATTCAGACAGTGTCTGTGCTTAGCTTGTACTTCGTTCCTTCCCAAAAGGTTCTTCTGACTAGTAAACCTAGATGAATAATAAATAAATAAAAATAATAAACCGTAATATCTAAAAAATACATATTTTTAAAATTTGAAATTGTTTGTTGACGTATTTTTTCATATTACAAGATTACAAGAATGAACAAATTTATAATAACTCATTTCCGAAGAAAATCTTCTCGTAAAAAAAAAAATGAAAATGATAAAATGTTAAATACTGTTTTCTTGCCTGGTTGCTTTTCTATCAATTTGAGATCTTTATTATTTATGCAAATCTGGTAGGATGCGATTACAAAAACCAAGAAAAAATGTTAATGGCATAAACGATTTTTGCAATATTAATATCCTGTGCTTTTATTTGGAAACGAAAAAAAAACAATATCGAAAAAGAAAATTGAATTTAAGTTAAAGAGTTGAATTGCAATAAATATCACTAATACACGACAAATGTGCATCTATCTATATTTTATTTGTATTATTTTGCCAATAACTGCATAGTAAAATAATTTTTTTTTTTTATTGGTCTTGAAATTTAAATTTAAACTTAAATTTCTGCTTCGACAGCTGAGGCCATTAGCGTTACATTAAACATAAAAAAGGTACATACATATATAATTTTACAATATTGGTATTTTATCTTAAAGTAAATTTAATAATTTAGTTGCAGTTAAGAATTCTATTGTGTTGATTTCGTTTTCTGGGTTATAAAATATTTTATTAAACTATACGTCATATAGATACTTTTGAAACATTTTTTATAGAACGAATTTTTTGTAAAGCTAAAACTATCTGTTTTATTAATTCTTAGTTATTTTATTTGTCTGTAATATATACAGATATAATGTGATAATTCACTCTAATATATTATAATCATATTTCTTTTTTAATATATGTTGCCTCTTAAACATTGAACATATCCTGGTGTTCTGATCAGACAATTTATAAGTACCTATCAATGACTTATCTATGTCAATGCAGCTTAAAAAATATAGTTTATACCGGTGTTGATAATAATATATTGTACGTCAAGACGTGTCAGCAATATATTAAACTGCACACGAATTGTATGCACATAATACAACATTGTAACATTGACCATCAAAATATATGCTACTAAGTGGAAATTTTTGTTTTTTTACAGTTAATTAGACCAGTTATATTATTATATAACTATTTTAGTTCACTATGAGTTTTATTACTAATGGCGCGTTGAATATTATGACTATATCCAATAGTATTTCATTACATAGCTGGAATTTTATTCATCACTCATAAAGTCATAAAATGTAGAAAATTTAATTAAAATTATATTTAACTGTAAAAAAAATATAATATATTGTTATTTTGAATAGTAAACATAATTAACAAATGTATAATAAAGTTGCGTTTTTACTATACACGGATATTACAATATTATTGTGAAAAGTCATAATTTATAAAATATTATCTAATCATAAAATGTTTTACCGTACAAATTATTCTTCAAACCAATTAGGTTAGGGTCAGTCCTATACAATTATTGTACAAAAAAATCAAAACAAAGCTTATTTAGGGAAAACATTTTCTAGAACGAACGTTAAAAGCTTCACCAAGTATATGTCATAATAAAATATAAATAATTGAAAACTAAAGGGTCTTTTTTTTGGGCGGGCGGTTTCAATGAGATTTCTAGAACTTTAATTTCCATTTAAAAAATAACGTATATACTCATACACGTTAACGTTGAACAAAAAAGGCTTAAAGTAATAAATTATCGTCGTATGTATCTTTTTTCGTTCAAGGAGTTTTTTCTCGCTTCTTTGTCCAGCGTAGATTCTGTTTCTATACCAAAACTCTCGGAGGGGTTACCTTTCTCCCAATATATATATTTTATTCATGGGGTCGGTGCAGCTTTTGTTATGAGCAAAATACCTGATGGTTTCGATAATTTTTTTTCTTCTATCGGCAAAAATTATCCATCATAATATAACCTGATAAGTTTTTTTTTCAAAATGCTCGAGGACATTTTTTTTCTTTTCGTGTAATTTATGTATCTGCTGAAGACAATTTTAAATTTCCCATTATTTTCTCCAGAAATAAAATATTTGTGCGTAACCACGAGGAAAATCGTAAACACTGAAGAAACGTCTACATCGCAATAATTTCTTTTGGTCGGCGGTGCAGTGCAATCGTTTTTTAGGTGTAATATTTTTTACTAGATTTATATGTTTGATGACATTGCGTTACGAGTTATTGTTTGGAATTCGAAATCGTTAAAATAACCTTTACGACTATTCCCGAAAATCTGTTATTTTCTGTTGGAAAAATACGTTGTATTTTATTTCTCCCTTTTAACCGTGCACCCTAAATACGAATTACTATATCCACTAGAAACGACGAAAATATATGTTGTTTCTTTAATTAACCATATAATATAATATAGAACAATGGGTTGCTACCCGACTCTAATTTAGACTTTGAATAATTTGCATATTATTTTACATTTGTAACATAAGTGTGGTTTTATTGAATTATGGGATCAAAGAACCATATTTAGATCTTAAAAAAAAATTCAGAAGAAAAAGAAATTGTACAGCACTTGGAGACTTATTTTCAAAATGTTATTTTCATAGTCATGAAAATAATACATTTATAAAAACACCACTAGTTGGGTATATTTTAAAATAATTTATATTATAATATGCATTATACACTTATACGTAGGTATGACTATACGCCTGACTAACATTTATTTAAACCGATAAAAATAAATTAATCATGATTAATATAATCAGAAAAGTTGTATTACTCGTCACCTGTATATTATATAATATATAGGAGCTATTTTTAATTAATAAAATTACAATACTGGAAACTCTCGCGGTGTACACATTAACGCATAACACACACCAAATAGGTGTATATGTATATCATAATATTGCGTTTGTATAATATAATGTATGTGTATTATTGAATATGTGGGTCAAATTAATATTATGTTTTGAATAAGTTATATTTATATATTGGTGAACGGGGGATATTTCGATTGAAAAAGTATGCCGGGTTGTCACGCCACGAATAACATTAAAAAAAAAAAAAATGAAATATAATATATCATCGGCGCAAAAATTAAATTGGATTAATTAAACGTCTGTGCAGGAATTGTAAAAGTTGCCGTGCATACGAACGAAATAATCATATTTTTGGAAATGGTTCTGTGGCGAAATAAACCAGATCCCGTAGTCTCGCCTAAAATATTTGTGAATAATATTTATGACCGTATATTACAATAGTTATGCGAGCACCCCGAAACGTCGGGTGAAATCGTCTTTGAAAATGGACAACCGTCCCTGTGCCATAGGGCGCTATGGATAAACACAGACACACACATTCGTCGACGAGCGCGAGTGTCGCTTAAAACGATCTTTTTTTCTTTTTTTCTTTTTTACACACAATAGCAAAGCCCTAAAAGTATTTCCCGTTGACGCATAAATTTCGACGACGGTTATTACGGAGGCAGCCGTGCGGGGTGTCGAAATGGGATAGGCAAAAATTGGTAGTCCGACCGACCGACTGGCTACAGCAGCGCTTATACAACAATATGCATGGTAAATATTTTTTTCCTGTTTCGCGATTTGTTTTCGGGGACGGCGAACATTCCGAAAAGCACTAAACCGCAAACATTGATATAATATATTAAAATATTGCGTAAAATATCGCATTATTTATCTCCCCGGCTACATTCTTTCTCGGCCGTCCAGTGTTTTTAAAACGTGTTACGCGATCACACACATAATAATATGTATAAACAGTAACATTATATGTTACCACTTACCAGCTATGGTTAAGGAGCAAACCCCGACTCAAACACTCGATAAATAGCAGCCACTGGTGAATACTTGCTGTGACGTAAGTACGGCACCTATACAATATTATATACGTATATACGTACTTATAGGATTATTTGTGACTTTTGTGTTGAATATTGTATCCCAGAATATCGTCGATAAACTTATAATTATTAGGAATGAATAGAAAACTATGCTCACACGGCGTTTAGTGTAGGCAATTGAGCTACACTATGACTGTACATTAGTATTTTTCCATGTCTCGTTATATTAATGTTAACAGTGATGTATTGTCAGTCCATCACCACTAACGTTGTTTTTTATGACACATTCGCCCGTACGAGGTAAAATTAATGTACATAATTGTTTTTTTTATACCGAAATATATAGAAGAAAACATAACAGTAATAACTTCAAATAAAATACAACCATACGTTATTAGAAGGTACTAAATGTGATAGACATAATACTATTATTGTTAGTTTTAAACGTGCATTTCAAGTCTGTCTGGGGTAAATATTCACCACATGCTAGTTTTTACGGGTAAAAATAATTCAAAAACGATATAAGTGAATGAGTTCAAGTTTAATTAAATAAGTATGATATTATAACGATCTGAAGTGTGCTGCACATATATTGGTGGATTTGTAAAATATATCAATAATCAAGCGGCATACTTACTTATTAATTTAGAATAGTAATTACTTGTCTACTTGCTAATAATTGTACTATGTACCAATAATCGTACTATTTAACACACCAATTGTCGGAACTCTCCTTTCATTGACCTACATATGAAACAGAGTATATGTGTTTTTTGGAATATTATTTGTTACACTCGTCGTTTACAAATATCGACCCAGTAAACGGAATTTGTATGTCTGTACAAGGTTTTTACATGGTTTAAAAAATACAAAATGTGAACAGAAAATTACTTAACACATTATCGTATGTTTTATGAAAATAAAACTAGTTATAATTTGGGCATACTTCGCGTAGGTATGTAAAGATTTACAAGATGCACGTATATTTATAGAATTCCATTGCCTAGTAAGAGTCTAGTATTATACTGGTATACTGGTATAAAAGGTTAAAAGGTCCCTGCATTATTTATATTTTAAGCGACGGGGACGTTCATATAAAAACAATAAATATACATATTAAACGAATAATACGGTCATTAATTGGCTTATTATCAAATCGATCAAAAGTAATTAATTAGATGGTTAAAAAAATAAAACCAAGTTAAGAAATTAATTTTTTTCTATTTTTTAACTCGGCTAGTTAGTTATATTTCGAATTTTATATAACATTAATAGTCAAGATATCCATGGTTGTAATAACTTAGCTTTTTCCATATAATCGTATAAACAATAACGTCGAGTTTAATAAAAGTTAATAAAAATAACTGTTTAAGTTTATACAATGTATACGTCATTAATAAATAATTAATACATTTTTAATTAATCGCGCGTACCACCTATATGACGATTTTAATCGAAAAATAAGTAAACAGATAAATATGCATGGGTTTAATAACTTAGTTAACACGAACCTGTAAATGACTAAGTCCGAACCCACTGGAGCTGGTCTAAAACTCTAAACTGAGACATTTTATTATTTAACAATTTTGAAAGTTGCACAATCAATATGTTCTTCTTAGAGTTGAGATATTATTTTTTTTCGTATTAAGTATTAGCCATTAAGTATAAACTACTTTTGATAAATAAACTGATGTTGACTAATACGGTTTAAGTAACGTCGACTTAACATAACCACTCTAGTTGATTCGTCGCTATTCACCTCTGAAATCGATCATTAATATATTAATACGTATATCGCTACCGCTGGCAACTGGCAACTGCCAGCCCAAACATAAACATTATATCGTTATCAGACAGACAATCAACATTTTGGACAAAAAATAATATTATTATGGCACTACAAATACACAACCATATACGTATGCACACGAGAATGTATACGAGTGTATAACCACCGACGCCAAACGGTTGACGGGCAAGGGGTGTGCGGGTTTGGGCACGTTAAACTTTATCAATTCTACGTGTATTCTTCGTGTACATGTGTTATTTCCTCCGCGTGCACTGTCATCGTCATCGTCGTAGTCGGCGCCGCCGTCAAAATAAACAAAAGATCGCGAAAACCGATAAATTCTTACTCCAAATCGAATTATTTAACTCGGCACTAGGTAGAACGCGTATCAAATTAAATTTCGGTGTTAAGTAAATTTTGGCTGGAAAATATTTTACAGTAAACCACTGTTCTTTTCGCAAAACTAAACAAACAACAGACAACCAATTTTGGAAAAAAAAATTACACGGCACGACGCGTTAAATTAACTGCCTTCCGATTAAATAATATACGGCTTTAGTGTTTAGAGGAGCTATTTTGTTTTTATTTTTTTAAGATTACGAGTGTAGGAAAAATAAATCGAAGGCAGTTAAACTGGATTACATCGGACAAGCGCTAAAAATAATAAATTCGTATTTTAATAAAAATATTTATTCATGCAATTAGAAACCCTCTCCGTGAATAATTATAATCAACAAATTATTGTTTCTGCGTAAAGTACCTTTAAAGTGCCTCTAAGAAACGAAAACGTATGGTATAATATTGTAATGCTTTAGGTATGTTTACATGTAAACAAATAATATTTAAATTACTCTTAAAATCGCTTCAAATACGACTGTTGATATGTGTTTTACAAGCTAACTTATCTATTTATGTACTGATATGTATTTAAATAGAAATATAATATAAGCCTATGCCTAATACTATAATTTGAAAAATTACATTTGTATACTAAATATGAATAATGAACTAAATAGAGCTTATAAAATAAACAATACCCAATATTATATTTATACAATTCTAGAGTACCTATCATATATTTTTTTTTGTATTCATTTTTTTTGGCAACATTGAGAATTTGGCCTTATTCTAGTGTTTGCAAAAGGTCATTGCACACCACTCGCTCAATACAGCCAAAAAATAAAATGCAAACAAATAAAAGAATAACTATTATTTTTTATCTTAATCTACATACATCGCCAGTACGTGCGCATTTAATATTAAATATAAATAACAAACATCGGACATATATTGTTGCAATATAATATTATATTAGCTCTATAAAATAATAACCCAAATACTAGGTATTGAATCGTGAATTCCCCAATTTTATCATAGTCTACTCATTCTCCAAGTTCTAATTTTAACAGGTTTTCCGATACAGGTTAATACAAATTGGTATTACAAACTACAATATTGAGTACATTTTACACATAATATAGATACAAGAAATTATAAATTTAGGTATTTCACCATCTTGTTTATATTGCTTTATTGACTATTTGTCGGTCACACTTATATAATAATCATATAGTTAGATTATATACATAAATATATATGACATAATACCTATAATATCCTGGGTAATGACCACTCATGTCAAAGCTTTTACTCTTAATAAAACAAATTTAAAAAAATACCTATATCATAAAACATAATATGCACATTTTATAGTTAAAAAATATACGTGCAGAATAATATTGTTCGCAGTAATAATAAGTTTCTTGCTATAAACGTATTGTAAAATGATAGTATTATATATTTTTTTAAATATCTGTTTAACAGTTTATTTCACTAATATTATACCTATCACTCTCAATGGTCAGGTATCAAGGTAACTTTAATTTAAAAAAAAGTATTTATATTTATTATATACATAAACTAGTAAGTAATTAGTTACATATTCTATTCATAACACATATTAAGTCAGATAAAGTTCAAGTTATGCTTGTAGGGTTTAACTAAAGAACTTAAATATTTTTAAATATCTACTTGAGAATAATAAAATCACAAAATGTTGTATAATTGTATCAATTTTAATAGAAACACATAACTATTTTAATTACTTCTGAAGTTCTGCTGTGAGTTGAGATTTTACTGATGAGATGTTATCATGAAAAGTCAAATATTATTAATTAATAGTTTCTTACAATTTTTTTTTTAAAGTCTCATTGTTAAAATAGTTAAAAAATTAAGTTAAGATATCGTTTAATATAAAATCTAAGTTGTTGTTTATTTCAAATAATATTAATTATAACTATAGCAGTACATTTTGTGGTCTAAGATGAATAAATAGTTACTAAAAGGAAAGTTGTGTAAATTACCAAATTAAATCAGAGTAATGATTTTCATGAGAACTAGACATAGTTGATAAATCTAAAGTTATGAAACACACAGCAGTATATGACAAAGAACAAACATCTTATATGCTCAATTTCAAAATGTAAGATTATCAAAATTTATATTCTAATTGAATGATTTAAATTCTAGAACATTTTCTAAATTATGGTCATTTACAAAATATTGCCTTACAGTTACCGAGTATTCCATCAACTTTGCTATCTCTGCTGTTCCCTATTACGATTAGTTAATTTCTTCGATTTTTTAACATTTTTTACCCCAAAACATTTAGACACACAACACAATTAACACTGGAAGAAATTATAAAACCAATCAAAAACAAAAAAAAAGTTTAAAACATAGAACTTTAAAACGGCGATTGTTTTACTTAGCTGACATAGACTATAATATGACAGCTACGACGAACATCTAAGTTTTGGTACTTACTAATGTATCTAACTTACACGATTATTGTAAACATAATGGAATAATTTGACTATGAAACGATAGAGAATTAATTTGGTTCTAATGAAACTTATTATCATGCTGATGATAATGAAAGTGTAACATTTTGGAATGACTGTAACATTCTCTATAATTATTGAGAGCATTTAACAAGTACTAGCTAGTATTTATTCATTTATAAGCATAATGTTTGCATTAATATACGCACTTCAAAAAACCCATAAATTAAAATTAAAAACATTTCGATTTCATTTTTTTGCTGTTACGTTTTAATATAAATAAAATACGTTTTTTTAACATTAATCGATCAAATACTTCATTGAAATTTGAAATATACACTTATATTTACTTAGTAGATATTTAATAATCTTAAAATTCTTGAACTTGCGACTTGAGAAATTTAACCAAATTACCGGGTAATTCCAGATAAACTTAAACAGTAAGAATGTTCGTATTTCGTTTTGGATTAAATCAAATTAACTTTATGCTTTTATTAAAAATAAAAACAATGTTTAACATTTACAACAGCTGTACAGTTTGTTTGCATACCTATCGGTAAAATTCTTTGAAATTTCTCATTCAAACAATTATTATTATATGCAGTGGGTTTCAGACGCAACGAGCCAATGACTATTTTAGAGGGAAGACGACCGACTGAAGGCCGTAATAGAAAAATAAATGAATTATCTTGAAAATATGTTTGCGCGCACACTTACGGTGATATTACGCGACACCGTCGACGGCGATAATAAATCGGATACTGTTCGGTCCTTTAAATCATCGTTTCCGTTGTGTTTAATTCACGAGCGTAAAATAAAAAATAAAATAAAAACTAGATAAAAAAAAGTAGTCGCCTTACAATAGGAAGTCATTATACGGACTTGGGGGAAAAAATAATAAAATATATCTTTCGTTTCCGAACGTTTTAGGAATTTCAATTTCCTCCATACATAGGAATTCGTTGTTTCTCCATTTCCCTCCCCCCTCGTATTATTTCACCAGTATTATTTATTATTTATGGAACGGGTTGGAGAGGACGCATGCGGTGGTGGTCGATACCGTTTTGCAGGTAGAGAAAAATCTCATTCTATCGACATGCAAAAGATTCAGATTGTCGTGATTTACTCCGAAAGTGGTGTATGGTCGCAGCCGTGGCGATCGAAGTTTTCACGTGGGAATACGCGTCTTGAACCTCAGTCCCGTGTTTAGGGTTGGCGGCAGACGGCTGCGGAGGGGTGTATGTGTGTGTGTGGGTGGGTGGAATGGGTGGTGGTGAGGATCGGAGACATTGACGGGCGACAGCGAATGACTTAATTAGTTTGTTTGGCGTTGGAGCAGAGTAAAAGTAATTCGGAAACGGAATGGAATTGCAGTCACCGGCGGGATTTGGTGGAATGCTCGACCGCGTAAAAAGGCGTTGGCTTTTTTTTTTTTTGTTTAATGTGCCTGCGGTTCGTTTCGCTGCGTATATAATTATACCCTCTTCCGTATCATATTATTATATAAACAAACAAACAAACAAATTCACACACACAAGCACACGCACACGAACGCACACGCACACGGACAAATAAAATAGGCAAAAGTGACGCGAAACGGAAGACGGTGCACCGATGCACTTGCGCCAATTATATACAGTCACACAATATATTATTATATATATACGACGCAAGTGCACAACTCGTGGGTAAATGAGAACGAATAATAATTGCTTTCCGACTGTCGGGCATCAAATTGGTAACTGAGTGACTGACTGACGGACGAGACTTTCCGTGTAAGCGGATTTCTGTCCACGTCGAATTCGTGTGCAATTATAATAATAATAAGAAAATTTGTATCATTATCTGATGTAAAAAAAAAATGTATACTTGTCTTATCTCTTTTCTTAAAAAAAAAATAAGCTGTTAAATTTAATATAATATTTATTTAAATATATGTATATATATAATGTTTGCTTATAATCCTGTGGTTGATGCTTAAACAAATATAATAAAATATATTTTACAAGATGTATAATACAACATTGACTGGGAAATAAATTAACTTAGAAAATATACAGTTTCTAACGGGAATAAATTGAACTTGGCGTATATTGAGGGTGAATCTGCACTAGTTATAATATTTTAGTTTGATTGTAATAAATTCATGAAAAAATCGGTTTAGCAATACCTCTTTTGAACAACGGATATTTTTAACACAGTCAAGCGAGTGGTTCCGTATAGACAAAATTTAAATCGTAGCTGTAAAATAGGACAGATAGCGCCACGGGTGTATTTCTATTTCATCAAACTTTCTATTATGTATAAATGAAATAGGAAAATATACATGAAGTGAAGGCACTGTGGCTGGGGTAGTCTGGCCACATTAATACTGTAAATTCGTATACTTATAAGCTATACACATAGTACTAGGCAGTAGCGACAGTATATAAAGAAAGCAATTGAGTTCGATTTATGTATCGCATTATAAAACTGGTCTGATAAACGGTCAAAATAAACCCTCTATAATATTCACCTATATTTCAGTTTATTGTTACGTGGTGAGACGACTGTGCGCACATACCGAAAGGGAAAATTTTAATCTGCTTAGTCGTACGTTGGACTGTGTGAAAAACAAGACAATAATGCAAATGGCAAATGGCTGTAGGCTGAATTACGCTTTTTTTCGTAATTCCTGTACAGAGCACTTAAAATTTCCGCCACCCTATAACAACGATGCGCGTCAAAACAATTGGTGCAAATATTAGCCACAGGTTCTATAAAAAAAAAATTAAAAATAGACGTGCATTGTTGTGCGCGCGTTTAACATTTTTATTAATTTCGAGTTATAATAGTAGATTAATATTATGTTACATATTATTTGTTTAACTGTATAACAACTACACTTTGGTTATTTTTCTTGGGAAAAATTAGCGATTGCTGACGATTAAATAACCGGTCGTTTTGAAATGGATTTTACTATTACCATATAAAAACAAAAGAACTACCCAGTCGGTGCTAATGTGAATAAAGCGTTCACCGTAAACGCCAATCTATTGGACGTTTTATATTTTAATGGAATAATTGTATAGAGTTTATGATTTCCTTATTGGTTGTTTTCTTTTCTAATTGATTAGTTTTTATTTAATATTAATTTTTAATTTTGTTTGTTTGTATTGTTCTGTAACACGACTAACCCAACGTGGTATACCTATTATAAAATCTCAATAATAAAGTCCATGGACTGAGACTGAAACGTACAAAAAAAAATCCCAGTTTATTAAAAATAAAATTGTTGTGTACACATTAACTGTGTTAGTAAATAACCAATGGTTAGAATTCTGATAAATTATTTATTTGTAATATGTGAAGTACCGTTTAAAAAACAGATTAATTCAATGACATTTTTATATGTAAGTAGATTATTGCATTCTTCAAACACAATTTAAGTATTTCGTATGTTTTTTTAGCTAAACAATTTTCAATAATTTAAATATTATAAAAACAACAAAATATTATATTATTTTAGTTACCCAACTATTTGATTTTGTTGATCGTAAGATATTGTGACTAATTATAATCATTGTCAATCATTAAAATGTATTTTGTTAGTTTCTACAACTAGTGTTTTTAGTGTGTTCTGTTCGGATACAGTTAGTTATTTAATTCGTAATATTATATTTTTAGATTTTAGTATAAGCAACGGCATCTTTTGTTTTTTTGTACTTTTTTAAAACGTTTATAATTTTTAAGAATTTAACAAACAGTATATACACCGGTTTGCTGACAGGTGTGTCAAATCTGCCCACCATAGGAAGTAAGAACCCATGTTGAACTCAAAAATGACAAAACAACGTTCATATTATATTGAAAAGTGCCAGTGCTACTAACTAGACCACGAAATATCCCAAAACATCATTTTTGTTTTTGCTACCAATAGGTGTTTCGAATACCAATCAACAATTATCAACATAATATTATACACTATTTGCAATTAATGAATTGGTTGTGTTACTTCCGACTGTTTATAATAAAGATAAGTAGAGATACGACATCTGGTTCTATTTAAGTCATCTCAAATAAAAAAACAGTTTCTATATATTCAACAGTATTCTAATTTCCTGTCGAAAAGTTTAAAAATCCAAAATATCATTCTCGTATTTTTTGAGTTGTCACATGATTTTTTTTTAGCAATGCGATAGGGACACGATTAGAATTTCCGAATGACACCCAAAATTACATTTATATATTTTGAACTCCTACCAAATGTTCGTGATAATAGACTAAATATACGTAAATATAAAATATGTATGTATACTGATGTATAACAATATTTATTCGAATTATATACGGTACTTTCGTAATTCAGGATTTATGCCTAAAGTTCAAACAGTGTTTTCCGAATACAATAGGAATCAATGAGAATGCAAAAGGTTTTCACTTGTTTGGCTACGATTGTAGAAGTTACCATGCCAAGCCAACAGAGGTGGAAGAAACCCTCTGGCCATGTTTACCGAACAGGTGGCGTATACATGCATTCTTAGAATATATACGACGGAAAAAAAGTTTTCCATATTATGACTTTACATTACAGTAGTTTTTACTTAACTGATTGTCCAGAAAATACTAGTATTTTTATTTTTGTATAGTGGTGGTGGTGGTGGTGGTGATGGTGGCGGTGGTGGTGGGTAGAGTGGGCAGGGTTTTCTTGTGACACAATTTTTTCTTTTCGATGAAACGATTTCACGGCAATGTGGATTAGAATTTGTGTTATTTTCAATCGAATCAGCGTTATAAGAGACGTTATTTTCAGATTATTTCATATATATATATAGGTGTATAATAAATAGTATTTTAAAACGAGTGGTACTTATATATTATTATATTAAGTAGTATTTTGTGAATACTACGTATGGTCCATAAACAAATTAAATTTGTTTGAAGAATTACAATAAAAAAATCATTACAAATAATGTATATTGTATACAATACTTTTGAAAAGTGTAAGTTGTATTTTAATTATAAACACCAATTATTGGTGATCAATATAAAATCAATTTTAAATTTAATGTGCATTTTAAAAGTTTAAATAGCTACTATATTTTTTTGTTATACAATTACAATACTGATACAAATTCTTAAATTTAAGTGTAATAGTACCTATAATATACATACTTTTTTTAAACAAAATTAATTTCCAGTTAAAATATTTTTTATAACTTATTATGTTTTTTTATACTCAAAATTGCGATAATATTTTATAAAAATAATAACCGACATTATTGAAATATTATAACGAAAAAAAAATGCATCCTTTAGAGGTCACCAATCTCTATTATTCATTTTTTAATAATTTTTTAATTAAGCTAACTGGTGTTTCATTGAACTGATATTTGTATTAATATAACCTATTATAATTATTATACTAATTCTAAAATATAATACTTCCGTTTGAAGTTATTTTAATTTTTTTATTTTAACTGCGGGTTTACATACCGTGAACGCTTTATCGGTGCGTTGTACTCTTAAGTTTTTTATTTTGAAACATCACAAAATATTAACTATACATTACCTATACCGTTAGTCGACATTTTATACCTTCCAACTGTCAGCAGTAACACTGTAAAAATGTTTTGCCATAATATTATGTAGACTCCGTAAACGTCATTCCCTATGAGCCAAGTACACTTTTCTCAAATCTCTTGTTCGATGAATAATTTTAATAAATTCACACTTCTCTACACTTATCGAACAATACAAAAATCAAATAACTGGACAATATATTATAATATATACAGTGTACACTAAGAAATCATTGTGAATTTGAGTGAAAACACTGTTTGGGTATACCTTTTAGGCTGATATTTCCAGCATTGTCCCATTGGCATTTTTAAGGAAGTTAAATTTTTCAAATTTCACAAAATGAATTTCATAATATAACTTAAACACAAATATTCTCAACATAAGCGCAAACAGTTAGTTAGAACGTCAATTCAATAAAACTCCGCATTTGTATGGGCTTTATCGGATTCCGTACGACATTACATATTGTATAATACCTGTTGAACAGTCATTGTTATAACAATACTGAATTTATAGTCTTAATAATTATTTTTGGAGATTTTCGAAACCGATTGCTGTTTCAAATATAATAAACAGGAGCATGGCAAAACTAACACTGTGCAGAATTAATACTATAATATCTTAAGAAGACGACCGCAGATCGCTATGACGTAGAATCGAAAACTGGATGGCAGTGCCATTTGAGCCGAACAAATTTTTTCCACGTCCAATATATTATTATTTTTTTGATACTCTCTATCGCTGACCACAAAATAAATGAATTTAATAACGTCATAGTAAATCTAAAAAAAAATCATCTGCGCAAATATGATTTTACTGCAGACCTTTGGCACATTAAAAATAAGCACACGTCTTACTCTCTCGACATATTGGTGGCTATACAAAATCACTGTCATTTAGTTTCAAAGCTACGACGCCAATGCTTTGCTTGGACAATAAATGATTTTGCACTATGCGTCTTATTGTCTTTTAATAATAAATTGTGTAAAATCTTGTGTCTGGTCGCATCTTATTAAATATGTGTATGGCACGTGGTAGGTAAACACAAATTCCAAACTTTTCGAAAACCAAATATTTTATCTCAAGTAAATTACATAAATTCTGTTTTAGTTAAGTATACGCTTTTATTCTAGTGGGTATTTAAAATTGTAATTCGTTTGCAGACTATTCTCGCATATAATTACATTTTCGTTTTATTTAACTTTTGTTTTCTCAACAATACGAAAATATTAATTATTTTTCATGAACGTATAGCGTTTACTTTTGTAATTCGTACATGTATTATGTATAATTATATAATAATTTGTCACAACCCTTAATATAAGTATACAGTATATTATTGTAGTAATCGTAATAACTTTATTTCTCTCGCATTGTTCGTTTTGAACTTTCATGTAAGTTATATTATTAGTTCAATGCTAACGGTGCATTAAAAGGTTTGTTTAGTCCACTCGAAGAAAAAAATAATAATATTTAGAGACATTTAAAAAGAACAGATTCTATTAAAGTTTTCGACGATTTATTATCTACACGGTAATATAATTGCATAATACCGTAATAATATATTCGACTATAAATGAAGCCCCTTCACCCAGTATATTGTATATTGAATATAAGTTTATGGTGGGTTAAAGCAATATAGTTTTGCAATATTTTCAAATGAACCACCTAACAATGATTAGAATCTTTCTAAAAGAGTTTCAATAAATCCGTATACCTGTGGATCTGAAACACTGACCTAGGCTCAAACCTACAACATTCGATAAAATATTATAAATTTCATATTTCACATATATATATATATATATATATTATAAATCCGTTCACCGTAATACGTTTAACCTATAAAAGATTTTTCCGTCATTATTTTCGCCCCTCGTTTATTATAAGTTATAACTTAACATAACATAACGCCATAACGGTATACAGACGGTATGCTGAAGCCGTCGAATGTCGTAAAAGATTTATTCGGACGATACGACGACAAAGGTACCCACGGGCTAAGAATATTATTAAATAATATTGTTATTTAATATTATTCCACGTTATTTGAGAAGAATAAACTCCTCAGAATATTATTAGTACACGGCCGTTTTATTATTTTGCGAGGTCCGCACTGTACGCGTATTGCATCATATTCCATTTCTGTAGTTTCTCCCGTGTTAAATTGATTTCAGTTCGTTTATTTTTCGTTTGCACCTTTGTTTATAATTATACGTTTTGTATGCTTGTAGTCTCGACCATAAATATTGCAACTACCGTCGTACTTTATTGATAATAATACAAGCTGGAAATCGTGTTTAAATAACTATTGTTGTACAGTTTAATAAATATTTCAGTTGCGTATGTCGTCGTTGTCAAAATTAAACAGTTACAGTAAAAATAAAATAAAAATGCACATCTAAAACGAGGCAAGTGGGCCGGTCTAGAGTAGAGCCCAATATATTACGAAAATAAATTAGCAAACGCTGGGAGTAATTACGTGCGCAGTGTTTGGAATACCAAACCCAGAATACTTGAACAAAGTATTTTTAATATTTACTTCAGAATACCCAGTAATTAAATTATTGCAATAACTTAATAATAGTATACTTCTAATAGATTTATAAAATACTGTATCAACATAAACAAAAATGTAAATTATAAGTTTAATAATTTACTTATTAAATTTAATTATTCTCATGATTTTATTTTACACTGACCGTTTTGTTTATTCGTGCAAAATGTCGAGTATTACATGACTGAGCTTAAAACACCTAAATAATGATGTACTGCTTTCATTTAAATCAAACAACATAATATCAATTGATTTACTGAAAAATATTAGACAAATATAACAAATTCGATTGCACGAATGATCTTTTCAACGTCGTGTCAGAAATCTAGTGTAAGTAATAAGTGCGTATAAGTGCATATTATTATTATAAGTTTGTTACATTCATTGTGTCGGTCGCATAATATGATGTTGGTGCCGAGTAATTATTGTCGATATCCAAAACAGTTGATTATTCGTATAAGACGTTTGAGTGGTGTCAGTTTATGCACCGAGAAATGAGTTGGTATCACAGTTTCACAGCTAGTGCATAGACGGCTCGTCGAAAGGTATACGCTCATATAATATAATATAATATGCGATAATAATAATATTATGTTAACAGCACAACATATGAACAATAAACACGTGTATGTGTAAATAAATAATATGATATATAAACGATAAAAACCGATTTTTCGAGGATCTCAAAAAAGTCGTTTTACGGAGAAATACCGAATATAGCAGCGTATAGCAGTACGGTCGATTACAGCTTGCGAGCGCGGAAAGAGCGAACGGTGTCGTCCCGAGAGGACGGGCGGCGGTTCAACCGCTCCTCCCACTCCCAATCCTTTCTACGGAGCACTCATTAATTTAACGCATATTAAAATGTTAATTTCGCTAACCCCTATCCTTTGACACTGCAGTGAGCGACGAGAGAATAAAATATACAAAAAAAAAAAAAACCACTCTTGTTTATACTCTGTTTTATTGTTCCAGTAAAGCGTTTAAACCCCCACCGGTCCCCGCCTAACCGAAAAACACGAACACCTACCAACCCTCGGCGCACGGCGACCCGGCAATTTATAATACCTCGACTCTCCATCTCCACCCTATTGGCTATCAACCACAATCGACACAATAATATTATTATAGAAGTATATTATATAACGCGTGCAGTGTGCTCGGCGCCTAACATTCTTCAATTTATTGTCATTATCATTACTCATTTCTATTAAATTGTGTATACATATATCGTATTATATAATATAAAAACAGTGTTTATCGTACTAAAATATAAAGCTATATATCACACACCGTTAGACCATGATATAGTATGATAACGATCTGTACAACGGTTAAAAATGTCTACGTCGTCGGTGGCTCGTAGTTTTGTAGACATTTTTTTTTTCGATTACACGCGGCGCGCAGTCGATGAAAAGATGTTTTCAGGATGCAACCGGACTCAACATGACGTTATCGTGCTTATTATTGCGATACCGACATACGATTTTCTACGGTTAGGTTAGGTCACCGCCATCGGTGCAAAAGAGAATCGTGTCCCGGATTATAATATATTATTATAAGCGTGTAAAATAATAATAATATGTACGTGCGACGCGTTGTAGCGTCCACGGAAACTGCTCGGAAGCGCTTCACTTCAATCACCGACCTCTTCAATCGTCGACCTCTGCAAAAGACCCGCAATGGCACCCACTGCCTTTTTCCGGGGTTACAAACAAACACACTATCCGGGAAACGGTCGGCAGTGCTCGCATCGGACAATCGATAAATCCAATTTACATCTCAATTAAACAGTCACCCTCTATACGTAGACCACGTGTACTTAGAACGTGATAAACAGTTCTGTTTAACTATTATTATTATTATTTGATGATTATGATTATTGTTTGATGATTTTGGCCCTGTACGTATATATTATTGTACAATATTGAATATTGATAAAAATTTTGACGACAACTAAAAAACGACAATCGCATAACGGTATTATCAACCGTGTAGCACCTCCGCGGCGTGGCGGTGAAAGGTCCGAACGACGATCGAACTGCAGGTCGAAAATGTTGCACATAATATATTATAATATTATGAGCTCGATGCCGAATGTTCAATTATTCACCTCCAGGGAAATTATTCGTTCGCGAGTTTTTTTTTTATGTTTGTTCTTTGTGTGAATAAATACACAACAAAAAAGCAAGAATATTCTTGTACGTAAAAACTCACATTCACCGTTCGGGATGCCTACTGTTGAGTGTGACATATTACTTCACACCAGTGTTTTCCAACGTTTTTGAAAATACGACTTATTTTATCTTTTGAAAAAATGTTCACGACATACCAAGTCGTCTCGTCGACGTGTTAACGGGTGGGTTGACCAAATAATATTAATAGTATTATTGCATAATATTCTATTACGGTTCAGTCTTCGTTATATTATGTAATACAATTTAAAAATTCAATTGTATTAAATATAATTAAATATATTTAATACAATCTGGTCAACAAACTTAAACACAACGTATACAACTTTAAATATAATATTCAATAGAAGATCAGATTTCTAGTCTCGTTATTGTCCCGTATCCCGTTTTCTCGGAATCACTACCTACTCGCCATAGTAATCGTTCATAGTTAAACACACATGAATTGAGTTTTCGGTCGTTTCCTGAATTTAAAAATATCCAAAACACCACTGAAGCCAGAGGCACACCACAAAAGAATGAAGCACACTGGTTGGAAACCACTGACAAGTCCTGTGTAAGACGAATAACCCTAGGTTTTTTAGCTGTACAACCTTGTGGGATAATAACCTTTACGCGTTTGGCGAGTCTGCTGTACGTGTTTCATAATAAATTACTGTAAAAATAAAAAGACTAAATATGAAATCGAGCCTGTTTATAGTACATAGAAATAGCTGGTGTATGTTTTTCGGAGTTATTCGCGCAGAGAAGGATTTACGAGCGAGGAATATTATACATTGGGAAGTTTAATAAGAACGGTGGTTTGTGTTTTTCCGACGCACGTCGTCGCTGGAAAATATAATTTATCTGTCGAGTATAATACTACTATACAGCACACGTGAATGTGTATGGTCGCTACATCATCGGCATGCGAGTGGTTCAGTTGGCCGTACGAGTCCGAGTCGATCTTATTTTGTGTCGCTGGCACCCGTCACCAGGTACTACCGGGATAACCGACCTAGAAAACACATTTTCCGTTTAATTTACAACCACGCACGTGTACAGGTTTAGTAATAAGAAGGTATTTTTTTTTTCTGTAAGACTCGTTTATATGGCCATTTATGAAGGGTTGGCCGTGCATTGTCGCTTACGTTAAAATACACGACAATTTTAAAATATACGAATAATATAATATATACCTCCCCGCGCGTGGGGTAAGATCGTTAACAACATGACGTGCTCGAAGATTTTGAGGTTTATTTTATTATTTATTTATTTAAAAGATTTTTTTTTAAGCCATGACCTACGTTGACGGTTAACAAACGGAAGCAGATAAACGACAAATAAAAACGCAAAACATTTTAAATATAATATTAGGGAGATGTGCACGTGGTATAATTATTGAATTGCCTTCATTAAAAAAAAAACCATAATACGTATTCTTCGGTGATCATAAGTTTGTGTTCTGAAATTATTGTTAGTATAGTAGCATAAGAAACTTCTTAAATCCACACTGAGTTCTACAAGAATTTTGTTCAGCCTTTACAAAATATATACTATTTTATATTGAGTTGGACGTCATTAAAATTATAACAGCGTTAATTTTTCGCACAATTATACACTGATCAAATTTATCGGTGACCATTTCACAACTTAAGAAATAAAATATAATCAATACTGAAAGCGTTTACGTGACACGATGATTATTTCGACGATTTTTTCCGTATAATATACGCAATATCTACGTTTAACACGCGGGATGCATACAAGTAAAAAACAAAACACCAATCATCCATTTCGCGAACAACAATATAATAATTTCCATATGTATACGTCGAATGAAAATACCATAACGTTCAAATAATTGAAAAACTACCGATTAATTTTAATAATAATCATTAATTAACGAATGAATTTACACCAGAGTGGGGCGGCCATGCGTTTCGTATTAGGTCTTTTCAATTCGAATGAATATATTATATTAAATATGTATATCACTGTGCATTGAACAACGAATTTAATATGTATTATTATTTTTTTTTTTATTGTGGATTTTCGTTACTCCCCATAAATAATGCCGGTTATCCCGCTGCTCGTGAGGCTCCTCGATATATAGACGGGAATTTTCAAATACTCGACAAAAAAAAAAAAATAATAATAATAATAAATTATGATAAACACATTTGTACACATTTATACTGGTTTGTCTGTGTATTGGGCTCTCGACATCGAACGAAAAACTGCTATAACATTAATCTCTTGCAACGTGAATTATTTATACTTAAATAAATTTCTTCAAAAGGATTTTAATTGCTATATCATTATATTAAATGGAAATGAAAGTATACAGTTTATACACTGCAGTAAAGTAACGACGAGATTACGTCGCTTAAGCGCCAATTATTCTTAAATGTTATTTCATTATTAAACATGATCGTTTCCGTCGGTTAGGTGATTATTATTATACCTACTGTATTAATAACTTCAATCCACCATTTATTAAAATATGAAATACGATTTTTTTTTTTTAATGCAAAAATATATTAGTTTTTTATAAACTACAGTTATTTAGGACAATACCGTCTTATTGTTGATACAATAATGCCCTAAAGTGTAAATAAAATGACTAATTGGAATTAATCGGTATTAAATTTCCTAAAAAAAAAAAATAGAAATAAGCTTGTAAAGTCACGTCGGACAATGACGTCTCATTTTGCAGCGTATACGAAATGTTCTTTGTGTAAACGTCCATAATTGCTCGTTTAATTTATAAAATAACGTTTTAACTACTTTTTTTCATAATCATCAATCAAATATCAGACAATAATTATATACACCGGAGGCACGGGCGCACGGTGGAGGACAAATCGATGTGTACTGGTAGCGAGTTCAGATCCTCTTTCTCTCCCCTCCTCTTCCTCCTCATTCACCACCACCTCCTCCGCCTCCTACCACCTACTTTCCCTAAAACCCAACACGATTTGTCGATTGTGTAAAATGTGTTTAAAAGCGTACACCTCTAAGTTTGTGAGGTGTGTGCGAGTGTGGGTTTATGCGTATGAGCGCGCACGGTGTGCTTACGTATGATAGGTAAATCATCGCCACTGCAATAATCCGATTTTGCGGCCTATACTGAAAAACGTTAAAAGTCCCTGCAGTGGCCACGGTTTGTGTGCACAATTTTTTATGTATTATCAATCTTCTTTTTTGTATTATTTGATTGTATTAGATCCGGTCCCCTATATAGATATGTATAAGATGGCTTTAACACATATAAATTGTAACCGGCGCGGCGATTCAAATAACAAGAAATATTGCAATTACAAAACATACATTATTTAATATAGTAATAATACTAATAATAATAGTTAACCAGAACTGTTTATCACGTTCTAAGTACACGTGGTCTACGTATAGTGGGTGACTGTTTAATTGAAATGTAAATTGGATTTATCGATTGTCCGATGCGAGCACTGCCGACCGTTTCCCGGATAGTGTGTTTGTTTGTAACCCCGGAAAAAAAGGCAGTGGGTACCATTGCGGGTCTTTTGCTGAGGTCGGTGATTGAAGAGAAGCGCTTCCGAGCAGTTTCCGTGGACGCTACAACGCGCCGCACGTACATATTATTATTATTTTACACGCTTATAATAATATATTATAATCCGGGACACGATTCTCTTTTGCACCGATGGCGGTGACCTCGTCACCAAAAACTAATATTTATATCATAATATTATGCATGCGTATAATATATTATTTAAATTACTATAACTCGGTGTGTACTACGGAAAACCGGAGTAAACCGCTACCACCAGTAGCAAACATTTCCCAGATCCATCACGGACAACTATAGTGAATCAACTTCCTCCCCCGCCATTACACTTTCTACACTTTCACACAACCCTCGGAACCCAAAGATATTTCCAGGTCAGAAAACCAGCATAAACTGCAAGTCTCGTTTGAAGGAACTACGCGACTACCATTGGACACTAGCCGCTAGCTATATTGTTTGGACTATGGGAGAAACCGATAAAAAAAACATATAACATGTATAATTATTATTTGTATACGGTACACAGTGATGTCTGTGGTGCCCTGACGTGGATATAAATCGATTTCTAACAAGTGGCCACAATTTTTGGATATAATCGACCATCAGCTAACAAACGAGATTAAAATATAATCCTACAGAAAACATCCATATTTTACTCCAGATTTACCGTCTGAGAAAAAGTGTTGAGTTAATAATATATTTGAAATTGAACCCAGTAGTATTATTTGACCAAACCAAATATCGTCGTAGAACCTAATTTTTCGAAAATAGTTTCTTGCAAATCTGATAATATTTTAATTGCAAAAACCTTAAACTTGGCCGTCACAATACATACAAATATATTATATAATATTATTTTATACTCAACATTATAACACCAAAATTCACTTCAATCTATGTAATAATATTAAATTTTTTGGATTCAATTGATAAATTAAAAATTTAACATTATTATTTTATGTGTTAAAAATAGCATCTAAGGGCAAGTTTGTATTTATACAACAAGTAATTGTGCCAATTAATCAAAATAAACGTATAGATTTATTACATATTTTGGTTCATCGTCAAACAAATGTTCATACAAAAACTTTCGAGTTTTGGCCTAATTTGGAGCGTACTTCACACCCACTACCCAAGGAGGATACTATCTTAATCAGTGACCTGAGTGCCAAAACACTTTGCTTCACATGAGGCTCGTCGGCTGAGCTCACAGGTTTTGGTATATAATAAAAAAATAATAATAATAATACTAAAAAATATTTAGGTTAAACTTTTGATTGTTAAACAAAAAAAAAGATTATAGGTTAAGGTTAGGCTACTCTTGTAAATTTATATTAATTGGTATTAGTTGACAGACTGTTTTTGCTCAGAATCGTTTTTCGTTTTCAATGATTTATCATTGAATTCAAATTTAACACATACATTGCATTGACTTATTCCTCAATGACGAGGTATAGATACACTAGGCACCTACAAATGTGCAGCAGAACGGTTACTTACTTTATCTCTTTTTTTGGATTTAGTTTATTCGGCAATACATTTATTGACTGTGCCAATTAAATACAAACATGGGCTCAGTATTTTAAAATCATTAATATTATCACTAGTGGTGCAGCTGCAGTATAATACAATTTTGATTTGTTCATCGCAAATCAAATTTGTATACAACAATTGGAATTCGAAACATCTTTAGGATTACATCTTTACAATTTTGATTTGTTCATCGCAAATCAAATTTGTATACAACAATTGGAATTCGAAACATCTTTAGGAACATTTAGAGATCAAAAATAAATAATAAATTAAATCAGAAAAATTGATTTTAAACTCTGGCTCAACCGGCAAGAAATAGTTAATTTTATTCAACTGTAGCTGGACACTAAAAAATACGTATTGCTGAAATATCACTGAATATAATAGTATAAATGTTTATGATATTATAACAATATGGACCAATGAATGATATATTTTACATGTTTTACGTTTCATATATGCATTTATTTTAACATATATCCTTCAAACTAACCATAATTGAGCTATCATAAATAATTTATGCAAGGAAGGTCATTAAAAAACATTTATAGAGTTTATAGATGATATGGTAAATTATTGATTTTGTGTAATACCTAAAAATGGATTATAATATTAGATTAATTTATTTTATAGAATTTATATTAAAACTTAACGCTTGCCAATATGAGGTCAGGTTATTCTGTTGGTTATAAAGCATCATTGCCATAGGTGCCACCTCTCTCTCTTATATAATTCAAAAATATGTTTTGTTTCACTCATAAACGCAATAGTATAATCACAGTACCTGATAGTCATTTTTGCTCATTATTTAAGATTTTGGTTTTGTTTAAAAAGTGTGTATTTTAAAAAATGTAAACGAGACAAATACTATAGCTACTTCGAGTAGGTATGTGGATATTCTATTTCCACGATCCCAAAATTACTGTAATAATAAGACGGAGGAAAAATATTAATTTTGACTACCTATTTCAAAATCGATCTAAGTATAGGTAATATAAGAAAATCAATCGAATTTCTATGATGCGTTCTACAAATTAGATTCGGTTTATAATAATAACTAAATTTGGGTTTATATGCTTTTTATTATTTACTTACATTTTTTTTTAAATTCTCAGAAATACGATATTTTCCATTACGATTAATATTATTGTTGTATGCTTACTTTTATAAAGAACAAGCGAAGAGTGAAATGTCTCTTCTGTAGAACTACTAGATTAAGTGATCCTCGACAATTTATTAGGTACTGTAATGCATGACGTTTTATAATGAAATCCAATGATAAATCTATTGAATAACGATTCTGAGTGATGGACATAGGTGAATCGGCTTCTATTTCTAAGGAATGCTTATTATATAGCATTTATATTCCAATATCTTAAGTATTTTTTTTTTTAATTCGGTAGATTTGAAATAACGCTGGCTAAAAATATCGCAAATAACTTATAATAGTCACTATTGAATACCTACTATTTTTCAATAGTGTTAATAAGTTCGTGGTATCAATAATATATGACAATGAGTATAAACAATACAAAAACGATTATATATTATAAGTAATAGAGGAATCGTTCAATTATCTAAGATTGATGTTTTTGAATAAAAACAAAATAACTAAAATCATCTGAATTCAACCAAGTTCATCAAAATGTTAACTTCAAACGATCATAACGAACATTATATAACTATGCAATTACAATAAATCGTAACTGCAGTTTGTAAGGATCGTGTAAAAAATAAAGTATAGAATACCGATTGTTTCAAATGTCTACAAATACCAAATATAAAGAGAATCAGATTTTTGGTGAAAATTCATAGCGCAGTTATTTCTTTCGCTCCGAATCTAAAATGCTGAATAATATTATGACGTTTTTTTCAAATCCAAAAACACGCTGCTCGTCGTCCCTTAAAATTTATTGTCCCGATTGGTTTGTACGTCCATATTTCCATACAAACACTCGCACACTCTCGTCTCTGTATTATGCGAGTACGTCGTTTCACGCGTTTAAGTGTGACGTGACGACGTGTGGTGATTACTTTGCGCGGACGCGACAAGAAGTTATTTTTAAGCTCTCGCGCCAGATACTTTTTATATCATATTATTATAATATGATAATATTTAACACACAATTTCACGATACAGACTTTGTCACGGTAAATCGACGACTAGGATTGTCTAATGCATTTGGCCCGTTGTATTATCTGCCTCGTGCCCGGCCTGACGACCCACCAACAGCTGTCAGCCATTCGGAGCTTCTGATAACTGAGTAAACGAAATGGATGCACACTCGAACGTCACAGCTAACGCATTTTGTATGCTTGACGTCTGCTCTACCGTTTGCTCCTCGTATCAATCCGATGGCTATCAATGAATTACGACCCACTGTGAACGCTGCATATCAATATATATACTCGTATATATATAATATATATGTATATATATTATTATAAATTATTATTGTTACCTATTGTATAATAATATATTATTATAATATATACGCGAGCAGTTTGGTAAATATATACATCCGTCTGTACTCGAACGATTTGTTATCGTTAAAATATAATAATATCATCTACGTAATATTATTATATAAACGAAATAATGTAATAGTATTGATTATCATTACCGTCGGATTGATGAATTTAAATATCGTGTTCGTTCGGTCATTGGTCTAAACTAGCTTTTCTTTCAACCTATTTCCATACATTAATATCGTCACCGTTAAAACGACTAGAGAAAACGATTATGATGGGTAACTAATTATTTGAACTAGTCAACAGTTAAACACAAAATTAATTAATGTTGATTGAGAATGGAACAGACTTCAGTTATTTTTAATAGCCATTAATCGATCTCGACGGATTTGTCTTTTACTGAACAAAATACAGGTGATAATATTTGGAGATCAAACATTTGGCGACGCCGATTTCGCACGAACACACATCGGATATCGTTCTATAATACGTGTGCCGGCAGTATAAATAATAAAGTTTGTGTTTGGTTTTCTTCAAACAATAAACAAAGAGAACGCCGTCACGTACGACCGACCAGCCGCGACTACGGTTTAAACGACATCAAAAGGTAAATCGTTTGTAAAAATCTATGTATTTTGTTTTTTTCCAACACCCCCCCCCCCCCAGCTCTTTTCGTATCGTCCAATTCAATTCCGTTGCCGATACATCAATTTACTCGGTACGCGTTTTCGATTTCGTATTTCTTCTTTAAAGCAAAAAGTCGAAACGGGTGGCGGTTCAATTGGAGCTCGTAGAAGTAGTAGTAGTAGTAATAATAATAGTTTGCTTACTGGGGCGTCAAATTCGATTGCCTGGCACGATATTCACGTAAAAAAAAACCCCGTACATACACGTATATAATATACATCTAATTCGGGGGGGGGGGCGTTGAGTGATGAAGCAGAGGTACCTACGGGTATACATTATATACATTGTCGCCGAATTGTTTTACGCGACATACAAATCTCGTTGACTAATCGAATTCAAGAGTTAATTATTTAGTTTTTCTTCTCAATTTCGCACCTCAGTGGATTCAGAAGATAAAATTACGATTAATAAAACGAATACACTCTGATACGTTCTAGCGTATGCATAATATATATTTTATTTACGCTCCTGAATATTGTATATATAGTTTTACTATATATTATTATAATAATGTATACTATACATAATACATTATACGATTTATGAGTGGATAACTTGTTTAAATGGCTACTCTAATTTATTCAAAATCAAATGTTGTGGTTTCGGAATATTTATAACACCAAAATATGTTTGGAAAAAAATTAATCGAATCGCAAACAATTCAATACAACATAATACGTCACGTTTTTTATCGTTCCATTAGCGCTTGCTGTGAATAGCGACAAACGTTACGAAAAGCGGAAAAACGGGCGTATCGCCCTCCCGGAAAATCGTATACTATCTTTTTCTCGAGACTTTATTACTATATATAATATCTATAACCTATAACACCGGACAAATGTAAAAATATTAAAATGTATCGATGAAATATAATACACCCGCGGTCGCGTGCGCACGACAATAAACACGCAAAACGTGGTCGGTTTTTTTTCTATCTTCCGACAACCACTCTGTATGTTTTACGGACTTATACTGAAGCACCCGATGCGCGTATATACATACGTATAACAATCGCGTACGCACAGCCGTCCGTCTGGCGCGTGCATGGGTAGTGCATATAGGACGCACGTTGAATACGTTATGACGATGGCGGCTGACTCGTCGTCGGGTGCAACGACTACGGTGCATTTAAATAATTCCCACACGTAATGATAACGTGACGTACCTATATACAATCACGTAAACGTAGGTCAAGAGGCGTACAGAAGAGCGGGATTCTTTAAATCCGTCACGTGTTTGCACGCGTGTGTGTAGAACTTTTGAATTTTTTTTTTGGATTTTTTCCTTTTATATTATTACTGTTCGTAGGTACTATTATTGTCATAGCGCGTTACCGTGTATAGCGTAGTCGTCGAATATAAAAGGTTCGAATAGGTCACGGATAGAGCTTTTGAGCTGCCGTAGATAAACCGTTTGCTGATATTATTATGTGGTGGGCGTTATTTGGTGTTTTAAATCGACCACTATAATAGACTCCACGTCCATTCGTGACGCATATTCGCCGTGGTCCTTATCGAATATATCGAATTTTAAAACGCTATCCTGGTTCAAAAATCTTAACTAAAACGATTTTTTACCTAGTCATCTTTGCACCTGAAAATTGCAAAGATAACAGTGAATTCCAACAACAAGTTATTCAGATGCGTTAATGTATATAATATTAATTGAAAATGCACAGCACAGAAATGATGCACTTTGAATCAGTTTGATATCGTATACATTTACAAAAGTATTTTTGTAATATATTGTATAAAATACTCTTTCTGTCAGCTTTAATCTGGTGCATAATGAAAAATTCAATAAAAAAATGTCTGAGTATGAATATTTGTATTCATGACTATAATACATAGTACCTAAGTAAGTTCAAGAAAATTATGTCTTTAATAATAATAATAATCATAAAAAAAACACAAATTATTGTATTGTTTAAATAATTTAAGCAATACAAAACGTCGTATCAATAAGAATATAAGCGACGGCAAGTATAAATACCTATCAGTCAAAATAATGTAATTTTCGTAAACAGTACGTACTATTACGTACGTGTCCTTAGGATGAGCTCTGATTTTTGTCTTGAAGGGACAGTAGCGCCGGTGGCAAAATTCACCTGCGGTGACGTCGTCAGCGGCGGCCGTGATGACCTACAACAGGTCTCGCGGCTGTAATATTATAATATAATAATAATATACTCACGAGCGTGTTAAACGATTCGGTTAAATAATATTCATAACTGCGGTCGCAAACGCGTAACTAACGAGAGAGGCCAGTTGTAGGTGTGGTGGGCATTTATATATATATATATAGAATATTTTATACGAAACGACAGGCCGGTGAGGGTGAAAAATATCTCTAGTTATATGGGGTGTTGCAGGGGCGGGCAGGCGCGCTGCAGAGGCCTGTTACCAAATTGAATGGTCGCGTGAGCATAAATCCTTCACGGGACCGACGGCGTGGAAAGTGTGTAGGGCGAGTAAAAAAAAATGTATATACCTACTCGTATATATATATATATATATAAAATAATAATAAAATAGTGTGTAATGTGTATAATACTTGTTTTTAATGTGCAAGTGTTTGATGTCGGTCCGGGGCTCCACTCCGCCGCGTCACGCCACCTCCCGCGACTGTAGAGTTATGTGACAAGTTTTTTTTTTTTTGTGTATAATCGTTTTTTCTCTGTACATTATTTCATTTCCATTCATTATTTTTATGTGTTTTTTTTTATGTTTTCATAACGTATAATCACATTTTTCACAAACACCTTCGTCGCCGTGCGTTTCGGCCAAAGTAGACGCCGGGGTCAAGACCTGGGCGAGTGTGATAATTTTATCGCCGTGGAAATGCGATTCGTGGACGAATTACGGTATCGGTTCTGCGGAAGAGTGGTATTGTTATAGTTATCGGTACGGTTTTTAACAAATTGAAAATTAACGGCACCGACTGATAAAAAAAAAAAATAGCACACACATTTTATAAATATATATATATAAAAACCGCAAAGATTTATTCACGCGAATAGCCGAACGCGAGCAGATATATCTACAATTGAGTGTGTGTGTGTGTGTGCTGTGTACTTTAGACGCAGTTTTCATGCACATGAAATGCTCGTCACACATGCCTAAAGTGTACCCGTAAATTATATTTGTATATAATGTTAACATGTACAAAATATAAAATTATTAATGTTTTTTATTTTTTTATTCGTTTTGTTAATTCTGTTTATTTATATTTAGTTACAACTATATAGTGTACCTACCACGCACTGGTATTCTTTTTCACTTTGACTGAGCTAGATTATTCGTAACGGTTTTTATTTAAAACGAAAATACTTCACTTAGAAACGTCTTTTATATTTAATTATTAGGTCGTGTTTTTTAGTTTATGTAAAATTGTAAAACAAAATATAATATAGATACAATTGCATCCTTAAATAACCAAAGACTATGTCAGTGGTGATTAGATGGGGCGATTTTGGTGTCGTGTTGAGGCGTTCGGGACTTGGTTAATTCCTTTTAATATGGAAATATTAATAATAATAATTAAAAGTTTTAACTTACAAGCGATGCATTTGATTTTTGTGACATGGTATTAAACTGTCTTGTCTCCAAATAAAAGTCTTGTCACTACCATGACTGGCTTAAGTTCTATATACTCGTATATAGATGCCAGTATATTTTAATTTTTATAATACACTCATTGAAATGTTTTACTGTGTGATAACTAAAAATACATTTTTTTTTGGAAATATTAAACTGTTGTTTAATGTTTTTCGGGCCAGTAATTGGAAAGACTTAGTATTTAAAGAAAAAACCACTTTCGTGATTTTCTTAGACTACTCACGTGCAATGAGAGTATTCGATTTGCTGTTTTACGAGTTTATACCGGAAATCAGTTCATTTTATTCAGTACACTCAAATGAGTTTGTTTTGTGATGTCGAAAGGCAACCACTCAAAGTCAAATGTCGTGCTAATAATATTACACGTCGAACAACAAATTGGTATGGCCGTACGACTGTATGTCTATACAGCCATAGCGCGTGTGCAGTGTGTACGGCTACGATGTGTCTCTTTACCACCTATATTTGCTTATGTGAAAAGTCTGAGCAGGAAACGAAATTAAGCTTTACGTTTTCCGTTTCAATAATCGTCACAACAGTGGAAGTTAGAAGCAAACGTTTGATTAACGTTACACTCGAATGATTTGCATAATTTCCGTGTGTCCCCCCCCCCCAAAAAAAAACAACAAAAAAACTGTATACTTATTTTTGTTGCGAAAACATAGAGTCGTTTTTTTCCGTTTCTCGTTCGCCACCACTACCGCGCTTCTCACTCACTCTATCACTCGCCCAACGTCTGTTTGCCTATTTGTCTCTGACGCAACTAACACGCGCACACACACACGCCCACACACACACTACCCATACACTGGCACGTCTCGGGTTCGTAATTGAATTATTTCACAGTTGCCTGGTCACAATTCGCGGAAGAAGCACCGGCGCGGCGTCCTCGGAGGGGGCACTCGAAATAAACTTTTATTGTACGCGTCGTCTCGTGATGGCGACGCCGTAAACGTGACTTTGCAGTTTGAGCGTGTGATCTTTATATATACTATGCACATTTCAAGGAACGCTAAACTAATCGTATTCACGCAGATCAAACGCATTTTAACTGCCGGCGAAGTGTGGGGGGGGGGGGGGTGAGAGAGAGGGGCACAATATACTTTCATGCCCATTGCGCGCATATACGTGCTATGTGTGGTCGTGTGTTTGTGCGCACCTGTACGCTGATATTATGTATTATTGTACACGACTTTGTCACTTGTGTCGATGAATAAGTTAAATTAAACGCTCGCGTGAATAGAACTGTTGATTTTATAATGGTCCTATTTCGGATTGAAGGCTATTGCTCTCTCTCTCTATATATTATATTTATATCTCCTATAATTGTTGTTATTTAGCATTGGACACGTTCGACGTTAACGGACCTGTCTTCCAATGTTTTACGGAAAATATATATTTTTTTCAAGAAATATACTATCCGAGCCCTAGAACACGATACAAATATATGCTGTAATATGATAACACTACCTTATGATTATTATTTTTTTTTAAATGTATATAATTTAATTTGATTCGTTGGAAAACTTGAATCGCATTCGAAAAGTGTCAAAACAATCGAAAAATAAATACGTGTGAGACGCACAATAGGATCAGACGCCGAATAAACGACGGATGGTGTATGACATAACACTACAACAAAATAATATTATGCAATAATCTGGAACCGTTGCTGTGGTCATTAGATGGGTTTTCGTCAACGTGCACTTATGTTTCTGTGTTATGTACTTTATATGCACACAATGTATTACGAATACGCCAATGGAATCGATCTGCACAATATCACCAATCGTAATACGACTTTTGATTTTTTTTTTTTTTTTTTTGACGCTCAGCGATGGCGATTATTGCGCAGTACGTCCGTTTAGTCGCACGCCACCTGCGCATTAATATTATTAAACTCGAAGTCACAGCGTGTGGGCAATGAAAGCGGTAAAAGTAGAATTTTACTGCCGTTCTCATAAATTCTGCGCGATATTTTATAATTGAATGCCAACAAATTTAATGTTATACGTTTCCGATACGAATCCTTTCTTCGTATACTGACGGGATTTTATGATATGAAATAAACGCAGGTGTCTGTTTCACCAATACTTGGCCGATGATTTAGACTTAATGAAAACTGAAACGAATTGCTTTCTGTTTGTGATTATTGAGTCGAACAATTCAACAGTTTTTACACAAAAAGAACTAGTTTAATAGCAACATACATTTATCAACACATGCATTTTCTTCTGGAAATTATAACAGTTAAATATTAATTTATAACCTCAGAATCAAGTGTTTAGTTAAGAGCTTATATAGAATTTATTATCTTGACACGATATGACACTATTTTATTGTAACGTTTATTGTTTAATAATAATACAATGTACAGTTACTGTACTTGTATAAATTGTATACTGCATTAAATTATTATTTTGTCACATCATATTAGGTATATAATAATATGTTTGTTGGTTTATTAAAACTCAAGTATTTCAAATATTTTTGGCTCGTCGTATATGAAGGGATATAATGGTGATAGCAGGAAAAAGGGAAAAATATCTGTCTTCGGCATTCTATGAAGAGGGTCCAAAACGAAGACCCCTTTTGAAGATGCCACATACAGTTGTCTTGTTCTGGTATACTCAACTATCCAGAGATAGAGACCTTTTTTTCTATTAAACCAAATTTTTCTCAGCATTATTTTAATCGTATAATAATAAAATGAACTGTTCCTATTATTAAAACTACAGTGGCCTACCAAATAATAATAATACTATTATATTATATCGTTCATAATGGATTTAAAACTGTAATTTTTGTATATCATGTATTTATTTCAGCATTATAATTTTAAATAAAACTTAAAGTAAAAACAATTACTTAAAAATAGATTATTCATAAACCAGTGGCAATAATATTTCAAATAAAAGCATATTTCAATGTATCAATGAACAAGATTATTGATAAAATCATAACTTCGAATTGAAATTATAGTAATAATAATCCTGATAACGATAGTTTTATAATAATTTTAACTCTAATTATAGAATTTATAATAATGACAATTTTTTAAAAATATTGTACCGTAACAACTAAACATTTATAAAAATATTTTTAAGAACTTTAACAATTGTATAAATAATGAGTGAAGAAAAGAAAATAAATAATCTTGTAACCGTTAATATTGTTTATGTAGATAAACATAATATTATTATACTTTAAAAGCGTTATAGGTTATTTTTATTTAAAAAGTAAGTACTTTATTTTACCTATAAAATCTTAATTTCTAAGCATTCAAACAAATTGAATGAGTTTTTAATTTACAATTTTATTGAGTAGGTGAGCATGCAAATCTTATCAACTTTTCTGATCCAGACATTGGCTATTAGATAGTAAGTTTTCAATATCGCCTGTATTAATTAGTTATATTCTCGTTCTTAAGATATTCTTATATTTATTTTACTACACATAATTTAAAAATTCCAAATTCTATATTAATCCCACTTAGGTGTGTTTTACTTTGACACTAAGTTTCCAAGTGTAAAACGTGTATGTCCGATAATATTCTTCATGAAAATCGTTTCTCACCACAAGATTATTATTACATTTGTTTATTATTGTTTAAGCACCAGCTACAAGGTTATGACTTATAAGCTAACACAAGAGTTTACATCAAGCACAACTATAAGTGTATACAGTTATACATTTCAATTTTCTTTTCAATTTAATTTTCTGACAATAGATCACAAAAAGTTATTTTAAATTATATTGTATTTTTTTTTTTTATGAAATAATTAAATAAAAAGAAGCCGGTACAATTCGCACGTAATATAGATCGATATTTTTATAGACTACTTGTTTGAGTTGGTTGAAGGTATATTATCTTCTTGGATCCGATACAGTGAGACTTAGCGTTCTTAAAAAAAGAAGGAAAACGTTTCAATTCAAAATCTGTACATTGATTAAAAAAATAAAATCGCAATGTGTAAGCGGAACTTTAAAAGTCTTTATAAAAAAAAATATAAAAAACCGTACTTACAATTTGTAGGTACAGTTTTTCTCTTTTCTTTTTAATAATATGATTCTACGTCTAATGAAAATAGGTAGGTTTATTTTACACGTTCCTTAAGATACGATTAGATTTTTCGTCGGTTCTTTTTCTTTTCGAGAGTGACTGTTGTTCAGATTGTCATTCTCATGGTGCATTGAATTTTTCCACTGTCAAAGGGGTGAATTTCCCGTGTGGTCCTCGGCGAACACAAATAACAACACACGCACAATTTATATACATACATACATATATATATATATGAACACACATCAAACAAAGAAAACAAATCACAGGGCGTAACAAAAGTGACAAAAGTCCACCGTGTACGTAAACATATATATTATTTGTGTGCGTGTGTGAGTTGGTGTGTCTGTGTCGTTCTTAAACGTTCCACTGGTGTTTGGCGTATGTGTGTGTACACAAGAAGAATGTGCAAAGGTGGTGGGTGGAAAGGGTCGCAAAAGGGGATAGCACCGTTGTCGTCGTTGTCGTAAGGTAAAAGCCGTGTAGAAACGAGAGAAGACGTCGATTTATCGTCTCGGACTTAGCCGAGTGCGCATTGTAAATCTCGGATTTCATCTCTAAAAACGACGGGTCGGCTGGCTGTGCGGAGGGGAAGGATACACAGTTTTTAAGGAGAAGGACGCGGCTCGGGAAATCAGCTTTCGGGAGGCTGCCACGCCGTACCTGGAATTAGCGTCATTAATCGCCCAATAAAACGCCCTGTCAGCTCCGCGACTACCACCGCCGCCGCCGTTGTTGTAGTCATCGCCTGTAGTAGTAGTAGTTCGAGGGTGCCACAACTGCAGAGTCCGCCTACTGCTCGCACAAGGAATGACTAAAAATTTATCACTCTGAAAACTCTACTCACATGCGTCCTCTCGTCCCGCGCCCCTGGCCACACTGTTTTCCACTCGTTTTTACGCCTTGTTTCGCCGAAAATTCAACAACACGCACTCCGCCGCCCATAGTGTTGATCAGATTTACTCGTCGTGCGCGTTTGTGATATATTATACACGCACCACGTATACGTAACGCGTATGTATAAAACGAAAACTTTTCTCTCGCCTTTGTACCTCGATCACTTATACCGACCCCGTGGCGTGTTTGTTCTTGTAGTCCATACTACATCTACTCATCGGCTAACCGATACCAAAAAAAAAAGAGATCATTTGCTCTAGCTCAAATACGAGTATAAAAGAGGTCGTCTAAAGTTTATCACCCCCGTAATCGATACTTTTTCGATGACGATTCAACATTTTCGATAGTGCCCTTTTCCGGTGGTTTATACCTTCTCGACTTATTGCGGTTTGCGTTGGATTTTCGTTTTACGCGTTGCCACTACCGCGGAAAGAGTACTTCCAAGAGATAAGAGTTTAAAATTAATATCACGGCCATTCGCCGTCCCTTAATATAAGTGTCCGATTCTCGCCTTTCGTTCTCGCCGATAAGATAAAAATATACCGCGCATCCGAACAATTTAATGACGTACAGAAAAAAAAAATGTACATCGCTTAATAACATAAACTCGGTGGTAATATCTCTCGGCGGAATATGGCATCGAGTGTTGAAAAATGTCATCCATCGCGTCAAGTGAGACCGATGAGTCTTCAGGAGAGACGAGCGAGCAGCAGTCGGACGTAATCGATTTCCAGACAGTTTAACGGTACTCGACTACGCTGTTCGGTCTTAATATTATATATTATACACGTATATAAAGTGAATAAACATGTCTTTATATAATATTAATATTTATTAATATTTATGTAGGAACTAGTGCTGTTTGAGACGTTGTTACAACATTCGTCACAACGACAAAAATGACAATATATATTAATAAATTATTATCATATTGATTTTATCATTTTTATTAATTGTAAAATAATAATTTGTTGATCAAATATCGCAAATTTATCTGACATAGCTGACATATTATGCTCAATAAAAATGTCTCAACCGTCCGATTTTCTGGCACGGATAGGCAGTGAACATTTACACTATAACCATTAGTGTATTTTGGTTATTGGAAAATCGTCTCAAATAAGTGGTTTTTTTAATTAACTGTTATATTTTTGATGAATTTCGCTGTATATAGTGTATATACACCTAGGTAGTTACATAACAACAACAACATCGATGTGACAGAAGAGGTTCATATTTTAATATATTATATCAAAAACGATTGCACAAACAGTTGTTTATTATATATTTTAATATAATAACATGCTGTTGTGGTCTTTATGTAGTGCATATTGTTATAAAATAAGACGTCACCGCAACTTTTATGTTGACATAGTTTATTTCTCGACATTTTCGCGAAATCGCGTAATGGATATTGCTAACCGAGTGTTCGCCATCGAAATGCCCAGCCGACATCTATTTATGTTATAAGCTTGCTATAACATATCATATTATACACATTTAAAGCATAGGTGGAGATCGGGGTAAGGGTGTATGTGGACTTAGCTCTCTTAAATGTTTTTTTCAAGTCCACACAAAATATTTTTAAATTCTGAAAGCATCGATAAATGTATTGATTTGACAATAATATGTGTGTTTTTTTTTTAAACACTTATTAGATTAGAATATATTATACTCACATCATCGACATTAAAGAAAAATTCTATTAGATACTATTTTAGTCTAGTTTATACATTATAAAAGTAGACATTTTCCAGAAAGTACAAAATAATGAACAAAAAGCCAAAATATTTACGCAAAACCATTTTTTGACAAAATTGATACTAGATTTTTACTTCTGTAATTTATACATAAAAAAAAATTTGATTAGATTGAAAATGGATATTTTTTTTTTGTAATTCAAAAATAAATAACTGTAGAGATTTTACATTTTTATAATGTATTAATATTTGCATATTCGAGACATCGTACAATTTTAAAAATAATTTGGCACCTTTTTATTAATTTATATTCCTTAGAAATATTCAACTTATTTCGGTTTTTATTCGACTTATGTGTGATTGAAGATTGTTTGTGAGTAAAAATAATGAAAGATGTAATACTAGTCTTTTGTAACAGTTTTGCTTATAGTGAAAATAAATATTCACAATTTTTCTTTACAAGAATTTGAGTTTACAATTTTGACGAAATTGCAAAAACTCTCAAATATTTTGTACTTAATTAATTTTATTTTTATTTTTATACCTACGTTTTTACAGAAGTTTTCTCATAAGTTTTCTTTAGACGAAAAAATGATATTTTTAAATGCGTTTTAAGATTAAGAATTTTTCAGTTAAAAAATGTACATGTTCTATGATCAATATTCATCCAGGAAAATATTTAATTACATTTTTTTAACGCTTTGTGAGAAGGTTGGAATACATTCAAAGCCCGTCCAAGTCCTTCAAGCCCTTCCTTTTCACCAATAAATTAAGGCACTGTTTTACCGGACGCGTAGATATTGCTATGAAAAGTGCTACACACTCTCAACAGCGTACGCTTGCTACAATTTAAAATAGCAATCTATCCTAGGTGTATAATAACTAATATTAGTTGATAAATAAATAAATAAAACATTGTATGCTTAAATGACGTATTAATCAATAATAGGAACACCACACAACACAGAACGGCCTTCTCCCGGAATCACTTCACAAGTCTTGCCCTGAGGTCCAAGAGATAGGTGTCCTATGTTTTTTTAACCATGTCTAGGTACCTAAAAAAGGCATCGGTATGACAATATTCTGGTGACCTATACAGCAAAACACTATTTGATATAAGGTACGCGTGATTAAGTTTCACCGACTATACAGTGTTTATCTTAATTATATGCGATTATTATTCTACATTCCTCGTAAATGTATATCAGTTTTATGAGTGTTACCGTAAAGTTTGAGTCTAAGGCGTCAAAAGAGCAATACAATAAATATGTTTAGTACTCCTTCACGATCTTTTTGAAATGCCGTCAAATAGTCGAGTTCCGTTTTCAAATTTAAAGTTGACCTGATATAAAAGCGTGTTATATTTTTTTATTTTCACCTCCTCAATATCTATAATTACAATCATTATTCATAAACTTTTCTTAATAGTCTTTCAAAAGTTTTATTTGTGTCCCCCCCTCCAATCGTAAGCAACTTTTAGTTTTTCTTTGAACATGTATTGGGCAATTATGATTTTGTATTATGCTTTCTATAATCTCATTTTAGTTTAGTGCATAACTTGCATTTACTTATATTATTAAATGCATTAAATGGTTTATACCAACGTAGTTATTACTTATTTATATAGGCACAAACTAAGAGTTAGTACTGATCATCTAAACATTTAGATTTATCAAAAAAAAACACCATCATATCTCAATATTTACATTTATAACATAATATATTATTCAGTAGGTAGTATCGATATGACTTGCCTATACATTTGCAACAACAATTTATTTATTTATTTTAATTGCACAGTATATCGTCAAATAAATTCATCAACCATGACATTAGTAGCTACTGAGTAGGTACACGCTAGTGTGTTTAACCAAATGTTATCGGAGGTAGTTCACTTAAAACGAATTTTTAATTAGTCATATTACAGCCTTTTGTCAAGAGTAATGACATTCCGCGGTGACATTGTATACAATTATTGAGAATTGAATAGGTACACAGGCGAACAAGCTTTTCGTGGGACTCGAGTACTCGACACTAAACCACTATTATTAGGGCTAGGAAAATGAAGCACTAAAAACCTACAATAAAGGAATTAAAAAATTGCCAATAATGCTACAAAAAAAAGCATTTTAACCAAGAAAATGCAACTAAAAAAGACTTGAAAATTTTCAAGTTAAGCTGAAAAATATTTTTAATATCAAAAAATAATTTATTAAACACATTTTTACATGTTCACACAAACTAATTTTTAGAACAACTAAGCGCAATTTATAAATATTGAAAAAAGTAAACTAAAAACTGTTTTATTAAATTTTAGGTACCTGTTTATTCTATAAATATTCAATAAGACAATAAGATATCTTAATATCTCACAATCATATATCGACAATACTCCGTACACTAGCACTCGAATATAAACCCCCATAGAAATTCCTATAATTAGTAAATGCTAAATAATATTATTGTAAATTTAGACATAGTAAACAAGTCAATAAATATCGTTCTCATTGTGTCTGGACTCCAGACAGTCAACGTATTATGTAACCTCTACTCCCCACTCGGTAATCATTTTGACAAAATCCAAGAATCTATTTTCAGAAATATTTTCCGATAAGGCGATATTTCACTATGAAATTACGAAATATATACAATTAAATATATATATACAAATAATTACAATTAAAATTAATAATTTAGAAAAATATGTACGTAAATGTTTTAAAAAAGTTAAATATGCGTATAATTAACAAAAACTAATTAAAAAGCTAATAAATTGACAAAAAAGTACCAAAAAAGCATTCATTTACAAATATCACAAGAAAAAGCAAAAAAAGCAAAAACAAAATTGCATATTTGAACTCAGTGATGAATGAATCGAATTTGGTTTTTGATTAGCTATGTCCTGGAGTACTATGAAACAAAATGCAAATGCTACAAAATCCTAGCCCTAACTATTATATATGCTATTATATATTATTTTAGGCTGTGAATCGAACACAAGTCGACTTCTGGCTTGTAGTTCATGACGATTAATACCTGAAGTATACATTGATATAATGTGTCATACAACACACTCGTAATATAAAATATTTCAATATTGTAATATTGAGTTCTAATAGAACCCTAAACAGTTATTATTTTATTATTTACGATTAGTGATTTTTAGAATTCTTAGAAAATAAATGCAAAATGCAATGTAAACAATGTGTGGGCCAGCCGGTTCCGGTTAACCATACAATTTCTACATAATATTATATACTATTCTGACATGGGTGACGTATAATTGTTTATAATTATGCTAATTATCGTTGTGTTAAAAACACAAAAGTCGACTCCCATAAGTTGATGGTGACAATACATATGACATTCTTCAAAGTATGACATTTTTCAGGAAAATCAAATTTTTGTAAGTTAGTGTAACACACGAATACAGTACGTAATATTATACTATATTATATTAATTGCACTTGACAAAAACCCAATATGTCATTGTATAAGATGGCGAATAGCGCATAGCAAAAACAGTTTGTCCAAGTTTAGTATGGAAACCTAAAAATCACATAAATATATAGGACGCTGACCATAATAGAGAATTTAGTGTTCAGTAGAAAAACAATATTATAAACAGCTTATATATTATTCCGATTCAGGATTTTTGTTTCCTTAAAAATGATTTAGAAATACACGAAACAAAACTTTGTATAAAAACTGAACTTCGGTGAAAAAGAAAATCCTCTTAGCATTGAATGCCTTGTACTGCCAAATAATATTATAAATACGTCAAATTGCTATAAAGACTGACTTCTTTTTTTTTATACTATTACTGTGCCAGTTGAATGACTTCAAACGTAACAAATATCCAATCGACTTTTGATCGCGTCTATAGGTAATAATAATATTATAGTATTAATATTTCATCTAAAATTAGCATGGGCTGGTAATTTTAGTCCTGGAACATTAAATCAATTTAATTTGAATATGTATTTGTAATCAAAAAAAACCTACAAAGGAGTCTGCAGAATACCAGGAAGATAAGCTTTATAATAGTGGGTAGACGGTGAGCATAGTATTGGGTGTTTAATCATAATTATTACTATGCATTTTAAATGTGTATTTTTTACAAAGGTATGAATACAATTTTTTATAAGTGTTTCGTATTCTAGTTCACTTGCAGAAATAAAAATGTACAGTTTTTGAAAACATATTTGAATTCATCTTGAAGTTTACTTGAAAACGTTTTTTCCACTTTTTGAAATTGAACACCTTAACCTTTCAAAATTAGATTTTAAAATTATGAATATTAAGCATTTTAAGTGGAAAACTAATTTAAAAACATAAGGATCTGTTATCAAGTCAATTTCATGAAAAATTCAAATACTATGTTCAAAGAAATTAAATTGGTTAAATAAGTTAGAATATGATTAGTAAAATATTGATATTTTTTCTCAAAAAAAATGTTGTGCGTGAATTTGGGGGAGTTCTACGCTATTTATTTTATACATAGTCACTGACACCAATAATCACTTAGGTTCTACACACACATTTACATGACTCGCGCGTACGCACATAAAAAACGGACCTTATTGAACTCCTTAAAAAAGGTCTGCATCGAACCGCATTAAGTAAAAGACATATAGTATACCTCCTGCCCTGTAATCCGATGAGGCTGACGGTTGACGTGTATAATTTCAACGAAAGATGACTTGTGTAATAGGTAATATAATAATGTAGTACGTTAAATCGCTCGACAATATTATCCTAACAAGTTTACACCCATTTTCGGACTCGTCAGCGTAAAACGTTCGCTATGTGTCCGGCGACCAGATTTCGAAAATCCAGATCCGAACATAATCCGTAATACAGCGACCATCGTCTCGTTATCCGGCTGAACACGACACATTACATATTATTATCATTATCGTACGGTAAATACCGTGAACGCGACTGTGGTATGCACACGCTCTCGCGTCGAATTTTAAACACCGAACGTCGTCACCCGTACTCGGCCAGATTATGGCGGTAATCCCCGGCGGTGTTAAAGCAGGCTAAATGTTGGACGAACTGACAATTTATACTGCCGACAGCGTGACAAAGACATATTTAACTTATTTCGTTATATAGTATACTCGACTAGTCGATATTACATAAACGTGTCACATAATGATTAAAATAACATAATGCAATATGACTGCGAACGAACTCACAGCCTATCGTTATTTATTTACGAATCGCTTGCGTTTTTCATCTTGGTGCTGTGATATTCTCGAGGGTTTCAATCGATTTTTCAGGAATAAACCACAGCGCCTGGTTTCTACAAAACGTATGACGCGTATTCTATGATACGTTCTGACTAAACATTGTTTTCGCGAACGTTACATAATATTGAATTTGGCGATGGCCAAGGGAGTATCCTATTTCGAGTGCCGCAGTCCAGATTTAATTGTACGATTTTTACGCGATTTTTTTCCGAGATGAGAGGTTATTGCCTGAGCGTACAACGAGTCCGGCCGGGCAAAGCACCACCACCGATTTTTTACTGTTATACTCCGTTTTGCATTTTATATACAAGTATAGTAGATCTTAAATGTCCGCACGTACAGTTTTGAATACAGCACATTTATCCATTTCGTATAAGAGCCACGCAAAAAGTACCTGTATTATATTCGTCTTGTCGAAAAGCGAAGAATAAAAAACCAAATCAATTTGAACGCACTCCATCGAAGCGTGTCTACATTTCCGTTCGGGTCATATTCTAGGTCGGTTCACGGGAAAACAAAAACATAATAATAATAATAATAATAAGAAGAAGAAGAAAAAATACGGCGAATCCGACGGAAATCGTTTTAACGAAAAATCGCGGTCGTAAACTTTTATTTTAATCGAATGTAATGCGCTTGCGTTAATACGCGATGCTCCAATACAGCTGCACGTCTTAAAAAAATAATATTAACAACAATACCTTTTGTAACGACTATGCATGTATTTAGAGTACATAAAGTTTATATTAAGTCACCGTCGTCATCGTAAACAATCTTCACTCGTGTTTCTTCTCTCGGTGCGGACGTGCTAATATTTATTTATTTTTTATTTTTTTTCATCTTACGTTTTTGTTTTGCAAATTTCCCCGAGAATGACACCGCCGCGGCAACGTTCAAATGTTCGTAAAGGACCGAAGACGAGTGCGTGCGTGCGTGTGTGTGTGTGTGTGTGTGTGTGTGTGTGTGTGTGTGTGTGTGTGTATATGTGTGTGTTAGCGAGTGTGCGTTTGTGCGTGTGAACGAGTGTGCGCCCACGTGGATGTGCGTGCCGACATCGTGACCCGAATTCAGAGCTCCCCCGCCGGGAAACCGATTAACATTTTTCCGAATGACCGTTCGGCTCAACCCCAAAACGACCCCAAAAAACATTTACGTCTCCTACGAAATGTTCTGTGAGTGTACGCACATAAAAAAAAAAAAAACGTAGACGGTCCATTTGTAACGGGTAATACTGGGCATAGTATAATATTTTATTATCGGGCTCGTGCCACAGCCACTATACCACAGTTTCACACACCGACGCTTTCTGTTCACGTGCGTATCGCTCGCCTTCTCCATTTCGACCCTGTAAACCTTGCAGATTATTATGACGTACACACTTGTTGCCCCTGTGAAATATTTCACCGGGCACATGTCGTTTTCGGAGATCTTTGTGCAATCGATCGTAATGAGTTGTTTCGTCCGTCTCTTTCTTTTCGATGGATCAATATACGGTCGACGATGTAGTGTTTTCATTAAATTCCCATTAAACTCTAGTTGTAAATATTACATAATATTACGCAAATTTAATATTGATACGTTTCAACTAGTACGATATTATATTTACCAAATTATGAAATATTGTACCCACTGTTTTGCATAAAATATGTTCAGCTGACGTTCTGCTTGGCGTTTCACTGATGACGGTTTTTTTAACAGACTATCTGCACAGTTCTTTCGTTAAACAATATAATATGATATTATGATATAGTTTTATTGAATACTATCCAGTAATTAAATCAACAAAACTGTTTGTTCATATAACATTTTTCAATTAATCAGAGTAAACGAAAACAAAAGCAGTGACCCGTGTATATTTGAAATGAAATACTAATATGAACCTACGAACAACGAATCCAATAAGGCCAAATTACTTCATCAGATTATAGCTGAAATCAGTTTTGTTTCAAGACTGGACTTTCTCGAAACAATAGTTTTAATGATTAAATATGTTTTTCTTCTTTTATAAGCTTCGATAGACGAGTATAAAAAGAAAATTCTATGTTCTGTGTGTGCGAATCTGAAAGCATATTACAAAATATGGTTTTTTTCATCTACGCGATATAAGGCTTGTTTTGTATATATTCACATAAATTAATTCCTATTTGATATTAATCAAGATAATGTTATGTGAACGTCAACATTTTGTCCGGACTAAGAGTCGTGTCTAAGGATTCCATTATAAAATTCAATTAATTTTAATCTTTACAAATTTAATGATTTTTAAAAATGGATGAATAAAACCTTTAGAAGCTCTCTCTACAAAGCTATTTGATATGAACTCGATTAATTAAATCATGTATATCACAATATCTAAACAACGATCATATTTTAATTAACAAAATATACCAGTGAAAACTGTAAGAATAATAACTTTCAAATCTTATAAAATTCACAGTCATACATGTATGTACAAAATCAGTAATTTAATTTAATTTATACTTAAGTATATTTACTACAGTAGTACAGTTATACCTTATACTACAATTATATATTATCTATATTGTATAGCTATAACAACAACAGGGAGAGGCAACAGACAGCTCACGTACGATTTTTATCTGGCCCACGCTACTTTTTAAAAAGTGATACCGACTTTAAAGTTTAAAATAAAAATTATCTAACAACATTTTGATAAAATCTTTGTTTGTTTCATTATAAATTATGTAGAATATAGATATTTATCATTATGATCTGTTATTCTGTTCTATTCCAAGTCCGGTATAAAAAATAACATTATAACTCTTAAATAATAAGCTAAAATAATTAATTACTTATTAACTATAAATGAATATTTTTAATGTCCCTTTTCTTTTCAATGATTTCGTTAAGTAGATTTTCGAGATACACAAATGTATCTGTTCGTAAGTTTAACAAAATTAAAAGTATGGGACCGCGATGCTATAGGAAGGCAGAAAAGAATCGAGGTATTTTATTTTATGTGATTGCCCATAAAATATGTGATGACGAAGCAATAATGATATACTAGCATGAGTTTATAAAAACCAGACTCGCAATACAATCAAAGCATAGCCATATAGGTACTACCTCCTACCTATAATATAATATACGTCATTATCGAGTTAAATACGGTCGCCGAGTATGCTTTGCCGGGAATCTAGGAATTAAATTAACTAAATATAATTACTGACTACCCGCCGGAGATGTGCGCTTGTAGGGAATTATAGTAGATAGTTTCGAGAACGAGAGACCGAAGAAATAATAGTACCCAGAGGTCGGTCGGCAGATACGTAGGCTGCAGGTAGTCAGGTACGTGTTCTCGACTACAAATCACATGGATTTGAAGTTTTTCTAATCATATAACTTACCGCGTACATCCGTTTAAATTACGGCTCGCAAAACCATTAAAACGGCGAGTGGTGATGACTGGCGGGTGCGTGTGTGAATGGAACGGCAAATCGGGGAGGAAAAAAATTCTTACCATTGATTATAATTGGTCTTTGTAATCAACCACCACTGTTTATTACCGTGACTGCAGTTCTGTTAATTCATTTTTCTTGGAACTCGTCACGCGCGTGTACCGCTTTTAGATGAATAATTGTTACTACTCGTTTTTCGTTATCGACGTTCACTATTTCCCAGTTCGGAAATCAAATTATCGTATTATCTCGATCGGCTACAAACTTGCAGAGAAAAATATTTCTTCCACACCGTGGTTTTATCAAACTGCGGAATTATTCGTAGTTTAAGCCGATAAGACTCGGTTCTCTCGCCGGGCGACAAATTATTTCCATAAAACGTATAATAATATTAAACTGTCGTGTGTAATTCACGATCTTTAACCATACCGTGTCGAAAAAAAAATTAATAATTTGTCATAATTATTCTTTTATCAGCGTTCAAATAAAATGAAGAGCGCTGAAGGCTGGAATCTTAAGCTAAGACGATGTGCGGACGATCGATATTCGCGTGAAGCACATACTTATTTTCAGCTTGCCTTAATTCTTCGTAGTAATCACCGGGGACGATTTGTTTAAATTACACGAAGAACGAGTTTATTGCGACAAATAATAGTAATAATAAAAGAAACATGTTTTAGAACTTGTAATTGTTTAATTAACAAAAGGTAAGCTAACGGTCAGGCGGGGAGGCTCATGCCTACGGAATAATAAACTGGTAGTTTCATTAAAAGCACCGGAACAGAAAAGAAAAGAAAACGGAAGAAGAAAACCATGCAAACGTTTATTGTTATTCGTTGTTTAGGGAAATGTAATTTCGTTAATTGAACTGGCGCGATGCCTGAGAAGGACTTTGAGCACTCGCGTTATAGTCACCCAAAACGGTGTAAGCACCGTGGGTATATACGGCGATGACTACACCTCGTTGCGTTGTCGTCGTGAAATGACTCTCACTTTGTTTGTCTCTTTTATTTATTTTTTTGTACATAATCCGCCACGCTTGTTATAATAATGTCTTCTTGAAGCTAATCTCCAATTGGCAAATGTTGTTTCAGGTCCAAACTTACCGATCCCGAAGACGGATTCGACGAAAATGGATCCCAGATTCAACGACACGTTGCAGAACGTAACAGCCACGGTTGGCCGGAGGGCCACTTTATCGTGCACTATCGAAAACCTAGGAGCGCACAAGGTGAGTAGTTTTTCTCGTAATTATCGTATTTAAATATTTTGTTGGTCGGGATTATGTGAAACTACCGAGTAAGGGTTGATTAAACAAAATACAATACACATAACCTAGTTATGAACCTTGAAAATGTTAGGGATCAACGTTTTCTGGAAATGTTTATTTTCGGAAAAGCCGTTTTCCAGAAAATATTTATCCAAATTCTATATTTTGGGAATTAAATGGTTTTATTTCTCAAAATGTCATTAGTTGCAATACCAAGAGAGGAGATTATTAAAACATATACGAGTACATTTATTTAACGCAATGTTAACAAACACTCATTTCAAATAATTGTACATGAGAAATACATAATTTGTTTTTAGTTTGTATAACAATAATTGTTATTTTTTTTACTCTCTATAATTTACTATCTGAATAGAATAAAATTGAATATACAAATTACCATTATTCGTTCTAAAATTGCAATGCATTTAAAATACGAAATTAAAAAAAAATGTTTACTGATAAATACTTACAATCAACATAATATTATTATAATATCTTATTGTTTATATACTTTATTTACTTTGAATTTAAATATTTAATCTTACATTTTAGATAGGGAGTGTCTAGAAAGTTTCCAAACAATTTTTACTGTTTGAATTTATGGAACGTTTCTTAGAAACATTTAAAAAAAACTGTGAAGTCATGACAAAAATCATTATTAATTAAATCGTCAACAGTTCGCATCTTACCACAGTTCTGTTATTTAGTGTTCACAAAAAACTGTCATATGTTATCAGGAAATCGTATATTTTTTTATATGCGATGTATTATATTTGAATATAAAACACCAGTGAAACAAATATTCGTCATAATGTGGACATGTGTATGATATTACATTTGTTGAGTCTTAATCGCTTATCGCATTTGTGTTATACCATTAAACCCTTAACAATAAAAAGGAGGTTTTTATAAAACCTTTCGACCGTTGGTTACACGCAGTTTCAAGAAACTGAATGTCAATCAATATTGGCAGTTGGGGTAAGATAAATACTTCATGTACAATTTTCGCGTTCAAATATTTAATTAGTTTTCATCAAAAAGGTTTTTCCTTGGATAATATTCTGATTACTGTTAAGGTATTTAACGTCGACATTTTAATTACATTATTTGTAGATACTGAATAAACGATTCATAAATTCAAAAAGTGGTCCTATTAATAAATGTGTATTGTAATACATAAGTTATAATAATGTATAGAAATATTAATTGTTTAAAGATATAATATCCAAAGTTCTAAACATTTTAGAACATACATTATAATTTGACAATATAACTGCAGTGAGTAAGTATATTATATAGGAATTGTTTTTTATTTCGAGTTTGACATCTGTTTAATCACAACAATATTATAATTATTATAAGGCGACAGAGTCATAAATCATAATTAATATACTCATAGATCTAACCATATATCTACACACATTTACGGCGATATACTTCCACGATACATACAACATCGGCGTGATCCGAAAACGTATTATAAGACGTGTATATCATTCAATCTTCCGAAAGCCACCGTAACTGTGCGCCTCGCCGGGTCGAAACGTTTCGTTTTTATCGTAATTTCTCACAATTCCTCTAGCCGCCCGTACGCCATTTTATGATGAGAACAGAGACGTCGGAAAGATCGCATTTCGCCGGGACTCGGCTGTCGATTTGTGCGATTTCAATAACGCGGGCCCCGTATTTATTTTATTACTAGATCATGCCTAAAAGGGATTGTAGGGTCTCGCCGAGCCGCGTTCCGATGAGGGGAGGAGCTGTGCCATGGAATTTAGACGTGGCGCGTGGCTCCTCTCTTCGCTGTTCACGCTCAATTACCTCGTACGGTAGTCGTATAATAGCACTGCACACCACACGCCTTATAATAAATTCAATTGCAACCCGTACGCGTGTGACTATTATTGTTAAGTCTTTGTATTATATGCTGGATGGATCCATTCATCGTAAGACAACAACACTCGTTGTTTCAGAATAACGTCTACAGACGTTATTAGAAAGCAACATTTTTCTAAAAATTATATTTTTTATCATTTTTTAAATTGTATCTTTTATTAATGACAACATATTATTATGTAAAATGCATATTATATTTTAATTACATACTCTAAAACAGAATATTTTTTCGAAGTATTTTGATATATAAAAATCAAATTTTGGACGAATAGTCAATGAGTTAAAAGTATTTAAAGTTTAAATGAGCTGAGTATCCCTGGCACGCTAAATGTTAGTCTCTACTCCACTTATAACTTTAAATATGTATAACTATTAAACTACTTCTTCGGAATTTTAAATTTAAAATGTACATATTGTCATTCAAAAACTTTAAATACTTACAAAATTTTAACGTTTTTTTCTTCAAAAAATGGTCTTTTTAACGGCTTAAAATTAAATTTAAAACCTAATAGAAATATTTTCAAAATCGTTAGTGTCTTCTAAAATAATGAGTGTCTTACATAAAATGCATCGTTCCGTATGTTATAGGTTTCCCCTTTGTACCAGGCCTATGCCTGATCATTGTTAAAGTTTTGTTTCCGCTCTTTTCCTTCTTGTTTTGTTGGGAAAATACACTCGCGCATACGCATATTCCGCTAGCAAGTTGATTTTTGGCAAAAGGCTGTTTGCACAGCTCTTCAAACTATCGTAAGAATATAAAATGCACGTGTATCGCATCGTGTTACACCACATTCGAATCACAAACTGTATTGGTCGTCTACATTTATTGAGGACCGAAAGAGATTCAATTCATTAAAACAAATTCTACGTCATCTATTATTGTAACTCATTAGTTGCAAACGAATTATTGTCATCATTATTATTGTATCCGAATCAGTGAATTTCCACTATCACATCTTGATGGTCCAGTTGTATATTGGTATCGAATGACCACGCACCAAAACATACGACAGAATCTTGTAATACCTATCTACTTACTCAGTTTTTGTTTGAGTTCAAAATAAAATTATTGAAAAAGAAGCTATAAAAGTAACCTTAAACATAATATACCATGAATACATTTTACGAGTGAAGTCGAAATATTAAAAGTTCAATACGATCTGCTACGGTAATACGTTGTTCACCATATTAATTAATTAATTTAAGCACAAAAAAATCATTCAATACGCTGCTGGTTCTATGCACGAGACAGGATCTCGTAAAGCATTTTTTTTTTCACTAAAATTACGTCAGTGATTACAACTTATCCTACCGGTAAACGAATATATATTTAATAATTTATTAAACATGCACGAGAACGTCAGACCTTATATAATAATATATCATCGCAGCACGTACTCAAATTTTTCCACAAATCCGTAATAATATTCTCATCGTGTCTGATTATAATATACGTTTTTCATTTCCCTTTTCCAGCGACCATTTTCTCGGATGCATGTTGGTACAATTAACCTTTTCCGCCGCCGCCGATGAATTCAATCAGCTTTGTCCTCCGCTCGTTTTTATTCGATTATCGGTCAACGGGTATCAATCAATCGCCTGGTCGTCGCGCGGCGGCAATGGTGGTAAAGGCTTTTATTTTTATTTTATTTTCCCATATATATTTCTTTTTCTCTCTCTCTCTCTCTCTCTCTATCTATCTCTCTCTATCTCCTTCGCGTGTATCTCTCTCTTGACCCGCGTCTTAATTCGGAGATCGCCGCCACCGACGGTTTATTAAATCTTCGAATTGGCTTGCTGCTCACGTATACACCCGCCGCCACCGGCCAAGGAATAAAATATATCTCCCGCGTTCCGAAATACATAGGAGCTCCGGTGAGTGAATAGCCGCGGCAACAGCAGCCGACACACCGCTTTTATAAATTATGCAAATCGCGCCTGCAGGTGCCCGCCACCCGACCTGGTCCGACGACCGCGCGGTCATCGTTAAGGGGCCAAAACAGCTGCGTCACGGTCGTTCCTCTCCTCCACCCTACACCTCCATCCTTCAGCCACCATGTAGATTCTGTTCGTCGGACGTGTTTACACTCGGACGGGATCGCGTAGGTAGCATAAATTATGAGGGTGAAATGCGAGAAAAAAAAATAATGACAATAATAATTATTGATAATCAAATAAAAACGACAATATAGTTTCCTGTAGATTATAGGTAAGTGTATAAAACCGTATCGACACACGCTGCCACCGCCTTCCAGCAAATTTGTCTAGAGTTTCGTGTCCGCTGTTTTTCCACCGTTGTTTTATCCCAATCGGCCCAACCAATTGTAGATTATGATAATATTCCGTGACAAACCCATATGCTCTGAATGTAAAATAAGTAAACTGACATGACGTACAATCCATTTTGTCCGGTTTGCAGTCCGTGTACGCATCTACCGCGAGGGCTTCTTCCGGCTTTAGAGTGTGCTCTTCTACCGATTAGTTCGATCTGCGAACTGTTAAACACTGAATTTGTGTTTTATCGATACGGTACATGTGCGTATAGATATTGTGTTATAAGTGAGAACGTAATTCTAATAGCATTTCGGCCGGAACGTAATTCCGTTAGTAAACTACACGCAAAAGTCGGTAACGTTCCGACGCTTTTAGAAATCAGATAAACTAACCCAAATGGTGATAATATTACGAACGTAACCTAAACATTGCACTGCGTCGATAAAATTACATTTTAAACTTTTACTTTAACGTTACTACACGTACCTTTTTTTTAAATAATAAAACCAATAAATACTTCTGTGCAACTGCATATACAATTTATTTACCTATAATGTTTTATTTTTCGACCTTTTTTTCATATCATCAGTTATAGTGTGAGTTGCGTGATTTTAAATATGTCTGATTCTTTCACACATCATGTTTCTTCAAATTGGAAAAAAATGCAAAATGTTATGACTGATATTCATTTTTGCACATCTATGACAATAAACTCGGAATGAAATATTACACTATCAAGATAATATTATACCTAACAACAGTCTAAGATCTAAAAAAATAACGATAAGACAAACATTTAAAATATCGTAACAGTAATTAATTGAAAGATTGAGTACTAAAACTATCAACTATGTACCACTGATACTGTTTCAACCATTTTCGACCATTTTCAATATTACCAGTTCATGTTGAAAATCTATTAAATTATACTTGTTTTATGGTCTAAACCATATACTGCCTGTGAAGAGCCTATGTTTTTAGAAAACTTATCTCGATGCCGTGTAGCTAAATTATTAATTAATTATACTCAAATTGAAAGGAAATATAAAAAGAGAAAAATTTAAATTTAAAGTAAATAGGTTGAGTAATTAATACTAAGAATAATTTTTTACCTAAATCATGTATTGTGAATGTTTTAATTATAAATCATTTTCGATGATTAATACTACAATTTCAGATGATACGTTTCATAGTAAAAATAGTTCATAATACATATTATGTTTTCAAAATATTAATATCTTAATACGTATTTCTGTATTTAATATTTATGACCTACAATTCAACAAACATTTTTAATACACTGTTTTAGTACTTATTTTGCTAAATGTTCATTCAAATTGTGGTTTTTAGCATTCAAATAGGAATGTTTTTATTTCAAATGACAATACACACTTATAGATTCCCAGAGGAGCGATGATGTATTTTTTTTTTAAGACACTTCTTTCTTGTGAGGGGAATGCTCAGAAAGTTTCACATAACCCACTCAAAAGATTAGGATTGTTCAGTAGTTTTCCAGAAAGTTACGTAAATCTTTTGAAAAAAAACCATTATGCTAATAATATAGGTATGTACAATATTGTTATATTATAACAATAAATTGGATACCATCAATCAAACTTCAAAGAAAAGCATTAATTTACAATAAACTATTGTAGGACAATTTCTTGATGTATTAAGAATTGTTAAAATACATTATTATTAAAAGCGGTTTTATGAATATATTGGTAGAAAAATGTGTGTTTTCAAATTTCAAATTCCAAATTATAATTATTATACATTTTTGTTTTTTACTTTTTTTTAGATATGTGTCCATTTTTACATTTCAGAGCAGTAAAAATGCATCAATTTTAAACGTTGAGGATTGTTTCTTGTTCGGTCTAACTGGTACTTTTAAGAGTCAAAAATAAATTAATTATGAAAATAATCAGTTAAAACTTAAAAAAATACTAATAAACTAGAATATTTATTCAATATCAGTGTTTATACTTAAAACGTTTACCTAATATTTATTTTAGCTAAACATGATATAAAGTTCAAACAGTTTGTCTCTTTTTGAACTATTCGATGTAATTTTTAATTGTTTAGAAATTTAACTCATCCATTACAATTATCTACTTAATAATCTAGGTTCTCCAACTTTTTTCTTTGTTTTTGTTTTGTAGACCTAACTTAATTTTTAATACAAGGTCAATCAACTAGTTTTAATTTTAGTCATTACTTATACGATGGAAATATTAAAACTTCGCATTCGCCACTCAGACCTTAAAGGTTAACTTTGCTCAAAATTACTCATAATATATATTACGTATATCTTATCCTTACTGAGAAATCGTAAGATTAATGTATGATATTTTTATAATTATATTTTCAACGTTATTAATAGTCTATGGTTTAATACTAATATATTATATTTAATAATGAGTTTCGAATAATAGTTTTATGAAAATTGTTTGTATTCATTAAGTAAATAAATAAAAAATAACAGACATTATACACCGTGATAAACGTAATACAAATTATTTCAGTACTATTTCTGTTCTTCTTTAGTTTTAAAACGATGAAAATATTTTTTCTTAACATTTTACAAAATATATTAAGTATGTTTGCTATATTTTATAATTTTATATTTTCTTAGTTTTGGTTTAAATTTTGACTTTGTTGTTTCGTATCTATAAGAATTAACCTAATGTTTTTTATTTTGATAAAATGAAAATATTTTTATTTTTTTTATTATTAATAAATCTCAATGAAAATAACTGCGTTACATAATTTTGACTAATAATTAAAAATGCTGTGTTCGGCTGTACAACTCGTGATAAAATAAATGAAAAAAATGTATTATTTTAAATTGAGTTATATTTTACAAATTCAGCTCTAGGTAAATTTTTTTTACAATCAGAATAGGTATACTTAATTTTAATAAAAACCATTCGAACTCTTAATTTATACTAATTAATAATTATGTGCTTTTCACAACAAAATGATTAAAAATACTAATTTATTCTTAAACTTTTAAATTACTTTCTAGTGATTTATTAGTTAACACAATAAAAAAAAAAAAAAAAATGAAAACAATCATAATGCTACAAACTAAATGTGTTGTTCATATTAATTAACATAAGGAACTGCATTACAGCAATAATATATTTCAACACAGTGAAGTGAAAACTTGGTTCAAACGAATCAATAAAATATGAGGTTAAAAAAGTAAATACGCATTTGGGAAAGATATTAAGATCTTACTAAATAAAAAAAATATAAAGTAAATAAGAATATTAATATAATAAATATACCATATGTATTGTTTAATGTTTATTGTGATTGAATTAAATTAGGAAGGTAAACAAATAACGTATTGGTACACTATTCAGCTATTTATTAAATAAAAATAAAAATGGTGTATACGATTTTAAAAATATTTGTAGTAGGTTAGTTTGTAGTAGATAATCATTTGACATGACTATATTTTTTTACTATCATTATTAAAAAAGTATACCTTCGGGCTTTAAAAGCTATGATAGTCGCCGCTTTTAAGCTGGTGGCTACTGGCTTTTTGGTATTATATTGCATAAAATACCGTTAAATTTGAATTCAAATATTAAAATTATGTACACAAATAATATAAACTATATGATATAACTATATAAGCAACCTAATGGTCAGTTTATAAGATAGATAGACCATAGATATATGTAGATTATATGTACCCTATGTTCGACGTGTAAATATTAAATTGTCAGTGACAATGAACTTTATGATGGTGAATGTTATATCCAAAACAAAATCATTCGGTCTCATTCTTAATTAAAAGAGTCATTATTATCAACTTTTTAATAACCATTTATTTTAATATTTGGCATCTCGTTTAATTACTTTAAAACTTGACAATTACAAAGAAAATAGCTATAAAAATGATATTTGTATTTAGTAATCATTATAATCATCATTCCGTACGAAATTCGTCGGTCCATCAATATTACTAAATTAAATGTATTATTTTTTTGAAAAAATTATTAAATTTTAATTATTAAAAATTGGAACCGACGTATTGTATGATAATAACATAATACCTGAAAAAATATTGCGTGTCTCAGTGCGGTGCATCTGATATTTTATTTACAGCGTTTAGCTCTAACAAACGCGAAAAAGTCAAATCGCCATCCTGTATGTTTGAACAAAAATTGATAAATACTAAATTGGATTGTGAATCCATCGGGGAATTCTTCGTTTTAGTTTACTCTTGACTCTTATAATATTGTATAAAGTATAATTCAATTAACGTCCGTGTTGAACTGTTGATCGCCAAGGCGGTGGCTGTACGCGGGTGTGCGCGATTCGTCCGTCAGATGACAAAACCGCTAAACCACTTTATTGTATTTTGGAGTGAAACTTTTAATTTCGTGTCGGATCGGAGCACTGTTAGCCACGGAACCTAACCTACCCCACTAACGCTCCCCCCTACCACACACGGACACACACACACACACTTTACAGTCCAAACGTGTGCTGATTTCCCGAATAACATCTCGATTCGATTACGGATATATATAATAATATCCACAAACTTTTAATGGAAAAAAAATATCGTGGTTATTACGAATCGTTTATAAATATATTATTACAATAATGGTACTTTTTTTTATATTTTTATTATTCACGATTGCGGTGTTAACGATTTTAGTTGCTGCACCTGTGTGACTGTGATCTTTACATTTTGTAAGGAACAATGAAAGAAATGATTGGTTATAACAACACTATTTTGCTAATAGTTTATTTTACTACGTGTTCTACGACAACCGATTTGAGACTAGGCTACCGACTATAACGTAGGGGGCAGGGGCGTCCAACGAAAATGGAGGCTACAAAACTAATTTTGTAAGATACAATTTATTTTTTGGAAATCATACGTCATAATATAATATTACATACTTATTGAACTTAAGTTTTTAAAATTAATAGTATGGTACTTACCCTCTACTCGTATGAACGAAAATAAGGCTAGTAAAATACATAGTAAGTCGAAAATGTAACATATATATATATATAAATATATTGCATGACTGGCTCTGACAATATTTATTTTTGTAAATTAATTGTCCACATTCGTAATAATAAATACACTACACAAACATCTTCAAATTATCCGGATGGCATTCGAACTTTCACTATTGATAAAACAATTATAAATACCAACTAGCCATAGCTATCTATAGCCACCACTATCCTATCACATTCATACCCTATATAACCTTTATCACTTATTCAATAAAACTTAACAGTATGAACAGTATATAACAGTATAGTATATGATTAAATTACCACAAATTCGCGATGTTTAGTTATAAATGTACAGTGAACGTGGTCATAGAGGAATAAATTGAAAAATAAAAACATAATGCACATATTGGACATTGTGATCACTTTGGTTTGACGCATAAATCCATAATTTAATATGAATATTGCATGACGAAATGTTATACCTAAATGTCTATTGAATATGTACAACAAAATATAGAGGCATAACGTTAAAATTAAAAAAAATATCAAGTGGAACTGATCACAAAGAAAGTTTCTCAAGACAAACTTAATTGGTCTGATATTGTAAAGAGGTTTTTAACTAATTAAAATACTGGTATCATAAAACAAATCTATTTCGATACAATTAAAAATATCACAAGAGTTTAATGACATTTTATAAATTGGAGTTGATTAAATAGGTAATCACTAATCGTTTTGGTGGTTCATAAGTCCCTGTTATGTATGTGTTAAATTTGAATTTAATGACAAATCATTGAATACGAAAAACGATTCCAAGCGAAGACTGAAAAGAATTAATTTTTTGTCGATCAGCTAAATATACTTATATTTCATTATAATATGATGATTTTTTATATTGGTATGAGAGTAATTTATTTTACTATACGTATATTATGGTAGGTTGACTTAATTTTTGCCGGAAACATTCCATTTGTTATATTATTTCTATGAAACTATGTATATTTACTAAAAAAATAATCCAAAGTTCTATCTTCAAAGGCCCATAAAAAAATTATTGTGGATTTACGTTCATTTTTGTTTTTTAATTTTCAATTTTGTTTTCTCAAAAGTACAAACTAGATCCAATTTTCTATCCACCTAAGTTGATTATCAGAGCATTTTATCTACTTGAAAGACACAAAAAAAATACATACAAAGGAACACACATCGTTGTAAAATCAATACACTCATAGCTTTGCTCAGAATCTAAAATGGAATAATAACAAAGTGTTTATATATTATTATTATTATTTTCAACGTGCCACGAAAAATAATAATTATACGCACAACACTATATATTATGTTCATTCGTTTTCGTCACTCCTGTACACTTTACACACAATGCAAAAATGCCATCAACTAGAAACGGCTTCCACACGAAGAGCATAATGAAAAAAGTATAATTGTTGTAGTGAATGTGCCTTTACAACAATATGTCATTGCCAAAAGAGCGGGAATATATTAAGCCTTAAGTACGACATTTTTCGTGAAACGTATAAACGAAAGAGTATAATATTGTGTACTTAGTGCAACACTGATTATATAGATCAAAAAATACTGAGAAACTGAGATCAAAATATGATCGATGATGGGATAATTAAATTCATATTTTTTATCGACGCCTTTTCCATACAATACTACTTTAGCATTGAACGCATAAAGGTATAATTAAATACAGTTTTAATAAACTTTCCATTCCCAATCCGTTTGCAATCCAAACATACGTATTATCCGTTAATAGATATGGATTCGACAGAGTTATTTTATAATGTATTTTTGATTCTTGTTCGCATTTTTTTAGAGCCAATAGATTTGTACTAAATATATGTCTACAGGTTAATGAAGTTCTTAAAATAAATTTGAAATACATAAAAAGAAACTGGCGAAGAAATAAAAACAATAGCCCATATTTTGTCGGAATAACAATTATTGTCGGAAATGCGAACGTTTCCAATATCTGTTAAAGAGTATTACAGCCATTAAAATAATATGTCTTAAAGTATGATCGCTGTCATAGTATAGGGTTAGAGTTAAGGCAACAAAGTCAACTCACTCCCGCGGTGTTGTAAGTACTGATAAATAAATACAGCCTATGAAACCAGAAACCGACGCGGACCGTTCGAATATTTGACGATCTCCTCTGTACACGAAGGAACACCGTGCGCTGTGGTTATCGCGCTTTGTTTTTTAGTCTCAGCAGCGGTGGCGGCGGCGGGAGGATGTCGTTAACTGGTTAACAACTTCGACGCTTGCGCCAAACTCGTACGCGAATAATCCAGGAGATTTTTCGGCGTACGCGTCTTTGCACGAAACGGAGTAACACACAGAAGTGCACGGATATAAATCAAAACCACGGAGAGGGGGAGGGTGGCGTGCGGTCTTTGGTGGCCGGAGGGGGGTGGTGGTGGTTAAGCCAGATTTATTTTTGTACTTCTCCGGCACCGCAGAAAAGAATATTTCATCAGCGCGCCCAAACTTTTACAATATTTAAATGGTAAAAAGCGGTGTCCTGGGCGGCCGGCGAAGGGGTGCGAAAGGTGAACACGTATGCGAGCGTGTGTGTACAAAGCACAGACGCGAGCGGAGGGTGTGCGCGGCACTCACGAGCAACCGGTGAGGGGTGAGCCTGCAGCCCGACGACGGGTGAAAGAGTACTGCAGGGTCGTGTTTCTTTTTTTACTCCACACTCAGAATTTGATATTTATTACCATTATTTTTGTCGGTTATATAATTCGGGCACTTTACCATCCCAGTCGGCCCGAGTGGAACAACGCTCATTCGGTCGTGCGGCGGCTGCGAGTGCGTGCGTCGCGCGCGATACAAATGCTCGTGTTTTCGCGCGCAATTCGAATATTATATAAAATATATCAACGCAATATATTATACTGTGCGCACATTGCATAACGCCCGAGATTACACAACAACGGTAATAATATTATTATATAATATATTGTGTGTAATATATGTATTGCATGATGCGGTAAATGCCTCGCCACATTGTTCGGCGATAATAATAATCGAACGCCCGTTTGTATATTGGACATTTCGGGAAATTGTTGTACGCTGGCGACATAATAATAATAATATTTCGAATGACGTACGGTCGTCGTCGTAAATAACGATGATAATAGTAATAACAATAATAATAATAATAATATTGTATGACGTATAAAAAAGAAGGATAGTGTTGAATATTCGACGCGTGCTTCGATATTTATAAACGGCGGTGGTATTTTTGTTTTGATTTAGCCCGTATACAGGGTGATTTTTCCTGAAGTGCGACGCATAATGTATTAGACAGTGTTTGCGTTTCAAAAATCCACTAAATGTGATTTGAAGTATATGATAACACAACGATATTACATCGTAAGACCAAAACATAAAATATAATATACGATATTAAAGATCTTTTGACATGGCACTCGGTATAGGCAATTTAGTAGCACCACTGCACACGACTACGATACATCCGACAGCAATAACGTCACAATATTGGTGACACCAATAGATTATAATTTTATATTTCTCATTAAACACTAAGTTATTATTTCATTGATGTAACTTTAAATTTTATGGTTACAGACTCCATTCTGGTGGGCGCGATGTGTGTACTATATGTACCAGCGTGAGCGTACAGTTTATAAATATCGTTTTCCGATAATGTATGTATATTATTTAATATCGATTATTGGTATCTACCGCAACAATAGTTAGCACTCAGGTAGAGGTAAGTAGGTAACACGCATACAAATTTATTGTGATATCAGAATTAAGAAAATGTGACTGAATCAATTCCCGTAACTATCGATTGGATATTCGGAAAGAGAAATTATTGTTACTAACATCAAACATAATATATAGAGGATAATTAAATACTATTTATATGCATTTCAAACCACAAAAATAAAAATGATTGACTCCATATAACTTATCTCTGATTTTTCTAATATTGCTATTTAAATGTACATTGTATATTTGAGCATATGAATTATTACTAAAGCCACAGAATTTGAATTTATTTACAAAGGCATGGTGTTTTCTTAAAAAAATGTATTTGTTTTTTTGATTATTCACTGTTCATTAAAATATAGCCCTTTTATTTAATTCGGTATCTCTAATCCAATAATACAATAACAGTATAATAATATATTGTATAATGATTTTACGCACGTCGAATGATGATTATGTATGGGAAACCGATGATAACCATATTTAATTTATATTGATATATAATATTATACAGAGTGCGGCAGAGCCGACTGACGAGTTTAATGAGGTCATTAGCCTGTGATAAGATAAGAGCAGGCCTTAATAAGTGGTATATTTTGAATTGTACGGTAATGCCGTTTTTATTCGTAATCATGGTCTGGACAGGTGTACATCGTTGTTTCGTCGTGCGTGCGTATTACGAAATTCCCTGAGCTGTTAGTCTCTCTGAGAGGAGACATAGGCTGGCCAGCACGGTCCCCAGATTTAAGCATGTGTGATTTTTTTCCTTTGGGGCTACCTTAAGGATAAGGTTTTCAGACATCGCCAACATAACATAGAAGAAATTAAACAGAAAATCACAGCGGAAATCGAGGCTATACCAGTCGAAATGTGCCGGAAATCATATGAAAGCTTCAGAGATTCTTTCATCACTGTCGTCTACAACAGTGTATCGATGCTGACGGCCGCTATCTTGGAGATATAATTTTCAAAAAATAATTTTTAAAAATAGGATTGAATACTGATTTAAATAAAAAAAAGATAAATATCTATTATTCTCATATTGATATTTAATAATTGTTTATATATTATTATTATTAATGAATATTGTTATTACCAATCTACCTTCTTGTTTTATGTACCTATATGCAAATCACAATCGGTTTCCTGAAGTTTTAAACGATATTATTATTAGCGATTTTTAAGCTTTTCTCTGCGGCAGTCTGAGTAGATACAAAACTTTTTTAAACTTTTTACAATTCTAATAAAAATTTAATTACGAATACTTTCTCGATATTATTAAAAGTTGTAAATAGTTTGTGTTTTTTTACACAGAGTTTTCCAATGTAAGCAGATTGGTAAATAAAATATTATATTATTCCAATAAATTCCATTTGGTTACACAATATTAGTGATAATTTAACTGCACATAAATTTAAAGATCATACATTTTTATTTATAGAGGATATTATGAATATGTACTAAATTCATCAAAGTTACAATCATGTTCTTTTTAACGGCTGATTCCTACGTACAATAATACTATATAGGTAACCATAACAGTGTTATATGTAACTTTAATATATCAAACGTGGTTAGGAGATCAAATTTTATTTTTATCATTCTAAAGATAAGGTATAAACTACAGTTTAATTTTATATGAAAGTAGCTGCAGTGGACAAAGAGGCCCGAGTTCGTGGAAAAAAAAATGATTAAAAATTTAAAATGAACAAACCTTATTTACGTTCCGCAGTGATTACACTCTTCCTGAAGTACACTCGAACGACTCTCAACGGCGACATTTGCTCGTTTTTTATTTTTTTTTATATGCATATATAAAAGCAGTACTAACATAAAATTAGAGTCGTTTACGTATAGCCTAAAACGCTATAAAACATCGTGGACCGGGGCGACGAGGGGCGGGTAAAAAATTCAACTCCAACCACCCCTTTAAATTAAGACGATCATCCCTACTCTACACCCCACGACGATAATAGTTTTTTTTTCGTTCGTACGTCCGTTCCTAAGTCCCATTATTTACAGTCTGCCGGTTCGCATATAGGTACCGGAAAAAATAATAACAGTAATAATAATAATAACGCATCGTAAACCTCACTTGTAACGTTTCTTCGTGCCCGGGGTGTAGGGGGGGGGGGGGGTGCATGGGTTTATCCATCCACTATAAAAATAACGGTTGTGATAGTGGTGGCGGCGGCGGCGGCGGTGGCATCGGTGTATAGACAAGAATATAATAATACATTATATATTATGTACGAATAAAAAAAAAAAATCACCTCGAAACCTTATACCTAGTTAAACCGTATCAGGTGATCGGATGAAATATTATCGTCCGGTTTTTCGTGTTTAAGTGCGCAACAAATACGCTCGCCAACCGTTTTCTTTTATCAAAATAAAGCTCGGTGATACTATAAATAATATTATATGACAATGAAAACAAAATCCAAAATTGCTATCAGTGGAGCCGAGTGTGGCCAGTATACTAATGCAATATTATTTTATTGTGTGATCGACACATGTCACGGTGTGGATGTTCCAAATGCGACATGACGTTTACCGTGATTTAGCCTCCGTATCGCGTAATCGGTAGCTTTTGTCGGAAAGTGACGCGTGTACACAACAGGACTAGGAAAATAAAGACTATGAACTTTGGAGTCTGGTCGTGCGTGAGTTACTCTTCGAAGAGCGATGTGCAGAACATACCAATGTGACCCAAACGATAAACGGTCACTGTGTGCCTCTCGGTCAAAGCGTTTTGTTTTTGGTGCTCAGTGGCGTCGGTGGTACGAAATTATGATTTAGAGACAATAATGTACTTAAATACTTGAACGGTGGTTTTTATCACAATCTTGCATTACTCGTCAATCGGACGATTTCAAAACAATAATAATCGTCGTTGGTAAAATGTATTATTGAACGAGATTATGCATTACGCGTTTTTCAATAATTTTAATGAATAGTGTTTAATTACCTACAAACATAAACACATTGCTCTGTAGCCAGTGAGTTCTGTAGTAGAAGGTACCCATCTACTTTTCTTCAGCTCTAAAATGTTTTTTTCCGAGAAAACGACTTGCAATCGAAGTATAAGCTTTACTTAAATATTAAATTGCACCGTACTATACTGCTACTATTGAACATTTTAATTAAATGAGTTAAGCAAATATTATTATTAAACGTTGTTTGAATAGACCGGCAGTATTTATTATTATTATCTAAAATCAATAAGTTTTAAAATGTTGATGATATCTTAAATTTTACACAAATATACTATAGATATTAAATACATTACTTTAATTTATTACGAAATACATGTTTATAGACAAGATGTTGTCAAATATTTGTACCTAGTGCTCTGTGCGTATAATATTATCTTAAAAAGAAACAACTTTATTATACTAGATTTAGATATACTACCCGGAAACTTTTTATGTTACCATTTTAATATATACATATTAATAAACAATAGATATATACTTTTACAAAAAAACATATTTCACATCGAGAGTATAATATTCGTTTTATCCATCATAAACCATTCAAACCACTAAAACATTCTATACAAATCGTCGTACAGTTTATAACCATATTATTATTGTGCGTATGGTACACAATTGTACGGTCTTCGAAATAAAGGTTATAATTAATAGTTTTTTGATTAGTGAACGTAGAACGTACAGTGTGCATTGAGTTTTTGAATACAATAAATTGGTGTATACATCCGACTTAGGTGCAGCACAATATATATAGTACGTGCGTCGTGCAGCCCAGCAGATATGTGTGGAACACAGAACCGTACGTCGATTGAGCAGTAGGTGAAGGAGGGGTGTATGCAAATTACATCACGATCGTGGCGGTGACGGACGGTGCAAGTGGAGGGGGGGGGCGGTAGAGACGTCGAATTTCCCAAAGGACGTTGTGCGCGAGAACTTGTTGATCGGAGTAAATGTTCGGATTTATAAAAGCGGATGAATACGCGGGTGTAAGAGACCGGGTTAACGATAAAAAAAAATGCCCGTTATACACGACACGGGAACACTTCGTTTTAAATATATTGAAAACCTACACGGGATACTTTGAAGTCGACCTATTTGGATTTGGCCGATAAAAAAGTTGGAAAAAAACCCAAGCTGGCAACGTGTAAATATTCGAATCGAAGCTGCCAATACGTTTCTATACTCCGGTGTAACGAGTTAAAATTAACCGAAGGATAGAAGTTTCGTTGTAAGATTAAAATACGTATTTAAACGAATATATTTTGAATGAATACGATTATCTACAGAGAATAAACAGAAAAGCGAATAATTTTTATATTTGTAAAAATATCAACCGGTATTGGTGACCGCATAGAGAGAAAAATATAATAATCAGGTAGGCAACAGACAACGTATTATATAAACGCTATTAAGGTCAAACTATAATATATTGTGTAATAAATAATGTTATTTGATTAAATAAGAAAGACCATTATAAATCCACGTGCAGGTTTGCTCCGAAACAATGGCGACGATGAGCATGAATATTATTTTTCTCTGGATATGTGGGTAAACTGTTGTAGTTGAATGTGTGTATTTTTCTTTGGAAAATAAGGGGAGAGGTTTTTTATTAACGACCTACGCTGTACCTACACGATTTTTTCTCGTGTATTCAACTTTAAATGTGTTATTTGCTCGCAAAATGTATTATTTTTTAACGACATTAGTAATTCATTTAAAGTGCATGGGGAGGTTGTCACGGAACGGATGTCTTGGCTGCAAATAATGTTGCGTGAAATAATGCAAAACGGTTCGACTCTAATAAGATTGGTTTTGTGTACGTATAAATGCACATCACGATAACTTTATAATATAACCTTACCTGGTGTTGGTTTTCTTTTATGATCTGTTCGTAGTTATTATTAGTTAATGTGATGGTTTACCACTCACGTCAAATGCACTTTTGTATATAAAATAATTTGTTTGTATAAATATTCTTAATAAATCGTGCATAATATTTATAGCCGAATAAACACGTTTAATTTTTACATATATTAGGTGCCAGAAAATAATGTGTGTATAGTAATACCCAAGTTTCTGATTTTACAAGATTTCGTATATAAATTTAAATTACCCGAAAACGCCTCTGAACGTTATTGTACGTATTTCGTGCTACAAAACTGCGTCGGTGGTGTTTAAACTAAAGTATAAAATATACACATGCGTATTTTGTGTGCTCGCAAGCGCTCGTTTTTTAGTTATTTTTATGATAATTGCAAAAAACACTTTGAAATTTGAATAAACAATTCCGTGTAAAAATTTACATTTTACAAATGTACTCCGCAGTTTAGTGGAGATCTTATGAGACGTAGCGTCTGAAATATTTCGCACACGGTAGAAATGTTTCGACCGAATTACTCGATATTTCTGGTTTTTGGCGAGTTAAGTCGATACTATGTCGAAACGTCCGCATTAAAAACCTCATATCCGATGATTTCCAATACAGACGCTTTATAATAATTAATTATCGTACTGTAAAAATACACGTTAAGTTCTAAATGAGTGTGACTAACGACAGCGTGCAAAAATCTATTAATTATATTGTGTTCACCTAAAAACGTGTGACCTCGTCACACGGACGATTCGAGCGATCCACATCGGTGTCAGATTATTTTCTTTTTTTGTTGTACCAACTCAAAGTCTATACCGTTCAATTTGAATTTATACTTTTGCCGTTTTGGCTTGTCCTATATTTACCGAATGCATAACGAATCGCATACTAATATAATTTTGAGTTTATTTAACAACGTCTGCACCCTTACTTGGACAACATCATGTGGGTGTATTGTATATATCTGTAGGTAGATGAGTTTATTTTCCTTTTATACGTATAAAAATATTGTATGTTTGCAAATACGTTTTTACAAAATCCACTTTTTGCATTATATTTTCTAAATTACGTTATTGAACGTGCTATACAACTTGTCCAACATTATTGAAACCCTAAATTTTAACTTGGAGGAGAATCTCTTGAAATGATATTCGGTGAGTCTAATGATAATACAGGTAACGACTAAAGACGAAACGTAATAACCAGCAACACTTCATGACGGCGTAATTTTAATCGATCTCTAATCATTTTACATAATCGTGTGCTGCATATAAATCAGGTATTTCCAACTTTCCAGACTCGTCGTTTAATGTAAATAATAATATTCTAATATTGTTATGCGAGGGCAAATATTTGTTTCTTCGCCCGTTTTAATGGACAATAAAAGGGAAAGGGAGAGAAAAACGGTTTAAAGGCTTACTCTTAATACTTGGACGTGTCAACAACGAACGGGGTAGAATCGTAGTAAACGTCTCGAGTCGATACAATTTCCGTCAAAGCTTACAAATGACCAGTCGCATCCTTTTCTCCTTGGGTTCCTGGTAAATTGCGTTCCGCGCGTGTTAAGATAATTTATTATATTATATTATTATCTGTGTGTCTACGATTGGTGCAACTGACACATACCACAAACACGGTTGCAATATTATTCTTGTATATATTTTCTCGCTTCTCTGGGAAATCATTTAACGTGGACTTCCGGTGCACGGCGTCATCGGCGGCGTCGTTATGTTATTATTATTATAATTAATATCCTTATCGCGAGGCTTCCATATGAGTCTATATTATATTGTGATATTATGATATTACGTCAGTGCACATGGTCACTTTGTGCATCGATTGTATTCCGATTGCGTATTCACACGCTGTTCAAAACTATAATCGTGTTATAATATTATAGTATATTATGGAACTGTGTACCTAATAACTTATTCCGACGACGACGCTCCGGTTGATCTTCCGTTTTGCATAGTCGCACTGCTGGCAATCAAGTCCCATACGTTAAAATCGCCTGTACACTTTATACATGTACATTGTAGAGGCAGGTATTTATAATATGTAAATACTTATAATATTTCCAAATTCGTGGATATCTTGAATCAGGCAATACCATAAAAAATACAAGATATTTTAAACTCGTATTATCTTGAAAAAGGGTAAAATAAGGTATTCAATTCTGTGTATTTCCTAAGACATTGTCTGGCTCGCGATAAAACAATCACTATGTAAATGTATACATATATATATGTATATACATTTAACACTGAAAACCTTCTAAACAATGATCTAGTCTTATCATCGTAGTAACGTTTCTGCACATTGGGTTTTATTATTTATCTATACCTTTAGACAAAGGAGGCTAAAATCAAATTCTACGTGTACAGTAAAAATACAAATGTTGTACATTTGGGAAAATGATCGATGCGACTCTTGGACGCAATATTTTAAGCATAGCAAGCCTTAACAGACACACGTCATATACTGCAATATTTTATTTCATGTTCGGCCTTAGATGTTTTTTTTTATTTTAACAATATTTTCGCCGATGCCGTAAGTCAATCATACGACTCATGTTTGTTGAAAAGGCTTTTATTGTATATTTTATCAACAATATAACCCTTCGTAATATCACACAGTTGTTGTTTTCTTGTCTTTTTTATTTTTATGCTTATATGTTTTTCCCATTCGAATCTGTTTTATTATTATTATTATTACATATAGTATTATATTTTGTGTATACATGGAGGATTAAGTGTTCCACTGAATAGACTAAGGTGACGGTTCAAACACAGAATGGATTAAATCTATTAAGATTTAATCTATTCTGTGGTTCAAATACGTACCGTTTTCTTCCACAGGTTCCAAAACCAGTGACGAACAGTATGGGCGCTGGTCATTTGGGATACACCTAACCTTTTTTTATCTGTCAACATAAGTGTTTAAAAAGTATTGCAATAATGACAGTCCTAAAACTGTTAAAATAGGAAGCAAAATATTATAGCCCGGGTGGCATAATACTGTTCTTGACTAAAAATTTGCTCAAACTATACAGATTATAGGTAGATTCGCTCAATCAAAGTCTACTATGCTACCTAATATTTATATAAATGTATATATTGAATTCTAAATTTTACTCCTGAGTTTTTTTATTTATATTCATAGGGTGGTAAAAAATTTCAAAAGTACCATGCAGTGCGTCATTAAATTTAGAAAAACAAATTCCTTCACTGAATCAAAAACATTTTTTTTATCAAGTACACCAGCAAAACACCAAGAAAAAATGTGACAACATTACAAAAAATGTGAAAAATATGATCATATGTTCGGGAAAACCGTTCAGGAACTTTATTCGAATAAAATTAATTATCATTTAATTACGTACAATGTATTAACACCTAGTCCATTGCCCACGCAATTATCGCATAAATTCATATCCCACCTTTGCACTGGTATACAAAAATTATAAAAGTATACACTTTCAATATTTTTTCCCAACGGCCATATTATATAAATTAAAATATTCAAAATATAATATTCGTTGACTTGTTGATAGAATATTATTTTAATAAGCATAATAAAAATAATCTGTTTATAAAATCAAAGTATCAAAAAATTAATAAACTGAATATTTATATTTAAGTTATATTAAGACATTCAAAATGTATCCGAAAATATGCTATAATAAATTCCAATCCAACCTATACAGTGATTTTTTTGTGGATTAAAAATACCTAACTTAATGTGTTCTTAAAAAATTCCAATGGTTATAAATTTAGTTTGCATTTGATACACCATTTGACCAACATGTTTTGTTTTATTAGGTAAATATTATATATTGAGATATATTATATTTACACACGCTTTATGAGTAATATTAATATATAGGTTTTTAAATTAAAAAATATAACACAACGAAATTGATGGCATTTCATTATGTAAAGATTTTTACAGAACTCGTTGAATTAAAATATATAATACCACAATTTACATCATGGCTGTATGCAATAAAAAAAACATTTGATGAGTTTTTCGGAATAGGTCATAAATAATGTGAGCAGTAAAACTTTAACATTATTTATAGTATTGAAAACGGCAAATGGTTTTGTAAATAAAAAAAAAACAAAACATTTACCCTACTATCTACTATTTACTATAGATTAGAATATAACGGAAAAATATTAATTTGTCCAAACTACATAATAATATTTTAATAAAGCCTTTTACATTCATCACAATACAATATTATATAGTGATGTTTTATTGTTCTATTAATTCAATAAAAAATTGTCAGACTTTATTATGAATGCAATGTTACGGGCTGCGACTTCCTAAGAGCCGTAGCCTGTAACAGCAATCATTTATCCTAAATAACGATTATCATTAAGTTGTAAATGGCTGATATTTTTACCTAAACACCTATGAACAACTCGTAAGACAAAGGAAACATATTTTTTTAACTAAAAAATATATTATACAAACGTACAATCGAATGACTACTTTCGTGAATATGACGAAACTGCTTAATACCTATTATATTACAATATTTCCTCATACAATTGATATGTACTGTGTGCGAATTAAATCCATTAGTAATCACTCCGTCATTATCAAAGTTCGTCGCTTGACGACGCATAATTTCATAATAGTATTCGAGGAGAATAAACGTGCGACTGCACGAAGACGATGTATTCGAAATAATTGGTCAAACGAACGAAAACGTTACCGAACCGAGTTAGAGCAAAACTTACCGTCATGCCTATAATAATAATTGATTAATTGGTTTCAGCGAAAAGTGGTTTATTTAACGACCTTGTTGAACTTGTGGTTAAAACGATGTTTTGGCGTGTCGTTTGCTTTTCGTAAACGGGTTAAATATAGATTTGTAAATGTTTATGGCGTATGGCTGACTGCGAACCGTATATAACCAGGACGAATACGTTAACGAACTTGTCAGGACGATAAAACGCAACAGACGCAAAACGTATGAACCTCCCGTCCCCTCCTGCCACATCCAAACGTTGTTGCGCGAGCATAACAATATTAAAACATCGGGGTAAAAATTAAAATTTTGCCAAAAAGTGCAAAAGTAATCACCTCCGCATTATTATTTTGCGTCCATTTCAATTGCACGTATATTTAGCTGCGAGGTGAGGAAAATCCTATTTCGCTCATTTCAGTGCCTGCGATATTATAAAATGTGTCAAATCGATCGCGTATCAACGTATACGACGTAGTAAATGTTTAGACTACATTTTTTTTTTTTTATAAACGAGGAATAAAATCATGTCACGTGAGACCACGTCATAGTATGCTTGGCATATTTAGAGTGAAGCTCGAAATGAATTGGTTATGTACAGCGTGTTCATTTTTACGATTGTTTGTTAACACATCGTTTTCGATTAACTATTTTTTATTTCATTCGTAAAACCTAAAATAAATTGTTGACCTAATAAGAAAAATAATATTATTTCAATCATTCACTATATTTATTCCATATTTTATCAACTAATTATTTATTTAATCTATGCAGAAATAATTTGTACTTCCATTTACAAACGTAATATCCACTTTTTAATTATTTTATTATTTATTTAATGCACCTGATATTATAGCAGTATTACAGACATAATAGAGTATAATGACATGAAACACTTTTTGCAGCTATTTTTTTTATTTGTACTAAATAAATATACGATTCAATGGCCAACATTTAAAACCCAGTTTAAATCCAGTTAAATTATTAAATTACAAGGAAATGTATTAATTTACAGAGTGCTCAGAGGTATTTTTAGGTGAATACTAACAAAAAATAAAGTTTTTGTGGCGAATATATAAAATAGATAATTTGTATGGTGACATCAAGCTATGGGATACAGTTAATGGCTAATGCAACGGATCTTGGTGACCATAGATCATTGATGGTTACAAGACCTTTGATTTTGCTGAAAAATTAGATGGTAGATTTACTGAATTACAATATTATATTATGTCAGACGTGAATACGTGATATAACAGTTTCGTTGGTTGTTGACTGTGTAATTATTATTTTTATTATTATTATTTAAATTGTATGCCTACTAAAACAGTTCGATTGAATTTTCCAAAATACAACGCCTATTCTCCGTACACGATTGTAAAATATGAAATATGTGTAATTGTGCAATAATAATAATAATAATATTACACGCAGTTGACGTTTGCTATAGCTAGTTCAAAACTTGTCCATTACCTACTTCCGGTGGCAGACGTCCGTGCGTGAGGCTGAACTGTAATTTTCTGTTGCTCGTGATGACCGGACAAATCACGTTACGAGTCCATCCCTGCAGACACACACACACACACACATATATGCCCCTAATTCGATTTTGCCCGTCCTTCCGTTTTTGTTTCCACTCCCGCCCTAACGCGCACGTCGTCCCCGCGAAGTGAAGGCGGACCGACGAGGACAAACACGTCTGTCCTTCGATGTCCCGCGTAAGGGGCGCATTCTAATACAATGCGGGACGACCGAATCCGCACAACACTCAATCATAAAAAAAAAACTTAGACGTGTTGCATCATAATATTATTTACATATGAGACTTCAACCCTTCCTCACACAGTCCAACCTCACGATCCCCTGGTATACGAGATCGTTTTCCGAGCAGAATTTTATACTCTGTCACTCACTCACTAAGTCGCTCTCATACCTAGCTGGAATGGAATGGTTCTCATCGTTAATTTATTTATTTTTCATATTATTTATATTTTATTTGTTTATTCGACTTTAACGCTATTTTATGGTTACTATTGTCGCATTTATTCCGTTTCTAGTAAACATAACAAAATACGAGATGGAAATTGATTCAGTGCAGATTTTTTTCTTTTTACGACCAAGAGCCTTCGACGATACTCAGCAGCAGGTCTATTGTTAAAACGTCGCGGCGCGGACGAAGACGACTGTCGAATACGCCGATGACTGAATCTCGGCGGCCGCTATTCGTACTTAAGAAGTCGTTTTTGTAGTTATACTTTGCCGTAAAAATAAAAATCAATTTTATGGTCACCATTTATTGCTTTGTTTGTATATTTAAATAAAGGATATTATTTAAACTCCACCGTTGGTTCCTAGTTCCGACAAATTCTCAATTCAGTAGTATATCATATCTCATACGAATAGCCGTTCCAAAACAAACAATTAACAAGTAACCTAACTCAATAAAGTACACAAACATAAATCACATATATTATATCGGAATTATTTCGATTCACGTCGAAATTTACTCCTGAATGGTTTTTTATAGTTTGTTTTAATTAATTTTGTTCTTACACCCGTATTGTTAGGATATAATGATAATAAAATTATTTAATTTTCTTTGAAGAACATTATTTTTTAAAATATTCCATTCAAAACAGCAAGTAAAATATATTTGCATAGAATTCAGTTCATTAAAACTTTTTATTTGAAGACATTGAAGTTTTTAATGAAACATATAACATATAGCTGAATGAGTGTAGAACGAATGCTGAATGATCAAAGTTTGAAAACACAATAATTATAATTACATGAAATATTGACAATATCAATCTTTAAATCGATATGGCCTCAGAATAAAACACAATAATTGTATTATTTGTTTTCAAACCTCATATAAATACAACAAACTGTATCGATATATCAACCGTATAACCGACGGCACATGTGCCATGATGTAGAAGAGTTACAAAAATAACAAAAAATCGTACCATTTATGGTTTAAAATCATGATTTTAAGTTTTTAATATTTTCTTTTAGATCGGTTGGATGAAAGCCGAAGATCAAACAATATTAACTTTTCACGAGCGAGTAGTGGCTTCAAACGGTCGATTCAGCGTAAGTCATGAGAACTACAGAACTTGGTATTTACATATAAGAGACGTGGAAGAAACTGACAAAGGCTGCTACATGTGTCAAGTAAACACGATTGAAATGCAAAAACAAATCAGCTGTTTAGACGTCTTAGGTAAGTGAACAATACAAAAAAATATTATTATACTTTAAATAAAGTATTTATCTTTAAGACCATAACCTTGGAATCTCCAAGCTACTCCTCTCGGACCTTTTGTGGCACAAAGACATATTTTTACGGACCCACTAACTACTGTGAATAACCAAAAAATGAAGTATTCATAATATATTTTTGAAAATAGGTTTTTTCTTACATTAAATATTAACCTTAACTTTAATACATTTTATAAACACTGAAAATACATAACACTATATATTTAAATGTATACTTACATAAGTATTATCTAAATCAGGGATGTTCAACCCACGGCCCATGATAGGTTTTGATGTGGCCCTGTCGTACATTTCAAAACTATTAATTACTTACCTATGTATAAAATAACAAAAAAAATATTAAGAATAAAACGTATTAATATAAGATGTCCATACCTATTATTTGATTAATAGTATGTGAATGTGTCATCGTAATTACAACGATGGTAATGGCGAAAAAATAAAATATATTATTATAAAAAATGTATGTGGCCCACTTCTACTTACTTAATGTGGCCCGGTCTCGCCAAAAGGTTGGACACCCCTGATCTAAATAATGTTATTTATTATCTACCTAGTAATATATCTAATTAATAATTATCTAGTAACTATCAATAAAAACTTGAACTTATTTACTTTTTTTATATGGCCCACGAGTAAAAAAGTTTAGAGATACCTAAGGCGTAATCAGTGAAGTTGGAAATTAATCACTACCACGAAACATACGTCAAAAAAATGTCTTAAACGTTATAAGACATATTTTTCTATGGTTATAAGTTATAATCAAAGTATATAATAAATTTAGTATTATAATTGAAACTTAATAAAGATATTGATGACAGTTACCCACAACATATTTCTTTACCGATTAGTTATTAGAACCTTGAATACCCGAAACCTTTCTACTCGTACTCTTTTTTTAATTGAATTATTTATTTTATTTTTTCGTTTAACTATGTAGTATATTATATCATATTTTCGTAAAACTAATTAAAACGAAAAATTGAATTTGAATTTAAGTCAAAAATAATCAATAGTAAGCTCAACAGTAATGACGTAAGTAAATCAAAAACACTTGAATTTTAAAAAAAAAAACTTGTAAAATTATATGTTTGGTATCACTTATTGTATATAGAAGAGTTTATAAATCTTTAATATTTTGATTTACTCTTCGAGTTAATTTTTTGTAAGGTTTAGTTTATTTTTGTATTATTGTTACTAAAAGAAGTATTACCATTATTTCGCAATACGATGATAGTGTCTTATATATGTCTCCCTTTTTCGCAATATTACTATCTGCAGGGAGCATTGATGTGAAACTTTAAACTCTGTCAGTTACACCCAAAATCATGTGTGTGCGCGTGTATGTGCGTTAAGCCACAAACTCAAAGTATTTTGAATAGTGCCGTCGATTAAGCGTCACGACGTCTGAGCCGATTCAAAACGAGATCCGTTTAAAATTCGTAACATTACATAATTTCCTTCCGGCCGTTTTCCGGCAGACATGAAGACGACGACATACGATTACCCAGAGTCACGTGCTATTATTTCGGGTCGTCGCTGGCCCGTAACCGCGCGCACGCACCCCGCCCCGCCCCATAGTCACTGCGAAACGACGGTATATATTATTATTGGACGCACGCAACAGTTATCTCTAGCACTGTGTTGCTGTTTTAATACAGTAATCAAAACGCATAATACAATATCGCACTTGAACATATTTGTACGTACGGAAAATAATGACGCGGTATGGGGGCACGCCGTGCTTGATCGTGTCACGCCGATACATAATATAATATTATTAATTAAATCAAACCTTTTGTGCGTGGCATTATACGGCCGTATTGCGCCGGAGCGTTAAACACGACCGAACAGGGTGTGTGTGTGTGTGTGTGTGTACCCTTCAAGTACAAAACTCGACGACCGAGTATTACATCGAAATCGTTATTTACTACAAGGACGAAACTAAAAATAAATACACTATACATAATAAACTGAATAAAGCGCACAATGCGAATCGTTCCTCGTCATCTGCCGCATCCGAATCGACGGCACAAAAAAAATCCCACGGAGACGATAATACAGTGCGTATCGACATGTACAACGTTATGCGTCGATGAGCCCTTTGCAGTTCGGTACCAGTGGCACGGCGAATAATTGTAACTCGAATACAATATATTGTATTTTATATTATTTATATTATATTATGAAACTCGGTAGACGTCAATTAATATGACCCACCGCCAAATGTATATTATATTTGTTTTCATTGTGTTTTTGTTTCGTTTTTGAAGTATAGTCTGCACCTGTTTATCGCTGGTATAATAATGTACATGACCATAATATTGAGTTAACAACGGTTCGGTCACACGATATTACGATAACACGATGACGGCAATCAGCAATAACGACGTAAACAACCAATCAAAAAGCGGATTTGTCTATCTATATTCATTATTCATTCATTTTTCATATTATTTATTGCTATTTAATCTATACACACGTATGTTTTATTCGGATATTTTTCTCAGAGAATATAATATTGGCGTTTGGCGTTATTTGTCGGGTCCTCCAAATGTACTATACGCTTAATACGCTTATATTGTCATTAACGACGTCGTTATGTATGATGAATCATCTTTGACCACCTCCGGAGTCCATTTGCCTATATTATTCAAGTTTTCCAATAGCTGATTTTTCTAGATGATAAATAATAACAATAACCATTAAATCATTAAAATATAATATACATATATATATATATATATATATATATATATATATATATTATGTTCGAGTAATTTAAGCGCGAGCATGTGTTGTTGTACATAAATAGACGTTTAAATCGATGTACATATTACACCGGAATCGTTACCGAGGTTTATTTAAGTATCAACACTTTGAATTTACCTCGTACGCACACGCACTGTCCATTTCCATGAGAACACTGTTCTATACCTACACGTATTAAATTACCCACTTAGTTTTCGTATCTATTAGATTTATGTGCACGCATAAACCTATAACAACCTCTCTGACCTAGAAAATCGTGTTTCAGCATGCGCGGACGGCTGTGTGTGTGAGTGTGGGTGTTTGTTTAAACCGTTTATGAAGTCAACCTAGAGCTTATCTGTTACAAAGTCGTAGTATTTAGATTCGTCTTATATGCATATTATACATGCATTGTTCTAGAGGATAGGTTTTTTCTGTATCGCAAGCGCAAAAAATCTTTGAGCCACGTAAAAATAAAATACTACAAGACATGAAGGAGGAATACGTGCTTGGATTGCAATATTGACGATTAAATTCCTAATATTATTTGAGTCGTTTTTTTCACGCCAATTGTGTGTGTACTTTTATGGATCAAATTACTATAATGGGCACATTCCAATACGTTCATCTATTACGTAATTTGTTTAAATTTGTACGACCTTTTCTAAAATTTGGATATTGCCTTTCGGTGACAAACAATGAAATAAGCAATTGAACATTAGATTAGGACTAGTCAAAACTAATAGCAAATATTTTTCAATACACGGGAAATAAAGAGAAGAAATCAAAGGAGTGTTTAAAATACTTAACTATAAACTCACGTATAAGCAAAGTAAGTTTTTTTTTATTACCTATAACAAAACCTTTTATCTACTTTTTTCAGCACATTAACCATAAGGGCTTATAGTGAAGTATAAACAAAAAATAATTTATCGCATTTTTTGAAACTATAATATTAGATTTAATTCACACCATGAAGAAGGTTCTTCTACTTAGCTCTTACTATTTTATAATAACTTTTATTCGCTATACGTTTTAATATTACATAACAAAAATATACGACTTTTTTGTTTAAATATTTATTTTTAAAGGAGCTATTTATATAACCAACTGAGTTTTGAAGTACTTTTAAAACTATATTGTGAAAACAATTAATTTCCTAAAATGTTAAGTCAATTATATTTTTTAGTTCTTATAAACAAATGTATAGTCAAAACATAGTGGGAGTTGTGTACGGTTCACGGGAAAGTACATAAATAGAAAGGGAAATCGATATAAAGATACAAGTCATAATAATAATAATTTCACGTTAAGTGAAATGATAAAATTCTTTATAAAACATAATATGACGTCGTTTGTGGCCTTTGTGGAAACGACTGTGATTGAGAGATAGAATAATCAGAGACAGAATATCGACTCCGTCGGCACAGCGGTGCTGCTGTTAAATTGCATACACGGAGCGCCGTGCTACAAAAAAAAAAAAAGAAGAATTGGTTCCGTACAACCATAACTGCACAACTTTAAACGAATCGCGTTTATGCCGTTCAGTCACTGAACGTATCATCTGACGACGATCCGTACGGATGTACGCAGAGTGGGTAAAAAAAAAAATAATTATAATAATAACTCAAGTCCGTATCATATAATTGCATGTCATCATCGGGTATCGTCGTTTAATTAAAAGCCACATAGCTGGTTTTCGATATAAGTGCACGTGTACGAGAATAGCGAGCGTGTTCGCAACTCTAGTTGTTAATTGTTGACTCTGCGAATAATTTACATATGAGATAATGCTGCGCGTAACTCGGGCGCCCGATAATTATATGCAGCAATAATACCCTCTTTGAAATGTTTTACGCTGTCTTTGTACACATATTTATCTACGTACGACTCGGCTCGACTAAATAATTAATAAGACACACACACACACACACACACACACACACACTCGTGCACGCAATTGTTATAACAATATCGTATACACCCCCAGCGTTTACCGGCGTACTATATAGGTATTCAATATCGTATAAAATTCCGTGAGATAATTTCCGGGCACGTTTATAATAACGTCATAATACCCTTCACGCCGGCGGTATGTATATACGCGTACCCGGTGGATATTATTACAATAATCGGAAGTTATGTTTTCGCATAATTTCGAGTCCCGCGTACACGTCTATATAGTGTTGTCTGAGCGCGACAATGGGTACAATAATAATATGTTGGCGTTGATCCAAAATATTGTTGCGAAACAAAACCGCATGATCACAGTGGTCTCAAAAGTAGCACGTCATAAACATAATATATATATGATATTAAATATTGGCGTATATTATACGAAATTTTATAACTATAATGCTGCGCGACATGATTATTAGCGGCGCTTTGTCAATTCAAAGATGAAGTTTACGCGCAGAGATCCTCACAATGTTTATATATTTTCGTGATTTTGTGTTCGATTGTTCTACCGCTGCAGCCCTGTCTAGTCTTAGCCTTGAACATTGTTGTTTTAGTATTTTATATATAAACAATATTAATATTATATTATAATGTCACAAACGTATGCAGAGTTAACTCGTCAAACCGACGACAAAGTCACTTCCCGTTATTCAAATTATTCGGAGATTTTTAATACAACTCTGTACTCTGTCTATTTGATAGAAATTCGGTGGAATATAATGTATTAGTTTTTATTTTATAATATCGACAACAGTGAGTTGCAGAATTAACTTTATTATTGTTATAACTATAACGAGTGACATCTAGATTTTCCAGTACTTCTCGATAATACTAAATTAAAAAATTGTACACTCGTGCTATAAAATAAACCAGTATTCAAATTTCAAAACAATGAAAATATACATTAACGTAAATATTTCTAACCGCCAGAAACGATAACACCGAGTTTATTTAAACCTTTAGTATTTTCGTTCAGTGTTATTAATACGTGTGATGTTGTTGTAATAAAATAGTACAGTATTACAGTCGTTTAAAAAAAAATCTTAAATGAACGCTCTGCTAATTTATTTAAATTACTTTATAAATCAAAACACGCTGGTTTTTAAGTTGTATTCAGTTAATTAAAATATGATAACTACGTATTGTACTATAGCTTGTAGGATAAAATTCGATTTGTTGTTTATTTGTAGGTATTCACGTGTATCTGTATTTCCGTACTTAATCAAACTTTATTATTAAATAATAAACCAAAAGAAAAAATTTAATTAAATACCTGTCGGAAAAAATAGGCATTTCGATTAAATGTGAAAAAAACACGCAAGAAACTACTATAACATCTGTGAATAAGTTTCGGTAAAAGGAGGTTTAATCACATTTGTACCAACTGACTAATTTTCAACTGCCGGTAAATTGTCTATTCTTCCTAGAAAGTTTTCCTGTCGACTTTTTCGAATTTTCTGTTTATTCTAACAAGACTGTTAGTCAAGTGTTTTAATTTAACATTGGAATGAAAAAAAAACAATTTATGGAACTAACTATCAAACACTACTCGGTCAGAAATGTTTTAAATAATTGTTGTAATTATATAGTTTAAATTGTACGTACTTGTAAGATGACACAAATAGAACATTAAGATCAAACTCTCTCAACTCGATCATAAATATATTTTATTTTTTAAATTTAGTATGAAAACATAAGCTTAGATAATAAATATGCGATGGCTTATTTTTAAAATTAAAAACACTATAGGTTAAAAAATAAAACTTGAAATAGGTACAAATACATTTTTAAGAGAAAAATATGTATACACAATTTTAAAAACCACACAAAATTTGAGTACCTTAAAAAAAATGATTAGAATATTGTTTGTTGACAATATAGTTAACTTGAATTATCCTCGGTACGTTATAATTTAAAATGCATGTTAAATTCATAAAAACATTTTTATTTTCAAATACAATAATTTATAATGTTCGAGGAATACATTTTGAAGGTGTTGATAATTTTATTTTCTACAGATGCCATAGACAGTTTGACTACATTTTATTTTTGTATAAAAAACATGACAATTCTAATGTAACAAATAATATTCCTACATGTTTGTTTTAATTACGATTTAATGAAATATTTTCCAAACTTTTTAATTTATATTGGATGTGTAATACATATTAAAAAAAAAATCTAACCACAGAAACAATGTTGTTCCGGTATTGTAAAATTCGCTTAATTTCAATTTCAACAGAGAGTTTTTGTTTCATAATATAGTCGATTTCATCTCATATTGAATATTAAACCCCCTTACTTTGGCATAATATTATCTACATTTCAACAATGTAACGTTAAACGAAATACAAAAAACGTATACACGTCCAATGAAGATGAACATTTTTGAGTTCAGTAACCCACTTGAATTTTTATATTTATAACTAAAAACTCGGAACTTCCATATTATAATTGACGCTAGATTATGGTTAAGTTAGGTCTTTGATCGGTATTTCTGGAAATCGTATTACATGCAGTGACACGTTAATATTAAAGTGTGCCCGTGTTATCGCTATCCAATTACAATAACGATATACATCCAAACAATATTAAATCAATTTTAAGTTTATTTTATTTTTAATAATGTTTCAAATTGTATATTCTTAATATATTGAATTTTCCTCATATTAATATGTACCCACAATAAATTGTTGGTTTTGAAATTGACGAGAGGCCCACATTCAAATCTACCATGGGCCGTGGGTTGGACGCCCTTGGTGTAGCCCGTACCCATTTTAGTTATGCCACTCTCTATAATGTCATTCTGACAATTTATTCTCAGACATTTTGTAATAACGTGATATTATAACAATTGTTGTCTATAGCCTGTAATTCGCTGTATACGTCTTGCATAGGTACTATTTATTATATTTTATAGTTCCGAAAGTGCCCGGCCAGCCGCTGCTTTGGCTTTTAACTACATTTACCTGCAACAACTTGTCGATGGGAAATTACATAATCGTGTGTGGCATGCGTGTGTTAAAATAATGGCGTGCCCGTTTTCACATACCAACCCGCTACTAATCGTGAAAACATGTCTGATACTAATATCCATTATAATATCCATTTGATCCGTCAATATTGACTTTTTAATTTTTATTTTCAGACCATATTTTTGTTTTAGGCTCTCGTTTGTTGTATTATCACATGATCATATTTTATTTTCCACCGAGTACAACTTACAGTTGACGGCTCGTCAACAGACTTAAACTCTTTTTAACTCGATGCTCGATTGTTAAGCGCGTTTCAACGTGCTTCAGACGTATTCGTTGCTGTAAAGATATAGAATGATAATATTGTGGCATACATGTACTTTATAAATAGCAAATACACGGATTTTGTTCAACAAGGCTATTATAATTAACAGTGGTAAAAATTATTTCGTTTGTTGCGCCATCCGGTAAACATAAAAATATGAAAAAATATCTTCCATCTTAATGCATAACTAAATGCTTTATAAAAGTAAAAAATTATTTAAATGGAATATAAGGGTCAATTTATACATTTATTACGTACTTCTTTATTAATATGATTATTCAGTTATTTTTAAGTAAATGTTATTTTATTTATTATCCAAATAAACGCTTTTTTATTACGTTTTTATTGGCCTACCACGAAAAATACAATATTTATTTATTGATACTTCAGTGCCTACTTAACTTCATTAAATAAACACAATATTTATATTTAACACTGAAATATTTGGGAATTTATATAAATTGTAATAATATACATAAGGTAATATTTAAAACAATTAGGTAAACGTCTCCATTCGTTTATTTTTTTTTTTAATAATTATGTTTGTATTATAGTAAATGTTTTTACGTTAAAAATTATCATAATTAAAGATGCCTTTATCTTGTAACAGCACTATAATAAAACATAAATAACATAGATTAGCGTTATAGCAATGGATTAATTAGTGAATCGTTTGGGTGATTATTATATAATTTTTTTTCACTCAAACTAACTAAGAATATTATCATTTGTGGTCTCTTTTAAACGTGATATAGTACGATTATAAAATATAAAGAATAATAACCGCTAAAACATTATCTAAAAAGTGTTAAAAATTATTACGGTTTTGATGTTTAGTTTTAAATCGTGCAATGTATAAGATGATTTTTTTCATCGTATAAATATTTAAAACTGTCAAACAAAAATTATGAGCATTTAAATCATAATTTTATATAGATCTTGTCGTGTACCACTTTGTTACCATCAAAAATCTAAACAGCGATCACACCAACTAACAAAAGTCCCCTTCCCTCTCTAGAAGAAAAAATAAACATGGTTCATAATATAAAATGATAAGTTATTGTTTATGATATCTTAAATTGAAAATGCCAAAAAAATGAATTAATTTTTGAAATATAATTATTAATAAACGATTGCTGATGAAAGAAACACTCTGTATATCAAACAAATATGACGGTCCATTAGTCCGTAAATAGACCGTTAAAGATAATACCATATCGTCATCACGTTTTAAACGATCGAGATAATAATTGGCTAACTAACAGCGTATACGGTATAACTAGGCGCACTGTATATTATACAATATAGATTACTCGTGTTATATAATCTTGCTGACGTGAGGTATTCCAAAAGACTTTGCAAGCACGTCGTCGCCTTCTTCCGGTTATATTATTATAACAACAAAAGTACGTACCTTAACCCCCCCGAACAATTATCTGGTCTTCTTCTACCAACGTTATACGCATATAGGTACGCCACCGTTGCGTGGACTCACATCTCGCCCGTTACCAATAACATATTTAAGTATATATATATATATATTTATATATATATACGTACAAACATAACAACATAATGGTCGGTCCGGTGTGGCTCTTCTAGGGCTCTTCCGACCACGCCGCAGTGTCTGTCGAATGATTATTATTATTATTATCATCATTATCGTTATGATCTTAATACTCTAATGATAAAATAATATTATTATTATTATTATTATTATTATTATTGTTGTACGGGTGAGATGCCGGGTACGACGTTGGCAAACAAAGTAAAGGTTAATTTGTTAATGGAGACGGTCTCGTCGTTTAGGTGGCTTAGTTCTGGTCCATTATGTTTAGCTCTCTCCCTCGTACACGCGAGCGTCGGATTCGAGTGAGGAATAACTCGTTATACTACGTTACTGGTACCACGTGTCTATATTATGCGTGTGTATGTGTGTGTGTGTGTGCGTGTGTGTGTGTGTGTATGTATACCCACACACCCGTCGTCACTAACCCTTCTTGACGACACCTCGCCAAACTTTGCTTGCAGAGTAAACGAAAGTTTTGCAAGCATGTCTTCGCCACCGTCACTATATTCCGACCCCCCCCCCCTCGTCATACTCCCAGACGATAACTATGCGCGTACCGCATCACCTTCGCCGCCAACAAAACCGCTCGCGTGTCTTGACGTCGCTACCGCCACCACCGCAACGGTCGGCACATTACTGTTGTAGTGGTGTCGATGGACTAATTTCGATTAGTCGACAATAGTTTTTATAATTATCATTGTCTTAGTTTACCACTACCACCACCACTATCACCACCACCGATCTTTCAACTACGGTCCGATCACGAACGCGGTGTATCGCCATTGCACGTACTTCGTTCGCAAACATCACCAAGTGTGCTGGTGATGACCTATCTTAAAACTACGACCGGATTTCGAGGCGTTACGATTTTTTTGTACATCGACCATGTATTATGGTCGTACGAAAGATGCTTTCAATTTTTGATCCAGGATTTCAATCAGCCAGCGTGTTTCAAGAATAGAAATATTATCATTAGATGTTTTTACCGTTTTGGTTGATTTCTGTACTGCTTGACGTAACACTGCAATGCGTGTGCCAAATTTAGTGAAAAACCAGTGCCAACAATCGAATACTACGAATCATACGGGCTTTGCCGTTCAGAAAAAGCTTACGACAATCCACTATCACTGATTACACTGCTCTACTTTCGAAAATATAGTATCAAGATTTCAGCTAATATACTCTCCTTACGTGTTGATTATTTCACGACCTGGCCATTTATCTAAACCGAACGGCGCCAGTCAGTTTGGATAGACTCTATAGCTTTTTCGTTCAAAAACATACAACCATATGTTTCATGCCTGTTATTTTTCAAAGCGTACAATAAAAACCATCATTCCGATTGACTGAAATCTAAGTGTATTTGCGGTTAACCGTCTTCAATTTATCACATTTCAATCGGAGATTTTTTTTTTTGTGTTAAAATAATTTTTCTTTTTTTAATAAAAGCACTTTAAAAAAAAATTATAAACTTCTAATAATTTTTATCGGTTTAATCAAAAATTATTAACAATAATAACAACACCACGACATAGCAATGAATGACTGTAATAATAATAAACACAATTTTGTATTTTGTACATTTCCAATAATAACGGCTTAATTTTGGATTGTTGTTGGGCTTATTTGCGTACAATTAAACTCAATCGTCAACTATTTAAACCATCCTAATGCTGACCTAAAAGGATAAAATTCTACTAATATTACACAAAATGAATCTGTAAATCCTTCAAACTGGACGCCACAATCATCACGAAAAGACGAATTTCCAGTCGTCAGATGTGGTAAACTACACTGACTGTATAGTCAAAAAATACACTCCAAGCGTCAGTATGTACACGCTCAGTTTGCACTACTTTTTATCCGTCCGTACTGATATTTAATTACAAAGAATAATCACACAAATAAATTGTTGCTTTGAAAATATTACGCACGCAAAAATAACAGCTTCTGGTGGGTGACCATCAAAAACATGAGGGTAAACAATCAGTATATGAAAGTGTGTTTGTTGAAATCACAATCACAAATCAGATCAAAATCTAAGAAAACAAAATTTATGCATCAGCACAAGTCACTGTGAATCGACGTCTCAATGAATGTCCTTAATTAAACGTCAATAACTAAACAATCAATAACTCGAATGGAACTTTGGCTAAACATTTAATAGTCCCGCACCACTGACTCGAATAACAAATGACATTAATCAGTCGAGTACTGTCTCGTCGCCATCGTAATTTGCCTTTTATTATAAGAATAAGACAACTTAAAAAGTAAAACGCATACAAACATCGTATTAATCGTTTATTTGTATGTATTTCGCAAATTTTACTTATTACTTGAAAACATTTTTATTAACATTTTAATTTCATTAATTTGAAATTATTCAATGTGTTTTCAAAAAGAGATTAAACAGTCATCGTTAAATAATAAATATTTAAAATTATTTTAGAAATTAAGATGGGGGTATGATGAATCAAATTATGTTTCAAGACAAACAAAATCGTATAAACAACAGATATTTATATCTTCATTAAATAATGTTTAGTTTGACTAAGCTACAGAAAAGTTTTAAATTAAAACACTCAGATATAAATAAAAAAAGTAAAACTTAAAAATCAAATAATTATAGGTATGCCGAATTAATAAATTAAAAAAAGTACTGGAGTGATCTTATATTATAAATTAAACATATTATATTATCACTTTTTACTAATTCAACATTTTTAAATATATACATATTATAAACACAGTTATATTATAAGATACACAGACATGATTTCAAAATTATAAATCTTTGGAAATTGTATAGTTTTAAAATATGTACACCAATAAATGTGACGTTGTCACAATTGTCGTTGAAAGTATTTCGTACTTGACTTGAATTATAATATATTCGTGGACAATTTTTATTAAGTTTACAGTCTTAAGTCCGTAATTACTCCAGTTGTACAAATTAAAACGAATTATTTCGTTTTATCCACTCTCTTTTATTTTTATTGAGGATGATTCGTCAACGGGAAGTTTGTTTGATACTTTGATGTGTACGCTGTACTACTCACCCATCGATACATACCAAAGTCTTAAGCCACGCACGTAAAAGAACTGGCCAACGATTGCTATTTTACTACAGACTTGAAATAGAGAAGTGAGGTTTCTCGTCAAACTAAATACTCAGAAAAATCTTTTAAATTCTTGTATATAATAGTATACCTTTCATACCTATCAGTTTAATTTCAGCCGCCTTCAAAGAAAATAACTCGGAAACGTGCTAAATTAATTTTTAGATAGTTGATATAATATCTTATCCATCTAATAGCAATATATTTGGTTCTGTTACTCCGCGTATAGTCACGATATACCTTACGATATGACTTTATTGAATCTATTTAGTAGTTTATAAGAACACCATTACTTAACGAAATTGTTTTTAAAATAAGCACCAACATATTTTTTTTTTTCGTTTTTCTAGCAGTATTACATGTTTTATGTGCAATATGCTAAATTATGTTACTTCTGTAAGATCAAATTGTTTGTGGAAAAAAGCAAAATCCAGTTTTTGACATCAAATGTTGGCTCTATCTTTATACACAGAACAACCAATAGGAGCAATAATATAATATATCATAATATGGCCATGAAATACGTTTTAACAAGTGTGGCTTTCGGTTTTATTTCTTAATGTATAAATAAAATGTATACTGTAATCAAAATCATACTTTAAAAAAAATATACAAATATAACGACTACTCGACGTCTACACTCTTACGTCAAGTCGTCCGACATTTTCTCACGTACAGTGTACTATTATATACGTCCGAAATATAATTATAAGCGGACAGTATTCATTTATTATACAATATGTGACGGGGGGATCTAGATACGATTCACGTCAGGGCGACGGACACAGACAAAGATATCTTTAGCTTGTACTCTGCTCTGAATGTGTGTGCGTGCGTGTTTATATTTTGAACCTTTGTGTCGTCGTATTTGATGTCCGTTCTTTTGAAGTATACTGTACGTAGTAGATACGCTAATTGGATTGGTCGATTTCGTAGAGCTGTGCACACTACAGCTTTATTAATGGATGGTCGATACAGTCAACGATAATAATAATAATTAAACACGATCGACCGAAGGAATCTCCTATGCGATTCTATGTCAACGGGCTTACGGTCATCGTCGATCATCTAAAAAACATACCACACCTATATTTATAACATTATAATTATTTACATTCCTCAAGTTTATCTTTAATTTGTTTCGCGGTCGTTTTTGTTGTTTACCGCGGATGTCAGACACATAAAATTCCCAATAAATAATAACACATTATAAACATAAATATTAAACGCCGTGCCGTGTAATATTTTCTTCGCCCCTGCTGATGGCTGTTTGCCAACCACGATCATCTCGACCGACGCCTCAGTCGTCGCTTACCGTACTTTGGTTTGCCAACACCAAGCCAATGATTTCGTAAGTCTTGTGTATTATCCAAAAATTACCGAAACCGTTTCAGTATTATTTATAAGTCATGCCGTGTTTGAGAGTTTTATACATCGTTAAGAGAGAGGTTTAAAAGGTATAATAAGTCTCTCCCAATACATCAGTTTGATTTTTAAAATAAACTGACCTACCTAACACGAGATGTATTGGAATTAGATTGGCGTGTCATTGTTACAACCGAAACTGTTCATACCTACACATTTTCATCGCAGTTTTTTCTTTAAGATTTTTGGGTGACCACTAAATTACTCTAAACGTTAGCACTTATAAGTTAAAATGTATGAATCTACATTATCAATAATTTATTCCATATCTTAACACCTCTTCATATTATTCTAACAAATATGACTGGAGATCCCAACAAAACTACATTATACATTAATATTAAATGAGCATGATAAATAATTATTTAAATGGTAAAAAAAAAACTTACAACAATAATTGAAAATTATAATATAATTTAACGAGACGTTCGGGACTCGACGATACTAAATTTATATTTCACGTTGTATAAACTGGAATATGTATAGTAATTCGACTATCGTGACTATCGTTAGTCCACAACCTAAACACAACCATCCACAACATGAAAAAAAAATGTGTACGTATTAACAATGAAATTATCACTTAACATTGCATTTTTTTTAATGACTTGACTTTGAGTCAAGTTATTCAAAATACATTTACCAAGGCTATATTTTATGTATGATAATGAATTGACAAGACACGAAGATGACATAAAAAAGTAATCTTATTTAGTATGCTTCCTACTTTAAGTATTTTAATTACAGTATCTAAAAAGTGTTACCATGTGGTAATTTATATTTGAAAAAGATTACTATGTCGATGAAAGCCCCTTTGCTTTGTACGCTTTGCAATTCGTTTACCAGTCAATAGTCTAATGATTAGACTCTAATCAACAAGAATATTTCCGCCGATTCGGAAGAATTATAAAACGACTCTATTATACGAGTGTATTGTAACGTTATATTATAAACACCTGATGTGCAGTAGTTTTCCACGATTGGAGGCTCGGAAATGAATATTCTATCTAGCCACAAAAACGGTGTGCAATTACGCGTATGTTGTTAGTGGGATGGGTGAGGGGGGAGAACAAATTGCACGACACAACCGCGCATATAGGGAAAATGCATTTCCTCTATATCGACATTCATTTCTCTTGCGCGACCCTCCCAGCAAGGGATCTCACCGTATCTATATACGGATTGGACCGGAAACTTATTCGAAAAAAGGCAGTTTCGACGCCACCTATAAAGAAGTAATCGACTTCTTTGTGCGAGTGCGGTGTTCGGCGGAACGGTGATGATGACCACGACGATTCCGCGCGCCCCACGTGGTCGACAAAAGAGCAATTTTTTTTTTATAGGTGCAATTTAAAACACCTCATCGAGTTGACCAATATAATATATTACATAGGCTGCCACGCAATATAGTATAATATGGATATATGTATATCTATGTTCGTGGTTAAACACATCGTTTGTATAATTTACGATTTCAAATCATCGCACAACGACATTATTATATTATCCAGGTAAGGGAGTAAAAAATTTTAAGAGAAAATATCTAAAACTTAATACATCTGTGGAAGCATTTTCTAATTTAGAAATAATGTTTTTAAAAAACTATTGAATTGTAAAGCAAATGAACGTATTAGACATTGGTAAATGGTTCCTGTAATATATTAATATGAAATCATAATATATCATATAGTATCATAATGTTTAGTTAGTACTTTTTAGAATAAATATTTATTATAATATCTTAGATAATACATTTTATTTAATTATCTTGTGTATAAAGGTACTTATACTTAATATATTATATAAATCACTTATTCATACAGAGCAAAAATAATGTTCGTAAATGTTGGTAGATTGTCATTTTATTGCCGACATACCCACCATTTGATTATCGTTAAAATTAGCAACAATTCGAATGAAATCAACAATTTGTTTTTAAACTTTTATCTGATACATCCGAATACACGTGTTACAGTACACAATACAGTACCGGGCACCTTAAATATTAATATGTTAGTTTATAGCAGAACATATATATGCACGGTATGGTCTCCAATACACATACTTCGAGTAGCGCCAGGAAAGATTTCAATATGACATCATTATTTTAAAATCAAGCATTTAATATACGACCTTAGATCAAGCATCTTAATGTATTTGTCTATGATCTTGCACCGTTTAGGTCCTTTTCGACTTTTTCAACACTGTGTGTCTGTGTTCTTATCAAAAGCGCAGTACACACGCCGTACATTTCACTATTGAGCTATTCTTGTCTCTCGAACTTTAAATCAGACATTAATTACAAAAACTCAATAGGTAAAACTCAATATAACATGTATTGAGATAATTTTGTTGATTTCAAGGAAATACATATTATCTGTATCGTTAAAATAAAATATTCACAAACAATTTTTTCCAATTGCATAAAATAATAACACTCTGGTAATTGAAGTTGGGAAACAACGTAGGATTTTAAAGGTTTTGTAATGTTCATATTTTACGCAATAAGTACATCTGCCACACGCTTCCACAGGGAAATATAAGACAAGTCATGGCTACAAATTGTACAGTAGATATATATTGTAACAGAAATATATATATGTATGAAAAATAAATAAAAGATTCTGGATAGTAAGCTCAACGACATTCGAAAAAAATATCACAGATAAGATTGTATTGAATAAATTTCTTCTTGCAACTATGTATCATACATAATGATAGTTGAAAAATTCATCTATTTTATTTCACTAAACACGAATCCAAAGAATTTCCCATACATTTTATATACATTTAGAAAAATAACGTTTTTAATCAAATTGTATTCAACGTTTTAATATACTATAGCTTTTTCCTCTTTTTTCAACATTGAATTATATATTATTAAAACAACTTTTTATAATTTGTTATGATGATTTTTAAATAATTGCTTCCATCATACTTACCACATTGAATATTATACCAAATAGTTAACAATAAGCTTTGTCCGAAGTTTTGACAAGATGGGTAAAGTGGTGATAAGGGTTTGTTTTATCTTCACGTAATATACATTATCAACCACCATATGCATTTACTATAAGTTGCCCTAAATAGTGTTTACATATTGTATACAATTATGATTGGTAAATTATTTGAGCGGTAAAAAGATTTGACGTCCTCTTTCACCGTAATTTAATGTTCAATAGGTATAAAAATGTATAGGTATAAATATTTATTTTATTTCCTACTACTCAAAGAAAGTATATTTCATTCCTGTTTATAAATCGGACGTGCATGATTACTTCACATACTTACAATATTTGACATTCATTTTAAAATATATTTGATTTTTATTTGAAAGCACGCATAACAAAACCAAACGTTTTTCCTTAAAGAACTTCAATTATAGAAAATATACAAGACAATTATTATTTATCAATTAAAATGTTTAAATTTGAGCAACAAATTAACACTAAATAGATGTAAGAACAGGTCTTTGTATTATAGGTGTGGAGTAAAATAAGAATATCAATAATTATTATGATAATGATAACAATAATTATTATAAAAATAATAAATAATACCTAACAATAATAATTATTATTAATATAATATGGACGTTCCAGAAGAAATTAGAATTTTTGTTTACAAAACAAGTTATATAAACGTTAACTGTAGTCAATTTTGATTGCTCGAATACAAATGTGATTATTCAAAATCCTTTGAACCTGATTCACTCTGTTATTTACAAAATGCCTATTTTACTTTAACCAATTACGAGTAATTCTGTAATACTACCATTTTAATCAATGTCATCATATTATAACAAAACAACACATTGAATAAATAATTTATTTTTAAAAAAAAACATTAAAACTTGCATGTAATTAAAATAAAATAAAAAATTTTAATTATTACACACATTCAATTAAAACATAATATTTTTAGAGAACCAACAACGTACAAAGACTATCAATAAATTGCTAATAACTATTTGAAAGTATTATTCCATGATCCATCTAATACAAAATGTAACCATTTAAAAAAATGTAGATATTTATCTTTAATAATAATAACTATTGTTGTTAAAATAATGACTTAAAAAAAACAATTTCTCAACTATAATAATTTCAATACTCATGTGAGATTATAAGTTAATATTAACGAAAATATATTGACAAAATACTATATTAATACTTGCTATAGTTCATAGAATTATTATTGTCTTTAGAGCTACAAAAGTTACTGTAGTAGTTTATTTATTCATTTTATATGTGTAATAAAATATTGAAAAAGAATATTCTTTAAAACAAGGTTAGAGCATAATCATTCCAAACTCTTGTACAAGTTAATTAAACAATTTAAATTTTTAACAATTTTCTTTATAGACTTATAATAAAGTATAAATCAACAAAAAATTATATTTTAATAAATTTAATTTAAATTTCGTTTAACCGTTTAACGTTTTAAAAATAACAAATATTCTAACGTTCAACTAACATTCAAATAAAATATTTAGTATATAGTTTTAAGTTATTGGTTAATTTCCTATATGTATAAGCCAACTAAAAAAATTAATAACAGGAAAATTTTAAACTACTTCAAAACTTTAAAGTATTAATCAAATTTAATTGAAAGTTGCACTATAAAAATGTAATATATTTTAACTTGTATTTTCAAACAATCCTGGTCGTTATACACTTTTTTATTGTAGACGCAGTAAACTTTTAAGTACATAAAATATTAATAAAACGACTATTCTAATTAAAAGAATGTGCGAACATTCTTCGTACTCTGGGCAGACTTATGGTTTAAATAAGGTTATATGTAGGTTATAAGTATATATGGACAGGTACCAAATACATAAAACAGAGATCGTTCATTATCAATATAGAGGTGATTCTTAGCAGAGTTGTTCTATAAGTTTTTTCAAATTTGAGAGAACTTTCATACTACATACGAACAACATTATTCATTTTCGTTATCATTGAAAACTTAAATTTACTAAATAAAATTGTACCTTTTTTTGGTTGGTTTAATATTATAGTAAATAATTAACTAAAACAGTGAATTTTGCGATTTAAATAATACCTTTATCACAATTTATCGTCCGCTGATCGTGGTACTATTTAGCGCTGTAACATAGTGGTGAATCCTAATGATATTCCAGAAAGCGTTTTCATAACTACATGCGAGTCAAACGGGACTTTGAATTCCTGAAATCCAATCGGATGTCTTGTGGCATTTACCAAACAAAAATACACTACGTATCGAAGATCTCTTTGTCTAATAGTAGGTGATATGGTTATGATAATACCGTCTAAATCGAGGGCACGGCTGCCACACACCAGACTACCGGATGACAAAGGGACATCCAACCGTCTTACGGATTTCTCGTCGATACACTCGTACGGTGTTTCGGGCGAGCAAACATCCGGTCAGGTGCCTGCACGGGAGCTGCAGCAGCGTCGTATCGATCGGCTGTCCGGTCGGGTGAGCGGTGCAGCCGGTTGCAGATTCCGTGCATCTGACGACAACGCGGGATATCGGACAAGCACACCCGGACAGACGAACGTGGGTGGGCAGAGGGGCCGGTAAAGTGACGGTGGCGTGTCATCGTCTGGCTGATATTGGCTGGACGGAGGGGCTAGACCATCCGTGCCGTGCCCGTACAATATACACCGGACGGACGATTTACACTCGGGATCTCGGCGGCGGTGGAGGCGTCGGGAGACGAACTCACTCGCACGCACACGATCGCACACCGGAAGATACCAACTGAGGTGTGGTCGGGGTATAGTGCGCGACACGCATAAACTGGATTTAACGGGAGAACGTGACCGGACAACAGTGAAGAGTGAGGGGACGGTGGAGTCGCCATGGGGTCTGCAGCCTTCGCCATCCCCTCCTCGTCGTCCTGCTCTTCGGCGCGGTCGCAGTCCTGCTCGTGCACGGCATATGCTGTTATTATCTTTTCCGACACCACCTACGATGTGACCCGCACCCGTTACCCGTTACTTAACAGTGGAATATGTTATTATGTTCCTTATATTATTATATATATATATAATTCGTATCTATAGAGCTACCTACTTTGTGCAACGCGAGTGTATAAAGACGTGTGCCGAGTAAGCGAAAGACCATCGCTGCCACCACACCCGATTCGTGTGGGTCGTATCACGGATGAAGATTGTTGTTGTTGTTGTTTTTTTTTTTTATTATTATTATTATTATTATTATTATTATTATTAACCGATAGGAGATCGTTTCAGCCACCATAAAACTGCTCTGCACGCCTTCTCGAATTGCATTATCGTTGTCCCACACGATCGGTTCATAGACTGCACTGCGCGTATGTCTCGCTATTTATGTGTAAGTTTATTCATGTATATATATATTTCGGTGACGATGCATTCGCATGAGTTGGTTGGGTTATTGTAAAAATCATTCGCACACTTTGCTACTTTAAAATATACACGCGACCCAATGGTACGCAGACCTATTCGTTAATACTATTTATTTTCATTAAAAACTACTTAGAGTTTAATCGACGATGAAGAGTTAAATAACAATACACGTGTGATTATAATTTATTTTAACAAAAATACGCAAAATAACGAGAGTGTAATTTTCGGGAGGAGGAAACATATAAATTAAAATGGATTAAAAGTCGTGTTGAAAAACTATAGTTAATATCACAACACTGCGATACAATTGAAGTTATTCGAAATGTGTATCACTAGTACACATACGCTCCCGGTCGGTAGGTATGCTAAATGTAAAACGGATGTGATTAGCGGTACAAAATGACGGTTAGTTTATTGTTTGTAACACGGCGCTCCGTGTATGCAATTTAGTGGCATCTGTGAGTGCAATAATAATTACAATACTAGTTGCAAACTATCAATTTACTGTTTTTACGTTATTATTTTATTTTGCACAAAAAGTTTTAAGGTTTCGGAGTTTAAAAAAAAATATTTTTATAAAGACGATAAAAAATTTTTAAACATTAATTATACGATTTGTTAATTTTTAGAATAAATGTTAAATACAAGTGACTTAATAATGTGCATATACGATAAACTGACAAATTAACTGTAAGATTTTAAAAATATACCATTATATATTTTTTCAAATTAATCATACTTATTTCTAAAACACACTAGGTAAAAAATAATATTAATAATATTAATAATTTCTAATATTTTGGCACATGCATTACAAGTTATAACTAATATAAACATATTTTTATCAGTCACTATAACGTGCAAAGTTTAACATATATATGAGTACGTAGAAAAGCTGTTAAAATAAAAACGCAAATACGTTTTATAATTTTATGCTATAATACAAAAGAAAAAAATCAGTTAATCTACTAAAAATTAATACACGCAATATTTGTCTGTATAATCATTTCAATAGAAATGTTTCATATTTACCAACTTGAAATGAATAAATTAAAATATTCTTCAAACTCGTATTTCCTCAAAAATAGTTGTAAGGTTAGTTTATTAAACTGTTTCTAGGTATTCTCGAAATGCATATATCATTATAAACTTAACACAATTATTGAAATCTTATTTTACTGAAAATTATGAAAAACATCAAACAGAAAGATTTGTATTCTTTTTATTTTTTTTTTCACAAGATATATAATATAATATGTATTTATAATAAATCAATACTATAAGGATAACATAACAGTTTTTTTTATCTTGAACTAGTAAAAAAACAAATCATTGGGAATATAACTATTTTTTATAGCCATATTTTTATGTAGTGAGTAGATTTTGACCTAATTGTGAGTTAATTTAAGGAATATGATTTATATTCACTTCTGTATTAACTATATTTTTTCCATTTCCTATATTTAATCTACCAGATCATTTGGAAACTGTAATTTTAACAGTAATATTATTATTTAAATTAAGCAATATGACACGATATTTAGCTTTTTAAAATTTGTTTTGTGTTTTTCATTAAAATAGTAAGATATGTTAAAGAATTTATAATACTATAGAATATTAACATCATTAATTAAGACTCGTATATTTTATTCACATCATGTTTACAGTTTAACGACTTTTAACCTAATTTATGTTGAAGTATGAATAATTATTAAATAATAAATTAGTCCACTTTTTACATATTTCTTCAATTGTTCAAACTAATGAAATTACAAAAACAAAAAAGATCAATACAAAATAATTTTAAAAAACAAGTAAATTAAAGATGAAACAAGAATAATTTTCATTGAAAAGAATTAAGGAAAAAAGTAGAGACAGACAAACGTCGTACCTAAATAATTATAAGAAATAATATTTAATCTGAGTTCTAATCGATTTTATTTTATTTTCTAATCATGGTTGTCGTTTATTTTTGTTCAGTTGGTTTTATCGAAATAAATGTATTTATTAATCCAAAACTTCACATTAAACATTTATTCTAAGTATATATCTACTACTATAAAAATGTGTGCCGTTATCGTTTCATTTATCGAAAATGTATAATATTATGAAGTAATTATAGTAGTGTGCTATTATTTTTGAATCATTTATTTGCTTAGTTCAGTGTTTTTTCTTTTTTTTTTTGTATGGTCTTGTTATAATATTTTAAATTACATATACGTTTAGTAATTTGCAGGTAGAAATTAAGCCGTCAGACATTTTTAATTAATCAGTCATTAAGAATATCTACGGCTGTAATATAATTAGACCGTTAATAACTATGTGTTTGGCATTAAATTACGGTTAAAATGAAATAGAATAATAATGAGCCAGTCTGCAAGTCCACCCGTAAAATACCAAGTAAAATCATTCCATCGTTCGAATTGTCAAATAATATTTAAACGTCGCTCCTAATAGTCGCGTACTAACTCAACAATCATAAAAAAAAAATGGTAACCGAACTGACGAGTTAAAAAAGCCTCACAGTAATCCGATAACAATTGACACGAACAATTATCGTGATGATTCGCCATTGAATTGTATAATATACCGGTAAGCGGTCGGTGGTTTGAGAATCTTATATTCCGCGATCCGAAGTTTTCGAAAACGGACGGTAGCAGATACTTTCTTTGGACATACAAAAATCCGTATTGTTCTCAGCTAATTGAAAGTATATACTTCTTGTGCCGCGCGAGTGTAATCTAATTCCGTCCCGTATAAGATTGTGACAAAATATACGGTTATAGTGTCTCAGGCATCCGAAAAACAGACAATATTTTATAAATCCGTCCGTAATTTACAAACGGGCAATTACGTTTATAGGTATAATATAGCCGACGGGCGACGTGTGATCGTGATATATAGTAATTAATACGTTAATTATAACGATACCGTTACATGCATAATATTATTGTGTGTATTTATAGCGTGTTATAGGTGGTTTATATTATATTATCCGTCACATAAATTATTTTCAGTTTCATTATATTTTCAAAAAATGTCATCCAAACTGCGCGCTGTACCACTGTGTGATAATAATAATATTATGTGAACGGAGCGCGGAGAAAACATTACAATACTATCAATGTATGGTTGCGGAGACTGTGGATACGACACGATACGTGCAAGTGTCCTACACGAATAGTTTTTAAATTACCTTAAAAATGAAATTCCTAAGAGTTTCGACTGCAGCGCAGCGTCGTGGTCGCGGCGGCGCGGGTGACGGTATAGGCCACGACAAGGCGCGCTTTTTGTCGGGAATTCGAAATTGTTGTCGAAGGAATGTTCGAAACCGATTTCCCCGTTAGTTCTTATCGAAATCACATATTGACAGTCAAAGTGATTTCTAAAACGCGAACTTGGTCGAAACTTTAAACATCGCGAGACCGTTGTTGTTTTCTCTTTTCAGAATGCCCCCGTAGCTATAGCGTTGCTTTTTTTTTTTATTCTTTCTCTTTCTTCGTTATTTGTTTCAAATATTCTCATTGTCCGCCTCGGAGTGGTTTTCTTTCACTTAGCGACCCCTTGGCCGTAGGAACATGACGTTTGTACACGAAAACAATACACGATTGATTAACAACTTGACGCCCGACTGTCGGCAGTCCATATCCGTGATGTATATGTGTTGTTATATTTTTATGCATATTATCTAACAATTATAATGCGCATATTATGTACGCTTGTAAATAAAAATGAATATATCACATTAAACTTGTGTGCTTCAGTCGACTGTTGTTTTTTTATCGCTAACAATTAAACACGATATTTTCCTAGCTGGACATTCCACTCCCGTGACGATAAATAGATTTTCCAACCCAGACCATTTTGTTCAAATTATTTTAACAGATGATTATAATAATTGTAATAAAAACTTCTAATGAATCTAAAATAATTACATATACATCACTATAATATTAATATATTAAATAAATAATAATATATTTCTTTTCGCTATACCTTATTCGGGAATAATACAATTTTTTAACTGTATGATAGTGACATTTTTGAAATATTGAAAATAATAAATGATTTATTTTTAATACAATATTATTAGTATAAAAATAATTTTTATAATCTTTAAGCTGCTGTATAACATAATAAAGGAAATACAAATACATTTATCTCGGTAATAAATGTGCATTTTAGTCTATTATTAAAAAAATTTTATATTTTTTCTTCATTAAGAATGTTAAACACTTTTCTACATTTATTGAATTTACCATTTTTTGTAATTTATTGCTTGAGTTATTTTCACGATGTATATGAACTACTTTTTATGGATACCTAGTAATTACAAATAACATTGTACGTAGGTTTAACACAGTACTATAAACTCACAACTATTGATTGATAATTGATAATTTATATATAATATGTTTTATTATTTAACATAATCTTCACGTTAAATAATAAAAGATTGTATTTGTAAATTAATATTTTAATTTTAGTTCATATTTTTAGTCGTTTAATTCTTAATTAAATAATACAAATTTAATTATATAAACAATTTTAAAAAATAATTATAATACGGTTTTTTTGTATACATTTGTGTTTTTTTAAATCCAAGTCTTTTGTTTAACGTTATACTTGTTATAATGTAAATTGTATAATATCAAAACGTATTGGTAACTAAAAAATTTCTAGAGAGACGTGTCGCAATAAAAATAAATAAAGAGAGGTTATTTTACTATCAAACTCATTTACGTGCACATATTCAGAATCATGAGTGAACTTGTATTCCTACAATTGTATTATGTTTAAACATTTCTCCATTTATTTACCTTAAATTATTTCACCTGCAATTGAAATATAAACTAAAATACACCGAATATATTTAAATATTTTTAGAAATAAATTGTGAATACATTTGGAGGAAAAATAAATTAATCCGATAACGATTTAACTAATTACTGCAATATTATGTAATGTACATACAAAATAATAAAATTCTAACTCGATTTTACAATTTGTATTTAGATTATTTAGTTTTTTTTTATTTACAATAAATTTAGTAAAGCTTATTCATAATTTTCCTTCATTATATCATAAAGCTCCCGTATTCATCCACTTTTTTAAATTGTAAAATTTAAAAATCATAATTGCTGTTAATTACTGTGTTTTAATTAATAAAAGCAAACAATACATTTTCTATCTAAGTTTTTACTGAATAAAATCTAGTTTAATTTTAACACCAGAATCACACGGGATAAAATTAATTCACAACTGGTTCTAGAGTAAATTATCTGATTAATAAAAATTTAAACAGGCATCATGCAAAGCCATACGTCACATTAATCAATAAATATCATTACAATCGATAATGAAAAATAATGCATTTGTACATTAATGTAAAATTAAATTATGTGCTTATGCTTACATTTATTTGTTTCATATTTTCTTTTTTCTTTTTTTTAAGAGAGTGGAGATTGATGAATTTACTGCTTTTTCGTTTTATCGTAGATTACTTAATAACGATGAATTTAAAAAAGCCATTGTCATCTAACCAAAGAAAGAACAATAACACATTCTTTTTTTGAACATAAATTTAAAATTCTACATTGTAATTTCCACCAAAAAAAATTATATATATATATTATGTAAAATAAATAACTAGACTAAAGCTCGAATAAAAAAGAGAATATTTTAATTACCGGTTATCGCATCGAGTTTGTTATTTATTATATTCATGTACACAAATATAACACAAATTTTAAAATAATATATGATACGCGCAAGCAACGAATTCGAATGATATATGTGCGCTAAAATGTAAAAGCAAAAATCTACTAGCCCCTCCTCTTTCCGGCGTTCGAGAGTCTTGAATAATATTAAAATACATAAATAATAAGTATGTAATATTATAATACGATGTTAAGTACAATATATTATTGTGCTATCGCGCTAGTATAGAATAATAATAATATGTACTGTAAGTACAATATATTATGTTGTTGCGTAAGTAAATATAATAATATTATTGTTGCACCTATAGGGCGCGTGCTTGGAAACAGCGTTTCGTATATATAATATACTAAAATGGAATCGTTTTATTTACGCCGCCCGTCGTCGTACAATCGCCATACGAAATAATAATTGAGGCTATTTATGCAATACGGTGTCGCGTAACGTATGTGATATTCGTTCCGCCAATGGGCGCGCGTTTATCTCGTATTTAATAGAGAAAATACGTGTGCGTGTGGCTGTGTGCTCGCGATAGGTGAACAGTCATCATATTGTCATAAACGCGAGCCGGCTGTCGAACACATACGGAACGTTGACTTCCTAATGTAGTTAACGGACGTACGACATTCTATTCTGCGGAAACGAAAAACGCATCCAAAACGTCCCCAGGGTGATTCACCGTCAACGCTCACCTCAAATTTTTCATTGAATAACAAATTTATTTGAATTTGAATTTTTGGAATTTTTAAATATACTTTAAGACCACATTTTCAAACTCTTGAGATTTTTTTTACTACTTTGGAAGGGTCCTGTGGGATACCGATTTCTGTTTATAAAAGGAACCCCCCCCCCACTTTTTCAGCTGTAAATTATTTCGTGGATAATGTTTTTGAAATTTTTTATTTGCCTAACGAGTAGTTTTTCAGAAATGTAAATGATTAAACCAAAGATAATAATCCTTAAAAATGATTTTACAAAAATATAAAATAGTTAAAGTCTTTATAGTATTGGATCTAGCGTTTATAATATTTGGAACATTTTTAAAAATTATAAACGTTGAGAGCTAATATTAATTACTAAAACTTTCAACTCACTATAGCCCCCATATCTTCCAAGCCCATTATCATGGACCTATTATCCTACGTACACAAAATTAAATTACTTAAAAAGTACTCGTTTGAATTTTGATATTAATACGTAAACATTTTCAGAAATATTATCCGCTAAATAATTTACAGTAAAAAAGAGGTATTCTCATTTAAAAAACCGTTTTTTTCTCCATAGGACACACCAAAAATGTACCTAACAAAAAAATCCAAGAATTTAAATAAATTTGTTAATAAATAAAAAATAAGGGTTGTATCACCTTGTATTTAAACAATAAACTATATAAATATTGTCTCTAAACAGTGAATATTTAAAACGTTTAGTTCTTTCCAGAATTCTTACACATTCACTAGTTGTATTCAATCGCAGAGCAGTTATTACATATATTTATAACTATCTTTTTTTAAGCTATATTTATTAATTCATTTCTCTCGTCTTTGGGAATTGAACTTTTTTCGTCCCATACAATTATTTTCAACTATATTTACAACTATACATTTTTCAAAAATTTAATGTAGACCTCAAAGACTTAATTTTTTAAACAAACCAATAGTGTTTTATGGGGAAAAATGTTATGCAAGGTTATTCATATAGTGTTTATAATTATTATGAAAAAAACCTTTAACAATAAATTATTTTAAGGAGCGTTCAAAATTTTTAAAAAAATTTTAGTTTTTTATATTTCCATAGAGTTTTGACATAAACCGAGAGATCCACACTTGGATACTGTTTTCGAATACTATGTCTATCATTGCATCAAATGTTTCATAAGTAATAACAAAACAACCTGCAATATCCTTTGTTTAGTATAAATATAAAAATGTTCACGGTTTTTATCATTATTACCTATTGGAATTTGGAAGTGGAGTAAATTGAATGACATCAGCGCTGTGTAATACAGTTTTATGTACGCCATCGAAGTTCTGTAGCACAGCCACGGGTAAAATGAAATAAACATCTTTGCCGCAGTTTTTAAACAATACTCTTCAAAGTAATCAACATTTATTGTGTATACACTTGCCATAGCCGTTAGTATATTATGTCCACAACGTTTGATTAAATCCGAATTAATCCCTATAATAGCTGTAAACTCCTGCGTTTAAAAAAAAAACTTCCATGCAGTGCTGTTTATGTAATTTATTTTTACCTCCAGTTATAATGACACATACTTATGTAATATACACATTATACTATATTGTATATACATAAGCGACAGTTAAACATTTTTCTATTCATTCATTCATTTGTTTTGATAATATCTCCAAATATCACTTGGGCCAAACATTCCATGTTAAGACAGAAATATTGATTTTGTAAGTACGAGTTTTTTTTCTCATTGGACATTTCTTTACAAAACAGCACACCTAAATACTATTAATATATATATTATATATAATAGTTTTTATGATTTTATGAATATTAAAAAAGGTTTAACTGATAAGTTTTAGATCATAAACTATATGACAAACTAAATAAATAGGTATCAACAAATGTAAAGTTTACAATATTTTATCAATATTAAGGTCATTGGCTTGTGTCCATTACACTCTATCTATAATATCAATGTACCAATTATTAAATTACCGAATTTTTCTTTTTTTTTTAACCGAGGAGCAACTACAGCAAAAGAACTGTTGTCGATTCACTTATATTTTTATAATAAAATCATAGTGATTGGACTAAATTGATAGTTTGGAGAGAGGAAGAAAGTATATACTCCCAGTACTTATCAAAGTAATGGATAAAAATTAAACAAATTAAGGAAAATCAAAAATATTTACCAAACCAGTTTTTGACAAAGCCGAGTTTGTTTTTTGTCGATATTCAAAAAGGAATAAACGATAATAAATATTTTACATTTTTACTAAATAAAAATCATTTTAAAGATGATATATTTATCAAAAAAATGTTGGATCTTTTTAAACTATTGATAGACATTTGAAATGTTCCAAATGTATTAGCATTTCAAGTCAAAAACCTTGTCAATAAGATTAATTTTTTTGATAAGTTGCTCTTACAGTAATTACAAAATATCGAAAATACATTTATACATTTTTGTAGTTGAAGTTAGAAGATGAAATTTAGTCAAAGTCAAATCATGGAAATTTAGAAATTATATTGCGGTTACAAATACATAAAACATTAAACTTTTATAGTAAAGGCTTGAAAATTAAATTAAATTTATCTCATAAGTTGTTCTTACTGGAATAAATAAAAAAATTCGTTACGCCAAATTAATTTTCAATGGGTGTTTAAAGTTTAGATTTTGAAAAATTGGATTCCCATTTTCAAACATAAAAAAAACTATTTCTTCTCAAACGAGTTTTTTATTGTAATTCAAAAAGTATTAACTTTAGGAACTTCAAATATTCTACAATTATTTAAATTATTATTTTTAAATGTTTCAATACTTGAAGTTTTAAGTATTACGATTATTTTTAAGCTATTTATAGGCATTTTAAATTTTAAATTTATCTTTTTGTTATTTTTTTTTTTAACTTTTTATATTAATTGCTAGATCAAAAATCTTAGAAATTTAATACAAGGTTCCTTGTTCGTTTTTCTTACAGCAATCTAAAAAGATTTTTTAAAAAAACACATCCACATTTTATTTTTAATAGGCATGTAATGTTTAAACAAAAAGTAACGATATTTCCATTAATGATTTTAGTTATTTTGTAATAACTCAAAAAATGGTAATTGCAGGGGCTTTAAATTAAGCCATTAACTATATTTTTTTTCTATACTTTAATATTTAAACAAATAGTTATCTATTTATATCACATACTAAAAAACCTAAGCACAGAATTTACATAAGTATCTTAAAATAACAAAAATATTGTTATATGATATTTTTGACAACAATTACTTTAACATATCATATAACTACCGAATAGAAAAATAAAACACTAATAGCATAGTATAAATAAATTGTCAAATAGCCTTTGAAAATGAGAGGCTACGCGCTATTTCCGCTCAAAATCGTTTTGTCTATCCCATGATTTACCATTGAATTCAAATTTAACACATCCATTACAATGACCTACTCAATGACGTACACTCGACATCTACTTTATAGCACTGCTGTTTCCTGGAATTTTTAAATTGTAAAATGTCTTCTTCCGTTTCAAAAATACACGAACTATTGTTATTCAATCCATTAACATAGGTAATGGATATACTAATTCGTTTACGTGTTACAAAAATCCAGAAAAGATTTTTCTTCAAACCGTCTTACCTTACAGTTTGCAAATAAGCTTTTCCTAAACCTTTCATTAACTGCTTCAATTAATTCTCGATGTTATCCAGGTCACTATTGTACATTATAATACTATATTCAAACGATTATAATAATCTTTCTCTCCCTCTCTCGGTCACTCTTTCTCTGAACGTGATTTATTATTATAACAATAACGTCATCCATTGGTTTTGGACATCGGTATCAGTATTTAATTCCAACATAATCCGTAGTCACCCCAATCACACCTTCTCTAGTTCAATCTAGGATACTGCAGGGTGAACGGCGATCGGTATTAAACCCACTGGTACAACGAAGAGATCATGACGAATGAATTAACTTCATGTTACACTTCAAATTTTTAAGGCGATACGATAGGTAATATTATAATTATTATTATTATTCAAATTAAATATTCTGTGTTATATTAAAAATGTAATTAAATATTTAAAGAGTAGGTACCTACTTACTAATAAATTAGTAAAGATTACCTGAGTCGAACTCTTTAAATTCATTCGGAGACCGCAACATGTAAGTATTAATAATCCTTACATGTTCTAAATCAGAAAAGTCAAAACACTTAATGAATGTAAAACCAAAAGTAACATATTAAACACAAAAAAAAATAGTAAAATACACTACATTTTGATAGCACTATAAAAGACAAACATCATAATATGATCACTAAAATGTATTTCAAACCGCAATTATAACTTTTAACGTACACATTTGACTCATCCTAGTACATAACAAGAAAGATGACGTTTAAATACACATTTTCATTACTCAATTCCTGAATTTATACGAATTCCGAGTTCTCTTAGGCCGTAATATTAAATAATCGATTTTAGTGTGTAAAGTGCAGTAACTACTTTTGCATTCATTACACGAACATTAGCGGAAAAAAATTGTTTTATGTAATGAAACCATATTCGTTTTAAAATACCTACTGCTTTAATTATGCTCTCGATATAAAATTAATCGTAACGTAAGTGCATTGTGTATAGTTAATTAAAACAAATGTGCGAAGGCAATACACGGAATAATATATTATTTTTTCTGCGGTTTCTAAATTAGGAACATTTTCTTTGGTAGCGAACAACACCGCTGTTAAATAGGTATAATATTGTATGCACAGTTATTGATTTCGCAAAGTTGTATAGGTACCTACAGTAAACGGTACAAGTCTTATCGACGAAACACACACACACAACCTTAGAAAACGGACTGAAATCATCGTACCTATATACAACAATATTGGATTTTATACAATTTGTCGGTATTTTATAATATAATATAATATAATATACGTACTTGTCATCGTCGGTCCGTACAGCTCGAAACCAATAATTAAAGACCTCACCTATGTCTACTAGCCAATATGACGATGATGGTGATAATAATAATATCGTAGTAACATAATTATTCATTGTGTGTGTAATCTAAATATATAATACATTTATGTATATTATACGTGCACGTGCATTATTGATAACGTCTACCTATATTGTTTCCAGTGCCGCCGGATATAATCACCGACGAGTCGAGCCCCGACCTCACGCTGATGGAGGCCGAGAACGCGACCCTGTCGTGTCACGCCACCGGCAACCCCGAGCCCAAAATCACGTGGAGGCGCGAGAACAACCAGCCGCTGATGCTGCGCACCGGTTCCAGGGACTTGGTCAAGCGTGAGTATTGTATTAATATTGTATTGCAAACACGCACGTTAATTAATTAATTTCTAAAAGTATATCGTTACCGTACGACGCGGTACCATTGATTTAATATAACGTTAATAACCGGTAAATTAATATTCTGCTAGTAATAAAATATGTACTACGAAGCCACGCGATACCAAAATATCACTATAGGTAATTAATTATGTACGGGATTGTCATACGGTCGTATAATATTCTAGTGGTAACCTACCTCTAACCTACTAACCCACCACCAGGTAACCTACCTGAATACCACTGGATCGAATTATTGTCATAAGAAATAATAGCAACAAAAACCCTACCTGAAAAATAAAACGAAAAACCCATTGACTTTTCTCCATCGGGCGAGAAACCGTACAGATAGAACCATGCGTAATGGTACATATACCTATTGTGATATTATCATAATAGTTGACGATTTTTAATACGAAACATAGAATATTGGCATATTCTACTGTATATCTGCGCGCTCTTTGCACACATAAAAATATTACGACATAGTGTGATACCAATCCGCTTAATTTATTGACACGACGCCGGGAATAAACATTATCGTCGCACCTATACATCCCACGCACAAAATATTACCGAGTATAATATTACACATGGAGACACTCCAACGATTCGTTATTCCGTCTCGTTTCTGTCACGCGGCGAACGTCCGGTATAGTCAGTTGTTGGAGGCAAAGGATAATCCGTTATATGAGCCTGGCCGCCGAGTGTCGAGATTGTAGGTTGACGTTAACTGAATATACCGCTCTACGACCCTAAAGTCACAGTTGACTCGACCCCGCCAACGAGCCCGACATGTCATCTTCACGACCAGAAATATAATAATAATAATAATATAGGAAGTGCGCGTTGTCGTAGTATGTGTGCCCTCGAAACGGACTCTCTATAATAATTTAATTTGACCGTCCCGATAACGAGTCAAACTTACACCCGATGGAGGTGGCGGCGGGAGAGTGGTTCGCAGGTAGTTTCGTCACTGTCGTCGTCGGACGCAAACGATTAAAACGCGCGACGAGGTGGGTACCTGTCGGGTGACGAAGTCGAAGGGAGTGTGGCTAAACCGAACGCGAGCACGACCCCTCCCTCAAGTAGACAGTCGCGGGGTCCAAACGCCGTTTTCCGGATCCGAATCCTGTCCGGCCGCCAGTAGTGGCTTAAATCTGTCCCGAGTAGTATGACAACTGCAGCAGTCGTGAAAAGGTCGCCGACGAAAACCTGACGAATAACGTCCTATTATCACTATCGATACACGGCGGCGATCGCGTTTTTTCGGTTTTGTTATGCGAATTGCACGACGCTCTTTTTTTTCCACACCGTTGAAACGTAGCCGTGCGATATGGATACGTGTGCGGCGAGGCGTTACGCTAATATATTTTGCGGTTAGGAAAAAACTATGTCAAGACTGCCGACGATCGTTGTACGTGGATGTTACAAGCAATATATGTATGTGTGTACAGCGTACACTGTAAGGACATATTACCCGTTGGCCGTTGATCGATGTGTTTGTGTTTCGAAGCAAACGATTTTTATATTATATTTCTCTCCGGGCAGACTGGAAAAACGGTAATGTTCTTACCCCTTTAGATATTAGGTTAATACACTCACATGACGCCTACGTTGCGTTTATAGCGTTATGGGCTCACATAATTTGGCAATGGATACAATGATACATTGACTTTGTTCGAACAAAACAAGTCACATTAGAATATGCTAGGTCAGGAGACAATATTGTGAGATGAATAATGATCTGGAAATATCATAATCTCACGCGATTTTATATCATTTTGGAATTCGTGTCTTATTCAAATATATTTATTTTAACTCTATGCTAGTAGTATTAATTCTGGTCGATCGATCGGGCACGCAACAATAGCTAATATAATAATACGTTGCTTATATACTTTCTATATTTACACGTGATCAATAAAATCAAATACATTCATTTTATCGGAATTATTGAATCCTGTTCACGTTAGTAAAAATAAATCAATACAAATGTACTCCAAATGCATATAATGTGCATATTTATTGCATTTCAATATTGCATAATGTATTCACAAAATCTCAATGTTTTATACGAACGAGCCAAGAACAATTATACATTTTTTTTTTTTTATAATCGGTTAGTATGTAATGCTATTATATTATGTTTAGCGTCCAAATAGGACACGTTGATGAATCGGTGGTAAAAAAAACATCGTGTTTGTGCCAAACAAGTATTATTTCTCGTGTATCTCGGTATTCCATACATGTTAAAGCTTTAAATTACGAATATGAAGAACAATAAAAAAAACTCCATTTATAGTTTTAAAATCCTATTCGTATACGCACAGTCATAAAACAATATTTTTCAAAGTGTTCTACGGCGCTTATTATATTTTGTTGTACCGATAAAATATGACATGCATTTGAAAACTCGACTCGCCGAATTTCCATGCACGTAATATTTATGGACAAAATGTCTGCAAATAATTTATTATTACCACTAATTTTTGTACTTTCTAACATTGATTTAATCGACATTATTACTGTTTGAGGGCGGACAACGTCGAATTTACACAATGTAACTCGTACGTGTAAAAAGTAACGCAGACGGTACAATGATATTAAATTATTATATTTATGATCAATCAAACAGTAGATGGTGTTTATTAAGCTATATAAAAAAAATGCGAGAGGGTTCACGCACAAATTCGTCAGACCCGTTTATTTGTAGAGAATTTTGTACAAATGACATTTGGCACAAAACGCCATTGTGTAAAACACTGTTTTGGACAAATAACGCTTTTTAATTAATTCGGTCCTATGCAAATAATAATTACCGTTGACAAAACTATAGAAATATTCACGTACGCATTTCGAACCGAGTTTTGTAGCTATTTATGTTGATAGAAACCAACTGTTTTTACGACAATATTATGTACGAGTATTAAGTATGTTTAATATTATACACAATGGACTTATACATTACAGATGAACTGTAATATTTTTTATTTCGTATTATTATTGAAAAAAATCATTTTTACAAATCGGCATGCAACACACTATGTGAAACACAACGAGTCCACAATGTGTACATATAAACTGATTAAAAAATTATACTTTTTAAAAAAATATTGATAATTTTTTATTTATAAAAAAAGTGCAACTTATTATAAATATATCGATATAATCGGCAGTTTATCAAAAAAAAAAGGATAAAAACATGTTTTGAATATCTGTAATGCAGTGTGGAGCGTTTGTGGCCCAACTTTAATTGAAAAGAAAACAATTTAAAAACGTTTACATCGTATTTATTCATATTTATGCTACCTATTCGCATTAAATTGTTTGGTGTGAATTTTTGAAACAACTTTTGTTACAAAAACAAATAAAAATCAAATGTTGTTGATCATGGTCACTAATACTGTGGTAATAATAGAGCTAGCGGGCAAAAAATAGCTCACTGTCAAATTCAGATTCCAATAAAATAATTTAAATAATCAAATCAATTACAAAATAAAATATTTTTAATATATTATATTGTTTAACACAAAATCGATACGGATTACATATTTACCTACATGACATATAAAGCTTACAAATAAACTGATTATACCAAATTAAATTTGTCGGACGAGTGGCTGTTTTACGGTCGAAAGGTTTTTCCCCAACAACAACCAATGTTTACCTTCGTTTTAAAGCGTCCCAACTTTACGCCATACTATTCATTGGTGTTTACAATTTTTAATCAATGATATATATATTTAGAATTTAGAATTTAGTCTATCTGTTTCATGTATTAAACAATAAGGTCATTGATAATATTATATTCAATAAAGTGACATTAAGTACAAAGTGAAGATTCCTCCCAGAGGTACTTTGTCGATAACTAGTTTTGCACGCCATATGTTTACATATTATTATAAATATAATATATTTTGGTTTAGTGTTAATCAATTATAATATAATCGAATATAATATGAAAAGCTAATCGTCATAGAACAATCAATGTAACATGCTTTCGATAAATATCCGTGAATAATTATTTAAAAACGGAATTCGTAAAAGATTTGATCATTTCAATGCGCTAAAACAGGAGCCTCAAAATTGTTTTTGGTACTCGACGTGTACTATGTAGGGTATTCGAGTGGGTCTATTAAATCCAAAGCGTATAAATCACGCGAACAGGACGATAAAGCGCGTCGTCTAAATTATAACAACGCCGAATGCTTCGATAAGACCATGTTATTATTGTGTACGCTCGCGTGTACCTTACATTACCTTACACGAAACGCAGTCCATATATAGTCGTGTGGTAGGTATGTGTATAATATATGTGACTCTTTATTATCAGACTTTGGTCACACAAGACTAGCCGAAACACGCGAAATCGTTATCGGTTTTCGTTCTCTAGCAAACACAAACACACACACTCGCTGGCGCGCGTATGATAAACCTATGTAGAATACTCCTTTTTCAATGTTAGCTTCGCGAGAATGCCACCGCCGGAGGTGATAATAATCAAGTTACAATGCAAGCTTGAAACCCTAATTTACACGGATATTCTAAAAAGTAATCTTGTTTAATTGTTGACCTATAACCACCTCCAACACCGCCTTCACCGCCACCGCAACAGCTGACGTTACCGACCTTTCGTCCTGAAAAACGAAATTATTATTATGATTTTAACAATATGTAATATTATTGTACTGTTCAAATTAAAAATAATTACAACTGCGCTAAACCACGCAGAAATTATTTCGTGTGATAATAATCATAATATAGTTACACGTTACTATAAAAAAGAATCTCTGATTGAGCGTTTGATTTATTGAGGGTTTAATATTTCAAATCGATTTGACTCACCACATCATTTTTATACCTAATCACAGTCTTCGCACTGATGTGTGCGACGGGCGTTTTTCATTTTCCCGTGTGATTGACGAAAACAATATTTTCAATGGAGGAATTACCTATGAGAAGTATAACTTCTGTTTACTTTTTTATTTTTGATATTTATTTAGAAGAAAACTAGTAAGTAAAATCATATCTACAATCATGCTCTAAAGTCCCCTTAGGTTAGGTTTCGACTGTTTATACATAATTTATGAAACCAAAATGAAATACAATGAATAGCTAACGTAGTATTGTCTACAATAGAATTCAATATGATTGAATCAATAGCAATAAAACGGTAAACACATATACAGTACGTTCAATAAGTACAAGATGCTAAGTATATGTGAGTAAAGAAGTGCTACGAAATATAATCGAAGTTATAGACTATAGTAGAGTATAATATAATTGTTGTTACTAATAAAGTGTTATAGGTAGTTTTAAACATTAAATTAAACTAAATTATAAAAGATTTAGAAAATAATAAACCAGATATAAAATATTATTTCTTAGAGACTTATATTCCTGTAGCTCTGAGATATACTCATGAGTAGTGACAACTATAATTACAGTTGTAGTATATTAATTCATAATTGCACATTTGTAAATAATATAAACAATTATTTTAGTTTATGATCGTTTTTTTTTTTCGAAATTCATTTCTGTGTTGATTTAATTATGTTTTATGGTTTTGAACGTGCGTTTGATGAAAAGAGTTGTTTTATTATTTAAGTATAAAGTGCCTTAAACTTGAATAGGTACCTACTTATATTATCTATGACCACCACGCCGATACTGTCTACCATTGATTACAGACTGATCAGTTAATCGTTGACTAAACGAATGTGTCGTGCTATAAATGTTCTATTTTTAACGAAAAAAGACTTCTGCATAAACAATGCAATACACGAGGTAACGAGCTCTCGATCTCGGGCCCGACGACGTATCAATATTCTGTCGAATGATACGCATTGACATTGTATGATTACTATTCAAGACTACGATAAACCGAATGAAAAAGTCTATGTGTTGGTGGTATGTTTTCACCAAATGACGAAACAGACAATATTCTCGTGTGCTGTTATATTATGATATTATATTTTCAGTCGGAACACTTGGGCGAAATCGCGTGGTCTCTTGCACTGCAACTACAGCAACAGTGGTTTGCACACCAACTTCGACGTCGTAACGTTCGAGAACCTGAAGACCCCGTTCGCGACAGGGTAACAGAGCCCTCGGCGACGGACGTGTCGTCTTGACTTGATGTATGAGTGGAAACATAAACCCTTTCGAAAAATAGCTGCGACGAACGTATAGGTCGTACGCGTTTAGACAAAAATAAAAATTTGCGACGAATAAAACACTCCTACGCCACATATTATTGCAATGATTATATGAAGTCCGTACTATATCGTACTATATCGTGAAACATTAAAAACGCGTATTAATTAGGTAGGTACTACTTGGCATTCGTTATAATTTTTTTTAAATTGATAATAATTAACTGTCTTATTTTTTTCCTGCAATTAAAAAGTTTGTCTTTGGAGTTTTAGTTTTATGAACGTCCGTCGATCCTTTCCAATAATATATTTTTATTATTTTGTAGGTATATTAATAAGTCCCGGCCGAGAAACGACTCGACTCTGTGCAATTCAGTAATTTAATTCTTCTGTCTCGTTTTAAATTAATTAAAACAAAATAAAACATAAAAAATTATCTATTTTCACCGGGCTGATTGGATACGCCGCCGTTGTCTACGTTGACTTTCGAGATGGGGTTTTTTTTTACATTTTTTCATTATTATTTGCACGGAAATGAGCGGAGTATAATATAAAATAAATACTATAAGTATGATATTATTATTATAATAATATGGGGCGCGTACACATATATACACGTATATTATACCGAACAACGGCGGTGCAGGATAATACGGTATGGAGTTAAGCAGCAACGTCGACGGGGTAAAAATATCGAATAGTATATGGCCGCCGTACAAAATAATAGTAACATATTCCGTATATTAAAATATTCATTAATTAAATAGAACGACGGCGATCGGGAAACACGATATTATCGCGCACACGTCGTTTGACGGTAATAATAATCTGCCGTTGCAGGTCGGTTATGTGTGTTATCCTACGCGTTTACCTATATATACAGGACGGATTTAATAATAATAATATTAATATGCGACTGGGCGGCGGCAGTGCGTTGACATAATATGCGACACACGCCGTGCGTGTATTGTACGTAAAATATTATATTATATTGTAATATAATCGTAAATGAACTATACGGCACGCTAATTGGAAACACAAAATTCCGTCGACCGCGAGCCGTGTCGAAAATATAGAATAAACGATTCCCGTCGATATAATATTATTTCATTTAATATATACACCGCCCCTACCTGCCCATAACCTCTCCACATCGCGGCTATTTATAATCGTCATCGACACACAGAACCTATGTACCTATAATAAAATATGCATCGTTATTATAGTTCATATTACTGCTGCAGTAGTGGTGTATGGAGTGAACATTATTCGAGAGCATAATACTAATATATAATATAATATTGTACAATGCACGAGACCCGCCGCCGCCGCCGCCGCCGCAGTTGGCGAACGTCAAAATTCGTCTATCTACGTGCAGTGTGCACACGCGGATCTCTGGTCTCTATACCGAGTTTGAGTGTCTCGATGCGCATCATAGCGGCACTGCAACGATGTTGATGTTATTATAATACTACCCATAATGTTTGTGTACGATGATTAAAAAAATAAATAAATCTCGAGTCGTATTCGAACAAAAACCCGGCACGGATTACGGTTATTGTTCCATTGGACGCGACGACCGCGATGACGACGATAGTATTCGGTTTGGATTTTCGGTATGTGTACGTACTACTATACAGTATACCTCCAAAGTATTACACTAATTTATTTATAAACATCAAAATATGGAACACCCCTTACCACAGCATCGCCATCTCGTTACCTCGACACTGTGTCTTCCATCGTGTCCATGACAATATTTTCCAATGATGTGTATGATATTCAAGTAACATTATAATACATTGACATTAACATTTATCATAGAATTCAAGGCTGGGCAAGTTAATGATTTTTTTTAACTCAGTTAAGTTAAGTTAAATTTTTTTTTTTCAATTAAACTAAAAGTTAAGTTAATTAATTTTTTTAATATATCAATTAAGTTTAAAGTTAAGTTCGCAAATTTTTGTTAACTTAACTTCAATTAATAAGTTAAGTTAATAATAATAAAACGAACCGTTATAGACTAAAATATATTCTAGATAAAACAAAAATTCAAAATTAACTTAACTGGTAATATTAAAAAAATTGAAGTTGATTTTAAGTTAACGTAGATATAAATGAGTTAAGTTAAAGTTAAGTTAATTAAAACAGCGAACTATTAAGTTAAGTTAATAAGTTAAAATTAACTTAACTTTTAACTTATTAACTCGTTAATGCCCAGCCTTGATAGGATTACCTACTCTAAAATTTAGAGTAGGTAAGTAAGAAAACGTGTCAGCGACTGAAACGTCAAAGATGTTGGTGTTAGATATTACTTACATCAAATACCACATCGACGAAATTAAAATTATTAACAAAATCAGCTCTTTAAATCAACGTGTTTTATACTAATTTTAAAAATAAAAAGTATAAATATAATCGTCTTTATCAAATTGTTATTGTTAAGTTATCTTAATTGTGTAAACTAGTGGCTTTTTAAATACAAATTTAATTAAATACATAATCGCTGGATTATCGGAAATACAATTTTACCAGCCAGCCTATAGATTAGTAATCAGTGTAATTAGTAAATCATCGTGTGATGTTCGGTTGGAATAATTAAAGTAGAGTCGCACAACATAATATTCATCAAAACAAACTGAAGAACGATAATGCCGGCCCATATTATACAGAAATAATTACGACTATTATCAGTGGTGTCGATTATTGCGGTGCACGCTTTAAACTCGTTACCAGCTGTTACCGTTTAACTGCGGTTACCGTGATGACGATGGTGACGATGACCTATATAATATTTTTTTAAAAACGAGCATCGTTGAATCACGATTATGTTGTACAATATAATATTATAATTATTATTCTTATAAACTATACGTCATGCTATTATATTATACCTACACGTTACAGTTTACAAAAGCCTAAACGAAAAGCGAAAAATACATAAAATAATCACCGTCATTGAGTACGAGAGTGCGAGTATAATAATTATAAGACCACAACCAAGGGCACGAAATTAAACTCATGAAATCTCTGTATGAAATGTAAATGACAGATTTCTTAATAGACATTTTGAATGAATAGATAACGACGAGTTGATATATTTTTTCCTATGTGATTCTAGAGTTCTAGACCCAAATAGAAGTCGAGTCCCTCGTGAGGATTAATTATTTTAAACTCAATTAAAATTTAAAACTACCATATTATATAAACAATATATTAAAGTTTTTTTTTTTTTATTCTGTCTGCATTGGGTTGCCATCGAGGGGTCTACAAATGCGGTCTCCAATGCTTTAAACGTGTGTGCCATATTTAAAACCATTATATATATTTATGTTTGTCGTTATAATATTGCGTGATAACCTGATAGTTCTAAAGTGACGTCTTCTAACTAGATACTCTCGCCATCGATACGACTCTATATAATTATTCATTTCACGAATAGGCTGACGAATAATTTAAAATATGAATAAACTGTTCGAATAAATTTTCAAACCCACAATCGTTTTAAAAAGAATTTAAATAACTCTTGCAGATTTGATCTGATATCGGATTAATAAATGTGTATAAATAAAAATTATTTAACGTTTATATATAGTAAACCAATACAGACATTCAATTAATATTGATTTAAATTGTTATACAATAATTTATAAAGTAAATTGATTGTTAGAATATTGTATTAGCTTATAGAATAATTTTATCAGTGAGTTATACAGTGCAATTAAAAAATGTTGTCCGTTGCCGGTAAAATAAATAGTAATTAACAAAAGATTTTCTAATATTAATTGTCGGTATCATATGTTCTTAAGTGGTATGCTAATTCGTTATTGAGTACATTTTACTCATTTTAAAACAAGACATAAAAAACACAATAGAATACAGCTTTAGACGGTTTAACTTTTTTTACTCACTATTTAACTAATACCGTCAAAACCGATTTACCGATGTTTCGCTTTGAACCCGAGTTTCTGATTACATTTGCTTATTTACATTGATACCTAGTCATGATGTGAGTGACGAATTATAGGACTCAATAGATCTTCTGTAGAAACAGGATGACTGATATCGGTTGGGGTGTGTGTGCGCGCGCGCGTCTGGAATTACTTGGGGGAGGGATAATTTTTCGTCTCGTTCGGTCGTGCCCAAGTCGCAGAACTCAGTGACTCGAAGAAAAAACTTGCACAATTATCGGTCGAAAAGTTTCTTTTTTACCGGATACGTATTGTGTCACGGCATCAGGGCCGTGTTGCGGCGAATATAGCGTCGCTGGCTACAACAGTAATTTAATTTCATTAAACATATATACTGAGCGGCGTCGGCCGAGCCTTAATGTAGTCTTGTGTGTGGACCGCGCGATTTCAAAATCTACCATATACATTATACATGTATATATATATATATATATATGCGTATGTGTATGTGTAGTTCAACGTATATATCTGAAGGGAGAGAAATAGACGAGGAGTACCGTTTCCGTTCGACTTCCGGATTTCCGGAATGTCAACAAAGTTGGACGACGACGATAAAGATCTTAATCACAAATTCCTTAGTAAGTATTCGATGCCACACAGCGGGTCCACCGTCGCCGTCTCGCCCGACCGACGTATCGTAATAATAAACGGGAAAAATATACCTTTTTCCATGTCCATATAATAATCTGATTTATTTAGAACCTATATACAAAGCGTAAATGCTAATTATTGAAGACGTGCATTTTAGTGGATTAACTAATTTTTTCTTTTTAAATTCATTCTTAAACTAGACGATTTACAGAAATTTGGAGATTTTCCATTTGAAAACAAAAGTAGTAATGCGCATGTGAAATTCCAATGCACAATAAAATCATTCAGATGGCATGGAGATATGTATTACATAATAAAGTAAATTTAAACTGCATGCAACTACGAAACGATATTGAGTGTCTTCAATTAGCGTTTACACGCTGTTTTAAACATAAATAATAGATGAGACTGAAAAATATACATACACGAAATTCCTTACAAAACCCAAATAATCACTTCGAAAGCGTAATTAAAATAAATATTTATTTAAAAGTTCAAAAAGTGTATAGGCTTTTCAACAATAACCGTTTGTCATTAAAATAATAATTAATTGCGATGCATACACACATTTTAAAATCATAAAAAAAATTATCCATAAAGTAAACGTAGCATGCTATTTGATATTTTTCCTTTACAAGGAAAACCTATGAATCATAAATATGCTTTTATAATGTTAAATATCAATCAGAACGTCTTCTTCAATCCAAATAATAAATAATTAAATAATAAGTAATACAATGTTAAAAAGTAACCACCATAACAAAAATATTACGATAGTTGGTCTCGCAGAAAAAATAGATGTATCCAGCCCAAAAACATTTTTATAGTTTTTTTTTATTATTATTTATTTATCCTTATGCAATTTAAATATTAGCGCCCAGTTAGAAGATACAAAATATGCATCATACACCATATTATTATAGAATACCTAATACTTAGTATACTTCATATTATATTACAATATCGTCTATAGTCTGTGCAACGAATGCCGATTAAAGTCATTTATTACAAAAGAATATAACAAAGGATTTGTATAAATACATTCTTCATATTTATATTTTGTTCTACCTGATAAAATATGTTTATTTGCAAACATATTTAAATATAATAATTGTACCTTTAGGTATTAGATGGACTGGTTTATTTAAAATTAAATATTTTATCCTACGTCCTCTACAGAATAAACGTAGAATAACTGTTTTATAAAATACCTAAGTTATTTTTCGTATTTGAGACCACAAATTGTATTGTATCTATTATCCAAACTAATATTTAATTTTTCTTGAGAAGAAAAAATATGAATAAATCAGAGACATATTATATTGTACACAATAAGTGTAAATATTATACATTTTTATAACGGTTACTATAAGCCGTATCCGGTGTTCTTCGACTTGTGCAAAAAAAAATACGAATAGAAACTTTATTAAGTTATTTTTCTTCGATTTATTTATATATTTTATGTATTTGTCGCTTAATATTATTTCTTATAAAGTTGATAATTATATTTTAGCCTGCAGATAAAAACTCATAAATAAATAATGTCTATAATATTATAGACGACGAGAAACATAAAAAAAAATCACTTCGATGGGAATTTAAAATCTCAAATAATATATATATTTATAATTTATCGTCTCGGGCACATAAATTGATTCATAAACTACTGCGAGAAACGTACCACGTGAACTACTTACTGTTCTAGATAGAATACAATATAGCACCACTGCCACCCATACGTATTTGTTAAACAATAATGAAAGATAAATCCATTGCTACGCCTCGAGCAATATTTTGTAAAAAAAAAATGAAACAGTTCGGCTATATTGTTTGTATGACTAAAATACTTTTGAAATGTATAATATATTTATATCCAACTCCGATATACATGGTTTAGTTTATGCGGATTAACACAAATACTAAAAAGTATTACTTACCATACAATTTCGTAGAATTAAAATATTGTATATTATGATTTTATATACTGTACTAGCTCATTTAATTAGATTTTCACTAGTCAATTTAAATTAATCTAAAGAACGAGCAATTTTTTAATTATACTATGATTAATTTTACAACAGAAAACAAATGATTACTTTATTAAATACCCAAGTTTAAATAAATAAATACGTTTAAAAAAATTATAAAAAATTAATTAATATTAAATATTTTTTTTTATTATTTATTATTAACTATAAATAATTTCTCGCACTTCACTTGAAAACAATAAGGAATAGTTTAATAATAATGTATTCATTTTCGGTATGTTAAAAATAGTATCAATGTACTAAGAAAATTATGGTAATCAAACACGCTATTTCACAAAAATTAAAATTCTAAATGTTTTGTTAAATTACTAATAGTAAATAACCTTCAGACTCTGAATTAATAACTGGTTTAAAACTCTCCAACGTCGCCGTCGTCACGTATATTTAACACTTACAAATTATCATCAATAAACAAATATACTACAATAATTGGTAAATTAAAATTTAGTCAATGCAAGTAAAAAAAATATGCATATCCTATTTTGTTTTTATGCGAAAATACAAATTCACTTTATTACTTTAATTTCTTAGGTAATCGTGAAAAAATCTTGCAGAGGTATTTATGTTTTATTTTCATATTATCAATGATAATACTGGGAATTTCCCTTTTATTATATTATATGAATATTTGTTCTGAAATCGTTTCAGGAACAGCAGAGTAAAATACATTTTCCTTCTCAATAAGTAATAACATTAAACACATTTTTTTATTCAATTCAATTTTATAACCTCTCTACTATATCCAAAGACGTTTTGAATATTGTTTGTGTTTCATCGTTTTTTGTTACTTTACGCATTAAAAAGAGTGAAAAAAAATAATATTCAAAAAGTGATTTATGTATTATTATTTTAACGATGGTGTTTTTTTTTATTAGTTTAATATTATGATATTGTTATATGATATTTGATACTGTTATCACTTTCGGGTATAATAGGGGAGTACGACAAAAGTTTAATTTCGACATAATATGATGTACGTAAATGAAATCATACATTTCTTTGTTCTCTGTTCTAACTTCTAAATGTATTTGGTATTAAGTATTCATACTAATTATAACTTGAACTAAGTATTGTTTGGAATTGTATAGTTTTCCAACAATTTAAGAATAATTACTTAAAATCTGCGTCTCCAAATAATAATAGTCAAATAATGATTTATATGCAAGGTGATTAATTAAAACGTCAACAATCATTATCTCGAAAAGTATGAGGAGTTGAGAAAATATTTTTAAACACATAAAATCATTTGAAATCAATTCCAAAACAGTGTTTGAAATAAAAATATTTTAACTATTTTTATCGCCATTGTATTAATTTTTTTTTTTTAAATGATAGCAAATGCTTAAGAATTTTGATACACAAAATAAATCATATTTAAAACAAGTTAATTAGCTATAAGTATTTTTTTTAAGTTTAGATGAGCTGACTGAAGTGGCATAGGGGCAACTCACAAAATGTAGGTCCCTACTTTGCTCGTCTAATATTTATATTCCTACCAATAGATTATAAATGTAAAATAAGTATTTCTACTAGTTCAAAATTTAATTTTAGTGAATTGTAAGACTTATGCAATTATACTAATTAGAATATGAATCTAAAAAAGTATGTCGTCATTTAAAAAGTAAAAATTATAACGATAAAAAAAATAGTAAAAATAAAGTTGTTTCTTCAAAGTTATTAAATTGTATTAAATAGTACTTTGTAATGACTTCAAATTAAGTAAAAAAAACCCCCCTATATGTTTATATACATTACTATTAATTGAGAAAATGTGTTCTAACCTAAAAACTAACCACTTTAAAAAAAAAAAATTAAAACTATTTAACTAAAAGCGTCGGAAAACCTAATGTTCAAAAAAGAAGTTCGTACCCATATAATAATATGTGGTTTTCGTAATCAAAGTAAATTGTTATTATTTTGTTAGATGTTCAAAAATCAAACGGACTTTGTTACAATTTTTATGAACTAGATTCAGTTCAAAAGAACATCATCAAATCTCGCAGCCTTTAATACTTGGTGTAATAGTGTGTGCACACACACGACGGCTAACACACTTTATTCTTTGAGCGTATACGTTTGACCGGTATGGGACATATTATTATTGTCGCCAAACGACGGTCGCCGCAGTGATTTTACTATATAGTTGAACGTATTTACGTCGTACGAATACGCATCGTTCGTTAGCGAAATCCACTCGACCATAATGATATTATAACGTTATACACGCCATGACATCTGTAACGAGGAGACACGACCATAATATCATAGGTATGAGTATAACGAATGGTCGAGCCGAAATAATATGGACACAAAAATCGGTAGTGATGTTTTCGCGACAGTGTATGATGTTATTATTATGTAGATATAGTGTCCTGCAGGATATGATGACGGACTATACTGCAGGCGCACAACGTGGTCAGGCCGACATTTCCCGGTCGGCATGCCGCGAGGGATTACCACTGTACGAACACAATTTCGGCGGCGGAATAGTCAATTTTTTTTCTCCCCGTCCGGGTAAACTTGTCAATTAGATGCACAAAACGTTAAAGCCCCGCTGCCGCCTCGGCCGTCGTCGTCGCCGTCGCCGTTGTCGTTGTGGTTGTCGACAGGATCCATTCATCATTGTGTCGGCAAACGAGCGCCCTCGGCATCACGCTCTCGCCTCATCTCCTCAACCCACCCCCCAACAAAAATAAAATAAACACACACACAAACACGCTGCTGTAGGTGACCGCTTGAAAAATGGTCGACGGACCCATTTCGCGCAACGTGTAACGAGTACGCGAGCTCTCTGACCCGTCTCCTGTCCGCTACTCTCGCCGTTTCAGCAAAGTCGCGAGCGGAAAGGCATTTCCCCCTAAGCCGCGATCGTCGTTTTTGGACTCATATAATTACGGCAGTATTATAGCAGTGGGGTTCGTTATCTCCTGCGATCGTACCCTCTTTCTGCCCTCTCGCCTCATCTCAAAAACGCGACGCTCTAACACTCCGTTTCTCTCCCTTCTCAGTAACGCGAGTTAACCATATTATTAGGTACTATACCCGACGCGGCACAAGGCCTGAAAATCATGTGTTCCGGTTATACAATATTATTGTTGTTGACCAGCGTCGGTCTTAATAGTATATTATAATATATAGTGTAAATCCTTGTTCTTCCCAATACCCATGTCGCCACCTTAGAACTTTGCAGAATGTATGCGTGCGCGTGTGTGGGGGGGGGAGTACACACTAATAGTGTACATGTACCGGGTCAGAGGTTATATTACTACAAAGATGCGATAGCGGAGTAACCTTTTCGTGACGTGGAGTTAAGTTTGCTATCTAGTATGTACCCCGATATTTCTCAAAACTTATACCGTATCGATTATTGCGGCAACGGGGGCATTCCGACAGATAAACGAAACGCTTTAACACGAAATGTTATCTTCTCAATAATCTTATGTTGATGTGCATCACGTACGATAGAACTCAAGAGACAGAGTCAATATTTTTGCGGGTTAGATAAAAAAATTCTTCTCACGTTTACATAAAAAAAATTTCCCGATACCTTTATACACATATTTGATATATTATGTGAAGTTATGTTTTCAACTTTTCCTGTCAAAAAATTAATTTCTACTCCCTTTTTTCATCCAGATCTCTACAAATAATTTAATTAACCATTTAGGTAAATACTATTTATTAATAAGCGTCTATATATCATTCAAAATTACCGACAACTACGTTTTACAAATTTAAGCATGATACGTCATGTGAAATAAAACAAAAAGTGTTCAAGAATAGTATTTGTCATTTATAGATATTGAACATTTTAACAGAAACTAGCGAGCCTATTGGTTTTACGTTTTGTCTGTACGAGCTTTAAAGTAATAAACCCGTAAACGGTATTTTTATTATTTTTTTCACACTTTTATCACTTAAACATTTTACAAAATTGTGTTTATCACTCGGCCTTTCTAATATAATATTGACATATTTTATAGACCTACATTTCCAGCCTACGTGGATAGTATCAATTTTAATCTTTAAACCTATCAATTCAAACCAGGACGTAACTACTAAGCTTATGTTTCTTAGGAAACTTTAGTCCGTACATTAAGTATAATCCCTTTAAATGTCTCATACCAATTAGTTAAATAAAAAATAAAGTCACAAAAACTAAAATCGATACTTTTATGATAAATCTATAAGATATTAAACAGAAGAATGTTGTTATATTTCTGCAATATTTTTCTTTTGTGAAAATTATTTAGTTAATTAGGCTTATTAAAATTTCTGCCTTTTTTAATTGATTGCTTCTGTAACTCAAATATTTTTACCTATAGAATATCGTACAAATTTGAATGCGCCACACAAATGTACAGACCTTATAATTATTCTGGTCTGATTTACTCCAAAAAGTTTATTTCATACAGTTTTAAGTACCTATATTAACAATTTTAATAAGAAAAAGAACCGTTAAAAACCAAATTAAACATTTTTCAGCCTTACCACCAATAATAAACATGTTTTTAGTTTAAAGATTTTATATTTTTAAATGGCTGTAATTAGAAAAAGAACTCATTTGTTCTGTTTATAGCGTACGTATTTTTTAAAAATTACAGCTCACTTAGACTTTATTTTAAATACACCTTGGGTATTACACTTTAGAACAAAATAATTATTTTAGTATTCAGTTATGCGTATAAATAACGTTATCAATAATATTATGTGATTTTTAAAAAACTACAATTTTTAATGTAGTAAAAGATCACATAACATTATATAAAGTTTAAGGAAATAAGTATTAGTGTTTTTAGTGCATGCATGTCTAAGTATCTTATTGGTTATCTATAATACTGAGATGTACGCCAGGTTTTGATTTTAAAGAGGGAGAGGTATACTTAGGAATGTTATTCGGCACCTGTATAAAGATCTAGTTAAATTTAACCGTCTCCAGACATGTTGTGTTTATAATATCGCGTCAACTGACTGTATAATGTATAACATGTGGTAATGCTTTACGTTTCTGTTTGGAAACTATTTAAATCGACTGCACATGATAGGCATATATTATATATGTATAATAGATATATGTTACACGGATTTAAATTGAATACAATAAACTTTCTTATATGGTGTTCCTGACAGCACTCTAATCGCCTATTATCCCATATATGAGTATAGTAAGAAAGTTAAATTTTCGTCTTAAAGCCTCGCTGCACGACCACATCGGAGAGGATGTGTGGGCTAGATGAAAGGTGGGGTGAAAGATTTAATTAATTTTAGAAGGCTACCTTAAATGCTTATGAAAACCATTTATGCAACACATAACATCTTTGACTTAGACAAATTGCACCGTAATCTTCGTCGCATTATCCGAAGAGCTTTGCGAACAAAAGTTCCATACGGAAGCGGTGGTGGTGGGATGTAACAGTATTGATAATTACTTACTTATCTGAAACTAAGCCGTGTTTATGTGACGACAATATCTGTCTCCAAAATGAACGATACAAGTTGTCCAACAACAACCCTTCCTCGGTTTCCCCGGAGGATATAATACCAGATTCGCAGACAGTTTCAAAATCTACAGGAAACTATATTCAGTTATTAAACTCGTCAGCTATATAGCTAATACATAGAAATATCATAATTTCCGATCATTGTTCCACCATACACACAAACACATGCACTGATGATTTTACGAAAATACCTAAAATTACAAAAGAATCGTTTCGCTCTATTTTTTTTTTTTTTGTAACGTAATTTGATTGTTTTACGTAAATATTTTTTTAAAAAATTATTTAATTTAATTTTTTTTTAACAATTTTAATACAATTATTGAGCATAACTTCGCTGTATCTATGTAGGGCTGTTATTTTATTCACGAGACGTGGACTGTAACCAAAAAAACAAATTAAACAACACGCAGCACGTTTGACGATATTCGTTTCACGGGATTAAACCCACACGCCGGTCATATTTGAGTGAATAATCGCGCTAATAATTTTAATAATATATATATATATATTAAACCCGTTGCCATTCGTTTGTTTTTCAAACGAAATCACATAAATCAGTCAATTATAATTTTTATTTATATTTAATAATAACAAGGACTTTGTACATTAAAAATAATAACGAGAACAAACGAAATCACAGCGGAGTTAAACATATCGTGCATATACTCTATCAGTTTTAACAAATAGCTTATAATATTTATGTGTTGGCCGATAGTAGTTTGTTGCACCACATATTATATACAAACATTCATGCATAATAAGGTAAAAAATTATTTTATTATTGTCAATATTATACGCTCGCTGAATTAGACGAATTACATATTATTAAAACCACTGTTTTGCGCGTTCCAGACTTTCAATTTTGCCAATCAAATGAAGAAATGTATTTCTTTATAGAAATTCAATACTGAGAAATAAATTACCATTAAATGTTGGAAGGAAGTAGGGTAACAAAATCTAATATAGATTTTTAATTGATACTATAAAAAAAAAAATTCTGAAATTACTATAGTAAATTTTGTTGTTAAAACAAACAACAACGAAAAGGAAAAAACGATCTAGTCTTTGTTTGGATCGAAAACCTAATTAAAATGATAGTATATATAATATAATACAATTGCATTACAATTTAAATTAATAAAACTGTTTTAATAGGATAAGGACACAATATCAGTTTCTTGAATCCGTTGCCATATTTAGTTCCTTCTTTATTGTCACAAATTATGATTTCATGAACATACTCATACAATTTATTACAAAATAAATGTATCACTAAAAATGCAGATCTTGAAAAATGTAAAAAACATATCTCAATTTTGAATTTGATTTCATTTATAGATTTTTAAAATACTTTTTATTATTTATGTGGGTTTTTATACATTCGTGTGTTTATTTATCATTTTTTTATTATATAATTTTAAGTTTTTTAATTTTTTTTTATGTTTTATATTTTTTTTATGAGTAAAATACTTGAAAACACTCAAGTAAAATTCTGTTGAAAGGTAATTTTGAAAAAAAAAAAAAAGATAAAACGTAACTACTCTCAACAATAACAATGTAACTTTATAAAAAATGAAAAATGAAAAAATTATCGGGTCTTTTAGCCGAATTCAAACCTAATTACGATAAAAGTGTGTAATATACATGTATGATGTACATTATATTAATATCATCCAAATGAATTAAATTAGTTTCGAGAAAACTATTACCTCGCCCGTATCACTTTCTAGGAAAACGTAATAGAAATAACAATTTCTATAGATCCAATAACTTTCCTCTAGATATAAAAAAAATAAAATTGTATGAGTATTTAAATGTGTCATTTAGCATTTAAATATTTTGTCTTCGTTTGTGTTTTTAAGAATATAAGTAACATTTTAGTTTATTTATTTATTTGAATGCTTGTGTATTGTTTCATAATATTAAAACAACTTATGAATTAAAAATGAATTCTAAACTTTAAGTCTATAACACGATTTTTACTTGGTTTACCTAAATATAGTTATATTAAGCTACAATAAAAATAGATGCTCAATAATATGTTGTTTTGAATTTCCTACCCAAATCGCCTTGTTATGAAAATTGGTACAAAAAAGGGAAAGTCACGTGGTAAAAAACTGAGTATTACACAATTTACACTTAAGTCGACTGTTGGGAAATTAAGCTTATGTGTATTATTAAATTAGATTCAAACGAATGTATGCGCATAACTTGATGTTCTATTTTTTATTTCTTTTAGTAAATTTATCAATAAATAAAAATTTATTTTTTTATAAATTAACTTTTCTCAAAATGTTTGATTAATCTATTTTTGGTGCATGTATCTACTATAAGTATAATTATAATTTTTAGTACATTTTAACTTAAACAACTATTCTTTTTCCACAATACATGTAAAAATATTGATTATGATTTATGTATAAATGTATGTCTGTCTGTGATTGGAGATACAAAATAATATGAGTTTTGCAACATAAATTTAAAGTAAAATAACTATTGATTTATGAAAATTACTGATTTTTAATTATTAATGTGTAAGCTAACTACAAAAATAAATCTTCAGTACTATATACGATACTTAGTACTTAGTAAAGTCAATATGTTTAATGTTTATGAATGTATTAAAATACATGACTAAAATATTGTTTAGGCTATAAAGTTATTAGTATGTAACTTTGTATCTACAAAATCTGTAAACTCTGTTAAACATTTTGGAATAATTATTGATAGCTTTTAAAAATGGAATATACAAGTTGATTTATTAATTAAAAAAGTTAGATGTATGTACAGTAAATTAAAAATACTTAATAGTATTTTACTACGAAACATAATAAGGATGGTTTTATGTACACTAGAACAATCGGTGTATTCTTATGGAATATGTGCGGGGTCGGTGCCTAAGTACATTAAAAATGTTAGAAACATCAATAAATCAATCGTTAAGGATTGCATAAAATAGTAGTGTTAAAACAAATACCGATATACTTTAAAGAAATTATAATTTAAGAATATTAAAACAACTACATGCAAAGAAAATTTTGCTAAATTTATATCACTTGAGGTGTAGTGAAGTTTGTTTTACTCATAATATTATCTTACCCGACAAATACAAAACAATGTTTTTAGATTAAATAAGTGTACAGATTATAGAATTTGAGAAAAGAAATCCTTTAAATATTATCATTGGAATATATAATCAATTTGTAATTAACATCAATTATTTTAATAATTTTAATAGTTACAAATATCTATTTTTATGTTGTTGTTTTTGTAAGATACTAGTATTCATTATTAGTTATTATTTTTATTTTTTGATTGTATATATAATATATATAATATATGTATAGATATTTTTATGTTTTAGTTTTTTTTCGTATATATTGTATATTTTTATTTTTTTTACAATTTAAGTTAAAAATTGATATATATTTAAGAATACAACTCTGTGTCTCCTCCACAAGCTTTGCTTTTTGAAGACATTATCATTTCAAATTCATATTGTTATATTTAATTTATGTATATTTGTGAAATGAAATAAAATAAATGTAATATTATTATTACTATAATAGAGTAAATTTTTTGCACAGGTCCATTGTAAACTCAGGTAACACTTAAAAAGTTTTCACATACAAAATAAAGCAAAGTACCTACAAGTATTTGTAAAACAATAATAATAATAAAAATATATTATATTATTTTAAAGTGTTATTCTCTAGGTAATTTAAATTTGGACAAGAAAAATGAATATATTACATACAATATAATAGAAAAATAAACAAGTTCATTTTATCAGTGGCTCGTAAAATTATGGAAATGATAAAAATTTGACATTCTCGAAACACAATCTACGTTAAATTTCCTACCTCTCAACATTACGTTACATAAATCAATTGAAAAGTAATACAATATTTTATAGGATTTATAGAAATAAAATTGTGTAGATAAATCGCAATTCGTTTTACAAGCTTTATACTTTTAATATACGTTTTTTAAAAGTAATATTTAATTATATTACAAATTCTACACGGTTATTCATTTACTAAGATTTTATTTACGGGCTTGTGCAGTACATTGGACATTGGTTCAACTATTTAACCACTTACTAATCTTATCGAATCAATTTTTCAATGTCTGTACTTTTTAGTGATCCGTCATTGCCCTTAAAAATCAAACTTTTCACCACCACACTTCTGTTGTACGTCTTAACCGACGAATAACTGATTTTTGGTGTTACCTTCTATCCTTAGTCTCGGACGAAAATATTTGGAACGTTTTTGGTCGAAAACCGAAGAAGTTTCAACAATTTTTATTTGACCGCAATTAATCTATCGAGCAGATGACAATTTCCGTCGAAAATCTATAATTTTTTATCAGATTTACACGTACCTGCGTGGATATAAAATATATAGACGTATCAGATATATTTTCCAAGGGATACTGAACACTGCAGTCGCTCTATATTTGTGTGTTTTTTTAGCTGAGAGAAAATATATATATATATAAATATATTTCATTTTTTTCAATGTATACAAAAATAATTACACCCAACTTTTTCGCACCGAACCAAAAACTGGTAGTGCAATGTAGTATAATACATACTTTCAATTCACGCGCATTCGGTCCGCGTTCAGTCTTTACCGACATAAATCACTGTCTGAACAGAAACCAAACATCTTTAGTAAATTTATATCGGTACACCACGAGTTCAATATTTTACGCTAAAACAAAAACTAAAAGTAATACGCGCGCACGCACGCACATCGCCATAAACCAATATCGCGTCGTCCTCGTCTTCCCGGCCGTTTTGCGCTTTTCCGCGGTACTGAAAATGAAACAGCCCCTGTCGCGAATGGCATAAACTTTAGAACGCAAACTGTCGAGTGGAAAATACAAGCCGGCCGATGCGATTTGCATATAAATAATACGTCTTACCGACAACACCGCTAAAATGTCCGTACCAAAAAAAAATGTATATTTAATTATTACATTAATAAAATCGTCTGATGGATTTTATTATGATTTCGTTTTCTTTATATTATTTTAAATTATACAAGTACGTCAAAACATAATAAATGGTACGTGCATTGATGATTTACCTAACCTATATTACGTTATTATGAATACGGAAATACAAAATTATTTTCCCTTGCGTGTGTGGTGGGAGCGTACGTAATTTACGTCGACGTCGCATAACTATGTAACTTTTTTAATTTTGAACTCGTTTTTCATTTTACATATATACGATCCAATTAATTATTACGACGATACACTCATAACTACCACCACAACCACTACCCTCGCATTGAAAAAACCGTGGAGGGGGAATGGAATGGTTTAGACGATTTTTATTTTTTTGGGGCGCTCAACGATGACGATATAATAATAACTTGCACGCTGAAACGAACTTGACAACGAGACGCGCACTCGTAATCCTATCGTCACTCACCCCCCCCCCGCCCCTCCCCCCACCTGTTCTGTCAGTATACGGCGGGTGTACTATCGAATTCGGCCTCTTAGCATTTTAACGGATTTAAAAACTTAAAACTTAATCCGATAGTTTGTCAAATTACACTTTGTTTTGAGCAATAAAAACCCAGAAAAATTAGATCACTTTCATCTGTTTGGAGAACTTTTAAAGTTTTCATTATTCATAGTGGTGTTCGTTGAATATACCGCAAGACATATTTGCTGTCGTTTTACGAGGTGCTGTAGTATTACGCTTACGTGCATATTAAAATTTCTACGAAATTGAATGACGAGTAACAACAATAACAGTATCACATTAACGCGTGTGAATTGAGCAACATTTAAACGTATATAGGAATAGGTACACACATATATTATGGGTACATAGGTCGTTTTGGCCGTTACACTCGTAAGAATAAATCGTGATAATCGTGGAATGACAGTCAGATATATGAAATATAAAATAAGTAACGGTAGTGAAATTTTAGTACTAATATAAAAACCAGCTCTTCCGACTATGGGAGGATCGAGTCGTTGAGTGGTCTTCAACGTTTAGATTATTTCGGGAAAACACAATTTGAATATTATTTGGACCGTTTCCCGTAGTCAACATATTCTGATTACTGTCAAACGTCCAAAAAAACAATCGCAAAACCGACAGCTGGTGTAAAGAGTGAAAGAGACGTCCGACTTCGCAGGTTCATCGTCTGCAGAGTCTGGCGGGTACTCATCGCCTCACTTAGCTCACATAATATTATTATCAGCGCAAAACAATGGAACCTATACCTAATTAAGCCGATAATTACGATAAATTTGAGTCTAACGACGAATCCGACGGGTTTAAAAGACTTCTCTGGGCTGAGCTACTCGGGTTAGGACCGCCCTCGCCGAGATTTCTGATCAATATATTTGTCGGTAGTTTTGTGTGCGATATAATATTATACGCATATTATTATGATCAGTGGCCGTACCCGATTTGTAAACAGAAAACCCGAAACGCGCCGGGTGCGGGTATATGCAAACACTCGGGACTCGGGACTCGGGAGATAGTGCGGCGGCGGCGGCGTAATGCGTACGTGTGCACACACGTCGTCAAGTCTGCGGCACATACACGTGCGTACGCCAAATGTCAAATCTCGTATGTTTATGAATTTTGTGAAATTCCCACGCGGAACCGCTGCCGTTGGCTTTGTCGTCAGATTTCCCCGGGGTCGCTTATTATTATTATTATTTCTTTTTTTTTTTTATCCTCTATTATTTCTTTTCCACGCCGCCGCCGCCGACCCGAGCAATTCACTCTCGCGACCGTAATCGTCGGTGTCCGCCGCGCAAAGTTTTCGTCGAACTTCCGAGACGGCGGCAAAGGATGGATGAGCGACCCCTCGCAGACGAAAAGTGTAGAAATACACCACTCACCGAATACGGAGCGGCAAGACACATAATCCGTTTTTCGTCTTCATGTACAATATTTGTATATAATATAATAATAATATGTATATTTCGTTACCGTTCCCGCGAGGTTGTGCCGTGGTATTTTTCATTTGTAGTTGTCGAGGCGACCACGGGCGCAATGTAACATTATTACCACAGTATTGTGATGGAACACTCCCAAACCCCCCATCAACCATCACCACAACATTATCCGCGCGTATTGATTCGTCGAAATCTTCCGTGTCGACCGCCCTTTTTTTCCGGCGTCTACGACAGCAGAAAACGAAAAAACAAAAATAATAGATATACCCCGAGTATTATTGCCGGTCCGTGTTTTCACTTTAAAAAAAAAAATATCAACTCTGTTCTCGGTCGTCCCGTTCAATATTTTAACGCGTTTCCCAAAGTTAAAGTTGCGATACCCGAATACATATTTTATATGCCAAAAAAAAACTTCATCGGGATTCACCCTATATCATCACTATATTTATAATTACAATAAATACGGCAGTCCGTATGTGATAATATTATTTTTACACCTGCTGGTGGGTGTATCGTTGCGTTGACTTATCGTCAATACAGCGACATAGCTGTACCCTCTAAAATCGATATATTCGCATGGGCTCTCGTTTATCCACTTCGGCTCCCACGTTTCACTTGAATGTGGCCGTATCGGCTCCTACTCGATAGCAGTGGTATGAACGTATCGGCTCCCAATTAACAACATTTTACTTCCCATTTATATGCTGAGGATGGGCTACAGTGAGGCGAAATTCTCTGTAGGCATGGTTAAAATGTTGTTGACGTTTAAAATAAATAAATTAAATAAATCTAAAAAATTGTGTTGACTTTTAAAAAATATAAATAAGACAAATCTAAACAAAATTGTCTGAGAGTGAATACTAAACAACTTGTGGTTTGAACTTGAAGCTTTAAATACGTTTCAGCCTGTATCTGCTTCAAAATGTCCATGAAATGGAAATGTTAGGATGAGCAGCCGTGAACTCAACATTAAATTTTGAGTTCACGCAATACGCCTTCATTAACGTCTAGCAGGAGCCAATACGGTATCATCCGCCAAAATACTGGGCTTGATCTGGTGGTTAGAGGAGGGTTTTCTCGATAACGCGAATAAAAAGCAAGCACTTAGTCTCGCTAGAGTATGTGTCTCTCCGTTTATTGAGCACCAGACTTACTTGCAAATTATTATTAAACACGTTATTATTTATGCTCAAAACGTGATTAATTCCTTCATCACGTGACGTGGGAGAGCGTTGTCATGGGAAGCTTAAACGTGCGACGATGGTATTACGCACACAAGCCGGGGAATTCGTCGATTTCGAGATGGATGACACGTCGTTTTAATACTTTGCAGGCTGTCTCAAAAAATAAACCTTTTCTTTCTACAAAACGAGGTTTGGCGACGATGAGATTTGATTTTAAATTATTTTCACTGGACGACTCTAGAGAGACGAGTGCGTGTTTTCGAGATGTGTGATGGAATAATACTATTATATCATATAAATAGATTATATATGATCCACCGAGATTCAGAAAAAACACAGCTACAGACCCACAATCAGACGAATAAATAATAATAATATTGACGATTGACGGCATTGTTATTCATACCTTTGACGCTTTAGTCTTCTTTTTCTTCTCTCTCAGATCACCCGCTATTTCTCTATCCAAGTAGGTGTCGAAATACAACAGTGGTGATATCAGGCGTTTGTTTGTCGGCTTATAACCGAGAACAGTTTTCTTTCAGTGAATGACGATTTTCACTTTAAATATCATAAAATATCGTTTGAAATGTGTTAAACGTAAATTAATAATAACGAAAAAATTATATTATATTATACGAAATTATCCGAAACGAACGTCAACTTCAACCGATAGTTACATTGATCTCAGTATGTCTGTTGCCTAAACGAGGGAAACCGAGAAACGACGTGACTCGCATAATATTATCCAGTGACGGGTAACAAATCGCTATTAAACAAAAATTAAGTGTGTTATTGTATTTTATTTAACAATTTATAATATACTATTTTATTATTTATGTTGAATAACAACATTTAAATGTATTATATACGCATACTTAATATACATGCTATACATGTCATAATTTTAAATTATTATTTCTTGAAAGTAAAATATAATAAAACCTTTTAACTTCCAAATCGCACAAATCATACACTCCCTGTATGCTTAAATTGTAATTTTTTTAAACAGTTATTCTATCGGCTACTTACTACTAAGCAAATTCTAATCCTTTACTACTCTACTATAGCAGTGTTTCCCATTAGAAAAGACGAATAAAAGATATATAAATACCTAACAAATTATTGAAATATAAATACACTTTGATGTAAATATCATTTGGCTATTTACCAAAAACAAATTACTTACAACCGTCGGCTGTTTACGCAAAGCATTATTTTCCAATGATCAAACACACGCTTAGACTATACATATAAAATAATAATATTATATATTATTATATTCCTTCTCCGTCGATACTCAAAATATCACATCCGTCCGAGAAACGATCCGATCGGAAGCTGTCGCAGCGAGACAATAATATTTCTATAACCGGGTGAATTAAAATCAGTGAACGAATTTTTTACTCGGTCACCACGTGTGTTTTTCTAAACTCGAAATTCTTTTTTCCGTAACAGTTTTTCTACAAAAATTTATTTCAAAAATATAATTATATAACAATTTAATATGTGCTCTCGGTTGTGTTGCAAACGGTATTAATAAAAAATTGTTTTTCCTTACATTATATAATATAGTTTTATCCCAGACAGGATTCACGGAGACGAGCAATAAACATTTTGATAACAGTCCGCTTCTCATATTTCCCACTGTAGAGTTATTATATATTCATTTAGTTTTTTTAAGCGTTTAAATTGAGGCTCTTTGTTTAAAAAACAAAAAACTGGATATTATTAATATTTCAGTTTTTAATGTTTATACGACATCGGTTGGTTTTCATTATTTATTTTTTGGTTTGACATTTCTCATGGATAATTTATTTAATACACTTCTAAATATAAGATTATTATATAATATTAGAATATTAAATATTGTACTTAAATAAAAAAAAACTAATACTTATAGTATAATAATAATACATGTACAATTATTGAAATACATAAATACAATATTAAACAATACAGAATACAAAAAAATCGTGCCTATGCATCGTTGGTTGATTTAGGAAACAGTATTATACATATTTTATTCCTAATATAGTGAAGCGCGAAGATTAATATAAATACAATTTATAGGTACATAAATACATTTTTAAGTAGTGTTTGGAATAAAAAATAATAATCGCAAAATGTTCAAAACATCTACGGCAATACGGAATACATGTATTAGGAGAAAAAACTAGAAATCGTCGGTTATTTTTTGAAATCGTATAACTTTGTTGGTGAAACGAACAGCAATAACGTCCTTCCTGGCTAGTAGTAAACAACTTCGTACCCGTCGTCTGAGAGATTTCCGAATTTATCAGTCACGATGTCGGGAAACATTCAAATTTAACTTATTAGCAATTCAGAGTTAAATTCGTTTACAATCACCTAACTACACGGAAAAAAATGGCCCCAATTATCTGCGTTGACCATCGTCACACCAAAACAGTTGCTGTACAACCTATACTCGAAGATATCCTAAAAAACACAATCGCGCTGATGAAGAAAATCGAAACACTTTTACTTTTTGTCCCAAAACGTGATGACCGATACAAACAGATTTTTAAAAAAACACGCTTCATTGTAAAATCAATATATTTCTCGCTTCGCTCAGAATCTAAAATGTGTGCATGATAACGACTTGGCATTAAAATTACGATGATGTTTACTAATTTTGAATTTTTCGCAAATTACCAATAAACAGATTTTGTTCACTTATATTAACTGTCAAAGCATAGTTATTATCTTACTAGACGTACCTAATATGATAATGGCCAAATAATTTGTTCTAAAAAGTCATTAATAATGCATAACATGGCTGAACTTTGTATCATTTATATATTTATTACATGCCAATGGAAAATAATTAATTTTTGAATTCGTAAACGTGCGTGTATAGTATTTTAACCCTACTTCAATTATTAAGGATTAACTTCTGATAGCGACGGTTCGTCACTTTTATGCATTTGTTTTTAATATCAAACACTACTCCAACTGACCAATCCGCCGGCATAGCAACCATACACACGTTGACCCACTTGCTTGCGATTTTTTTTTTTTTTTTTGAGGTGGTTTATATCAGAACATAATATTACCTAGTAAAGTTTTATACTTAACTGTTATTTATGATGTTTAAAACTTTTGTCAGGAACATTTCCCTTATATTTTCTAACGTATTATTCACCCGACTGTTACCCGTCTCCCATTTAACAATTGTTTCACCGCCGTAAAACGTTGTAATTAGCCATGTCATTTTAGTTCTACGTAGTTTTTTTTTTTGTTTGTTTTGCATTACACTAACCGCATTAAACATCTGTTCGGTTAATCACCGCGAGTTTATACACATGAAATATGATATATTCTAGTAACGTCTTGGGGTGTAATTATAAAAAAAACGTAACTCGTTTATTTCTTTAAATAATGCAAATATTTGTTGTTTTTTTTTTAATTTAATACGAGAGTTTAGAGTAAAATTATCAGGGGTTTCGTGCTACATACAATTTTAAATCAATTATAAATAATTTGAAACAATGATTCTGACCTGAGTTATTTGACCAGAAAAAAAATAGTCATGTTTTCATATAAATAGGAATCTGCTAAGTTTGCTAACATTACTATATTAAATTACCATTTACTAGGTATATCATCGAATATCTACAAACTTTGTTTACAATATTATTTTAAAAATTGGTTATATTATTATAAACGTTAACATTTCCTGCTATTAATAAATTTAAAACCATGACTAAACCAATTGTTAATAACAAATTCAACATTAGCCAAACTATTTTGATAATGTGAAAAAAAAATATGATTAAGTCAAGAATAAGTTATGATATACCATCAAATAAGTACAAAATAAACTATGCATAAACTATAGGTCAAGACCCTGTTCGATATCATAATATTATATTTAAAGTTAATTTATACTAAATGAATTGTTATTATATTAAATTAATTGTATTTTATTAAATGTATTAAACTTAACATACATAAAAATAAAAAATAAAGTTACAATAAAACCTATAATAAAACAACAAAAATATTTTTAATAAAAAACAAAGAATTATTTATTTATACTTACATACATCCTTGGGATTTTAAATTGCCAAAACGTTGGAAGATTTACATATTAGTATCACATTTCCTTTTACAAGAACATATTTGTATAACCTTGAATTTTGACCACTTTCTTTAGTACTTGGGCATCTGACTTGCAATTTTCCTAAATAATTTGGAAAAGTCTGACACACAACTCAAAGATACTTAAGGCAATTGTGACAAAGGACCATAATTATTACCAAGTCTATGGAATTTTTTATTCTTAATTGAAACAACAGCAAATATTTTATTCTTGGGGCCATACGGCTTCAATCAACATCAAGTAAAGTAACACTCACTGATGTTATTAAAATTTTACAGAATCAAAATAAGTGGTAGAAACAGATGAAATTTAAAAATGTAATATTATGTTCACAATACAGTGATAATATTAAAATTATGTAGGTATAATCACGTTAGCCAAAATGCATCGCTAACATCAACATTATCCAACTGTTAGCACTACCTATGACATATAAATAGTTATATAGGTAAATATCATCAAAAAGATTTTATTATAATTCAATTTAAATTTAAGAGATTTAAATATTTTGCTTTATTTTTATTATTATCTTCCTTTTTTTCAGTTAATGGATCATTTTTTTATTAAATAATTAATTTAATGTACATAAACATCAGTTTCAAATATATAATAAATATAATAACTATTAAATATCCAATACAGATAAATCAAAGCATCAATATGTATCAAAGTTATGAAACTTCTTAGACATAAGATTTATATTTTAGAAATCTCCCGGTATTAGTAATTGTTCTTGTAGAAATGCATGGTTTATAGTTACACTATCAAAAATAGTACCATATTTGAATTCTTTGAAGTAAATTATTCAAGTTTATATCAGTTTGGAAGCTACACAGCAGTATGTATAATAGTTCAGTAAACAATGCTCATAATTTCTTCATATTGCTGGATAAAGTTTATACAACTTTTCTTGAATATTTACTCGTCACTCGTCTATATGCAAAAACATAAATTATATTTAATAACACTAAAAATAAACTGATGTACAAACACATTTCTATCATCAGTTACATTTAAATACTATGCATGAAAAAAAAATTTTAAAAATGTATCAATAAACACTATTTTATAAATTCATATTTATATTACGTTACACTGAAATGGTTATTCAATAATATATTATATAATATAATACTATAATATATTATAGTAGCGTGTTAAAGTAATTAAATGTATACAAGTGATAATAATTATAAGTAGATTTATATATATATTTATATATATATATTATATTATAACAAAAACAAATAAAAGTCTCTAATAATTTATCAAAAGTTTACGGTTAAGTAAAATAGTAGTTTTTTTAACTGAAGTAAATTTAATCGTTTTGTTTAACAGTATTAATTCTTATGGTATCAATTCGATTTTTTTAAATCAAACCATGTCTTTAGTTTTTGAAAAAATCATAATCTAAACCATTGCCATGACTTCAATAAAGATTGAAAGGCTTGATCACATATCTTCTAGTTATTACGGTCACTGATTAATGACAAATTACTAAATTGTTGGTTAATTTTTTTTCACCATAGTGAGTATACAAAAACGTAAGATTGACTATTTGTCAAAAGTCACAGTCAAAACCAATACGTTAGAAAGTGATGGCTAGTTGTTAGCTTAAAAATAATTTATTACTTGATTGTGTGGTATTATATTGGATGTGATTATTCTATAAACGATGCATATTTTTTAATTTATCGCACTGCTGATAACGATATTATGTTTTATAAATATAATTAATACAGATAAATCCACCACGTGAAATGACTTACCAATACACACAGTCGTATAAGTATATTACCTGCTTCGTGCTACTCTTAGCCACTAAAATTATGAAATATAGAGTATTCATAAGACCACACCAATAAAATATTTAAGTACCAACATCATTGTCCAATTATCCCTTTTCAGAAAATATTGCAATCGGTCGGGAGAAAATGTTCTTTTTATTTGACAGCTTATTAACGTTCCTTAGTGTAAATTATTTTGTCAAAGAAAACATTTCAGTAGAAAAAAACAAGTCAAACCCTGCCAATGAATAATAATAATGTTTTTTTTTTTTTTGTGCGAAGTGTTGACCATGAAATATATACTGATGACGTTGAAATGATATAACTACATCGGTGTCCCATTGTTTTTATAAGTTCTTGACGTATTCACAAAACTACTTTATGCATTTGAAAAAACACACGTCTGTCTGTTAATCCGTAATAATATGTCCTCGAAACTATATTATGATTACGTAAACAAATTACTTGAGTCTTTTTTTAATCAATTCCCCATAACTCCTGCTCGAGCTATACTTTTCGACAACAAATCGTGATGTCGATTCTTGCATTATTTCTTTGTCAGCAAAAAATTGTGCAAGGCAAAATCATATCTGGGTTCCCATTTACCATTGAAAACTATTCAGGTGCAGCACAATAGCACATGGGTCGTCTGTTGCTGTCCTCGCAGCATACGACTTACAGTCTTTGAGTGTAACACACGCATTATTATTATACATAAACACTCCGCGGCCGCAGACTGGTAGACTAAATTAGGTAACAATAAAATATGATCGCACGATGACTGCTAATGGCTGAGACACCGTATTTAATAAAATATTTTTACCTGCATTTTACTTTTTATGATTTTTTAAAAACATAATTATAAGGTATATTTTAATGATATTGCACATCGATGAATTTCGTTTTGAATTCGAAATTAGTGAAATAGAAATTTCATTCGAGACATCCATTCTAAACACAACATTTTTTATGGACATGGTCTTATTGCATATTTGAGAACAAATTATGAATTCGACTAAATGTAATACCTATAATATATTGTTTAGATATGATATTTTAATATGAAAAGTTTTTTTTTCATAATTTCTTCAAAAACAATATATTTTCTTTATAAAGCTTATCTATTTATTTATTTTTCCGAGATTTATATATTATATTTGTTCATATACCTACAATTTTAATATTTCACGCATACTTTTTATTACCTTTCAACACTATCATTTAACCCGTATACATAATTGCAGTACATTCATTTTATTACGTTGCTAAGTTTTTTTTCACGATTTCACATATTATGGGATTTTTAGTACATATTTCATGGTTAGGTACTTATTGCTTATACTATCCACGGGGTTATTGCAAACCATATCTCATTTTAAATTCCATAATTTTCGATTTGAATAACGTTTGATTTGGATTAATAGTCGTTTATGTTTAAAAATAAATTCAATTAAATCATTTTTTTTTCCTAAACCAAAATCATCAGTGATATACAAACAAATTCTAAAATTTAATATTTTCCCTGGTTAAATATTTTATGAAATTCTGCTTATTGAAATATATATTTCAAAAGGTTTAATTATTTTTTAAATAGAATTCATTTTACAAGTGATTAACTGAAAAAACAGATGTAAAGTACACAGGTTTACAAGTTCCGTTATTGTTAACAAAACATTTTTATATACTATTTATGTGTTCAATAATGCGGCTGACTGCCTAACATAATATCCGATTTAGGTTAATTACGTTTTAAATTTTATATGTCCATTATGCATGACATTAAAGCGATACCTAAAAAAAAAAACACGAAAATGCATTTTATTTAAAATCATACTCTGTTAAAATCTATTTGAATTACAAAATACAAAATATATACGAAATACTTTATTTTAAATACTGCCCATCCCTGATTAAAGTTTTTGTTTGTGTTTAACGAGGCTTAATTTTGTTGTTTATTTGACTTTTATGAACGATGTTGATTTTGATCGTTAATTACAAGAAAATGGTTATTATTAATCCATCACGGATTATGTACAAGAAAAAATACAATTAGTTGTTTCCAACAACTACTACTCATTTTTAAGATATTTAATAATGCATTATTAAATTTAACTGAAATGCTTATACGCACATTTTACAATAGAATGTTTGTACCACAATTCATTAATTATTTATTTTTAAATTTATCAATAAAAAATATTTATAATTTAAATTTAAAATATTAAAAATACATTTTGTCATCCCATCATTCAAAATTGCAATAAAACCAATATTTACTTCCATTTCATTTAAATATTTAAAATACGATAGTGCACTTTCATTTTATTTATTAATATACGAAATAAATGCTCAATTATTCATAATATTATTATGTTTCGGCCATATTGATATTTCAGTGTAACTAAAGTGATTTCCTGAGGATATTTTAAGCGAATATATATCACATTATTTTAAGGTTCTTATTATCCAAGTGCACTGTTCGTCGACCCTCCCTAAATGTTTTTCAAATAAATATTGCGTCGATTCCACTTACGATTCAAATACCTAATAATTATTAGATAACTAATCGAATTTTTACCTTCCAAAATCAGTCATGGTCATATTATGTGTCACGTTTAATTAATTAAATCTAACGAATAATACAGAATAAAAATAATTAATTTAAAAAAAAAAAATAAAAAATGGGTGATTAGTGGAAGGACAACAAGGTAAAACGGTAATGGGAAGCACACACGCGCTACCCCGAAAATCGGCTATTATAGGACTTCCGCGTACGAACGTTACAAGACGGACACCGACATTAAACTCCACCAAGGAACAAATAAAACGGGTTCAACACGAATGGAAACGACAAAACAGAAACACAAAAAAAAAAAAAAATAGAAAAAAATACTGCACTTCCTAAGTGAATATACGCCTAAGGCCCGACGACGCCATTCCGTTACCTGTTACGCGCGCGCGTAAGTCCTCGAGGTCTACAATTACATTTTGAGTAAGTACACACAAACTAACACGCGGCAGACGTCAGAACTTTGCGCCACAATTATTATTATAGTTTTAAACTTTTTACTTTGCGCATTTCTCGGCGATTCTAGAGATTCATTTAAATTACGTACGCTATTTGTAAGTTTTATTTAATGTTTTAGCGGCGCACAAAAGGAAACTTGTATGAAATATTTTATAGGTAGTTATCGCGAAATGAGACGCCGCAGACGCCGCAGAGACGGGCCGGGTTTGCTTTCTTTATTATTATTCCACCTTGGCGGAACGAAACAAATCAAAAATTCAAACAAATCCCAAACGGCGGCGGAGTTATTGGAATACATTTCGGCCACTTAACCGTGCTTTGTTTGTTTTTTTTTTCACAATCAAACAAATCACCGAGCCGAGCGTGACGTCAATAAACACGACGAAATAAATGCGAAAACTTTCCGATGAAATTCTTGTTTAATACCGTTGTTGCGTTCATCCCGGCGGCACCGGTTCGCTAAAACAATATTTTCGATATGACAATATATTCACTATATATACACAATAATCCCAGCCCCTCCCCTCACTCACCCCCCCCCCCCCGTCCCACCGAGATTATCTGACGAATGAATCTTTTGTAGTTTCACTCGCACGCACATTAGACCGATGACTTCGGGCTAAACCTGTAACAACATTGCTGGCTCATCCGAGCTGTTGCCCGTCGAGGAAGGTCGGCTGTCGGCATGCTATGCTACTACTATATTGAGATGAGATAAGATATAAAATATTATTATATTGTAGTACCGTTCCGTTAGCGATTATCGATAAACGTGATTCCGTTTTTCGTTACAAACATCACCTACAGGTATATCGATAATATCAACATATTTTAGAGACCAGACTTTTTTTTTACGTGGGCTTTCAATTCAGAAGTCTTTGATCGATATCAAGTTGTTTATGTTGTTTTTTTGCCGACATTTTGAGATATCGTTGAAAAGTCTCTTGAAAACGAAGTTTGTCGAATTGTTTCCTAAAGCGTTCGTCAAAAACGCCGCCGGTTCGTCTTGAAAAATGTATCAAAAATTATACAATATAATGTTTGTTTTTTTTTCCATGACTTTGGATTATTTGACAATATTTTTCAACCGGTTGATCGCTTTGTCGTCACAAACCGAAAGCGGCCGGCCACCATTTGTTATCGGCGTATTGCAATGATATTAATCATACGCCGACGCGGTTGTCTTGCGGCCGATACTCATTGATGTGACTGGCTATACGACGTATAATGATTATACAAAAAGCAGACGGCTGAGTACATTATATGAGATGCATACACGCGCGTGCGCGATATTAGTTTACAACCGTCGAGTGGTTTTTCGAGCGAACACAGAGGAAGTAGTGCGAAACTGTTATTGTGGCCCTTTGTAAAAGTTTCTAAATCTACTCGTATATACGGTTTCCGCTCGCGTGGTTTTATATACCAAGGAGCCGGCGGTAAGTGCGTGATAGATAACAACGGTTGATGTCTTTCGGCTCTAAAAACTCTCAACCATGTGAGTATATTAAAATTTCACCTTCGCGCGCAGCTCCATAAAACTACGTTTAAAAGTTAACTTTGGACATTTTTATGTACGTTTAAGTCGCTTTGAGTAGCGCGCCGTACCTATGCCACTACCGCTGAGACTTTAATTGTAATGCTCTGTATAGGCGGAAAACTTATCGCGAGTGCGCTTTCCCCCCGCGCGTTCTGAATTAACATGGTTTTTTTTTTCTTTTTAGAAACGGAAGGAATTACGGTCTTCAGGGTCACAATTGTATTATAATATCATGCACTCTCGTCGGTTTTCACAAAAAACATCAATTCAATTTTACTCCACTGTTAAATATTAAATCTTGTAACAAAATACAATTAAACGCGCTCGTTTTATCACCGGCTTAAGCTTTTGAATCACGGTAAAAATTAATTTAAAAAAAAATTACAGACATTAAATAATCCTATTTGATGTGAATCGTAATAATAAAAAAAATAATAGGTCTATCAAGCACAGACGTTTTTATTTACTAGGTATAATCTATAAACTCGTGGAGAACGGTGACTAAAATTATTAATATTCTGAAATAATGATTTTTTTTTATGTCGATTCAACTATTATGGTTGAATAGTAATTTTATATGCTGATTTAAGTTTATCTTTACACAATATAAATACAGAATTATAACGTATAATGTACATTAGCATCTCTGGTACACAATACGCAAATCCCGTAATTAAAATGTCTAGAACAAAGCCGCGAGTCAAACAGAAACGTATTGCTTTCATTTTTCTTATAAAACATATTATAAATTAATAACAATAGAGTTTTGTCTTGACTTAAAAAATTTAAATAATATAATTGCTCAAAATCGATTGTTAATTCAAAAAATAAAAACAACTATCTGCATTATAATGATTTATCAGCTTCGGTTGCTCGTATAGTACTATATAAGGACAATAATTCTAAAACAAAAAAGAACGAAATTAAATAAACCATTTAAACATTAAACAGATTTTTTAATATTATTTTTACACCGTACACTTTAGTCAAAACTTCACAGACGTCGCCGTACTTCCATCCACTATCACAATTTAAAACATGTTTCAAGTATTAAGCATTTTTTTTTAATTTTACTCTTTTTTTAAATTTTTTTCATTAATTCAATTCAAATGTATTAAAACATTCGAATGAAAGAATCATTTAAAACTACAATAGGAATGGTAAATAACCACTTGAAATAATTGAACACGCGTTTAAAAATCAATACAACAATATCTCTTATCACTAGCAAAATTTATTAACGCGCATACTTGGTTACTGGCTTACAATTTCTAATTGTTAATCATCATAGCTGTTAAAGTACCAGAGAATATTTAGTATATAATATGTCAGTATACATTTAGTGATTATCGTCAAATTGTAATTATTAAAACAATCAGTGTTAAAATCGAATCTTTCAAATAATTTATAAATGTTTTAATAAGTACAATAATTAGTGCAATAATCTACATATATTATATATGACTAAAATTAATATTATAATGGTCACGGGTTGGCTCTGTAACCACATATTATCCAACCCTCAATTTTATTTTTTATTTTAAATTTATTTTGCACAGTAGAGTAGATTTTAAGATTCCAAACTACCGTTTTTTGGAGCAAAATAGACTTATATGAATTCCAACGTATTGACTTGATTTGTACTCCAAAAATAAATTAAAAACATTTTTAAACTTATTATGAAATCTATTTGAATCCTTTTAATTAAAATTATAAAAAAAATGTAAAACTGTATTTTTTTTTCCAGTGATATTTCTAAAAATACGAGTTTTTTTCCTAAATTTAAATTATTTTAAGAGTAATAAACTAAAAATGTGGTTCAAAGGATCCAAAGTTAAATTAACAACAAAATAAAATCTGTTTTCAAAATAATTACGGGTTTAAACTTAGTTCAGTAAGTTTAAACGCGTATAGGGGTATTTTTCGCCAAAATACGATAGTGTGGAATGCCCTTAAGCGTATTTTCAAGTGAATCCAGTCTCATGAAAACTGAGAGACGAAATAAAAATACACCAATGACTCCATCTGTCCGATTTTTAAAGCTACTGTTGTATACATTATTTATAAAACGTCTTATATATTGTAGGTATAAATCATGATCGAGAAAACGATATGACTACGATAAAAACTCATTCACATTAAATTTTAAAACCAGTTTGACACTCTGGTAGCAAACTACGAAACCGACAAATAGCTCTATTGGTATTATGATTATTATTATAATTTCTTTCTTTTGGGGGACATTGGATTTAGGATTGTCACTATTGGTGATCATAATTTGTTTCAAATTTTTACCATTTGATTTTAATATCAATAATTATATATTATAACTCATTTATTTACAAAAATATTTTATTTGAAAAAAAAAATTTTAAGTCCAACACTGGCGAAGCCTTGAAAATTGACCTTTACCTATATTAAATTACTTAAAACAAAAATATATTAAAATATATATTTTTTTCGTTTTTAAATACAATTTTTATGTTTAAATCATGCACTACTTAATGTAAACCAAACTGTTCACATTTTCACGCTTCGGCTTCAAGCTGTTTGTTGTAATATATTTTTATTTAACAAAATACTATTTAAAGCAATCAGCATTCCTATATTATGTATTTATACTCGCATTGTTTTTCATATTTGATGTCCACTATCCGTATGCAGGCAGCTATTAATCCTGTCCCGGTTGATTCTGTGTCTTGACAATACTAAAATAGTAGTGAAATTATGGTATCATCAAAAAGTCACTTGTAAGAATAAAGGTTGTAGGAAGAATACATTTCACGTCGGTTTCATCGGTTTAAATTAACTAATTTTAAAAGCAAAAAAAATTCATCACATAATATATCGTAGATTAAGGAAACCGATTACATGCAAATTTAAAGTCTAAGAAAATAAATAATAATTTAAATAATAACAACACGTGTGATCGATGAATATCGATGATTTAGTACTTCCTTTGACTACAAATAAAACACAGTGGAGACAATTTTTTGACGGATTACAGTCGGTAGTTTTGGTTTTATGTTTTTCTAAGCGGCCTTTGCCAGAGATGATTTTTAGTTATTTTTTTACCTCGGAGCATAGATTTTGCGTCTGTCTTTGACCGCTGGCCTTGTAGTGTATAAAATACCGGTGTGCACTTAAACATGTCAAAACCAAAAAGCAAAAATAAAAAGGGAAAACCCGTCAGCTCCTTTCCTCCAGCGCAAATGGTTCCCAAGAGATTCGGCTCGTAAAAACGTCGCCGGGAGCACAAGGGTTTGTCGGGAGGACGGTGGGACGACCGTCATCCATGCGCGTCAGGACAGCAAAGAGGTACCTATTCGTAGTATAGCGGGCGAGGAAAAGTACACTTTTTCGTGGTGATGGTGGTAGTATATGTGTGGTGACGCACCATACCACTAATACTACTACCCTGGTAGTAAACGGATGTCATTATTATTATTATTATTATTATTATTATTATTATTATTATTATTATTATTACTATTATTGTTATTGTTGTTGTCTTGTTGGCAGACAATTCGTATATTGGTAACGACCTGAAACTTTGGCGGCTTGACAGAAGACAGACTGGCGTTTACTTCTGCATAGCCAGCAACGGTATACCACCCGCAGTCAGCAAAAGGATAACGCTGAGCGTTTACTGTGAGTATTATAATATTGAATTTCTAAAATAAATAATAACATTAATAATAGTTATAGACTATAGTAAATGGCCCCATCCATATTTGTTTTACCTATTATCTGTAAGAGTATTGTTATCAATCAATGCTGCAAGCTCAAAAAAGTTCATCACGTCAAAAACCCGAAGCTACGGCTGCAATGGTATAATTATTGTTGCCAAATGAAACATATTTCGATGCCTTCGTCGCCATTTCCTACGAGACGTCTACCATAAAACCCAATATAATACGTATTAAATTATTATGTGTGTATTTGTCTGGCGGAATTTAAATGATCGCGTTCTGTTCGATTTCATCACGTCGCCCGTCATCCGGATTATTACATAATCGTACATAAATATATTATTCGACAACGGTTAAACGATGACGGGCAATAAGGTAAATATTGATTTGATTTGCACGCGCGTGTGTGTGGAATGAAACAAACACGTAATGTCAAGGTATAAACGTCGATAAAAGCACGTAGGTAAAGGAACCAGTGAACAGAATTGGTAGGAGCTAGGGTCGGGTACGAGCGGATTAAATCGAAAAGTGGTCTAATGTTATCGTTATTGTATACGGTAAACCGCAGTGTAATAAAAAGGGAACGCGAATAGAGCACGAAAAATCGGGCATGTAGAAAAAATAGATCCCAATAGTAGTATTCCGGTCTAAAGCGTATTGTACTCACTATAATAGTATTTTATTTTAAAATGGTTCGTGCGCACCAATTAACTGTATTTTATTCGTTATACTTACTGTTTAGGGCACGATGTTTATGGCTGTTTTAAAAATTCGATTAGTGTAGGTTGCGTTCGTCGTTGCAGACCTCCATAAAGTGTTAGGTAGATGAACAGATGCCGGTATTCCAATAGATTTATCATAATAGACAACTAACTATTCATTACACATATATTTTAAACATTGATTGACATTTAAAATTTAACTGTTGTATACATCATATTATTATAACTATTGGACTATTAAGCAATAAGTAAGTACATTTATAAGACGTAATGTCTTTGACCGATGACGTCCACGTCTTGACGTTTTAAGTATACGTTAATTTGGTTAGTTAATTGGTAAAATGCTATAAGAGTTATTTCTTAAAATCTCTCGTGGAAATTGCCTTAAGAATGAATTGAAAATGAGAAACGAGTAAAAGTAAAAAGAAATAGAAACAATTTACGTTTATTATTGAAAACTGTAGGTACTTGGAAAAATATAACTATAAGCAAAAGAAAGAAACACATAACCCGTAAAATCGATTAGGTACGTTGTTCAAACTTCTTTAGCCATATTCATTGAAACTTTCCAGTCTTCATTTTGTTTGGTATTTAAGTTTTGAAATTAAAAACATGAAGCGTTCTAATAGGTATTTCTAAATCAAACTTTTGTCTGTAGTTACTTGTTACTTTTTATTATAGCATTAATTGATATTTATTCGATCAAAAAATAAACACTGCGATATAAACGCAATTTTAATTGCAGGTATTCATATTTATAAATTCGATTCTTGTAATTATTTCATATATATTAGGCGAATCATGTAACGTAAATCACTCATTATATCAAAGAGTATAGAAAAAAAAATTCTTTTTTAAAAATGTATTTTTTACATGATTTTAAATCGTTACAAAACTACATTTTTTTTAAAGAAATAATATTTTTTTATATATTTTATCCTTATAATTGTTTATGTTTTTATTTTTTAAATGACAACTTACAGTTTTAGTTTTATATTTCAAAGCAAAATATTTTGCCGATTATTTTAATGCATAAAAATCAAATTTCAAACTAGTAGTTTATGAGTTATTAGTATTTAAACTATAGATGAGCGAAGTGGATGGGCAAGCCGGTCGCGGTACCCCGCAAAATGTTGGACCGCTAATCCGCTCATATTTACTTTGATAATAACTATAACTCATTAACTACTCGATCCGATTTTAATGTATCAAAATACTTAGAAAAATATTCTACTCTGGTACATGAAATTAAAACAGTTTGTTGCCATTCAAAAAATCAAGATTCTTAAAAGATTATAAGAATAACAATAAATATGTAAAAATATTATTCCTTTAAAAAATGTTGTTTTGTAACGACTTGAAACGATGTAAGAAAAAAATGATCAAAAGACCTAGTACATGTCGATATAATGAGTGTTTTTTTAAATCTGTTAAATTAATCACTCTGTATAGTGTATACCACTGTGAACAATTTTTAAACAAAAAAAACCATTGGTTTGCTCACCATTTTGTAATTAAAAGCTTCAGAGTCGACGTAAATTCTAAGAAATTTGAAATTTGTGATTATACTTAATTAATTTTCTGAGCAACAACCGTATTAGCTATTCAAATATTATATAAGCACTGCCGTTTTGATAGCACGTTAGACGAGAGTTTCCAAAGGTTTCCAAAAAAAAATATGATGACAAGAAAAAAAATTTGCTTAGGAATATTATATTGTATTGTACTACATTCTTTTCAATAGTAACATATTCACTTTGTTCCATCTCACATATATGTATATCAAACAACATACATATGATTGCATTCATACATTTCTTCTTTGAATTGAAGTGATATAGATTTGCAGTTAAACTTTTTGAGTACTTTTCTTTTACATTAACACAACTGCGGTTGGCAGAAAGTCACATTTTTTGACAAGGCAATCAAGTAAAACGTTTCCTTTGAAAATTTACAGTTCAGATAGATTTTCAAAAGTCAAAATGACACATTAAAAATAATATTAAGTTTTGTCCCCCATCACTATAACCCTATCGAATGTCAAAACAACGGTAAAATTTGTTTGTTTTTTTTTTAACAAAATATAAAAAAATAATAATATCAATTCACTGATAATTGGGATACCAATACGGAACTCAAAAAAAAAGTTATGACAATTCATTTCATCCATCCGTAATCGATTGAACGTGTATCGATTGCCGTCGTTATTGTCAACTGTGTTTTCGATAAAACAACGACCAAAAACTGTCCATCACATAAACGCCACAAAGCCATAAACTGCACGTCATGTCAACATTACATGATAATTCACTTCTGTCTAGTCCCCATTCGACGATGACACGTGGGCAGCAATATCTTTGACTAGCATTCAGTTTAAATGTTCACGACCGCGACATAAGTCTCAGCGGCACTGCTTGATTCTGTAAAATGAGGAGTCGATCGACCGCATTTCATCGGACTCTCGTCGTACAATATTACGCAAAACGTTGGCTAACACGAAGGCCTATTAATAAATCAAATGTGGATTTTTTTCAAATCAGATGATCTTTTTCGCGATCGAGTCGTCGCTCGTGGACGAAGATTTTTCAGGCAAATTATGAGTTTATATGTGTATAAATGCATTACGTATACCGTATACGTTACGGCAAAGTGGATTACATTATATGGTAATGCCCGATTTTTATGGACAAATAGGGCGAAATTATACGTTGCCGGGCAATATAAACTACAATTGGTTTTTCACTTTATTGAATAGGTATACCTACTTATTTATAGTATTTATATTTGTATTTAGTTTTAGTCAAAAATGTATTATTCGCCTTTTTTTTTTTTTTTGTTTTATTACATTTTCAATTTTTAAGTATTGCTCTGTCGTTACGATTGGATTTACCACTTAAGAAACTTTCACATTAGGTACACTTAATCATACATTATCTATACAAATTAGCACTGCACAAATAGTATAACATATATAATATGTGACTTGTGATTTTTACTGTACAACATCTCAAACTAAAAATGAAATTACAATAGATATATCCAAAAATGATTTTTTTTCCGTACAATACATATATGTATTATGCTCTAATATATTTTATTTTCCTGTTTTTCTATAATTTGCTTAGATACATATAGTATATGACAACTTGCTTATAATTATCCAACCTTTAAGACTTTAAAAGTTTTTTAATTTATAGACGTTTATAACGTTACTATCGTTTTGTCCTGAACACTGCAGCAAGTATAATAGTTTGGTCGAATGTTAATTTCAAAAACCTACTCTGATCACCAATCGTTCACAATATTTACTAATGTTTAGGTTACCGGAAAATGTTTCTCTATTTTGAAATGTATTACGTTACTGCTACTACAATAAAACACGATACAGAATTCAAAAAATCAAATATACTTTTATGCGCTGCTTGTCGATTTTAATTTTAAAAATATTTCATGAAAAAATCTATTTTGTTACGTTCTATAGAAGATTGACTTTAAGAGAATTATTTATTTTTTGTATTTCATCGAGCAATCTAATAATAAAATCCTTTTAAGTTTACAAAAAAAATTAATATTTTTTTCACCTCCGTGAATCTACATATATACTTATATACTTAACCCTATTATAAAACAATGTTGTCATAGAATTTACTAAAAAAAAAAGAACCTTCATTAAATTTATATACTCTTAACACATTTATAGTATGTTTAGGGAATTTATTAATACATAGAATATTACATAGTTTAATTTTCAAAATATTGTATTTTCATCATCTCTAATAAACGTTATTCTGAAGCAAATTAACTTAATAGAATGAATTATTTTGATATGGGATCACTTATTAAATGATATAATATGAATAAAAAAAAATAAACTCATAAATATGTATTAACAATTTAATATTGTAATTAGTAATGTTTGTGAAACATACTGTACTCTATAGCCTTCAATTTATGAATTTCTGTCTATATTTTCTGAAACACTCCATTAAGTTTCTAATGTCCGTGTATATAACAATTTACCAGAACCAAATGTTGACAGTAAAAACTCGTAATGGCATTATAATACAACTTGACATTAGTGAACAGACATTGCAAGTTGCAACCAACTAAAACAACAAAACGATAATTACTTTAATAGTCACTTCCAAACTTTTAACTAACTAGATTAAACCTAATTTGATTTGAAATGTGTTTAAATTCATTACGATTACAATATAAAAACAATATCTTCATAAACACGCGTTTAATATAAACTGCACGCGTTTTAAGCATTCAAATTTAAAAATAATATTTTATATCTCCGTTATATATCACCTTCGTTGTTTCATAATATGCATTACTCAATAATACACGTGCATGGTTCACGCTGCGGATTTATCCAACGATACGATTTATTTTATACAGTAGAAAACACGTAAGTGTAATTAAGTAAATAATATCAGGATTATTTTTTTTTATTTCAAATGCCCGACAAAAACGTTCTTAAAATCAATACGTATTTTTAATGCTGGTGCGCTTATATAAAACTAATAACGGCAATAAAAACAATATAAATTCTGAGATACAACGACGGGGATGAAAATATATCAAATAAATATAATACACGGATTATCTCCGATGTTTTATTGTAGACTGTAATCGAAAGTTCAACAGACCTACACCCTGGAAAAAAAATAATAATAAAACGTTGAATTATCGAACAAAACGAGCAGAAACACAATGATGTTGCATCGAGCGTACGACCCAGTGTAACCATACAAAATACGATATTCAAAGTTCATAACAATACATTTGTTGCGTTTAGGGCGTACCGATAATTTAAAACAATATAGGTTCGCGTGTTCTGGGCACGTTTGCTTTCAGATCGTTCCAACTCACGTTTTGAAGTGTTTATTTTGAATATTATTAATTTATTGACAACTGCTGCAATATTATAACGGCAATCTTTTTAGATTGAAAGCATAGCGTAGGAAAGCTACATATTGGTTTATCCCATTTTATTATTCATATGTGGTTTTTTTTTGCCCGTAGACAGTTTTTTTGGGTAAAATAAACGCTCTACACATTTCGACAGTATCTCTAACGAATTATGATGGATAAGTCACTTTTGTGAATTCCCGTTAGGTGATTTTTATGAAAAATACATACAATATTTAATCTAAAATTACATTTTTTCTAAGACGATTAAGTGGAAAAAATCATACCAACCTTTGAACGAAAAAAAATTGACACATTTGACGGACGTTTTAATAATATTAATAAAAAACGATTTTAATATTATAGCTTAAAATTACCAATCACCAGATGTATTAATCAACTTAAGTAGTTAATTTTTTCTATCATTTATTTATTCGTGTGTTGGTTTGATTCTATATCATTACGTACATGACGACCATCTGTCCTTAAGCCGACGTAAATTGTTAATTTTCTTTTTAATTTTATTCATTTATCAAATAAACATAAAATAAATAAAACAGCTAGATTTACTTGATAATGTTTAAATTTAAAAAATGTATTCAACAATTATTTAGATTTTAAAGGAAACAGGTGCTTGCACCGTTGTTTTGCTATTCTCGCCGAAAGAACTACTATTGCATAATTCCAAAAATGACCTCTATGAAGTACCATCTGTGTCCGATGTTCTGTTAACTTAGGTGCCACATAACACGTGATGATTGGATTATCCACTGGTCCAAATGTGTTTTAGGCTTTAATGCAATGGAGTTGTATAATTGTCTTACGTATTTATTTTCAAGTTTATGATATAATTATATTCATTGTACAAATGTACACCTCTATACTTCCATAGACTACAGTTTTGACACTTATTTAAGGTTTTTAAGCTATCTCTAAGTTATCACCAAATATTGATGCATATTTTGCTATAAAATGTCATATTAATTATAAAATAAAAAAAAAAGAAGCTCATTTTTTTTAAAAAAGAATGATCACCAAGTGTTATAAACACTAATAAAACCAGTACTTATGTATGCATCCTATTTTCTTCTTAAATAATTTAGGCGGTCTTACCAGTTGTCAGTTCAACATAGTTTTCATATTCATCTAATTTCATAGGATTTTTACAACCTTGGATTTACATTTTTTCTTTTTGTTAATTTTGACAAATATACAACTGTCATGAGGTAAAATAAAAGCTGTCAACAAAAATAATATCTGACACATGTCTTTTGTCCTCAATCATATAACATATTAAATTTTCTGACAGGTCTTGAATCAAATAAAACAAACTAACAATGTGAAAAATAAACATTTTTATAAAGGTGAAAACCCAAAAATCACATATAAGAACATAATTTGACAAGATTCAGATGTCTCATAATTTACTACATGAAAAAATAAATTTCCAATTTATTCTAAATCTTGTCAAACTTTTTTATTATTCCTCAAAAATAAATCCAATTTAAGTATTGTTTTTATTATATATAGGTATATAAATATATTTGAGTACCGGAAATTCGATTCATTTAAATATCTATTTTAGTTTATTCCAACTTTAAAAACATATACATAAATTATCAATAAGGCCGTCCTAAGAATTTCCCACTCCCGCACCTAAGTCTAACCATTCGTGACTTATGAAACTTACCAGACTTAAAAAAAGAGCATAAAAATATATCGTTAAAAAAATTTTAATAATAATTGCATGAAAGTCAATACTACTCACAGAATACTCACATTACATTATAGTTATAAATCACAGAATTTTTTTATGATCTTTTTTAAGTCTGGTAAGTTCCATAAGTCTCAAATGGTTGGACTTAGGCGTGGGCGTGGGCAATTCTTAGGACCCATAGTCTCCTCTATATCTTTAGATTTGAACACATAATAGTATTCATTACATTGGGTTTAATCGGTTTATAAATATTTATTAAATATATTATGTAGATATTTTTAACATAATAATATGTTACTTATACAAATTAAAGCATTTTTAAAATGTTGACGTGTAAGGTTTTGGTTATCTATCTACGATAGAAATGCTGACGATGAGAAGAGCGGTACGAGCAAGTGTATTCAAATAACTTTTAAGACTATACTATTTTTTATAAATTAATATTAATTAAATACAGAATATCGATCAGTTGCGTCAAATGAACCAAATAGTATACATATTATGTTGTAAATACCCGTTGGTTAGGTTAGGTTAACGACGGTCGTTTAAGCGCACTTGTATCCCATAGATACTATACCAATACCACAAGTGATTCCAATACACATAATAGATTATCACAATAACTAAGACACCAAATGCAATAACATTAGTTATTGGTTTTATTCATAATTGAAGATTTATATACGATATTATGGTGTTACTATTATCTCCATTTTGCGAACAACCAAATATGAGTTATACAAGTTACTATAGATTGACATAAATTAATAGTAGTATCATTATTATAATTATTTCACTTTAGTGTCATTGTATGACGATGAAAACGTTCAGATTAAGCTATCATGTGACAGTCTATAGTTTAAATAGCTTGAAGGTATAGTTGTGAGGAAAATTGTTAGTTTTTTGGGAAAAGTTTATACACAAATCATAATCGAGTTTTAACCATGTTATTAGATACAATATTTTAAACATTGTTATTATTTTTTTTTTTTTCGATTTATTTAAATCGTATTGTTAGTATCAGATTTCAACAAATAATTACTAACATTGTGGCGATGTATAATAGTTAAGGGATGAACGTATTCTCAATAATCATCCACCTACGTATTATACCTACCGCCCATGCAGTTTAAATCATTAAATGACGTCTCAAGTATTTGGCTGTTTGTGTAATTCAATTAAAACACAAACTACCACAGCCGCTTCCACCGCCATCCAATCGATGTTAACGTTTACGTTCGTATACAGACGACAGTGTTTTTTTTACACATGGCTGAATTCTCTCGTTTATTTAACGTGCGATGAACAGAAAAAAATAACTAACGCGATATCAATTTTACTCACTTTAGTGAATTTATTTCCATCACTTGACGTTGCGTTGGAGTATTACAATTTACAATACATCGATGTGTAGAACATAAATGTATCGAAATTATGTCATCAGACTCCGAACAAACTCTGTACTTAAATTATACGACGGATTTTTGCCGGGATGCAATAGATTTCCGTTCGTTATTTTATCGACAGCGAAAATAAAATAATGATAACCGCCAACGATATTTATATCGACGACTGACGAGCGTCGCTGAATAATGAGATGGTAAAATTGCGAACGTTCGCGAGAAATCCTAATAACGTCGTCTTGCCGATGCGGGCAGATATTACAATATAGAAAACTGACTATATATTTTTGCGGCGGCGGGAGCTGCGGAATCTAGATAAAATGCGTTCAGTGTTCGGTCTACTCTTCTAAAAAAAAAAAAAAAAACCAACTCGCGGAATTGGTTTTAGCCGATCACGGAAATCGATCTCGCCTAGAATACCTATTTTACTCCTCTGCGGGGCTTAGAACAAACTTTTACACCCGAGGGTCTGGTAGAAAATATGTATCGCGCAGCTATACGATTAAAAATAACGAACGGAAGAATAGAAAAACGAAGAAAGAGACCTTACGCTTTGGCGGACTTGAGCATAATAATAATATAATGTACTTACGAACTGAAACGTCTATTGTGTACACAATTAGTATAGCGTACGGACGGCCAAATCATAATCTCCCGATTCGGCGAACAAGTGCTCTATACCCAACGTTATTAGCCAGTAGTACCTACTGTTGAAAATCCACTTGTGTTCGTATGGTAAACAGTCGTTTGAAGCCCTCGAATGGAATAGGAACCAGAAATACGGTCCCTGTATAACAGCCGCACGGTGGACGGTGAACTCTCGTAGTCTGGCGATTGATGCGATAGGTACTCGAGTTTAATTACGTTTGTTGATTGAGATTCTAGGTCTGATTACTGAATTGATTTGTGGACACAGAGCTCGAAGCGAATTGATCAAAAAATACAAATTAGATGGCTAACGAAAAAAAATTCCTGATCTATAGGTACTAATAATATCAGCCACGTCGCTCTGAATAAGTCGGGTTACTAATTAAATCAACAAAAGTTGATTCCTGATGGATTATATATTATAATAGATGAAAAAACAAAATGTATCGTCACTACCATATTAACCCTCCCGCTCATACACACACACACACACACACACAAACAAACAGTGCCCATTACTATTTCAGATGTATACCAGAGTACATATAATTCAATTTTAAAAGAAATAGCGTTTATGGTTTACCATTTAGCGTAATAAAGTTTTCGATGCTTTTTTTTTGTTTTGTTTCACAAAAAAACCTTTGCCAATTTAGTATTGTATTATATAATATACATTCTGTTTCTTTAATTTTCTTTCATTCCGTTTTTATTCAAACTCGGGCAACTCGAATTTAAAGTGTCTTATCATCTCGACAAATCAAGTACGTGCGAAAAATATATATAAATGGATCACCTTGCATGAGCTCTGAAAACTTTTTCCTCCGAAGCTCAATTATTTAAAAACTGTCCCCGTGGTGTACAATAAATACCACAAAAATCGAATGCTCTACGCTACGGCAGCGGTTCCCAAACTTTTTTGATTCAAGCGTCCCTAAAAATAAAAATAAATAGTCGCGCCTCCCGTGAACAAATGAATTACGATTTCGTATTATTTAAATATCCAAAGGTTTTTAATTTTACGACAAAAATCCAGTTCTAAATATTATTTAGTATTACAAAAATGATTTAACAAAAACAATGACTGTTAATATTTAATGAAAAATTAAATGTGAACAATGGGCTTGTTTTTCGTTTACCTATTAATGCTTCAAAATTAGGCAGCAACGTTGTTACTGCCACTAGCATTTCTTTTTCAACATTAATTTTGGACCGATACATGGATTTTAATACCTCGACTGCCAAAAATCCTGCTTCACACAAATACGATATACCAAATGGTATTAATATATAGTTTCGATGTGGATTTCATCAGATGAACGTTTCAACAAAATTATCGTGGATCTAAAAATATCAATATTTACCTCGCACCTCCCCTGCTAAATGCTTGGGCCTCCCAGGGGAGTCGCTCCACACAGTTTGGGAACCGCTGCACTACGGTATACCGTCATTTCCTCGTCGTACCTATCGAAACGGGGGGGGGTGGTATAAAACTCTATATTGATAAAATAATATATAAGTATGTGCAGTGTACGTCGACCACGAGTCCGCGAGAGTATATTTGTGCCTGACTTCACACTGTATAAAATTCTAGACAGGCGAACGTATATTCTGGGACGATGGGCCGTAATGATTTGAAAAGAAAAAAAATAATAATAATAAAACCGAAGACGAAAACGATCTCCGAGATTGGCACGCGGCCGTTTTGCAGCCACAGCACGTTTACTACGTTTATCGACCGGACAACGCGACAACGGCAGCGGTGGTCCCGAACCATAACATCAGCAGCAGCCGCTGTGCACTCTCTCACATTATTATATAAATATATATATATTGTTTACTGTCTGCAGCACGGTAAAGGTTACCCGTATATACCCCTCGGGATATTTTCTCCCCCTTTTATTTATTTATTTATTTCTCTCCCCCCCCCTTTTTCGTCCGGGCCACTAATCGGTTAGGCTCTCCAGCTCTCTCTCTCACACTCCCTCTCTCTCTCTCCCTCCCTGTGTATATTTAACCGACAACTCCGTCACGTCTTGTCATCGGTCGCGGTGAAGCTCCCTTCGACCACGGTCTATCATCTCCCACCTCTCCCACCACTCACTACCACGAGACAACTCTGTTGCGCCGTAAGATTTTAAACGTTGCAGGTGCTCTCCGTTCGCCCACCTTTAAATATAATATAACATATATTCGACGAAAACAATCGTTGTTGGTTTTTGTTTATTTTTCATGGCATCGATCATCGTCCAGTTTCATAACTCAACTCCATACTATAGCACGATCATCGACCACTAAAACGTCCGTTTGCCATACGTATAGTAAAATTTAACGTAACATACGCACGTGCGTGGAACAGGTGACGTGCCGAGATTAACCAACCCCGAATCATTGTTAAGAAACTATAAAAATAATTGTGAATGAACACCGTTGCATTTAATCGCGTCCAAAATAAGAATCTCATTCGGGATTTAAACTCTTCTGAAACGTTTAAACCAAAACCAAGTGACTTGAAGAAGAACCATCGAATTATCGATTCAATATTCAGTTACTGATTTTTGAAAATGTATAAAATAATTTGAGTAAAATAATTACTCCAAAAATAAAAATATGCCCATCTATAATCAATTAACTCGATAATCCTGATACTGTCTAGTGCTCAGGCTTCAATCAAATTTTTTCAAAATCTGTTTGTATTATATATTAATTATATGCTATTTTATAGGAAGATCAATTTTCGCTCAACAAAAACACTGTTCTGTAATATTTTCAATAGAGTAAATATGTACATTGAAAAAAAAATCCAAATTAATTCTGAAAAATAATGTATTCATATAAATTTAAAAATGGAATACAATTACTTAGGTAAATTCAAATGTTGATTACATTTTAAAATTGTTTTCTAAATCAACGACAAAGAATTTATATTAAAATTAAATCACATTACTAACATGTATAAAAATATTTTTATTATATAAATATAGAATCAATAATTTAATTTTTAAAACTCATCAGCTAGCTGCTATTTATTTAAAAAAAAAATGTTGTTTCATATCGATAACGTTTCGGGTTATAAAATTTCTAATTAAATCACCAAATTTACAAGTTTTACCGAAACCCCGTCAGCGTAATTATTCTCCAACGGTTATCTAAAGCACAGCTCAGTTTAATTTTTTTTTAAATACTATATTAATGAAAAAATTGAATGCCCATCAACTTTACGTTTTCCGTGTATCATAATTTATTTAACTTTGCCGAGGAAGGTAATAATGCTTAACGATTGATGACTTTCGCTGGACAGGAGAGTGTGGATAAAATCAATAGTGAAATCATCAAAAAGTGATGGGGATTGAAAAGTTTGTTTTTTTTTTTAAACCGTAATACGTTTTTTTTTGCATACACATATCCATGCAGATAAAAAATACACTATAATAATAAATCTCCATATGGAGGGTAAAAATATATTAATGCCAAAATGCACCTTTACGGTAGTTCATTCTGCCGATAAACATATGTAATAGTAGGTTGCAGGTACATGGTGCACGATGGTTACAAACTGAACGCACTTACATAATATTACGTATGCACACATCAAATACTCATAAAACTCTGTTTAAAGACGTGAACACGTTTCTAAAAGTTCCGCACTCGTTTATTTATAATACGAATTTTTTTTTTTTTAATCTATATATTTATTGGAACATATTTTTTTCGCCCGAAACGTGTTTAAGAGACGAATGGATCGAGATGAATTTTTCAAACAATGTTGTTAACGAGTACGGGACAATGGGGCTGTATAAATTGCGCGTGTAATGTTTGTTTTTTTTTGCTTTTTGACCAAATCACATTGCATACATTGCATATTGAACGAACAATGCTCCCCTTCGCAAATTGCAATCATAAAAAAAAAAATGCATTTGTCCGCACACATAATTTATTGTGTGCGACACGCGATCACAATATACCAAGCAAGTACTCGATATTTTATTATACATGAATAACGTTACACGAGTAAAACGTACCAAATACATATAAAATACCAATAAAAATCCTTATTTCCGTTTCAGTTTTTTTAGTGCACTCACACATAAAGGTCTCATTCTTGTGTATGACTGATTTTTGTATAATAATATGCCTACACGTGTATCGCGTATGACACTAACATTGGCCATAACGTTATGGTGAAATAAAACAAAATCCTATAGGACATATTCTATAATATTATATAATACAAGACTATCTGAGCCCGAGGTTGAGTATTTGTTGAAATTCAAGTCATGAGAATAAATGTTCGTAAATAGTTTATTTGCAGAAATAGCTAAGCTTATCAATGATAAATACTGTAAGATAAAAGTTGCACATTATAAATCTAATTCGTAGTTTTACCTATATCTAGGTACTACAATACCTATATATTTATAAACCAAACTCATAAAAAATAAATTCATAATTTATTAAAAGTAAGTTTTATTTTTTGAAATATGTTTTTAAAATATTCAATTTAAAAGACTTGTTGTGAAACTAAACTATTTGAATACTATTTTTTACGTGACGCGTTGAAAAAAATACAAAGTTATAATATTGACTGTTATCATGCATAATATTAAACTAACCAAATTTAAGACTACACGGACCGGCAAACAATTATTGTCTGTATGTAATGTACATTTCTGATCGACCTAAAATGCACTTCTGAGTTATCCGACAACAATCGTTGATATACGAGCACAAGCAGCTGGTCGCCTTACCCGGCCGTGATGAACGACCTGGATTTAAAGGCATTTCCGGTCGTTGGTAACATTCAAACTTTCACGCGATATCTCATAATAATACGAACAGCAGCAGAAGTTATTTGTGTAAAACACTCGCGTATAATAAGACTGCATAGTTCATAAAAATAAAAAGTGTTTTTACGTTACATAAAAATTAATCGACTGTTTGTAACGAACTAATAAGATGATTTTGTTACCATAAAACACGTCGATTAAATTAAAATATGTATCTCAGGTGAAACTCGTCGATAAATACTTGCCAGAGGCACAATGAGTGCTTTAAAAGTGCATCTCCCGACTCCCGTGGCCCATACTGGCCCACGCCGTGTCTTTAAAGCATAAAATGTAATTTTTAATTATTAAATACATGTTTTTATTACGAATGCGACCCGCAGGATTTTTCCAAAATAATAGTTGGCTCGCTGCCTAAAAAGGTCAAAGACCACTGATCCACATGATAAAATTTCTTAAAATTATAAAAACTACATAAACGGATTATAAACATAATTTATTGTCTATGACTGTGAAAAAACTGACACAATTAATCACAACAAATATACATATGTGCATATATTATATTTGTATTAGGTAACTTAGATTTTGAACAAAATACCAATATACATAGTCATGCATGATAGCGCAATACATAGTTTTACTGGATTTGTATATGTTACCTAACCTAACCCCTACCTACTGTTAATACAATAGGTAATGTTAATGTCATTTTATATTTCAAAAATATATGTATAGGTATATTTATATAAATATATACATAATATAAACACATAAAAACTTGTAAAAAGTGTAGTCCAAACAAAATAAATTTGAAAAAAAACTTATATTTTTATAAAACGAAAAACATGTAAAAAGCAGTAACATAATTTTAACATGCCCCGTTAAAACACAATGAAAAAAAAAAATAAATGGCAAAACTTTATTACACGCATTATTGTGTCAAATAAATCATCCAAACAAATTCTTATTCTGTTCAAATCTGAGCTCGATTAAAATTATGCCAATAATTGTATCACTACTGAGTACCGAGTAAGCATTTGAAAATAATTTTACTAAACTTGACGAGTAAAGATAGAACATCCCCTAAAGAAAAAGTACATACCTACGAGTGTCTAATGAGTAAAATGACAAAAATATAAAACAATTTCAACTAAAAATTCGTTTAAATTTAAAATAACATTGTTATCTACTATTCGGTGAAGTACACTGTTTGAGTTATTATTTTTCCCGTATACGAATATTATGTTTGTCTATTATCATATTATACGCATAGACAACTATACGCAGCTGTACAGAAAGTTAACCATTCATTTTTTTTTTCTGGGCACGAATGAAAAAATAATATTTTACCAACATAAATTGTTGTTTAACATAAAAGCATCTCGTAGGTATCATATCACTATTATACATTTTGCAATCACAACTTTGTTTACTTTTACCGAGGCGAAAATGACACAAGTTCACTTTCATATATGTCACGAGAAAAAATAGTTGTTATTAGGTATTATAGCCGGCGCCCAGCTAGTAAGAAATTCATCAATTATTAATTAATTTCAAATCATATACGGTTATAATCGGTTATGGTCGTTTTAATCGTATACGGTTTCACACGCGTTTAACACGCTTCAATGGAACGTAATATTATTATTCCCTCGTGTCCATGATCACCCATAATAAGTGTCTTATTTCACGCATTTGTTGCAAAGTATAAGTAAACCTCTGAATTCAATAAAACGCTATAAGCCCATCGTCAATTGAATATGTTTTTCAGACAAAAGAAATTCAATTTTCTATGCTTACATTCATTTTTATGTGTGAATGTAATACTTTTCTCGAGTACATAAATTTACTTAAAAACTAAAAAATAATATTTTACATGGAATAAGAGGGTTAATATTTTCTTTATTATTATTAAGGTCAAACAGTTAATTTAATAGCTGTTTCATATTATTTCATGCCTTCAAATATGTATATAGGTAACGAATGACAATATACTATATTCTATATTTGCTTTGAATTAGGAGTATTATTGATGCTGTTGATATCATATAGGTAATAACTAATAATACATTAAACATCGGCCGATATACAGATTATACATTGTCCACTTTTAACCTTTTTTCAATAACGTCGTTAACACAAATTATAATTTTCATGTTCCAGTAGCCCTAAGTTCAGAAAAGATAAGCTATATTATGATAATATCTCCCATGTGCAGCTATCGGAATTTTAGGATTTCCTCCTCTTGTGCGATACCTATAGGTATAATATAAATCCTTTATTAAATATCTGTTATATGATTCAATATTTAGTCCAAATTACATTTGGAGTATTGAGATGAAATGGTAAGTGCAGTGTCTAGTTGAAAACATGAATATGAGAGATTTTAAATCGATAATTATAGTTATTGATGATCGCTTGGTTGTTTATCGTTTGAAAATATTATTTTTCATCGTAACCGATTAAATAATGTATGTAAAACTTCTATATTATAGTGTATTACAATACAATAATTATGAAAGAATAAAATTAATTCTGTTTTGGGTAAAAAAAATAATAATAATAAATGCATGTAAGTTATTTCAAGAAAAAACTTCAAAGTATATTTGACCATTTTACAAATTATTATAAAACGCATTCCCGCATTCAACGCATTTTTTTTTATTATTATTAATTATAATTGGGTAGTTGACTTTAGTTCCCAAATATTAAATAATTTTTTTTACCTTAATTATTTGTCAATAAAATACCTATTTATTAAGTCATTTTCAACATCAACCATCATTCAAAAAATTTCAAATGTGATATTGAAAAACCTACTATGTATGTTTGAAAAAAAGCATAAGGTAATAAGATCTCCTTATATGATAAAATATTGATGAACACTTAAATATTTCCATCGCTGTTGAGTTTTTTTTCAAAATAAGAGGATATATTTTTTGTACACATGTTTAATATTTAATTATTTTTTTTTAATTTTAATTATTTATTAATGCATTAAAAATAATGGAAATAATATAGAACCAACCACAATACAAAAACACCGAAAACAAATTAAAATTATATGATCAAATATTTAAAATATTATGCATTGTAGTTTATTCGAGAATTAGTATTGTATATAATATATTTAAAATGTGCATATGCACAAACTAATCGTTGATAGACGGTGATAAACTGTAAGTCTATAACTTGTACTATTACTCGACCGAATATTAGACACAAATCATCAAAGAAAATAGTGTTCTAAAAATAACAATTTCGTGACAGTCGTAATTATATTTTGAAATCATATTTTAGTGTAAGCGAAAATAATTGAGCACTCGTCGTTTTCCGAGGTGACAAACAACTTTTAGGTTTATTTATTTCGTTTCCTCGGCAACCAAATAACGTCTCTTGCAGCATGGTCGAATACTTCGTGGGAAGTATACTTAAGTGAGAACATTTCACAACAAAACTTCTTCACTACCTATTAAAGGGGATCAGATTCCAAGTCACTTTGGGCATTTGAAAGTACTTAGTTCGTTCATCGTCGTAAACGTGATTGATTCAACGGCTCCAATCGATCTAATGTCGATTTTACCAAACACTATGATGCCTAAATACACAGATTAATTGAACAATAAATTATTTTACTCTTTTCTATGAAACCAAAATACATGAACTAGCCAAAGTGGCCTTTAGGTTTGTGTGTGAGAATCATGTCAAACTTTTTTAAGGAATTTTGAAATTGGAATATTTTCTTCTTTGACTCACATTACCTATTGAGATTTGATAATTCGAAATTCTTGGTTTTCAATAGCTTTTTTACGTAACAGCTGCTTTTCTATACTTACACTGTTTAGGTTGCATGAATAATATCTAAATATAAAATAATTATACTTGTACAGTTGTATAATAAGTAAAATCTAGTGAAGAAACTTATCAATTTTTTATGAATTCTCGAAAGATATATTTAATAAATACATTTTACATACAATTTTGAACATAGAAACATACGAGTCCATAAACCTAAGACCCACATTTTTGTCAGTGTCTTTCCCAATAACTTTGGTGATTCCGTTATTATTTAATTGGTTTGAACACAAGAAATAAATGTTGATGTTTATCTACCCCGAGGATAACGCGCAATGCTTCAAATTAGTTTAAACAAAGTAAATACACGGATTTTACGACCACCAGAGAGTTACAGATAAAGAAAAAGAAGCAGATAGGTAATGAAATTTATTTTGTTCATTTAATAGGCACATTTGCCTTCAAACCATGATAAAACGCTTTGTTAACTTTTAAGGAATTATTTACTTGTATAATATACAATTAAACATATCCAGATATAAAACGTATTTATATTATTTGATGCACTTATAATTAAAACGTGGTCGACCAATAGGCTAAAATAAAAAATGGCATAAGCATCGAGGAAATTAAATTTTGTTTTATAAAAAAAAAAATCGAAAATTCTTAAAAATATAATGATATAACATATACATAACGAATTATATATTTCCCCTCATGAGAAAATCCTAAATCCACAACTGAGATCGAATGTACAAATACCTTGCAAGTTTTTTAAAATGTATTTGATGGTTGAATTTTAAAAATTGACATAATATAGTGTCTGCCAAGATTCTTATGTTAAATAGTATCATGGGTTACTTAGTATAACGAAATTCTTATAATGTTATAACGCAAGACGTGAATTCTACTGTAAATATTTTTTATATTTAAGTGTGTTTATACTTACGCTTGTGATATTCGCTCACTTCTAAACATTCGATGACACTGCGTGTGCTTGTAAGTGTATCACTGGGGTGATTAAAAGAAAATTTAAGGAAGACATGTTTTAAGTTCTTTATAATTGTATTAACCTTTATTAGAATATGGGACGTCAAGAAAGCACTGACAAAAAGTATTTTGTGGCTCGTCCAGGATATATAACAAGCTGAGTAGACAGTGCTGGTATAAGTTATCCCTTATAGTTGAGATCTTTAGTGTTAGAGACGTGAGATGTGCGTCTGGTAGTTGCGGATAGTAAGTGCAAGTGATTTTATATTTTGTATGGCCGTGCTATTTTCAAATATTAGTTATTTTTAAGTAGTGTTATTGTTTCAATGAGTGATATTATATACATATATATCTAGTGCGTGACGTCTACTCGTTGAGACGAGTAACTAATTGGGGCCTGTGTAGGAGTGTATATTTTTATATTATTGTTCAGTCGTATATTGGTTTTAACTATTTGTTGTATTTTATTTTAATATAGACTATAGATATTATTGTAACATATTATTTATATATTACACATTTAACCAAGTTATTAGAAACACTCGGCAATCAAAGTGCATACAAATTTTCTACCATGCCGCAGAATCTGTAGATCATATCGTTTTCTGACAAACCAATATAAAATGATAACACGACTTCCGGAAAGCTTGGCACTTTGGTCGGTTAGTCGCCAGACCCAACAATGCGAAACATATTATGTATTGTGTAGCATTTATGACCTTAAAGTTTGAGCGGTTATTAATCATAGCTTATTTTGTAACTGGAAATACCGTTATCTCAGTGTTTATTACTCATGAATAGTTATAATTATTATTATACGATAGTTATTGTACACTTGTACACGCAATATGATGTACAGTGAGTACTATAAACAACTGTATACACTATTGCATACTGGGTTGTGTATTGTTGACGGTAACTCTAACTTATCAAATGCATATACCCAGGTATATTAATATTATTATTATTATTATTATTATATCCTCCAAGAACCGTTTCACTATCGCGAAAAAAAATAAACAGTTTAAAACAATTATTCTGTACAAATCATTTCTACGTCGTATCCACTGGCATTATCGGTGTTCCAATAATTATCGAATACCGCGTGTATTCAGCGATTTAATGTTGTCAGTTCATTATAATGTTCTATTATCCTTTCAACGCGTTCTTACGTATTTCAAATATGTGTAGTGATCCTTACATAAAAATTCTATAAAAATATTCTGAAACGCGTTGTGTTGTCGCAACGTTGTCATACGATTGGAAAGGTTTTTAGGTAGAGCGAACAAGAAGAGTTGGTTTGAGACATTTAAGTTATATATATGTTAATTTAAATACTGTATAGATGTGTGTTCGGAGTCGTAAGAACTCGTCTTATCATCGACCCTACAAAACCAGATGTCCTCAATATTAAATAGGTACTAATTGATCTCCCGACACTGACACATCAAACAATAAAAATAACAAGCAAAGATACTCAGCCAAAATTTGACACATATAACTCCACTATCCAAAAAATACAAATTTATAGAATGTCCCAACTGAATCTCCGATGGCAAACCAATATACAGTTCTCGATCACTGAATGATGACCTATAGTTAGGAGCAAAGAAACCAACACCATAATATATGTCGATTTGATCAAACTGATCAGGCTAATCTAAAATTAATTTGAAATAATCATATTCATTTAATTAATCTTATAATGTAAATAATTCTGTTACATATTATTCAGAATAGAAAGCTAATATGTAAATATATTATGTCAAAGCTTATAAATGAAAATAACATATTCAAACCCCTTTTCAATTATTGGGGTATCAAAAACCAATTTTGTTAACTTTATTTACTAGCCATATTTGTAAAATTAAATCGAGGTTTACCAAAATTATTAATATATAATTAACTTTGATGGAAAATTAAAAAGCCAAAACGAAATTTGCATTGATTTAATGCATTGAACGTGCATGAAAAATATTAGAATATGAAATTCTCTTTTATTAGTGTTGGTTTAGTTGGTTATTATTTTTCGTTTCTAGGTATTATTATAAAAATGTAAACAATAGTTACATTGTACCTACAAAACCTATTAATTATTAGTATATTACATCCAATACGTCATGAACCAAATAATTAAAAATTGTATTTTAAAAACGTAATTAAAATATTAATCGTTTGACTTCAATGTTCTCCAACTAGGTAAAATAATAATTGTATTTTATACTTTTCATATTTACAATATGCAAATAAAATGGATAACTTTTCCAAAATAACAAATGCATGTATCCAGGTTTAACGTTAGTTTTAACTCTGCCAGGTGGGTGGTAATTACTTTATTTTATAAAATTTATATTACCTTAAACGTACTTTGTTTTTTAATGCAATATTATTACTACACAATAATTTTACAATAGTGATTTATAATATTTTGCGTAATCATTTTTAAAATAATTTTTTTCACACAATATTTTCATTGAACGGTAAGCAAGATTTATCAATCGTGTTTCATCGTCACGGAATGTAAAACGGAATAATAATAAACCTAATGTCCTAAACTAATATGGAAAAATATTTATTTTTTCCGTACAATTTATTAGTGTTTTAGATTAATCCAAATATTATACAAACAATTTTTTGTAAAACGACCAATGGCGTGCGTCGGCGAGAAAACGATGGTGATAATTACTCGTTCTTTTCGCGCGTTTTTACGCTTTCGCTGTCGGATTTTACATTAATTTTGTAATCGGGGAAATAATAAAAATAAAAAAAACCTCCAACCCCGAAAGCGCACTCCGTGGAACCCGTCCGCGGCGGGGCAGGCCGAAATTGAATTCTGCAAACTGCCGAGAGCGCGTTTTCCCATATTATATATACTTAGTAGGTATGCACTGCCGGATGTGCTGATAATTTCGATTGTTGCAGCACAAGGGGCCTTCCGGTGAAAATTAGTCCAGTCCAGTATGAAATGTGCAAGCCACGCGCACCATCATCTGTCATTACACGCGGCGCGTAACCGTGGTTGAACTCCGAGAACTCGCGACCGGGTTTCAATTTTCAATATCCGCTTCGCACACGCCTCGCGCGTATAATATGATACATACATATTGTATATTAATATTATAATACAATTTATTTATTTATACACAAGTACAACGCGGTATACGCGATATGGGACGAAATCGTTTCGGGAAAACAAAATAATGCAAAATACAACGACAACCGCCCTCCGCGGTATTATAGTCGCGTACCTATAATACACAACAATATTATAGTCGATTGCAGCGCAGTTGTATAATATTTAACGTTATTATTGTTCCGTGTTCGCATGATATAAAGGATATTTTTTTTATCCTTCTTGAATTCGAGATGTTATTATAATATTTGAAAACGTATATTATTACGTATATTACGAGATAATCGACGACGCGCCCGATAATCCCAGATGTCTGCAGTGCCATCATAAGCTTTAATCGCCGTATTATTATTATTATAGTGCATTTACAATAATAATAATGATATGCTATAGGTATATGGTAGTCGTCGTTTACTGCACGTTCGTACAACACGTTTTAAATGAAAAAAGCAAACCCGATTTCAAAAATAGTGTTACCCTTACACCGTTCACCAGATTTATACACGTTATTTTATTATTTAAATCCACGGTTCTGAGAAAAACCCTGGATACCATATCCGCGTTGTGCTCCTCGGTACGTTACACAGTAACACAACACAGATAGACGCCAGTACGCCACGAAATAAATTAAAAGTATCAATCACATTATTAACGCAAATTTAAAATAAATAAAAAGTTCTGAACATGTGTTTATATTAATAACGATGTATTCAATACATTATCTTATTAAATATAAACTAAGATTATTCGATGGGTAAAGGAATAATTACATATAAGTCATATGAAATAAATGCAATAATAATAAATTGATAACAACAAATTTAGGCACTTGTATATGTTATAATAAGTTGGAGTCAAAGTATTGAATGGTGTTTTTTCATCAAATACTTCATACTCTCGCCAGTCAAATCAAATCAAACTGATAATTACAGTGGCGAAGCGTCTTAAGAGACAATGGGCCAGTGAGGAAACGAGACCGTTTTATATGCGAAGAACGATAAATACAAGCAAAATATTTAATTTTTAAATGACAAATTTGGTAGGTACAAATGTCACTGAAAAATCCAGATTTTATTTCAAGTTATTTTTTTTTTTCATTCAACCAATTGAATATATGCTACGTAATTCGTTTCCAATCATTAAACAATAATAATCAAAAAGGTAACGAGACACCAACACGTGTGTCTCGTTTCCTGTACGTAGGTTTGGGAATTCGCGCCATGAGACTTATATAAGACGTGCCTCGAGCTTATCGATGGCTATTTTTAATTTGGTAGGTTTTCGTCCGTCAATTCGCACCCTTCGTTTCTCGTTTTTAGTGTTATCTCAGCCGTGTCTCATGGAATCGTGATGTCTGACGACGTAATCCCGCATTCACGCATCGTCACGACTTAAGCATAGCAAAATAGTATATTATATTTAGTTGTATATCATTATTCTTATTATATTTGTTACTTTGTCGTTTTGGTAATATTTTACGCGTTTACAACTACAATAAACCCTTTCACCGGTGCAACAAAATAAAATATTAAGCAATAGTGTATACATAATAATTATTCATATTTTTTATTTTCAGTTCCGCCGGTAATTGCGGTACCCAACCAACTACTGGGAGCGCCAATAGGCACAGACGTGACACTCGAATGTCACGTGGAATCCTATCCAAAATCTATTAACTATTGGGTCAGAAATCGAACAAAAATGTTGATGGACGGGTAAGATTCTTTTATTTTCTATAACTCAGGAGAAAAAAAATACACCGCATAAGACTCAATAAACATAGACTAATGCGACGCGTGTCTTATAATTTTTGCTACCAAACTCCAGTTCAATTTCAATTAAGCTTACCATTAAAAATGTAAACTTTGTAAAAAAAAAAAATACGATGTGGATAATACTGTAAGATATCCATCATATCTATTATACGCCATAAGTTGTATAGATTCCAAATATTGACGAAAAGATGATTTCGTTCGAAAAACATTTTTTACCAGACATAACTTCTACCAGCGGCTGGTAATCCGATCACGTCTTTTTCGACGACGATAAATTATGGTACTGCGGTATTTACCTTGAAACACAATAATATTTCTGATCCGTAAGATTTATCTATTAATACAGAAAACTCGCGATATATTTTATGATTGAGAATAAAAATCGACTCGGTACAACAAAATAAATATGATTAATATAGCAGAACGTCAATGTGACGAAAAATCGGGTAAAGTTCACTACGGTATAGTATACAGGTACTAGAGTGTTAGAATTGAAAATAATGTCTTATGTCAATTATTACTGTTGCCGTTCCGTGCCGAAGGGAATCGAGTTGGCTTATTGTTTTTGTTTTCGTTCCAATTAGCAAACAATGAGCGCAGTAATAATTAACATCGATCGAAATAACGTTTATTATAATAACTAAAAAAAGAGCAACGACGATAATGAAGTAGAAATAGAAAAAGCTGATAGAAGGAAATTCCAAAAGATTTCAAATACAATGGAATACTTCTGATATATAAATTATTTTTCCGGTGGTAATTATTATACTTGAACGTTTTGTCGGAATACTTTTGAAATGTGTTCATTTACAGCCGTACAGCCACTAACGCCCCCGCAACCACCACCTCTGCCATAGCCAGTGCACCGTCGTCACTATACCTACTATGATGGCATATTCCCAGGAGAGAGCTGAATTTACTTAGTTAAATTTTTTTTTTCGACAACAAATTATTATTGCCTTGTCGAAATGATTACGCGAAAGATGTTCAAAATGAAATTCAAATCGTTTCATATACAAAAACAGAATAACTCCATTCTTCGCACGGCAGTTTAGTTTTGTATGTCCTTAGAATGCATAATGACCGGAAGTGCTCTTATTTCATTTTCCACCCTCGAGAGACTGGAACCTGCTCTAAAGTGCTTATAGGAAATATTTAAAGATCTTTTCCTCGAATAATCTACGGATTTATTGTTCGAGACCTCCAAGTAACTCTACAACAACTCGGATTTTCCAAATAAAATATTATAACTAAACATTTCAATGGTATAAAATAACTATCAATAGTTTACTGTAGTGTATAAACAATGTTAAGATAATTTTTGGTTTCATAAAAAAAAAAACCATGTAAAAATAAATACTACCTACTTTCATAGTCACTCGTAGTTTCGAAAAATGTATGGTGGTAATGCAATGTAGTGGTTAGCCATTTATATATTTTTGTTCTTTAGTTTTTAACAGGGATTGTTTCAATGAATTAAATAATTCATAAATATGCACAAAACTCATTTATTGCTTCATTTTAATTCCTAAAAAGTATAAAAAGTTCTGTTATTTAATTTTTTTAATTACAATAAATGTTATGAAGAAAAATCTGACAAAATATTTTTTAACCATAATTGTAATGACGTTTTCATTATTTTATGCAAATCTTTCCAAAAATGTATTTGTTGTAACTTGAAGGAGAATTTTATTCTAAAATGTTCGAGTGCTGTACATGAAATAAGGTGTAAGAAGAAAACGCGCGTATATGTAAGCTTTTAGTACAATATGCATGAATGGACAGTGACATGCGAGAATCCAGATGGAAAAAAATTTTATTTCTCTTTTCCCAAGAAAGATATAAAAGAAAGAATTCTACTTAACACCCTGTAAAACATTATAGATTCTTAATATAAATATAATATATATATTGGATTCTAAACAATATGGAGGTTAAAATAAAATAAAGTCGACGACATTTGTTTAGTATTTTTTTTTTCGAGGCAATGATTCAACTAAACAGCCATTAAAAACGAACCAAAACGACTATAAATGTCGACTGTTTTTTCGCGAACTTGTTTGAATAAAAGTTTTCCCGTAGGTAATTCACCTATTTCATTTTGGATCAAATTAGAAATGTAATAACTGGATGCACTGTCATTTCGCTTTTATCGATTCGGCTATTCGAACAATTGCACCAATAATAATAATAATAATAATAATATTCGATTCTGACGTTACGGGTAGTTCATCGCGTAATCCAGTCACGTCAAGCATGCGTTCATAGTATTAGACGTCACGATAATAAAACGTGTAAACGGATTTATGTGGAATAACAACATAGACGTCGACAATTGGAAGTGGTGACAACTCCACACCGCATACAAATGTCCCAGTTAACGCGAAGAAGGAGGCGTACAAATCCAGATTTACGAGTATAACGCTTGTTAAAATGACAGTTAAAATAATCCTACATGAGTTCAAAAAAAAATCCATAGACAATCCCAATGTTTCAGCTAAGGTCTCCGAACAGTCTGAGGTTATTAATTAAATCTTCAAAACACAAGATATAATCTGATGAAAACAATTCAGAACGAAAAATATATCATATATTGCGTAACGCAAACAAAATACATCTGAAGAAATAAACTATTTTCTATTTTACCTAGTCCACACAATGTACATTATTCAGCTATTGTCAATTATTTTTTCAATAGCCTATAATTAAACGATTTAACATTTGTACAATCACACAAAAACTTTCTAAGTATAATGTTATATACTTATATACGAATTTGCAATAACAATTCTACTTTAAATTGTTTAATTTTTATACAACATTTAAATTAATTACAAATTATGTATCTTAACGTGGTCGAGTATATTATTGAAGTAAAAATTGTTTGTATCATTTAAATATAGTTTATTATACAACTACAAGATTCTGAGGTGTGTAAACATTCAATTTAAATATATTTAAAAGAGCCATTATTATTTCTGGAGACATGTTTATGATAATATAATAAGGTATAAAAATACTTCAAATAAAACAAAATATATTATCAATCTTGAAAAAACAAGACGTCAAAAAAAATTGATTGATTTTATTTCAAAAGTATGATTTAAATTGGCACTAGAAAACTCTTTGATTTTTAGTTGGGACACTTAAATTAACTTAAAATAAATAATGATTCATAAAATAGAATAATTAAAAATAATACATAAACAAAAGTAAATTAACTTGCCCTTACGTTGTTTCCTTTTATTATTTTACCAACATTTTTAGCATATTATTAAACATGATAGGTAATAATTAATAATTAATTAGAATACAGTAAGCAGAAGATATCAATTATAGGAATAACCATGTAGGTTATGCTTTTTTTTACGATATTGAATTATAGTAGTTGAAACTATATTCAAAATAAGTTTTATTGCGAGTACAAATCAAATTAAAATCATTTTAACAAAATATCTGTCTGGCATTTTGAATAACTAAAAACCGCTATATATTATAATAGTAATAAATGTTTATTAATATGCATACAATTTAATACATAATCACAATAATTAAACTGTTCGATAAACGTTGAATTTCAAAGTATAAAAAAAATTATTGAAATGAGATCAACTTACAAAAAATTAGATACTATACGTTTTTTTTTTAAGTTTCATAAGTTTTTGTGGAAAAATAAAGATACTTGTGAAAGTTTGAAATTCATCAAAAAGGAATATTTACGACCCTTGGCTACATATGTACAGAAATATTGTGAGAGACAAAGCTAATCAGCAAAAAATTACAATAGAAAACACACGCATAGTGGTATAAAACACATAAAACATGTGACAACTGTGTCGTTTGTATAAAATCAGTTTCAGAACTATTATTTTAATAATTTTACATCACCTTCTAAAATGTGCACGACGATCAGAGAAACTGTTTAAAAAGTCCTTCTGCCCAAAAACCGTTCACAAAAAATATGAAGTAAAACGTTTTAAAGCTTCATTCCATAAAAACCCACACTTTACATCACTTGTTATTTGCTTCACTCAAATTCTATAATTCAAATAATTGGGAGAAATCTCAAAACATTTTCCATCGCAATAATTAGTGCACACGACTACTGCAAATCGCAGACACGTACACGTAATTTCAAATATTGTATGTAGCATTAATAACCGATTTTATGCGACAAGGAAGCCGAGAAATATAATAATAATAATAATCAACCGCACAAGAAAAGTGACTGCAGCAGGACGCCTTTTATGCAGCACGCAAGTGTTAATTTTCTTTTGAGGGGCTGCATCATTAAACACACATAAGACGATTAATGAGAGTCAAGATTTTATGAAAGCAGTTATGGAGGCGGCGGATCGCGGATGGTGTTTTTAAAAAGCTAGGAGAACACGATTATCCGAGTAATAGCACCTACTGGTAAAGCGAATAAAAAAAGAACACTAAAGAAATAAAACCTTTGAAGGAGAATTCGTGGAGTGGGTTGTAGACGTTATATAATAAAATACGAAAAACAAAAAATTAAAACAAACAACCGAAAGAGGTTTGGTTCCGCGCGCCAAAGTCATTAATTATACATTTGTCCCTAATTTCTCACCCTTATCCACCGGCCGCCAACGACGTTGTCGCTCGCTCCTTTCCAGAACAGGATTTTCACGTATACGCCGTGTGGTATAGGAGGTGAGGGTGACCTTTTCCCGTCGTGAAAAGTCGTCTATACATACATAATATAAAAGATATCGTTTTTATACTCTCCTCAACGAGCACGGCACACACACGCACGACACCCTCCACCGCCGTTCCCTCGAAAACCATCATCAGACGGCGGCAACAGTGGCGGTGGTAGTGGCGACGATGAGCGCAGAAGTTTTTGACTAATCTGTCGCGTGATTAATGGCCGGACGAAAGTTTTAAGCTCGCCTTTCCTCGTCTTCCGGGGCTAACGTGTGCACTGTGTGAACGCGCGCTCGTTCTCCTTTTATTTCCGACGAGTAATTGAAAGTCTGCAACAGTGGCTTATATATATATATATATAGTGGCGACAACAACGACAACACGCCAAGTATCTGTTACCACCCCTTCCCACCTCCCACCCACCCCTCCCACCAACACTCCAGTTTGGTCGCCCGCTGGCGGAAAGTGGCTTTTTCAGTGGCTTTTCTCGCGCGTAGATGACGGACGGACGGCGGTTATGTACAGGTCTCCCGGCCCCGGTGTGGGGGAAACACGTTTCTCGACCGGGGCGGTTGATGGATCGACTTTGTTTGGGCACTCGCGACGTGAATAATTATTAACCGTGTTAATATAAAATTTTATTTTTTTTCTCATTCGCTTACTTCATTTTCGATAAATCTCCTCTCGTTTCCAATTCCGTCTCCGTTTCCCGCTCCAAAAGTGCAATATCCAATATTTTTCACTTTACCACAAGTACGTGCGCCACGGAGTTCTCATTTCTCTACTTAAACGCTGTGAACGACTATTCTGAATCCCTTGACACAGGTCGTATCTTTGTACACGCAACCGTTTTCAGTTCTCCGCGGCACGTGGCGTGTCAATTAAAAAACCGATAAACTAGAATAGTGTTATTAACACCCATAATGTAATTTTCAAACATAATATAACTTTTAAAATCATGGCTTCCGTCCCTCCAAGCTCCAAAAACATTTCCTTTTTTATATGACTCAGAGTTGAAACAAAATATTTTGATTTAAAAAAAAAATTAACTTCCATCCTTTTAATTCCGAACGAATTGAAGTAAAAAAAAAATACAAGAAAGTAATTTAAAATGATGGATAGCCAGGAAAAAAGGATATAAGGTGGTGTTGGTAAGTATCTGTAATGAGTGGTATAAAGATTCTAGATGTATAAGAATGACATTTAAACTGGTTAGATTTGGGAGTTCAATGACCTGTCATAAATTTATGAAGGGGCAACGCGTATACTTGCAGTAGTTATGTGATCCTTTTGAAAGAGATACCGCAAATTTCAAAGCTGGTAGCACACGGTAATCGATAGAATGATTTGGTGGTTTCTTTTCTTTATTCTTGAAGTGTACGTACGTGTTATTAACTCTATTGCTGTTTATTATTATGAGTGTATGAATATAATATTATGTATATTTGTTATTAATGCACTTACCTTGATTATAACTGCTGCTGTTTGCGATATGATATTATTATCGTGATTGCAGAGATGTATTGATGTGGTCGGGTTTGATGCTCGGTATCACTATACGATATGCGTAATATAATTCAATTACTATCGGTTTAATGCGTCGTATTTTACTATGACGGGCTATGCACACTAGTCAGTAAATTATATGTTAGATTTGCTCTATCTCACACTTTTTACTGTTGAAATTAAATTCTAGTAGGTCGAACACCGTTTGTGTAATGTCAGTTTCTGTGTATTTTATTATTGATAAATGGATATCTGATAGTACCTAATTGAAATGTGATATTGGTTTAATATCTCTAATAAGTAATGATTAAAATGAAATCTTAACCTATATTACGATTATGTATTTGACTATAGTTACAAAATTGTTTATATATATATTCTGAGAATATGCTCTAAACATAAATACACTCGATACTTCGGTGAAACCAGTGAAGGTACCAATTACCAACCGAATTTTTTTGGATGTTCACACTTTAACTACTTAAGCACTTAATTTTTAATTAATTTAAAACTAATACTAATTGTTGTAACTTTTCTTCTCGTAGTAGGTGCTAAACTAAATGCGTATGTACATATAATTCATATATATAATAGTCATATAGTTCTAACACTAGTTGATTATAGTCTAAACAATAATACTATACAAAAACTATGATAAACAATTAATACCATACTAAAATTATACTATGCTAGTAAATACTTAGATTTTAAAACTTAGAAATAAGTGTGGATATTATTGGTTTGATAAAGAAATAAAGTGTCAAGCAAGTTTGTTTAATAAAACAAAATAGATAATCTATTACGACCATATCAAAATGTTTGAATAACTCTGTGAATTTAAATAGGACGCACAGCACACATTTTTTTCAAACAGTAAGAAATGCTGATGCAGACCGTCGTGGACAGTTTTAAATGTAGTTTTGACAATGAAACACCGAATTACTGCAATTTTTGATTAACTCTTATAAATGGTTGTAAAAACAGTATTCCTTCTATTTTTGATGTGTATCTGTTGTACGGAACGATTAGTCCATACGATACGTCCGTATATTTGTGTGTGTATTTTAGAACATGTTACGGAAACGTAGAATGTTTGTAGTATTTTGTAGAACTATACTACAGAATAATAAATCACAAATATTTTACTATACGTTCATATATTGTCTAAACACAGTTATAGAATAAATAATAAAAATGGTAATCGCATTACATTATATGATTTCATATACAGGTTCAATATAGCTAACACAATTAACAACTTTTCGTTTGAATTGAGTGCCATAAACCAAATCAATGGAATGTATTTATACCCACTAGTGTTTGATACTACGTGAAGAAATATAGAATATGAAAAATAACAATACTATTCTAACTATCGACTTTTCATTTTTGTCAACCAACTTCGTTAACTAATAACAATAACTATATTTCAAAATCAAATGTTAACAAAATAAACACCAAGATCCACGTATATACATAATACACCTTGCCGGTGTTATAATGTAAGTATTTTTAATCGACAAAAAGTTTTTATCAGTTTTTGAATAACTATAACATATATTTTATAAAATTCAATATATTAATAATAATTTATTATTGCGAAATTCATCTCTTATGCTTAAAAAAGGTACGTAATAACTTTTAAGATTTCTAAATAGAAAATTAATAATTCCTGAAAATGAGAAAAATCATTAGCTACATGTGCAGAACGGTTCTGGTAGGTATTTATACAGATCATTTATTGATCTGTTATAAACACATAAACGTTATTTTAAATAACTCAATATTAATTAAAACACAATCACACTAAACGATTTAGACTTATAAAAATATAGTTAAATTTTATGATAAATAATTCATATCATCCTAAATACTTTGAACCAATAATATGTACAACACAACTATGCAGTGTACAATAATGCAAAGTGTCTATTTATATTTTATACGTTTGTAAATATTAATAAAATATTAGTATTATTTATGTTGTCTCTAAATTATTTTGATGTTGTTGCAGTAAATTTTGATGGGCATGTTGAAAAGTAATGTACAAATGTTGTGTCATAATTAAAATAATTTGGTACGGGATATATTGATTATTGATGTGAAAACATTTTTGATTAAAATAGTCGACATATATTGATACCAAAAGTATAAGGCTAATCTACTGGACTAATCCTTTGTAGTCATCCCTGGAACGCAACTTGATCTTTTGATTGTTATATTCGTTTCAATTTCTGTGTTAACTCTAGCTAAACAGTGCAATTTTATTTACAAAAATATTAAGTCCATGAATTTGGCCGTGCTGGATACGTTGATGTAGCTAAATTGCCTATACAAAGCGCCGACCAACAGATATAAATATTATTATCAGTATTATTATTATTATTTTAATCCAAGCGAATTAAGAAGATGATCAGTCGCGCCGGTAGAAGGGCCTATTTCAACACCAAGACCCCACCGCGCGTCATAGTCAAAAGATAATAACTTTATATTAATATGTACAAAGACGTTAGTCACTAGTCAGCCAAATCATATGACTCGTTTTGTTATTTCGGTGACACACGGCGCGGCGGGGATCTAACCGAAACAAATGCAGTCGAAAATTAACTTGTCTTCTTAACTTGGTCTGAGAATAGTATTATTACAAAAAATAAAAACTTTACAATATTTTTCTCTAAATAGCGAGTACCTTGCACCATAGTTCTATTTTGGTTATACGTTTTTTTCTCTGATTGGCCTGTTTATCTTGATTGGTACAATTTGATTATATTCTTGTACCACTAGTTACACACGATGTTTGAAAATTAGACATTTAAAAGAGTATGCATGTATTTAAAGGTTGAAAAATGTATAATGTTAATATTTAATTTCTTAAGATTGGAATTCGATAAGATTTTGAAGCCTGAAGGCTGAAGAGTATAAAAAAAAGGCCGGTATTATTACAAATTATAATAGAATTTATTAATTAGCGTCCGTTGGCATTTCCATTAAAACGCGTTGGAACGGATCGAGTATTTGAATATTAATAATTTATTAGTGACTTTCGGTCATTATCAAAACAGATGACAAACTATCTACCATTAGTTGAAACATATTTTAGCACAACAGTGACGAGTGCCGACAGCATTAGTATGCCTTATAATTTGTGCACTCACTCATTATCTACATAAGTGATGGCTGTCATTCTCTTAGTTAGTACCCCCCCCCCCACTCCCAAGAAATATTTATACGGACGGCCTAGTGTGAGCGTGTATTTCTGATCTGCCAAAGTAGAGTCAAAAGCTACTAGGAAGATATACTATATTCTGGCCGACCTTCAATGCCCCAAAGGTGGTATTCCAAGTGACTTATGTGAGCATATAAATAATAGTATATACCTCCATATATACATGCCCATTGTTATCTCTACATCTCTACTACTATTACGATGATATAACGAAAACCACAATGCGTCCATTGCAGATATACGCGAACTCACAAAACAGAATAAAAATGTATTTTGGTTTTAATTTCTGTAATATCACACCAAATTGTTCAGCCCATGAAAAATAAATATGCTCTTAATTTTTGTTTATTTATTTTTATTAAATAAACATAAAAATGGCTGTTGTTCTAAACCTCGAGGATTATAGTAGAATTAACATTTTTGAAACTCTGAAAAAAATAATAAAATATAACAACAGCACAAAAAATACGAAGTAACAGTACCAAATAACACTGTAATCTGTGTTTATTTATTAAACCATATAGGTTCTATTAATACACTACATAATCCTTCTAATCGCTTATCACACAGATTTAACGGTTATCTGTTTATATAGCTGCAAAGGTGGCATTTATATGATAGCTGTGCACGAGTTAGAGTCTAACTACAGTAGCGTACACAAGTATTTTCAATGGGGGAGATGGTTACATTAAACAGTTATATATATATATACATCAAAATATTATGTTGTTTAACAAAGATTTATTTTTATCGTAGAACACTATCTAATTTCCTGGGTTTTTGTCCCAACTCGTCAATGACCTCTTCAGCGGTCAAAGGCATAGCACGGTATACCGACAACATGGTCAATCCATTTAATAATCTGTCCTGTGTAAATAATTATTTTTCTACATAAAATGTAATTGGTACATAAATACGGATTAAAAATATGTATGACTAAAAACTGTTTACCTCTTTCGTAGAATTTCTCAAATATGTTTTTACTCTTTTTAAATTTGAAAATATATAGGTACCAATATTCATTGATTGTCGTCAATCGTGTTTGCCTTTGAACTAATTTCCATCTAATATAATAATACTATAAGGTTTTTCGTACATATAATGTTTCTTTTTCATAGTTATTGTTTCTAAAATCGGTACTTTAAAGATGTGATGTATGTTTGTATAAATGCTTGATCAATAAAAAATACGTGTAGAAAATAATCATTATAAGCAATGGTTAAATGTTGGTTAAAAATATGATTTTTTTTTCATAAATCGCAAAAAACTATTATTTTGGTAAGACAAGGTAAAAATTATACACCCTATATTTAAAACTGGATATGATATTTATTCGTGACTTTTGGAGGTTGGAATTTTAAAAAAGTGTGCGTTATCAAATAACTTAATAACTAAGGACTTAAACACAGGTCATTCTATCTAATATCCATAATTATATAGTTAAAAACAACTTTTACATAATGAAAAATAAAAAACTTATAGTTAAGTATATATTTCTTTCATAAATTTACCTCAACTCTTATACTTTATTGCCTGTAGTTACTACAAACTCAGCCACCGATAATTTATATTTCAAAAAAAATAACTATATACCTTATAAATATCCACTTAGCATCAAAATTACTGAAATAAACTCTTTAATATCGGTGTATTTATGAAGTGTGAGTAATAAAATGTAAGCCATTGTGGTTATTGGATTTTTAAAAATTCAATACAGGTATTTGATCAATTATACCGTACTTAAAAATAACTAAGTTCAAATAAAATAGCAGTGGAAAAATACTGGTAAAAACTGTTCTTGATTAAATAACATTTTCAAACTGTATTTGTTCTAAATCGTTAGATTGTAAAAAAAATAACTTTAAAATGTGGCGTTTCGTTGAGATTATAAATATTGAATGAAATTAATAATTGACACTTGGTGTTATTATTAAAAAAATTAACCGTTCAAATTAATACTGTAGCATATTATTGTGATATGATAGTCTAAAATATATTTTCCGTAAGATAAATTTGAAAAAAATTAAATCGTTTGCTGGACAAAGTATATTATATTCTATGATTTTATTAGGCCTATTTAGTTTTTGGAAAAAAAAAATACTGTATGTTAACGTCACTCGGTAACGTGCACAAAACATTTATTTATTCCAAAGTATAGTGGGTTCCCGTTGCCGAGATAGTTCTAATCATAAAATAACTCCCATCATACACCCACATATCGTTATTTGATTTAGAAAATAAATACGTAAATACGTGATCAAACCTTGACAGGTTTTAAACAGAATGAATTACATCCTTAATTCAAACATCCGCTTTTGCTTCACATCAGTAACGATAATAATTAACACAATCGTAATAATTTGTTTACACTTTAATTAAGTAATAAACTAATAACCCTCGTGCAAGTGTATACATGATTATATTCAAACTTTCGGTGTGTAACTGACGCGAGGAGGACAGGTATAGCGCCGGATATAATAAATGGCGATTGCCCTCTTTCCAAATTTAAATTCAGTTATACCCGCTAACATATTAATATCAATGGCATACGCGTATATAGAGTAAACTACGAGGTCATAACTGAATAAAAATGAATTATTAAACATCCCAAAATAAGTTATGTCATACGAAATTTGTACCGGAAAAAATAAGTCATAACTTAATAACGTTTCCAATTATACTTTTTAATTTTGAAAACGCTTCATGCGCCAAAAGTAATTTCTTTTTTCTTTAGTCTAATGGCGTTATTTTATTTTGCAAATTTTAATAATCTAGACACGTGTCATTTACGTGTTTTACCATACCTGATTGAAAAATATAAATACTCACTTCCTAAGCAAATATAAAAATAATAATTTATTGTAAAGGTAAATATTGTATGCATTATTGACTATTGTTACTGCTTTTGTGACAATCTCTGAAAATCTCATTATCTCATTATTTAGTCTGAACATTAATTGCGTGAATGTTCTAAAATAGCATTAAACACACCATCGTTTGTATTGGATGGATTTTTCGAGAATTTATCGACGAGCTGTAAATTTAACCTATTTTATACCAGCAACGTCTCATACTCCATTCAACCAATAAACATACACGCAAGATACAGAAACCAAATGTTAGGCAGAAAGCTCGTTATTCGTGTAGCTTCGATCGCCTCGGTAGTCGGCACTGGACTGAGGTGTGTTTTCTATATTTAATTTAAAAGCAATAATGAATCATCACGGCCGAAATACAACTCTTACCAAAGTGCCATTAAAACCGTGGTTGCTAACATATTTTTTTTACATTCTTCGGCAGTTGTTGGGGTTGTTATACAAATCTGAACAGTTGGAAAAACTTAAAAATTTCATTTTACTAAATACCATTTACGGTTTATTTCTGATCACTAAAACAAAATTTTTCATAGCTCAATCAACCCAACAAAGTGTTCAAATATGATTATAATAAATATCAACGTACATAGTGTATGGTTATTATTTAGAAAACAGAAAATAAACAATGTGCGCCAATAATTAGGTAAAATAAGTTAATGATATGAAAGAAAAAAATGTTAATAAAATATTATCATTGCTTCATTATCGCGTGTGCCAAGATTATCGGAATTCCAGTAACTATATTACTATAATATCATGTACATAGTTGAATATTATTATTTAAAAATAGCTAATAATTATTAATTACCTAACCTCTCTCACAAAAATTTAGTAATAACATAATAATTTAAGAAATCAAATTATTAAATGGGTTAAAAAAATCAAACCTGCCTTTATTTAAATAATAACAGGTAACTATTTAATACTTATACAATTTATATATATTGAAAACCATACAGTTATCAAACAATTTTCGATTTACAGAACTGTGATTTTGAAAATAATATTTCATGGAACTGTTCACGTCAACTTACATGGTTATTGTACTTTACATTTTTTCCTTTAATCCTTTAAAAAAAAAGGTAAGAAAGGACATTTTTAGGTGAATTATTTACGGCAGTTCGGTACTTCGATTGATTTTCTATAGTGCCCCTAAGTTCTTATCGCAAAAAATACATCAAAATAAAAATAACTGGTGGATTTTAAATTTCTCTATATATATCATTCAGCAGAATTGATAAAAAAAAATGACCACGTAAAGTTATGGAGTAGTATTTTATTTTTTTTTTTCATAAAGTACAATCATTGCAAATAAATCAAATCCTAAATAAAGGTATTGGAACATGTAATAAAATGTTTGAACATTATTGGATAAATGTATGGCTATTTATTAGCCTCCAAATGTGTACGCAATTCGCAATTTGTCGTAGAAGTTATAGCAAAACTTACAGAGTAATAAGGTAGTTGGAGAACTACTTAAATCCTTTTTACGATTGTTCGGAATTAAAAACTCAATATTATAACCCTATTCAAAAATTGACATTTTTTTTTTCAACTATATTTTCGTATAAATAACCATTGATTTGTTTTATACAAAATTTAAAATCAAATTTACTGTAACCATTCTTACTAAAAAAAAATCTGATTTTGCATATTTTTATATTACAATACTATAAATTAATAAACAGTTACATTATTAGAACAAACAATAAATTGACACACATTTTTTTTATATCTTTATTTAAGCAATTTATAAATAGAAAAAATTTAATTTGTACACTTCAAATAAGTACATAGGTACCTACTTTGAAATGGCAAATACAAAATAATATATCATTATGGTTAAGACTATTAATATTTGACAATTTATCTGACAATACATTGAAAATATAATCGTTAGAAGTTGCATACACTTATTCAATGAGTATTAGTGGTCTTATTTTATGCCCTCCTTTTAATTTCTTTGACCTGTCATAAGTAACCAATCTGAAAAACAGAGTAACTCGATCAATAAATAAAATATAAAAATTAGCTACATTTTAATATTTGCAATTTATCATTAAGAGTAAACCATGATTAACGTAAACTAGCACTCAATATTTAATTTTCTCATCATTTAAAAATATCGCGTTTCGTATTGATTTTGTAGGTAAGTAGCGACGTATTCTTATTTTAAAAAAAAATCTCGTTATAATGTAAATAATATAATATATAATTATGTTTTGTATTTGTTCTTTGCCCTAAATAATTAGTTTACATAATGCGTAGTATGTATACTAAAAACGTTATAATTCAACACATTTCGTGTTTTAGTTCACAATCGTGGTATACAAATAAATACTATACATATACGTATAAGTTATTATATCATTACACTTGGAACGACAAAAATTGTCCGTTCTACTTTAATTTGCTTGGAATTATGCAGCATACTGTTATGAAAACTTAAAGAGGGTTCAAGCGTTCAGCCGTCCAGGCATATCACGTGTCACTGTATAATATGATAGACAATAAATTGCAATTACTTTTTCCACAGGCCCAAGCACATTCTTCGAGAAACAATATCCGGCTACAAGGCTGCCTACTATATTGTTATCAAGATGTTCGACCAATCTGATGTAGGAACCTACAATTGCATATCGACTAACTCCATTGGAAACTCTGAAGGCACGCTAAGGGTGTATGGTAAGTTGTCACGATTACAGTATTGTATATTTCAATAGTTTATAAAAATGTGTGATCATTTTTCTGAACTGGTAAATAATAAAATACATATAATAGCAACATAATCATAATATGTGATATATAGTATGTATTTATACATCTATTTTAGAAAATCAAATATTAGCCGTCTTTTAATTATTAATTTATCACAAAAATAAACTATACATATTATTATTTTTGATTAATTTAGATATAAATCATCACCATTTATCACACACGTAAAAATATAATGCACGATAAGAATATATTATCTGTGAATTGACAACATTAAAGAAGTCGCTTTTCCACACACTAGTGACACTTATGTTGATTTACAAAACACCTACTAAGTATTGTACAAAAATAAAATACTATGAAGTCACGTGGGGTAAATTTATTCCAATCACACAATAAACGATTTTTATGGCTGAAAAAAGCACACTGCCACTATTCAACTATTTTATAATGGCTGATTAAGTTTGATAAATAGGTACATAGTTCGTAGATATAACATATGACCAGTATATTGTTTCGGGACAGTTATGTGAGCATTTATATTTATGGTAGGAAATTATTCATCCCCACGTGACCGATTGAAAGTTGAACATAATAATTTGTATTGCCATAGTTATATTGAATTATAAGACGACAAACAAAATATAGATTTAAAAAATAATAATACTCTAAAACACGGTGCTCGTGTTAAGAAGGCACAACACATTAAAGTGAAACTATATTATTAGCATATAGCTAAACTGGCTACAACTTCAATATCATTTACCGTAAGAAGAATTATTATTTACAAAAAATAAAATGTTACAGGTAGTAGGATTCTTGTTTTATTTTTTAAATTACTTTGGTCAAAAAATAAATCTATAGCATTTTAATCTCTTATTGTTTGATCAAACTTTTTTCTTTAAAATGTATACTTTTCATACATATAATATTTCCTTTGTAAAACAAACTGAAATCAGCAAAATACATTTAAAACCTTAAAATTTTAATGAAACTCTTTTGAACCTAAGTGATTTCATAAAATGTTTAAAACAACAAAAATAATTTAACAAATTAATTTAATTTGTTACATTTTTTTAATAGTTATTTTTTTCTACATTGAGCAAATTTTAGGAATTAAGGTTGACCTCAATATTTAAAAAAAGATAATAGATAAACCTAACAAATTATTGAAATCTAAAAAAAATTTCAAGCCACGCCTAAAACTAACTTATTATACATTGCTTTAAATTTCCACACTGCGCCTAAAAATGTATGCATCTGTGGATTAAAATATTGATAACTGATATAATACTTTTATAATTTTAAACGTTAATAAACTAAATTATGTAATCTTAAATTATTTAAATGTAATCTGTCTCTAAATTTGTATTTAACGAAGGCAAGTTAATTTTTAAATTATTATTCCTTTTAAAGTTATATGAAGCCTCCTAAGCACGAATAGCACCTATCACTTAGTGAAAAATGTTCATACATTCTAATTTATTATTTAATTATCGGCATATCTTGTAATACATAAATAAATGTATTAATTTGTGTTTTTAACGAGAAAATGTCTGTATAATTTACGATTTAATTTTTGAAGATAATCTTCTATAACTAAAAATAATGTAGGTACCTATATTACCACCGTATTTTTTTAATCTTTTTTTCAATTCTCTTAATCTGATACATTGTTATAACTTATATGTTTCATAATATTATATAAACTAGTCTGTAAAAAAATAAAAAATAATTAATTCTAAAAAAGTGCATTGTGATTTGTGAACTCTAAAATATTTTTAAAAACATTATTACTATTAAATAATATTATAGAATGACCTACTATAATGCAGCTACTAAAATATTACCATCGTGAATGAATTCATACACTTATAAGTTATTACTGCAAACGTTTCTAGCAGTCGAATAATTGTCTAATAACGACATTAACTATTTACCCAAACTCTAAAGTGTAAATAATACAACATCATAATACAGTTATTTATGCAGATATCATAATTTTTATAACTATACCATAGGTACTGACATAATGTCGTCGTGTATATACTAATTATACTATATAGTCGTGCACAATTGTTCGCGCATTGGTAACACAGCCAAAGAAAATACATACGTTGTCATTTCGCTTTGCGCTAATATTAATTATTATATACACCTAACTAGTAATTAACTGAATTTAAATTATGATTAGTATAATAACATAGTTACAAAACATTAAAATTAAATAATTACACTTTCATACTTTTTAATACACTAATTAAATACCAAGCGACACTCTGTTACTGTCGTAATGGCATGGCGCATTCATAAAACAGTAGGCAAAATAAACAACAATAATACTATACCTCGTAAATACTATTATCATGACCGTTACAGGTTTAATCAGTATCAGCATTCATCATGACACGAAAACGTTATTCATTAAAAGGCTAAACGTACAATCGAATTACGATTCTATACGATTATAATTATGAGTCCGAAACTGTTATACATATTAAATCGTTTTCAAGTCGATTCAACCTGTAGGAAGTCGTCTTTACGGTTATACCACTAGCATAGTTTTGAAGATTCGATAAGTTAACATGTTATCCATCACAATAACTGAACAATGCTTACACATTTTGTCGAAAATTTACTTTAGTTACCCTTTGGCCTTTTCGAAATTAAAACTAATTTCATAAACAGTAGTTTCAATTAATACGTACACAAATAAACTCGAATCGTCTTTGAAATCCGAGCATAAAATATAGGTTAGTTAGAAAACATGTTGCGTAGAAAATGCATTAAAATTCTACTGGTGTATTTTCAAATGCAACGTCTTATTGATACCAATGCCCCTTTGAATTATAACAACGGCCCGATGTAATTTTTGGTTGAGAATAACTATTCGTATACTCCTAAGGGAATTTCCTTTTTACGAGACTAATTTCCGTGAGCAGAAAGAAAAATTATTGTGATATTAACAAAAATTATATACAAGTAATAATCAACAAAAACATAATTGATTGATAGATATAATACAATTCATTATTTCATCGGCCAAAAATTGAATAATTTAAAAGGCAAATAAAGTGTTTGGTTTAAACCAACCAAGATAATAAAATATGTTGATTCGATGACTGCTTGACGAGTACAATAATTTAGTTTTGTTAAACTAACGCTCTTCAGATACTTTAGCAAAATTAAAAGCTGTTCTATAAATCATTATTTTATCATTATTATTGTTCTATAGATATCATTTATTACTACCGTTCAGTTAAAATTAATTTTCATCTACAACATACAAGTGAAAATAATACCATCGACGAAATTATTCTTTTTAATCATTGGTTATTTAAGATAAAATAAAATTGTCATCTCAACCACAATAAAGATTTTTTTTAAGCCAGCTGTTAAAAAGTTAAAAAAATTGACTTGAATTTAAATACATTTTTGATTATAACAGTAAAATCGTAGAAAAGGTGTGCATCCTACAGTTCAAAGAATAACGGAAATTTAAAAACAGAGAGCAAATTTTAATATTTTTAACAATGATTTTTACACTTATACAAGATTTTCATTTCAACTTCATTATCTTACTTGTTACCTTTGTTAAGTGGGTATGCTATAAAAATATGCAATAGAAATGATATAATATGAATCAAAAACTATCAACTGACAAATGTTAAAACGGAATATAAAATCAAAAAGTCATAAAATATTACCTGTTGTACTGATAAAAAAATAGATCGCTTTATTTGTCTTTTGCGCAGGATAAGACGTCCAAAATCAAGGATCATAATCTTCCATAAAAATAATTCTTTAAAAAAACTACCCATACGAGCCAAGGTTTACTTCCGTGAATAGGAACATGAAACATGACTACATATAGCAGGGGTGGCAAATTTTTCTGACGCTACGTGCAAAAATTTACTTTTTTTTGAGTATATCATTAAATTATGAAAAATATTATACATAATATATATTATATTGTTGTTGTTTATTATTAAAAAAATTAAATTAAATATAAATATTTTAATTTTTTGAGTGCCATAGATTTACCATCCCTAACATATAGGAAAGACATATGGTTTCTAATTTATGTTGTATCAGCATATTACATAGTATGTAGCTAGATTGTCCCCAAGTTGGACGGTCATATAAGCTTTTCGTGGTTTCATCGCGCCAGACATAATATTTTGATACTTTACTAATGCACAGCTTGTACAATTAAAAATTTGTTTTAAAAATCACTAAAAAATATCATACTTACTAAGTATTAGATATGCGTTTATATTATAGCCATATAGGTTGGGTTAGGTTAGATAGGTCAAGGTGGGTACCTATTTCATATTATTCAAAATGTACAAAGATAAATAAAAGTGATATTTTACTACGTTAGATTCTCGACAGAGCGAATTACGACCAAATGAAATCAGTTTACGGCCTCGAGAAAAATAAACTCCCTAGAAGAGGGCGTGAAATAACTCTGCGGTACTTCATAAAAATCGCGATGGTGTAGTCTGTCGCTGTGCAACATCACATAATATTATTGCGTGCGTATGTAGGTATGGGGACCAGCCACGTCCGGAGTTATAAACGAGCAGTAACCCTCTAAAAAGAGTTGTTATTCCGAGGTTTTTCTGTTTTTATATTCCGACGCCATTTGTTTCACGATACCTCATTTCGGAGAGAGAAAAAACGACAAGAACGCGAGAGAAAATGCCGCCGTAAACTTGCCACACACACACAATAAGCACACAATACCCGTTGAACGCTTTCTCCTCGGCAACTTGTTAGATAAATTTCCCTCCCGGATGATTGTTATTATTATTATTATTATTATCACAGTGCTAGCGAAATATTATACGCCGGGGAGGGGCGAGTAGCGAGTTTAAATAATAACTGCACCGTTGTCCGTCGTTGGGAGCAGTAGGTTCCCGGCAAACAGCGATTGAAATGAAATCTCAAATATTAAGGTTTCTAAACACAAAGAACAATACGTGTATTAGTATAATAGTGTGTTTGTGTGTAGAAGAGAGTTCCACTGATATAAGATTTACATGCATAAAATGACACAAGTTTGTGTTCACATAATAGATTTAGCAAAAATAATTTACTGTACCTACATGAATTTGTGATTAATACTTAAAAAAAATTCTGTATTAGACAACCGTGAAAGCGTGACGTTTCTAGTTATAAGCCTGGTCGTAGACCGTAGTATCACACTAACGGTGGGGTTAGTTCGCCCTACAATATTGACCGTATTGGTATTTTTTTTATCATTATTTACTAAATAGATTTTAAATATTAATATCAATAAATACAACTATGTAGAAGTCTGATAAGTAATACTCTTTTTCCCTTGAGAATTTTAGATGGTATATTATGATCTTGGCTGATAATATATTAGTGGGTATAAATTTATAACTTAGATCATATTATAAAATCTCTGTATCTTAATGTATAAAATTGGAATTTTGAACGATTTATTAATTAGTTATAAGTTGTACTTAAAATCTATAGATAAGCATAGTAGAGTGGCAATAATTTTAATATTTTAATATTATTAATAAGTAATTAACTATATTTTGTTGAAATTCGATTTTTATACATCAACATTTTTAGAAATATGTTCTGCCTCAAAATAAGAAATAAAAAATGTTTGTTACCAATCAAAACATTTTAAAAAAATCATAGCTATAAAAAACAGTCATATATAATTTTTTCAAAAATGTTTTTTGTAATAGTTTTAAATAATCTAAAAAATATATCCCATAATATATAACTTTTCGAGAACATTCTCGTATTTAACTTTACTATAATTACCTTATTATTACATTGGCAGTAGGTATGTTATTCAAATCTGTCAGTTTAATCATTCTTAGTTTCCAAAACACCTTGGGGGTGTGAACTTTCTGAATTATTAAATTGTGCTGGACCCACCACTCTCCGCGTACTCCTCCACCAGGGGCGTAATTAAGGGGGGTGATGAGGGGGATAGATCCCCCCCCCCAGAGCTTATATACCTACTAAATCAATTGTACTAAATCCTGATGATATGATTGACCAGTTGACTAAACAGCCAAGAAAATTAGAATTTCTTATATAAGCAGTACAAAAAAAGAGCTATGTACATTATATTATATTACAAACAAAATAAATTAAATATTTTAATAATTATTATTTAATTTAAATAATATATTCAATATTTACATTTTGAAGAATTTATTATAATATTGTATAGGTACTAAATTATGTAAAATTTTGAAAATGTAGTATTTTGTGTGAAAAAAAAATGTCTATTCTCCCCCAAGACAAATTCTTAATTATGCCACTGCCCTCCACCACCACTTAAAACGCCAGAACAATCCCTTAAAAGTATAATTTTCTGTCAAAATTGTGTGTTTCTCAAAGCTCATAATTATATTTTTAGCTTCTGACCTCAACTATTTACTATTCGAATGATTGTGCAACTGAAATGACAACATTGATTTTTATTTTAAGAACTACGAGTAGTTCCTTGAAAATCATATTATGTCATGACTGTAACCTAATAGCTTACATTTATTGGTAATAATAAAAAACAATGATATTCTATTTTATTGTACCTAATATTTAATTGAATTTAGCACAGCTTCCAAAGTTCCAACACTATACGTCATAATACAAAATCTTCCAAATTTTGTTTGGCAAAAATGATAGGGATCGCGTAACAACCAGCAATTCTAAAACAGAGAGCAAATTTTAATATTTTTAACAATGATTTTTACACTTATACAAGATTTTTATATTGTTATCCATATTTAGATGGCTTGATTTCTTCTTTTTTTCTTTTTTCTTTTCAAATTCAGACATTTCAACTTCATTATCTTACTTGTTATCTTTGTTAAGTGGGTATGCTATAAAAATATGCAATAGAAATGATATAATATGAATCAAAAACTATCAACTGACAAATGTTAAAACGGAATATAAAATCAAAAAGTCATAAAATATTACCTGTTATAATAATAATAGTGATAGAGTAATCTTATAGAAAAAATAAGGTGAAACATAGTAATTTACAGTGCAATCAACTAAATATTTAGTACAAATAAAAACATAATATTATAATACAGAAAAAAACTAACTAACTAATAATAATATATACATTTAAAATATCATGATCTATAAGTTATTGAGCAGGCGAAGCATTCTGTGTAAAGGATGGTTATGTGAATAGTTGAAACGGTGAGAAGGGACATGGTAAGGAGAGTGAATTCTAGTGTAATGTACAGGAACGCGGAATGAGATAGAGGAAAGAAGGTCAGGGGCATCAACTGTGCCATTAAGAAGAGAGTTGACAAAGGACAGGTCAGCGTCTATACGGCGAGAGGAAAGAAGAGGGATATTCAAGGAAGATCTAATGGATGAATAGTCATGGGGCGGGTGAACAATCTTGAGCAGAAAAGCAGCGTATGAGAGGAATCGGTTTTGAACTCGCTCTAAACGTAATTGGTCTTTAGCCAAATATGGATGCCATACAACAATTCCATATTCCAAAATAGAGCGGACAAGTGAGAAATAGAGGGAACGAAGACAAGTGGGGGACGTGAAAAGGCTAGTGTTGCGCTTTATGAAACCCAGAACTTTTAAGGCTCTACCAACCGTTATATTAATATGCTGTTCGAACGAAAGAGATGGAGTTAGGTAGATACCAAGGTCTTTGACAGAAGAAACACGTTCGGGAGGGGAGCCATTGAGGGAATAAGGGAAGATAATATGTATACGCTTTCTGTGGAATGTCATACTATGGCACTTGTTGAGATTGAGCGTAAGGCCTATACGCTGAGTCCAGAGACAGAAGGAGTCGAGATCTGACTGAAGTTGACGGCAGTCGGAGATAGAAGTAACTTTAGAATACATTTTAATGTCATCCGCAAATAGAAGGACTTTGGAGAATGAAAGGTAATTGTTAATTGAGTTGATAAAAATTATGAACAGAAGAGGACTAAGATGTCCTCCTTGAGGGATAATTATAATAATATAATTATTATTATATTTGTCCTACCTATCTAATATTATTACATAATATAATATATATTATGACGCTTGACATTACGACGGGAAAGAATATAAATATAAATTACATTCCATACTCGAAAGGATTCGCATTTACATACTATAGCTAGGTATATAGGCATGCTCCCGGGCCGTCACGTCTCGGGATATATCGAAGATAAGGGAAAACGGTTTTAGACATAGGAAGATTCTTGAACGCGATTGACGTTCGTTTTTCTTTCCACACGCGTCACCGTCGCTGTAGCAGATCTTCTTCGTATCCTTCGTATATTATTATAACCATCATACCGTTTCTATATAGGAAGGTATTTACTATGTACCATATGTATCTAATACAATATGGCGCATCCGCGCAAAACGTGCAGGTCGTAATCGTCCCTCCTGTACTATGTTATTATTTGTATATCTACACATTTTCAATTTTCGCGTAAGCGCATTGCATAGTGATAGTGTGATACCATCTAACATAACGAGCTTTTGAATATCCTGTACGGCTGTACACAATAACAGACTATCACGTATACTAATACACAGTATAGACAATGCATCGACGACTTAAGACTCCCTTTAATTACCATCGCAGTAATCGTACTCGAAAATTAGAAACGACGTTGCTATAATACGTAGAATAACTGTGTTGATTTTGTCGGATTTAAAGCTGCGTGTATCCGCCCGGGTTAAATAAAAATTGAAAAATTATTATCGTCCGACATACTTCCAGTATGGAATCAAATTATTGAACAATAAAATTGTGGTTTTTTTATTAATTTTAAGGACTTTTTACTCTTGAAAAATTTTGAATGTCATGGTTTTCTTTTTTCCAGAGCTTCAGGGTGATATACCTATTGGAAAGAGCTCCAAGAACAAAGTGGCCAGATCATCAGCATGTCCAAAGCACATGCACATAGTTACGGTGGCTGCGTTGACCGCGGTCTGGGCCAAAGCCATCGGTTGAATATCTCGTTGTGGTCAAAAAATAAAATTTACTAATCAGATATTTTTAAATCGATTAAAATAACTTTTTTTGTATAAATGAATATCTACTCGCCAATTTAGGTAGGTATTCGCTCATCAACAGACTGGATGTCTACTGTGATCGTACTCATTGTATATTTGCCAATAATATAACATTTTGTGTTTCACGTCTTATTAGAGACTTAAATTTACTTATTTTTATTTCCGTTATTAAAATTATGATTATTTTTATTTATAATGTTCATACACATACAGAGATGACCGCCCGGACAACAGCTGAACAGCCGTGAACACAAATCGTTCATCGACAAACTTTTATCACTATTATCATTCACTAAAAATAATGTTGCGGTATATTTTATATACCTATTGACATATTGTTGTACTTGTACTTACCATAGTCATAGTGTCGACCTTTGTTTCGGAAACACGGTGCGGTCACGATGGACTTTTGTAAAAAAAATCGTTTTCAACGCCACTGCCGTTGATTTGTTTCTTTGTTATAATGCATATTATTATTATTATTAATGTATACACTATTGAACTATTCTGATGTTGGCCGACGGTCAATATTCCTATATTACGTTTCATAAAAACGTGACTATAATATTATTGAAACATTCTAATTTAACAAATTGTAAATATTAACAAAATATTGTGGAAATTATTATTATTCCAAGCTTTTGGAACACTGTAATTACGCATGTTACATTTAGCAAATTAAGTTTAATAAAACAAATGTTTTAAATACTTGATATTTTACCCAACATTGTATCAATTAGTTGTTACTTCATTGAAGGCGATAGTGACGACTATGTTGTTAAATTATGTAATTATATAATTATTGTACATTCAAAATATTACAAGTTCCGATTATAAAACCCATGATGTATTTATGATTAAAAAACAAAATATAAATTTGTATTTTTTTTTTTTTTTAATTCTATTTTACAGAATACCCAACTTATCTACTTAATCAAAAAGAACAGCTAAAGGTTCTTACTTGAAAAATTTAACGACACTGTCAGTCCGAAAATGTAGATAGATAAATAAGTATAATGGATAATTTAGGTAATATTGAATAATGTTAAACAGTGAAACCTCTAAGTACTGGACACTTTCAGTCACTGAAATTGTGTCCGCTAGTCAGTGGTGTCCGTTGAGGGAGGTTTCACTGTAGTTAATTTCGAATTTTAAATACCTATACAAAGTCTAAGTATCTACTTGACATCGATACTCCCACATCTTTTTTTTTTAATTTTAAATTCTTTAAATAGTAATAGTTTGTAATTATTTTAATAATATCTTTACTAAAATAAAAGACACAAAATAACTAAAACCAATATATAATATAAAAAAAGGTGAGCAAGTGGGTACCGCACTGGTATCGGGTAGATCACTGTTATGGATGTGTAGGTAATGTGTTAAAAATGAACTCAATGATATAAGATCATTGTATACGAAAAACGATTCTGTGTGAAGACAGTCAACCCAATTACTAATTATATTTTATGATATTATTGCTATAAAAATAATTCATTTCCGAAAACATTGCATATTTGAAAATTCAAAATGTCATTGTGTATAATATATAAAAATATACTTTAAAACATTGCAAGTACCCACAAATAATATTTTTAAATTATAAAGACATATAACTATGACATCGTTATTTTTCGTTTAAATATCTTATTTTGTAAGCATTTGAATTTAAAATATCTATAAAAAAAACCCCAGTTTATTTTTGAAAATCTACCAAGAGGGGAGTAGAATAGAAGAGGTTGGGAACCACTGATTAGACCATTAATTTATCAATAAAGATTTTGAATGTCAAAATTTTAGAAAACTTATCTATGGGTAACGGGTAAAAGACTTATAAACTTAGATTATTTGTAGTTATCCAATCTTTTGTCAGATACTATACATATAGTTTAGTCTGATTAAGAATTAAGATAGAACACAATCGGCCCTTCACTTAAAATTATTAAACATATTGTAAAAACTTTTAAGACTTAATGATGCATATATTATGTTTAAAACAATCATTGGAAAGGATAATGAGACCATAATACTGATTAGTATAATATACATTACTCCAACCCAAATGAAAACACAACCAGTTTAGATGGCATCGCAATGACAGGCACCACAGCTGATACCCATAATTTCCACTCTACCATAGTACCACATTGCACAACAGTTTATTTACATATATACCAAATTTCAAAAACAATATACTGTTAGTTATGAAATATATATTATGCACTATGCATATTTACATGCTTCAATAATGAATACAGTATACAGGTAGGAGCAGGTTATTATACATATCCAATGTTTAGTGTTGTGAGGACTAAGAGCCTTCAGACAAGTCAACTAGTTACTGCCTGGTGTCTTCTGAGTATAGTAGTTTAAACATACTCAAACCATTGATTACATTAAGATTTTTCTGAATTTAATGGTATTTTGTGTTCCAGTATTTTCAAATTTATAATTATTGTTAAAAATTAATTTCATTATAATTTTTTTAATATTTTGTAAATTATGTTATTACATAAGATTTGCAGATGCACATTTACAAATATTTTTGTTATTTATTACAAAAAAACAATAAAACTTTTAATTAGCCACAGCTAATATACATGTTTGATAATATTTGATTACATACATAATACTATCTGAAGATTTCTGAACTATCTAAAAACTCGTAAAGTTAAATAAAAAAAACCAATAGTAAACTTTATCATTAAAATTAAAACACAAATTATTGCACTTAACTATAAAATATAACTGACAATTCTAGTATTCTTAATGAAATCAACGATTCTAATATTAAAAATGTTCTTTTATGTCCCAATAAATAATATTATATTCTGTATGTGTATTAATATAATTTTAACGGTTTGTTTGAATAATTATAAAATATTTAATTTAAACCAGTTATAATATTAAAACCTATTTTATGAATTAATATAAAACAAAGTAATAAAAATTGAAGAAAAATAATATTAAAAGTTATAGTGAAAGTACATATTTAAAGTATTCTATGTACTTATATGAATTATAAAATGAAAGTGAAGAACACACAAATCAAAAAAAAAAAAGTTGAATTGTCAATTATTGGAAAAATAATACAAGATAAAGGTAAAATCCCAAAATAATTTGGATTGTTATGTAAAATTTAATTCCTTCAACGTAAAAAAGAATAGTTAATAAATGTACAAGACTAGTTTACTTTTACACACTATTTAGTATCAATCTTCTCAGTTTCCATATCAGCCACTACACCATTCGAAATTTCATCAGCAGTATCAATAGAATCATTTGTCTGATTCTGACTCATACTGTCATCTTCTTTTTTGTCTTTCTTCTTATTTTCACCAACTTGAAAAGAAAAAAATTATTCAATAATTAATTTTTAAATAAAAATAACAAAATAATACCATCTTCTGTTTCATTCCCTTCACTAATTGAACCTTCCCGACGTCGCTTGCGAGTAAAACGTTGTTGTTTTATAGGAAGCATTTCCATTCCAAGTACTTTATTCACTTGTCTGAAGGTTAGCAATCTCAATGCATTCTAAAAATTAAAATTGAAATAAAAAATTGACTTGAAGTAGTTTATAATACATTTAACTATACACTGGATACGTACCATAGGTGTTACATTAAATTAAAATCTAAGGTGAACTTTAAAAAGTATTTTTTAACTAAGAAAATGTTTAACTGAATGAAAACTACCAATGGACACAATTCAGACCAGCAGATAAATACCCACAGACGCAACTAGGATGTCATGGAAACACCGCGGGCACAATTAGACCCAAGACCAAATAGATAGGTATGATAGTATGATCACATTGGTACAGGTTCTCATCTATTCTAGGTTTACTATAGCACCTCTATTCAAGCTCAGAGCTGTCATGATACATCAAACCAAAATTATCAGAGTGAGCTAGGTTTAATGACACATTCATCATGGCAACACAATAAGAAAAAAGGTAATACTACAAATAAATTAAACTAAAAATTATATTTATTAGATATTACTTATAATTTATGTCTATATGATTAAAACAGTAAGCTGAGTTAAAGAATCACCATATTTCTTATAAAATGCTGTAAGTATTTATCATTTATGTTAGGTTTATTTACATGTTATAACTACTAAGTCAGATAAATATGGTTTAGCATCAGCATGACTAAGTGTCAATCAGTGTGAGCTAGGTTAAAAATAAATCATCAGATGGAAAATATTAATCGTGCATGTTTATAACTACTAAGTCAGATAAATATGATTTAGCATCAGCATGACTGTGTCAATCAGTGTGAGCTAGGTTAAATAAATCATCATTTTTATAAAAATAATAATTTCTCAATCTGCAGTCATACCTATATAATCTAACAAACAATATTGATATGAGAGTCAAACAGTGCTCTTATAAAATAATCTTACAAAATAATCTTACAAGGGTCAACCTTCTAAATCTAAAGCCAAGAGACATAAAAAATATGTATTAAGGGTATAAAAATTTTTTTATCCTAAGATAAGCTATTTATACTTAATTTTTGTACGACAAACGTGTTCAACAAATTGCAGTTAACAGTTAACATAACATACTAAACAATATATTATGTACACTCCAAAATATTGTGCATAAAGGAAATTACTAATCATCAAAAACAACGATTAGTTATGTGATCATTATTAATAGTTTGTATTTAAAAATATTTTCATTAAAGTACCTATTTAAGATGAATGTATATTCATCTTAAATACACTAGGCGATTAATGGCGTGTGTCCCTAATCTTCAAAAACGCAGCAATTAATCGCTCAAAATTAAATTTGTTTAAATTCTGCAATTAATCGCCTAGTGTGTAATCCACTTTAAAGGCCAAACAAAATTTATCTCTCTCCCAGTCCCGGTCCCCAAAATTGTCTTGGAACATTATATTACCTGAGCAGACAGTGTTATGTCCTCTCGTTGTTGTACTGTAAGTGTTGCCAAAGCATCAACAGGATCTTTCTCGCATGGGTCAACTAAATGGATACCAGTGGCCCCTGGCAATAAGGCACCACTTGCAATTGATTCTAAGAAACGTCTCAATGATTCAGCAGGGCTCAAACCAGCAGCAGCATTGAGTGTATTGGGAGGAAAGGCACTAGTTAAAACACGTTCAACAAACAGTTCTAACATCTAAAAAAATTTTTTTTTTAATTGTACTTGAAATATTTAATAGTTTGTCATAAAAATTTTAAATTTTTATTACCCATGAAGAAAAAGGATGCCATTTAGATTCTCGCATAATGAAGTCTTTTAAAATGCGAATGATCAAAGGTCCGTTCGCAATTACAGCCAATCTAGCCTAAAATATTGTAATAACACAATTAATATAAGGCTAAAATAGTTCTTATTTGAAATGAGCCATTTTTACACATCAATTGATAACATATATAAATATAATAAAGAATTAATTTAAATAATGGAAATAACATAAATATTAAACTTATTAACCTATTAACTTATTGAATTAAGTATATATAGTGTAATATAATAATAAATTAAGTTTTAACTTGATTGTATGTTGGCTCATCCCAGAAAATTATTGTTTCAAAATGTATAATATTGAGTTATTTAGTTTCATTAATATAATCGAAATGGGACTTTCTAACACGCATGTATCAGCAGCAAATGCATATTTTTTGTACTTTCCAGCCTTACACATTCGGTTATTAATAATATTATTCCAAATTCAAAAAATAACAGTTTATACCGAATTACCTAGGATGTGTGCTTAATTTCTAACCTCGACACTATCTATATTAAATACATACTCTTAGAGCATAAAGCTTTGGATATAATTTATAGAAAAAATAGTTTTACTTAGTAATAAAGAATACGTATGAAAAAAGAAGGATAGATAAGGAATTAAATTAAGCAATATATTCATCTAACTTCTCACAAAATTGGTACATATCCCCTTTCGATTATTTTGTGTTTTCTCACATACCCACACATACACATACATACATACGCACACATCCATCTCATTTGTACATTCGTGTATTGTAGGGACACCACCCTGTTGACCATCAGTTATAAATTGGGTGCCCCGCCAAAGCACACGACTATACATTTGTGTACTTTTCAAGTATAAACAATCAATAAGTATATGTAAAAGATACATACAACATAAATACTATGATCTACAATAATAAAAATCTTTAATTTAATTTAATTTATTATATTAAAAAAAAAATCATATTTGCTTATGGCAAATATGACAAATTTCGCTAAGCTGGAAAGTAATAAATAAATAGGCAAACCTGAAACCATTTGGCATGCCTGATGGCAGCCAATGCTTCCAAACATTTTGTCTTGTCCAAAACGTGTTCGCCAGGCACAATGGCCACTGGTTCCGTCTGTTGGCTTTCTACAATAAAAACCCCAAACAAAACAAAAAAATGTGCTCAGTATGTTGTTTCCCAAAGAGTGTTTGACCATTACATACATATTAAATAATTTAAAATCGAATAAGTTTTTAATTTTTTTTTTTTTATTGAATTGCTTCCAAACTCAATTCATTTAACTAATACATAACATTTGAATACTAATTATGTATATTTTTAACAATTATAACTTAACACATATAATAGATCTGTATTTTATAATTTTTATCACCATATAATAGGTAATACGAATGGTACTAAATAGTAAAATTAAGTGTTCTAGTACATTCAAATTTTAAATTGTATGAATAATTGGGTGGGCCATCATAGGACAACTCAAAGTAAATTTATGGTTTACCTAGAATTGATTTACCTAATTAAACAGAATTATCCAACTGGTAGTTGGTTAACTTTGTAGTTTTTTCAAGTAACAATTAGTTTTATACAGATAAGGTAAATAATATGAAAATATTCAGTAACTGTTGATTACTATGGGGCACAAATATAACCTACTTTCAAAAGTGACAGACACTACCCTATATCATAGTTAGTAGCTCATTTCAACCAACCTATATGATAGAGTAACTGTTACAATTGAAAACAGGAGAAATAAAAGCTTCATAGATGTTGATGGCAACAGTTTGCTGCTTTTGGGAATTTAAGCCTATGCACCTGTCTGATACATAATCGAATAAGCAAAAAAATTAATTGGTTTAAACCTCACTATAACTATATAATGTCAATTAGTGGTTAATCTTTTTTTATATCATTTTATTATCTTTAATCATCATTGTTATTATCTTTTAAAATTGTATCTGAAGATGCTAATTCAATAACAAAAAAATTGGTGAAAAAAAATAATATTATTGTTTATTTAAATATTAGGTGAAATATATGAAATACGTAGCAATAAAAATTTAGAGGAATTATATAACGAACTCAATATTACTGGGATCTTGAAAAGCGCACGAATAGGTTGGACTGGACATGTATGGAGATCAAAAGGACTTATCAGACAAATAACTACATGGAAACCAAACGCAAAGAGGCCCAGAGGACGTCCCAGACAGAGATGGGCAGATAGAATAAAAGAAGACCTAAAGATGTTGGGAGTAAGGAATGCTGAAGAAACGGCACAAAATAGAGAAGACTGGAGACAATATGTCGTTGCGGCAATGGGTCTAAAAGGCCTGTAAAAAGCCAGAGAAGAAGAGAAGATTTAAATATTAGGTAATTTCTTATTGGAAAAATAATATTAAATCAATTACATATAACAAGATTTATAAAACTGCCTGAATAAAAAAAAGAAAATGGAATGAAGAATAATTAAACTTAAGTCTCAACACATGATCACAGCCACCATAATATTATCAATTTAATTTATTATGACCTTGACACATCTCAATCTAGGTACGTAGACATTGTATTACAGTTACGGGGATATTGTAATGTCTTATATTCTAATCTAATATGATATTAGCAATATATAAATGTCTATTGATAATTTTATAGGTGGCTCAGGATCTGGTTAATTTTACTAACAATAAGAATAGTTAACAACTTCCTAGAAGCCCAAAAGTGTATTCGTCCCCCTTACCCTTAACAGTTATCTACAACACAGACGCTACAGACATACAATACAGATAATATTTAATACTTATAACACAACCATAGACTTGGTCATTCAATATCATAATTCTTAAATTATGATTAAGACATCACACACACAGAAAACAAAAACCAAATTTATATAGATAAGTTAAAGAAATTATATATTTTAAAAATAATAATAAAAATGTAAATCAGTGCTACACTTTAAACAAAAAATATGACAATATTGAAGATTTAAATTCATACTCGAAAATAGAAATCAGAATCTTAAATATCACAATATCAAATGTTTTAAGTAGATTTGTTAAGTCAACTTTGTTTTACATGTATAAGTTGATTGATTAGCACTACAATAACTAGTAAGAAAATAAGATATTTTAGAATTTTTTTGTTTAAAATATCATGAAAATTTGTTTAATTATTACTAGTGCGTTTCACAGCAACTGCGACAGGACGCTAACGCGCCTCGTGGTGTTTTTTCATCAGGGTTTCTAAAGCTAGCGCGTAATAATCCGCGCAAATTTAAAATTGATAACGAATATTTTACACTTTTACAAATTATACATTTATTAAATAAGATAATCAATTAATCATAATTTATGTTACACTTAATAATTTTTAAAAAATTATTATATATATTTATTTTCTATTCTAGATTGAGAACCCCTGGTTTGAGACAAAACCGCCATGAGTCGCGTTAGCGTCGAGTCGTAGTTGTTGTGAAACGCACTATAAGGCTAGAATTTTGATACACTTTGTATTGTTTTCTGCTAACAAACGCTAGCTACGCGATGCTCGTTTTTATAACATATACGTTTCATATATTTTTGAATCATAATAATAAGAAGTTTTTATTTTCTTTTTTAGAAAATTTTAAATTTGTAGTCATTTTTTTCATTTTAGGGCATTTTTAGGATTTTTTGGGCATTATTGGAGTTTTTGAATCCAAAATTTGAATTTGAAATTGTATTTTAAGATTTTTACTTGGTTTTAATTAAATTTAACAAGTTATGAAGTAGGTTCTTGTATTAAATATATATAAATGAAAAATAATTTTTAAGCTGGATGGAAATAATTGTTTTTTTCAGATTAAAAAAGTCCAAAATGTTTTGTCTGTAAAACTCTTAAACAACCCTTCAAAAATTTATTTAATATCTTTTAAAAACCCTTCGAAAGTTATTTAATAATTTATCAATTATAATAGACACCAAAATTTTTAAGAATAAAAAAATATTTTAATGCATTTATAATAGTGCATTATTTAAAAAATTAAGGGCATAAAAGCATTTTATTTTTAGGGCGTTTTTGTTTTTTTTTTATAGCATTCAAGTCCCAGCCCTAGTTATTACTTAACTACTCTTAAGTAGTTAAGTAATAACTAGGGTTAACGACAATGGTGCAATTTGAAATTCAATAAGCATAAAATCTTAGTATGGAAAAATATAATATAAATTAAATTACATTAATTTTAAGGCACATCACAAGCCCAAACTTTTACAAAATGTACTTAAAGAATTGTTAACATGAAAAAAATTAGAAGTTGGTATCATCCATGTAACATATAAGAAACATGTATACAAGATTCATCAGGTTAAAAAACTAGAAAATATCTGAAGCAATTAAAATATTGTGTAAAGCAACAACTTTTACAAATAAAACATAAAACCAAATCAGATTTCTGGTCTAGGTTGTCACATGGATTTTTTTTACATATATATCTCATTGAATACTAAATGAGACTGAGAGACCCACACCATGTTAATTCTTAAAATATAACTTACTTTAACTATTCCTACTCTATAATATAACATATTTTTAGTATTGAATTCTTTTAACTTAAATAATTAATGTCAATAATAATGTTAACACAATAATCATCATAACCACATGGTCAAAAACCCTTTTCAAAAAAAAATTTATTTTAAGTACATACTCATGATAAATTAACCAATAACATTTTGTCAGATGCCAATGTATTTACGGTTTACTTATTTAAATCTCCCTACATACCTGGCCCTGGCGCCTTAATATTTTTTTAAGCTATAAATTCGAGAGGATAATAAATTCCTATGAATAAAATATAATTGTAATTCACTAACCTCCATCAGCTGCACTCAAAATAGCCTCTCTAATAGAAGGTGATGTAAGAGTGACATTTACAACATATTTTTCGTCGTCTGAAATAGTTTCAACTGTTAATTTTGCAGCTGCTTCATTTTTATTCACAGTATATGTATCATCTTTAGCAACTATCTGTAAATATAAACAATGAAAACATATAGATGCTTAATAACAAGTTAGTTTTCATTAGAAAAAGTACAATACCTTCAACTTTTCGGGTAAAATAGTAACAACAGAGTTCAACAATGCTACAGTTGGAGGTATGGAACATATGATTACCAAGTCTACCTCATTTTCATTAACTAATAATAACCCTTTAGAAAGTGCTCCAACACGCATAGAACCAGTCATCTTCTTTATAATTTTGGTATCATCTTTTTCAGTAGTAAAAGTAAACCTATGCCAAGGAGAATATTAAAATGTATTATAAATAAAAATTGAACTTGCTACTAGAACTTACATTGACCCATCACGGCCATCTTCTTTGGCAGTTGAAGTCTTTTTTGTTTGTTCTTTTTTAACTTCTGTACTTTCTTCAACTTCTGTTTCTGGGACTGGGACAACTACTTCTGGAACTGTTTAATCAAAAATGTAAAATCTTGTATCATAATCTAATAAAATAGCTTAATAATTTTAAAGTACTAACCAGTTTTCACTAATTCTTCAGCTGCAAGTTTCAGTGCTTTTTCTGTGTCTGAAATGGCTTTTTGTAAAGTTTTCAAAGAATTTTGCTTGGGGAAAAGACTTGAGTGCTTAGCCATAATATGTTTGTCATCAACAGTATCGTAACGACGCATTGAATTATGCATCTGAGGTCTCATTCCAATTCCAAACTTCATCTGTTAACATATATACTTTATTTAATATTATTATTTTACAATTAAATAATAGTCACTACCATATGTGGAGGAGGTGGACGAGCACCAATCATTGCTGGTGGACCGAAAAGTGGTGGTGGTCCCATATTCATATTTCTTGGTCCTACAGACCTATACCAATCGTAATATTCAACTTCTTCTTGATAGCGTCTCCGATCTTCCCAGGAAAATCTATCTTCCATATCCATAAAACGATCGGCCCAAAAATTAGACCTAAAAGTTCATAGAATTGTAATTACTGTTGTTTCTTTAAAATAACATATATTTTCTAAAATCTTAACAAAATATATTTAAATCAGTGAAATAATGACTTCATATAAAAGAAATAACGTCCATGAGAAACAAAAAACATGGTTCTCTGGGTCCGAAATTTCAATTCAGACTCGTCATCTAAATAATCATCATACATAAAATACTTAACAGTAAATACTAATTATTTAAAATGTAAACTACATGAGGAAGTAATTTGCTGTATATTTAACTAATCAGCTTCATCAATGACATCATATAAATTAAATCTCGTCTATAAGAAACAAAAAACATGTTTCTTACAGTTTAAAACTTAATTTCAGACTCGTCATCTATTGAAATCATCATGTACAAAATAATCACTAAGGCATTTTTAACTTAAGTAATTTAAATCTAAAATTACCTGTCATCTCTTACTCTAGGACCATCATGTTGTTTGTCTTTTTGCATTCTACGAGCTTCAAACCAACTTGGTTTTAATTCTACTATTAAACTAGGGTCAACTTTTTTTTTATAAGAAAGTCTATGTCTCCGACCCTTCATATGCATTTCTTTAGCATTGGGATCATTAAACTTGCATTCACATAATTTACAGTTGAAACTCACCATTTTACCTAAAAAATATTATCAAGTCATAACACATTTATACTAGCAATAAAAAAATTCTAGTCATTCTAGTTTCAAATACTAATATATTTTGTGTGTTGAGTTATGATCAAGGAGAGTATATATATTTAAATTGTTTCTAATAGTTAAAACATACCTGTTTCGTCTTTTATCTCTTCTATATATTCCATTCCAACTAGTAAAACATCAGTTTCTCCTGTTATAATAGGTGTTATTACAGGAGGTAGACTTTTAGTTTCAGTTTTAACAGTGACGACAGGGGAAATATTAACTTCCAATTTTGGAATAACTGTCCCCAATTTTCCAGCTAAACATATTTTTAACATTGAAATATTTGTATTTATAAATGGGTACTATTTACTTATGTTTAACTAATTAAAACAAATGTATATACCTGCAACAAAATTTACTTTGGGTGTGGCAGATTTTGAAACAACTACAGTTTCAGTATTAGGTGGTGGAATTGGTTTACCAAGTTTTGTATGTAAGTTATGAACCTGGAAAAAGTGTTATAGATTAGGTAAGGACAGTTTTTGAGTATTCATTAATAAATAGAAAATGTAGGTAGTGAATTTTTATCAGATATTATTATCATCACTGTACTCTTCAGAGAGCTGGGTATAGAATAATTTATCATCATTAAATATAACAGGTCATACAAATTGTATAGAACTTTGAACATTATTTCAGTATTCTAAAATATAAGAAAAAAATTATGAAACTTTCAGACTATTATCTCAACAAAGTATTTTCAGAGAGCTGGGTTATAGCAAAAATAATGTCATCATAAAGATAATGCAAGATAAAATGAATACTAAAAATGTATAAATTTGTAATTTTTCATATCCAGTAATTAATTTAATATAATAGCTATAATAGAATTTCATTGCTCATATGTATGCTAATAGTATGACTCGCAACAAATTTAAGAGAAATCAAAAAAAAATAGTGATGTTTCTATGTCAATTAAATCAATGCTACACTTTAAATAATAACTATCAGAAATAAAACTCAACACTACATTTTTTCAGAGAGCTGGGTATAGAATAAATATTATCATCATTTAATTAGATTGTAATATTAACTTACATATAAGAAAAGCAAGTTAAAACAATTGAATTCAGTACACCATTTACTTAATATAACCTTCAGACTATAATCTCTCTACATTTTTTTTTTCAGAGAGCTGGGTATAGAAAAATCATATCATCATTAAGATACTAAATACATTTTTCTCTTAAATTTAAAGCCAAAAATTAATATTTGTATTAAATCCTAAAAATATATAAATATCAAATAAGTAAATTATTGATCTATAACAGTATATAAATAGCTAGGTTCAGTGGTTATCATTAATCAGAAATTGAACTCAACATATAAGTACCTTCAGAGAGCTGGGTATAGTAGTTTTATCATCATTCTATATTATTATTAAATACTAATGAATAAATTAAAGTTGGTATTTCAAAGATTTAACTCAGATAACTTCAATCGACATTATGCTTCAGAGAGCTGGGTTAGGTATTATATCATCATTGTAAACTAAAATATTATTTTAATTTATTAAATTTACTAAAAATATTATTTCATGCAGTAGCTTACTTTCTGATGTTTTGAACCCCTTAAATGTGCTGCATATGAATCAGCACCTGTACAAGAGATATCGCAGAGATCACAATGAAACACTTTAGTGGCTGGATTATTCGAAGGTTTGTTAACATTTACAGTGGACAACTTCGAATTTGCTTCACGTTTCTTATGTTTTTGCCCGTCAAGATGTTCCTTATAAGTCTGAAGGCAAGAAATGACAATTATTTAACTATTAATTATGATATAATTTCTTCATAAATCAATATTGATAATTACTTGAGTTCCAGCACAGCTAATACGACAGACTTCACAATAATGAATTTCTTGAGATCGACTTGCAAACCCTACCCTATTACCACCTTTAGCACCACCGGAAAAACCAGTAGTACTTTTTTTAAACCAATTCTGTCTTTTTTGTGCATTATTAGGTCGTATTTGATTTTGATTTTGAGTAGGAAAATTTGTATTAGAGTAGACCGCTTCATATCCTGGAACAGCTGGTGCTGTAAAAAATATATTTATATAATATTGAGATTCAGAAGTTCAAAAGTTATAACAGGATTGGAAATTGTTTCTACAAAAAAGCCTAAAAATAATAACACAGGACGATATTAAGAATATTTTTTTTGAACTTTCATTTTCATAATGATTAGTGGTTTTAAAATGTATTTTACAATTTGAATTTAAGGAAATTTTAGTTGTAAGAGTCCATTCAGTAAAATAAAATAAAAGAGTAACAGAAATATATATTACATAAATACATGAATAGGATAACAAAAAAAAAACTGTGAAATTAATATACTTTTTGATGGACTAATACTTGGTTAGGTTGACATAGAGGATGACTAGAACAATTATATTGAATCAACCTAGTTTTTTAAAAAAAAGTTATAATTTTTAATATTATTGAATTTTAATACAAATTCTTCCCAGAATTAAAAAAAAATTGCAAAGATTTTAGCACGATTATTTTTTAGTCATACTTAAAATTATCAACAAAAGAATATAGAATAATTAAAAACAAACCTTTATTTGTAGTCTGATTAGGAGTAACTGCTGCAGACTGGATTGGATATGTGACTTTTTGTTGCATGGCTGAACTAGTAGCATATGCAGCTGCATTAGCTTGACATTGTTTCTTTGGAACAACTCCAGTTGTATACGTAGTAACAGCCTAAATTTAAACAAGTATTTTAATTTATAATTAACATAAGTGTAACCATTAGTCAGTTACCTTAACAATTTTATCAGAAAGCAAAATGGCTTAAAACTTTCTGATAAAATTAATTATAACAATATTAAATCTATATATATATAAGTAATAAAAAAATAAAAATACAAAAAGCATACAACACAAAAAATGTGTTCTCCAAATTATTTAAAATTAAATTATATTTTTAAAAATAATTTGGTCAAAATTAAATGTAAAAAAAAGTATTATTTAAGGTATTTAGAATGACTGGATGACACCATTGGGCCAGGCTCGATATATTTGCCCATCTTACACATGTACAATTTGCTCTTTTTACACAATAATTTACCAACCTAAAAATGTTATCGTTTATGTTTGTGTAAACATATGTTCTTAAGACAATAGAAAGATCAGAGTTCTAAGAAATACTAAGAGATAGTTGCTGGTTATACCATGGCATGTAGTGATAAGTGACTGCTATGGTTCGAGGCATACATAATAAAAATTACTTTCATAAGAAACATTAACACTAACTTAACACTTAAGACAAATCCTGGTCCTACTAACATCTTCAGATCATGAAAAACTCATCACATAATAAGCAAAAAAATTTCAAAAATATATTGGATAAGCAAATTATTGTGTGAAGCTAACAACTTTTAAGCGTATAATATAGGCAATTACGGCCCAATAACATCACGAGTCATCATTCAATTACTCATTAAGTCATAACTCATTGAATAATTCGAATAAAAACATTAAGACAATACTATTTTTCATAGAATTCAACATTCTTTCAAATTAAAAAACTTTTATTTTGTGGTTTGTGCTCCTTTAGCTATAATTGAATACCTACAGTTTATTGATAATAATCACGTAACCATTTAAATATCATTTAATTCAAATATATTTTTCAGAAAAGATTAAGCCATACTATTAATCATAGTAGTCATATTTAATTTTTTTCATCCCAAAAATAACAAAATTATACAACACCAATATCTGCTTACTTAACAAATGTCACCTTATGAAACAGTTTTAAACAAATGACAAATTACTTCAAATAACATTTCAGAAAAGATTAAGCCAATATTATAAATCATTTATTATCATACTTTTGTAATTTTTCATCATTAACATTTGTTACATAAATTAATAAAAGTATTTTATAAAAACAAATATTAGTATACTCTATTCCAAATGAGTTTGGAAAAAATTGCGCATTCAGGTACGCTGTGATTGGCTACGGATTCGGCATTTGTAGTGATCGGTCAGCGGCCGGAGCTCGCCGCCGTGTAAACGGACTGTTCAAATAACAATGGTTTGTTTACAAATATATATGCGGACTGTCGCGGAGTACGTTGTCGACAGGTCGTATAGGCAAACGGAGGGTTGACGGTTGAGAAAATGCAGTCAGGCTGTAATGCTGTATACAACCGGATCGTCGACAACAGCACTCGCCACCGGCAGATCACGTGACACACCTCCGCGAAACCAGACGCGTTTTCGTCATACATTTTTCCAAATTCATTTGGAATAGAGTATAGTTTAAAAATATAGTTCCAAACAAGTGGGTTATTTAAATTCAAAATAAGTTCTTTTTTTCAGAAAAGATTAAGCCAATATTATTTATCATAATATTCAAATATTTGTATTTCATCATGCTTTAATAAATACTATATACATTGTATAAATTGGTATTAAAATAGACTGAAACATGACATTTTATTTGGGCTTTATTATTGCCCTAAATTCTATTTTATTGCAAACTTGAATAAGCAATACAATAATTACATCACACTATACAAATTTAACATGTCATGGTGGTCATTATATAATGACATATATTTTAAGTTAATATTCTCACTTACTTGGTATGGTGCATATTGTGGCTGAGTGGGGTAGGCTTGTTGTGCATAAGCATTTTGTCTAGTGTCATATGCCGCACTATTGTAAGCTGCTTTTGCTAAAAAATATAAATAGATAGGATATAATACGATAAAATTGTATTAAATAATAATTTATAAAACAAATAGCTTCATTTAAACATTAAAACACTATATTCTACAGTAATATTTGAGACCTTAGATAAAATATTTAATTGTTAAATAACAGTTAATAGTCAAGATCAAAGATGTGATTGGAATGTAGGCAAGTGTAGAATTAACAACACACAAAATATTCAAGTTTGCAAACTTTTAAAAATGAATTATGCTGTTTACTATATATGAATCTATTAATTTATTTGTACTATAATAAGTAGTTACACCAATCTAATATTATTGATATTCAGTTCAAATTAAGTCTTAGCTTTTAGATAATTTATATTTTGATGAAATTGTTTTTTTAAATATTTGTGACTAATTCACACACATTTTGGTATCAGAGGATTAAGGTCATTAAAAAACAGATAAAGAGTATTAAGTATTCATTATTACATAAAAATTAAATTGTACCACTGGTCAAAATAAGTATTTAAGTTTGTAGTTTATTTAGTATTAAGTTAAGTCAACAAAAATGCAACATATGTAACTACTATCAAAGTATTGCAAGTTGTAGCTAAATTAATTACATTTCACAGATTAAACATTAATTATATACCTATTTTATTTTTACAAACACTTAAAATTATTACCATAAGCAGATTGTGTTGCAGCAGCCGTTTGATAGGATGCCACATCGTACGCAGTTGCGGCAGCTCGTGGAGTTGTATAAGTAGCTGGTGGTACAGCATATCCAGCTTGTGGAGGAGGCTGGTAACCAGTAGCAGTACTAAAACAATGTTTATACTATAAGGTTAGTTTAATTATTAAATATAAACAATAAACATATTGCATTATTAGTTATCCACAGTCCATTACAGTAAATTCTTTAGATTTATTATTTAAGCCCAATTTTTCCAAAAAATATAAATAAATGGATAAAAAAAAAATATGTATTAAACCCTGTGGCTATTATATCAACAAGGTAAGAAGCCACTCGACAGACAAAAATAAGAGGTCATTATACATACCCCACTGAAAGCAATAAAGCATAATATACACAATGACATAATACTTAAACAGTCACCCAGAGAGATGTTTCAGTTTGGGAGCACCCTGCTAAGTCAAATACATCTGCAAGCGAGAGAGTGGTTATTTAATACCCTGAATAGATAAACAAAAATAAACTGTAAAATATTCAAAAAAATACAATTTTAAAGTATTGCTCAGTCATTGATAAATACCAATAATTTAAAAGTGGCACTAACATAAAAATAGGAAAAAAATAATGACCTCCTTAAAAGTCAATAACTATAAAATAATTTATAATAAAAGAGCTATTCAAAAACTTACCTACTAAGAAACTCAATAATTTAATTCCAATAATGCCAAGTTATTATTGTGTATTATGCTACATATCACGCCAATATTTGAAAAACGTGGACGTCATTAATAACTTGACGACACCGAACTTATGGTGTAGTGGCGCATCCTATGGTTAATGACGGCACAAATCCGACATAATTGTATTTGTTGTACTTAAATATTTTAATATTTGATATGTAAATATGTAAAAATACATAAGATATTAGATACCTTGAGACGTCTGTCAGGCGTGCCTGTATTCAGTGTCAGAATATCTGATGTTAGTATAGAACGTGTTAACAATCAAAGGTTTACAAATGAATCTTTTAAACATGATGACATAGGCACAAAAAAAAATAAAAAAACACCAAATCAGATATATGGATGAACATGGACTTCTAAGATCAACCACGACAAACAGTAGCACAAAATGTCTAAACAATACAAGTTAACAAGACAGGAAGAAATCGACTACAAGAATTTTTAAAAAAGGAACAAGCGTTTTGTTTGAAAACGCAGGTTACATAGCACACGTGTAAGTCACTCGATCGAACCAGTCAAATAATCCCAAAATGTTTTTAATTCTACTCGGCGTTTACCCCAAAAACGTAACCCTCGAAATTTATGGGGATTGAAATTGTTTTCTACCCACAGCACACAACAATTGTATACCCACTATCGATAGAGTAACAAGCTAATGTCCAGTAGCACAGTAAAAAACCATGAAAATCTCAAGACGACCTCGTGTGCGGCTACGATAATTGTTATTATTATTATTATTATTATTATTATTATTATTATAACCTAAGTGCGCACTGCTTAAGGCAATTGCGAAAACGTCGGATTTGTAATTAGCGGCATCAATCGATTCAGGACACCGGGGCTATTGAAAACAAACTTACGCGTATTGGGTGCCACCGTGTGTGAACCCAAAATAGTTGTTGGCCGCCATTAGGGTGAATCGATTTCACTGATGAAAAATTGCCGCACAAGAACCGGAATAGGCGGCGGCTACGACGACAAACAGCAGCGGTTCAGCAGCAGCAGGAGCAGTGCATCACCGGCGACCGTGTCTGTGTGCTTGACACGCTGTTTAAGCGGCGCTGGAGGATGATAGACGATTGAATGATTGATCGGACGACTGCGACTGTCGGCGAAACAGGAACGGCAAACTCCAACGAAACGATGTTGGATGTTCGTCGGCAACCGACATAAAATGGCGTCACATATAGCTCTAGCCGTCCGGCACCACCGGCCTTCGGCAGCGCTTGTTGTCAAGCCCAGCACACGTCAGTGCCACCAACACCGTTGGCGGTGCTGCTAAACGTACATAATTTTTTCCGCCATGGCAACAAAGACCACACACGATAAAAATGGATCACTATCATTTGTTCCACAATTTTTTTTTCAAGTCAACTTATTCCAATGATATTAATTTCCAAATTTTACCTTTATTCCTATTAACCACGGTTATCTACTCAGGTTGGGAATCGGCGTATAATTCTCCATAGCGAGTTTTGACCCCCGTGGCGTGCATGCGAACTAACAGCGCTGCCTGTCACGGGACCATTGATTAGAGAATAAGTGTTTACAAACAGTCTGTTGTTGATGTAATGATTTTTACGTATTTTTTCTTAACATTGTTTTAATGTTTTTATAATTTCATGTATTAATTACTAATGCTATTAAATATTGTTAAACGTTTGTACAATTGTTCATAAGTATATCTAGTTATTTCATATAATATAATATTAACTACAATGGGAAAGTGCTGCATTGTTAATTGTACATCGGGCTACAAGAGCAATAATGAAACAGTTTTTAAATTTTCTGCTCAAAGATATCTAAGGAGAAGAAAATGTATTAAGTTTATAATAAGTGTATAAATAATAGGAAAATTAAATTTAAAATACATATTTTAGAAACAGTGTGATGAAATCATAATATTATAGTTTAATTTATGTATTTTATTTCTGGGAACTAATTATTATCATTGATTTTTAGATGAATTAAATTATTAAAATAAAGGTACTGAAATTTTCTTATTGAGTAATTTAATGTATTTTGTATTTTGATCCTCAATCCTAATTTAGCCACTACAGAAAAAAAATCAAAATCAATTAATAGTAAAATAAATACTATAATATTGTAATTTGTAATGTTCATTATACCTCTGAACAGTCACCACTACCGTTATAAATAACTGCAAAAAACAACATTTCTACTGGGCGATTGCCCCACTACCTCTCCCACAATTTTATTACGCAATAACTTTGTTTACGATCACGGTTTACAATCAATATTTAAATTTTTACATGACGAAAAGTTTTACATTTAGTAAATTCCCATCTATAACAATATATTATTATGGTCCTGTGGCTACTAGTTCATCAAAACACCGTTTTGGGGTCACAATTCTTATCTCGTCTTCCAACCTGAGTAGATAACCGTGCTATTAACATTTGTTTCGATGCGCATGTTTGTTGAAAGAAATGTTTTCCATAAATAATCCTTCCTATTATATATTTTCACATTAACTTTTGTAATTTTGTTCCAATAAACGTTTGTTATATATAGGTTACTAGCCGACCCGTCACGGCTTCGCCCGTGATTGCAGGTTATATTGTTTATTTTGCCTTCAGACGATTATATTATGTAGAATTTTTTGTACAAATGTTATCGTTTAATGTGATCGGCAAGTAAATATATACAAAAATCGGTTAATGAAAACGTATTGAAATGTTTTTTTAGCGGTATTAATGATAAATATATTTTTATTAAAAATGAATACAGATACAAAATAAATGCTAATTAATCTGTTGACAAAAAAAAATTAAGAATCGGGTGATGTTGTGACATTCAAGAAAGTATTTGGTAAAACTCTGTGAAAAAAAATTGTAAAAAAGTTCAATAGCGTCGTCAGAAAATTTAAATACAATACACCCCCTCCCCATCCCCTCCAGACAAAAAAAAATAAAAATTGATCGATGTGATGACACTCGGGAAGATATTTGAAACATCTCAGTAAAAAAAAAAATGGAAAAAAGATAAATATTGTTGTCACAAAATGGGAACATAAAAAGTTCTGTTCTTGCGGACATCGTAGAGAGGCCCCAACAATTATTAGATATAGATATATCTATAGATAGGTATACAATATTTACACGTTGATTTTAATTAATAATAAGTTTTTTTATTAACTATCGGACTAAATTTATGCCTCAAACCTTCTGTGTGATGTACTGATGTCCTCTTTAATTTAAAAAAAATTGCCCGACGATTGAATAAGTATAGTTTCGAAGTTTATCCCGAACAAAAAAAAGCGACTTCATTTTATATAGATTTGTTCCACAGAATTTATTATATACAAAACATTTGCAACAAATATTCATTCGCACATATAACTAGGTAATAGGCTTGAAGTAAAGATTAATCAAAATATAAATGCGCTGAAAAACATTTGAAATGCATTTTTGCGTTTTGGTTTATGCATAGCCCATATAGGCCTTATAATACCCAGTGTCACACACAGGGAGGGCAAAGCTTAAAGGCTAAAGCCTCCCCCCAACGTTTTTTTTTATATTCTTCGTTTAGGTTACTCTTGTGTGTAAGGAAGAGTAGAAAATTTTGTAAGCCTCCCCAAAAAAAAAATCCTTATGCCCATTGCCCATACTAATATCTATGCTTATTGTTTCTTATATTATATATTTCAGAAATACTAACTATATACCTATATACTCACTTTAAAAAGGGGTACTCATTTATTATTCATTAGATTATTTTAAACAAAATTTTAACGAATGTAAATATTTTGGCAACTCCTGTAAATTCAAACCGACAGAGTAAAATGAAGATTCTAAAAAAACTTAGTGTTTTGCTTACTTTTGGCACAGGCAGGGGCGGATAGGCCCACCGGGACACCAGGACTTTCCCGGTGCGCCCCCATATTATGGGCACCCCCTTCCAATATACAGTAGAGTAAATTTTTTCAAGATTGAATCCATAGGGCTTTTAACATTTAGGACCTTATATTTATTTTTACTTAGCGTCTTACATTATGTAAAAAAATTATATTAATTTAGTTAGGTGGATTTAGTCTGTCAGTTACGCAAGTATCTTGTGAACGTTCATTCTCAAAATTAAAAATATTAAAAAATGCTTTAAGGAATTCATTAACACAAGAGCATTTAGAATGTTTTATGCTTATGGCCTTAGAAAAAGATATTTTATTAAATCTTGATAATGAGGATATTATTAATATTATTGCATGAAAAAGTATTTTGCTTCAAAAAATGTTACTTTTTTAATTTTTAAAAATTATATTACATTTTAATTTTAATAATTTTCCTTCTTTGTAAATAAATTAAAAACTATGTTTAATAATATTAATTAATATTTATATATTTTTGTCTAGGTATGTAATTATTGATTTAAATACAGTTAATAATATTATGCTATACTTCTTAACGTTAAGTTTCGTGTGAAACCATTTTTTAAAAATGTAATTTTTCAAGTTGTATTCTGTATAAAATATAGTTATTACATTATTCATTTGAATTATTTTATATAATTTATCTTTCATCTATATTTAATATCTATGTAATTGGGTTTTTAGTGTTTTTAGGTTTCATTAGAAAAAGAGATTTTGGTGTCCCTGACTGTAGGTATACCATTTGTAGAATAATTCATGCCGCCTCATTAATATTTTCCCGGTAAATTTTTTTTTGCCTATCCGCCTCTGGGCACAGGTAATATTTGTATTAAAAAATTAAAATCTATTCCAAACATATATGATATATTAATAGAAATAAATATTAAATATTCATAAATATTAATTAATATTTACTAATTACATTGTTTTTAGATTCACTTGACAATTTTCTTAATATAAATAAAAATAACTATATAATAATAGGTATAATCAGTGGTGTAGAGGGGCGTATACCCACTTCTCTGATTTTCTGTAAGTGCGTATACTTATAGAATAACCACATAATACGCGGGTATACGCGTACGGGAATACATTTATTCTATAAACCAATTAGATAAATAATTTTTAATTAATAAATAAAAATGTCGAAGAAACCTTATTGATGTGACGGTTTTCCAAAAAACTAAAATGTTTAATTATTCATTTCTAGGAGTATGATTGTAGACTAATGAGGCTCAATTGCGGCAGGGTAGTAATATAGTGTCTAGTAAATCTATACTATTATCTACAATTGTAAGGGGTTTTCTACGACCACGCTAACCAAGAAAACTACTGAACCGATTTGGCTGAAAATGTTTACTGTTATATCTGACAGTCTGCTGACGTTTTTAGTACCACTTTTGATAGTAAAAAATAAATTGAAAATTCTTGTAAAATTAAAAAACAAAGCTAATTTTTGGGGGTTCTCTACGATGTCCGCAAGAACAGAACTTTTTTTATGTTCCCATTTTGTGACAACAATATTTATTTTTTTTCCATTTTTTTTTTCACCAAGTTGTTCCAAATATCTTCCTGAGTGTCACCACAACACTCGATTTTTAATTTTTTTATGTCTGGAGGGGTTGGGTAGGGGGTGTATTGTATTTAAATATTCCAATTTTCCGACGACGCTATTGAACTTTTTTACAATTTTTTTTTGCACAGAGTTGTACCAAATACTTTCTTGAATGTCACTACATCACTCGATTCTTATTTTTTTTTGTCAACAGATTAATTAGCATTTATTTTGTATCTGTATTCATTTTTAATAAAAACATATTTATCATTAATAGAGGACGCTACACCCGCATGTGTTGTTTCCGTCTTACAAGTGCGTAACATGGCAAATTTTACGCTCAGCGAAGCTCCGGGAATTTAAAATTTAGAGTGAATGACCTCTTATAAAAATTAAAGGTAATATTATTATCAGTAGTATATGATTTTGGCGGTTCAAACACACTATCCCCTATCCCCTATCCCATGCGAGTCAATGCCGTGCTCTGCCATTCCCCTCCATGCCGCGCGCTGCCCATCCATGCCATGCCGTGCCTTTCTCTAACACGTGATATTTTTTACCCCTTCCCAATAACATACCACCTCTTTTATTTTCCCTTATAAAGAAAATTAAAAAATATACTACAATTTTTTAAACATTTAAAAATAAAAAACAATAATACATCTTGAATAGTGTTGAGTAAGTAAACGTCCATTCTTATCACATAAGAGTATTATCATACCTCTGACCACCACATCAATTCACGATTATAAAGAATTTATAATTTAGAACTTAGTTCTTTATAATCGTGCATCAATTATACCTATCAAGTAGGTACATCCCGTGATATACTTTATTATCATACATAGACACACTCACGCACTATCACATACTATCACATCACACCTCATACCTACCTATACTTCTGTGTGATATATTATATGAAAATAATATTATAATAAATAACTGAAATAATGATTCTTATAAAATAATATATATACTGAATGACATAATAATATGTTACATAGAATAACATCAACATAACATCAATTACCACTTACGTAAAACCTTGTTTTAAATTGTCAATCCTTAGTTATACAAGCTGAACATTTTATAAATTTTTAACTACAAAACAATTTGCAAATGTTCGGTGATAAATTTCGGTCAACATTTGAAGATTAAATCCTTATAAAAAAAATTGGCTTTATGTATTTTCATTATACATTTATTTTGATCTAGTATTTTAAAAACTTATGAAGAATCTTGTATTAAAATTTCAAAAAATTTGACCCAACGAATTTTTTTTTATCGATATTTAAAGAAAAAAAATTTGAAAAAACCAAAAATGTCTTAGGTCTACAATTAGCTCAAAAATTGTCAAAATATTTTTTAATTTTTTTCGTGTTTAGGAATTAGTAATTTGAACATTTGGTGAAATTTTCTAATGTCTACAACTATTCCTTTTTTAATAACATTAAAATAAGAAAATCGTTCCAGGGGAAAACGGGTAAATATCCAATGTCTAATTTCAAACGCTCATAAAAAATTAGTTTGACTTTCCGGTAATTTTTTTTTCTAGAAAGGTAAAAAAACTTTTAGAGATCCGTGTGCTGAATTAAAATGTTTTAATGGATTTCCTAATCAAAAAAAAACTATACATTTTCGTGATGTTTACGTATTTTGTCGACATTTTAACTTTAGACGCTTATAAAACACTATTGGTGACTTACGCTCTACTTTTTTTAGTAAGTTAAGAAAGTAGTTTTCTATAAAAAAATATTTAAATCTACGCATACAATAATTTAGAACATAAATGTCATTAGTACAATAAACAAATTTGAATTTTATTCTTTAAATCATAATATATTTCAATTTGCTATGGCTTTAGTGTTAATTTAGCGGACTTGATAGGTCAACTAGCGCTCCTGGTAATGATTATCTGAAGTAAAATTTTCAAGCAAGTGACGACGCCTTATCAATTTATTTTGAATTCGGTACGATAATATGATATAAAAACATCTTTATTGCACGAATGCACCCACGATATTATATTAGAAGATATTATTTATATATTTTATACAGTTTTATTTAAATACATTTTTGGAAAACGAAGTACTCTATTTTCAAAATGAGCAGCAAGGTGGTAAACGAGAGTAGCATGTTCTACATCGATTTTTGTCCAAACTGCTCAAACATTCTTCACTTGGACGAGTATTTGGGCGAGATGAGACAGAAATGTCAAGTATGTCCGTACTTTTCAGCAATCAAAAACGTCATGCTCGCTTCCCGATCGTTTTACAAACTAAAAGTAAAAACTATTCATTATTATAATCAAACAACACAGAATATTGTATTGATTTTAATCTGTACTAATGATTCTCGTTGATAGAAATCGCTGTATACTTGAATTCAATAAAGTTGAAAGGATTCTTGTGTTATTTGCTAACTAAATTCTTAAAATGTTGTACATAGTAATTATGATTAAAATCAATCAGTTTTTTATCCAATATAAAGTCTATTACCATTACAGACTAAACTATGTCCAAACTATTTTTTAGCAAAAGCCAAAACTAAAAGACCCATAATGACTCATTATATGACAGAATCATTTTAAAAATTATTATTTATTAAACTCCTTAAAAACAATTTTCCAAATTTGGTCATTTAGGTTCCTAATAATTATTATATGGTACAGTGGTTCCCAACCTCTTCTATTCTATGCCCCCCTTGTAGATTTTCAAAAATCTCTCGCCCCTTCCAATAAATTGAAAATATTTATCAATTTTTTTGTGTACTTTGCAAATAAACTATACAATATTCGGAATAACTACTTATTTATTGACGATAATTGTAGAAAACATTGTAATATAAAAATAAGTTAATAAATACAAATTTTACTTTGTGATGACTGATTGCGCCTCCACAGAAATGTGCCCGCAGGTCAGGAAACACTGTGGTAATACATACAATTTTATAAATTAAAACACCTTAAAATTATGCCTATAATTATAATAATGAGACTATTTTATGCATACAAACATATATTAATTATGCATAAGATATTACTTACAGTTTAAACTTCAAACAAAATTTATATTGTAAATTTTAATTAATTAATATTTGTTGTTACACTGTTACAAGATCATGGGCATAACCAAGGTGACTTAGCCCCTCCAAATATATTATATTGTATAATAAGTCACAAAAAATGAAAACCAACATTTTTTACTGTAAATTATTAAGTTAATTTTTACTTTTAACTCTAAATAGTTTAAAATATGGTCTTAAGTGTAGTCTTAAGTGTAACCAAAATTTGAGTAAAAACATTATTAAAGGAAACAATAGAATTAGTATGCATGTTTATTTTTCTTGGTAAATCATACTGGATAAATATTATTCAGGGTGATTCACCAAGCATAATCACCCTATTTTTATAATTAATAGTAAATTTATTCAAATTCTGATTTTTAGCATTTTTAAATGTATTTTCAGATTTTTAGATTTTTTTGTATTACTTAAAGTGTCTAGTAACAATACAAACTTCTGTTTTTAAAAAAGGTTCTCATAAAAAACAGAAGTTTGTATTATCATAAGATACTTTTAAGTAGCATGAAAAGATCTCAAAAATCAGAAAATAGTCTTTAAGTAAACTTAAAAATTCTAAAAATTAAAATTTGAATTAATTTATTTTTAAATGCAAAAATGGGGGTAGCATGCTTGGTGAATCACCCTATATATATAAATTATATTATAAATTAATGTAAATTTGTATTCATTAGAAAACATTTCCTAATATACCAACTTAGTAGAAAGGTCAACTGTATAGGGAAAATGTCCTAACAGATTAGAAGAAAATATGAGATCTACAACCAAAAAATGTGGTACTAGTTGTGCCTAGGTACAAGATATGTACCATGTTATAGATCCATGACACTAAAATGTTAATTTTGATATATTTATTTAGACTATTGCGATATTTTTATTTTATGTTAGGAGTTTGCCATCCTACTAATAATATTGTATGTTATAGTAATTAGTATTAAAATAATATTTCAAGTCATGGGTAGTAAAATTTGCAAAATACATGTAATTTCCCTTTAAATCTTTTTATGAAATATATTAACTTAAATTTTACTGCGAGTAAGTTGGTTTGATATTTGAAGAAATTTATTTATTTTAAGATGACATTAAAATATATATTTTCCTTGCGATGTCAAGACAATCATGTTCAGACTAGAAATTTTACCTTACCTCAAACTTAAGTCTGAATCAGATCATTGTCAGGCAATACAATGATTGTCATTCAAACAATTTCCTGTTAAAATAATTTAATATATGCATTTGTCTTTATGCAAAGGTTTTGGAATAAACTATTATTTTGTTTTACTTCTCAAGTTCATTAAATACTAAGATTTTATACAAAAATAATATAATCTGGATTATAATTTTAGGAAATAGATTCAGTTCTGGGAGGCAAAGCTGCTTGGGAAAATGTTGATTCAATTGATGTAGTTTGTAATTCATGCAATCACGGCAGAGCATACTTTTTACAAGTTCAAACTAGATCAGCAGATGAACCTATGACTGTATTTTATAAATGCTGTAACTGTGGACACAGATGGCGAGAATAAATTGCTAACAAAAAAACATATTTTAAATACATTTTTTGATTATTTAGATTTAAGAGTAATGCTTAATTAATATCTATAATATACTAAAATAAATAACACATCATTTGTAGTTTTAAAATTAGATTTTTTATTCTATATTCATTTTTTTATAGTTAAAACACTAAGTTATTGTTGTTTTTTTAATATCAACAATCAAAAGAAAACAAAAAAAATTGTATTTACAAAGAAACTGTACATGGGAGTATCTGCCTTAAGAGCTATAATTGCATTATTTGTTCAACCTGAGTGCAAAATATGGAAATAAAAATAATCAAATTAATATAAAAAATAACTTATGACAGCTTTACAATTATATAATATATCCAGACAACAATTAATTGGATTTAAAAATGATCATAAAAGGACTTCATACCTGTTTCTATCTTTATAATATGTCTTACAAATGCTAACATTTACATTTAGAATAATTGACCCACAATTATGTTATTTTTAGTATTAATGGAAATTGACATACTTTAAAACTCTTCTATCTGTCCAAATAAAATATTTAAATTTAATATTGTTAATTCACTTTAAATTGAAATTGTGAGAACACAGATGTTTGTATCTTCAGTATTGGTAATAAACTATATCTAAAAATACTTTTGTATAAAAAAAATAACATAATTGTGCGGATCATAAATTTGCTATGTAATGATACAAGATAACAACATTGTATAACATCTTCTAAGGAAATCAGTCTCACTTCTTTTCACTATGAATCTTGTGCATTGTCAGAATATCATAAATACCAACAACACAGCAACATAGCAAGATTTAGCCCACTTTGGTGCTTTTTATTATACTTCATTATAAATTAAGTTGTTAAAACTAAAATTAATTACACAAATTAAAATTTAAGACTAGAATGGTTTTCACCACACAATGTCGCAGTAATTTTATGAGCCCTATATGTACACTTGAATAGTGGCACAGAAACTTTCTGCACACAACGGACACTCGTGCATATCTGCAGCACATTTGACACAGGCGTAAACATGTCTACAGGGTAAAAATGCTGCTGCCATTTCTTCTTTATGGCATACTTTGCAAAGCATTGGATCTAATTGTTCGTCGGAACACTGTGATGAACTGCACGGTAACTGTTCGAGATCTTTAACTTTTTTTTCATTCATTGATAAGTGTACTCTCATTACCATACTGAACGGTTGTCTACATACAGCACATTGTTCAAGTGTCATAGCGCATTGAACGCAGGCAATGACATGACCGCAAGGGATAAAAGCAATTTTCATTTCTTCTTTATAGCAAATCTTGCACAGCATTGAGTCTGGAATTGTATTAGGATCTCGTTTTTGAGAAAGATGTTGTAGGTTGTCAACAGTTACTATTTTATTTTGAGTTGTGTTAGTTGTATGAGACACTTCTGACTGATCATGTTTTCTATAAAAACAAACAAAACTAAAATGTTAAAAAATAAAATATATTTAATGATTTGTCAACAGGTTAATAATTTTATAAAATGGTGCTTAAAGAAAATGTAAAAGAAAACTTTTTGCGGTGTATTCAAATGTTAAATTAGTTTGAGACAGACAAGCAATGAAAATGCATTTTATGGATTTATTAAAATTATTGAAACAATTTGATTGCATTTAAATCTTTAACTAATTAATTAAAACTGTACAAAAAAATATGAAATTCAAGGTATAATACCTCGGTGTATTATGATGTTGACAGACAATATGAATCCTAATTAAAACAAATAAAAAAAGCTGTAACTTAATTATAATATATATTACTCTTGGTCTTACATTAAATATTAATAAATGCCGGTCAATGATATTCACCAGAAGTCGCTCTCTTATCAATTACTCTTACACTTTGAATGGCTCTAATTTAACTCCCGTTGGTTCTAGCATTTGTGATCTTGGTTTTACTTTTATTTCCTCTCTTTCTCCTCGTGCCCACATCGATAAAATTACTTGCAAAGCTCTTAAGGTTTTGGGTTTTGTTAAAAGAATATCTGGTGAATTTAAACTCACCAGCTCTCTCAAATCCATCTATCGTGCACTTGTACGACTAATCGTTGAATATGGCTCTGTTGTATGGTATCCTCAAACAGCTGATGCTTGTTTACAACTCGAGCATGTTCAGCGTAAATTCTTATGCTTTATGAAACATGCCTTGAATGTTAACTGCACCCCTCATGATTATACTCCTCTTCTCCGTCTCATTAACTTATCTTCCTTAGCTGACCATCGCCGAACTCATACTCTTGCTTTTCTTAATAAGCTCTTATCGGGCTCTGTCGACTCCCCTTCACTTCTTGCTCTAATTAACTTTAAAGCTCCTATTAAGTGCACCCGCAACAGTGGCGTAGCCGGGGGGGGCTGAGGGGGCTGCAGCCCCCCCCGAAAAGTTAAGAAAATTTAAAAATTATTTTATTATTATTTTAATGGTCTATGATATTCGATCAAAAAGTCTTAAATTACATTTTACTAGAAAATTGATTACTATTTTTATTGTTTTTTTTTAAAATAAATAATACAGGTAAAATAATTTATTGTATATTACTAAACCACCGCTATGTAAAAAATTGATCAGCCCCCCCCCCCGAAAAAAAATCCTGGCTACGCCACTGACCCGCAACCCACATACTTTCTTTATTCCGCATTGCCCTACAAAGTATTTAAAAAACGAGCCAATAAACCGTATGATGAAATTAGGCAATGAGGATCCGTTATTTCTTCCATAGAATTATACTATTATCTTTTATTTTTTATTTATTTTTGTTTTTTTATATATTACTCATGTTTACATGATGTTCCACACTTTAAATTAGTTTATGCTTTTTTGTCAACATTACACCATATCTGTATCATGGGCTCACGCCCATTTATACTTAATAATTAAATAAATAAATAATAATATAAATGTCGGAATATAATATAGTCATAAATTTCAATGACTTAAAATAAATAATTAATTGGATTCAAATTTCTAACCGTCAAATTAATTGAACAAAAAGTATAAAAATATAATTTTATTAATAAAACTAAATCAAGAAGCACATACCTTTTTGTCGAATTTACTTTCATATTATTTTCGATAATTGATGTATTCTTATGGTCAGTGATCAACTTAAATAACTCCTATAAGTTAATTGTAAGGTAAATTTTCAATATTGCATCCACAGTGATTGAAAAAATTATTAAATTACCTTTGGGTCAAATTTTGTGGTTTTCATACCATGTGCTTTGTTAACAAAGTTTTTGCCTTTATTCAACAACACGTAACCACAAGAGTCTGACCATCTGGCATGTTCTATCCATGGATCATCGTTTTCTTCCCAGTCCTTAAGACCTTGACTACAGAAGTAACATAACATCTGGTCATTTGTACCATCGCCTAAAAAAATGAAAATAATATTAATATGAGAGATGAATTAGTATTGTAAAATATTATCATCTTACCAATATAAAAAAATCCTGCTTCGCATAAAGTTTGAATATCTTGTTTTAATGGTATCAAACATTTATCAAATGATTTCAAACGTACTTCTAAGCTGGCAAATTCTTTATGCTTAGGAGGTTTTATATGTTGCAGAACACCCACAGAATCTAAAAAGTCTTGAACCTTTTTTGACTCATGATTAGATCGGACATCAACAGGAGCGGAACCGTAAAGACCACACACATCATAACCAGCTAAAAGTACAATTAAAATATTTAATTAATTAATTTCAAGCAATCAGTAATAGTACTGATATAATAATTTTTATTATCTGTATAATATTTGAATCTTGAAAATAAAAATTGAATTGTCCTAAGCTTATACTTTATTATTAAAATAAAAACTAACTTCACTAACCATATTATTTTCCTTTCTAACTGTTTTATTAAGTTTTTTTCGTTCTGGTACGTCTTCCTAATCAAGCCCTAAGTCTATGATTTGTTTATATCCAAGCCCAAAAATGTAACTATACCAAAGAGTTCATTAACTCTACTTAAAATATACATTATTATAGCACACAAATCTAGTATTAAAGTATCTATGAAATGGATATAATTGGCATCTGACCAGCTTAATGTAAAATTGTAAAACAAGAAAAAATATTCAGATAGAATTGTTAACTAATGACCCATCATTACACCTAAATCATAATAAATATTCCAATTTAAAACATAGTTAACATTAATAGGTATTATTTCTTGTTTCTTGTGAACCCTACAAGTAAGTATTTCATATTTTTATAATAAAATAAAAGTTTAAGAGAGTTGATAAGAGTTGATCCTAGTATTTAGCTCATAACTAGTACTTAGCTTATAACAATATTGCAATTTTTTGCAATTAATATGAAATTATCATTCAATGAATGGAGTGGGGGTTCTCTCTTTAATATAATCATTATTTAGTTACAGTTATGTTATTACACATAACATTTTCAAATCTTAAAGTCAACCTGACAAGTTTGCTGTATATCATACATGAGTATACTTGTCAAGATGTTAAATAAATTAGTTTTAAAAAAAAATTCTTAAAAACTGAACAATTAAAATATCAATGTACAGCCCCATATACTTATGAAATAATGCTTATAACGCTAACAAAAAAAGGAATAGTTTAATAGTGACACTGACCAAATTGTAATATATTTAATGACAAAGTACATGGCGCCAATTGGCTTCATTCAGCATAAGCAAAAAATGTTAAATGACACAATTTGGCGTCATCCATAGTAAAAGTGTTAAATTCTATATTAGATTACAAGATTATTAAATTAAGGTATTTGATATTTACCTGAAGAATCATTAAAAAATGAACATTGAGGAGACTGACGCTTATGTTCAACAGCCGGATCATCACCACGTTGCCAATAATCAAATTCTGTAGAACAAAACAAACATCTAACACGATCTTGTGTGCCCAAGTAATATAATCCAGCTTTGGCCATTTGGTTAGCCGTTATGAATTCTAATTTCCATACTCCATCAAATGTTCTTAAGCGATTTTCATATGTCGACAAATCCCAAGAAGGCGTTTCATCAGACATTGATCTGGATGATGGCTCGAGGGGGTTATCAGACATAGATTCAGTTAAAGGATATGAAGTATTCAAAATGATAGGACACCCATTTGACATATGAATTACTTTTTTTTCAAATTTTATAATATTTCCCAGCGTCTGTGAGACAGGTTTATGATTAGGGGATGGAGTCATCTGTAAAGAAAAAAAATAGATATCAATTAGCCTACATTTCAAAAATAAATACACTTCATAAATAAGATACTATTTGTAAAAATACATTATTATTATTTAAAAATAGATTTTAATTTTTTTTAACTTAACATAATTAAATGTAGAAGACACCTAATAATCAAATAATAATTCATAAATAAACGGGTTGTACAGTATGTTTCAGAACCTAGGTAAATAAGCCAGTGGCAAAATATTCGAGCTGATCAAATTTGATTTTTTTTAAACTTATTTAATATAAAAATAAATAATGAATCCACAATTTTACTCTGAAAATGTTAATGTACATGAATGTAATATTGCACTAATAGTCCATAAATTATGATGATTGAAAGTTTGGACTGGAGGAATATATATTGGCTATATCTATTTTTAATAAACACTTCAAACGTCCATAAATCCAAACTTAAAATATGTATATTCATAATTAACAAACGTTTTGTCTCATATTAAATAAATGCACTTTAAAATGTTCTCCTTGAGAATTAAAAAGCAATAGCCTGATTGCAAATTGAAAATGTAAATATTGTTTTGCCAAATTATGAGAAGGGGATAGTTATTATAATACTACATGAAGAACATAAACATGATATGGTTTGTAGTTGTTTCCAAAGATGAAAATTTAAGTTACAAATATTCCATGAAATATTGACTGATTTTTGTTTAAAGAATCACTCTGTAAACGTTTAAGCTACAAAAGCATTGGAGTGAAACGGCATAACATTACAGAGAAAGACAATGGAAATAATAATGTTGGTAAAATTGAATTAATATCAGAAACTAATTTTATAAACAAGGCAATTTACCAAGAGGGATTCCTATTTGAAAAATAGAAGTTTGTATTTCCACAACACACTTCTTCAGTATAAAAAATCTAAAGAATTTGAATAACTGCATCATTGAAGAAAAAAAGTAATAAGTATGCTTGCAATCACACTATATATACGTAATATTTTTTTATTGTAAATAATAATACATATTTTATTTTAAGAATAGAAAATTAAATAGTATAGTTTTCGTAAATTATAAGAAAAAATAAATAAATACAGGAAATTGCAAGCTTACCTACTTGAAAAGAAAACAACAAAAACATTGACAAATTGACAAATTAAACAATCATTATTTGATTATGTTATACGTAATTGTAACATTGAATTATTATTTTTTAGTTTCAATTTTCAGTAGGTATAGGTATGCCATTAAATTGTTTGTACCTAACTAAAATATGATGCATTGATGCTTAGTCACTCAAATATTTTATGATTTTATATCATAAAGACCTTCAGTGTGTATTGATAATAACCATCAGAACCACTGGTACTGTTTACTACTTGGTAGTAGCACAATAACAACAAATAAAGAAACGACTCACTAAACGCAGCTGATAATAGCATAAAACAATATTGTTGTTGTTGTTTTTTTTTTCATAAAAGCCTTGACTGACAAAACACGTTTTATGACGTCCGTAGCATAAAACCGATTAGCCTAATTAAGTCTAAAAGCAGGGAAACACACCCAATCTCACAATTATTACATTACATTTTGTTGACGAGAAATCGTCCCGAGCACAAACAAGCCCGTCAATTTATTTTATTTGGAGATGATCAACAATCGACAATACTGACGTGAGAACACCGTGATGCGAGCGCTATAATATAATTTACGAGACAGGAACGAAAGCAAAACCGCGCCCAGGGAACAAATGTACAATCGACCATTATAACCGTTGTGTACACATCTTGTTATCGTCATCGATATCATATTAATATATAATACAAGATAAATCATAAATCCATGATTATTCGGATAGGTGGAACGGAAACGTAAACATCCGTTTCCGGTAATTGCGGTGTGCGTCACATCGAAAATCATGGACGAGAACGCGTGTGATAGTGATTACTGATTCGGTAAAATCGATGGTGCGGGCAAAATAAAATTTATACCCTCTCGCCCGCACTCTGCCCGCACAAAAACTCGCTCTCTCGCCAGCCACCGCTCGCGAGTTGGGGCCCACCGGCTACCGGTCGAGACGATGGAGGTGGTGGTGCGGAGGAGGAGGTGGTGGAAGGCCGGGCGGCGGAGAAACAGTCCACATCACCATACGACTATACGAGTGATACCAGATGGAACGCCTTTTACGGCGGCGGCGGCCACACAATAACCTTCACACGACGACTACCTATTATAATTACGTAAATACTAAATAGGTACCAACCGATTTTCGCGCAAAAACGACGACGAAAATAGTCACCCGAAAAGCGGACGAGACAAACGGTGAAATTAAGAGGAAAACCATCATAGTTCATAAACATACGGAAGAAAAAAATAAAAAAATAACTCTACCTTGTGTGCTTCGTTTTTTCAAAAACGTATTTGCGCGCGCGATGGCGTCGAACGAAAATATAGTGTGTTGAAGTGCGGCGGCGAACGATTGGGAATGACGAAAATGTTCAGTGTCCTAAAACGATTTTCCTCGGATTTTGAATACCTCACAGCGTCTAAACAGTCACTGTCGCGGTAGACGTTTTCGGCATTATTCACAGCTGTTATATGTTTTCCACGGATATTATGTCGCTCGATACGAGTGACAAAAACAACGACAACAACACCGACGGCAAAGTCGGAGTGTCGGGACTTGGGTGGGAAAAACTAGAACGGAATTACAGCGGGACGGACATGATAAACGCGCGCGGAGCTTAGCAGTGGCGGTGAGAAGTGGCCGTCGCGAGCCCAGCAGTACTGAAACAACGAATAACGATCAACGAGAAGCGGAGAACCTCCGCTGCGCTGCCGTCGCGTTGCCGTCACTTGCAGACCCCTCTACAGCCGGTCGGCCCGGTCGTCGGCGAATAGGGAGCCGGGGCACGCGCGCGCGTCGGTCGATACACACATAAAACGATAAAACCACGCCGAAGTAATAAAATTGTTGACGAAATGACTACGTTTCGATTTTGGGTTACACCTTACACTGCCATCGCCATTTGCACATGTTTTTGGAAAACTTTAGAACAGTTCAACAGTAACAACATTCGTTTCGACGGTCCCGCAAATATGAAGAATCGAATAAAAAATAATAATATTGTCATAACGTTATTATCGTTGTATAATATATTATATTTTCGTTTTTTATCACACGCCCAAAATATCCACGAAGAATAGTCAATTATAAAAAATGGTTGTCCGTCGTTCTCTCGGTCAATCCTTGGCGAACCTAGCATTCGCTTGCCCTTTTTACTAACGCCTCGTGTAGTCGTGTACGCATAATCCGGCGCAGTTTCCTGTCCCTGTCTGCGATTTTCCGTCTTGAAAATGGTTGTTTTAATGTCCTCTTTATATTTTCGTATACCTACGTCTTTACTTATATACAGCGTAAATACCACCTCAAAAACGTGATATCATGTGCAATGAATTTCCATACAAAAAAAACAAAATGATAAAAACACGTGTTTACTGTACATTTGTACCGATAAACACCACGGAATGTTTTCATGACGTACGCACAATTATTTATTTAAATTATGTTAGAGGCGTACACCCGATTACCCGAAGTAAGCATAATAGACATAACATATTATATTATACATTTATATTTTTTTACTATACCTAGATAGTAGCTACAGCTTACGCGATATACATAATTATTACAATTTGCTCATATTCTTTGTTTTACATAGAAATTAGTGGTGAATTTTATAGATTGCTGCCAAACGGTAATTGAACCCAAATCATTCAAATTGATTTACAAAATGTGTGATATTAAACCAAAAAAAAAAATTTTAATGTTTTACCTTTAGAAACCAGCAGTAGATGCTTCTGTATTTTACTCGTAAAATTATTGCATTTCAATCTCCTAAATGTATGTGGAGTTCAATTCTTGAATGTAAACCGGTCAATGTTAAATTTAACAAAACATTTTTTAAATCAATTTTATTAAATAATAAAAAACTAAAAACATAATATGTTAACTCGGTCACTGTTAGAAAACAAATACTAACTATTCGAATTTAATTAAGTGGATGTTTAGTTATCTCAAGTACTGATATACATGTTTACTCGTAAATCGTAATTATCCAATTGAAAAAAAAAAATGTTATCTGCAAAGTTATTCCAAAGGTTGAACTCATGACTCACGTCTAATAAGAATTAAGAATACCGAAGTACTCAAATACATTCATTCATTTCATTCACATTGTATGTAATAATGAAAAGGAGATAGTCTCCATAGCCCACAAGTCAATTGATCCATTCAGTGTTAATTTAACGGGGCTGGTCAATTTATAGTTTGTACAAAACAACAATAAAATATATGTTAAATACTTCATAGGATAAATATTCAAAAAATATCGTCGCTATATTTATTTCATGACGTCTACTTTATAGCGTTGTCTCGTCGAGTCCAAAACTCCAAACGGGCACACACCGTGATGACATAATAATTGAAACATCCTATATTCAATACTGCACTATTATACTAGTCTATACATACACATGTTTATGATAATATTATACCACTGCTCCTAACATTTTTACAATATAAACAACATACAATCCGCTGATAAGTATACATGTGTCAGCATAGAGTCAAACACATTTTATAATAGTCGAACGTATTTTGCATATTCTGTAAATATGCCGTCCGTCTATCTATTGGTACCTAAACAGTAAACATATAATAGTTAAACGAAAACAATGACGAAACAAATGTATTCCAGTACATTATGTAATGTGCACAATAAATTGCTATTTGCCAACCTCGTTATTATTGCACAGCTGATAATTATTCATTATTAATATTATTTTTCTACAATATAATTAATATTCTATAAATTGTATAAACTATTTTTTTTACAGAAATCTACGTAGTTGTTTGCTATTCTACGACGATTTGAAAAATATTTTTTTTTGTAACTTTTGACTGTTTTGGGAAAATATTTTGAAACCGAAAAAATACGAAATAGGCACTACAAAAATACTGAATATTAAAAATAATCATTATAGAGATTTCAAAAAGCAGCGGGGCCCACAGTGTGAGGTAAATCGTAAAATATGTAATGCCATAATGGCGATCGCCGACCTCGGAGATCGGACCTACCACGTAGCTAGACATCATCAGCTGGAAGGCGGTAGCCGGTAGGGGAAAAATCTAAAAAGCCATTCAGTAATTTTATATTATTCATTGTATGAAATACAGTGCTGCCACGTTCTGTTTTTCATAAACGAACTCTGTAGACGTGTGCACATTAAGTTATTCCCAGGATGCATGGTCGCGATATAGAGCCTTGAACACCGGAAGTTGATCGTGGGAAAACACAATATTTTCGTATATAATTACGGCTCATTAATAATAATCCCGTGTTGTTTACAAATACAAAACATTTTAACTATTTTTAAATTTATAGGTATACCGTTCATGTGGTTTGTTTAAAATAAAACGAATATTAAAAACACATTTGTGTAATTGTGGATTTGTGGCCTAGATAGTAGATAACTACAGAACGTTGTAATCGAAAAGTCATTGAGTCGTTTAATTAAATTATAGGCGACTTCATTCACAGTTAACGTCCAATTAAACCTAAATAGACAATCGTACGACCTACATGGAAGCAACTTGTTTAAATGCAATTCAAATTTAATAAAAACTTTCTATTGCTTCAGTGGGATAATGGCAATCGTATTTACTACATTTTAGTCTCCACTAGTCCATAGCCCATGTTCTTTTTGAAATAAAATATTATGTAAAAAAAAGGGAATAGTATAAACAGTATAATATACGTATAGTACACTAATAGCACCATAGTATACGTGCTATTTTCTACACCATTGGCATTTAACTTGAAATATATTGAAAATCAAGGAAGTGTTTTAACTACGAAACTATTATCTTGCCTATATTTCTAGCAGACGGCCGACTTCAACTTACGATTACACTATAGTAGGTTTAATAATTAAAAATGGTTTGGTTTAAAACAAATGTGGAATCTGAAACAATGTTATCCGTATATGGACTAAAAAACGTATATTTTTTCAATATGATTAAATTATTTTACATCGTTTATGGTTCAGTGTTTAAATAGGGTTCGGGCGAGATGAGCTACACTGATTTATCGTTTCGATGAATGAGCTTTTTCCAGATTTGGTCGAGTCGTGAGACAACAAAAAGAGACACTACCAATTCTATTAGAAACTCGGAAGAAAGCGATTATCGGGTAGCCAGAATCAGAGTAAGAGTCATTCTGTCGTTGACCTGCTCCAACCTATAAGTAGGAACGAACGCATGAGCTAAAAAGAGACTGCGTAGTAGTAGGTAATACATAGTAATGATGATAAAAAGAAGGAATCGGTAGGTAGTCGCGTAAAAATCCGCTTTACGGTATTGCGGAGAGAAAGTGCGCGACCGGCGACCGAGTTTATCAAACTCTCTACACCACTGTTATTATTATTTATTTTTGTTATGATACTTATTATTGTTGTTTTTATTACTTATCGTAGTTCTTGTGCAACCAAACTCGTGTACACACAAACGCGTACTTAAAGCGACTATACGCAATACAACTATACCAGGCCCAGGGTACCGAATACCCATAAGCCATAACAATGGTACAAGTACCGCGGTACTTACGAGTTACGAGTAGTCGAGTAGATTAGCATTGATTATAATATTTCTAACCAATATAATCACACAATAAGATTACTATATCGAACTATAGTAGTATAGTAGTTTTAATTACTATGAGCTATATGAATCGCTCCATTAATGTATTCGAATTTAGAATATCCGAATATATTATTCATTTTCATACCTATTAGCTATTAGTCCACAACCTACCATTGAACATAACGGACAGCGGGAGATGCAAAATAATCCGAACGAAATCTCGTTTACCGTAGACTGTAAGGTATTATAAATATATAATAAACATCTGTAGTTTCCGGCCAGAGTTCTTTACTTTTAGAGCATGCGGTGAGGAGAAAAACGACGAAAATCTTAATAATAATAGAGCAGCTGACGTCGCGGAGGTACCTATACGCGACGTGCTCGTGCTGCCTTCATACCCTTACGGTTAACAGTGCGTACGTATATTATAGTACATCAGTAGAAGATGCATATTATTATTATGATAATAATAATTATTATTATTATAAATACTTTATTATACAATGTGCATGTGCAATGATGAGGGGAGATGTGTACTTGCACAACAGAAATGTCTAGGAGGAGCAGTTGTTCGGGTGAAACGTGAAAACACTGAAAACCATCTGCCCCTAATGGCGCGCGTCCGCCGGGGAACGTGCCGGCGTGTCACCACGTTGCCGCTCGACGGTGTGGGAAGAAAACCGGTCGGTCTATTGACGCGGCGGCGAAATGGCAACGTCGCGCTCAGCGCCAGTCGCATTCCACAAAATTTTCGACGGTCGGATTATCGGCCGTCGCCGGTTTGTTTATTTTTTCTCCCTTTTGGGTTATAATATTATACCCCAAAAACTCGCCCCCACCCTTTTCACTAGTATTGCACCAGGTTCGTCATTTCCAAAGAATTGTAATTTATTTTCACCCGTCAAGCCGAAAGCCATTCACATAAATGGCATTATAATTTATATTAAATGTGCCAAATTTAATATTAAAAATCTCTGGAGGCTGGGGCGCAATTACTAATATTGGAGGACACTTCTGAAAAAAAATTTGTTTGATAATAGTAAAGATACTAAGATAGTTTAAAAAAAGAAAAAATCATTTCAACATTTTCAACTATAGATACTTCTTGGCTCTTCGCAATCATTGGTAATCGAGTCACGAGTTCACGATTTGAAGAATAGAATTGTTCAAAGTTAGAAAATTTAGGACACCAACCTAAAGCCTCTAAAACAAGCTCAACCGGTGCATTGCAATCCTGCAGTACACTCGGCAACCAATTTTCGTATAATAGGTCTACGTCTGTTGTATATACAGTCCAACTATGATTTGTAATACACTTATGAGTGAAGATCATCCCATTATCCAGTATTTCCATTTATATTATAATATTATCTGTGTCTTCTATAATCCCGCCAGGCACGAATCCAGATTCCAGGGCACAGTTCTGGGGAGGGGGACCACACAAATATAATATACATTGATTGTAAATACTAAAATACAGTATTTATGGTAGTATCCAGTAGGCGCTCTTATGTCTTAGCCCCCCCCCCTGAATCCCATTTGTAATGAGAATTTTAAATCGTAAAACGACTGTATGAGTGTTGGACGCACACGTGTATAAATAATTATGAGGATTACCAAGTCGGCGCAGAAGACCTCCGGAGTGCTGCAGTCGTCGTCGTCATTAAAGTAGTACTGTAGTAGTGATAATAAAAGACAATAAAGAACTATAAAGACAGGCGACAGCCTTAATCAGTTCTCCATGTACAATGTGTATAATAAGGATAATAGGATGGTATACGGATATATCTGAATCGAATTACACGTAACTCACGCACGTAATCAGTGTTATCTTCCCCCACGAGCCAGGAGAGGGTTTTGTCGTTTAAATATACGATAGTTTCTGTTCCTTTTCCTTTGAAATCTGAACGTGCGTCGGACGGACAGAGGCGTATTTATACAGCAGCGGTGTCGATTTTGTTTGAACTCATCCTTTATTCGACTGACACTGTTAAATTTTGTATTTTTATATGACAACTATGGAAAGCATTTTTTTATCATATGGTTACTACAATTATAATAATATCTACAATAATTGTAATGGAAAATCATAATATATTTTTTAAAAATTTAATTTAAATGTTGAAGATTGTAAGTCCTTTCATAATGTTATTGCTCCAACTTCCTAGTTGCATAAATTACTCGATAAATGCAACTTCGTAAAACATTTTTTATGAAAATAAAGCAATGTATATATAATAGGTTTGAGCTAATAATTATAATATACTAATAGGTACCTAATTAATAGTTTAATACTTTGATACTACCAGTATCTATATATTACCGACTGAATGAAATTATTTCTAAGTATACATCCAATAAGGGTCTGAATTTTAAAAACCATACAAAAATATAAAAGCATGAGATACAAGTTTGATTTTTAATATTCTAGTCTATAGATGTTATTGTGAATTTTTTTTTATTATTGCATATTTAAATTATTATTATGCGTTTATGGGTCAAATAAATCATTACATTTTTCAAAAAGTTTTAATTTTTTTTTTATTTTACATATAATTAAAATGTTCTATGGTCCATAACTTTGTTAGTATTAAAATCTATTGAACATTTTAACTAAAAACAATTGTATTTGTAAATCTTAAAATTGTAAAAATATATTTTAATTCACTATATAATTTATATACTTCACAGTCGTACTTGATCTCTGATTTCCGATAGTTCACACTTAATGATTATTAATTAATTATTAGTTAATAGTTTATTATTTTATATGAATGTGGGCAGTGCCGCAGCTAGTGGTCATTAATATTCTGTATGTTTAATAATGTGAGACTTGATAACCATTTGAATCATACTGCTACTTTTACAAAAAAAAAAAACAATAATTATTTTTAAATTAAACATTTTTAAATATACTGGAAGTAGTGTCGATGGACGCCCCCTTCCCTCAAGCAATCATGTCGAAAATCCTTTGATCCCATTTACTTATTGTATTATTATGTATACAGATTGTAAATAACTTTTATAAAAAAAAAAAATTAAACATTTTATTAGTAGAATGATCGACAAAACTAAAGTAGGTACATAGTTAAATAATTTTTTTTTATTACGTCCTCACTATAAATTGTTTTTAATTTCATGATATTCCAAATTGTAATCAAGCTACAAATGATAATTGATAGTAGTATATTATTTTTTATTTAGTGAGTGACTCAGTATACAGGGTGATTCACCAAATATACTCTTTCTCATGTTTTCTTTAACCAAACAACTCAAATTCTGATTTTCGGAACTTTTATGTTTACTTAAGAATCCTGTTTTCAAATATTTAGATTTGTTACACCAATTTAGAAAATTATTTTCTTTTAATGAGAACGAATCTTTTTTATTGTAAATTGTTAAGCAAATAATTTTTTTTTAAAATTAGGATGTACCTATCTAAATCAAAATTTGAACAAGTAGTTTCTGAGTAATTAAAATGTATACACTAAGTTTAATTTTCCTTAAAATTGGTGTAAAAATTTATAAAACGATATAATATTGCCTCAAGTATTTATTATACTCGGACTATTTTAATTTTTACAAAATATAAAATGTTGATAGGGAGATATAAATTACGACAATCATCATCTTAGCCCCCAAACTTTTCAAACCTATTAAGTTAACAACTCAAAAACTACTAATTCAAAGTTTGATTTTGATATACAAACAATATTAGTATCACCACAAAACATTTCTTCAATAATACGAAAAATCTTAGTATTTGAGAATAAGGCAATTAAATAAACTTAAAAATTCAAATAATTAGAATTTGAATAAATTCATTATTAAAGGAAAAAATAGGAGTTAGCTGTTAGCACTGAGCATTACATTATATTTGGTGAATTACCCTGTATAATATTTAATATAGTCATTAATATAGATAACAGTATAATATGGCTTTGTATGGCTACATGAGTAATGACTGACTGATGAGTCTATGTAACAATGTCTAGTTAGTTAAATAGTTGGATAGTTAGTTTTTATAATATTTATATTTACTGATTATTTTGATCGACAACACTAGAAGAAGAAAACTGAAGAAGACTGATTAGTGATAGCCAGAATGCCAGAATGCCAGATATTAGGTTTTTGGAACAATTTTAATTGAAAATACATAATACATAATATACATAAGTCACATAGGTGATAAGTACATATAAAAAAGGTATAGTAAGCATGTGACGACTAAAGAAAAAAATTGTTTACTATAATTTTTGCTATTTCTGTATTACATGTTTTCTGTAGTTCAATAGATATCGCATATTCTAATATCTGTATGTCTAGATCGATTCTTACAAACTTGAAACTATAACAAACACCAAGAGTGGAAAAACATTCCGAACTGACACAAATAATATAATACCTACCGTAGACTGTAAGAGCCATTGTCAATGTGTTTATATTGATATACCAGCGCTACTTATTGTACACAACAAGTTCCCGTTTCTTTTCTTTACGAGAATATTTCTGTTGTAATAATGGGTGCATTATTTTTTTGCGAGTGCATGGAAACATGCAGCTATACAGACTGTACACAGAGTACAAAAGACGCGAGGAATTTTCCTGTGGGAGATTAAGTCAAAAATACCCTTTAAAAATACTTTTTTACAGCATTAACACATATTATATTATTATTATCAATACACGCCACCGCGGATGTATTAAAAACTGCATTCCTAACTCCTCAGCTGCTGCTAGTCGCGCGTGCGTGCATGTGCATCTATACCATATTGGTAGGTAGGTGTACCATACAACGTAAATATTTAATATGTAGACAGTTGTAGGCACTATAGGCATAGACAGGCATACAGGCTATATACCTGAGACCTGCAGTGAGACCAGACCCACCACGTACCACGCATAATACAAATCTGAAAACTGTTAACCCGGAGGAGGTCACGTTTGTGGTCTGCATTCCTTTCCACTTATCACACTGTATATGTAGCTATATATTATACACCATACACACGCTGCAGTGTCCCATTGCCACAGACGGGACCGGTTCGTTTGATGTCGGTTTTACACTTAGGAAATCATCACGTAGAGGTACTCGTAGCACTGGAATTTCGACTGGAAAACGTATAGAATAATATGTAGGTATAAACCGAGTCACCGCGATGCCAGCGTAAAATGAATATTAGTTATCTGCAATGTGTTTATCGTACATATTGTTGTAGGAAACTATAATAAAGATACATAATAGTATAATACATATTATTATATTCCACATTTCCACGTGTATTGAAAACGTGCGATATATGAAATGCGAAAACAATTCTATTGTACCTATACTCCTCGCAAGAAGCTAGTATAGACATGACTCCTTTTCCAAACTTATACATATTTAATACAATCATGAAATACTGTTATAAATAGATTACAAACAGTGTTAATTAGCAGCTGTGATAAATAAAAGTAAAGGTATAGTAATAATTGGATATTTTTAAACTGTGAACGGAGTATACAGTATACTGTATACCTAAACAATACATAATATGCCATATATACTTTAATATAAAATATGCTGTATGTAACACGTTTATTATTAAATTGAACTAATTACACTTTAATTAATTATTACAAAATATATAATATACTGAGCATAAAACATCAGTATGTCACTACAATACTACATCAATTTTGTTCAAATATACAGTATATATTATATCAATGATACAAATTTTCAAAATGATTCAATGAAAAGCGTAAATAATTTACATGTTTTACATTTTTAAGCACAGTTTTTTTTTAAAAATATAGTGTAATAATTTTATACTATTTTTGGTATCACTATTATGTATTTGTGTTACATATTAATAGTTGAAAAATATTGTAAAATTATTACTAAATTTAAATTATGTCTTATAACTTTATACGTTACAAGTTATAACTTTCAAAATAATGTTTAATACTGAATACTAATACGCAGTACCTACTATGATAAACAATAAATATTATGAAATCTATATATATATAATGTATATAATATAATACAATACGCGTTTATTTAAAATAATAACTAAATTACTAAAATTAGTTATGTGTTATAATTTTTAATATTAAGCTGCATAAAATATTATACAAAAATGCACTATTTGAATCTGAATTTAAAGTAGAAACAAATCTATTCTATTGCCTTCAGCAATAATATTAGACTATACCAGTATACCTAACACGTACAGTAATACAGTATAGTATACATATTATTACCTATATTATATGCACGTAACTTGGTAAGTATACCTATGGGCTAAAGTTAATTTACAGATTTTTAATGATGTTCTTTAGCCTTTGGAAACCGAAACTCGTAAGTCATTCAAAACTATGACCTCACATAGTTCGTACTTGGCATCTATATAAGGCCTCTAAAAACGATTGCTCTGAAATGATTAATTGAAAATAATATTTGTATTGCTTCATAACGTTTGAATGCCCGCAACAATACAACGTACATCATATTATTATACACTGGAGTTTAGAGAAATTGAATAGTTATTTTTTTACAAAGAATGAATAATATTAAAAAAATTAATTTTTTTTTGTTTGAGAAAATTCCCATATTATGATATGTTATATTAGTTTATTAAATTAGTATACACTCTACCACTATAAGTACCTACGGTGTAGTGTAATGTCTGTAATACTGTAATATACCAAAATGTCTTAAATTTTTAAAATACAATTTCAATTTCGTATATTGGGAGTATCTTACAAAATTAATAAGAGGGTAAGAGGCACAGTTACTTACTACTTACAACTTACTATAGTTACTAGTTAAGTAACTTCTACTTTTGTATAGTATTTTTTAATAAAGTATGGATGTATGATGTCCCTCCTCAGACGATCATTGGAATTACTATAAATTAACGCCTATGGACCATCGTTTAAGAATAATAAGTGGTAAAAGGTAAAACCCACGCAAGTGTTACTCAATGATAGACAACTAAACGAATACACGATGATTGAATGCGCTGTAGCATATAATGCATGGATAAATGTTCTATAATATAATATGTATGATAAATTGTATACTTACTATAAAAAAAATTGTTGGAAAATAATTAGTTAAAGAAATATTTTTTCTGAATAAATTGTATTAATTTGGAAGTATATTTTGTCGGTTAAGTATTTACTTACTCGAAAACGCATGCGCTTGGAAATTAAACCGTTTGTAAATATTATTTTGAAATCCAAATTCTCTATTATTAAAGGTTAATCCAAAAAATTGGAACTGCTGAACACAAATTTGCTTGTCGTACGTTCTTAAGACAGAAACAGCATAGTACACACCACACACGTGGGTGTGACGTCCTCTTTAGTTGTACATAATAAGGTTTGTGACAATCGTCGATCAATTATTTCATTGAAAATAAATTTTTGATTTATACATTCAATTATATGGGCTGGTCAAAACTTTTGCCCCCTCCTATTATAAACTGAAATGACGGCACTGATACTTAGGTTTCAAAGTGTTTATATATACATATTCTGTCTTCTAATATACCGTATACCTATAATATACCTATATATATATTATATATACCTACTCATGCAATAATAATAGACTGCAATAGTACATAGACTTATAAATATATTATAGTTTATTCTAAAAATATAGGTAACGCGTTTTACATTACCTATTCTATTGCAATTTATCGTTGCACGTGTAATGAAAAAATATCCAATTATACCGATAAATTATATAACTACACAATTATCGTTTAAATTTTACTGTTGAAGTTGCACAGCTGCCATAGTCATATTAATTAATTAACACGAATTCACCATTTCAAAAGGTATTGCTGGAAATTTTTCAAATACACCTATATAGTATTATTTTTATTGAAAAATATTTCATAATAAAGTTGTCTGTAAGTCGTTAGAAATTTAAAAATATAATACGAATATACGATACAAACAAAATAAAAATGTAAAAATATTATGTATAAATGTATACAAATTACAATATAAAGATATCATTTTAAAATCAACAGGTAATTGCAAGGTTTTTACGGTTATATACTTATACACAATGTATAATATAATATTATATGGTATTTATATAATCATTGGCTATTAGCGTTATATTTTTTGACTTTCTAGTTTCTTAGAACCTTCATTAAAAATATTCGGTCACTATAAACTGGCGAAGTATCATAAGAGATAATGATAAAGTGTCAATATTCAATCAGTGGCGCACCCAAGGGGAGGCTTTGGGGCTAAATCCCCTTCAAATTGTTTACAATATATCCAAGTTCAATTATTAAAATTGACTGGTTATTTTGTATTTGTGTGTAAGGGAAAATAGGAAAATGTGTAATCCTTATTTATGAAATATGTAGAATTATTAATAAAATATTTAATTTTAAAATTACAATTTTTGGAATAAATGTTATTCAAAAATCCTGGTTTAATTTTAAGTTATTTTTTTTTTCTAACACATTGGATGTGGTCTACAACCACTAAACGTTAATTATACACAAACCCATCCACATGTTAAGTTGAGCCATTGACGTGTTTTGACGTGTCAAAAATAAAACTGCCTTAGAACTTTCAAATATTTTGTTAGAACAAATAAAAAAAATGGAATATAAACGATAAAATTATATGTCAAACTTTTGATGAAGCGGCAGTTATGGCAGGAAAAGAAATAAGCGTATAAGCTATTATTATAAAAACACTTACCCAAATACCATGTTTATACATTGTTATGCTCATCAATTGAACTTAGTTTTTCTACATGGATCAAAAACAATTAAAGCAATTATTCGATTATTTATAAGTGACCTAACAATGTTTCACACTTTTTTTAGAATGCCACCAAAACGAAGTAAATTTCTTCGAGTAAAGGGGTTTAAGCTACCTGAAAGTTGTGAAACTAGATGGAACTTTCATTCTAGAGCTGCAGCTACGGTAAGTGCCTATTTCACAGAATTAAAAAAAATAGAGGAAGACTGGGATCCAACGTCTATTTGTTTGGCCAATGGATTGTTAAGCAAATTATCAAATTTTAAGTTTGTTTAATTATTATGCCTATCTTTAAAAAAATATCTATGTTTTCAGATCATGTATTTTTAATTCTCCAAACAAAATGTACAGCAGATGTACAAAATTGCATAAAAGAAATAATAAATATGTCTACGCAGTTATAAAGATAATGAGAAATAAAGAAACAGTTGTTACATGTGGTAAATCTGCCGTAGAATTGAATAGTGAACTTCAATACTCAGACAAGGATGTTCTGAATTAAGAGGACGCCACACCCGCATGTGTTGTCTCCGTTTTACAAACGTGTAACATACCAAATTTACGCTCAGCAGTTCACGTTTTATGCCGTTAACTTAAAAATTAGAGTGAATCGACCTATTATAAAAGTTGATAGTAAAAACTTTATCTGTGTTTTGTTGGAAATCTTTTTACTATAATTCAGTTTTTAAGTGAGTTATGTGTGTATAGTAAATGTAAATTAAAAATGCTCATAACTCACTTAAAAACTGAATTATAGTAAAAAGATTTCCAACAAAACACAGATAAAGTTCTTACCATCAACTTTTATAATAGGTCGATTCACTCTAATTTTTAAGCTAACGGCATAAAACGTGAACTGCTGAGCGTAAATTTGGTATGTTACACGTTTGTAAGACGGAGACAACACATGCGGGTGTGGCGTCCTTTTAAAATATTTAACATACGAAATATTAGATTCAATTATAACACGAACTAATGTTCGATTTCAAGATTTTAACCTTCTAAGATTTGTAGAAATAACACGACTGAAAAACGAATTAACAATTATTTTTAATGACTATGGTAAATATCTTCAATCCAAGGAATTGTTGAATTATATTATTAAAGGTTTGTAAACATTTTTACAGCTTTCATTATTAACTATAACTCTTAATACATTATTAATCACAAATCAAAAAATTATTCATATTTCAGCTGATTTAAAAGAGGTGTACCAAGAGCTGATCAAATTGTTACAGTTGATATTATGCATTCCTGTCACAACTGTTTCAAGTGAAAGGAATAACAGTGCACTAAAACGAATAGACATTCTTAAGGAATACTATGAATCATGATGGATTAACAAACTTGTGTACTTTGGCTATTGAAAAAAAAATGTTGGACGAATTAATCATTGACCCAACATTTATTGACAGTCGTAGATTTATTTTCAAATATTAAAAATAGAAATATTGATTTAAAATATAAAATAATATTATAACTAATAAGTTGTATTTTGTTGTGTCAGTATAAATTATAAATTATGTATATTATGATTTATGATGTCCATTATATGCATTTTTTTGTTAGATTCCTATTATATTATTATAAAAGACAATAAAGTAGTGTTATATAGTAGCATAAATAAATTTACTACTTAGTACTTACTGTACAGGGGCGTAATTAAGGGGGGGGGGGGATGAGGGGGATAAATCCCCCCCCCCAGAGCTTATATCATAATTAGGGCCCGGATTTATATGCTCTAAAACCTAAGAAATATGCACTATAAAATATGCATTTATGCTCTTATTTTATAGAAATATACCCTACAAAATAAAAAATATGCATTTAAAAACCTTATATATGCAAAAAAAATCGTAAAATACAGAAATATGCAGTACATGTCAAAAAAGGACAAAATATGCAAAAATATGCAAAATAAAAGTTTATATTTCGGTTATATGGATTACAATCCAAACTAGTAGTTTACCTAGCTACTTTTTGGATTATTCGGAAAAAAAAATGCATATAAATCCGGGCCCTAGTAATCACTAATGTATGATTCACTAAAACCTACTCAATAACAGATTACTACTTGTCCCGATATGTCTCACAAAAGATAAGAAAACGACTTCGTCAAATTACACGGATTATAAATATAACTATAAAACGTTATTTTAATAAAAAATAACCAAAATATTACATATTAAGCATTTAAAAACCTTATATATGCAAAAAAAATCGTAAAATACAGAAATATGCAAAATAAAACTTTATATTTCGGATATATAGATTACAAATCAAACTTGTAGCTTACCTAGCTACTTTTTGGATTATTCAGAAAAAACATGCAAATGCATATAAATCCGGGCCCTAATCATAATACATCAATTGTACTAAATCCTGATGATATGATTGACGAGTTGACAGCCACTGTACTTGAAAATTTAGTATTTTGTGTGTAAAAAAATATCTATCCCCCCCTAAGACAAATTCCTAATTACGCCACTGTTACTGTAAACTATTTTCTACATAAAAAATTTGATTTATGTTTGGTTTTTAATTTAAATGTAAAGTCTTTGTTTGTAATATATAAGTACTGAGATTTATTAGTGCTGATAATATAAATGTATTATGGGAGGGTGAATTTTCTTTTTAAAACTTTCTACTAACTTCTTTTTACTATCCACAATTTGCCACTGTGAATGAGTTTAATTCGAATGAGTATGATTAATTTTGGTAAATGATGTTTCAGTCTTAAACACAATGCAAAATGTTAAAAGATAAATTTAATTTTAAATTAGATTTGTATGGTATATGGATCATAATTGCGATTAAATATTTAAATATTATATAGCTATAGTTTTTGGGTTAATTTTAATTTTTTATCGGACGATTTTTAAATAGAACAAATAACAAAATATTGTATGAGCAAATTCCGAAAATGAAATTATATTATATTATTATAAATTATTGTATATTGTGTATACTATATTATAATATTATATACAGTGATAATTAATAATACTGCACACATAGCCAAAAATATATATTCTCCCTACACGAAAGTCTATCACACACTCTCGTGGTTGTATGAATGATTTTTAATATTATATATATAGCTATTGTACCTAATTACGATTTACGATATCTTATTACATGGAAAATTTAAAATAAAACAATATTATTTGATTAAAGTTGTTATTGTTTTTATACTATAATTATAATGTATACACTTAACAGCTTATAATAGTAATGATTGTAATAAATAAAAAATAATATTATTTATTGAGAAACACACATTATTTTTTTCAAACTTATTTACTTGTATATGAATACACGAAGTGTAATATATTGGTGTCAATACTAATGGTGCAATGAAATGTATCTTTTATAGTATTACATAATACAAAATATTCAATATTTAAAAATTTTAAACAATACATATTATTATAATATAGGTAGGAGTAGGTATAATAGTTTTGTTTAGCTCATCGATTCTAAAATTATACGCATACACGAATTTTCCATAACTGTTATTTGTATTTTTAAATGTTATCGAATATAATATTATATTATGCTTAAACCACCTTATGTACTCGGCGAATTATGTGCATACATAATCGTTATTTACTGCGTCATATGCACAATGTATTATATATTTATATTCGCTTACTGTAGAATTCTCTCAAATATACGGTAAACCGTATAAGGTGCCCGGTGATTAGCAAAAAATACTCAAAAGATAGTAGAATCATCGTGATGATAATAATATGCTTGTACTTAGTAGTATACGAACGACGACCACGCCCGTTTAAAAATATGCGCATTAAAGAACACTATAATATTATATTATGATTACATAAATGCACGCGTTCGGTGTGACACACTGGTCACCGGCACACGTCGTATAAATATCATGATTTTCAAAAGGTTTACGACAATGTCTTATGAGAAACGTAGCACGTAGCAGATAGGCGAACTTTGGGAGTGACGATACTGCTCTCCCCAATCGCTATACGCGCCAGTAGGCAGTAATATATATATACATTATATATTAGCTATAATAGTCGTGGGTGTATTTTAATAATTATTATAGTTTATAATACTATAGAATAGTATAGATGGGAAATATGAATAATACCCGTGTGATCAGCTATCGGCCGAGAACCCCTTTTGTTGTGTGCAGTGTGCACGCGACTCCACAAGTGTATAGATTACGATTAGACGTCATGACGTGATGCACACCGGCGTCCGTCCGCCGGGCGCCGATCGTAATTTCACAATATTTGTTTTCAGTAGGTTTTCTGTATGCACACGCATAGGGTGGGTGCGTATCTTTATGGTAAATAATTTTGTTCTAATCCGAACTACTGTATTTTAAACGTATGATCGCTTCTTTTGCGAGGGTAGATAAGGTACCTATTGGATATTTGTATTTTCAAAGCGAGAATATTAGAGATAACCTATAATCCTTAGGTACATCATAATTTATAATACCTAGTCACCTAGATAATAGTAATTATACTATGCTCGTGAATATTAAATAATTCGGTATATGTACCTGCAATCTCTTATTAATATAAATGTATATTTTAAATTTGCAGTCACAGTATTGATAACCGATAAAAATCACTAATCAGCATCATATGAAATATTTTTTATTGAATATAATTTTGTGAGGTGAGGTCTCATTTCTATTTTCATAAATGTTATTTGGATTTCAATTTTGGAGTGATTATAGTTTTCTTCTTGAAAAAGTAAAAATCGTATCCCCCTATTGTAACTTATTAAGTTCATTTGTACACCTAAACACAGGGGCGGACTGGGCCACTGTGCTACTGTGCATTTGCACAGTGGGCCGGTGTCATATTATATTCATCGGGCCGGTACAAAATAACCCAACGTGTATTGAATTTAAAATATTTTTTTTGCAGAACAGTGGGCCGACTGGGTCCCAGTCCACCCCTGCCTAAACACCAACACAAATTAGTATAGAATTAATAATTAATTAAAATATAATAATCAAATGACAATATACATAAAGATAATAACATGAAGTAGACATTTAGAATAAAGTAGGCATGAATGAATTGTATATTTTACACGAACGACCGTGAAAATGTTTGTTCACAGCTTACATTATGAAACGTGCAGGGTGGTGTTAATATAATTGTATATACCTGAACATTATAATTTATAACCCAAAGGCAAATTCTTTATTCATGTTATGTCCTTACTATTATTTCCAGTTACTAATAAGTAATTTATAATCAATAAAGACATTTGGAATATTTGAGAATAATAAAAAAAAAAACCTATTCTAGGTAATGTATGTGATTTAAACCACATTATTATTGGTCGATTAAAAGCATGACTGACAACAACAGTATTTACTTAAATGTCGTAGGTATATGCGTGTGATAAGTGATAAAACTAATAAATATACATTTTTAAAAAACAATAACATATTATTTTATGTAGATACACCTTTTTAGGTAGATACCTTACCTTTTTAAAAATATTTAACTTAGTTTCAGAAACATCAAACATGCACAAATAAAAATATACATTGTAAGTCTATATAATAAATTGTTAATATAAACTTACCCAACGCTGCAAAGCTCGTTAAAGTTGAATAGTTGAATATACGTTGTATTGACTGCGCGGTAGTGCGGTACACTGTCACAATATATCGTTTGTGTTTGACTTTTCTAGGGAGTAGGTAACTGTATAGATGCAAATAGTGCAGTACAAACACTGCTAGCGCATATTAAAAATTAGGTATCATTAATATATAGTAAGTATACACACTTCGCACTACAGTACTACACAACACAGATATCGTCCTCGGATGACGTCAAGTAAACCTACATATTTTTAACTCTATATAGGAAATGCAGTTTAGTATGCCTAATAAATTGCACACCCCAAGGTCACAAATTACCTACACTAATTTGTATTCATTGTAATTAAATACCTGCAGCAGCTTGCAACCGTTATTGCATCCTGTCACTTCACTCCTCAGTCATCTCTGTCAATTGCGCATTGTAATATTATCGTTGTTGTGTATGTACCTACTTCAAACGTATTAACATAATATTTTATATTTATTAAATAGGTATATAGAATAGAACATTTTACTTCGAGTAAATAAGTTTATTAGAATCTATCATAGTAATAGCATTGATTTTAAATACTAGTATATTAATTCTAAATTATAATCAATGGTAATTATAGACAATAGCTAAAGTACTTGTTAGTTATACGTAAATAGTGAAAAATAAAAATGTCATACATAAATAATTATTATTTTAGAGGAAGCACTAAACTGGTTATAAAAATACTTATATTATAATTGTATCACAGAAAACGTATTTGTTAAATTTTACTATAAGATATAATATACTGACTATGCAGTATACAATTTTAATCAAAATTCATCCGTCAATGTCAAACATGGAAGCATGAATCATAAATGTGTATATGGAATATTGTAATCGAAATGTATATAATTCTGATGATTGTATTAGTTCATAACTAAAAAAGAAACACGTAGTTTGACTTGAGTTGTTTACAATTGCTCGTATCATATTCGTAGAAAAAAATCACAAATCAAAAATTGTAAGCTATATTATGTGTGTTTATCAGCTGGCTGCAGCCTGTTATGTACGATGTACATTGTACACGTTTGTGTCTGCTGCAGTTAAAGATTTCATTTGTGGGTAGTATACTAGTATCTAATATATATATGCAGCAGCTAGAACCAATATTATAATTCCTATATAATATGTACTTACCTTTTATATTATTATACGCATTACGTTGACACTATTCAACTATTATAAATACAAGTATTAAGTACAATAAATATCTTATCATAACATGAATACCTATATAGTGCGAGAGATTCACCTCATCCATTATTTCCTTTAATAAAAATGCATTTATTCAAAATTTGATGTTTTGGAATTTTTATGTATATATCTACTTATAAGAACCATATTTTCAAATACTCAGATTTCTCATACCATTTAGGGAGTGTTTTGTAGCAGTATAAAACTTGTTTTTATGAGAAGCACCGTTTTTACTGTTACCTGTTGATCTTGAGCAAATGATTTTTTTGAAATAATTATAAATCTAAATTGAAATTTGAACGAGTACTAAATATATAGTTCCTGAATTATATAAACTTATATGTACTAATAACTAATAATATGCGAGTAAGGATTTAATCCTTAATTATGGTTTTACATAAGAAATAAAATAGATGTAATATATTTTGTATATTGCTTTATCATTATTTTCACTCAATGTTTAGAAATTATAAAATCTTTATAGATTAACAAAAATTACTACAAATTTCAAATTATTATATTTGCCACCATGAGTCTTTGAAACCTATTATCATGGACCCATTATCCTTGGTACACAAAGTTAGTTATACCTCAAAAACTACTCATTTAAATGTTGATTAACATTTTCAAAAAAAAAAAAAATTGTTTACACAGTACAGAAAGTTTTTATTTGAAAAAATTGGTTTGTGTCACCATAAAAAATGTCTTACGAAAAATCTAAATATTTAAAAAAATAAGGTCCTTAAGTGTGTACTTAAAATTCTACAAAAAAAAACAAAATTTAAATAGCATTAAGTTGGCATTCTTGTTGAATCACTCTGTATACACATACGTGATTAAATAATTTATTTTTAAATAAGTATTTTACAGGTACACCTAAATGTAGTAGGAGGCGTTGTTCTTGATAAATTGCAAAACATGTTCATGTACGAAACGCGCCGTTAAAGAGTGGCCTAGAAATTGAGTAATTTCCGTTAGGACATTAGGTATGTATAAACGTAGTTATATATGTTTTTTATAAACCAATTCCATGGTGTACCTACTACCTAAATGTTTTGTAATTGGAGTCCAGGATAAGGAGGAACGAGTGGAAAAAACCTCACCAAAATGTCAAACCTCAACCTCAAATCCCCACTTGTATGAAGTATACCATATACCAGATATCTTAGCAGGTACATTACTTTTTGAAACCATCCAAGTATGTTTACTATCTACATCGAAGTAGGTAGGTACCTACCTATTTCATACTTGCTTTTTTAATAGGTTACTCATTTATGAAAGGAATAACGGGTATTTACAAATCACAATACATTCAATACCTATATTATATATTACTCTTATACACATATTTTGTGAATTTTATAAAATATATATGTAACATATGTACTTATATGGCTATATAGTATATAGAAAAGGTAATTATTGGACATTAGTAATGACTAATAAGTAATAACTGTGTATAAGGTTGGTACAAAAATATTATTTTTTGGCCTAACCAATAAAATGTATATTCTATTCTGTAATAAATGTTAGAGAAGGTAAAAAAAATATAATACTTTCACATTTTATTTAAGATAGAATACCTAATATAATTATTAATTATGTTTACTAGTAGGTGCTATATTATACATAGGTGATAGCCGATAGGGTATGACTGTTTGAGTTAATACAACATAATATGTATAATATATTATACTATTTATATACAGTTTTTATAGGTACCACAGACTATATGAAAATATAGACTATATTATGGTCTGTGTAGGTACTATACGTATATACCTAGTACTAGCCACTATAGGTTTATAATCTTAGATATTTATTATTTATAAACTGTAGTAATTATACCTACAATTAATGTCTTTACATTTTAATGACACTTTTTATGAACTTAAATTCTAATGTTAAAAAAAAAAAACGTAGTTTTTAAGTAAATAGATAAAAGGGGAATAGTTATAAAAAATATCTTTTTAATGAGTAGGTATATTTGAATTTGATTTTTTTATCCATTTGATTTTAAATTCAAACTTATATTTAATGTACAAATGTTACATAACGTACAGTTTGAGCACACAATACACCACAGCCGTGACTTGTTCGAATACCAAGAAAATTTATATCTGTATAAAAAGACGAGTTTTTTTTAATATATTCATGACAATTATATTTTATTAACATATGAACTTACACAGATAATACATATATAGTTGCTATATGTGTATACTTATTAAAACAATATACATTTTAACTGGCTTTCATAATAATTATTCTGTTTTCTTTGTTTAAAAAAAAAATGATTTTAAATAAATTATGTATTAAATAAGTTAATAGCACTCTCAAAATTGGAATTTTCACGAGATTCTAAATTAGGTACCTATGACATAAACGTAATGAAAATGGACGATTTAACAGAAAAACCGTTAAAAATAATAAGTAAGGAAATATCTAATCATGTAATAAACAACCTTAAAACCGATGATATTTCAAATATAAGACAAAATTTATACAGAGCTAGACGAAAAAATACTCCAACATTACCAACAAGTTTAAGAGAAACCCAAGAAGCTTTAATTAATATTCTGACACTTACGAATAAAGACGAAGAATTTTTATTAATAAACGATTCTGAAAACAAAATAACGGAATTTTCAACAATGACTAACTTAAAATTTCTCTGTTGTCAAGAAAAAATATTTATGGATGGGACATTAATTTCTTACTGTCCCAAATATTTTTATCAATTATTCACAATCCATACAGTTAACAACGGTAATTATATTCCATTAGTTTTTTTGCTTTTGCCAAATAAAGAAACTAAAATTTATGAACAAGCATTTAATAGTTTAATTGAGGTGTGTACATCGAAATTGTCTATACATTTTCAACCAAAAATTTGCATTGTAGATTTTGAGCAAAGCATACATAAGGCTGTTCTTACAGTTTGGCCAAATATAATTTTACGTGGTTGTCGATTTCATCTCTCTCAATCATGGTGGAGAAAAATCCAAAATTTAGGCTTATCTATAGAATATAAAAATCATTCAAGCGACATTTGACGAACACCGTAATGAATACATTTGTTTGAATGCGTGTTAGTGAAGTTATTGGAATTTAATTTATGAAGGTACCTATAATAATATGCTTAACCTATGGATAAATTACCTTATTGAGTATTGGCAATTGTATAGAAATACCCAATACGACAATAGTACAATACAAATACAATACACATAATTCAAATATATATTAATGTAGGTACATTATTTTTAAGGCTATAATATTGTATTTTGATGGAAAAATTAAATCCAAGTCAACGATTTAAGTCCTGTGATCTCACCTCATGCGTGTTAATTCATAAATGTGACTCATGATTGTGTAGTACGCTGTACGCATATGTTTAGAAAACAATTTTTACGTAAGGTTCAAAACTTCGAAATATTTTATACATATATTTATTTATTATATACTGTAATATAGAACAACGTGTACGGTGTCAATGTGTCATTATACATAAAACATAATATGCTTAATGGTGAATGTTATACATATATCATAAAAATTAATTCGTACCGGGTATAGAGTTACTATTGAAATACACAAGTAGAACCTATCGTTAAAAAAACAAATAACAATTACAATATGATGTATAAGTATTTTACTAATGTAATTAGTATTTGTATTTAACCATTTCACCGTTAATTTGAATCTCCCTCATCTATATAGGCTCCCTCCTTCAAACGGGACAGTCCATGCAACGCATTGTGGTCTATATAAAATTATATATAAATAATATTCAAAGCACAAGAGCAGTCATTACTACAAATCTACAATAACGGTAAGACATTACCTATATATAATTATTATCAAAATATTACATCGCAGACGAAGTTTTACGTCTATGCTTGTATCGGATATTCTGATCCATGCCTATAATACATGTACGAGTTATATTATAATAATATATTACATTATTATTTAAAACAGGACGTCCTGAACAGATTTAACTGGGCGCGTGCTTGTTGGTGTAGGCGAGGCTTTGTCGTTATACGACAAACGACAAGGAAATTAATAACGATTTTTAGTCACCAGTCTCCACTCGCTTTATAGGACATTCGTAGGGGTTATATTGTTGTAATACACTTCTACCAGGTATATCGGTCGGAAACGAGAAAACGACTGTACAGTGGCGGGACATTGAACAAAAGTTTTCTATATAGACGTAAAACACGGATATGCAGGAATAATTAAATATATTTTCCAGGAAGATATTCTCGTACACGTTGAACTCGGGTGTCGGGGTGTCGTCCAGGAGCAATGCGACTACGAAACGATATTAATAATAATATTATTGCGCAAGAAGCAAGAGCTATAGGTAAAGAATGCCGTGTACAGGACACGGTAAATTGCAAGCCAATTGGGCGGCAGAGCGTTGGATTGTGCTCGCTGTTGTTGTCGTCGTAGTTGTTGTTGTTTACAACTACTGTAATGACGTAGGCGATTCGCGGAATCTACGAGGAAAAATCAGCGACCGCCTTAAGTTGAAATAAAAAACCACCGAGTCCTGTGTATATATACATAGAGGCTGGAAAATCCGCTCCTCTTCCGCAGTACGATAATTATATTTTTTTTTTTACTAGCTGTTGACATGAAAATATAAATTAAACGGAATATACGTCATTCCGTATTATCTTTGTGCCCAAACCACAGAATAGATAAAATTTAATACATTCTGTAATCTGTGCCCGAATAACGGCGGCGGCTAAGCGGATCGCTCTGTATAAAATAAACGAGACGCGAGCGCGCTACGTATATTGCGCGCGCAACGCACAAAAGAACGTTACGCCTCCTCTCCGCCGCCGCAACCGTAGTCTACACGAAAAACGGTCCTTTCCCGTGGTATGAAAGAACGTGAGTGGCGGGGCGGAGGACACGGTCTGACGGCGAGGAATGCGACCTCGGCGGCGCGTGAGACCGACCGTTCGCCGCCGCCGTAGCGCCGCGCAATGGCCTCTACTCCACCACCACACCGTTCAACATCATCTTCGTCCTCCTCCTCATCATCCTTTAAGGCACACAATAAACGCGCGCCTCGAGTCTCGTCTGTGTTTCAAGTGTGCCGACCGTTTCTCACGCGGAGTCCCCGCCCTTTCCCGGTCCATTACAACGAGAGATTGAGAGACGCACACACACTCCGTCCGAGACCATCGTTTCGATAATAATAATATTATGATCAGAGAGAGATTTTTCAATTTTCCCAGGGTTGCTAGCGGGTGGGGGGCAGATAACGACCGTGCCAACTCTTTGTTTTTGTGGTTTTTTGTTTTGTTTTTTTGCGCACGAATGCCACACCCACCCACCCGAGACTTTGGTTTATATATAATAATAAAATATTCAGGTATTTGACAATAACATACACGCATGATATTATGTCATAATGACCTGTCTCTATAAAATATTATTTAAGAATTTAACTTTTAAGGAATATAAAATTGGACCAAAAATAATCGTTGATCTCTTAACTTAATATTTTTGTCTATGTTTTGAACCAACAGGCAAGCGAAAAACATCACGTCACAACGAATTGGCTAATAACTATAATTAATAAAAGGCGTCCCTAAACATCCAGTGAGAAAGAACTTCAAGTTTCCGAGCAGATAAATATTGTTATCCCGGAGGAGCTTGTTGGTAGGTAGGAACTATGAGCGGAAAAAAAACTAGAGGAATTATATATGAATAGCGGACGTCGGGACGTACAATAATTTTATAGAAATGATTATAAATACTGGTATGCCATTCGCAATCGAATATTCGAATCCCTCTGTATGCAGAGGCCAGAGCCCTAGAGGCAAATATTAAGACAATAAGACATAATATTATGTATTATGGTTTGAAAGTAGTTAACTTGCGTGAACACGGCAAGTCAGAGAGAGGAAATTAGATTGTTCAAAAAATATACGGGTATCATCTATTCTGTGGTTTTACAGTGTGTTTTATGATGAGGGTAGTATGAATGATTTTGTGTTTTCCTTGTACATAATACATACGAATCTGAAACGAGCTCATAATTCCCTCTACTCGTCACTTAGGCGGTGGTCACATACTCACATACTTATGTTTTTTTTATCGTATGTCCTTAAAAATGTAACGTATAAACTATAAAGATTATAATCGTCGTTTTGGTTAACGAGTCTTAGTCATTTTAGACCCGTGTCAGGTCTGAAATTCTGGATATAAAATAAGTAGCATATAAGACGGTATCGGATATCTTACATTGTGATGAAAATTAAAAACTCTAGACTGTTAACATAATGGAGTATGGACACAAAAATACTATTTTTTATGATGATTCAATTCTTGATTACAATTCAAAATACATATATATACCATGTTGTCGACATGGCTTAATGTGCTCCACCATTACACTGATTTAGGTAATGATAAAATATTTAATAAATGATTTTATTTTTTTGTTATAATTTTGTAATCATTTATATTATATAAATTAAATGTTAAGAAAGTAAAATATTATAGATCAAGTGACATAAGTATTATTTTGTAAAGTTTAGTAGGTAGCTCCCAAAAGGTTTGAAGATGTTATTTAACTATCTAAGTATGTATGAATATTAAAGGTTGTAAATCACATCAAGCATTTTTTCCTTTTAAAAACATTTTCCGCGGGGACTAAAGATAAATCATTACCAAAATATCTTGGGATAATAATTGATTCTTTAAAAACCATTGAAACTCATTAAATATAATTAAAAATAAATTAGATAGTAAAAGGAATTCCTTTATTTGTAGATTTATTACTTATGGTATTTATGGTAAGATTGTTTACTCATAAGCAATAATATATCTACTTAGGAAGGGCCGTATTTAGAGCCCCCAACAGCGTGCTGTTTTACCCCGGGCGGCTGATTCTGAGAGGGCAGCACTTTTTTAAATATTTAATTAATTAATTCAGTATAATAAGGCGTTTTTTTGTTGTTCCAGGGCGGCAAGTTCATAAATAAAGCCCCGTTCTTAGGTATAATATACATATTATGCAGTATGAATATTAGTGTATTGTATATTTTATTAACGTGTTTCAGTGTCTATAACACCCATACTTAATTACCTAATATTAAGGTATATCTTAATTCATGGAATCACCATAGAACAATAGTATCACAGTCTTAGAAGATATCTTTTAAGATCTAATTGGCAGAGTCTATATAATAATTAATTTACAAAATATACCACTTAAAGTAGTGTAATATATTAAACAACATCCCCGATATTGTGAAGTGGAAACACTGTCTCACACATGTCTTGGGTTTCTATCAAATAACTAACTCTTTAATAGACAACACAATAATTATAACCGTTGCAGTGTTTTTTTTTTTAAAGTTTTTCAAAGAAAGTGATAGTATTGTCAGAAACAGTAAAAAGTAAGTTACAAGTTTTCTCATTAACTGAAGAATATTGATTAAAAAAAAAAATACTGATATAACTTTAACATAGTATTCATGACAATATTCACTTCTTAAGAATAATTTATCGTATAAACATCATGTCATAACAAATCAAACCTGATACACATATTTGTTTCGGCACTCACTTGTTTTTGGAATACTTTGAATATTTGTTGTCATAGAAACAAGTTATAACACCGAAAAATAACACATTTTAATAGCCTAAGAGATGGTTTTCTTCTTGTTTTTTTTATTCAGATCTGCCTGTTTATTGTTTGAATTAATTTATTCAACAATTCGCTACATTTCTTTAAGGTGTGATTGGAAAATTAAATAAAAACTAAAGAATAATGACCAAAACTTTTAAAAAACTAAAAACATTAAATAACATATTATTAAAACAATTAAAATAAATCACTATGTACATACTATCTCAACATTAACTTTATTAAGTTTTAATGACTTAACCTTTTAGTCATTATAATTTCACCATAATGATATAATTTACACACATAAGATTTACTACTAATATTTATTTAATTATATAGGTACTTATAATCATGGCATTTTTTTCTTTGTATTTCAATTATTTTTGTTTAAATTCTGCATAATATAAAACATTGCCTGTAATTTAATACTCAGTGTTTGAAAAAAGCATTTGAAATATTAGCTATATACTTAATTATCACACACATTAAATTAAATATAAAAATAAGAGTCTAAATTTAAGAATGAGTACAAATTAAACAAAAGGTGAAATATACAGAACTATTTTAAATTTAATTTACAGTTTTTTTTTTTAAATATTAAGATATAACAATCGAGTTTAGTATTTAAAACAATAAATTTTACTAGTAAATTGAAATATTACAATAGAATAAAAATGATCTATTAATTATAATTTAAAGTATAGCAAAATAGACAGCCATACCAAACATTAAAATATTTGAAATTTCCACCAAATTTAAAATTTTTTTTTTTAGTGAAGGTTAACATTCAATATAATATTGTATAAATAGCAACAGGCAATCTATACATCAGATTTTTTAAATATTTATATGTCCAACAAATGTGAACTAAGTGTAAACTAAAATTTTTGTAAATATATTGATAATTGTTAAGAAAGGAATGTACGAACAGTAGCCTTGATAGTCTGTCGACATAATGGGCAGTCTGGTAGACTAGAAGCACAAGTGATGCATGCAACTAAATGGGCACAAGGTAACATAACAACACCCAATTCTTGATCTAGACAAATTTTACAAAGGCGAGCTTCCTTCAAACGACGGTTTTCTTCTTCTAAATCTAAATTAAAATAATATAAAATAATAATTTTAGTTATAATTGTGAATCTTTTAATAGGTTCTGTTTACCTAACCAAAAGGGGTTGGTATACTATAAAATGGAAAATGCAAAGAGCTTACAAATATGTTTGTGAAACAGTGTTTTATTATGAAGTTTAATTGAGATTTACTGTATCATATTTAACATTTTTTTTTTGTCAAGCCTGCACTGAAAATTTAATTTTTGATGCTGGTTGAAGCAATGGAAAATTACCTTTTCCGTTTAGCAGACAGTTAACAATTTTTTATTTATAGGAAATAATTTTAATTTTAGAAACATTATCTATTTGAAAAAAAAAATTGTCAACTCAATGTTAAAAACTTATTAACTAATAATATGTAGGAATGGGAACAAAAATGGGTACTCGTAGCAATAATTACATTAGTTTTTATTAAAAAGGATCTTGCTTTTGCGTTTATAGCAGAATTATATACTTCATTGTCTTTTAAGTGGTTTAAGTTCTGAGCACAGATGAGACTAACAGGGTAAAATAGTACTATTGAGTTCCTTAAATTATAAATTATGTATAATAATTGATAGATCAGGATTTTGAGTTTTTTTTACAAGTAAATAGTGTGATTTATACAAAAATGTTCACAGACAATTGTATAGTCATATAAAGTTATTTTGAATGTGTTTGATTTTGTTAAAAATTAATAATAATACATAAAAATGTATGATGCACATTTTTAAAATATAAATTCTAGAATAATAAAAAGTAGAGTTGAAGAAATCAAAATATATTTTTCAAGTGACAGAAATAAAAAAATATAATTAGTGAACACTTATGTCATTACAAATAGCATGCTATTCCTGACCACTGGAATAAGGAGATAATGAATAATAATATTGTCCCTAGGGTTATAAGTCCTTAAGTTTACAACAGTGGTTACAAGTAAACATTTTCTACATTTATTAAATATAAAACAAAAATACCTGATTGAGATAATTGAATACTCGCAGATTCATTACTTGGTACATTAGCTTCTTCTAAAGTTAACACAAAGTTAAATGAATTAAAAAAATTAATAACTGACCAAATCACTGACCAACGCATTGTTAATGCATAGTTATTCATGCAGTCAAAATTAAATCATGAAAATAATTTTAATACCTTTAATTTGAGTATCATTAGATTGACTGGAATGAACACTGTCAGCTACAAACTCAGATTCATTTCTATGAAGAGTATCATTTTCATTTTGACTATTTGTTATATTTTGATCTTGGGGTTCAGATATTAACTCATCTTCTAAATCACTTGGTAACACAAAATTACTATCTCTGTAAAAATAAAATAAATATGTTCAATAAATAAAATTTGAATCATACTAATTTGTGAACTTACTCATCACTTTCATTAGAGTCACTAGATTCTTCAGACAATATATTATTATCACGATTATAAGGTACACTTATTCTGTCCATTGGTCCTTCTCTCTGAAGAATTTGTTCCAGAGTCAACGTATCTCTAAAAAATGTATTATATATTTTTTTTATTAAATATATACTTATTCTAATTCTTAGAGTTTCTTTTTAATAAATACCCATCAGTAAAAACTGAATTTTGATCTTGATTTAAAACCTGTTGCATAAAACTATCTATTGAACGAAAAGGTGTCCCAATATCTTGCAGATTACTACGAATTGCTTGTCGAATCTGAGATGGTTGCAGGCCTAACTCTAATGCCATCTAAAACATTATTATTTTTTGTTTTTATAAATAATTGCCCAATGTGTAGTAATATAGAAAATAAGAATTATCTTATATCTCACTAGTGCAGGGGGTAATAGCATAAGATCGCTAATTTGACGATCAGTGGTCTCATTACTTCTAGTCGAAGAACTCATATTATATGGTGAAATGTTATCTGTTTGGTGTATACTAACCACTTGTCCCTATGAAAAATATAATTTTAAATGTAAGATAGAACTCATACAGTAATAATATTATATAAGCGTCATACTAAAAGTACTCCTACTTTAAAAACTCTAGAAAAGAAAAATGTGTACATTTTAAGTTAATTAATAATTTATCCTGGTATCCATTTGACGAAAGACATTCAAATAAAAACATTTAGATTTTTGAAAATATATTTATATTTATTTTTTTAAATATTTTGAAGTCATATTAAAACTTTTTTAGTATTTATTTTTATATTTTTGAATAACAATATACATTTTGAATTTCATATTACAAAGCAGAATTTTTTATGGAGTATTTTATTATATACAAATCTAATTAAAAAAGACTAAAGAGTAGTTTAGTATTAAAGTAGTTAATTAGTTATAAGTAGGATTCAGATTCTATAGTATTTGTTAATTATTATAGAATAGTGAATAAAAATAAAAATAACAGAGTAAGCTATAAATTTGAGATATGCATCAAGGATTCCAAACAAATGTTATGTTAAGAATTTTAAGTTGTAGTGCTATTTTTGCATATTTATGCTGAAAATCAAATTTATTTTGTATTTTTTTTTAAAATCAGTTTAATAAGAGAATTTTTGCAGAAGAAAAATGTAACAGATACTCAATTTACTCATATATGTTTTTCAGATAGTTTTGAATAGTAGATACTGCTTTGAAGATTATATCAATTAAAGTTTCAAGATAATATTTTGTTAATTGATTAATTTTGTTGTAACAATTATAATAAGTAATAATAAATAAAATATTTTCTTTGCTATTTTCTATTGTTTTAGGGGAGATAAGAGCATTGTTTTGTAATGACTTTTAATAATGTACAATAATATTACCAAAAAGTGTAATACTTATAAAATTATAAGTGTCTTATGTTAAGTGAATCAATGATTTTCAACTACTCATGTATATAATGCAGTATATAGGTTATTGGAAATTTGAATTTTAACATACCTCTGCTGTATCATCAGGCCTAGGCCTACTTAAAAGGGCATTAAATCTTTCCACCAAACTTCCATCCAAGAATTTTTCTCCTTTTACTAAATTTAAGAAGCCACAGTTTGGAAACCATTTAGCATGTTCAACCCAAGGATTATCAGCTACCTCCCAATTTTGAAGACCTCCATCACAGTAATAACATCGAACTTCATCATTACTACCTATAATAATTAATTTTACATCCATTTATTAATAGGTAGGGTCAATAAAACATTAATTAAATATTAAAGCTGTTGTACAAAAAATATTAAAATATCTGATATTTCTGAAAATAAAATTTGATTTAACTGATATAAGTTTATAAACACATCAGAAACTAAATAAATATAAATAATTGGTACCAGTAAAAAAAAATCCAGCAGTAGCTAAGTCTTCAGGTTTTTGTGATTCATTATTCCAACCTCTGAATGAATTCAATCGAGCACTGAATGAATTATATTTTAAATGAAAAGCTACTCTATGGGCTCTTACACCCAAACCTTGAATATCAATTGGTTCACCTATTTCATCAAAATGTATATCAATTAATTAAATTATTAACAGTAAGAAAGGTAGACATTTTAATAAATAGAATCATATGTGTTAATGTAATTAATGTATTTATGTAACCTAAACAAAATATATGTTGAAAACATTTTCATTCGCTTAAATTGAATACACTTACCTTAAATAAAAATTAAATCAAATAACTGGATATTACTAAATTGAGTTCATATGAAGTATATTTGTCCTTAAATAAGCACTCAATAATTCATTGTACTATTAAGTAACATTGTAATTTGAAAACAAAAAGTTGTACTTTAATAAGTTATTAAGTAGTTCAATTTAAAATTTTTAAGAATGTTGTTTAATTCAAACTGAAGATAAGGTAATTTTTGATTTGTTTTTCAAGTTTCATTGGGGAACTAAAACTATAGTTCATTAAATATTACTTTTTTACCTCATTATTATAAATAATAAACATTATCATACTTTAAAATTAACATTTTATCAAGGACCTAGTACAAAAGTTTATTATTTATCACTAAACTGAACTACACTAAAAACTGACCAGTTTCCTTATGATTTTCAACAAATTCTCCTCTCAACTGTATTCCTTCGATAATAGGTATATTTCCACAGTCTTGACTAAGTATAAAGCTACAGTCAGGATTGTGACGTTTATGTTCATCGACAGCATTGTCACCAAATTCCCAGTGACAAATACAAATATTGCAAAAAGCACATTTCACCTAAAATAAATAAATAAATACAACTTTATAGCATTTACTAAAACATAAAAACCCAAATACCTAAATAATATTATAATTACTTTATCGGTGTATTTGGTGTAATAGAATCCAGCAGCTGCTAAACTTTTTGGGCTAATGATAAATGATACTGGCCAACCAGAAAATGTACTCAATCTATTACTTTCATTTTTCAAATCAATTGACTGTGACGATTCCATTAGTGTGAATAAATCTGTAAAGAACATATGCATTTTAAATAATTTAGCCAATTTAGGTAATTCAATATTATAACACTGTGATCAGTTGTAACCATAGACCTTATACTTAGTATAAGGTCTATGGTTGTAACGCTGAACCCTCTGTTGAAGTCGGGCACGGTCTGATTAGCAATGGTTAATTTTACAACTTTTAATAGATAACTGGTAAAAAAATACAGCTTTATTGAATATGTATACTTATTTAAAGAATATCACCTCTACTATAATACTTGTGTTAAAGAGATTAAACTATTTAGATTTTACATCTCACACAGGTATAAACAAAAAAAAAATGACCTTTTATAACAATATAAACTTACATAAACAATTTAACTATTTATCTTAAGCTGATTTGATTCGGCTAGATCTGATGCATTTTATTCGTTTTTCTTGACAAAGAACAAAATAATAATTAATTCGCATACATTGAATTCAGTTCACACGAACCTAAAATAATTAAATATATATTATTATGATTATTGATTACTGTTAATAAAAATATGCGTAGAAACTCCTGTAATTATTATTATAATTACCATTTCAAATTGCAACATACTTTGTTCGATTCTTTCTATGGACTATGATAAATGAAAATGATTTGTTAAAGCACTTTCCACCACTCCGCTCCGTTCACCAACCACCGTTGTCAGTGTGTGAATGTTAGTAGCCTGTAGGTTGAATGAATCGATAAGAATATTGATAAACATAATAATATATTGTGATGATTTGTTATCATAACAGTTACCGTGGTTGTGATAGCAATAACCAAGGTAGATAAAAGAAGATTAAAGATCAAAATCTATTAATTTGAAGAAAAATCTATATTATCCTTATTCTTTAATATCTATGAAAAGAAGTTTACTTTTTTATAATATAATCGTTAGAATTATCTTTAGCTGAACCTTGAAATATCGCATGTCGAGCTCATTAAGTCACGAATTACAAACTATTTATAATAATATAATTATTAAGGTGTCAATATTTTAGTAGGTAAAAAAATCTTCTGTAAGTACTATAATAAAGTGTTGTTAATTGGTATGTTAATATTATAGTATTAAAAAATATACAAAAAGCCTCCGAGAGTACACAAATAGGTGGGTAATATCAGGTATTGTTCTGTACTTCTGTGATAATACTAAAACCCATGACGGGACGGGACCACAGATAAATATAATATATACAATTTATATATATTTATATGTTATATACACGATTTAAGACTATATTAAACAGTTTGCATATCGAACTCCCATAATGTGACGGCTGAACTAACTATCTAGAACAGCTGTTCCCAGGTTCCCTGTACTATGTAAATGACCAAACGTGCCCAACAAACCACAGAATATAAAACAATAATAATAATAATAATAATAATAGGTAAATTAACTATAATATTAAAACTAACGAAGCCGGTTGGGCTAGTTTATTATGTAAAAAATAACAAGTTTATACCAAATTTGTTTATAACCTAACATTTTATTTTGCATTTTCTGGACATATTTAAGGGTTTTGTACATTTGTACATTAGAGTATATTTAGTAAAATATGTGAAGTTGGTGGTCGGATGTTATTGATATAAATAAAAAATATAAAGATGTTTTTAAAAAAATAATGGATTTCATATTATTACGAAAATTTTAAAAGTATTATCTGGTGACGTATCCACATTAAAAGGGATCCCAGAAAATTTGACAAGTAACGATTTATTGCATTTTAAATATGCACGATGCACCTAATACATCCCTTGATGTAGAATACCTCACATTTTTATAAGCCATTGGCAGTACTTAAAATATATAAAAAATAAATCATTTAATTAAAAATAGAATAATTACTGAGTTTTTTTTAGAGCATATATTGGTAATTTTTAAGGCATATAATTGTAATATGCATGTAGTATAAATGTATATAATTTATATATATATGACGTGTCAGTGATGGCCGAAAAGTAGGTATATATAATATTATAAATGTATAATATATTAATATGTATATGCTCGCATAGTCGCATACCAAACATATTGTATTGGTTGACAGCCGACAGGTGTCTGTTCTAATCTATTTTCAAATATACTATAGGAAGGAGGTTAAGCACTATTATTATTTGACGTTACTGCGTTAGACGTGTGTTCATATAATACCCATATTGTAATATTGTATAACCTTTAACCTACATAACTATTTTATTAAAATATAATATCCGTATTCCATAAATATTTTAATTTTGAATCGCTTAATAAATAAAACAAATATAAATTATTATTATTTTATTATTATAACTATTTATATATAATATGTATTTTAAATTTTACATAGGTACTACAAATTTTATTACTAAATACTAATAATTTTTCATTTTTATTGAGATTTTATCATATCTCGACAATTATTGTTATACGTCATGAACACTCAAATTGAAGATTGATAAAAGCTTGATAAAAAGCTCCCACTATTAAAATTGGAGGCCAGTTTGGAATATTAAGTTAAGAATATGAATTATTATTATATTTGCGTTGATAGCTGCGAGAGCGTTGATGAGGGAAAAATTTGTGCCAAGAGTGGAGAAAGAGACCTTAACTTGGCTCTTTGGAGAGATATAATTCACTCGCATATTTCTCACAGTTACCTAATGAACAAAGAAGATCCTACCATATGTCCTTCATGCGGAGTTCAACTAAGTATCAAGCACATTTTAACGGAATGCCGCATCTACGAAGAAGACAGAGTAAAGGCCAACTTTCCAGAACATATATCTCCACCTCACTCAACAACACCCAAGACTCGCCAGACTCATTAATCACTTTCATTAAAATATCTAATTTAATAAATAAGTTATAACTCTACATTGTACATTAAAATATTGTCTATATTTGTATTTTTCCCAATGGCCTTTGCAGCCGAGGGGTTATTTTAATAAAAAAAAAAATACATATATAGTTACAATTTAGATGCCGATGTTGGAAATCACAGTAGTCCCCACCGCAGTTGGTAATAACTAATAAGTTATAATCTAATAGTTAGTATTAGTGTGTACTTAAGTACTCACTACTCAGTAAATACTCAATACTCAATGCATTCATCTCTCCGCTCAGAATCTAAAAAAAAATAATATAATTATTTGTATCATCAATAAACATTTATTTTAAGCTCTTAAATAGTGTGATTGCTGATTATTATTATCATCGTTTTTATAAAAACTTATCATACAAATCGAACAGATACCTCAGTGGCTCAGTCCTCAATACCTGAAGTCATTAGGTACGACACAAATACACAATAATATAATATAACCCGCTTCAATTTTAGACTTCGTTACTACAATGTTGACAGTTTTGTGTTAACCTTCGAGCAGCAATGCAAAGCGTTGGTATCTGCAAGTATATATATAATTTCATACTTCAGTAACGAGAAACACACATATTATTATCGTTTTGGTATTAACATTTTAATTGTTCATATTATTATAACTAGGCCAGTAAGGCGTGGAAGTTACAGAACTACAGGAGCTGTCTGTACCAAAATTAGACAATATATATGCACAAAAAAGTATAAAATATGCAAAATTCCAAAAAAAGAATAAATATATTAATTACCTATTATTTATTAACATTGTTGTATAACTAGTATAGTAGTGTACATACCTAATAGTATATTACCATATTAAAAATTGTTTTATTAAATAAATTTAAAAATAAAAAAAAGTTCTTATATGTGGAAAAATGCATGTGGTCGGCTGACGGCTGGTGATATATTTTGTAATTTGTTATATATTATAATTGTTCAGTGTTCAATTGTCTAATATTTGAATGAAATTGAAATATTTTATGCGTAGATAATATATGTACAAAACAAAAAATGACAACTTTAATATTTTATTTTTTGAGATATGCCGCAATTCAATTATTTTAAATTTTAATCATTCCAATGTAAATTAAACGTTTCGCACATGTGTTTTTATACACTTACACAATTACACAGTAAAGTATGAACTATAATGTTAAATTATAGTTTTAGCTGGGAAACTTAATTTATCTCAATTGCAACAAACAATACGTCAATACCTATAGGCATAGCCTATATCTATACCTATAGGCTATAAGTATAACCTATCAAAATATAATATATTATTCAATATACCTACATATTATTTTAGAAGGTATGTAAATATTTGAGGGGCTTGCTTGCCAAAAATATCTACTAACCGTATATGTTTAAAATTTCAAATAATAGAGAAAAAAATTGTTTAGGTATCTGCGAATGTCTTATGTCAGAGCTGGTTTGTGTCTTGAAGTATTGATCTTTACCAAAATTCTTATTGTATAATTATTCTGGAATGTGGCTCGCGTTAGACCCATGTGGTGACGATGATGTATTTAGAGCGCTAAGCGCCTTGAATAGGTTATATAATAGGAAATAGGTACCTTATTTTTCACAAAGCCAATGAGATTCGTAAGTTTAATTATTATATATTTTATACATATTAAAATTGTTATGGCTACAAACTTGAAACTGTACGTCTGTACATAGAAAATTAGAATTATGGTAAAAATAATTGACAAGAAAAATGCACTGTTAAAATTAACTGCACATTGTCCAACATAAACGTACAGCTCAAAAATTATTAGTGATAATAATATAGGGCTGAAGGGCTCGAAACTTAATGCATTTATGAGCATAAAAAAATAACAATATGATTTAAAAATATGCACTTATTTTTTTTTTTACTCGCAATTTTCATAAATACAAACATTTTACTAGATTTTTTTTTTTATGTTTTATGGTTGTAACTAAATATTTATTATTAAAAACGGGAAATTTTAAGTCAAGTAGGGAATTTGAAAACACGATACAATAATAACTAGTAAACACTCTTAAAATGCAAATGTATTATTTTTGCTGAATTTTCATATATTGTATTATAAATGTATTATTAATCATCAAATATGCTCTAAAAAAGGTAAAATTAAGAAATATGCTCTTAAAACCACAAAATCACTAAATATGCACTATACAATTTTAATATTTTTTTCGTAGTGTCGTGAAATTAATTTCAAGCTACTTATAGCAATAAATTCTATAGCCCCCAAAAAACATGCAAATGCAACAACTTCCGAGCCTTAGAGTCTAGAACTCTAGACTATATAATTACTTTGTATTTAAGTAACCCTCACATATTTTGTTTAGATTTTCTCATAATGTATATTTTTTTAACTCTTAGGCGTTAATGTATCGTTTACATCTATAGTCCATAACATATTCATTAAATCCACTTTGTCGCATCTTGCATGTAAGATATAGACTAACCTACTTACTTAATACTTAGTAACTAATCATTCACAGAAATTGTTTGTTCTATTGCCGACATTTTTAGTGATCTCGTGCAGGTACTAGGTACATTCCATAAATGTAGGAAATATCGTCCTCTATCTAGACTTATCTTTATTTTTGTTAAATTCAGTCCTTGTTGTAACTTCTAACCTAACGTAGTCTTAGTATCGAAATCTCGGAATTACATCCAACTTACATATTATGGGTGTATTTTATTTTTATATACTTTGGGAAACCTTGATCGTATCGTATCTGTATCGTACAGAATTCCGCGTTTGTAATGACCGTATCAGTTTTCCGTGGCCAAAGTTTGATAACCGGGACCAAAGGCAACCAAATGGGCTCATGCATGTATACAAATTGATTTCCACTATAACCACAATCCACATAGTATCCACTAGTTCGGGAGGTTAACTATATTGTATATACTATAAACACTATACAGTATATAATTTTGAGTTAAAATAAGTAATAATGAAAAGTAGTATTAGTAGAACAGATTCCCCCGCCGTCTATTTGAAATTAATTTTAATGAAAAAAAAAGGTGGGAAAGTGTGAAACCGTGCTGTAGTTACAATAGGTACATTATGTCATTTATTAGTGTACTAACTAGTAAGTAAATCACAGACGCCACTCACTGTAATGGATGTGTTAAACGATAAAATAATTGATTCAAAAAAACGATTTTGAGTACTAATATAAAATTCCTAAGGAATTTATTTCGTTTGAACACTTTAAAACTCTTTGGATCTTTATATTCCGTAAGACTGTAAGAGAATAATTAAAAATAATGATCATCCACCATATAAAATATAGACGCCCAACTATTATACACAATATATATATTATATATTGTATAAGCTGGTAATAATACAACAATGCGTAAACACACAAATAAAATAAATAATAATTTTTTTATTCAATGTTAATTTAATAACTTATTATATAGATCATTCGAGTATTAAAAAATGCCAAACAAATGCATACATCTTACATGGGTATAATATATTAAACACAATAAATATTTCAACTATGTACCAAAAAATAAATAAATAAAAATAATGAACTTGTTAAATTATATAGTTTAATAATTATTTTAAAAACGAAAACTTCCTCAATATCTTTAAAGGGAAAAATCGTTTTATTATCATATTGTTTTCAAAACTGTAACGTGTATAACAGAAAAGTGTATGCCCAAAATGAAATTGTTTATTGTTTGTAGAAGATACAATAATTTATTGAGTTATACCTATACGAAAATACATAATAATACTGGTATTGTGGAATGATTATGACATGGCAAGAAGTTTAAAATGTTACTTTGGAATGTATGAGTACACTTGCTAGCTGCTGTGTATAAAATCTGAGGATATTGGGAAATTCGGCATCAGTTTTGTATATAAATTTGGGCATGGAACGTTGTGGAAGATTAGAAGAGCCTTTACATATGTCTTGTGTTTCCAAAGTTGAGACCACTTTGATTTGCTCCTTTATTGGAACCGTATTGCAGACTGATGATAGTTTGGCCGGCTTTGAGTTTGTCTTCGCTGAAGTTGCGAATGTTTTTCTCTGCTTCTTTTGGTCCAATACTTGGAGCACCGAATTGACCAGCCTATATAAAGTATACGTATTAATGTATTATATAAACGGTACATTTTTATTTCAGTATCTATAAATTTAAATGTATTTATAAATAAAAACAATTCTAAGCAATACCTTTCTACCCAATGACTGCAAGCAAATCACCACAGAGTTCAAGTTCTGACGTTCCCATAAATCTACAGATTGAAAAGTTTCTTGAGAAGGTACGCCGATGGATACAGCCACAGCCAAAAAGTTATTGATGTTTTCCATACACTTAAAAGCCATCGCGCTAGTGTTCACTTTCTTAATGGATCCAGGAATTAGAGTGTTTACCAATCTACGGGAAATAAAAATATAATTTTTAAGACCTAAACGGAAACTTTATGTAAAGGGAAAGTAATCTATATAAGTATTATAAATAAACGCATATTTTGTATACAAATATAATTATGACATAAGCAATAAGAGAAAATCAAAACGTAAATTATATGTGCTTCATTTCTGGGCTAATATTAACCATGTAATATTGGAAATTCCGTGTTCGGATTAGTAAAAATGAATAGAATACATTATTTTATAATAATAATTATAATATTATGTAAGCAATACATAATATAACATTAATGAAAATGAATGATTAATTGAAGTAAAAAGGTATGAAAGTGACGAGAGATCTTTTGAACAATTCAAGGATATATTTTATCGGTTTGAAAGTAATGTTTCATTTATGACGTAGAATAATATGTATGACTCACTGGCACAATACTTGTCCGTCCTTAAGGACTTCAAAAAAGTTGTCCGGGTCGCCAGATGTGTTCAATGGCAAACCAGTGACGCTGCTCACCCACTCTAAACATTCTTGAGCTAGCTCTTCGCTGTATTTGCTGTTGATCTATAAAAAATAAATGTTTTAAAGATTAGGTTATTTCTTGAGGCAATCAACAAGATAAAAACTAAACAGCATATTTTAAATGTTTACATTATTCCATTGTTCTCACGACTTAAACAATACCGTGGTTATATTTTACAATTAACTTTTTTTTTAATTCGCAGCTGGTAAATACTAATGTAGATAGTAGGAACCAAATAAAAATGTAAAAATAAATTATTGTTAAAATTGTCCAATGAACTAAACCTTTAAATTAATTTTTTATCTAATTGAAATAATTACATAATATATAAATATATTTATATACATAATAAATTCGATAATGTTACATACAGACATTCAATATTCATTTCGAAACCTATGAACATTTTTTTACTATTTATTATATGATTATAATATTTTAACTTTATAACTTTTTGAAATGACAAAATACATTTTTTATTTTATTTTTCAAAGCAGAATAATTTTTTGGAGTATTTCGATGAGTAAAAATTAAATTGCAAACGAGCTAATAATTAGTTATAATTTATAACTCAACTTATAAGTATTTAAAAGTTATATGATTGATTGAGGGAGGCACTTTCGTAAAATTGTATGCCTGAACTAAAAGTCCATTTATAAAAACTTTAAATGTTTATACACAAAATTAAATTATTGTACATTGAATTATTGAAATAGGTACTCCGCAAAAAAAACTTAAAAACAAAAAATTAAAAATTGTAATTTTTTAATGACTTTAAATAATGTAAATTATAAATGTTTATAATTTTAGAAATATTGAGTGTATTGTGTATCAAAAACTATCCTGTATATAAATGTATAATAGTAAATTATTTTAATATATTGGTCAATTTAACTGACTGAATATGTATTCACAGTTTAATGTACCAGACACAATTTATATTATACTTTTAATTTTGTTACTCGCCTATAATAGCCCAACTATAAAATTATATAATAATATCAGCTTTATACATTTTGTATTTTATTTATTTAAACATATTGACGAGTGATGACTAACGACAATTACAAATAACTGAAATAACATAATATAATCGCATGGAAATAACAATTTATGATAATATATTTTACAACAGTGATATATTATTATGAAATCGACGTAATATACATATATATAACTGTTAAACTGTTAAATGAATTCCCGGTGACCTGATCTAATTCCTATTTCATTGCTGTAAAAGTGTAAACGAATACATTTTATAAAATTATTATTTTAACATATTATATTTTCGTGTTTGATCCATTAAAAAACCCGAGAATCGAGATATATACAAATTATGAATTAATACAAGCAAACAAATAGTAAGAACAATGGGTATAATTCACAAAATAATTTTTTTTTCTTTAATGAATTCCACATTTATTTCACTATGGTTAACAGTTGAATAAATAAAACATTAACGATTCATTTAAAAATTTAAACAATTAATAGGTTTATCTACAAGTTATTGATTGAAACATTTTTGTATGGTACTATTACGATTATCACATCGATAATAATATCAAATATTTTTATTTAAGTATTTTGTTTATACTTATTCCTTTTAACTCCGGCCAATGGATAATAATTTATATTCAAGTGCCCAATACATTTCTCGAGAATGTGCCGAACGTGGAATAATTAGTTGCTGATGTCATCGCTAAAATCAGCCAACAAAAACTCGTTCCTACTGTTTATTATTTTAAATTTCTAGTCATCAAGATTCAAGAAGGAAGCACGTATATCTTACGTACATTTATATGCGAAATCGTGAGTACACAACAATGAACATTTGAGAGATAATAATTCAAAACATTTTAATACCATTATTTATTTATTTATTATAATTTACCATAAGACATAACAACACTATAAACCTATTAATTATATTTTTATACATAAATGTGACTAATAAAGTTAATTTATTGTAATTTAAAGTTTGATAGAAACAAGTAACAACTAACAAACTATTTTAAAATAGGTAATCAAAAAATATATACTCAGATAATAATAATAGTTTATTTAAAGAACAAAGAGGACAAAGTTTAAAAAAACGGTTTTAAATTTTAAACTTATAACTTCTTAATATATTAAATATTAGTTAGGTATTATTAAATGTAGTACACACCTTAGTATTAATTTTCAAAACCGTAATTGATAGGGTAGACATTTAATAATATTATTTTTAATAAGTATAATTATTACTGTTATGAGGGCTCAAATGTCGTGACTAGGAACAAGATCCGACTAATATTGCCATACACGATAAGATAAGAATTGGCAATTTTTTTTGTCGCTTAAAATTTTTGAAAATCACACTCTTCAAAAAAAAAAACATTATGTGCCTTAATTTACCACTTTATACACCAAACAGGCTTAATATACCATTTCTTTATTTGTATTTTTATATTATTATAACTACTTATAATTGTCAAAACAAATTGTTTAAATACGTAATTAAAAAAAAAAACTCTTTGGCAATAGGTATATCAAAAGATACGTAACAGCTATTAGCATTAAATCAGATGCTGTGCAGTTCAAAAATGAATGATAACATTTTAATCAGTTTCCACTAAATTGTTCTGAATGATTTACAGATTATTTTAAATTATTTAAAATAATGAAAATAAAAATTAATAAATAATTGATAATTTTAGGTCAAAGCCTGTATATAAACATTTTTTACACAGCCCGTATTTATGTACAATTCATATTTAAATATTTTTATTATACATTTTAATCTATCAAGTTAAAATTCTAGTAGAACTTGGTCTCATATTCTCATCCTCATGAGTATCATCACGTACATAGTCAAATGATTCCAGGCATTTAGTTTTCAAAAACCCATTGACCTATATACTGTGCACCTGATAGCGAGATAGCAACCACCAATCGACCCACATTGGCCATATACGGTATCTTGTTTGAAAAAGCGACACAGCCATATATAGAAGAATCACAAAAATGAATCATCGATTGATATAGGAGGCCATCTGTTTGTACTATACATGTATTAGAATCAAGGATTTCGTAAAAAAAAACCCTTCATCACGTATAATTGGTTATTACTATAATTTAACAATATTTAGCTAAATAAGGAATTGCACCACGAAGAACTATAACGAATAGTTTAATTATATGTATTCATAACAATTATTTCCTAATTACAAAATTCGGCAACGTAATTACCTTGCCAGTTGTTATAATTGTCACGTGTTTTAATTAATAGAATAAAATCTTTATGACAGGTGTTTTTTCATTACAGACTAGAATCCTCGATGTTATGGGAATCAAAGGTAAGTTAATAACTAAATATTAAATAAGAATATATTACTACTTATGTACAGGGTGGGGCAGCGAAAAGTATTTACATAGGAAAATCGCCCTTTTCGCTGCCCCACCCTGTATATTATAAATATGAAATATCCAACTAACACTTCAGATATCGGTATCTAGTCTCACTAAACAATAACTCATGCTCAAGCTGAAATATATGTTAAATTTATACATTTATCATAATAGTTTTAAATTATTATTTGAAGTTACGCTATACCATCCGAAATATTGTTAAAAACTTAAAACCCCGGCTAAAAACACATTCATTGCCAAGCTATGGCAATTCTTCATTTTGAAGAAAAATAAATCATACGCTATGGTTTATTCGGAAAATTATTATTTTAATAGATATAATGATTATAATTATGGTTACACATTTCATTTATTCCGGATATAACAGTATGCATTAATTATAAGATTAAAGTTAACAAGTATAACTAAAAAAACACTTAATAATAAAAAAAAATATTTTTCGTATAGAATGTTAAATGGTATAACGACGAACGCAGCGGCGTCATGTATCTAAATCGAATACAACCGTTTAGTGTTGAAAATTAACGTATACACGATTACAATTTGCAATACTTATATTTAAGTCTTAAACATTTAATCGACCGAGACAAAAACTACGATCATAATTTCATACATCATTATTATTATTACTATTTATATCTCTATTACGTTTATTATGTATAGACTAATTAGGGACAACTATGACGATAGTCGTGAGACGGGGCAAATATGTAGAGATGTAAATTACGCCTACGCAATGACTTTTTAACTTTGGTATGTCGAGGAGTTAATAGTCATTCGAAAAAGACACGTTATCTTTGTGATGGAAGGAAAAACCGGTTCGGTCTCCGCTGCAAGCATAATATGCGTGAGTGTAAGTGCAGTGGAATTATCTGAAAAGACGTAATTTAACCGACATTTTATCGGCGAGGTATGCCGTATGCCAGTCGTCTATTTGAAGGTACATTATACTACCGTCTACAAATATAGTATAATATTATACTGTATGGAATATTAATACATAATAAATATTAAATTATATTATTATTTATTCTTTTTATTGGAAGACATTTAAACAAACCGTATTTATATAACGTAATATTACTAATTTGTATTCTTGGATTATCGTCGGTGCATATAAAAAGAAAATAACGTAATTCAACGAGATTGAATAATAATAATTATAATAATGATAATATATAAGTGTGTGTAATGACTGATAAGTTATACTTATAACAATAATAACTTTTAACGAATGCCGGCAGATTTGGAACAGTAATTTGCTAGTACCAGTATTAGTGTGTAATATACATACATAATATGTTATGTAAATACAGTATCGTGACTCAAAGCTCCGCTTAAAAATATTTTGCCATTTTGAAAAATGAACATAAGTTTCTTGACGGATATCGTTAATTGTAAATCTCACTACAAAATACGTGTAGCACGTGGTAAGCGAGTAGAATCGATTAACTTATCGACAATCGTGAATCGACGCACAGGAATTTTAGTTACATCGAATTTTTATCCGTCACCACATTTCAACATCTGGCCTGTAAGTAACTGATTAGTAATTAAAGAGGTATTTTGAAATCACGTAAGTTTTGAAATGTTTATAATATTATACAAAGGATAGGTAATATATTATGTGTATTACACGATGTGCCTTTCGAAAGTTAAATACCTAGCATATATTAACAATGTGGATAGAATTGAAAATCGATAAAAAAACGGAGTAAAAAGTTCCATTTTCATAATATACTAAATGGAGTAATGGACGATGCGAAATAATTCATTTAATTGGATTTAGCTCGATTATCGGGTTACTGCAATGTTTACGAGTTACGAGTTTAAGACAAACAATGCGTAATGTAAAAACAACATGATAACATATAACAACATTATACATATGTCTACTCTTATTTAATTCGATAACCCTAGTGTCTATGTATATATTATGTTCATACTATATTATTCGTGGAATACTTTTTTTTCGTCATCGCGTTCAATTAAAAAAATGAAATGGCCTACAAAATAATAATAAAATAAAGTGCATACGCAAGCCAATTTACCCACAGCATGTAAACAAATTTAATTAATTGGATTTGCCCGGAACGAGTGTGGACTTCGAGTCCTGGGTGCGTTTGACCTATATAATACGTAACTTTTTTTTTCGTATACAACCCACAGGCGCCGGCGAGGAGGAAAGAGGGAGACGTTGTGTGACCATATTATGCTTCATATAATATTATCTATGTGTGCAACCTGATCTTGCCACTATGGCACAACAATAATATTTATTATCAAATGATCTTCCGTGGATGCCTCTATATAATATATGTATACATATTTTATTCCTGTCTACATCGAGTCGACGAATTTGGAACCTTGGAATTCGCTATTGGTCGGAAAACAAAAAATTCGTCATACCGTTGCGCGTTCTTTTGTTATACTGTTGAAATAAAACTTGACTACTAACCAACCTTGATTGCGATTTACAATAATAGATTTTGTTGGTAAAATAACGATCAATTGCACCTGCAGCAGTGGGGTTCCGGAGAGACACGATGTCCTGTTGTAATTTCTACAGTATATAAATGATCTGTATTGTATTGTACTGCACTGGAGCTGCAGAGAGGTTAGAATGCAATAATGTATACGTGTACATAAACTCGATTAAATTGTCAAAAAGGCTAAAACGCCGAACCGATAGGGTATGTGCACTCTGCATGAGCTTTTAGACCGAGGCCAACATTAAACATGCTTTCTCTAATCGACATAAATCATTAAATCTGTACGGAGTACGTGTTTGCGAATATGTTTAACACGAAAATCGCAAGTGGCGCCGACTCGAAAGTTATAGTAACCCGCTTGCATGTTATACGATTCAAACGGTGGTTACAAACGTTACAGTGTGGTTAATAATAATTATTACCATCAAACTCCATAATAATACTATTACGTGTACATTAAACAGTAATGGACTGCACTTGTTGGAATCGAACAGGTGCACTAGATGTACATCAGTTACCTAAAATGAACGTACCTATATAAAAATATAGCAGCTGCATATTATAGCTTACGCTGTATAAGGTCGACACTCAATATCGTGATTAAACACGCCATGCACCGTCGAGTTAATTGCATGTACAGTGTGCGCGGGTGTTGCAAGTCGTGTGCTCTTCTGTACGCGGAGCGTAAATCGTAGTTAAATATAATATTTTTTATATACCAACAATTGCAAGTGCAGGCGTAATAATTAGAAATACGAGTACAAAATAACGAGTTGGTGGTTGTTACTCACTTTGCGTTGCGCTTCGGCGGCGAAACCAGACTTGGTGGCCCTGTTGTTTGCCATTTTCGGCAGAGAATTTACAAGATATCGGAATGGAACTGGGCGAAACGGACGTCAACGACGAGTGTTTCGGTTATTGTTTATTATGCACGCCCGTGATCGACGGTTATTAATAGTATTATAATATTGTGCTGTGATCGGTGGCGGGTACGAACGGAGCTGCGACGGACGACGTTCGTGTAAGACTGGTCCAAGATAACGACTGATTGGGTGTCGGGCGTCGGCGGTGGTTTGTCGAGTGCGAACCAGACTGTTCCGTACGGTTTTATTACGTTCGCCGCGAGCCGAACCTTACCGACGACGACGGCGGCGATGACGACGACTACGGCGGCGGCGGCGGCGGCGGCGGCGGCGGCGGCGACACATCGCACAGCAGCCGCCCGCTGACGAGATACGACTATAACCATATTATTATTATTTATTTACTATAGTTGATACTTATTGGCTGCAGTCTCCAATATTGTCCAATATACGTCTTGTACAGTTGTACAGTTGTACTTTTAAGATCTTGTTTATGCCATGTCAGCGTACTATTCGTTTTCTCTCTTTCTGACCCGGTTGCAATATGGAAAATTGGAGTTAAGCAGAACCAATCATGTGTTGTTAACTTTAATATAAGGGTGAATTTACCTATATAGCCATATAGGTATTGTCAAAGTTTAAGTTCAGAATTTAATGTTTGTAAGTTGGCTTTTTTACGCAATTTTTCTGTGATAGGTAAGGTAGGTATACAAACATTTTTAGATTTTATGCGGGTCACTGGAGATACTGGTATACTGGAGAGGAAAATCAAATAGTGAGCTGACATTCTCTTAATGCATTATACAAACATTGTGTTACATAAAATATATATTATATATATTATATATATTATATATTTTACTATTATAATTTGTAATTTATAATAATAATATATTATTTGTAGTGTTATTACTTATTATTTACTTTACATAAGACACTACGTCACTGTCGTTTATTACATCAGCTTATAAACGATAAACGTTTGTATTATAAAAGTGAATATGGTAAAAGAGACCCATATAATTAATCATTGCATTCAAATGAGGTAATCTATTGAGTATTAATTTGAATATTTTCCAAAATATTTATTTAGGTATATAAAATATGTTAATTAAAGTAAAACAGTTATAAGAATATAGAATCTATGTCATTTAAATATCTATCAATCGTCAATATTGTTTAAGTATCTATGACTAGTTGTCTGTAGCTCTTTCTTTTTTCTCTTTTATTTCTCTTTTATTAATTAATTAGAATTTATATACCTAGTCAATATCGTTATTTACTATTAAATTGTTATTTTTAATTTATTGTACACATATTAGATATTTATAAATTATGTTTTATAGTAATTTAATATATTTTGCTGTGTAAACTAGGATAAATAATACATGAACTATATTAAGTTAAGTAACTACAAAATATGAACTCTATTGTCTATTCCACAAGCTAAAGCTGGAGACAAACCATTTCATTTATATTTTTTTGAAATAAATGTATATCTATCTATTTATCTATCTATCTATCTATCTATCTATAAATATACATAATTTTATTTCGTGCATAAACATATTATACAGCCATATATAGGTGGTTATATCATTTTTACGAAGCGCGCGGTGTCTGGTAAACAGTAATAAAATTATACGTTTCCCACTTTCCCTGATGTGTGGCGAGTGCAGTAACGATACGACGCCTTCTACGATGATGCGATATAATTGCGATCTCATCGTCGTATTCTCGCTTTATTACTTATCATATAGCTGCGGCGTACGTGCCAAGGATTAATCGTTATTGTTGAATTTGTTTATTACGATTACATTGAAACGCGTCGCTTTTGACTATAATTGAACAAACGCCACGCCGTCACTTCAATATAAATACTAAAATAAATAGTATTTATTGCATATTTACAATTTACATATCATACACATAATGCATATTATGTATGAATAGCTTCCTGCAAAATCTATAAAGTTGAATACTTTATGTAGATCTCAGGTTCTATAGAGTATATACTATACGTCTATACTCTATATCTCTATACTCAATTAGGTTCTCGACTCCGCCACCATCCGTGAAAACGACATTTCATCCTGTTCGCATTATTATACCTATAATTTTTTTATCTGCAAGTTCTGTATTGCACTCTCTGTTCAATATTTTTATTCTTCAAATCCCGATCAATGTGAACGACTCGCCTTGATAGTTGCCAGGCGCGGATCCAAACAATTTTAACAGGGGGTGCTTAAAAAAAATAGATTATTCCTTAAATAACATAAATTACGTAATTTATAAAACAAATTAATTTTATTGGTGGTTTATATGACAGGGGGTGCTCGAGCACCCATAGCCCCCCTACCCTGAATCCGAGCGTGATAGTTGCTATACTTATATATTATTGAACACAGACAACCATAAATGTCTATATTATGTGCTCGAGTAGTCGAGTTCATCATAAAAAAGGTACTCCCACTGATGAGTCCTACCGTCAAAAACGTTTCACTATAACACTGTATACAGTATACACACTATACATAGGAAGCATTATATTACATTCTGTATTTCTGTGGTCTCGCCGCCCTCTTTTTAGCAACGACGCCGTTTCACGAGAAACCTCCGCATCTGAACATAATATTATAATATTTGTTATATGGTTATTAATTATTTTATTCACAGTATTTTTTATAAATTGAGCTCGTCCATCGCGTGTCACACTGTATTGTACTCGAGTGTGCTATGTGTATACAAGCGGCATTATATATACACACATCACATATAGCGACATGTCGACATATAGTGTATACGGTATACTGTATATGTATAAATATTACATTATAATATATAATATTTATATTCGTCTGTATACGCGACAAAGTAGAAAGACTGAAGAGTGCGTATAATATGAATTACGAATGAATACCTATACACTCATACAAGTATACAACCTAAGACAATACAGCTACCTATATATTTTAAAACTTTATGATATAATATATAGGTACAGTGAGATGTGAGCTACCGCGGAATATCATGTAACATAAGTATAGGTACTAAATAGGCGTAAGTGTGTAAATAAATAGTGTGAAATGTTTTGGAAATATTGATTTTTAAATAATTTGAAGTCATAACAAATCAACATTTTTTAATTAATATTCCGAAGCATAATTTTTCTGGGAATTTCAATAATTTATTTACCTATAAATCAAATTTATAAATTTAAAATAAAAATAATAAAAAAATTAATTAGTCATAAGTAGGTATTTAAAATGTTGACGAGCGGAGTATAGTGGAACGACATTTTGCATGTTGACCCTGTGGTGTCACATCACTAACATGCTCATAAAGATAAAAAAAAGTAAAAATAAAATGTTGTTTTGTCATGACTTCTAATTATCTAAAAAAAAATATATATATATTGCTAAAAACGTTATAAAACTTTTCTGAAAATTGGTGTTTGTACTGTTTACTCTTAAAAAAGTAACCCTGTACCTACAAAACAAAAATAGGTACACATCACTCGCACGCAAAAACGGAATAGGCGAGGTTATTATTTAGTATTTACACAGCGTTTGAATAAACTTTTTTTTTTACAATAGTATGTATAGATATTGTGACACAATATGCAAAGTATTATTTGGGTGGTTATTCGAGGCAATTTTTAGTTTTTATTTCTATAATATAGTGTTACACTGTGAACCAGGTTTTATAATATTTTTTTTTTGTAAAAATAAAAGAATTCTATACAGTTGACGACTTCCATGCTATGAACTTTGTGCGTGACGACGTATAAACATTTACGTACGAGATATAAATTATACTGACAATAATTAAGAATCCTTGTTCAATCCATGTACAGATAAATAACGATAGATGTATTTGAATTATTGAATATTTGTTGTAACAATGAGTGACTACTGACGACTGTTATTTTTATAAAAGCTTAAAAAAGTATTTAAATTTTTTTTTAAAGCGAATTCGGATTGAGTTTCGTGGCCTTGGAAAATAAATCCTATTGTTCTATTATTTATTAGTATTCTGTTTAAAATATTTCATTAGCGTATTATTTAAAATACTAGGAATTAGGTGTACCAAGGTACTACTTACATTCATAAATAATCTGTCGTTGTATACCTTTAATCTTCGATTAATCTCACGTTGTTTTAAACATATTTTTCACACTTAAAATCACACTAAGAAAATTATAAAGTCCGTTCTAAATAAATGTTTAATATTTTCAGTGTCCTTGGAGTTCTGACTTATGGCGTCTTTAATTTTCGAACCAAAAATGGGCATAATAAGTTACAATCAATAAATTATATGTATGTGTTATATAATATAGGTATATATATATATAATATGTGTTTATTTGTGTCTGCATTTTATATGTTTCACTTTGGTCTTTGACTTTATTATAATATTGTCTACTATAAACGAATACCTTGCAGGTAAATTTAGGAAAAATGTGCTATATTTGTTTACAAATATACATATGAATATAGGTCCAAACTATCACATAGGCGGAGATAAATCTTCAATTTAAATATATAGGTAGATAGTAGATACCTAGTTTATTTTTCACAGGTCATTCAACTAATATGAAATATGTTCACATTACAAACAATAATAGGATTTAATTGAATTGAAAATATCAATAAAGATTACAATTTAGTAGTTACAGCAGTAATTTTATACCCAGCTGATGCCACTGCAACAATGCTATATATCTATAGCCTGTAAGTAGCTACACGTTAATACGCTATACTGTGCTGTAGCCTATATATAGTATATACATACCTAGGTATTTTGTATTTATATCAACCGTGTAATATGTATTATATTATAGTAGGTAGTAGGTTTATTATTGTAATAGCTTTATAGTGTTATAGGATACAAATTTAATTCTTACAGCCTACTATTATATAAATATATACAGGGTGATTCTTTTAATAGCAAACATTATCACTATCTCAAATAGTATTTATTTTTGAAAATATTTTTTTTACACAACTTGAAGTCATTCATAAATCAATATTTTTGAAAAAAGTTATATTTTTATAAATTTATCGTTAACATTTTTAATTTTATATTTCGTTGCAGAATATTTTTATGAGAATTTAGTTGTACAAAAATCAAAGTTCGAATTTTGTATTTTATTTGTTATGTCAGTTTTTAAAAACATTGTAAAAGCGTGATTTAGAAATCCAAACTTTTTTTTTTATTTTATTGAAAAATGTATAATCTATACATATTTTTTGTACAATGAGTAGGTTTGATAAGTGACAAAATAAGTAAATTGGCATGAATCATAAGATTAGGGAGGATACCCGGGGGTAACACCTTATAGACAATAATAACAATGATAGTATATTCTTTTTAAATTTAAATTTAAAAAATAAAAGCTGTTACTTGGTAGCAACATCCAGCACTTATTCAGCTCGCATACTAAAGAATAAGATCTCTGCATCATTGCCTTTTGGAGAAATCCAAACCTAAAGGTGGAAATTGGGTTGGTGGACTTTTTGGCGTGGTATATTTTTCAATCCGCTTTCAAAAATGTAAAATGGCCATAAATTTATTTGCTCTTTTTGCAGTATTAATAGACATTTTAAATTTTCTATTTTTTTTTTCAATTTATTTATGATAACGTTTTTGTCTTTGTTACCGCTTTGTATACTATAATATCATCGAAATACTTTAATACGAATTCACGGTTTTCAAATAATAACGAGTTTTAACCTAATCCATAAGTTTCTCCCATGCAGCAGCGAACATTGGAGACAGCGCGTGATTGTGATTCTACGTCTCTACGTGATGATGACAGAATCCGAGCGGACCCGAGAAATATAATATTTGCTGTCATGTCAATTGTGAATTGAGGATGAACAATTCTATAGACTTGGTAATAAATCTGATACTTTGCGGCAACTATACAATTGTACATCAGAAACCAGTTTAGTATTTGTCTATTGTCTTCAATACCTCTGGATGGGGCGTGCCACATGTTTCCAAAGCATTGAGGGAAATGTCTATCCTGATGTCAAACAGAAGTGGTCACTGCCACAGGGCAAGGTTAGATATAGCCATATAGGTATGACTGTATGAGGTGTTCTTGTAAAGGAAAATATTATGATACTAACTTTAATATATGTAAGTAATGGGTGTACCTAAGTATAAATCATCCACCAATTCTTTGTTTTCTATCAATAATATTTTTGTGTATATTTTTTTTATTATGTTTTAAGTACATTTAATAAAATACAATTAATTTAATATAATAAAAATTAATTTAGTGTATCTAGGTATATTAACCATATTAAAGATTAAACATATATATATTATGATCTATGACATATTGACATGGTCATGAACCATATTCAATAGTTGATGTACCTACCTACCTATAGCTTTATCAAGTGGTGTTTGATGCTATAATAATAGATATTAAAGAATGGATAGACCATTGTCCAGTATCAATTCATAATAACTGTACCTATCATAAAATATCGTTTATGACATTATCCAAAAGAGCTTGCAAGTTATTATAAAACTTTATCTAAGTAAATTATCCGGTAATGGTTAATATTAGCTATGCAAGATTTTAATACTCCTAATATTAAAAAAAAACGGGTAATGTTAACATTTAGTTAAATATGTTACATACAGGGCCGGCCTTAGTGATTTTTTACACGTAGGCAAAACTTAATTTTGCTGACCCTTTTATCATAATAATGTCAAAAAATGCCGCCTCTTTAACACAAGTGTCTTTAATACCAGCTTGTGCCTACGTCGCCTACGCCTTAAGCCCCCCCCCCCTGGTTACATGAACTAACTAATGTCAACATTGTCCGAATGTTATCCCGGAAGTATGTAACATAATAAAAGTTATAGGTAGTCAGTACCTCGTACCTACAACTACATGACCACATGTTGCCATGTTGGTACCTCCTATTATCCTCGAATATCGTAATAATGTATAATAATATATGGGTACATTACACCTTAAAACTTTATAATTATAAGTTACACTTGATACCTATCTGTATTGTAACAATAATATATTGTTTAATAAACCTTATTAATTCGTGTGTAGTTAGTAGTTTAGGGTTGCCAGATTTAAAAATCACCAAACCGGGACAACATATTACTGAATAACCTTTTTTTATATTGAAATATTAATATCCATTATTTTATTTTATATTTATTATTTTATAATTAGAAATACAACAAAAAGTAATAATATACTATAGTTATTTGAGATCCAGAAGCTTCTGTTACTGGTTTTTGATTTGTGGATGAATATTTTGCAGTTTTATGAACTCGAATGAGCAGTTCTTTATTTTTCGTAATTTCTTCATAGAATTGTTTGCAGGGTTTATTTTCCAAATTTGTCTTAATAACTAAAAAAGCTTCTACACTTTTGATACATAAATGACCTCGTGACTTTTTCCAACAACTATTCATTAATGAAAATATTATCTCCACTGCAGTGTTAGATCCAGGCAATGCAAATGCAAATTCTACAAATTTTAAATTCGAGCCTAATTTTAAGAAGCCGGTACATATCCATGTCCCGGCCGGGAGTTGAAAAATATCGGGACTGTGTAGTGAAAACCGATAGTGTCCCGGCGAAATCGGGACGAATGGCAACCCTAAGTAGTTGCGTGGAAAGACCACTATGATTTTTAGTGTAATGACATGTTTTAATGATTGTCTGATTATGGTAGGCAAGAAATGCAAACGATCGTATTTAGACAATCTTATAAAACTTAAAATTTAAGAACCTATATAGGCTATATGTAATAAATTATTAACTGTATTAACAATACTTAATCCATGGAATGAGGATTACAAATTATAATTAGGTATGCACAACAATGTTTATTATGTATAATACTAATATACTATAATGTATATTGTATATTTGTATGTATACTAATCAAGCGCATTTCTTAGCAAGTATTTTTAGATTTTTTTTTAAACTGAATTAAACTACATTTTTTTGTAAAATTGTAAATAAGAAATAAATTTCATTTTGACAAGTTAAAGCCTATCATCAGGTATTCAGGTCTATATTATTCAAAAACTATAAAGTATAAATTAATATAAATATCGACTTGATATTATACTATACTTATAGTTGAATATACCTATATATACCAATACGAGAAATACGTAACAAAATCGTACATAACTAAATTTTAAAAATTGCTTTGTTTTTGTTTACAATTACCAAAAAAATAAAAACTAGCGAACTTCAAGTAATATATTTTAACTTTTAGGTAAAATAAAGTATGAAGTATAAAAATAAGTAGTATACAATCGGTTTTTAAATTGACCAACTTACAAGAATGACATAATATGGACAAATTATTTAAAATGTTGAAGTTGTACGTTACATACAACAGTAGGACATGGACATCATAAGGTTTTAATGCTGCAATTTATTTTATTAATGATTTTAATTCATTTTGAAGTAAAAACTAATAGGTACAATATATTATTATCTCATATAAATCAATAATTAATTTTTTAATATAGTACATTCTATGACCTACATTTTACGATTTATTTTTGAATCATTGTCCATTGATGGTTAGTTTTAATACGATAGTTTCAATGAAACAAAATACTTGATTTTATGGCAAGTAGTCGTTTTATGCAATAATCTAGGTAAATAGAAACAACTTGTTGTTTTGTGGACTAATAAGGTTAACAATCTAGTGTACAATTATTTAATTTAAAGTTCTTCAATAAAACATTATATTATATAGGTACCTATATAGTAATTCATAAAGGACCTCCTAGAAGCACCCCCTTTGTTGTGCCATTTTGCAATTTTAAGTTCAGCAGAACAGTTTTGTGTTTTTTTTTTCAATATTAGAATAGATTGACCTATTGTGGCTATTGTCAAACTATATTCAAATTTAAAGGTTAGAAGGAGAACAGTATGCAATATGCATTTATATGCGCGTTTGTACCTACTTATGTAAGTGTTATACGATATGAGCATTTTTTAACTGTAATATTGAAATATCTGTCTTACTCATAGCTCACTTCAAAGTGAAAGTTTAAAAAATAACCAATTTCAAACAGAGATAATGCTTTTACCTTTAGGTTTGATATTAGGTCATTTCACTCTTATATTAAATTTAACACAACATTTGTTCTGCTGAACTCAAATTTGACTTGTGGCAAGTTGTACGTTTGTTAGACTTAAACAGTTAAACACTAAACGGGTGAGACTCGGCAGGTATAATTGTTGACTGTATGAAGTTACAATAACAGCTGGTGAAATATTTTTAAGTAGGTATATTATAATTTATAGTTATACACTTTTACATGCTTGTATTGCATTTTTTGAAGTTTTTTTTATCATAATAGTAAGAATAAATATATATCGTCTTATTTGTAGTTGTTTTAAATTGTATCCAATCAGTGCCGGCGGTATGATTTGCGAGGCCCTGTGCAAAATATAAACACGAGGCCCCGGACCTAAATCCAACTTACCATATTTCATTGGTAAATACATAATTAAAATACTTTAGCATAGTGTAATTAATAACAAAACAGTTTTTTTTATTAAATATTTTATATTTTCATCACTGTCAATAGTTATTATAACATAGGTAATATATAACATAGTCAGAGTCAATATTTCTATAGGTTATTGAATTAAAAATAAAAAAAATACTAAAATTAAACATATTAAAAAACATAAAACTGTAAGTAAATAAAATACAAATTAAAATAGCCAATAAGGGTGATTAAATAATCATAGTTCAAATTAAATCATTTTTTTTCTAGATTTCTGTGCTGCAAAAGTATCTAGAATATTTTCTAAGCTTAAACTGTCTCCTATTTCATTTTCTATGGCGATTAATGGTAAACCAGCTAATTTGAATTGTGATAAACTATTTCTTAGCAAATTTTTTATTACTTTTAATTTTGAAAAGCTTGTTTCTGCTCTTGCTGAAGCTATCGGAATTGTTAATAAAATTCTTAGAGAAACGTTGAAGTTTAAAAATGAACCCAATGATTTTTAACCAATGTCAATGTCTGTAAAGCGGTCATATTATTATCAACCATCTCTCGAAGAATGAGAAGTACTTCAGATAAATCAATGGCATCTATATCTTTATCTTCGCCATCTGTTAAAATTATTTGAAGGTCTTGGCAATGTTTTCGAATTTCTTCGTCAGGCATAGTTTTTAACTTGCTTACATCATAGGTACAAAAATCCAAAATTCAAAATTCGAATTAAAATTATTTATTTGGTTAAATCACTTCGACATTGATATAACCGCTAAATTCAAAATAACTAAAAAATATTGAGTGTGAAAATTTTGTTGTGGATCTTGAAGGGTTTCATCAACACTTTCAATAATCAGACTTAATAAAAATTCAAAACTTCCAACTTCATTCAACAATGATAATGCTTCACTTTTAGTAATTGGGTCATCGGGATCGGATGTCTCTAAAATTTCACTTAATGCATGCATCACATTTTTTAAAAAATATATATATATTACAATATCAACGTTTTATATTATTTTAAAATTTTGATAGGTACCCCTAGGTTCTGGGATATAAAATCGCGAGGCCCTGTGCGATTGCACTTTCTGCACACCCCTCGCGCCGGCACTATATCCAATGTTTGAATAATACCCTCTAATCAAAAATGAAAAAAAAATACTGTTTTTTTTGTCCAAAATGAAAAAATACCTGCTCCGTTCTTGTGGTTATTATTACTATCAATTAAATGATATCATAAACATAAATATAAAACCGTAGACCTCTATTCTCTAATATGAGCTGCACACTACTTAACATATTTTGTTTATTTGTTATTGCACATTCCGTAATTCCGTATTCACTAGTTTACTATTTTAGGTCCCGAGGCCCAAGGTATAGCCGTTTAGGTACCTATACGGCTATACCTACCTAGCTAATGTATTACAATTGTAAATTGAATTTGCCTTTTGGCATTCAATTAGTTAAAATACATTATATTAAACAGTATTATAGGTACCCACCTATACATGGCTACATATGCAGTATGCACTATGCAGCTATGCCAGTATTTATTATATAGCCATATTCATATAGGTTCATATAATATAATATCGGGTTGTGAATTTAGGTGATAAAATTAATATTATATTTTAGTGTTTTTCAATTTAAACAAAAATTATTAAAATGTCTACGATTAAAAATGAGAACATGGGTTTCCCGTTTTTTAAATGTATAGCTTATTACGAAATGATGAATTTATATTTTAACTATATGCTTAGGTAGGTACCATGAGATGTTCCACGAACTTTTTCCTTAGAGAAGAGAAAGTACTTTTAAATATAATATGTAGGTACTAGGTACCCTAATTTATTATAATGGTACTGAGAGATTAAATTAAGAATATTTTATTCAATTTGACCGTTTTAATAGATCTTTAATGATACGGTTGTAATATAACGGATATAGAGATACCTCCTATGTCTTATAGTTGTACTTCTGTCTTCTAGTCAGGATAATTGAATTTTTTCATTTATATAAATGTATGTACATATAATCAATGCTTGAATTGGAAAAAAATAGAAAGGGGATGCAAAAATATTTTAAAAAAATGCGTACTAGAACATTTAAATTTCTTGTTGGTTAGAATATAATTAGAAGAGGTACTTTGTCCCCCCCCAAACACTCTAGTATAGTATATATATTGTTGATAAATTGTCATCAATAATATGTTGTTGATCAATGAGTCATGACCATGAAATCACTAAATAACAGGTTATGACCTTTTGAAATTATGGTAGATAGGTAGACAGGTATGGACATATGGTTTATAAAAGTATTGGTTATCACTTATCATGAGATGAAGGGGAAAAAAACAATAAACACATCTTTTCACAGCGTAAATACTACCTATATACAATATACATTTATGTTGTATATCTACTCACATATAACAGACTCATGAAATATTTTAGTTTTTTACGCATTGTAATAACATTTACATTTTAGTACCTTTAGATTGAATTAAGGGTTATATTTATTTGTCTAAACGTGTAGGGTAAATAATAAATATATTTATTAAATAGCAAATAAATGATATTATTAATTACATAATTATTATTTATAGGCATGAATATATTAATACATGGCACAAAATTATATAAATAAAAAAATGTTATTCTGAAGATTCTTCTTCGTCGTCATCAGAATCTAAACTACTCTCTGAGCTTGAAATTTGTAATTTTTGCAATTTAGCCTCAATACTATTGCTGTTATCATTACATGCATCTTCCAAAAAGGCCATGTCTTCATCTACACTCATTGCGGCTATTTCCAATTCTTCTAGATCCAATTGTAAAAGTCCTTTGTCTATTTTATTTTCATTGAAAAGTTTGACTATGGTATCAAAATGTGTACTATTTAATTGTTGAATCCATATACAATAGTCTTTAATGTAAAGTTGGTTCAACACATATCTGGGTTCGCTTGAGTTAAATAACTTGTATATATCCAATAAACATGTGAGTAAACAAACACATCCGTTTTCAAATACTTTACGTACGTCAGAGAGCACTAAAATTCCTAAATCCCATCGTCTGTACAGAGGATAACACAAACTTCGTCTAATGCACGATTGAACGGTTTCATCAAACGTTTCGAAATTACGAAACCAAGAAAGTGTAGATGAGAGTTTGTTGATTAACCAAGGTGATTCAGTATTTTCTTCACCCAAGTTTGTTCGAATGCAATAACAATATGCATATATGATATCTACCAAAGAGAGTAAGGCTGATTTTTTATCATCTTTGCTCAATAAGTATTCTTTATTACCAAATGATTTTAAAATATCTGTATGAGAATCATTTAAGGTACATGTTGTATCGTACCAAAATGGTTTAAAGTTTAATATATCTTTGAAACAATCAGGTTCCATCTTCAAATCTGCCAAGTAATGATCATCACAAAATTCTAAAATTTCTGCTGCAATTTGCAACGATCTTCTTTTTCCAAGATTTAAATCATCAGGATCTTTAATTTCGATAATTTCAAAAAATTCATCAGTAAAATTATTAAATGCATTTTGAGTTTGATTGGCAAATCCATATTTCATACAACTAATATTTTCGTCAGAAACAGGTTTTTGTAAAAAGTTACAATCTATAACACCATCATCATTATCATCATGATAATTTTCATTGAGAACTTCAATAGAGGGATTGATTGTTTGAGAAGTTTTTTTTGGTGTAAGAAATTTGTTTATGAGATTTAAATCTGGGAAGTGCTCTCCTGGATTTACTTTGTTTAATGTGAAAGTAAAAACATATGAATCCCAGTCATAAGACCCTGATGAAGAATCAGTTTCTGCCACTTCACCAGGTAGATGAAGACATAAATAATATGGGGAGGAATAAAATGTGACTTGAGTACCATTTACATCAATTTCTGTTTCATTGACATTAGCAAATCTTGCTTTGATTTTTATGATTAAGTAATCATCAGTTTGATCCAATTCAAAATTTGGAGTTAACATTGTACAACCTGAAAAGTAAACAATAATTAATTTTATCTTAATAATTCATTATTATTTAATATTTAATTTATACTCAGGAAACATTGATATAAGTTCACTTAGAAACTGCAAATAAATTGGTATATTTTTGGATCATAATATTAATCAAATTAATTATTATACACGTTTTTTTTAATAAAAATGTAATCAAATTATATTCTTATTGTACCTAATAGTTTTTGTTTCTAGTCATAGACGTCATTGAGGGGTATCGACTATTGAGGGGTACTTCAATTTTTTTAAGTTAGCAAGAGTAATGTTTTCCCACCCCAAATTAAATTAGATTTGATATTTATTATTCAAGTTTTTGATTGTTAAAATGTATACTATATTCTAAGACCAGGGGGGGGGGATAGAAAATATATTTATGTTATAAAAAATAATGATACAAATTTTTTCAAATAAACAGTGACACCCCTGTTTATAGTTTAATATATAATTAATTGTTTGGATATATCTAAATATCTAATTGTTTCCAGCAGAAATTTGAATAAAAAAATTGTATTTGAAATATTGACTAATATTTTACAGTTTCAAAACACAATGATTTATCATATCTATCACCTTAGTGACCCCAAATCTAGGTAACATTTTGTTCTATTGTTTTTGAATTAATTTAAAAACAGATATAAGAGAGGTAGAGAAATACACAATTAAGTAGCAATAAAATTTTCATTTTTTTATAGTCATTCATTAGGTACAAATGTACAATAATAGGTTAGCTAAAGTAACCATGACAACAACTATAACCAAAACATAAATTTAATTTACCTTCTATGATACTGAATTAGATAATTAGAATTAATATTATTCATATTTTGTAATCTTCAAACTTCAACAACAGGTAGGTAATACTTACTTAATATTTTTGAGAATATTTGTCGAATTGTTATAGACACCCAATAGTAAATTGGATAATTTTATTCCAGATAAATAAATTTATATTTTTGTATAAATATCATACTTCACAAGCATTCCAGATATTATTTATAAAATGTTTAATGCAATTTAAGGACTAAGTTAATTAGTTTTTATTCCATGAACTTGTATTGAGTAGTTGAACATTTTAAGTTTTTAAGTAATATATATAGTTTATGGTCAATAGCTAGGACTAAGCTTTGTAAATAACCATATCATTTAATGCCAGAGTAATTTATTATAAAAATAAGTTCTATAGATGAAGAAAGATAATATAATAAAGTATCAATTTTATTAGCAAGGTTATTTTATTAATAGAAAGATGTCCACAAATCCGTTTTAAAAAAAAAAACAATTTATGTCAAATTTGTATACAGACATTGCCTACCTACCTTATTTGGCGGACATCCTTTTCTTTTAATTTTATATAATATTACAATTTACAACACATGTATCTAAATATAAAAAATATGTTGTCTTACCTATATCAATTATATTTAAATTTTAAGCTGTAAAGAAAACAATAGAATTATAGTAATAAACTAATAAATAAAATTGTAATATTTTAATAGAATTTTAAATGGGATTTCTTGTTTAATAAAACTAGGTTGAATTTTTGTGTATAGGTGCTATTATACTAGACAGTTTAACCATATGGCTAATCCATTACCAAAATATACCCAGCAATTGAAAATATTCAATTACACCACACCGTGGATTACCTATTTAACTGTTGTTATTAATAACTAGTGAAATTGTTTTACCTCAACAATATTATTTAATTTGGATTAATAAGAAAGTTCTGAACAGCGCCTTATGAGAGGATCATAATATTTTTTAAATGGGAATTTTGAAATATCAACAAATAACGGTCTATAATATATTTTTGATATTCATCAGAAGAAAACATTTTAACAATACATATAGAACTAGGCACTTTTATTGTAATTTCTACACATTCAGTACATTACAGTTTTGGAAACTTGGGATTTATTTTTAATGGTCAATAATTTCCTCAGTTGTAACTACAACATTTAGAAGTATAGGTAGTTAAGTTTTATCTATTGTTAAAAAAACAAAATAAAATATGTATTATAAATTTGACAATAATATCTATGTGTTAATTATGTTTACTGGAAAAACATAAAATTCCAATAAGTTATTCTAAACATTTTCTACTTATTATTTTTTAAGAATTGTACCAATCTATTGACAATGGAATAACGCTACTTAATTTATAAGTAATTAAAAAAAATTCATTTTAGTAGATTATACTAATAAATTGTATTCAAACTAGTTTATAGGTCTACGATTGTATTATTATTGTAAAGTTACCATATACAAGTAGAAATACAAAAGTTTCACTATATAACCACAGAAAATAATTTAAATAACAAATAAATAATTACAATTTTAAAAACTATAAACAAATGACTTAATTACCTATTTATTTGTTAATTTTTTAAATTGTGCACTCAATAAGACATGGTATAAGTTAAAAGTTTAGTAAAACTTATTTTAAGTTAGTTAGTGTATACAATGTTTTCTAATCTGTTAAAATACTTACAACTGTTTTGATTTGATTTAATGAAACATGTACTCGATAAATAAATGTAATTTGTTGTAAATACGGAATAATACTTAATATGTATTTATCGTAACAATGAATTTAACTTAAAGAACACATTATATGGTAAACAATAAAATTTAAAATTCCTCAACTGGCAACTTCAATCTAGTCAATCTACATAATAGCCTGTTATTAACAGGTACTATAACTATTGTACTAAGGTTTTTGGGTAATCTTTGATCACATGTTTTTGTTATCAATATATTCGGTTTGATTGAAATTTCCAAAGCGAATACGAATTCATATGCAATTATTGATTCAACTAAAATACAACCCTTAATAATTGTAACTACTTACCTACAAATTAAATTAAAATAGAACCGAATTGTAGTACAAATTACATTTTAGTGTAACCACTACACTTTTAAATCGTGAAATTATTTATTTTTGAATAATCAACATGATTTCATTTTTGTAGATATTTTTATTTGTGTTCTCACAAGGAAATTACTTTCCAAAGACGTTGTAACCATTTTTGTAGGCGTGTTGATGTTTTTTTTTTTTATCAATAAAACAAAATATTCTCAGCTAAGCAAAATTTGTATTCAGATCTCAAATATTTCTATTAAATTTTGTTTCAATCTAAAATTTTGTTCTAAAAGTTTCCCCTACCGAATATTTGTTTTTACAAAGTATTCAAACAGTACAATTCATCTCGATGATTCCACGAATGCAGGTCAAGAAAGGGCCATTTTGTGTAAGTGGCTAATTTTTTTCTTAAGACACCCAAAACAATTTACTCAAGAGGTCTTTTTTGACTACATATTTGTTTATTTTCTTATGAATTTGCCATATTAATTCAATGTTTTGATTTAAATAGTACACCATACAATTATTGTTTGATTTTCTTATGTTATTGTTACTACTGATAACTTGTATACAATAACTTATTGACTTGACCCAATTTGAATGTGAATTAGTAAACTTAATTTGCCAGTTATGTATATGATGTATAATGCAACTATGATTTTATTTGAAATATTATACTTTGATAATACATTTTATCCACAGGTAGGTAGTTAAAACAATTGAGTAAATTCTAGCCATACCTCATAATAATTATCTACTTAGTCGTTTGTTTTGAATGGCAGTATATAAAGTGAATAGGTTTTTTAATTCATATACAATTTATAATATGTTATTTAATTTACTATGTATTAACCCTTAAAAATGATGTTGGTTGAAAATGTTATTGGCATAAATGTGTAGAGTATTGAGTAGGACAAGTAGAAAGGAATACAAAAGCATTCTTCAATTAATATTTTCTTATTTTAGCTAGAACTATTTTCTTATTAAATTAACTTGTATATTTCAGAGAAAATAACTATGTGATGAACTTATGTTTCACATTGTTACCTTGTGTCTGGTCATATGATGGGATGACGAAAAGGATTTGGCCAGACGACAGAATGGGTGCCGGGGTTTCTTCCAATGAATATCCAAATGTGGACGTTCAAAATTATCCAGGAGTTATTATAAAGTTAATATAATTTTTTTCTTTTCACAATATTTTTGTTCTTAGTTCTTACCTTAATTTTATACTTACATATATCTTTAGGGAGAGACGTAAGATGCGTATGTCTGGTTTTGCTACTTTGCGAAAGAAGCTTATTAAGCGTCGTCGGTATTCCAAAGTGTGTAATCATGGTCGTATCATAAGAGAGCTGATATCCGATTGGTCACCAGCTGAAGTTACTGCTTTACTTGAAGAATATGAAGCATTGGCTGCCCTTAAAGACTTGTCTGTACAAGCAGAACTAGCAAGGCCCCCAGCTGCTACATTTAAACAAGATTTATCTACTCTATATGACCATAAGTATTGTACAGACGTCGATCTCATTTTTCGTGGTGTTTGTTTCCCAGTACATAGAGCAATACTGTCAGCTCGATGTCCATATTTTCGTGAATTGCTTTTAGGGTGTCCTGGTTATGGGGCACGCATTTGTTTAGATTTGAGGACGCCTGGTGTGGATATAGAAATGTTTTCAGCACTATTACGTTTTTTATACACTGGCGATATAGCTCCAAGAGATGGAGATATAGACTTAGCATTATTGAGGAGACTTGGAGATGAACTTGGTACACCAAATGTGTTAGAAAATGATTTAAGATACCTGTTGGAAACTGGTGACTATGCAGATGCTGCACTTGTGTTTATTCCAGAAGGATATTCAGATCGAAGGCCAGAATCTACTGGATCTGAATATGGTTTTCAACCAAAACTGGAATTGCCTTGCCATAAATCTATTCTTAGTGCTAGGTCTCCATTTTTTAGGAATCTTATTCAACGAAGGACTAAATCTGGTGAAGAACATACTGAAAGAGCTTTACACATTCCTACAAGGTTTGACAACATTTTTTTATATTTACCAACAATTATTTGCTAATAACATATTATTTGTTTTTAAAATATTTCAGGATAGTACTAGATGAATCAGTTATTCCAAAACGATACGCTAGAGTACTATTACATGCAATTTATTTAGACACAGTTGATTTGTCTCTGATACTGAGAGGTTCAGGGTGTGGTTCTTCTGCTGGCAGTTTAAGTGAAGTAAATATAATGAAATGACATACTCTATTATGTGCCTAGAAATACTTAAAATCATTTGTCTTAGGTTGAAGCTCTAACCAATACAGGACGTGTTAGGCCAAGTCCTTTGGACGAAGCTATGGAATTGTATCAGATTGGTCGTTTCCTAGAATTAGAAATAGTATCTCAGGGTTGTGAGGATCTTATCCTAGAATGGCTTACTCTAGAGTCACTTCCAGGAGTACTTAGGTAATTCTATTAAAATATTATGATGTTAATTTGTAAATATTATTACTCAATAATACTTGAAATGATTATAGGTGGGGAAGTTTGCCACACGGGTCAGCATGGGTTCATCGCCAAGCTAAGCATTTTTTACGCGAAGAATTTTCTCAAGTGGCTAATAGTCCTGTTTTGTACCAACTCGACAAAGCTCATCTAATAGACTGTTTAAAGAGTAATTTCTTACAAACAAGTGAACTTGAAGTTTTACAAGCTGTTCTCAAATGGGGTGAACATGAATTGATTAGACGCATGGAAGATAGAGGTATTAAATTTTAAGTGTTTAACTTAAACTGATTTATAATTTATTTAATTGATTTTAGAACCAAATTTAGTTAGTCAAACAACACATTCTGTTAGCCGAAAAGGTGTAAAGAAACGAGATTTAAGTGATGTAGAACTACGTGAAATATTATCTGAACTCTTACCTTTGGTACGTATGGATCATGTTATCCCCACTGAACATGAGACTTTGACCCAAGCGATAAGAAGGGGTTTAGTGAGTTCACCACCAAGCCATATGATTGGTAATGATTCACCAATATTGTCTCATCATATGTCCAGAATCAATGCTTGGATTAGACATCCATCTGGGCTTTATGTGAGACCTAGGTTATTTATTCCATACTATGATGAAATTAAAGTGAGTTAATCATACAAGTTAGATTTGATTTGTTAATTGTCAATTTTAAGTTTTGCTTATTATTAATTTTAAAGACAACAATATTGAAAGCTATTTGTATCAGTAACATGCTGAACATTTTCAGGCCAATTAAATAATAAAGTATAGTAATTAATTTATTAGTATTTAAACATTTGAAAGATTAAACTTCTTGAGGTTAGGTCAAAGAACCATGGATATTTTTATACTTTTACAAGATATTTTTGTTTTTGTCATTAAAATAAACAATTATTACTATTATTATTATTATTATTAATTATTATTTTAACCTGAAAATTAATTTGTTCGGTTTCTGAAATATTAATTATCTTCCATTTATTATATTGAGAATTTGTGACTTTTTAAAATGTAAATGAATTCAAAGGTTTTTGATGAGTAAGATAATTTTATATTTATATTAATATGTTGTACTCAATTTATGTTTATTTAAACAGAATTTGCCATTTATATGAATTTTTTGTTGTAGTCATTATTTGAAGATCAAATGTTAAGAGAGGATGAAGAGCTTGTACGGCGAACAAGATATATGCCTGATGGTATACCTGATACTTTGTATATGATTGAAGAAAAACCTACTCCATCATCATATGGTCTTTCATCTCTTGATGTTTTAACAGCTTCAATACCAAGTATAATAATATATTATTTAAACCGCTGAATTGTTTCTAAAATCATAAATTTGTATTTAGCACCAGATGTGTCAACCATGAATGCTATGGTTAAACGTGACCAAAAACTGAGATCAGCCCCTGGTTGTCAACGAGCAATATCACTGCCTTTATCTAGTCGACAAGAAATCAATCATCAAATAAGATTAAGAGTTGTTCGAGAGTTCAATTTACCAGACCCTGTTGCTTATCTTTTAGAAGTATTATCAATATTTCAATCTAATTATTAAATTGAACATTTTTTAACACATGTTTAATAATATTAGAAAGCTGCTAGTTCTGTGTGCTATTGTGGTGGAGGTCCTGATGATAAACCAAAAGAAAGCACAAGATCTCGAAGCAGTCGCACAAGAAAAGAAAAACGAAAAGGTTTAGGAACTAGCACTTTACCATCCGTGTACGCACAGCAAAAATTGAGAAAACAACATAGACCATATGTTGTGAATGATATGGCGTCATCTTTACGATACACTAATAATATCAGAGTAAGTAATTATGATAAAAAAAAATTTTTTTCACTTATTTTTGGCAATCAAATTTATTAGTATGAAGATGATGATGATTTTGACGGCCGAGGAGAGCAAGTAATCATGCCTGACGTTGCAGCTGTATCACTTTCTTTGGATCAGTTAAACATATGTCCAATTCTTGGCCCTGAAGTTGAGTTAAGATTAGACTTGGGCGATAGTTCGCCCAATCAGTCGCCATATAAAACACCTCCTCCTCCTAAACATTTCATTTAGATTTTACTGATTGTAATTTTATCTGTAAGATTTCTTGTTATAGTTTGTAGAATTCATTTTAACTTGACTGCAATCTAATAAAGTAGGGGAGGGGGAGGGGGAGCAAACAATTTCAAACCAATTGTAATACAGTATTAGTTTTACAGAGGAATTGAGAAATTTTCTGTTAACATTATCTTTGATCGTAAATAGTATGAGTTATTTTATAATCAATGCCATTATCTTTATTCGGAGTGCAATACTAATCATGGGTGCCAGGTTTTACAAATTTCATGGGGTGCATATGTATATATTACGTATGGTTTCATTCAATTTCGCGTCCTGTGGAATGGGTTATTGGGTGTTTGAGCGCCATAGCACCCATGGTACTAATTGAGTAACAGTTGTTCACTTGCTTAACAAGGATAAATGTTAGTCAATAATTTGATAATATCTCATTAAGTTTCAAATGTATACATTTCATTAGCTGCTGATTCTCAAATTATATCAAGCTCAAATCTATCCTAATAATTTTTTTCTCAAACGTGAGCTGCATAGATTTTGATTGAGTATTATTGCTACTATTATTATTACCATTTTTCATTATTATTGTTTTTTTATTAAAAACGTACCAACTATGTTATGTGTTTTAAAATCAGTTGACTGAAAAAATTAAGTTTCTAACTACTTCTTTTTTTTGAATATTTTCATTTCTTCTCATTCATTTTAATTAATTTGACTATACAACTTTTATTGTGTTCATATGTTGCATAAATGTATTTCTTCTGCTTATCTAATGAATTGTGCGTCTATGGTTCTCTTCAGATAAATTTATAGATTTATTATATTTTATTTTGTACCCCTTGCTAGTGGTACAAAGTCTTCTTTACTGTCGTTAACTAATGTCTATTGTTTTTTTTTGTTTATGTTTTATAATTTTTTTTTAATAGCTTTTGCGAATTTTTTTTGTTTTTTTTTTTTCTATCCTTTTTTAGTATTCTTCATCTCTTTCAATAATGACACATGTGTCAATTTACTGTAAATATATTACTATATGTATTAAAATATGAGTGCGACGCTCGTTCCGTCCGCGATTATTCTTGCCAGCTGCCTAGTACACAAATCGTTTAAAATCAATTTTATTCTATTAAGTTTTTGCACGCAGAGAAAGAGTATTTATATTAAAGTCGTCGAGAATGAATCAATAACATCGTCACTGATATATATATATATTTAAATTTAAATTTATAATTGAATAGCTAAATTATTTACATCCATTTTTTTCTTTTTCTATATTGTACCTGATTGAAATCCTGAAATTTATATATTTTTGTATATACACAGTTTTAAAGTAACATCCCAGTAAATGGCAATAACACGATGGCATATATAAATGCTACAGTTTTTAATCGATGTATTTTTTTTGAAATTGTAAACAAGGTGGTAGTAATTTGGAAAATTATTCCTAAAATTAGTCACAACTGTGTGTAAAGGAATCCGAATTAAAAAAAAAAAAAAATATCGATTAAAAACCAAACTTGTGTTCTTAGCTTGTGTATATATTATATATATTTCTTGTTAATTTCTATGTCTATGGATAGTCATTTTATTTACCAATTCTTTGTTCAAAAAAAATATAAATGCATGTTAATGTGAACCCATTTTATTTCTTCGGTTGTCATAGAAAATAATGTAATACACTTGCGCTCAAAACAAATTGACCGTTATATGTAAAGTAAATATAAAAAAAAAAAAAATTGATTTTATCTAATTATGTTTTAATGCTTAGGGACCAAACAACCCGTCTTATCATTAAAAATTGAAAAAAAAATACATATTATTAAACAAAAATAAGTTAAGAATATTAAATTAGCTATATATTATTGTATACCTATTTATTTCTGTGTATACCTTAGATGATATTATTTCATTTTCCTTGCCCGTCTGTGATTCTAGTCTTGTCGTTTTCTATGAAACCGGCCTCACAATATATTATTATTATTAGCTTACGATATCTATTGTTAATTTATTCCTTTACACAGGTGTTACCATAGTTATACAACTATGGTCTGTTATATTATATAAAAATGTATGTATTTCAAATTATAGTAGCATTTAATTTTTATCATTAATTGTATGGTGTATAATGGAAGAAAACTTTAAATTGTTAATAGAACTATCTTGTTTTTTTTATTATTGTACTTAATTTAACTAATTTTAATATGGTATACATTTTCATTTAATAATAGTTCTAAAATATACCGATGACGATAAACAAATCTTTAGGACTAGGTTAAGTTAAAATTGTATATTATATACCAATTGAAACAATATCATTATCGTTTACTGTACAAACCTGTTCTATCGATATTTGATGTTAGTTACAATAAATTTGTTTTTGTGATTAAAATACGTATACTGAAATTAGTGTTTGTTCTTTATCACATCATTTTAGCATTCAGTACTAATGAATGGTCATAATCACCCTAAGCAAGTATGAAAATTTAATATCAACTCCAATTGTAATACACAAGAAGAAATATAAAATACACATTATATTCCTATCTATGTATGGCTCACCCAGTCACCATATTCCATTCCCTTGATGTGGTGGTTCAAATAAATCATTGATTTCAAAAGTAAAAATATATTTCGTATGTCAATTTGAACTATAAAAAAAATTCAATAAAAATAATACTTATAAAGTTGTGAAATACTCATTTACACAATGTCGTATAATATCAAAATATTTTTTATTTTGTCACAACATTTCTGCAGGCAAAACTTAGTTATAAATAATAATTATATAATACCAAAAACCTTATAAAACAAAAATTAAAAAAAAAAAACAAAACAATTCATTTTATAGTGAATAGGTTAACATTCAAATGTTTAAAAATTAAATTATAATGACATTGATGTAGAACTGAAACTATTGTGATTGAGATGGCATTATGTATGGAATTGGTTCCTTACACTGTCAAATTAAGTTATATTGATTTTCTGTTCAGTTCTGTTTACAAATAGCAAGTTACATAAAACTGCAAAGTTTCTTAAAGTAATGTTATGTACAATCTATATGTATATATATATATAATATTAATAAAAAGTAATTTAAGATTGATATCACATACATTAGCATATTCTCCTTAAATTTAATATATTTTACTTTGTGATAGTAAGCGATTTATTTTATTAGATCATCATTTTTTTGACGTCGGGGTATACCCTCCTTGTATCCCATAACATTTTGCTTGTACATCATTTGGACCACCTCTATGAGCCTTTACTTCATTATTATATGCCTGAATACGGTTTTTTACTGGAGACCCACCTAGTGGAGAATCCTGTTTTAGCGTTTCAACATCATTGAACACAACCTGGGCACCTCCACCCATGGTTTGTATAATGTCAGCCTAACAAATTACAAATTAATCAATATTAGTTTTGTTGACAACTGTTATTATTAAAATAGGTATAAAGTACTTTATAGAGTTTAGCTTCTGGAATGCCTTGTTCATCTGCTCCTTGTGTTAATAAACAATATTTTGATGCGCCATTATTTGATACTGTTTTGGCATCCGTCAACTTTGTAATGGATTTGCGCTTCTTTAACTTGGGTTGCATGACAGTTTGCAAAGGAATAGGCACTGGGGGTTTGTGTTCGATCCAACGTTCATGTGGGTCACAAGATTTAGATCGTCTTGAACGTAAATATCTTAGTGTTGCTTGAGATGGCTAAATGTTAAATAATTATTATGTTCTATGAAGACAATTGAAAACATTTAATTTTAAAATAGTTAAGTTACCTCATTTTGTTTTGAATCGGGGGGTTTACCATTATTCACAACTGGTTCTATTTTGTTTAAGCTTTCATCAGACAGGGTTCTTTTCACAATACGCCTGGAAAAATGGCCAGGAATATTTTCTGTGCTTTCAACTATATTTTTGATGTGTCTTAATTTGCGTTTTTTATCTTGTAATTTTGCCTGGAAATCAAATAAATAATTAAAAAAAGGGGGCAAGTGGGCACCACTCTGCGTTACAGTAGGTGTCAAGTAGGTCACTGTAATGGATATGTTAAATTTTAATTCAATGATTTAAGACCATTGTATTTGAAAAACTATTTTGGCGAAGACGCCAGTCTATATTACTAAGTATATTTTATGATATAATTGCTATTAAATGAATTTATTTAACTATTAGATAATAGTAATACAGTAGGTGGAATTAATTATTGACAAAACATTTAGACTTGAATGTGTCATTGTGTGTATACACAAAAATAATATAGGTACTTTAAATGTTTCAAGTAATCTCAAATAATAATTTTAGATTACAATAAAATAATTGAAATTGTTTTTCTTTTTTATAATGCATATCTTATTATTTCGTACAAATTTAAACTTAAAAAATCTATGTGTAAAAAAAAACTGTATTTATATATTTTTTGGTTACAGTATGAACTACTCATTAGAAACCTTGTTTTAAATTTCCAATCCTTAGCTATAAAAATTAATAATTTTGTACATTTTTTTTCAAATTTTGAATTTTAAATGCTTATAAAAAAATTGTGTCTATGTATCTTTAACATTTTTTAACTGCAGTCTTCAATTTAAGCAACGTATGCTAATTAATAATAACTTTAGAAACTGGAAGACGATTTACGATTATAGATACTTAAAAATAAACAAAACATATTTATTAAAACTTATTATTTAAATTTAAATAATAATAAAAAAATCCATACAAACCTCAAACTCATTTTCTTGAACCTTCCATTTATCTTTGAATTCTCTGGACAACTGTTCTTGTTTTTTAACAATTTTTGTATTGTATTTTTGTTTTAATAGATCTTTATCAACTGAAACTTGATTTAACATGTTGTCTTTTGCATTTAACTAAAAATTAAAGAGTTAACAAAATTAATAATTATGGTTTTCTAACATTTTGACTAAATACATTTTTATTGGATTGTAATAGTGTTGTTAGCAAAAACTGTCCTTAATCTTGAATGGGTCAATGGGTCTTTTACTCTTTTTTAAGTAGGAGTATGGGAATAAAACAAGGTAAGACACCTGATCTATGTTACTTCTCTAAAGTCAACAGGTTAAGTACATTTATAATACCATTCCAGTATTTTTTTGAACTTACATCTGATTTTAATCTTTTGTTTTCACTATCCATAAATTCTAATTTTCTTTTTAATGATGCCATTTCATTTTCTAGTAGAAATGATTTGTTTTGATATTGCTTCACCTAAATGAAATAAAACATAATATTAATAATAACCATCAGTGTAAATAATAAGTTTGGTTATTAATACTTTATTGGTATCTTGGTCTCTCAGAATTTGCAATGAATTTATTTCTTGTTTAGCACCTGCATAATTGCTTTCTAAAAATACTATCTGTGATCGTATGTCATTACCTGTAAACAGAAAGTAATTAATTTAATTTTGTTTTTGTCATTACAAATATTTATATTTATTTAAATAAAAATAATAGATATATTTTAAATAAATTTTATCATACTCTGAGTAATCAACATTTCACGAAGTTCTTCTTTTTTTTTTATTCTCTGATCAAGAGCAGCAACTAATTGTTGTCTCTTTTCATCATCTAGTAAATCATCTACTTCTAAATCCGGCAATGGTGGCCCCAAATTTAAAAAACTGCAAAAAATACAGTAATAATTTTTTTGTTATACACACAATTAATTGAAATTACCCTCCAAAACAGTTTTCTTTTGATTCATAATTAATTTTATTATCTTGTGGAAATCTAGTGTCTTCCTCAATTACACACGGTATTCGGTTTATTGATTGAATCTAAAATTGTGATTATTTTAGGAACAGATATATTAGAACTAATATTAAATATTATCACATACATCAATGACTTTTCTTCTTCCTGGAGTCAAACCTATATCCATACGTAATGGGGTTGTTCTTTTAACTTGAACACTTCCAGACATTTCACCAAATTGTAGCACAGGCTGCACGTTGATAACAAAATGATTTAAATATATATTAAATAAAATTAATTTGGTTTTTATTTACCAAAAGCTCTGTATATTCAGACATAGGGTTAACACAAATTAGCATTCTGATTGAACCTGAACCTTCAAAGAAACTTTTGAACAGATGTGTAAGACGTGATGTTCTGTAAGGGATTTTCTCAGCAATATTCCTTAAATTGCTAGAAGACTGATTTTCGTACAATATCTTAAGACATTGTTTTAAATTTGATAGGGACTTATTTATTTCACCTGTAAAAATGTATAGTACAATTGATGTATATAATTAAATTTAAAGAATTCTTCTTTACCAGCTTCTTGAAGTCTTTGTCCAGTTGTCTTTGCTTTCCCAGCTCGTTCACTTCCAGCTAAATCTACTAATGACAGCTGACTCACAACTGTATATTTCTTATCTTGAATTATACTTACACCATCAGTGTCCAAAGGTGCCTATTATAGTATATTATAAATTATAATAGTGATATACAAGTACACATAATATTTAAAAATGTCTTAGGGTATTTAATATTTATAGAAACACAGTGATTATTATATTTTACAGTGTAAAAATCTTGATATTCTGAATTTACAATTCACAACATTTTCTATTTCTATATTTTTAAATAACTCACTTGTACAACTCTTATAGTAAAAACTGTATGACTACGACTGGAGTCCATGTTCAAAAAGGTTGGTGCAGTACGCTTTCTTAATTGACCTTTTCTTAACCATTCAAAAGCTTCATCTGCATTAAATACTTCTTGTTCATTTACTCCATGCACATACATATTTCCAAAAGCGTCTTCTCTTATTATTTTACTGTTTCTATTAAATGACCATATAAATTAAAACTAATTACAAACATAAAACTTATTATTTATTTACCGTCTTATTTCTCCATCAGATACATCTTCTAAAAGATCATAAACATAATTATGATATATTTCTACATAGCTTATAAAGACTGAATATGCTACATCTTGTTCTATATCCATAACTTTAAAATTAAATGGTATTCGATCTGCATCTCCATCTTTTCTAGAAATATTAAATTTTTTAAACATATTAAATATTTTTTTCAGGGTATACAAAAAATTTAATAATTCTTACTTTTTTGATGTTTTAGAAGGATTTTTAACATTGTTTTTGAAATCTTCAGATTTAAAAAACAAGGCGTCTTCCATACTATATACATCAAATCCATTAAGTTTATCAGGTTTAAAAGTAAACCTTCTAGCTTGGTAATTTTGAATAGAATTGAATATGACATCGAAGCATCTTCCAACTATACCACCATCTTCCTGATTACCAGTCATTGTGTATGATTTGCCACTACCTGATATTCCATATGCAAATATTAAACTACTCTTTCCCGTCAAAAGTTGTTCAATTAGTGGCAATCCCATATCTTGAAATACCACTTCTTGGGTCTCATATTCAGTGAATATTTTCTTGTAACTGAATTGCCCTTCTCTTGATATTCCTCTGTCATCTGGAGAGCAATATATTTGTATTTCAGTGTCAGATACAACTTTGATGCATGACGATTCTAAATTGGACTGAACAGGGCGAATTCGACAATAAACTTGAATAGGGTCTTTCGCATCATCATCTGCTCTATACTTTTTTTGAATTTTAGCTGGTTGGCTCCCAACTCTCTTCATTCTATTTCAATACACATCAACAAAATAATGTAGTTAAAATTGTTCATAAATTGTAAATAAAAGTTGTTGAACATAAAAAGTATATACTTTTATCATTTTACTAATTTACTATTACTTTCTTTTACTTTAAACTTATTATCAACAACCGTGGTTTTAACATCTAATTTTTTTATAACTTCCCATCATGCACAATGGTCTAACTTTACGAAATACTTTTAAAAGATAAAACTTATTCAATGTTGCAAACCGGAATGAGTAACCAACAAAATCGTTAAATAGGTTAGAAATAATTTTAAAATAGAACAACTTATTGTTTTTCTACTAAAAACGTTTGGTAAATAACAAAATGTTAACATGAATTATTGAAGTTAAATTCCGGAACAATTGGCCATCCATAAATATTTTATTTGGACACTGGAATGCTATATTAAAAACTGTTCTAGACACACCAGGACATATGGCAATCCAGATTCTTAAGGTACGTTTTCCCTGCAGCGTCTGGACACGGCGTCTAGCATCACTACCGGTCTGGACGTAGGTCGCGTCTAGACGACGCGTCAGACCCGGCCATGCTGTTCCACTGTTCCAGACGCTGCAGGGAAACCGTACCTTTACAGTTGAAATATCATTAGTATTGTATCTACTACAAAATAATCTATTATTATATAAAATATGTAACTTTTAAGAAACTACCTAGAATTAGGTATGTAACTTGAATTAATTTTTACTCAAATAAACAAAAAGGTTATTAAATATGGAATCAACACATTGCAAAAAGTCAACTTATTTATTCAGAATTCCTCGAAGTGTAGCAGAATATGCATATTATACATACAATCCAGGCCTGAGTAATCAATTATCATTGTTAAAATGCTCTTATTGTCAAGATATAGCAGTATAGGATGAATATTTTATACATATTAAAGTAAATACTAACTTTTTCTAGGTGACTGTGAACACTAAGTAAAAAACGAATATTTTAATATCATAACTTAACTTGTACAAAATGTTTAAAACGAATTATGTAATCGGTGCTTACTTACTTTGGTGTTGTTCATAAACTAATTTACATTTAAAAAAAACAATTTAGCTGTAAGAAACTAAAAAATTGTTGATGAACAAGCAATAAGTAATTAGTAAAATAAAAAAGACGAAAGACAAAACACTACGCAGAGGTGAGAATAGTGAGATTAATGATTATGAGGAAAAGAAACTAATAACGAATAACGACCGTTAAATTATCATGAATATTTTGACTTTGAAGTTTGATTGTCTCGAGCGATTCAGCCGATTTGAGATTTCAGCGCCCAGCGGTTGGCATTGTTCGGATTCCGGGCTGGTTCAGTGGTGACAACGAGTCGAAAACGAAAATACAGAAACACCGAAATGTATCAAGTACACTTCGAATGTGGTCAGCCCGATGAGATGTTGATACACAATGCGGTAATCGGGTTGTTCTTTTGTATGAGATATTATGATAAGAACATTGTTTGTTGATTAAAATTAAATGCGATATTTGTTGGTACTTTTATTTATTTACAACTGAATTGAACCGATTTAATTATTTCTCATAGTTACAGCCAGTTTTTCGAATAACGTAACAACCTACAGCACGGCCGTCTAGTGGACAAAAAGTGTCGTTCGACTGCAGAGGCCTCGTCGGCGACAATACTGATGTAAGTGTTTGATGTATTTGTTTTCATTCGTCGTGTACTTGCGTGTTTCAATGCCAATAGCAATCGAAGACCCAGACGCTGTGGGCTTGATAAGTTAACGTGCCACAGTATTGCTAAATCGTTTATATTATTTTATTGGTTTATCGCTGGGAGAAAATAGAACTTTTGACCTATATATTGTGTTATTGTCCAAAAATCCCTGTGCACCAAAGACAATCTCAGCCATGGCCGATAGCAGAGGGCTATAGAAAGACGATAATTTACTTTCGTCGTACGTGTTTATGTTTATATATTATGAATGTATGTTTTGATTAGGAGATTCATTTTTATACATACTGCATCTACTGATACTTGACTATGTCTCTGCTCATTTTAATATTAATTTGTATGTGATTGGAAAGGCAAATTACAAAAGTTGTATTCAATCTGCATATAATATTTTTGGTTTTTAATTTTTATGCATAGGTCATAGGATATAACCGAATCATATTATTATCTGTTCAATTTTCACATACTGAAAATACTTGATAACTGATAATTAATAATTAGATTGATATTATGATCACCAAATAAAGTTATTTTTAGATTTTCTTGATTTTAACCATAACATTGTTAAATGATACAATAATATATTTTTGTTTTAACATATTCCAACACAATTGAATAATGCTTATTTGTATATTAATAATCATTTTTATAGTTTTATAATATATTCTTTTTGTATGATGAAATATTTTAGTTTCCCTCCATAAATTTAATTATGGAGAATTGACTATTGAGTATTGATCTTTTACAAGATGCTATTTATTAATTTATTTCATATTTTTATATTAATTAGGATTTGTTTTGTATAGATTTTGTTCTAAAAGAGTAAATTGAATACAAAGACTCAAGATGAGTGATGATGACCGTGACATTGAGTTGGAGACTGCAGAAAAGCGTGCACACCATAATGCTTTGGAACGCAAAAGACGTGATCATATAAAAGACAGCTTTACGAGTCTTAGAGATTCAGTTCCATCTCTACAAGGTGAAAAAGTTGCTAGCCGCGCACAGATATTGAAAAAAGCAGCTGATTACATACAATTTATGAGACGCAAAAATGTTTCCCACCAACAAGACATTGATGATCTCAAGCGGCAGAATAATATTTTGGAATCTCAGATCAGAACGTTAGAAAGAGCTAAGGCTACTGGCAATTATGCTATGGAGTCTAGTGAATTAGCTTTAGACGTATCAGGATCAGAAAATTCTGATGTATCAGATGGCGAACTTCAAAAATCTAAAAGAAGACTAAAAAAGCAAAAGTTTGGTTATTAGATTTAATTTCTACTAATGTCTAATTTTGTACATATTTATTATGTATGAGGTAGGTTAATATTTAAATAGTATCTTATTTGGTACAAATTTTAAAATTAACATTTTAAGAAGAATCATGATTTTGTTTGTTATATATTTTTTTATATGAAACATCGTCTTGAGAATATTTACAGATAATTGTGAACAAAATAAAAAAAAACTATTTATAAATTGATTTTATTGCCACAGTTGATATTGTGGTTTTTCTTTAATTCATTTAAAAGAAAATTACTAAAAAGATGTATGTACAGTGTACACCCATAAATTACTAACATGCACCGTATCTGATGTAATTTCTGAATTTGACAATACACTTATCATAAATTCATAAGTGTTGGATAGAATAAAATTAGAACTCTGAAACTGTATTTTCAATATACATAAAATAAACGGTTTCAATTATTAATCATTACTCAACATTTCTTAATTTTCTATTAATTTCAATTTAGGTTTTCAGATTAGATATGAACTTATTTTATATAAAATTGTTATTATTTGCATTGCATGGTAAGTCAACCAAATACTTTAAATTTATAGTTTACAATGCTTACAATTGGTATAATTTTTGTTTTTGATAAATTAAAATGTCCTTATGTGTTGATAACTAGCTAGTTTTGTTATTTTATTTATGTACAAAAAGTTGCTATTCAAAAATATTTTTTTGCATACTTATAACTACAAAATACTTGAAGTGTAGATTAAACATTTTTTTTGTCCATTGTTATTTTTAATTATATCTAAGCTTTTATATTATGTATTATTAATAATACAATATGTTAGGCTGTTAGTTATTATTTTTGTTCTAAAATTGTATCACATTCATGATTACATAGATATATATATTAATCTTGTACAAATCGTAAACCTAAAATTTAAGTAGTTGGTTCAAAGTTTCAAACTCTAATGTTTTAATGAGCATATTATATTTGACAACTGTTATAAAATATAAAATAAACTTTGCAGTATATATAAATTAGCATAGTTTAGTTTCATAAAATCATATTAGTTCATACATGTCATGTAGTCATACCTTAATATTTTAAATAATTGTAATCACATGCTAAAATCAGTAAAATATGGACGATATGTTTTAAACATTTTTTGACTAAATTCTGATCATCCAATTATTATTATTTTTGTATAGTATTATTACCTGTATTATTCATATTAATTTTGAAAATTATAGCAGTTACCACCGCCCAATACACAGTATTGTAATTATAAGTCTATAAATTAAATCTATAGCCTATAAGTCTGTTGTAAAGTATTTGAATAATAAAGTATTCAACTACTTTTTTAAATTTTGAATTCTGTTTCAAATACTTTCAGCATCATGTCTTTTTAATAGTATTTTAATGGTAATTAATAATTACTTGATTTTTGTACTGAAATTTACATCTGTTTTAGATTTTCTTTTTATTAGTATGTGGGGTGTTTAAAACGTTTCCATATCGTTTGTTGTAACTATGTATTATAAATACTGAGTGTACTAAACTTTAAAAATCGAATATTTAAAGAAGGCTATATAGACATATAGTTCAATTTTTAAATGTTTGGTTTCACACACATAATGATATGAGTTAACAACTAGGACAAAGGGTAAAATGTCGAAATTGATCAATGTATTATCGATGGAGTCTGTGGAGCTACTATGATGAAAAAGACAATAAAATAAATGACTGATAATTACAATTAATTTTTCTCTAACTGTTGAGCTATAATAATTATATTACTTGAAGCTAATAAAAATAAAAATAAAATAATTACAATTAACAACACAATTATTCAATAATTAAATTTCTACTTATTCAACTCATTTACTTATGTAATCACACTGAATGTTATTTATACACGGTATTTTTTTTAGTCTTCATTCATTAAATTTTTTAAAAAAAGATAGAAAAAAGCGCTGCAGTTATTTTTTAATGGTATTTTTTACAGCTCTGATTTTGTTTGTCTCCTGATACGGTGATACGAATTCTGAACAAATTCATATTTCTATGTTAACATGACCGTCGCCCACATACTTTTAAAGGGGCGTTATGTCGGTAGTTAAGACACTGTTGTAACTTATAATACTATAAACCCGCCCAGTGGAGGGCGTGGTGAACATTTTTTTACCTTTGAAGGCTTGAGGCCAACATAACTCGAGACACCCACTCGCAGTCACCACATTTTTATAATAAAACAACACATGCATAATGCATTTTTGACTAAAAAAAAAGAGCTAAAATATTTTGAAATGTTTAACATGTCTAGTAAATGTTGATATATTTGAGAAAAATGGCAAGACCCATAGAAAAAATATTGAGACTTATATAAGTCTCAATAATAATAGTTATTTTTTTGTCGCTACTCGCTGCTGTATAAATATTCTCTTTTTCTAGTGGTTTATTGTTGGTTTTTCCCAATCATGAAGAAAAGTACTGATGGGAACTTCTTACTTTCAATCCCCCAATAGTACCAACCTTATATCTCATTTTCTACCAGAAACCAGTAACCACCTTCAAAGTTGAAGATAAAAGCATATGTTTTGATATAAAACAAATAAAACATAATGACATACTAACAAATGTATATAATGATTATAATGTACTATACATTGTTGACCAGTATGGCAATATCTAAAATAGTTAGGTACCTACAGGCTACGGTTATTCTCCGATTGATTAGTGGTTAGATAGGTTAGATACTCAAGATACATACAAAATTACAAAACACCAGCTCTCGAATTGTGAACAATTTAGTAGCTGGTTACCTGTATGGATTTCACGGGTACTGGATTATTAAGGGTTATTTAAGGGTGTTACGGCCTTCTGGGTTCTGATTAATTCGGGTGCAAAGCCCTGCCCACAATCCGATCATGAATTTGTATTTGTATTTTAATTTAACAAATGTTACAGAATAATATAATAACAAATAATGTACCAAATAATTTAATTAGTAGCTTACCTCTCTACGCAATCACAGCTTACCTGACGCCATTCAAATTCAATCCTTATTTTCAAAGGTATCATATTTTGTTTTAATTAGAAAGAAAAACGGTCTAATTTAAAATATTGATGGATCACCGTATTTATAATGCCCTCCACAACTCCACCGTGCTCTCATACGCAGGGGCGCCGATGTATTTTTAAACGCCTATGACAATTTTATTTTGAGTCAATACATTCACCCACTCATTAACAAAAATAACCCTCTTTAAAACAATATCGAACAGCGATTCTTTAACTGTGCACAACAAATACATTCGAGGGGCCCCACAGCACATTTGTTAATTTTAAAGTTTTAATATTTTAAGCCACCCACCCACTTATTTACTCATGACATTTGTCATAGGAGAAATCAACTTCCGGCGCCCCTTCACATACATATTGCACGGGAGAAAATAAATTTTAAATTGCTTGAACGAATAATAATAAATCATTATTTTCAAGTCTGTAGAATTTACCATTCAGTAGGTTAGTAGGTATAGTGGTAGGTGGTTTATATAGTGGCCTAGCTGCTACACCTGCACTCGGCATGCCTAAAAATTTGACAACACAATTACCAATAAGTATTAAAATTAAAATAAAGTACACAGTTATAATGGTTTGAATATTTATTACCATTTTTGTTTTATTTAATACGTACAATAATACATAAATACCTAATAAATACTTTAAGTATAATGATACGATTTATAATATTTATCAGCATCAATATTATGATTAAATTTTTCAAAGAACAAAAACAATTTAAATTCCATTATTGATATGTTTACGAGGGACTTGATATGTATTAAGTTGCACATGGTTATTGGCGAATTCACAGTAAACTTGTCTTGTACATCGTTACATAATAATATGCGTCAATCATATATTATAATATAAAAATTGCATTAAAACTATGTTGAAGTAAATATACACGTAAGAAGATAACATGCTGTATAGTGAAAACTAATGCACATACATGATTTAGTACACTATAGGTATTCAGTATTGTGTTATTTACCTACCTATGTACGCAATAATAAATAAATCATATTATGTTAATTATACCTGCATCATAATAATAAAAATTAATATTATCACACTTACACTAATTTCGGTGCATTTAGGTTAATCTTACACATCACAGCAGGGAGCATTATCTTATTGCCTATAATATAATATACCTAATGTACCTATTATTATTTAATATAGAAAGAGTTTAATTTTAAAACAAAAATAAATATCTTTAGCAATATAAATTCGCCTCTAACCATGGTAGAATATATATAGGTTTAACAAACAATATTATATGCATATAATATATTGTATAGTAATAATGCTTTGGCGTATATATCACAATATTAAAAATAATTAAACAAAATAATAATATTACTTAAATGTTACCGTTAATAATAAATATAATGATATATTAAAAAACACATAAAACTTTTAAATTTTATAACAATAAGAATATTAAAATTAGTCAAAATACTATTTAGGACGTTTAAATCACATTTTGTAATTGGGTTAAGACCGTTTATTCATATTTTATATTTTATTTTAACATTCAAAGTACTTGTAATAATTGACGAACAGATGGGGGAAACGAACGTTAAAACTTTCAGTAGGTAGGTACTTTTAATTCTAACTTTTAACTAGGCAATTTATTGGCTATTTTCAAATTGTTATTTTATTTAGCAAGGTACCCACAATATGTTATGTTTTAGTTGAAATGATACATTTTTGTTACGCGTGTCATTATTATTCAGAATCATCAGAATCATAATATATAAAGAGAAAGAACATTTGTGATCCACGAATCAGTGATTATTTTCAAAATAGTTAAGAAGGTTAATTTGTTTTTTATTTTTTTTATCACTATAAAATCTCTTAAAGGTTTCTATTTTTATTATTTTTAAAAACAGTGTATACCGATTGTAGCAACTTTAGTAATAATCAAATTTTTAAAATAGAAACATATTTTTGATTTTGTATTTTTAAAGAAAATTATCAGTGTTAAGCAAATATTGAAAATTGAACAAGTAATTAATTATTTTTTAAGCATTACTTTTACAATTGGAGTGGAATGGCGTGCAAGGCCACCTTAGATGTTTGTACACTTCTTAGCTCATCTAATAATAACTTTCAATGATTGTAAATAAAATACTAAGTAAATTGGTTCAGTAAACGATATTTTACACCGACATTTTCAAAAAATATATTCTGCTCGAGATCAATAAATCACAAATTCACAAATATAGGTCATTCAAAAAATGTAAAAAAAAAATCGCTTTGATAAAAAAATAGTAAAACATTTGAAATTACTAAACTCAAATTTACTTAACTCTGTTCATGGCAGAAATGTCCTCCTGTACTTATGTTTTATAATGATTACAGTGAAGCGGAAAGCTATAACTATATACCTATATTATTATACTTGAAGTCTTGAAATCACTACGGCCCATCCCGCGTGTACTCGTGGGTACTTATTAGGTACCTACTTACCTTACCCATAGCCTCGACGAAATAAAGTTTATTTAGTCTTGTCCTATACAATTTATATTATCTGTCACCTGAAATACGTTCCTACTTCCTACAAGTAATCTTATCATGATGACGCTTATTGATTATTATCATGCAAGTTTAATAAGTTTGTGTAAAGAAATAACTTTGACGACTCGTCGATAAAATAATACTATTATACTTAGGCAACATGACAATTTTGTATTTATAAGAGGACGCCACAACCGCATTAATTGTTGTCTCCGTCTTACAAGCGTACAACTAAGTGAATTTGTCAATTTATGGTTAGTTTAAATTTTGTGTAATAAGTTTTAATATTAGAGTGAATTGACGTACTTACTATAAAACCTAAAGATATGAACATTATCTGTGTTTTTATCATGGGTTTTTACGATATTATACTTTATTTTTTTATTATTTTTTTTTTTTGATATGTTGTACATTTGTATAAGATACACGTGCTGGTGTGGCGTCCTCTTGAGTAGAGGTACTTATACGTTATATTAAATTCCATTTAAATTAATTTATAAAAACAATAGTCGTCAAAATTCTTACATAGTTGTAGGTACATTAATAATTAATATATTACTATCCATTTTGTTGTTGTCACATACTACATACAGCAAACGTAATGTGGCTTGGTGTGTAGCGGTCGTACGCTCTAATTCGGAAACGCTCTAAGTGTACGTACTAGCCGGTGTTGCTAGCTCCCGGATGGGTGACTATCCGGGTTTTTTGCAAAAAATCCTTGCCACACATACACAAAGTGTTCTGACCAACCGTTCCCCACCCCACAATAATAAAACCTACCAAAAACACCTACAAACAGCTAATAACCAAAGTTGCCATGCTTAAGATCAATAAAAAAAAAAAAATAATTATCATTTTCTTAAACCAATAGACACAGAAATTTAAACTTTTGAATAAATCGACTCTACACGGAAATCTCAATTCAGTTAGATTTTTAGTTCATAATAAAAGTAATATCGATATTAATAATTCATAATTATAATATAAAAATAAAGTTGTACATTTGAATACTTTTTTCCTTCCCCCATCTAGTTATCAATTGAATTACATAAAATATTGAAATATATTTATTTTCCTTGAAGTGTATAATACTTAATTGTTGTAGGTGTACTAATATACATTATATTTGGAATAATTATAGTTTTCTGAGTAAGTCCCGCTGACCTCCGAAATACGTTATTGAACGTATTTAAATGAAACAGATTTTAGAGTAGAAATACTATATTGAATATTATTGAACTTTACCTACCTCGGAACCAGTTTGTTAAAGTATTCTTTAGATACGTAGGAACCTAAAATAGTCGCATAATGACATACCTACATTGAACTTCTATGGCGTAAACACTAGGATGACAAAACGTTCCTTCACAATTTAGATACTTCAAATCAATTGTATTAACGTCGTGCATGATAAAATGTGTAAACCGAGGTCGTCGTTATAATATTATTCAAAAATAAATATTTTATATCGTGTTGAGTGTATAATAAAAATGTGTTATATTATAATGGTAAATTGGTAACTAAACGATTTGATTACACAGCCTATTACATAATACATTTACTACATTATCATTTGTTTGAAAACCCAAATAAATTATATTGTATTAGAATAAATGTCATTCAAAGTTATTTAATACACTATGTAGTATTTAATGGAGGCCCTTATTTTTGCAGTAATAGTTAGATTTATTTCTAAAACACAATTTGTTATAAGTGGTTTAAAAATAATTTTGTACTATAAAAAAAAATAGGTACGACTTTTAATTATTACTTTGGACCAAACTTACAGGTCATAATATGCAGTTTACTTAACAGTGTTTTCGAATTTTACTTAGTAATATCGCGAAGAATATCACAATAATTTGATCTACCTAAATTATAGCATTATAAATTCTGTGTGCATTTAAAAAGGGAAGTTTCATTTTAGTAATTGAAAATATTTTTAATAGTTATAATAACATTTTGTGTTGGTTGTTGGATAGTTGAATGTTGTTTGAAATACATTTATTCAATTAATCAGAATCTCATTGTGACATTCAAGACATTATTTTACTCAAATTGCATCAGCCTTTGGAATGAATATTATTTTATAAACGTCAACGCAAATTAATTGAAAAAATCGTAATTAGATTTTTAAATACGACGCAATATATTTTTGATAGCTTTTGGAATAATTGATATAGATTACCATTTTAGTCTTGTACAGCATAAAAGTTGTTCAAACTCTCCCTAAAATATTTATATGGAATAAAATGTAATATTTTTGTTGGAGAAGTTTAGATTTTTTTGTAATTTAAAATTTCAAACAACAGTAAATCCTAAATCTTTCAAATGGTTATGAAATATTGCTTAGTCCAAAATATAAAATAATATGTAAAAAAAGTTCACTCTTTATACATCATTCGTGTAATAAATAAGCTAACACAAATTCATTCGTTATTTTCGTTATATTCGTGAAATGAATATGGATTTCGTAAAAGTGTACTATAGGTAGGTATTTAAAATTCAATAATAGTTAATGATTGGTTATTTAAAATTAATTGTGGAACGTTGAATCGAGCGTACTAGTTTATCCGTGTATATAAGAATTTACCTAACTATTTTATTTTAAATACATTATGTTAACCTGTGATGAAGTTCAAGAATTGGAATTTAATATTTATAGGGGAAATGTATAAATATCTTGAATAATATAGCACGTTTAATATTATTGAACTTAATATATATTTAAACTAATTACGAACATAAAGAAGACACGGGAGAGAATCTGAGAGTTCGTCAGAATCACCATAATTTTCCAAGTATCAATAAATTCTCAAAGCACTTCTGAAATCATTTCGAAGAATACAGAGGAAGTATATTAATGAAACACTTATTTTTAATAACATAAAAAATGCCTTATAATTCATAAAATGTATAAATTAATTAAGTCGATGATTTATACTCATTACTAGTAGGTAGAATCTAATCCATAATTTAGGAAGGAAAATATTTCGAACTGGAAATTGACTATTTGAGTTTTTTTAAATCTTCTGTAAATGATATGGTATATGGTCTGTAAACTATGAAGACAAATTTGTGAATTATGAATATTTTGTTTTGAATATGGTACATACAGTGAAAAGTTTCTAATGAGAAGGGATTGGCTTGCTTAAATACTAAAGTGAGCACTGAGCTTATAGATAAATAGTACACTCAAAAAGTTAAAAATTCATGCTACCGGTTTAATTATTTGGTAGGTAGGTACTTGAATGTTTTATAGATGTATTTAAATATTGAGGATGGGAATTGAAATTAAGTTTGAGAAGCGATTTTATTTTATGTTAAAATTGAAGATCGATGTAAAAATAATTTATGACATTTCCGTTATTTCCGTTCAAATGATAAAAATTAAAAAATTAAAATACATTATAAATAATAATGTACATGTTTTTTATGTGTTAGTTATAAAGCTATACAGTATGGTTAGTATACTCGTCGTTGGAACAAATGGGTAAGAAATAAATTGTTAAATTTAAAAGCCATTATTGTCACATTTTATAAACGATCCTAAACAAAATTACTTTTACAGCCTTTCCGCTAGAAAAAAAATGTGGAGAACTTGTACATTTTTCAGAAATGATTTATTATTAATAACTATTGAGTCTATAAAAGTGTATGTTACAGTGGAATTCTAAACCTCTGCGAAAATAGATTTATTTTAATTTAAATAAAGTTAGTGTAAATACGAGTAATAACAATTTATGGTAATGTTTAATACCAGTTTCAATTGTATACTCGTGATGAATTTTTGATTAAAAAGGGTTTTTTAAAATAAATCTGAATTTATCGACGACCAACAATCAAAATCGATAGGAGTATAAAATATTTTCTTGTGTCATCTATGGCCTATGCGCAACCCCTATAGCTTTATAGCTTTGGTTTATTTTATTGATACTCAAATACGGAATTCTATCAGAATAATATTTTTATGAATAATAGTATTAGAAAAGGCTTTTATTAAACGTTAACTAACAGCGTCTACTAATTTTCGTAGTGTCACGTCGTTGTACTCACTGCAGTTGCGTGGTAAGAATATCTTAAACTTGAGGGCAAAGCATTTAATTACACCCATTCGATCACGCGTGTTGCTTAGTGATTGGACATTTTTGGGGAGGGTTAAGAGCTCAGCATAAATAAAACAAGAGTGACCAAAGTTAATATGTAAGTAGGAATTAGTATACACTAAGTGCTGAGTCAATTTCCTCGACGAAATAATCGTGTATCATGTCATTGCGTCGTATAGTGGACAGTTTATCCACTTGATTGGGATCGGATTTAGAAACATATTGAATAGGTTACACACAATCTGACATTCGGGCGAGAAAGTACATTAAAATACCGAAATACGTTTCACAACATTGTATTAATTATATACAATTAATTCATTAAGTAATATCCATTAAAAAAAAAAAATAAACTGTTAATAGAATTTAATTAATAACAATTAAATATTCGTACTCATTTGACGAAAATAATTTTTCTATCGAGGCTATAATACTGTTTGTAATCTAATACGCTAATGGTTGTATCCAAAAACCGAACACTTATGATTTTGACTCTAGAAAGGTCAATTGACAAAAACTGCACACTTTATCGGCTCATTGTCTAACAGAATACCGCACATTTTTTTAGTCTACAGACCAGATGTGTTCTGAACGTCAAAAACTTTTCAAACTTTACCAAATACTTTAATAGAAGCGAGCACTTAATTTTATTTCAAATTTATTGAGATATTCTATCCACTCAAAATGAAAAAAATTCTTATGTTTACAAATAAGATGATATTTTTATTGTAACATATTATAAAAAAAATATAGAATTCTATAATGTGATTTTTGTGAAGAGTACTTAGCTGGCTGTAATTAATTTAATATATATTTTTTCATTAAAATAAATATATAAACAATAAAATTACGTTTAAAAATATACCTATACATTTTTAAATAAATATAAAACTTTTGGTTTTCAGATACAACAATTTTGAGAAAATTCTCAGTGTTGTCCTGTATTTAATCTAAACTCTAAAGTGTGTGGTTTTTGGATTCAACGACGCTAATATATTTTGGTGTATTTGGCTAATGTAGTTCGTCAAGTCATATAAATTTTAATTTTAAAAAATAACATATTTTTAGTAGGTACATTTGTCTTGTTAAGCCTTACTTAATACCCTCTCGATAAATTTAAAATAATTACTTATGTTTATTAGGTGCCAGATTTAAAATAATATAATTATGTATAGGTATATTTATATATTAAGTATCTAAGAACTATGTATTATTAATAGTTTATATAATTGTAATATTTTAAACATTATGTTTGTAGTGATCAAATATATTAAGTACATTTGTTAATAACCGTTTATGTATGGAAAAATTAATGAATTTGATTTTTAATTATTTTATTGACATAGTTAAACGAGAAAAAGAGTTTAGTAGGTACAAATATGCTATTATTATAAAACGATGTCAGCCCAGTGATTTTTCAAATATGGTGGATAGAGGAATATTTTGTGGAGAGGTAATTTTTTAATCTCGTTAAATGTTAGTAGAGATGATAAAACATGTATAAGATAAAGAATTAAATGAAATACCTATAAAATTAGTGAATGCGTGTGCACACATAATGCGTGAGCGTCAAGCATCAAATAGAGTTTGTAAAGAACACTCAGATATGTTTTTAAATAGTGCGATTTGTTATCAGCTTAACTAAAATCTTTCATAATTTTGGCGTATTATATTCATTATGTTTATGATATACTATAATTATTATTATTATAAATTCTAAAATCTTAATGTAATAGGTAACAGTAGCTACCTATGGGCTGTGATTCTCATAAAGAAAAACGAGGTATTCTTGGCATGTTTCTTTTAAGAGACACAAAAACGAATAACGATGCACACCAGAACATTAAAATACCAAAATGGAATGCAATTGTTGAATAAATTACATATTACTTACCTTTACGATGTTGTCATCGTCACTATGTAAAAATTTGCAAACTGCATGTCTCATTCTATTAAAAACAGGTTGAATACACATACCTACACCACTACAGGGATGGGCACTTATCATTCACGAGGATTTTCATAAATTTGTCATAGTTCATTAAAAATACCTGTTTAATACAGGTATACCTTGTGTTTTTTAGTTTGTCCATCCCTGCGTGTATTTAAGAAACAACCAAAGCTATAGTACCGTCAAAGTATAATAAATAGGATTTAGGTGATGTGATATTTATGGTAAATTAGGGTTAAACACAAACTCGGGTAGAACAGGCACATGCAATGTTGGGGTAAATAAATACAAATGATAATAATAAACACAAAAGTGTTGTAAGGTTTGTTTTTTTTTCATAAAAAGTCGTGTATAATTTTAATAAACTATCGTGTATAATTTTAATAAAAATGAATATTTTGTATCTTTTTTTTAAAAATTCATTTATAGTGTATTATTATCTAAAAAAAGGCCGTGGAAACGATAAAAACACATGCGGAAGCATAGGTTGAACAATAAAATTTAGTAATAAATATAATAGAATTAATGGTATAATAATAGTAGTAGTAATAATAATAATTATAGTAATAATAGTAATAGTAATAATAATATTTACAAGTTCTATTATTGACGATTAAAATAAACACACAATGGCTTATTGTGGTCTCATTCACAGATCTGATTGACCACAGATAAAGAGTTTAAAAAAAAAAAACCAATAAATTAATATACAACCCGTACGAAAATACATCAACATGACACATGCTTGGTAACAACAACTATTGTAGGAACTTGGTAGTATTAAAATTTAAAATGAAATCATAATGTAATGAGCACATAAAAGAGGAAAACGTGGTTAATATAATTTAATAGACTTTTGAAATGTTTACCGGTGTAACATCAGTAGTAGTACGCCAAAAAGCGTATCGTTTTCCAGGCCTCCATTTTATCCTGTAAATTATTTTTGTTGTTGTTTGCGCGCATGTAATGCGAACAATTTTTATAAGTACCTTAAACAAGTTTCTGGGGAAAATATTATTTTTCAATCAAACCTATAGAAGGAGAGTTATTTTATTAAATTATGGTTTTTGAATTTAAATTGTCGTAGGCGTTTTATCAAGTTATTATTTTAAATTACATTTTGGATTAGCGTCCTCTTGCCCATCGTAGAAGAGCGTCAGCCAGTATGTCCAAATGAGCTTTAGTCTGAAAAAAAGTTTAACATTTTTAAAATATTTTATTTTGATAATATAGTAATAATGTTTCCGACTCAATATCTTGAATAGAAATTATTGCTTTCTATAAAGGCACTAGAAATAGTTTATCACAAAATAAAAGTGAGTGAAAAAAATATGGGTATGAAATTATGTTATTTCGTTTGTAAACTTTATTTAACTCTGAAACTTAATTTGTATGTTTTTATTGATCGAATATTTTCATTGTATTTTTCTATGAATAACTATTTATTTATAAATCAAATAGTGTACATAACTTTATATTATTTTTAATTTGTATGTATAAAATATAAATGGTAAAGTATTTGTAATTTATAAAAGCTTAAAAAAAAATATATTGCATTTTTTTTATGTTAAAATTGAAGGGATTTGACAAAAACTCTTTTATTCAAACGATTCTAAGTATTTTTCTCATATTGAAGTATGTTCGAAATTCACAACTTAGGTAATTAAGTTATTTTAGCGTCAAAATGGAGCTTTCTTAAATTGATTAATGTGAAAGTGTCTTACCCTCTCCCTCCCAAAACAAATTGCATTCGATCAAGCTTGTAATTATTATTTTTATTCTTACTGTTTTGAAGAAGAAACAATTCTTTCGATCTTCGTCGTCGCCATTTGGACAGTCAATGTATCCGTCACACAAGACGTGATCGTCTATGCACCTGAACCGTCCTTCCTTGTCTGGAGAGGGACAAGCAAACCGTTCGAATCCATCTTCAGTGGGCGGACACTCTGTAATATATTTTCATTTTTGTAATTACGTTCCGATGTTAGAATCGTTAAAACTATTTTGTAGCCATACTTGTAAATTACAGGGATTTTCAAAACGGTGGGAACTTATATAACAATTATATAGCAATTAAAATCTTCGACATTTCTCTAAAACTAAATTTGGTAAATTCTGGTGTATAATATATATTATATCATTATATAATGTAATATACATCAGTACATAATACATGTTAAAGTATTTTACACATAGTATTTCTTTTTTCTAAACTGCACATTTCTCAGTGTGAAAAGGTCAATTTATATTCATTTTGTTTTGGTCTTATACTTTAATTTAGTCCCAAGGGTAGTGTAGTCTGTGGATACTTCTTTACTCTTTAAGGTCAAATCCCGGTTGTCACAGAAGTGTTATATTGTTTTCACAGTACAGTACACAGCACATACATATATAATTATGGTAAATTTAAAGATATTTTCAGAATAAAATAACAAAATACATTCTATTTAAGACATTATATTAAGACATTAAAGACATATAATTATTTGTTTGCTTCATTATTATAATTTGTTATATGCAAAATATAAATAATACATCAATTACCATGAGTTTCAATAATGTTAAAAGATTTTTTACACGTACATTTTATCAAAGTAAAGTAATAGATTTGCATTTATATTTTTTAATTTTGTTGGATTGAACTTTTGGAATTGTTAAATGTAGGACGGTAGGTACCTACCTACTTATATGTTTAAGTTTGTTATGGTTGTTTTGTAAATACAACCGTTTTTCGTAATATATTTAGGTTCTATTCAAAGGATGCACGTATTCGACCACAATATTTTCGTCAAGAACGCTTTTTTGTTTCAAACTAAAGCTTTTGTATGCATAATACATTAGGTATACGTCTTGAAATTTGCAACACAAACAAGTCAAAACAACAACCTATAGGTAAACCTAATGTTTATACTGTGGGTTAGGTACAACAATGTGGGTAGTAGCAACTAGCGCATATAAAGACAATAATAATACAATCAATAATCAGTTAGTGTTTTGAGGTTAGTCATAATGACAAGGGAAATAATTATACCGTAATTGGTCGCGTGTAAACGCTTTACGTGGGTTTCGCGGTTTACGCGTACAATATATAACCGACGGACGACGGAAAAGAAAGAAAGCAAACAATTTGATTCCTGTTGTGAGCGAATTGCGAACGCTGCGAGGCGATTTCGATAACGGCTGGACGGACGGATGGAAATCGCTAACCTCTGCAACATCGAGTGACGACGACTGCAGCGGTGGGCGGAGCGTCAACGCCGGGAAAAGCGAAGATCTACTACTAATACCTGCCAAAAAAGGTTCGAACGGGCAAACGATTTATGTCCGAGTCTTGCGAAATATACTATCATTAACGCTTGATTCACGCCAAACGTTTAGTAACTGTTTAGCGGCAATTATATTACAGACCTACCGCCTACGATTATTTACGCGTTGCACTAACGTTTTACTATAATACGGTGCGACGAGTATTTTTATTTTTTTTTCCACTAATGGAACCTCATTAAATTTCATTCAATTTTAAGACGTTTGAAAAAAAACGTTTTATTTATCCTATAGCTTTGACAGTCGTAACTAACTAAATATACAAGGGTGAGTCATTTTTTTTGTGCTATGATGTTGTATTTTTCATAATTTTTTAATGACGTACCTATATCATATTATAGCTTAGAACCTACGTAAAAAAGATGCCCTGATTGGTTAGGTTGGCCACCTTTGCTACAACGAATAGCCAATAAAAAGCTATACAAGGCTTTATATTTTTATTCTTTTGCGTTTTGCTCTTTTTATTTTGATAATACCAATTTGAAGTTATAATAATAAGATAGGGTATCAACCAATCCACCCACACAAGTTGATTCATAATGTAATATAAAAAAACTGAATTAATGATCAATGTAAGATATAAAAAACTTTAAAACTATATTTTTGTTTGCAGTACTTGATATACAAGAAACTACTGAATATTTTTGTTCTTTTATGAAGTTGTTATTTATAATAATTTAACGATTTATTATTAAAAAAAGGGAGAAAGTAGGTAACTACTCTGCTGTAGAGTAAGTGTTGAGATTACATCGTTATAGAGCAAATCACTGTAATGTATGTGTTAAATTTGAATTCAATGATAAATCATTGGATACGAAAAACAAATCCGAGCGAAGACGATCTGTAAGCCTATATAACTATAAGCACCTACATTTAATGATATTGTTGTATTGCTATTATAATAAATTGTTTAATTCATCAAATTTCATCAATCATTTCGAATTTTTGCAGTTCGCAGGCAACCGTTACGACGATAGCACGTATGCCGATTACGTCCAATTCGCTTATCATGCGATATCGTTCATGTGTTTCTCCAATCGCCTTTCATGTAATTTTGTTCTCAAATAATATGATGCCTAACACTGGCTCATCACCACGGAAGTCTTCTTCTAAACGACACCTTTTAAATTCAAGTCTATCTCCCTGAGCAGAGGGGAAGAAAACCAAGCAATTCGTCTCACCAAACAAGTGTGCCATTCTGTCCTAAGAACCCAATGAGTTTGTATCCCTTCCATCTCATACTATATTAATCAGGACGACTGCCCAAACTCACCATCTACTAGTCTAGTACCAATTCCAAACAAATCACTTTTCATCGCTCCACCCATTTATGTAAATAGTGGTTACGATTATTCTACTCTCACAAAACATTTATTAGAACTCGTTCAGCCACCATGCATTTATTTTAAATCTACTTCAAAATATCTGATCATCCGCACTGACAATGCACCAAATTACAATTTGGTCTTCGAATATTTAATGGCCAGCGAGTTGATAACATTCCATACAAGCATTTATCAAGCTCAAATAGCAAAGTTATACAGCGTATACACATATCAGATACCTTCACCCCACCACAAGTACACAAGACATACAATCTAGTTTAATAAACGAAAGTCATGAAGAAATTCGAGTTACTAATATCATAAATCGTTTCACCAAAGCGAACCTGCCACTATTTAGAGCCGATATAACTATCGCCGATAAAAACAGCGACATACTAAAATTAGATTCGATTCTCCATACAAAAATAAAATTTGGAACTCCCAAGGAAAAATTATACTCCTCCTCAATGCCAAAACTGCCAAGCATATTTCCACATGGCAAATTACTGCAGTCGACGCAACCCACGCTGTGTCAAATTCGGTGAAGGTCATGATTCCAGGGAATGCTAGAAATCACCGTCAGAACCGCCAAGTGCGCTTTCTGCTCAGGTCCACAGACATCGTCGTATAAGGGATGCCCGTCTAACAAAAAAATCATGTCAAAACATGAGAAACATAAAGCCGGGAAAAGTAGCAACCATCTCACTTAACCATCTGTCGTTCTATCCGATACAAACGAATGTCGACCTAAGCTCTAAGTCGAATTAATGAAAACCTATATACGCCAACGTAAGTGTTCCAGAAATTAATGGTCCTCCATCCGATCAATCAACACGATTAATCTCAACAACATTTCTCAAAGAACTTAAGTCCATTTTGAACCCATTATTAATAGCGTTAACAACAATTATAAATAAATTCCCACTTCCCGTCATTACCACTCCATAATATCACTTTTTTATAATCTTATATATTCCAATACCTTCATTAATCTATCAATATACTAATATTGTTTTTGTTTTATTCTGTATCTGTCTTAATAATAATTATTATAATATTTTTATATAAACTTTATGTTACATAATTGTAATTGTCAAGCTATCATAGTCTTCAAAGTAGAAGCTAATAAAAAAAAAAAAAATTGAATTAGGATATTTTATTTAGTAAAATGTTGGAAAATAAAACTAGGTGCATTAATTATTTACATTATTAAAAAATATTTTATAAAAAACAACGTACCATACCTCTCAATACGAGTACTGAATAAATAATGCGGTAATCTACTGTTTTGAAAACGTTCATTGTTCATATTATTAGTTTAATATTAAATATTACGAGTAACCAAGTATTAAGATCGTTAAAAATTAATTTTGATCGATATTGTTTTCGGCTTAGTTTTTATGATTATAAAATATTATGTATCATTATTTTTTTACATTTAATGAAAATTGTGTAAATGTTTAAGTAAATGTTTTACATTTGTAGCATTACTAAAATAAGTTTTTATTTCTATTGAATAAAAACGATTACATTCAAAAGATTTTGTTTTCATATAATTTTATTGTGACCGTAGAAAGCAATCTTAGTTGTATTATGTAAGGGGAGTATTAACGCAATGGATTCGAGTACATGTAATTCTAAGAATTGTCTTTCATTTTAGAAGGAGTGTATGTTGAGACTCAAGTGTGCTAAGACCCTTTATACTTTTCATACTAAAGGTAGGATAATACGTACATCTCTTCAAAGCTTATAGTCCCATAAAATGTGGGGGATTTTCCCCTGGGATTTAGCTTACCATAATACCAAGGATACCGTATTTTTTCTGTTTTTTTTCTTAACCAAATAGTAAATACCATTATGTTAATCGTAAATAAATGCACATACCCTATTCCTTTCACCTGTAACAATATGACTCTTGTACGTGGTGGGCGATAAGTTCATACACACACACATATATGTATGTATATTATATTATATACAGAATACAGAGTGATTTACCAGCACGCGCATCCACATTTTTCCTTTAATAATGAATTTATTCAAATTCTTGTTTTTGGAATTTTTAAATACTCTTAAAGACCATATTTTAAAATGTTGAGATTTTTTGTATTACTTAAGGTCTTGTGCCGATACAAACTTCTATTTTTCAAAAGAAAATCCTCCTTTTTACTGTAAGTTATTTAGTGTATCATTTTCCCGAAAACTTTGATGTACCTAATTCAAAATAAATTCGAACTTACAGTTTCTCAGTTACTAAAATTTTTATAAAAATTATTTTTACAAAAATATTGAATAAATGTAATATTGAATCTAAAATTTGTTTATACTTGGATCACGTTTACAAATTATTGATGTTGATGGATTAATATTAGTTATTAATTAATAATTACTAACATTTTCAAATCACCATAGCCTCCAAATCTTTCAAACCTATCATTATGGACCTATTATCTTCAGTACACAAAGTTATAAATGTAATTCAAAACTACTCGTTCGAATTTTGATTTTGTTGTGTTACAATTTTTAGAAAAATTATTTGCTAAATAATTTACAATAAAAAATTAGAGTTGTAATTTAAAAAACAAAAATTTGTATCTTTACAAAATAAAACTTACATCTAATCATACTTCTTAAACTGTAAAAAAATCTCAATAATTTTAAAATATGGTCTTTAATAGCTTATTAAAAATTTCAAGAATCAGATTTTAAATAGCCGCATTATTAAAGAAAAAAGGGGGTGAGCATGGTTGGTGAATCACCCTGTATATATTTATATATTACTTGATATTTCTAAGTAATACTGTTAGTGGATGATTAAATTCTGTTGTTGATTTCATGTGATTTTATTCATAAAATAGAGTACTACGATTTTTAAAACTCCCTTTTTTTACAATGGAAAAAAATCTGATAGTAAAAATAATAAAATAATATTACATTATACGCAGAAAAATGAAAAAAAAACGGACAACGGCTTATGCAAATACCTGTTGCCGTAATGTCACACACCTATATATTCGCGTTTATTTGCTTTTAATTCCAATCATAGAAATTATAATCCTCCTGCGCGTGACCGCGTTGGAGTAGCGATGAATGTGTTGGTCGCTAAACGAAAATTCCCACCACCACCACAACAGAGACCCCTTAAAGCCGACGAATAATAATAAAAAAACAGTTATTTAGTACCTGGGAGATATATATTATATGTGCATATACCACCAATAATAAATGTACCCGTCGTTATCGATGCGCACGTGTCGACATAATATATTACAGTTGCTGGTTCGTCATTCCCATACCAAATGGCATGATTACATTTTACAATATAATATTATTTAATTAATGTTCCGTTTAAATTACTAGTATTACTAACGTCACAGGTAAACGTATTACAATGGGTACAATGGTACAGTAACCCAACCTTGTACACACATGACACACCCACATACTCGCATACATACAATTATTATTATAATAACCAGGTAGGTATTTTGTGTTTGTAAACGACCCTTGAAGTCTGAACACTATAATAAGAATTGATCTTTGGTGTTTATTTGTCACACGTCGATGTTGTTATTTGTCAACAATCCGCAATCGATTATTGATTATTGTGTAAACGAATTATTAGTTTGAACGCACGTGCTGTGAGCTGCTTGCATTATTATATTCATTTTCGTTTTTGTTGATCACTATACAAAATATTATAATGAAACAATTAAAATGTACATAGTACATCAGTGTAAATTGTATTATCACAACGCTAATTTAAAGACCAGTTTAGTTGGTGTTGTTTATTATATTATGTTCCTAAACTGATGTCCGTTTATATTAACTATATTGTCATTTTAATAAATGTAACTTTTGTAAACTTTGAGCTGGTATTATTTTTATTAATGGTTTAAAGTTTGATTGAGCTAATACAAAATATTTTGCTAATTAATATCAACACAGCATTTAATTAAGTAAACATTTTGTAATTTAATATTTTTATTAAATATTTGCGAGAAATAATTGAAAGTTATAACAATTTGAAATCGATTATATGAACTCAATAATTGTTAACTATCTCGTCGAACTGTAACGAATCTTATCTTGTGGGGAGGGAGTGGTTGCCAATGTAAAGTAAAAAAAAAATAAAATTTAAATTACTTTGTAAATTTGTGATTTGCATATATACGATTTATACTGACATAATAATATGTATGATTGAAATAATTTATATTTTACATCGTATATTTGCAAATATCATCGACGTAGTGATTTAAATTACATTTTTTTTTACTTAAAATATATTAGCGTATAGTAGTTATAATAATTTGTAGTGGTAATATATTTTATTTTCATATGCATATTATGTGCAATAAAACAAAAATGTTAGGCGTTGCAGATAAAAGTAATATCAAATGTTTACATGTTGATTTATCTAATTTTACTGTTTGGCGTTCAAGATTAGTTTATTTAAAGATAACCTATTATAATTTATAATCGTATTTATTTTATCCAAACATCAACAGTTAATAAGTCATCTGCAGTAAGTGCGTCAATGCAATGACCCTCGACCGCGGCTATTATGTGTAACAAACTAACAACATAATATTATATGTCGGAGGTACCCGTTAAAGTGGTAAACGGTAAAAAAGTCCGGGGAAAAAAAGTCCGAGGAAAAAAAGTCCGGAAAAAAAAGTCCGGGGAAAAAAAGTCCGAATAAACGGAAAAAAAGTCCGAGAAAAAATTGTTTAAATATTTTTAAAATAATATGTTTTAATCGCTCTGTATACTCAAATGTACTTACTCTAGTTATAGAGACAGGTATTATATACAATTATATCTCAAATAGGGGTATTTCCATATAAAACTAACAAGTAACATTAGAGATATAGAACTTATCTACTATCTAGTACCTACGATTAAGCACTAATGGATACATTTGCACACTGGCAGCTGTAGTGAAGCGTGTGTTAAAAGTTACATAATAATGGAAAGTGAAAAAGTCATAAAAAAATGGTAAAAAAATTATTTATGGTGGATTTGCATATACAATTCACCATAAACTAATAAATAGTATAAGATGGAAATGTTCCCAGAAGTCTTCGAAAAAATGTTCTGGTACATTAACTACCAACAGAGGTAAATATATTTATAATGACATTTTGTAATAAATTTATTAATATTATATTTATATTTATATAATATACAGATTTAAAGAATCCAAGCGTAGATGTAGCGCATTCTCATGCTGGTGATTTACACATCGAACAAACAATATATGTGAGAGCTGGAATAATAGATTTAAACATGTGGTAGGGCATAACCATCCTACGATATGGAAGTTAATTGATAAAATGCGACAGGAAATGAGTGTCGATATCGCAAAAATGGAACTAAATGATATTGGGCCAAAATCTAAAAAAAAAACAAACAACTTTGGAAGAATGTCTCCAAACATTATGCCAAAGATCTGCAGAAACTGATAACGAACCTATTGAATCGACACTACAAAATGTATCATATTGTTTGAGAAAAAGGAGTAGGGAGTAGTATTTTGTGTTTTTTTTAATAATTAATAATAAAATATTTTTTAACTGTGATTATGTGTATACCGAATAAATAATAAAATATTTTTTAACTGTAATTATGTGTATACCTAATAAATAATAAAATATATACGTAGTAAAACTAACTATTTTTTTTTCTCGGACTTTTTTTTCGTTTGTTCGGACTTTTTTTCCGCGGACTTTTTTTCCGGACTTTTTTTCCTCGGACTTTTTTTCCCCGGACTTTTTTTCCTAATATCCGTTAAAGTGTACCTGTTCGATATTATTTACAATTAAACATTTTAACATTTGATGTGAGAGTTTAGCAATCCACCGATATATCGAAAAACAAACGAGCTAAAGAAAACGTTATTATCATTGGCCCTCAGGACTCCGAGGAGCTTTTAAAAGCGTTTCACACGCCTGGCGGAGAAAACTCGGGACATCCGTGGATTTCGTGCAGTTTCATTGTTATATAATACGTACGCGTAAGTGCCACAGGTGTTGTTACATATGGCGGCTTGATGTGGGGCGGAGAGGAGGGTCTCGATAGAGTTGGATATAATATAATAATATAATAATATAGCGATACGAGAAACGTGAATGGGTTTGGCGTTAAGATATATGCCACATGTCACGACTACTATATTTTATAATAAAATACCGGCTATGCACTATTATTGTATTAGGTATATAATATCTATGTGTTGCGAATATATATATCTCTATATATTGTAGCAGAATACATTCGGTTGTTCAGGCGAATGCGTTGGTTCATTCGATTCATCTAAATGTATAAAGTGTCGGTACCCATATGCCTACATCTACCAGTCTACCTTTACGTTTTGTCAACATTATGAGCATCACGTGAACGCGCGGCACGAGTACGACTGTTGTAGTAAGTACATATTATTATAAACCATCACCTACGCTGTGTAACCGTTAAAATTGCACCAAGCTTATTGTTATTACTCGTCTTGGTACTGTTATTCCACGTTTCCCGGATGACTTCTTTGCTGATCGCATATATATATATTTTGTATAATACACACAATTATGATAATAATACGCATAATATGGCATTTGCGCACGCGGTCGCAGTCGTTGGGAAAGTTTATCACGAGGGCAACGGGGGTGGTTTTATATAGAACAGATTGGTGTGTGCGCGCCGGTGTGTTCATGTGCGTCGCTTCGCGTGTGGGCGGGCGTGTGCACGGGCGAGGGTTACGTCAAAAAGTATTGTTTTACAAGTAAACATTATAAAATATGTATTTCGTGTTATTGATGACCGTCAGTTTTTAGAATTCGATTGAAGGGCGACGATTCTATTGGCTTTACGGTCGTGCGGTTTTCGTTTTGTATTTTATGTTATCACAGTACAGAGTTATAACGGCGTATATAAGTTGTCCGTGGGTTTTAAAAAATATCTTTTTATAATCAAAAACTGAGCACATGCGGTAATTTTTTACCCTTCGAATAATGTTTATGGATGTTGAGCGCCTGCTTATACAGGAAGCACGGCGAGACCATTTATATTATGCAGTCTATATTCTATAGAATATGACATTATAGAACTATTACGCAGAAACAGAATCGCTTTACATTGGATGTGTGTGTGTGTGTGTGTGTGTGTGTGTATTTTATTATTTGTATTATTAAAATATTAAAGCTTAACTGTTATATTGTACAGTTTGAACAGGAACAAAACAAAAGTGAATCAAATAATAATTATAAAGTAACGGAAGTTTGCAATCATAAGAATGACATATACTATTTGAAAACCAGATAGGTATGTTGTTAGATAAAATAATAGACGTAATAATGTGGATACATTTTGTTGAGTACATTTTTGGTCCGGTTTTGGTGTAAAACAGGTTACGTTGTGTTAGTGTGTACATTATAGTGTCATAGTTATTAATAGGGCTAGGATTTATATGCATTGGCATATTTTTTTTGCAACTTCTGATTATAACTTTTGTTTGAAATGTCCATGTATTACGTTATGATGAAGCAAATGGTGGTTATTTTATTTTGCATATTTTTGCATATTTTGAATAAAATGCATATTATTGCATATTTTAACAATTAACACCTAAAATGCATGTTTTATGGTATATTTTAGCCGCAGTGGTTGGTAAAAAACAAAAATAGAATATTATAAATAATAAAAAAAAAAATACTCAAGTATTTACATGGGTATAGAAGGTATGTAAAGTGTAAAAATGGAAGTAGGTAATCTGGATGAAGATTTTCATTACAATCAACTCCATGGGAAAATCGAAAACTCAAAAACTACTTCATATGATGTATAAATGTTGAAGTATAAAAACATACTATAAGATCTGAAAGAAGGTCTTTTATTTGGGACAATTTTAAACACCACATCATTGTTATTTGTGTAATACTTTAATAACATTAATAGTTTATAGAAATATTTTTTATATTTTAGAATTTAAAAATGTAGTTTTTGCATTTTGTGTCATATTTAATTACAAATTTTCATTGTTGCATGTTTTTGCATATTTTTAATACATCAAATGCATATTTTGCCATTTTATATTGCATATAAATCCTAGCCCTAGTTATTAATGTTTATTATATTCGAAAGCCGGCGCGTTGTATAGGCAATTTTGGCAAAATCGACATATAGTGGTATTAGCGATTTTTATTTTAGAATTTAAATACAATATCTGCTTTTATTTTAAATTGATATATTTTTTTGCTTTGATGACTTGGCCATTAGCTTTTTAATATAATATTTCTTTACTGTAAAAACGTTATTATATAGTTGTCACAAATGAAAATAAAATGAAAAAAAAACAAAATTACGTATTAGATTTTAAAAATATTTTTGGATTTAAGACAAATTCATTATTTTTTGCCACGCCAATAACAATTTATTACATCTAATTACGTTTTTTTATCTTATACATTTAAATCAACACGACACAAATTGGTTTGCATACACTTTTAAAACACCATTTTTTTAATACGAATATAATAATTATGAACCTATGCTGTGTACATTTCATAGTCTTAACATGATAATATTACGCATTTTAATTTTTTAAGTTATAACATAAAATAAATAGTTTCAACTATAATACAATGAATTCCATTTTTAAAACCTTTTAAAAACATAAAACACTTAGTTGTTTTAGGGACACAGATAAGTGATAAAATGTGTTATCTAAAACATTGACATGAAGTAAACAAATTAAAAAAAGTGTGAGCCAGTATAGCAGTAATCACGGGAATTTTATTTTTATGTGTAACATCGGGCGGCACGGGATAAATTGTGTATAAAATAATTTTCAATCTGATGAAGTGATTTAAGTGGTCATGTTCATGTAATTAAACGGTGACTGGAAGCTGGTATAAAACATATGAATATGGTTGAATTCTACTCTTTGGCATAAGAAATATACTATGATTCCATCACAGATAATGTACAATAAACTAGATAGCCAACTGCTGTATCCTACTAATGTGTTTAGTTGAAGCAGACGGCGGCCATTTAGTTTGAGGCTATAGATATGTACAGTATTATATATTATTAAACAATTTATAATTATGTATATAATATATATATACCTGTAGCCTCTATTAGAATGGCAGATAATAACCTCATCAGTTAGCAATCTAGTTTATTGTACATATTATGTGGGTAACATTGTGATATACCACTTGCTAACCACCAGATTCAGCCAATCACAACGCAGAATTTGTTTTCCCAGAAATCATAGTTCACGGCGTAGCGCAGATATGTACAATAAACTAGGTTGTTAACTGATGAAGTTATTTCCCGCCATTTTAATCAAAGCCAAATATATGTATATTATAAATATTTATACACTGTACATATCTGTGGCCTCGAAATAAATGGCCGCCGTCTGCATCAACTAAACACATCAATAGGATACAGCAGTTGGCTATCTAGTTTATTGTACATATCTGTGCGGTGTAGACGTGTAGTGTGAAGTAGTCTTAAATCTATGATAGTACACACAGATTATACAGTTAATAAGCTCATCCACGGATTTAGTTATAAGAACTAAACAGACCAAACTCTGGAATTGGCTGGATCGTGGTGCTTACTATAGGCTAGTTTACTATATGTTTGCAAAATACGTTTTCTTCACTGTACACGGAACTACATACTGTAAGTTATACAGCAGTATATAGTAATTTTCAAAGCTCTAACGATAATTTCATTTTTCAAATACCGACAACACTGTAAGTAATGCATTTTTTTGACGGCAGCTGACGTTTGCACGGAATTACTATATCCTTAAATTTTAACCCACGTATAGGTGTAATATATAGGTGTTTACACATCAACATTTATATTCTTCCTTGTGGGCTACGACTACAACCTATATTATTTTATACTATTATTATAGATGTTCTTTAAAAGGCAGATGCATCCTAAGCTAGGTATGCTGTACCCTTGCACTGCGCATATCTCCCCCATCACCCCGACAAATTAATTTGTACTAAAAATTAAATCATGAAATATAATATTTAAGAAGTACCTAACAATATGTCTTACCTTGATTGTTTAATGTTTAAGCAAACAGATATACTGATGGTCATGTAATATACACGTTTATAGAAATTATAGATTACAGATATAAAAAATTTGAAATAGTATTTTTTATGAATCAACGTATAAGTATTTATAAGTATGGTATTTTTTATGAAGTGCCTTATTATATAATTACATTATAAATAATACTTTTTTTTTGCAATTTATTTAATTTTATTCACGCAACTCTAGATATATATATTACAATTTACTTAAAAATTAAAAGAGCAATCTTTTTAATGTTTTTGTTTTTATTATCCTTTCGTTTCATTTTTATGTCCATTTAAAAATATTTTAAGTTTGAACAGTAAAACATTTAAAAAGGTCAAACTGTAACTGTTTTTTTATAGTATATAAATGAATAATAAAATCTAAATACATTTTTAAGTACAATAATAATTAAAAAAATGGTCGGCAAAACATTATTTTATCAAAATAATATTTATCTTTATAAAATATCAACATTAAAATTAAGAATATTATTGATAATTATTGTGATTTGCAAATAGTGGAATAATGGAATATTACCAATTACAATTATTATTATTGTTATCATTATTATTATTCTTATGTAATACTCTAATACTTAAAATATTTCATTGTAATTAATAAACTCATGATTTATGTAAATTAATTTTAAAAAAACAGTGAAGTTACTCTTATTTATAGTTGAAGTGTGATCATTATTGATTGATCATTGGAATGGATGTGTTAAATTTGAATTTAATAATAGATCATTGTATAGATACGAAAAACGAAACAGAAACATTGTCCACCTTTATTTTCTGTGCAGAATATTTTATAATTTAACTATATTATTATTAGTAATACGATAGGATGAACTATTTTTTACCAAAATTATTATTGTTATATTATATAACATTAGTTATTTAGTTATTATGTTATTACATAATGTCATAATATAACAAACTTATAAGTCAATACCGACGTAACGTAGAACGGTGTGAATAGTTTCAAAGAATAAATAACTTAAAGTTTGGCATTACAATTTAAAACACTATGAACTTTGAACAATGAAGTAATTTGCGAATTTCTACAAATTTCACAAGTTTATCAACGCTTATGAAAAAATTGTGATTATGTATTTTTTTTGTTTATTGCTTTAAGAATAATTTTGAAAAAATTACATTTTAAAGTTTTTGAACTTAAAAAAAAATTTATCAAAAAAAAAGCTTGAAATTTAAAATGTCTATAAATGTCTCAAAAAGAGCCAAACAAAAATACAAAACTGATTTTGTCAAAAATTGGTGTTGCCTATTTCTATGATTTTTGTTAGTTTTTCTCATTTTTTATTAAAAACTGGGAACTTTCTATTTTATACCTAAAAAATACAATCGTATTACCCAGAATCTAAAAATATAAATTTAAAAGTATTGAAAATATTAATGTTTAATATTTATGTATCAACATCGCCGTATGGGTCAATATTTAATTAGCCAATATAAGCTAGTTATCTACAACCTAAAAAGTACATTTGCTTCAATTAGTTTTTTATCGTTCAATATAGCCAACCAAGTAGTTGTTCATTTGTGTAGCTACTACTACTTATCAAGGAAGGAAAACAAAGTGCGTTGTTAAAACATCTAAGGTGTCTTAATAATTCTAAATCTAGTATCATTTGACACGAATTCACTATTGTCAGCGTTGTAACAGGATAACCACTACCGCTATGTCAACCTTAATGGGATTATATTCACTGCGAGTAAATGTCGTTATGTTCTAAATTGCCAAAGTGGAAAACATCAAGCCGCAGTACCGCAGAGTGAAAGTGCTGCAGATACCGTTGATTTAGTGACGCGAATTTGCGGTGGATAGAGCTTACACTCCAGATTACATTTTAGAAAACATATCATTATTTAATCTGATTCAATTGAATTAAGAACAATTTTAGTATTGTAACTACTAACCATCGTTAATAAAATTTGGTAGTAAGTTTATGATGGATTAGAATTTATAGTTTACTGTACAACCAACATATAAATACGTACATAAGAAGATAACAAAATAATTTTGAAAAGCTTTTTTTTATTATAATATGTTTAGAACGAATGTATGATAAATATGGTTGTGAAGTTTATGCGCAATTATTATCGTAAATAAACGATACGTTGGCAACGCTTTTGCTACAATGTCTAGACATTTTCAATTAAGATTTTTTTTGCTTTATTCTGAATGTTCTTAAAACGATCATTTAAGCCATTAAATATATCTTAATATTTATATAATCTGAAATTTTTTTTTTCATTTTAACTTTAAGAAAAGAGTTTATTCAAATTAAAAGTTAAAATATATTTATGTATTATTTTATTTTTGCTTAGTACTTTCGATAATATTTTTAATTTTGTTCAATTAAAAAAAACAATTATAAAATCCATGGGAGAGAAAATGTAGATACATATTGAAAAACAAATTAGTTTCAAACAATAATATTTTTTTATAAAGAAACAATAAGTTAGTCACTAGCAAATGAGTTTGAGATTTGAAATACTATTACAACATACCTTAAGAAGTAAAATTTAATTTTACACTTTATATAATATAAGAACATTTCATTTATACGTTACTCTTTTGTATTTATGCAATATTTCAATATTTGTTTATTATTTTATGCCGAATTCGCTTTCTAATGTTTTATCTGTGAATACAAACTAAATACATTAACCCATTTATTATTAAGTATCTAAATTAATCAAAAGTTTAGCAGGTACTTACTAACTATAAGAAGATAAACTATACTTAGTAGAATCAAGAACTTGAAGAACTCATATCCCATCACATAAATACAATTTATAAAGAAAAACTTGGACAACGCAAGTTATTAATAACAAAAATTATAAACGTTCTAAAATCTCTAAAAAAAAAATTTTGAAAAATACCTCTTCCATTATGTATGTAGGACCAAATTAAACAACTTCATTAAACAACAAAGATAATATTTTTGAATAAAAATCTGATGAAAATAAAATGTTTTTCTTAAATAAAATGTGAAGCAACTAGAGCAAACAAACAAATATTTTCAAAGCTATGGTTATAATATATCGTATCGCAACAATCATCCCAGATACAATATAATCGATGTGACAAAAACCAAAGTTCTGTAGTCTAATAATTTTTTTTAAATGTATAAGAATTTTTTTGTTAATATCACTTAAAATTGAAACTGAAACCACAGTTATTACCAGACATCGGATTTTACAGCACTTGAAAGTACTGAAATATATGCTATAGGTACTATGACCTAAAAAAGCTTAAAATATGCTTTAAAAATACGAAAAAAATGTTTTGCTTGTTATCAATTTGAAAAAATGTATAATTTTATTAATTAATAAATTAAAAAAAAAACAACTTGACTTATGTCGGGTACAACCGATTAGGAGTCATAATTGCATACTATTCGATGGGCCAATATGACAGGCTACCTAAAATTATATTATACAATGAAATGAAAATGGGGCTATTTTTCTTATAGATTCATATACATAACATTTGGTCTACTATTTTTCATTCAATTAAAACGAGATTTATGAAAATACAAAATAAATCATCACAATCTTAAATACTCATTATAATAACTCATTATATCATATAAACTTTAAATATCGTAAAAAGCCAACGTTTAAACACAGATAATTTTCTTAACTTTAAGTTTGATAATAAGTCAATGCACTCTCATATTAAAGTTTACAACACAAGATTGGTTTAACTAAACGGAAATGTGCTTTGTTCTACGTAGGTCAGAAGGGAAGAGAGAAAAACAAATATAGAGTACTGAAATCATCTTAATAAAATATTGTCTTAATACGTATTATTATCAGTTATTTTCATTTTGATTTTAGCTAGCACTATTTACTTAGTTTTTTATTTTTTATTGTTATTTTTTATGTTGTATGCTCCACTCCTCATATCATTTAGGCATGCATTTGTTCAGCCTTTCCTTTCCTTAAAAAAAGCTAACAATTTAAATTGCGCTATTGTTTCAACCAAACTTATTCACAGGCTAACAAATCAAACACCAAACACTCAAATAATAAATAAATAATACATTATATACATCTAAACGAAAACTTAACTGTTCAATTTATTTCTTCTTCTTCTTAAACGAATTTAAAATTGTTATCAACCCACTTGTTCACTCCCGACATTGACGAATTAACTAAAAAAAATCTCAACTAACCAAAATACCTTCGATATTATTATGAAACGCAAATTGATTACTCAAAACAAAATTACCTTTGATATTTACTGAACAAAAAAAAAAAAAATAATATAGCGTTAATTAAAAAAAATCAATCCAACACGACAACACCAGGAAATAAAATTAAAAAGTAACTAAAAATCAAATTTAGGTTCTGTTAGATTTCCCAACTCAAATGTTCAATTCTTTATTTATATTCTTTCTTTTGTTCGGAAATTACTTTTTATTTACTGAAAAGATTGTAAATATTTTTAGTAATAATACAACAATGAGTTATACTATTAAGTAAGTTATATTATTTATGATTTTGAATGTGCCTAATGTTATTATTCGTATATATATTCAATTTTTAGCACTTAATAATATATATTTCAATAATATGATAAATAAGTTATATTAGGTTCCTTTTAAAAGTTATCACATTATAATGAAAATATATAAAAACCATTTATTGTTTACTATATTTATGTTATTTAAAAAAAAATAAGAAATATTTAAGAATTTGGTATCTTTAATTCTCAAAAATAAATATTCTCATTTATTTTAAATTTTTATCTTCATATTTTTTTTGTTCATATAAAATTGGTATTTTGTAGTTTTATTTTATTTGAGAATGAATGTTATTTTTAAAAATATCTACTGTTAAATAATATGATATCCTATGATGACATTGTGAATTATAGCTTAAAATTAATTCCAGTATAGATTTAAATTAAAAAAAAAAGATAAGATATAATTCATTAAAATCAAGGACCATGTAATTTTAAATATGTCATGTTAGTTTTAGTTTTTATTTAATACTAATTGGAAAATAAAAATTAGAAAATATAATTAAATATTAATGTTAATTATTAATTAATAGATTACATTTTGCAAAAAAAAATACATGATTGCCGTAACCTATAGTTTATCAACATAAACGAGGACATTTTTTTTTAAGAATTATAATCATTTAAATTTTAATAATATTTACTATAATAGATTAAAATTCGTATTTGACCTGTAAAAACATTGTACACATTATAACTATTAAAAATGTTTTATCATGTAATATATTTATTGTACCTAAATCACATTTTATTTGTTTGTGATTAGTTGAGCCTTTGGAAATGTATTATACATTTATATATTATATATTATTATATTTTATATTAACACCTATAAATAATATATTTTAGGGGCTACTATTATATTATAATCTACATTTTATTTGTTATTTTAATGTCCTTTTTGAAAAATCTTTATTGGAATTAAAATACTTCTTAAAATAACCTTGGTAATATAATGAACTAATTTTACTTAGAATAGTTAATATTTAATTAGATTTTGTTAACCTTAAAATACAATTATCATTGGTGTGACAAAAGTTGATTGTTCTGCTTATTACTTTATTCATTCTTATTATTGTACATTACTAAAATAAAATTACCATATATTTAAATATAGTAATGAATTAGATCAAATCTAACCATTTTAAGTAAATCAAAAACATTTTAATACAAAGAATATGAGTTTTTTCTAACTATTAAATTATGTAGGTACTTATTTTCACCCCATTTACCTAACAAAACTTACGTCAGCGATAATTCATTTGGAAAAATGAGTCAATATTCAAGGCACGATCAAACCTTTTCAGTTATGGTATGTATATGTATAAGGTATATGATTTGGGAATAGTATCAATCTTAACAACAATGTGTGAGTGTTTGTTATTTTTGGCAATAATACAATTATATAGGATGCGATTTTCCTTATTTAATAAATGTAATGATTGCTAGAGAACAAAAATTATTGGATTTTAGTAGTAATGATATCAAGAAAAACCAATTTAATTATCATTTTATTATTAATGGTATACACTTTATACTTAATAGTTTAAATCATTTATATTAATAATAAAATATAAATATTTATGTTTTCAAACCTTATTTTATAATTCAAATTATAAGAGTCTGGTTTTAAAAATGCCACAATTTTATTAATATAATTTTTATGTAATAATACGTTATGATGTTAGAATTTATTGCCAACAAGTTATTTTAAAAATTGGTTAAAATTGTACTGAATAAATTTATTTTAGATATGAAATCAAAAATATTCAAGATTCATGGTTTTTTTTGTATTTTATAAGTGCAGATTACATATTTATGAAATTATAAATTTTGCAACATTTATCTTAGAAACACAAACATTTATTTTTATATTATTTTTTTAACCACTCATTATGCAATTTCAATTAGCAGAGTGTTTGCATTGACATAGTTGATTATAAATGTTAAGTTCATAACGGCAATAGTAATTATGTAATTTCAAAAGGGTCACGTTGTTATATTTGATGAAAAACTAGTTTTCAGGGGAAAAAATGTAATGAAAAAAGAATTTAAAGGCTTCACATGAATAACTTATGAGCTTTACTACTACCTGTTCAAGGGTTAAATAGCAGGTTATAAATAGTTTGTCGAAAATTAGTTTATATAACATCTATTATAAGGGTAGGTTATCGGAAATATACTGTTGTTGTGCAACATTTTTGGCTTCATTTATTTCTCCCTCCCCTTACCACCTCCGTGGTATTTTTGTCGTTGAATTTCCGTGATTTATTAACCTATTTTGAATTAAAGAAAGATATAATTAGGATAGGCCAATATAAGTAGGATATACAGCTATAAGCTCTCGAGGGAATGTTATAAAAAAATAATACCATAAATATTTTGTTTGACGTTGTATATATACGTATACACTATACAGTATAAATGTATAAACATAGCTGCGATATTTCAGATGATTATATTATTAAACTATATGTTGCAACCCATAAGCGGATAGGTTTACGTAGAAAGAATGATTTTAATTTTGATTATATTATATTTATATCATATGAAACACAATCCTAGTAGCTTACTCATTCTGCTTCTATACATACATAGCTTTTATTGACTAATGTACCTACTTTTGTTGACATACCAAACCGTTTAAATCACAAGCAACAACCATAAACATATGATAACGAAAATGATATTTATATATGTATAGAACGGAATTAAAAATCAAAATATTTTAATTGTTTGCTTGTTTGTTTGTTTGTTTGTTTGTTTGTTTGTTTGTTATTTTATGGTTTGTGAATAAGTGGAAACATAAATATTTGAATGGTCTTTATTTGTTACGGTGGATTTAATGTTTTGTTTGTCCTTTTTTCAAATATTCTTCTTAGAACGCATTCATCTCTACAAACCCTTTAAGCTATTAGTAGTTAGTAATATTTTATTGTATGGCGCACTGGCGCTAGTCAAGTTTTTCTTGGATTTTTAATTTTTATTCTCTCAGTAGACTATTACAGAATAATGTACTTAATTTTACAAATTACAGAAGATTTTAAAATTAAGTACATTACATATAAAAGTTAAAGTTTATCTCTTTTTAGAATGATAAACCTAAACCTTTTACCAAAAATAGTTGATTAAAGAAATGGTTATTTAAAAAATAATGTAATTGAAATAAGTACTATTAGGTTGGGCATTATAAAGCAATGACAAACTATTAAACTCAAATTATAGTAGATCCATCAAGTTTAATATTATTTTTTATTGAGATATTATATACCTCGAAAAGCATTAACTTAAGATAAAAAAATATGAAAACTAATAAACACTGTTATATGGGTTTTTTGTAAAAAAAATTAGTTTTCTATATTATGATGTCATAAAGAAAAAATATTTAAGTATAGAGGATTTTAGTTTATTTGGATATTACTGGATTAACCTACTTTAAAAGTTTAAACTGTAAATATTTATTTTCAATAGCCAATAAATGAATAAAACCGAACCTATTTGTTGTACGACTCTACTCTATACTTAATATCATTTCATATTGATATGTGAATTAATATTTTAGATTGCTTTGGAGAATCGCATAATAAAGTGCATAAAATATAATATAGATACATTTAAATATTGAATAGCTTATATACGACGAACTTATGATAATATTTAAATTGTTCAAATATTATTAAACAAATCATGATAAAGCATGGATTAAAAATCAATTTTAAATGGTTTGAAAATAATATTTAAAATAGGACCAATTATAATCAACAGGTGTTTGGTTATATCATTCATTAATAAAATAAAATAATAATTTAGTTGTAATTTGAATATTATGTTGATAATAATAAAATTGTATTACAGGTAAAATTTTATTGGCTAGGTATTATAAACATGAAGTCTAAAAAAAGACATATTGTTTTAACATTAACTACAACACAAATGATACAAATTTATCAAAAAAAAAAAACTTTTACTCTACTAGGTTCTAAAATGCACTTAGGTACTTCAAAGTTTTTTTATGTTAAATGACTAACCCTTCACTTACTTTTAAGGCTTATTCATCAAATAAATATATTATTATTATTCATTTAATCTCATTATGTATTGTATTTATTTACTGAAATCAAGTTCATAATTTAATTATAAATATTATTACAAACATCGTTCATTAAACATAATTTTCATTTGTTACATTTTTATCCAAAATTATTTCTATTATTTTAAATGCAATAATATTTTGCTCATTTTAAACTGAAAATTGTTAACATATTGACATATTTACTAAAGGTATAAAATGTGATTCATTTAAAGGTTAACACTAATTATCTAAAAAGTAAATGAGTTTTTGGAAATATTTTATCAAAATTATTTGAAGTTACTACAAAACAACATTTTTGAAAAAAAAAGATATTGTTTAATTACTATTTTTTATTGTAACAATGTTATTAAGTTTCAAATTTTTTGAATGAAAGCATATATTTTTTAATTCTCAATACCTAATAAGCAGTTTTTAGTTCTTTTTCTGAGAATTTTAATACATAGAACTAGAATTTCAAACAGCAGATACCTAGTTAATTATAGTTATAACACTTATAACTAGGGTTATGATTGGGGTTCAGGACTTATTGCACACAAAAAATAGGAAATATGCACTTAAAATAACCAAACTATGCAACTGAATATTTTTTTAATGGCAATTATAAGATTTGATTTATTCATTTAAATGTAGACAATTTTTTTTAATTAGTAATTTTTTGACAACAATAACACTATAAACATTATATTATTACTGTGTATGTTTGATTTCATTATCTGCGTCTTCTCCTACAATGAAAAAAAGGTTTGGTTTTGGTTTATTATCTTATATTTATTCATAAACTGAGTTATACGGAGAAACAATTAGGTATTTCCCTTGTTGGCTGTTGCCCTGTCCTGACTCGTTCTATGATTAGGTATATTAACCGACACATGAAAGTAAAAAAATAATGTTACCTTTAAAATAAATTTACATAACATAAAACGAAGACTGCGCAAGTATGCTATAAATAACAATTAAATCGCCAAAATTTGTCAAGTATGCGTTTTGCCCAGTGAACGGCATTATTAAACAATATGCAAATGCAACAAGTCCCGAGCCCTAGTTATGATGTTTATGATCTTGAAATCTAAAATAAATGCATTCAAATATGTATAAAAAATATCAAAGTATCCCCTTAAAACAATTAAATATACATTATAAAATGGATTAAAAAATATTGTATTATCCTAGAGCCTACTATTGTTGATTTACTTTTGATTAAATTCTAAAAAAAACATATTTAACTGTAGATTAAAATAATTTGAATATTATTTTTGGCTTATTTTTACACACTGAAATTATTTGATGTTTTTGAACAAGAATTTTCGTCAGTTGTCAGATAACAAATTTTTGTAAGATGAAAAACATTGTTCAAATGAAATTAATCAATTTATTAGTTTTTATTTAAAATTATTTTTCATCGAAATTTGAGCTTATTTGCTGTTTTTTTTCATAATATACATTTATTTCTATCTACTCCTAAAATATGCAAAATTAAATTTAACGTATCTGATTATATGTCATACAAAACAAATTTATAACTTGGTCCGCATTATGCATGACTAAAAGAAAAAATATGAAAAGATCATAGTCATCCTTACCTTACTTCTAACTTGTAAGTATTTAAAGTTTAAATGAGTCATGTGAAATGAAAAAGAGGTAGGTACCCCAAAGATATTGGTCCACTTCTCTGGGAATATTCTTAATTTTGAAATGTGAATACTTTTAATTGTAATTAACTACTGTATCGAAATTCGATTTTATACATTTATAGTGTTTACATTTAAAAGAATCGTTCTGTATTATTATACAGATTTAATATTCATCATTAGAAGTATCAAATGAACTTTCGTGAAAATAATTGTATTTAATGATTTTCAGCACAGTAAATTTGGTTTTGATTTTAATGATGGTTTTTATTTGTTTACATCATCAATCGTTATTTGAACATTGAATATTGCCACCAATATTATTTTTTATCTTTACCTGTAAATATGAACTAAAATTAAATCATACAATTTTCTTTATACATAGGCCCTAAAAAAAAAAAATCATCAAAAAATTCAAAATACAAGTTATCTGTATAGTATGCAAGTTGGAATGTGAAAAATCGGCATGCTTTCATTCAGAACATTTTTATTCTAAAAGAGCATAGGTCGCTCTACTAACATAAATAAATCATTTAAAAACAGAACTACGTTTAAAAACGGTTCTCATCTAGTGTATTTTTACAAGGATTATGTACAAGGTCATATGTTTACATCACTAGTTAGCCTAAACATTTAAACCGATTACCTGGGAGCATATCTTGATTCAATTTTACGTCGACGTTTTGATAACTACCTAGAAACATTATATAGTACAATTAAAATCACTAAATCGTTTAAAAACATATTTACTAGAATTTGTATTAGTCTAAAACCAAACAAATATTTGATTTCATTATTAACATAGCGCATACATTAGATACGTAATTGTGTGTGTTGTAAAGTTTTAACATAATAAATTAGAAACTGGTATGGTCCATCACTAAAATATAGTAATTTATACTTATTTTATATTTAATCTTATACGCATGGATATTATTCATATGTGTTTTTAAATGAAAATTATTTTCTATGTTCTATCGAACTCCAAGATGTGTAAAAAAACCATCAATCAACTACTTGCTCAAAATAAAAAGATTCTCTAGCTAATAATGTTTGAGAAACCACTCAGCTAATTATAGAGGCTCCCAAATCCACAAGAACTTCCAAAATATGAATTCCCTGTTGTATTAAACTGCTCCGCCGACAGCACCCTCAACTATTTCTTATACCCAAACCTATCACTCATACTCACACGATTTTGCTAATAACCACACACACATACAACACCAATATGACCAAACCTCTACAGATCTTAATTTAATCCTAAGCCATTTTATAACAGAATTTAAATCAACTTTCTTGCCTTTGATTTCCCTTTTAACCACAGTTATCTCTCGCTTCATCGGAAAAATGCCTTATAACCACCCTTTATTCTTTTCTTAACCTCCAATAAATTAAACGATAAATGATATCCTTAACCATTTAAATGAATTACTGCAACCATACATGGACGAACAATTCCCTTTAATTTTGTCGATGGACTGCTTCTTTTTTCAATCACCTATGCAGTCATACCGTATTATATAGTACCTATGATTTTTGTACTTAAAATTATGTAGATTATGTATATCTCAATTCTCAATAAATGTAAAATAAAGTACTTCATGTTATTCATTATAACTATAAACTATAAAATATATACTACTTTATTATATTATACTATGTATAAATATATTTTTATTTATATATTTTATTATATTGAGTTTACACGAATAATTTATTTGTATCTAGAATTACAATTTAATACTTTCATTACAGTGACCTACTCAATGGCGAGGTACATTCAAATACTCGACATAAACTATACAACTATATAGAAAAACGATTTTCCTTTTTTTTTTTTACATAATATAGATTATAATTTTCGTCAATTTCGTAAAATTAATATTAATTTTGATATAGCCAAAATATATGTACGACATGGAAAACGTTTTACGAAATTAATAATACATTTTTTTTCCACGCATGGTGAAAATGTTTTTTCCATGAATAAAAATGGGCATTAACACAATATATGAACCTAATTTTCGCATTATCCACAATATCGTACACAACTGTATATTCGTTCATCAATATTTTATAATTAAATTTATTATTAGACATTAAAAATAGATTCCTACTATACCATATTTATCATTTTTAAAATTCAGAAGGTTAACACGTTTTTGACGGGTACCTACAAATATGGTCTGAAACTTTGTACTAAAAGGGCGTCCGGGAACTTAGCCACGATTTCCTTTTTTTTTTAAAAAGGTAAAAGGTAATTGGGCCAATATTTTAAAGGATTTTTATTATTGAATCCGGTAATTAGAAGTTTATACTAAAATTAGAAGCGTATTAAAAGCAAGGAAACAAACATAAATTTACTAAATTAAAAAAAAGTTAAGAAGGGAAAACACCAGATTTAAATTTGTAAGATCTGTATCGCATTAGTTGAAAAAATAATTGTATTTTTAAGTAATTACAAAGAAAAAATGATTATTATTTGATCAATTTTATGTATGTAATTTTAAATTGTATATTTATTCAAAAAAAAAAATGATAAATTATATAGGTTATATAATTAATAAATATTATAATATATTCATATATTTTTGTTTATACATTTGTGGCCCAAGTTCCAAAATAGTAAATAATCTTTAAAAATATTATATATTTCATTTATGGCCCAATTACTGACCACCCAAATAAAATAGATATTTATTATAATAAAAATTAATTTATGAGCGTAAGTTAATATAAGACAGCGATAACATTTACTAATCTACAAGCATATTATATAGAGAGAGACGTCACTGTAATGAAAATCAATGAGACGGCGTCTTGGTTATGCAATATTGCTACATCGATGTTAAGGAATTTGTTTTGTAGATACCTATAATTATACATTATCCGCTGTTGGATTAATACATTTTAAAATATTATGTATTGGAATACGTTTTAAAAAATTATAATTCAATAATACGGCAATGAAAGTTATCTTCCTCAACGTTTTTATTTTTTATAAGATTTTATTCAGTTGTCTAGCAAAAATGTTTATTTTCAAGTGTAAGAAAAATATTATTCACATGAAAATGCAGCAACTGTTTGTCAAATAATACGTTCTTTTGTTATAAAAACTTATTGTTTCACAGTTAATAAATTACAATCGATTCGAACCGCCACTTAAATAACCAAACTTTTACTAACCCATACTTCGAGTTATTAAATGAAACAGTTAATTTATTTTTATGTATAACTGATGACACGGATTTTATTTAAGCCTCATTCGTTTTTGGAACTCCCATAGTGAAATTATCGTTGGCTGTAGATATTATTAGATAATTTATTTTCAATAAATCAATAATAAAAACAAATATTATATCATATATTTATACAGAGGATACGTACCACGATGATCATTGGTTATTATTTTATTATTGATCATTTATTAAATTACAAATTATTGATGTTCATTATCCTGTTATATTATTTAAATATATTTTTTGTTATTTTAATTTATAACTAACTATTGTCTGTTGAAAAAAAAATATTAAAAAATAGCTTAAATTATAACTATTTATAGTACGGACTTAAGTGTAGTGTAGAGAGTTTAGCAGTTCGTAATTATTGTATAACCCTTGATTTGTATTTGTGATAATTAAATATTACCAGGAAAATAAAATAATTTTCTGATTTAACTGTCTATATAAAAAAAAGAGATTTAAGACGAACTAAAAATATTGACCAAAGAAGCTTGTTGTTTTTAATATTATGTTAATTCTGAAAACGATATTATGCTACTTTTAGACAAATCTCCCATCCCGATATTACTGTAGCATTTAAAAACAAAAATACGAAACTCAAATACAAACAATAATAACTAAGCATTGGGCGCAGCAAAAAAAAAAATATGGACTTTCAAAAACTATTTTTGTATTAAGAACTTTTTTATAGAACTTTCAAATAAAAATATTTAAATATTTAATTGAGAACAATTCTTTTTATGAAGATCTTTATGTTTTTGTTTTGCTAATTATAAATATTGTCATTTTTAAAATTCTACAGATTGAAATATTGAATACATTTTATGATGGAGTGGGTTAAATTAATGATTTTCCTAAATAAATACAATCACCTGAAAAACTTTAAAAGTTGTATAATATTTAAAAACTTATATTATCGCGAAGAAAAATATATATCTTATCATTTTTAAGTTAATGAAGAACTTTATTAATATTGTATGAACTGCTGAATTTAATATTATGATAATTTCTTGTTTCATTTAATCTTCAAAAAGGATTATTTAAAAGTGTTTTAGGAAAGCCGAGTAAGAAAGGATTACGAGAAGAAAGTTTTTACAGGAATTATTTCAAAGTATTTACACTAATATTTTTCCAAGTTTCTTTATTATCAGACTCAAGAGTTGAGTAAAATTTTGTGCGTGATATCATGGTTTACTGATCTGTGGATTAAGGACGACGAGGAGGAGTTATATAATATCCAATCTCAAGACATTGGTTTGATTTAAAATGCTTCAAGATATTCTAATTTCTTATGAATCAACTTGAACACTTGATAAGTACCATTTATAACCTTCTTTGAGTTTACATATATAATATTTCCCCAAATGTCTAGAAAATTGTGACTGCAGTAGATATTAGTAGTCGTGAAATATTTACACTTGACTGTATTTAAATACTGTGATGTGTAAAAGTATATAAATAATTATACACGCGATCGAATAAACAGAACAAGCGTGTCGAGCTGAATAATGTAACGTGATGTATGTATAGAAACGCATGTGGAACACACGTGTATCCATAACATTTAGGTTTTGCGAAATATAAATCGAAACAGCGTCATGACTCAGCGCGGAATATGATATTGTGAAAGACGAACTACTGAATTATTGTTCATGATTATTTTATGAACGATTTTAATACCTACCTACTTGGATTAAACATTATTGTATTACACTTAGAATCTGAACGATTACGAGAGTATTGCACCATATTGTGGGATTTTATATGTATTCCGTCTACTTTAAAATTCTTTGTAGATATATCTTATATGCATTATTGTTTTTCCAATGACATTTCGCTGTCCAACATTGAGTTTGCATTCGATTTCACGTGTCTGATCGTGTTATATATTTGCCGGAAAATCATAAAACAACAAACGGAATGAAAGGGAACGATAGAAAAAAATTATTTCCTGGCGGCGTAGAACGAGTTTTTATATTTTTTCGTCATCGTCTTTTGAACTATTTTTTATTTATAAACCCGCTGCATTTTTGTATACACGATTGCCTGTCGTTATCTTTGGTCGTTTTGTTATTATATTATTTGCCGATAGTCTCTTCCGTCGCCGTTCATTTGAGAACCGACGTCGACGGCGATGAAGATGCGTATTATAGCAGAACTGTGTGTAGCGGCGCAAGAGTACAGCTACCATAGCTAGCCGCCGCTGCCGCCGCCGCCGCCGCCGCCGCCATCGCCGCCGTTGCTACCACCGTACTTGCCGGGAACAAACCGAAAGCAAAGTCTTTCCCGCACGCCCGACACCGAAGTCTGCCCACCCCTCCCCGCAACTATCGATCCACCGCTCCGACTCGAAGTTGTTTTATATTACAATCCACCGCCACCATTTGGAAATATGCGTATAAGAATTATTTATGATTATGAATATAACAATATATATGTTATGTGTTTGTGTGTGTGTGTGTGTGTGTGTGCGCGTGCGTGTACAATATGAACGCATTATATTATATTGTTCTACGTAGGTATACATTTCAACGATCAAAATGACGGTGGCCGTCCACGGGCAGTGACGAGAGAAAATCGGGTGTTAATTTTTCCGAGAGCGTGTACGGTGACGTATATTGTTACGTGATTTCGGAAAAACAAGGAAAATTAAAAATATTCAATAAATCTTTAATGTTTGGCACTTTGTACAAAATCGTAACTATTACGGTGATATTAAACATATGCAATATTATATAAAATATAATATATATCATACATAAGTGTTTTATAAAATATAAATTTAATAAAACAACATTGAAACATCCCCGTCGTTATGATATAGTATAGGTAAGAAAAATGTGACCTCGATTCGGTTTGATTGAATTCTCTACTTCAGATCGTTGCGGTTTCGTAATTTTTTTGTTAGGTAGGTTCAGATATATATTATTTTAGGATTATATCATCGTAACCGTGGTCGTTATGTCATCATCATTATTATTATTAATATTATTCTACGTTGATGTCAAGTAGATAACCAACTCGTGTTTATGATATTATATTTTTCTCAGTAAATTGAATTTTTTTCCTGCGTAAGTGAAAAATTAAACACGATCAATGGAAGTGGTAAGTATTTGAGTGAAGTTCGACGCGACGCAACGGCCTGCGTAATGTCTGTGTGATTGTGTGAGCGTGGCACCCGGACCAAAGCAACAAGTGAGATAAAACCGTTACACACAGTTGAAACATTAAATTTATGAGCAAAGATGATGGGGATGAACATTTTTAAAACCTGTTTACTAATTAAATATAATATCTAATTTTTGTTTCTTGTTAAGAACGTATTACATTATGTCTTCATGAGTACTCATTGTCAATAATATAATTTACTGTACCTATTCAGTTGATTACGATATATATTAACCGTGATATAATTTCGTTTAGTTCAAAGAAATTAAAAATATCTCAGTAAATAATTTGATGAATATATTGTATTAATGTATTATTTTATAATTAACTAATATAGTATATGTACTTTATGTAATATATTAATATCAGTATTATTCCAAATACATTTTACAATATGTAACTGATTACAGAACCACGTTTCTGAATTAATTAAAGTAGTGATGAGGGGGAACTGTGCAAATGCAATAGCGGAGTGGTGCTATCTTACTTTAACCCCTTTCCCTTAATTTAAACAGTTGCACATTTATAAAAAATTTTTTTTTTTTAATTTGTAAGCTGACTCAGTTATTAATTTTTTGAAGAATAAAAATATTCAAATTATTCAAATATTTCAAGTATAGTTTTTATAATTTATTATATATAAGAAATTGGTCGTTCCTGATATTGTTTTATCATAGTTCATTAGGTACTTCAGGTAACCTAACCTTTAGGTATTTAGGTAATCCTTGTTTACGATTTATCGTATAATTTGTAAATGATTATTAAATTATTTAATATTTAGGTATATCATGATTGTATATAATATGTTTAATTTATTTTGTTAATACTATAGGTAATTTATTGTTGGAAAAAATTTGAATTATTGTTTTTATTTTTATTTCAAAAACTAATAAATAATAATAAAGTTAGGTAAAAAGTAGTTGACTCTATGTATGGTTTAATCATGAAAAATGTGTATTTAGGACGGTCAAATTTATTTAAAATAAAATTATAAATCCAATGAAATTACGAACGTATACTAGTATTTATTTGAGCACATTGTGATCTAATTAGTAATTTATACACAGTTAAAATAACGTAATATATAACGTATCCGTATTTAATGTCTTATATCTAATAGTAGGCTTATTAATAATGTAAATTATTTCTATTTAGTATGGTTCAAAAATTAATACGTGTGGGCCGTGGATATGTGTATTATGCAAGTGTGCAATGATAATTAATGCTAAACTGTTCATAATAAAGTACTTGTGTAGTTGTGTATCATCATCTATGAATGTACTGATTTATCAGAAAAGTCATTTTTAATTTTAAGTTTTTGCCATTTATGGGGGGTTTTTTTTTTTTAATTACGATAGGTATCGACAGATTTTGTACATTTTACTGTTTATTAATAATTTTCATTAATACCGATACTCTGTATAGGTAGTAGGTACGTGAAATACAGTATGTCTATTATTAATATCAGGAAAAAGGCTAAGGTAATATTTTAACCTAACTCCTAAGTGTCATACTCTAGGTGTAAATTACATTTTTTTTGTTTGAAAATATACTTTAATATGAGTCATGTTCAAAAACTGAGCTATTTATATTAATATGATATTCTATTATGAGTGACGTTCATTCTTTCATATAGTAAATCAAAATTTAATCAATACCATTTTATTTTTAAAAGAAAAGTTTAACTTCACTTACTTTGTTCGGATTTAATAAGTATAACATATTAACCTCCAATATTTTTATTTAAGGTAATATTATGTTAAAATAGACATATATGAGAATTTAAATTGTTTGTATACAAATAAATTCGTAGTGAGTTCTCATGGAATAAATAGCGAAACGGAGAAATGGAGTAATATATTTAAAATAACACAAATTAATAATTACTGTTTTTCTGCGTGTCGAGTTGTATTATAATTTTTTGCATCTATTTTTTTTCTTTAGTGACGTCAGTTATGTTTTTTTGTTTCCTAAAGTATTAAAAAAAGAAAGAGAAAAAGTTCCATTATGACGCTGTTGATATACTTACATAAACTTTTGAAATTAAATTTAGAATAAAAAAAAAAAATGAAATAATCGATGTAAATAATATTATATTTAAATGTTTTATACTAAATAAGTAGAAGGACGATTAATGATAGTTGTTTGAGTATTTAAACCAAATTTATTGAGTACCTTAAATACTTTTGTGCCTAATATTTATTTATTTTTGACAATATGAAGTCGATACATTAAAATATGTGTTTGAGTAAAATAGAAATAAAAAATCAATAAATAAGTTTAGAATTTAGATAAGTAAATATTTTAATGAATTGATATGGCACTTTAATCATGAAAATAAATTTTAATATAATATCATATTTTTATCATAAATAGTAAATCTAATTTTAGTCTCCAAATTTAGTCTAAATAATTATTACAACTATATAAAGAAAGAATGGAAAAAATTTATAAGTATATTGGTTTAGTAATAATAATTTTTTTAAATAATTTTTATTGCAGCAGTAAAAAGCTTACGATTAATATAGGAAGGTACTATAGGAAAAATAAAAAAAGGTTCTATAGTATTCTGCACTGGTTGTCCTTTTAACTGTATATTTCATGTTTATATTAGTTCTCTATTTTTTTGTAGATGTCTTAATGTTAATATGTATATGTATATTCTACCCTCTAACCACATATACTCATTGGGGGATATCCCGAGTGCGTCCCGTTTTTAATTTTTACCTTTTTCATAGCCCGAGTGCGTCCGCAGTCTTATCGACAAATTATAATGAATAGCCCGAGTGCGTCCTCGGTCCACAGCTGCTATAGGTATCTATTTAAGATATTTTAACACTGGAAAAGGTGGGAAATTAATTTTAGCTCCGATAATAATTTTGCACGATTACAAGTTAAAACTGACTCAGTTATGGTCAATAAGTGCTATAGTGAAATTGTGTGCGAAGTGTAGTGCCGTAATATTATATAATACAAATTGTCAATTTGCAAATTTTCAAAATGTCATTGCCCGAAAACATGCTAAGTCAACACGGTAAGGAAATAAAAATTATTGACGGGTATAAATTAAGATTTCATAAAATGTTAAATAATAATGTAAGACGATGGAATTGTACAAACAAAAAGTGTAAAGCATATTTGAAAACCGATGAAAGTGGAGATACTGTTATAGAGAATAAATTAGATCATAAAAACCATGAAAAAGACGTACATGACATTATGACATTTTTGGAAATATTAAAAAAAATTCAAATCGATACTAAAATAGCAATCCGAACGGCCACACAAACAACAAAAAAACCAAAACAAAGTACGTGCAACAAAATATTATACATCGAAGACAATATAAAACAATTTAATAATAATGAAATATCAAGATTCGATTTTGTCAAAAGAATGGCATTTAAACACCAGCCTATATAAATATATAATAATAACAAAAAACGTTTTAGTAAATTGTACGCTCACCTAAACTTAACGGTGTAAGCTAGTTCTAATAATAATTATAATAATAAAAATAATATTTTTGGGGTGTAAGCCAGTTCACCTCCTCGTGGTGCACCCTGGGTAATTCTAAATGAACTGGACGCATTCGGGCTATGTATAAAATATGACCTTTTTTTCTTGGGACGCACTCGGATGATACCTTATTATGGACGCACTAGGAACATTAAAAAAGGGTCATTTCGGGACGCACTCGGGAAACTCCCACTCATTGTGCATCTTAGGTATAGATTGTATATTTCAAATAAAGTAAAAAAAAAAAAAAATGTATATTTTAGATGTCATTGCAGTTAAAAAAGAAATGGTTCAAATGTTTTCATTTCTTTTAAAAAAATAGTGTTTTTCTTTGAATTTATAACAAGTAGGTACTATTGCTTCTCATCTGAATGTTTCTAAAAATTATCGATACATGTAATTCTATAAATAATTGTAAAAATTAAGACCGTTTCAGAAAGTAAAAAGTTTTTGCGTCAGAATAAAACTTAAGTTTTCGATGAATGAAATATGTTTGTGGATTGTTCCCTATTCGGTTATTATCAAAGAGTTAAATAATTGGTTTTCTATACGACAAAATAGTCATGTCAGTGGAACATTACAAAACAATAACTTGCTAAAATTATAAACTTAAAAGTTACAAATATATATTTTATATTTTAATAAGGTTAAGTAATATATTAAATTGTAATAATATATTGAATGTTGATAGTATAAATTCAAATATTTTACGGATGTCAAGTTTACGGAAACACCACTAATATGAAAGTGTACAATTTCTATTATTATGGATTATACATACCAACCTAATATAGGATATAATATACAAAAATTCAGTGAGTGATATTTTTGTAAAATATAAAATAAATATTAAAACGAAATTGATATAACAAAAAAATAAAAATTAAATAAGTCAATTTTGTTTAATTTGTTGAAAAATGGAGGGTAAAATAAAACCAGCTAGGACATAGGTCATTGAAACTATTGCTTAAAATCAGTCTTTTTTGCTCACTATTCATATTGAAATAGCAGGGTAATGGGTCATAATTCCATTTAGTGATAAACAACTGGTTGAAAAATGATTCTGATTAGAGCATTGTTAAGACCACAGTTGCTTAGGAATATTAAACATATTTTGTATATTTGCCTTGTAATATAATATTTTTTCTCCCGCTTAGAAAAACTATTTAGATAATTTTAAAAATGGTCTGTTTAAAGTACCATTAGGATAAAATTTCCAAAAGATAATATAAATACATAAAATGTTTTGACATTTTAGCGTAGAATACGGTAGCGTAACAGTGCTTATCGGCGTTACATTTTACACATCTCGACTTCGTTCGTTAAATTAATTTTATTATTAAGGGATGTTGCCAAATCGTATGAATTTAAAAATTTTTGTGTAACTAAAAAGATAAAATAAATGTATTAGACAACAAACATATGGTCCGTAATTCTTAAACAAAATGTATAACAGTATATTTCATAGAGGTCACTCATCACAACACGCATATAATGATATCAATGGTAATGGAAAGCTCAGTTGAAAGTTTGAAACAATGAAAAAATGTGTTCGATCTGTATTTTTAGACAAAGCCTTTATCATATTTAAAATGCATTCACACTTATTCAATTAAAATATAATATAATAAATATAAAGATCATAAAAATATGTTGGTTTTTTAAATTTTTTGTCTTTAGACTAATTCCGGCTAGACAAATTCCCAGAAAAATTGAAAGATGAGTTTTTTTAATGAGTTTAGCTAACCATATTATTATACTCAATACTTAACCGTTTTCCATATTTTAATTATTTTAATAATGATGTTAATTAAAAAAAATATTATGAGATTGATTAATGAGCAAAATTAATTCACTTTTTCCTTAGAACATTGTTGAATTTTTTTTTAAGCTGACGAAAAACATTTAACTCGATCGTGTTATTGTATAATTAGTAATTGTATTTGTAGTTATTAATTACAACGTTGACAACGTAGGAGCCTATTTAGTACCAACCTAGTAACGATCATGTCATATTTAAGTTAATAATTTATTTAACGACAAATATACGCAATGGTTTTCCCAAAAAGATGTATCGTACTCAACCGGATTCTACCCTTAGGTGCATCTAGAGTTAAAATTATTTTACTCTTTCCTCATAGGGAGGCTACAGCCCTCACTAAGACTGTTAACTTGAAATAACCCATTTAAGGGTTCCGGGTTTATCCCCCACACACTATTAGACATTTTTGATAGCAAAAACACAGTTGAATAGATTAGGTTTGGTTTAATTATGTTTTTTTTTTTTTTATGTTAGTGACACTTTCACGGTGAGCCAAGTAAGCCAATCATAAAATTTGTCTACCCAAAAATTCATTATACCCACCACTATTTACTATCTAATTTTTTACCATTAAATATTAATACAAATTGATTTAAACGTAACATGAGAATAACAAATACCATATGGCATTGTCTACTTTTTTTTTGGAGGGATCAAATTTAATTCAGAGGATGTTTAGTCTCATCTAACCTCACTGATTCTACCCTTTTTTTACAACATGAAAAAGTATCAACAGAAAATAATATTATTGTAAAACCAATTCATTCCTCAATTTTCTTAAAATTTAACATAAATATAAATATAAAAATTTAGATTTTTGCAAGCTCTGTTAGAAACTTAGTAACTTAGAATCTTTAATTATATTAAAACAATTTTTTTCTGGTAGTAATTACTTATGTATTAAATCGTAGAAAGATATTTTTCAAATTTGTCATTATCACTATTTAATTTAGTATATATACTAAATATCACTTACTTATTTTCACTATTCAAATTAAATTTACTGAAAACTCAATTTCGACAAAATATATGTTAGTGTTTTTTGGTTGTAATTTATAAATTCCTACACGAGAAACTTCAAAATTAATTTATATTAAATTTTACAATTTAAATTTTTTTTGGTTATTGTTAATTTATTAAATAGAGAACAAGATATTTGAAAACAGTGAAGATGATCATTTCATACGCTATAGTTTAAGAAGAAACTAAAAATCAGTTTGTGACTAACACAATTAGTTGGTTGGTATTACAATTTATGGGCGTCATTGTTTTCGGCCAAAATGTACCCTTCTCTTTTCGGTCAGTGTCATTTTTTGGCCAAAAATTACAGTTCCCTTTTCGGCCAGTACCTATAGTTTTCTTTAAAATTTACAATTATAACAACTGAACTTAATATTATTGTATCCAAAACTGTAAATTTTAAATGATTACATTTTTATAATTGATAAACATATTATTAGCTTAGTCAAATAAATTAACAATTAGTTTTTGTTTGAAAAATATTACTATTTTTAAAGTCTTCACTCTTTAATGTAAGTTTCGTTCATAGTTGGTTTTTTGGAATTAAAGATAAACCAGTATTATTCCTTGTTAGTTATAGAGTAATGTCAATATTCAAGAATGCATATTTTATTACCATAATTATTATCATATATATATATATACTATAAGACTATATTCATTTTTATTTGATTAATGTAATATGTTATAATAGTTTATTACCAATTGTTTTATTTTATTATTTTATTATTTTATTATTTTTCCACACAGTTGTAGGTAATAATGTTAATAAAAAAACTACTGGTCGAAAAGGGAAAGTGACCGAAAAGGGAACGATAAGTTTTGGCCGAAAAGAGGGCCGCCTCAATTTATCATTCAATATTAGGTACTAGAATAAAAAATTTCAAGATGGTCATTGTGCATGTAAATAAATATTTCAATATGATTCACCTAATTTAGCTCTACAAGCATTGTATACTTAATTTATTTGTGTAAATTACTTTTGATTTTATAGCAATAGCATATACATGTCTAATATTATTTTGGAACACAATTTCAAGTGTATAATAATATTAAGTATAAAAATAAAAATAAAAATAATTATGTAATATCAAATACGACAGAAAATGGTTTGAATATAATATTACAATAGAATTTTCTTGGTAAATTATTTGATGTTGTTATTTATGTTAAAAAACATTTTTTATTTTGATAAGTAAAAGACAGTATACATTTTGCACTGAGAAATATCAATAATTTATTCTTGTGGTTTATTATAATATATATTGTATTTAAATTAGTCTACACTTATAACGGTTATAATGATATTGTCGTTGGTTTTGATATTACGCGCGCAACAGGTACGAGAAAAAAAGTCTTTCCTATATCGTCACACTTCTTAAGAAAAAAAATATCTTTAAATATTATTAATTTAAAGTTCAAATTTATGTCTGCCGCTTAGCTTGTATATACATATATACATATATTTTCATATTTAATTTTGTTTTATTGTCTTCGAGTGAACAATACATTTAGACGAATAATAATACGACGTTGTCCTTGCCACCTTAAATTATTATACTATTCTCATATATTGGAAAATGTAAATATACTATTCATTCCGAATTTGTGTTTTGGTAATATTTTACGCACCAAGTTTATAGCACATTATTATGTTATATTATATATATACTATATAGGTATTATAGTTGAGTAAGATGCAGACGTGTAATTTCAGTGGTCGGTGTCAAAATGTCAGCATGCCATTTTAAAATCATTATCACGCTTAAAAAAATATCATAGGTTTGATCAGTATATTCCTACCTAGTACCTATATTGCAGTACAATTATTCTATGTATTAGGTAGGAAGCAGGCGATAACATTTTTATCGTTCTCGTTCGTCATAATTTTAGTTGGCCCAAAAAGGTATTAAAAAAAAAAATCGTTGATAATGCACCCCGACTATTTGATACAGTGTGCAGATGTATTGCAAATCACTCATTAGCTGTGAAATCCACGTGCGTTTGGCGCCAAAAACGACGGAGGGCGGGTCGGCGGCGAACGCGTGGACGGTGGCAAGTAATTTGCGAATAAAAACTTTACGTGGCAAAAAAACGCTTCAGAGCCAGAGCACGTCCTACGAACCGGAAGCGCACGTGTTCGTGCTGTACACACTCACCGATGATGATGGGCACCTCGAACGGGCTAATCTGGGCGACGCCTTGGTCGTCGTACCTGTTGTACGGCTGCTGCTGTTGCTGCGGCTGTTGCTGCTGATGGCGCGGCGGCGCGTACATGGGCCTCGGGCTGTAAATGACGGGCAACATTCTGTCCCTTGGGTCAGTGATCAGTGGTGGTTCGTAAAACGTCTGTCGGGAGTTGGCACCATCACCACCACCACCGTCGTCGTCGTCGTAATTGTAATCGAAATTATTGTTCTGATCCAAATCGTTGTTGTCGTCGTCGTCGCCACGTTGGCGTTTGTCCAGCCGACGTTTGATGGTTGTCACGATCTGACGCCTGACGCCTCCACCTCCACCACCACCACCACCACCACCACCACCGCCACCGCCACCGCCACCGCCACCGCCACCACCACCGCCACCACCACCGCCACCACCACCGCCACCGCCACCACCGCAACCCAACGTCCTGGCTGTCAGCTGCAACAAACACTTCCTGGAGTCCTTATACTGGTGGCTCTCCAGGTTGTGCGAGCTGCCACCCCTGACCGGCGGCGGGTGTGCCGCAAATAACGCCACGACGCCCAACGCCAACAGGCCGCCGCCCAGCCGCAATCTTCGGTTTAGCAGCATGTCGTGACCGCTGTGATGACCGCGGGACAACGATCCGAAGATCGCGGCGGCGGCGGTGGAGTCTGCGATCGAACGGCGATTACGTGCGATTTTGTACACGATTGCGGGAGACGTGTCGCGGAGCACGACGGTTACGCGGCCCACGGTGTGAACGACTGACTGACTGACTGACTGACTGCCGGCCGCCACCGCCACTGCCGCCGCTGTCGCCGAGTGGCCGCGCGCAGCGGTGTATCAATGCTGCAATAGTCACAGTGCCGTATATGTTATTATAGTTTCGGGGCGGCAGCGGCGGCGGGACTCGTGAGTGCTGGGGCGAAAAAAGTGTTCTTTTTGAATACTTATTCGCGAGCGTGTAAATAACGGCAGATTAGGAACCTACGCGTCGACGGGATTTCGTTTTGAAATGGATGGTGAGCAGGCGACTCGCGCCGAAAGCGTGAGAAAAAGAAATGATACTAATAACGATAATGGCAATAAAAAAAAATCCAACGAAAGCGGCGAGAGACAGAGTGTGAAAGAGAGGGGAGAGAGAATTTACGGAGAGACAAAAATTTGTACTCTTGAAATCGCGCGTATACGACGGTTTCAACAGATGTCCTCCGGAGCGCTCGCGGTCGTTGGCATGACGCGTCTGCCGGCTCGTTTGGAATGTGTCGGACTGAAGGGACGACGACTCTGCGTGTGCGTTGCCCCATGTTGCCGGCAGGCCGCTGGCCCACACACCCACACACCCTACTCGCATGCGACATCCCTTAAAATTGCCCGGCTTCAATGTGCGCGCGCAGCGCACGGGGGTGAGGAAATGGGTCATCCGTGTGGGAGATATGTATGTATATATTTTTTTCCTTTTCCCCGTTCTCGTTCGCTCGCTTTCTCTCTCGCTCGTCCGCTCACCCTCACACGCACATACATGCACGCACACTCGTCCATATCTCTCACTTTCTCTCTCTCGCCCTGTGTTCTGTTTCCCCGATCTGCACCTCTTCTTCAAGCCGCGGATGATACGGTGGACGTGCGAACGACCAACTATCTACATTAGGCCCGACGAGAAAAACCCGTGGGTGTATCGTGACAACACTGTTAATCACCGGGGTTAATTAAAGTTAATTAACAAGCTATAGTTAATTGGATTTATATCGAATGGACCGTCTCAAAATACTTATGGACACACAGTATAATATACAAATGGACCGTGTGTAATAAACTAATAAATAATCATACCCGAGAATCAATTTTGCGTTGAATAGTGTATAGAATGATATATATTATATAATATTTTATTACTACCTATTAGATTGTTGCCATTCTTTTTTTATCGCTTTAAGTACCTGCCGCTTTTTGTCATTGATATCTGCACCCAAGCACCCAGCGAATGTGATTGATGTGGAGAAAACAGCTTAACGTATACGTATTATAGATGAACGTTTTCTTTATGTTTGAGGATACGCCCTAATTTTTGGTCAACAAAAATTATTTTTAAAACACGTGAAACTACATAAAAACCATTTTACTTTTCCTATTTTTTTTTCTTGTTCAATGTTTCTAGGGGTTCTTAAGCTTAAAAAAAAGTAGTATACAGCTGGGTGATTTTGTGTATAATGTACTTAAATAATAATTAAACTAAAAGTACCATCCAATTAATTTTTTGGGGGTAATTTGTGTACAAATAGCTTAAATTATATTAAATTAAATTTGAATAAAAATGAGTTTATTTGTTTGGTAATTGTCTGTATATAATCTGTATTATATGTATTAGTGTATTTTTTATAAGTTAAACAGACTATTTTTATGTATAACTAGCTGTCCCGCGTCCCGCCCGGTGTTGCCCGTGCCAAAAATGTATTTTCTTTATAAATTTATTTTAAATCTATATATGCCATATTTCTACTAATTTTAATAGTAATAAAATATGTTACTAAGAGAAACCCTATATATAAACAGAGATTATACATAATCCGCATCAAAAAAGCACATTCAGTTTTTAAAGAATTTTTCAATTTTTCGGCAACTTTTCCAATTTTTCTTTCATTAAAAACCTTTTTGGACTATACAAACATTAAACAAAAAATGAGCTCAATCGGTCCATCTGTTTTCAAGTTATGCACATGCTATTAATATATATAATATTTAGATAAAATACGGAAATTCCGTATATTTTTAATATGTAAGTCGCAAAACTAATATAAGACTTGATTAAATGATTTAAATACTGATTTTAACCCAAGTCATTCTTAGATCTTGGGCTTACGTTTTAAAACTAACAACATTATTTATTAATGATCTTAAGCAAAATAAAAAAGCTCTGATTAATATTATTAATAAGGATGAAAAGAAAGTCAAACTTCAAAGTAATAAAAAAATTAGTGATGAAAAAGTTCACGGAAAGTAATCAATAATCAACGGTTTTATTAACAATAATAATAAAAAATAAATGTATGATGATTTATTCCTAATTTAATAGTACTGAAAGGAACATTCAAATTATAAACACAAGTTGAAACATTTATATATACGTCTTACGCGTTACGAATATAAACAATGTAATGAAATACTTCAAAACATAAATATTAATTGTTATCAGAAAAATAAAAAATAGTTCCGATATAAAGTGTAAAATTTTTTTAACAGATTGTGCAAAGTATATAAGGCTGGACCTAACCAATATTTTTGAACACATAACGCGAAAGGAGTGATAATTTTTGAGTAGGTTTATAGCTTCATACGTATTTCTGATTCATCGGCAAGTGTAATGTATGTTGTGTATACACTAAACAGTGGTGGGTTTGCGAAGACTATAATATTATATGTGTCATGTACCATGGTGCAGAGATTGTTAGGTAAAGGGTTTTATCGGGACGAAACGCTTGGATGGTTTAGGTACCTATTTGAGAATTTGGCTGTACCCCAGCTTTAAATGACATTATGATTTAGAAACAGAGAAAATAGACGTCACAAGAGAATTATTTATAACACCCTTAATTTTTACATTAATTGAAAATCATCAAATATTAAAACGAAACGTATATTATACATCGTTTTAATGATGTATATTATATATTATTATTTATTAAGTACAAGTAATTAAAATGTAAGAAGTGAGCAATGTGAAAATAGCGTAATATATTTAAAATAATACCCTTAACCTTCTTTAAAGTAATAATATCTGAAGTAAAGATTTCTATTCGAAAACAATAATAGCTTTATCTTCTTATATCAAAAAATATTTTCTTAATTTTTTGTTCCGAAGAAAATATTACTAAAAGATTTATAAAAAATTTAAAAATAAAGTAAAGTAAAACATAATTGTTTAAAATAAAATCTCAAAAAACTTCCTCCTCAAAGTACCAACAAAACTTTAACTTACAACACTACTTAACATTTTCAGAACACTTAAAAGTGTATCAAATAACATTTTAAAGATAATATAATTTTAAAACTCATACCGGACCGGTTTCATTACTTTCCAAAATAATTTGCAATAATGTGCATCTATTAAACAATTCCCAATATCTACATTTTTTTTCGATCATAATAATAAAGCTAAAAAGAGACCACCACGCAATATTTTATTTTATTTTATTTTTATTTTATATATATAAACACCAAACGGCTTTTTACATTGGGTCTTAAATTCAAATCATTATCTTAAAGTTTTAAAAAGAAAGTACAAAGTAACCGGTACTTTTTAAATTGCACTTTTATTAAATTTAATTAATTTTTTATTTACTCGATAGTTAAATGTTATTATTTTTGATATCTCAAAATAAGTGTTTTACGGATCATCAAAAAAAGTTAAATGAAATATTTATCGTTAAATACTTTGTGATATTTATTATTTAATGCATCACTTATAGTATTGTTCAATATTTCAGATTCTAATAATAGTTTTTTTGGTAGGCGCGAGATAAATATTGTATGTTAACAAAACACCACCGGCTATTATATTATAAGGTATTTAACTAATACCTATTTAAAATTTTAGAAAATATGTAAATAATATAAATATATTTCGTGTGACTAAAAACTACCAGCTCGGGTTATAATGCAAGCGAGTAAAAATCTTCAAATTATTAACTATTGTTATGTTAAAATATTTAAAATAATTAGTTCTACACAATAAACTTTGAATTAAAAACTTTTTCATTTTTGCTCATTTATTGTAACTTAATTCATTGTCCTTATTCATAATTATTTAGATTCCACATTTTAAGAGTAGCAATATAAATGACACGCATGATAAAAGTTACATAACAAAATATATTGTGTATATATGATATAATATATTTGCATAGTGAGTATACAAAGTATGGAAACCTTGAAAATAAAACTTCTAAAAACATAAAAATAACAACCCAGTTAGGTAATATCATTCTAATAATAGTAATATTAGCCATAATTTAAAATTACTAAAGGTCGTAAGGATGGCTATAAAATAGTTAGGTCTACTAAACTTATTATAGTATAATAATTATAGTTATTACATGTTACTACCTACCGTAGATTAAATACACTATGTAATACTGATTATTTAATCCATATTTATATTAAAAAAATATCGTTTTATAGTGAGTTATAGTATTTTTGTAGTTAGTTTTGTATACCTATTATTATCAACAGCAGGTATAAAATTAAAATTAATCTACCTTGATATAAAATAAGTAGGTTCTAAATAATAAATTAACATTATTAGTTATTACTCTTAACTGAATCAACGGTAACTATGGAGGTCCCAAAAATGTGTGTATTTAATAACTTTGTTGTAATTTAATTACTGCCATTTTTCATTATTCACGTTCACTGCGTATAATATTTGATTATACTTGTCGTGTCGCTGAAAAAGTCGTGGTTTCAAAAAAGAAATACTTCAAAATTGAAAAGTTGAAAAATTAAAATATTCAATTTACGACTTGTAAGTACTTATGAAATAATGAATAGTTTAGTCGGAACGCTGACCAAATTGTGGTACATTTAATAATAAAATACATGACGACAATTGGCGCGTAATTCATCATATTATGCGAACGATGTTAAGTGAAGCCATTAACACGTTTAACTACGTTTTCATGGGTAGATTTGTATAGTATCGAGTGTCAACTCTGGGATGTATTAAATAAATACATTAATCATTGAGAGACGATATATTTTTCAACATTTTTAAATTGAACTTTATTGTTATACCTTTTACTCAAATCAATGTTTTTATAAAGCAGTGTTTAAAGTTAGGAAAAACTTTGCTCTCCTTTATCTAAACTTATTTGATTAACTCTTTTATAAGCTTCTTATGTAGCACTACAAAATACCTAGGTAAAATTATTATGATATTAAAAAAAAAAAATGTTGACAACATATTGGTCATATGTTACCAATTAGTTGAATACATTGTAGCCGTGTTATGCCCAGCCAGAAATATGTATTCATATACAATTTGATTTAATTTTTAAAAATGTTCTTAGAAATTTGGGAGAGGGGGGGTAGTCTCATTAACTTCATAAGCCACACCCAAAAATACACCCCTAGTATTAATGGAAGTATGACATACGTGCCAAAAGATTAAAAATTATACATAATTTGCGCAAAATTAGTAAAACACAAGACCATAATAAAATTATATGAAAATAATTATAATTTTAATAATTTGGGTGATATTTTGATCCAACTTTTTCATAATTCTATTTGACTTATTTCACCATGTTGGTATTTCTTCCATTGTAAAATGATGTCCTCATGAGATGTCCTTAATTTTGAGTTTGAAGGAGGAGAGTTCATAAATAAATATGTTTCCTTTTGAAAATGTATTAATACATCAATTATTGTATGAACTAAACAACGAGACGCATACAATTAGTCTTTTAAATGCCGATGATACGATTCTGCTGCATTTGTAGTTTGTATAGTATCATTATCCGGAATTTAAGCCTACAATTTTGAAGGAAATATGCTTGAACCAACGCATGTCTCTGAAATGTAAACAATTAATTTGGAAGTTGTTTAATCTTTAGGTGCGATGGACATTAAATTTGCAAAATCATCAGATATTTAAGAAAAGCCAAACCAAATAACGACTTAAGCCAAATTCCTATTTCAGAGTTCTTTATACATTAATTTCGAGACCCGAGCTTTGAATTTTCCAAAACGACGATTGTCTTAAATGAAATTTACAACAATTTATTTTTGAAATTGAAAAAACTGCTAAAAATCAGTCATGTGCTGATTTTTCAAAATTAACTAAAAGTGTTGATAGATATAATTCAAAATTATATTTTTCGCACAATTTTTGTATGTATTTCCAGTATTTTCCACATTGGTTCGTAGCAATTTGAAGTTTTACTTGATACTAAACAGTAAATCAAAATATGGCAATAGTTTTGCCAACTATAAACGTGTATCATAATCGTATATAGCTGGTAAAAGAATTTCGGACATGTGTAAAATGTTCCATCGGCAACTAAAATGCAACTATTACGGCATAGGAATAACATGTTTGATTTAGTGTCAGAAAAATGATTTTACTTTTTGTATCTACGTGGCAAAACGTTTCGTGTTTATTAGTTAAAATAGTTCGATTGAATGGTTTTAAACGATATTATTTTGGCGCTTATGTCTTCCACCCCGACCTTAAATTATTATATTTTACAATTATTTTCATTTCAAATTTTATATTTTTATAAACAATGTTCATTCAAATCATTTTGAAGATTTGAATAGTTTATAAAAGTTATTTTTTTTAAGTATAAGTATTCAATTAAAATTAATTACATAAAAACTGTCAATATCCACGCAAAACTGTTATTAAAATATATTTGTAAAACAATTAGCATATAAATGAGTAGACATTTTTTTCTTTCTTGTTGTATTCATTTGTATTCAAAGTAAATAAAATAAATATACTGTTTTTTGTAGTTGTTTTATTTTTAAATTAAAAATATTTAAATTTAGTTTTTGTGTTTATCAACTTTTGACAGTGGAGTCCAGGTGGAAGTTTTTTATTATTTAAATTATCCGACAGAACATTATTACATTAATACTACACAGTGTGATGTCACAATCAACATTATTTGAGTAACACAACTTTTTCATATTTTTAATTCAGTATTTTGTTTTAATTTTTTATTTAAATAAAAATGTATTTAATCTTTTAAGTAGTTCAACTATTCAGTAATTGATAACAATAATAATAATTCTTTTAAAATGTAATATTACTTAGCTTATACATTTTATAGTTATGAATGCCTATGTCTTGAAATAATAAATATACCATGATTTGTTAAAATCAAGTATTTTATATTTAACTTTGAGTTATATTGTATTAGCGAGGGTATATTTTAAAATGATGATTTGGCTACCAACAATGTTTACAAAATACATTATGATAAACAACAATTTAAGGTAAAATAATGTCAGCAAATATTTCTATCCTAAAATATAAAATATTAGTATCCATGTAATAAGACGTGTACCGAGTAAAAATTTCAAAATAAAACCATAAAATCAAAATTAAAAATATGTTTTTTCGTAAATATATATATATAGGATTTTTTATTAGCAGGTCTTATTTTTGTTTTCTAGGGATTTTAATTCAAAACGAACCAGTGGATATCACGGGTGACGTATGTAGCGGATTAGTTGAAACGAAGGGATGAATGTAGATTAATAGCCATACGCAGTATAATATTATCAGTTATCACCATTGGTTTGGCCTTTGGCGTAATAATACATATGCATACAATACACAAACATCACAAACATGTATAGAAACATGTTTAATATTATGTATAATAATAATAATAATAATAATGTGAAGTGTTCATAGTTTTAAGTGATATTTATGCAAGCATGTTTACAGTACACGATTTATTATTGTTATAAATTATAGGCTGTGATCTCGTGGTTTAACTATTATGTATCATAATATATAGTTGTTTTGATATGGGTTCTAAAGGGCAGGACCCTATTTAGACTTTAGATCAAATAATAGTACGTGACATTTTCCTTATTATAATCAAACTCATGCGAACGCCAGCAATTTTAATATTTTTAACCGTCAGTGGATAACATAATCTTATTAATTCGGCATATTTTGTAATTATAATTTATTACACACTTACATAGTAATTGCAAATATTTTTTTATTAATTATTGATCAAACTTGTATGAGACACAGTGAGGTTATTAGACATGCTTGCGCAACAATCGCACTCAAACATATTTTAATATGCTGACCAGAATACCGATGGCGGTTGAATCGGCTGTGCATCGAAACGATCGACACACTTGCGCATTTAGATTACACTACACCAACATCATAATATGCCCATATACATGTGTCAACGGATTAATAACGAAACGAAGAATGATCACTTAATATTTACATGTTTTAGTGGTATATAATATATATTTGCATTAAATCGACGTACAGCGCGTTAAGCAGTTATTTTACCAAGATTTTACGTAGGGTTTTCAAATCTACCTATATTCATTGTGTAAATATATTACATAATATCATAACTAATTCTAGTTGTTCTAATAAAGTTAGTTCTTCTGTAAAGTCGTATAAAACTATCTATCCCTACTACAAGTAACCCGTGAATAATATAGATATAATATTGTGCATCCTACCTACTTGACGCACCGCTTGGCACGTAATTGCCGGGAAACGAGTAGCATTGAACGACATTGCAGGGCGCCGGAGGCAATCAACACTCATTTTGCAGTACATCACTAAAGAATTATAATTCGAAAACGATTGGTTATTGATCGAGATTTGTGACTGGAATTTCGTAAAGCTGCTCAGTAGAATACTCTTATGAGTTATGAGGAATCTTGTAACATAATATTATGATATAAGATATGGTATAATATATATTATATTATTACATTTCAAGATTTTGGACCAATCGAAACATTTTTTATCAATGAAAAAAAACTTACCAGAATAAAAATAAATTAAATAAAAAATAACAGAATTAACCAATACTTTTTAATAATAATTTCTGAAAAAAAGTAAATTAGTTTGGTCCATCCCGTTGTGTAAGAATTGAGGCAAATAAACTATTTCATAATCAAATTCTGTGTAAATAATTGTTTAGTACTGTTACGTTGAATGTATACTAAAAATAGTTAGGTAATAACACATTTCAAATTAAATTCAACAAAAAAAAATAAAAACTATTGATAATGCTTAAAAACATAAAATGCATCATCATACAACAATTTTCCAAGAAATCCATTTAAAATAGGTACGTTATTGTGAAACTAATGGCTAACTTATTTTCTTAGAATCAGCTATAAATAATGCAATATTAATTACTTTAATTGTAACTAGGTATTAAAAATTGGTTTACTAATTAACAAGTTTATAAATCATTCTAAAAGTTTTCGTATAACGTACCAACGTGTACATTAAAATAATTAAAATGGAATGACTTTAAATAAAATGAATAAAAGTATATCACATGTCTGGGATAACAACACGTGGGCGGTGAGTACGCGCAAATGTTAAATTAACTGATATTAAGTAATAACTGATGTACCTATTTAATATTTTATATATTAATAAGAGTACTATATTCTTTATAATTATTTACAGCGAGTTCCACTTAATTACATCAGTCATCACATTTTGATACTATTAACCGGTTGATTCCATAAAATATTTTTTTTATGATCCTTTATTTTAACTGGGAAATAAAAGTGAAATTTAACATTAGTAAAATAATAATATAATATTTGGTTTGGGTTTTTCTTTTTTTGATAACTATAAACCGTGATTCAATAAACCAGTGATCACTTGAAGCGGAACTCGCTGTATAATAAGTTATAATTAACAAACAATGATACCTTTATAACATTTTTAAAAAAACTTCTATTTAAGTAAATAATAAATTATTACATGACACAATCATTTTATGACAAATTTATGTGAATTTGGTTAGTTATTTATTAATTGCTTTTTTAATTTGTATCTAACCAAAAAAATGGTTTTTATTATTAAAAATTGAAAAAAAAAGTAAGGGCACATAAATGGCCTTTTTTTATTTCATGAAACTTTGTTTCATTAATACATCTATAATATCCTTATAATATTACACTGTTTAGAATTAAAAATAAATAACAAAAGTATGCGAATTCAATTAAATTTAATTTTTAGTAAAATAATATTATATAAACTACAAGTATACATACTCTGTGTAGAATAGAGTATGGGAGATATATATATATTCTATATATATTTACCAATATAAAATGAGGATTGAGAATTTAGTAAAAGATAATGGGAATGAGCTTAAAATAAAAGAGATATTATAATAAACCTGAATTTCAAAAATAAAAAAAGGTGTAAATGACAAATAGGGGCAACAAGCTATACATTATTAATAATGCAAGATGCCTTTGTGGTATTATAATTCTTAACCGTAAAATTCAAAATAATAACTAAACATATATTCTTATAATTGTGTAATAAAAAAAAAAAAATTGTGTTTTTTGAATCCAGTAATAACTATTTTTTTTTTATACATTACACGCGTTTGACCGTAAACTTGCTGGTAGATCATACGGCACACTAATACCTAAACAATTATATCATGTCTAGAAAATATTTTTTTATAAATATTTGGTGAACATTTCAAGTTTCAATGGTTTTTTTTTTATGAATTGCAATAATAAAATAAAATTGATCTTGTCAAAAATTGGTGTTGCGTAGATATTTCTCTTTTCACTGACCTTTTTTTAGAATTATTAAAAATGTACTGGCTTTTTTAACTTCTTAAAATATAAACTAGATTAAATTTTCTTCCAAAATCCACACTCGATGATGGAAATTATAACAAATTTACTACTCCAAATGCTAATGGTGGAAAAAAACCATATCATTGTAAAATTATTCATTTCTTGCTTCATCAATGTAGAAATCAGAATTGTAAAAATTTAAACTTACACAAAACTCCGAGGAACTTGATTAGGTTAGGTGGATTAGGTATTATTTATTATAATTATGTTGAAAATTGTACTATTAGGTGTATTTGAAAATAAGAACCTACTTTATACTGTAATACACTAATATGATTATAACGACGATTTTGACGCTTTATAAAAAGTATAATTATTAATTTTTATAGTTAAATTCATTAGAAATAATATTTTTTTATATAATAAAGAGATTACATTGTGTGGTAAACGTAGATACATTTGCATGACTATTTTTTTTTTTTTTGTATTTAATAATTGAAAATTTACTAGTAGACTGTAGACCTAAAAAGTGTAACACGTTTACTATTAATTCTTTAAATTTTGTCATAAGTGGAGAAATTATTGGGCTTACAATTATTTTTACTATCATTGAAAAAAAAACATTTAAATAATTTATATAAAAAAAAAATAATGTATGGTTTTTTTCTGTATTTATTTTTTTCATTTTTGAGCAGTTAAAAATCTTCAAGAGTTTCATGTTTCATTCCACAATATATCGGAAACTTGATGTAAATTGTACTCTGAGAAAAATATAAAAATATAATTATATTTATTAGGTATCTCAGTAGTTTACCGTTTAAGATAATTTATTTGATTCAATAAGTGGCAACATGCCAATTCAGTGAGTGTATCATGTTCGATGTTATGTTTTTGATTAGATTTAATTTTTTTTTTATAAGAAATAGATGAACCAATGCAAATCTTTAGAAGTACCTATAAAACATTGGTTAAAGAAATAATTAATTGTTATTTTAGTATAATATAAAAGATAAGATGCTTGAACAATTGTATGTATTTTGTAAATTTGTAACAGAGTATAACATTCCGACAAATAATTCATATTTTAAAATATGTGTTAACATGCATGTACGAGCTCTCCATTTGATCAATTTGCTTTTATTGAATTCAAATTGTATACAATTTTCAAACTTTTTATTGGATGTTGAAAAAGAGATAACTTGTTATTTTTTCAATATTAGTATAAACAGAGCTGGCCTAGACATTTTTTATACGTAGGCAAAATGTAATTTGGCTGCCTCTCTTTTCATAATGATGTCAAAAAATACCTCATCTTTAACAAGTGAACTTAATGCCGCCGTAGGCTTGTGCCTACGTCATCTACACCTTAAGCTGCCCCAGAGTATAAATTATTTATTTATTCGTATTATTTTGTTCATCGTGAATGTTTTATTTGCTTGGTCGGTCATTTCATTACTAACATTAACTGTGTGAAAATATTTTTTTGGCTAAAAAATGTATCTATTTGGGGACAGTAAAATATGCTACACATCTTAGAATGACATTGTATACTATAAATTTAAATCCAATAACGTTTTTCGGTACGTGGGAGGTTGTTTATAGTTTAAAGCTTGAAGTTTAAAACTTTACTCGGTAGCTCTTTTAATTTTTGGGATAGTTAACATCGGAGTGAAGTATTCTCCACGTGGGAAGGACGTCCCGTTTTATATTTCAATATTGGCTGTAAATAATACATATTTGTGTAAACTTTAAGACTAAGTTATTTTATTTATAAATTCCTAAAGAAATTATCTGTATTCTTTAAAGTAGGTACACCAAATGTTGACTTTTGAGTATAGGTATATTGGTCCAAACCTAAAAATCCCAGAACTCATTTATCTTTAGTTTTAACTTTTAAATAATATCTTATGGAAAAATAAAACTAGTTAAGTCCATCCTGTTCTGTTAGTATAATATAAAAGTATATATAAGATTTCATGATCAAATTCTGTACAAATAATTGTTCGGTACAATTACCTTAAATCTATTTTTAAAATAGTAAGGTAATAAAACATTTAAAATTAAATCCAATAAAACATTAACTATTGATAATAATTACTGCATTATTAATTATAAGTACCTAATCTAAATTCGAATTCAGTGGTTGTACAAAAATAATAATATGCTATTATACTATATATTATACTATTAAAGCATTGCTATATCCTAAATTCATCTTTCTTCTCTATTAGGTACATAATAATATAATGTCATACTTAGCATACTTTGATGAAATGAAATAATATCATAATGAAGAGATTCCATGAACAATGAAACCCACGACAATGGTGTACTCTATTTGCCTATATATATCGCCGTGTAATCAAAATAATATTATCAAATATTAATCACTTTAAGCCGGATTGAGCGTAACATGTTTGAAGGAGTCATGTCCAAGTATTTTATAAAGTGCATATGTCTCAGCTGTTTCTATTTGTAAGAAGTAAATTAATATTGTTATTTATTATCATTTATGACATAGCAATATAAGGTTTTTTTTTAATTATTTGTGATCGGAATTGTGCGCAAGCGATAAAAACAAAAAAAACATTTCCTATGACAGCTTAAACACAAACTATTGTCGTTTATTATTTCCCTCTTTTATTCTGAGAGAAGAAATGAAGATATTTATTTACATTGTAGTACCATAAACTAACTTCAGTCTTTTCACTTTTTGAGGAATTAAAAAAGTTTAAAAATTGTTATGTATAGTATGATTGTATTGTGTAATGTGAAACAAAATTACAATTTTAGACTCATAGTTTAAAAGTAGTTTTTGGGAAAATTGTCAAAATTAAATAAAGCCACTAAAAAGTTGTATACTTCTAAGTTTTTATTAAATTGATCATTTTTAATTTTTAATTAGGCTCTATAATGATTAGGTTAGGATTGTTTTAAAACTATAATACGTCCACCATTTTCGCAATCGTAAGAACTCACAAAGAAGTATACATTTGAAGAACATAAATGGAAAGATATAGCAAAAAAGTTAAACAAAACTAGACTATAATTGTTTGTTTTCGTAAATGGTAGAATTTGTCTTTTGTAGTTTTGATATCGTTACACGTGGTAATGAAAAATATGAAAAAAAAATAAGAAGTGTTAAAAGGATTGAATGGTGAAAATACTGTGTATATGGTATAACGAGATTCTAATATCTAATTGGAAAAATGTTTCAATTATGTGTTAGAGGCTTAACTTTAAATAAACTTGCATTAGTTTTATTTTTTAATACAAAAAACCCCCCAAAAAAAATTTCTCTTTATATTTTAATTTTCGCAAAATGCATTATATTCTACATATAACACAACTTATTTATTTTAGTAGAGAAGTAAACTTATGTTATTTATTAGAATATTTATTTTTTTTAATCAAAACTTTGATTGGAAATTGAAAATAACAAATGGCGTTCTGAAAGTTAATTTTTTTCGATTTCAAATAAATGTATAACGAATTATGTATGATTATATATTGTATTACTAGAGATATAGTATAAATAAAATAAAACTAAACAGCGTTTAACCATGAATAAGTTTATATTATACCTAATGAAATTAATCTGTCTAACATACCTACTTCATATGATTCTCATCGAATATATTTTTTTTGTATTATTATTGATCTTACATGAATATAATATATTTATAAAGCTACACTTTTTTATGTACACTAATGGAAAATGTATGTACCTACACACACGAGTTGATTCGGCAAAACATGATTATCCCCATTTTCCCGTTTTATAATGAATTCATTCAAATTCTGATTCATGAAGTAACTTTTTGATCGTTCATTGATTTAAATACATCAACATTTAAAAAAAAATCATCTGCTCAATAATTTACAGTGTATAAATAATTTTAGTAATGTTTTAACGTAGGTAACTAATCAGTCTTGAAAAATGATTATTTATTTACGGTATAACAACGTATATCATTAAAACAATAGATATTGTTAAGAAACCCACCTACCCTAGAAAAAGAAAATATAACACCAGAGACATGACCATGACACTATTCAAATAAATAAATAGAAAATAATCCAAGAATGAAGCTAATGAAGAACAATTCAAATTGATTTGTATAAGTTTTCAGAGTTTTAACTGTGTATAAAACCGTTATTTTCTTTTACAATATTTTATACAAACTAGTTTATCATTAATTAGAATATCAATACATTTCTAATCAATTTGGAGAATTATATTAAATTATAAATGTTGTCTTCGGAGTTCTGGTTGAATTTTCTAGTCTAATCCCACCCACGGGTTCAAAAATCGTGTTATATAAAATTACGTACAAAACATAAACTGAATAAATGCAGTTTACCGTTATTTTTTATTGTCCCAGCAAACTAGTTTATTTTTACCAAGTTTTGCTTGATATCTTTTTAAAATATTTTTAACTGATATATGATATTGTTTAATTTATGACTTGTTTAATGTTATTTAAATTCATTAAATTTAATAATTTATCATATTATGAAGTATTACTGATATGTATACAATTTATTTTATTGTATTCTATAAATTACTGGTATGAAATTTTCGTGAAAATATAAGATTTTAATAAATTTAAAAATTACTTCCTGAAATTTAGTATTACTAAAAGAATAAATTGTATTGTATTTTTTATGTATTGCTAATAATTGTAAAAAATAAAAATTGGTCGTTGAACAGAATATTTACTGTATTATATCGCGTGTTTAAGAGTTTCAACTTTGTATTAAATCAATAAAAACAAAATATCGTTTATTTTTTTTTAATATTAATTTGGAGGTCAAACGAAAAACAGTTTTAAAAACTTAATGATTGATACATAGTTTAAAAATAAATGTACTTATAGCTGACATTGACAAACTTTAATCACATAACAAAAAAAAAAGTTAATTTTTAAGTATAATACATTTGTTTTATTACAATAAGATACTAAAAATATTACAATATCTTTATTCTTTATTTATCAGAAACAAATACATATATTTTCGTTAAATGTAATGGTACAAATTCTTCCAGAGCTTTTTTTATTCTTTGTATACGAATTGTAGTTATGATTAAATAAACATAGTGTATTGTATGTTGTAACCACGTAAGGCCAGTATATCATTAACCCTAATTATTTAAAGAAAAATGTATTTATATCAATGTATAACTAATGGCCTAATTGTCGAAGCCAAAACTTAGTTTTTACAGCCAATTAAATAAAAATAAAATATATATATAAATATATTTTATATTGTATAGTTTGTTTATTAGTTAAAATCGTAGTATAAATATAACATAAATTAACACATTTTTGAAGATGTTTTTTTCTTTTAATTAATTTGGTACAGTATAATAATTAATAACTGATATTAACCAAATTTACTCTAATAGTTTCCTATTTTCCATTAGTACTCACCTGTAGCATTTTCACTCCTGTACATATATAATGATACCAGAACTCAGAATTATTGTCATTTTAGCTACTTATACCCTAAAATCATGAAATCTACATTTTGTAAGTTGTAACTATCTTTTTTTATCAATACACAACATTATTTTATCCATATTAATATGTGTATCCGTATTCCGTATTAATATACTTCTTTGTCTTGATTAGTGCATTGCACCTAAAAATCTTACCTGGCGTGAACGCGATCAATATACTTCACTGCCAAATATGACGTCAGCAAAACGACTATAAACGAGCCAAGCTAATGTTGGTAATATAAAAACAAATTTCGAAGGATATAAAATAGCTTTTGCGTAACAACCAGCTGTATAACATGTCAATTATCTTATTATAAACTTGACGAATTGTATTACCTACAAATAAAAATATTAATATTCTTTAAATATAATTTCATCAGTCTTATAATTTGGAAATGTTTGTAAATATTCAAAATTCAATTTCTCAGCTTGTGAGAAAATTGTTTATAATATAATACTCAATTCATAAACATTTAAATGTATTCTGTTATCTAAGTAAAAACCAACACAGTTTAATCAAATGCACATAAATGTTTACATGGTTTTCGATTTTGTGTGGAGCAATGGAAGTTCGGTTTTACAACAAAATGTGTTTCTAAATTTTTTAATTTTTTAATTTTTGGGTTTATCATAAGCATAACATTTTTAAGTATTAAAAATGATTCTACCTTCAATATTGAGAAATTGGATCTTTTTGTACTTTTAAATTTTAACAAAAATAACTAAAAAAGAAATTAGAGCGGAAAAACGGGAATATTTACGCAACATTAATTTTTGATCGAATCGATTTTATATTTTGGTTATAATTCAAAAAGTAATAATCATAGGTGCTTGAAATGTTCTCCAAATATTTATACCTAATCTTCTAGACACAAAGTAATTTTAAAAATATTTTAGTACTTTTTGGGCTTTTTAAAGACATTTTTACATTTTTACAAACAATTTTGTTTTTTTTTCGATGAATGTTGATAGCATTTTTTTATCAAAAAACTTGAATATCACGATTTTATTCATACCGTTACAAGTTACGTCACCACGGACGTATTGACTTATAAGTTCATAACAATAATATTATATAATATAAAACATAATATTATAATAATTATTAGGTGCATAATGTATGTGATGTTTTTAGAAAAAATAAGTTTATCATATCGTATATTACTAACAGAAAAATAAGTTATTAATAATAATATAAATAAATTATATACTGTCCTTAAAAGTTGAGGCTGACACATGCACCGTCTCAGCTCAGAATAGACTATCGTATGCAATGGTTTATCTTTGAATTTAAATTTTACACGTCCATTACATCAGGATTTGGTATTAATGCATTCAATAGAATGCATTAATTCATGAATTCGTTCAATTTTTACATTATGAATTATGAATGTGAATGCATTTATATTTTAAATGAATGTTTCAAATACTGCATTACAATTTACATCGCCTTACTCAATGATGAAGTACACTCCAACCTACTATACAGGAGCGTGAATTCCCGGCTTTAACATTATACATAGGTATTAAATTTGAAAAATATATTTTATGGTTATTTTATTAGTTTTATAGAATATACTTTTATAACATTTGTAATTAATTTTATTTTAAGATGTTTATACAACATTAAGTTTGAATATAAAAATGTAATAGTTTTATTTTTATATAGGTACTGACTAAAAAACATGTACGGGTTATAAGTTACCTATAACATTTGTTTGATGTTCGAAATCCATTAAATTAAGCCCTGGAGATTTGACACATTGTTACGATAGTAGTCAGAACCTGTACAAACATTCAATATTTTTAATGGATTGAAAAATAGATAAAGTTCACTCACTATGTATAACCAAAATATTATTCATCGTCGTAAATGATTAAAAAAAAACATAACCCATAAACCTATGGTAAAATTATATTACTATTTATTATTTATTAAATGAAAAAAACATTAACTTTGATAACCTCCGAAATAAAAATGATAATTTAATATTTTATTTCTTACTTCTGGATTAGAAATAATTTATACGTCAGGTACTCAGGTGGTATATGCTCATGATGGTTACAAAAAATGTCCGATTATCAATAACAAAAAATAATACGGTGTTGATATGACCACAAACACAAGAGAGCGTATATTGAATCTTATCTATACACTAATAATAAAAAAAAATATATATTTACAGTTTGTTGATAATGAGTTGTGACGTCTGATGTAAATTTTGATTCAATTATTTATTGCCAACTAAAAATTATATATATTATATTATACTAAACGCTGTCGCGTGCCTATAATCATCGTTATCGTAAAGAAGCCGTATGCGGAGACGATAACCGTTGGCCGTTGCCCACTATTTTCCGATACGTGACGACTATTATAATATTATATTATAAATACAAAACAGGCACTCTCTTTTCTTTTTCATTGGTTGACGGTCGTCAAGAGCGGCCGGTAAGCAACGATTTTTTCCTCAAAGTCGGCCATGCCCACGAACATGGAGTAAGGTCCTTACTAATCGTGGCCACGGCGAGGTTTCGCTGATGAGAGACAAAATCGTTTGACTTATATTGCACTTACCTAATTAATATATTATTATCCAGCCGGTGTGTAAACTTGATTTTTATTGTATGTGACGTGTACGATTATTATTATTATTACTACTATTATTATTATCAACACAATATGGTATGTATTTATATTATCTATATATTATTTTCTTTAATATAAATCATGTACATAAAATCCCGGTCCTGAATTATTACCTTAGTCCGAGTTTTATGCCGCTCGGCTTTCTCGGTGCTAAATTTTAAACATAAAAAAAATTACCTCCTGTCAACCAATGTATACAATTATTTTTTTTATTTTTTTTCTCTTTCTTTAAAATACGTATCCGTCATACTTCAGCACTAAAATGCCTGACAAGGTAAAATCCACGATGCCCCTGCTCATAAATCCTCGGCTCATGGTTGGTGACCAAACTGAAAAGTGCTCGGTCGACCATTGGGAGCTATATGACTCGTAAGCGTCTCAGAGTTATGACTAATTACCGTATAGCATAAACACTATAGTAAATAGAGTATACATTGACTAAATGTAATGTTATTGGCATCTGACACTATATCAAATCCACTATAATAGAACTCGAATGGTTTTAAAAGTTGAATTATTTTGGACTGATCTGCTGATTGTCTTACAAAATCTGTGTCGCGTAACGTGTAATTCGCATAACCGTCTGGTCTACTATATTTGTTTTGTTGAAAAATGTCTAAAAATATTGTTCAGTGATTGATTCTATCAAAAATGTAATTGATCTTTATTCGTTTATTGTTTACAGATAGGTATGGATAATTTGTTATTGCATTGCTTCGTAATTTAATCAAAATGTACAACACCAACTGTTTTTTTACAGGAGTTGGTAAACCGAGTCCCATATAGGTAATTGGGTGAATATTATTTACTGGTGAGCTGAGTCCGAAAACCTTTAACGTGTTGGGTAAATTGAGTCCAAGTAATAATATTATTTTATTTTTTTAGAAATATCGCCGATACACATATAAAAAAGAAAATTCTCTACATTCTAGATAAACCAATCAGTGATTACCGATTTGTCAATAGTGTTTGGAAAGACCTTTTTGTATATTTATTATTTCAATGACCACTAAACTGGAAAAAAAGACATTTTTATGAAACGAGAAATAGTGAAATATGAAAATAAAAATATTTCAAGACTTGAATTTTGTAAAAACATTTCATATACATTTTACCCTATACATAACAAACACAAATTATAATAAAATAAATAAAAATAAAAATTTTTTACGACTTAAATTTATATATAATACGTACGTACTTATGATTTTGATAAAAATATGACAACATTGTAAGTTAAAATAATTATTTAAAATAATTCAGAATACAAAAAGCTCATTTTTAACACGCCTGTTAACACGGAGACTCCTAAGCCTGTAAATGTAAGAGGGAAAATGTGCATTTTGGGGACTCCATAAACCTTAAATCTTTTCAAACCTGGGTATCAGTTTACCTTAAACCTTTTTAAACCCAGGACTTAATTTACCACAAAAAGGTGTTTCGGACTCAGTTTACTTAGCCCCTATTTTTACTAAATCCAAAAATACGACATGTAAAAATATAAAAATGTAATCGTCTTTTATTTATCAATGAAGGATACTCTGTGAATAACACTCGTTGTAATAGTAATTAGCGAGTTATACTCGTGGATTAGTTGTTTGACCCGGCTTAATATTTTACGAATATTTTACAGAAATATATATATATTATAATAGGTATCCGATTTACTCCAATTATCCAACTACACGGCCGGGAATTTAATGGGAAGAATTAGTGGCGTATTTCCCATTTCCTAATATTACTTTTAACTATGTTTAGTGTATAAATATATCATTTTTTATTTTATTGAATGTTTTATTGTGTTTATGTGTGTCTGAAAAGTATTGATGTCTTTGGAAGTTGTGATTATTATATTATATTAAAACTTTAATTTATTTATCATGACACTACAGTGTAAGTTTAATGCATATATTTATAATGTTTTTATGATTTTCCATCTACTTCCATCTACTTTCATCAATCTTTTTCTTATGAACTACATCTACTAACAAATGGTTTCACAATATTCAATAAGGACTGATTATAACTTATTAATTAGGGCTCGGATTTTTCAGTGAATGTTTTTTTGTTGAGGATCGTGTGGTAAAAAGAGAATTCTCGTATATAAATGCGATTCGTACCATTCTGATAACATTTTATAAAATAAAATTATATTACATTTCTATATAATTGCCAGAAATAATTAATAAGTAAATATATCGTCAAAATATAATTTATGGCTGATAGATTAATTGTTAGAATAATAGAATTGTGGTTTTATCAAAGTGATACACAAAACATCAATAACATACATGATGGTCCTGTATCACACATTTATGTATAGCAGTATAGTTTAAATGATATATTATGCTAATATGCTCCTACAACATCAGTTGACGTAGAAGTATCATTTTCAATTTATTAGAATATAATACCATCCAATAAGCTAAGTTTTAATGAAAATAATTTAACTGAATATAATATGTTACCTAGTTAATTCGTTTTTTAATTTTAAAATATTTGTTTTTTTGTAATTTTCGAGTTTAAATTAAATAAACTCCTTTTTTGGCAAAATCTGAGCTTTAGTTATACTCATAACATACAAGATTTATACTAATTTTACGAAAAGATTTAATGTTATAGTTTAGAGCCTAGAGAGAGGGAGGTAAACATTTTAATTTGATAATATATGTAAAATATTAGAATATATAATGATATATATTATACTGCCATATGCCAATATAAGTTAAATTCAGCCTCTCACCACAAGCTTAGGCTTGTACGGTATATATAGTGTATAAATATTATTATGATATTATGTTATATTATTATTGTACATGTATTTATCTTATTATTATTATTAATATTTGTTTTAAAAATATATTAGTAACCAAATTAGTTAAATGCAAATTTTAAAATATAAAATTATTTTAGAAATGTGATGATTTTGATTTTTTTAAACTTACTTTGGCAAAAATGAGTAGACAATAATAAAAAACATTGGTTGTACACTTGTAGGTATAACTATCATAATTTGCTTTTTGGCGTAATTCTATTTGTTCCCGTTGTTCGTGTAAATGTCTTTTGTATATTAAAGGCCATTTTGTGGTTATATTATTATACGTTCTTCGTTTAGTCATTCGCAGTTGAGTGTACCCTACTAATATTATTATAATATTATATTCAGTGGCGGATATATCCAAGTTCTGAGGGGGGGGGGGGTGAAATGTCAAATCCACAGAGATAATGACGTTTAACCCCCTCCCCCCCAACCATTGTTTTATTTTGAAATATTTGACTATAATCGGTACAACACCAATCACCACATGGCTAATGATAGTACTATCTTTAATCGTGCTATCAAACAGAGTGATACCAAAGAACATGGGGCAAATCAGGCACTTGTCCAAAATTTCATGGAGAAAAAAAAATATTGTACAACTGAAAAATCAATTAGCAGATAACACCAAATACCAATATAAATATTTAAATATTTATAAATTATAATCAATTATAATCAATGGTTGTAGCCAATATTGTAATAATGTATAGTGGTGGCAAAAAGCCCAAGGGGGGGGGGGCGGTCCACCAATTACCCCCCCCCCGATATCCGCCACTGATTATATTTCATAATGTTAAAGGTGGAAGAGTGGTAATTTAAAATAGTTTAAAATGCTATGTTTTTATAAAAACGTTTTACATACACAGAAATATGTAAAGTACTACATAATATATTCTTCATTAATTGTTAGTACTGGTTATTGATCATTATTTTAGGGTTCCTGGGCGATACTTCTGTAAGTGTTTGAGTTTTCTTGAGTTTTGCTGATACAAGCGGTACTAACAATTGAATATGTATATTTTGGCACAGAGCGTAACAAAAACATCATAAACTCCAACGAACAACCGATCGGAGTTATGTTTACTCGCGATCTGAAGTTTTAACCTTCTGTGAACCCAAAAATAGCCTCACTTAGTAGCAGCATGATATTGAAACAACATGCGTTAGCTGTCAATAACCGATTTATGAAAGAGTTTAAAAACTACAGCTAGCAGAATATAGATTTAATAGCGTATAATAAATACAGTTCTCATGAAATATTAAAAATAAAAAATCCGCTGTGGTTCGTGAAATCAATCGATGTCATATAGAGAATACAGATTATTATGGTCCTAATCGGGAGATTTTAGTAAAACCCTCAATAATATATTAGGTATGTAATTTACTAACACTGACAAGCGAAATAAATACTTTTAGCTAAGAATAAGATTTCTATTCCATTAGGTACTGTGTTTAGTAAATTAATTTAATAATTGACCTATAAAATAATTTAATTGGTACATAATATACTCATCGCATATGAGTCCCATACGGATAAATACAATTTATATTCTTCCAACGATGATTCGTGATGGGTAAACCTTTGAACAATAATAATGGTAATATATTAAATATTCCGTATTTTGTGGTAATATAATAATTATAATCGACGTTATGCTAAAAATAAATACTGCGTCCCATTAAACAGGCTTTTCGGCCAAGGGCGTAAAACTATTTGAAAATCAAGAACGTCGGGGATGGGAATGGAAACATGAGAATCGGCGTTGGCGTAAAATCAAAAGGGATTGGACGCTGCGTAGATGAGTCGTCGTCGGCCCGCAATATCTGTTATTAGCACTATATTATGTACAGTGAAGGTACACCATAAATTATCTATAATATTCTACAATATAATGCATAAATGTGAATCCTCGTGTGTTTATTATGTGCTATATAGAATAAGTGATATAGAATATAGTTATATATTCGCAGAATATGTATCAGTTTTGATCAAATTAATTTCCAAGCGCCTTCCCGCCAACGCATACCGACCTTGTGAACTATAAACCCGAAGACATACATTCACATAATCATAATATATAACTACACAACAATACAAGTATTTATGTCTAATGTTTACGTTTTCGTTTCTTCTAATCTTTCTATTCTTACTACTACACAATACAACTTCCACTTAACCGGGAAAGGATTTATAAGTATACATACAGAGTGGTTATGTTAACGGAAATCATTTTAATTTATTTTATTTCTCGAATAATAATTTATGCACAATACATATATTACAAAAGTCCCAACTTATTTTATCAACTTCCTTGTTTTTAATAGTACATTTTGGTAACCCATAGTACTGTAATTATTAATTAATCAAAGAACTTACAACAGTAAATAATTTCCCAAATAAATCTCAATAGAACGAAAAATCAATAAATAAAAGTGTAGTACCTATAATATAATATACTAATTTTATGATATCAGCAGTAAAGTCCGTTGTTGTCAATACAAAACTGGGCCTACTAGATTACTAGAAGGTTGTACACGTTACAACACGTACAGAAAACTACATTAGCATTCCATTTGTATTCAATGATGTGTTTTGCCTTGAAATATTAATAGGTACCTTTGAATAAATGTTAAAATTTGAATTACATTCGGCTACAACATTTCGGCTTCAAACAGCTAGTTTTTCGGCTTGGCAAAAACAGTGCTTCGAATAGAGCGACTCTTCGGAAAACGTTCTACGATTATTAAGAATAATTTAGACGATATTATATCGACCTATATTGGCCTGGTAAAAAATAATCGCCCTGTATGCATGAGTGTCGTTTTCTCTAACCCACCCACTTCGGACTCAAATGGGTGGCGGACGTGGGGTAGCGTGACGGTACACTTTCATAGAGTAACAATAATAACATTGTGACGATACGGTGACCGCGGTGGTTGCGGCGGCGGCGGCGGCGGCGGCACACGCTGTCGTTTATAATATGTATATATTGTACTTGCGTACTTAGCCAGGGCGCCCGGATATGTGTCGCGCAGCGTGGGCGTACACGCTGCGCACTATAGCAGCCCGATTTCATTCATGGTACCGCGGCCGCCAACCCTCGCGTCCTCAATATGGATTGCGCCCCACCCCTGCCCGTATACCTCCATCAACCCCCCCTCGCGGGAGCCGTTATACCCTAGCATTTCTCCGCACCCGTCCACGGTAAGCCCACACACACCCTGGACCTCATCCCACCCACCGTGTTAACACCGCCGATAACCGCGCCCGGAGTCACCCCCATCCTTCCATACGCGCGTCCGCCAGAACCCCTCCCGCGCCGCGTGGCGAACACCCCACTGCACCAGCCAAACCCGCGTCTTCTCTACATATTAATATCTTTCGCTCGTTTTCCTCTCATCTATTATATCCACCACCACCGAGCCGCCCCGTTGCCTCCCCTTCGCCGTCCGCTAAAACCGTCGTCACCCATCGACCGCCGTCGTCCGTCCCCGGTTTGTACTCGCACCTATATACGTATATATTATACGCCGACGTTTCGAGAACACCACTGTAATACCGCCGCCACCCCCGCACACTACGTCACGCTTTTGTGTCGTCCGGCCCCATTCATAAAATCCTTGCCCCGCTTGCCGCCGCCGCCGCCACACCACTAGGTTTTAAAGTTCCCGCACAGCGTTGCATTTGCTCGCGGCTGTGGCGGTAAACGGTTTAGAACGAAATGTGTTTTTCGCCGAAAACCCACCCGATTGCCGGCACGAGATACGCGTCACGCGGAATTTACGGATTGACGTACATGCCGTATTGCATTAAATAAATTATATTATTACGATCATATACACGTATGTTCGTTTATATCGTCCAAACACCAATTATTCTATTCACTTGTCGTAAATGAACGATTCGTACATAGGTTACTCGCTACATACATAATAATAATATATACATTATAATATACAGCAGTGACTACGAGCAGTTATTCGCGCATGATGTTAATCAAATATTGAAAATGAGATATTTTAAAAATTTGAGAGTAATGCCGAAGCAGATACAAAAATATTGATACTTTCTTTGACCAATTCAATGACCAAACCATAATTTAATAATGGAGATTGAAAATACTTAGATTGGTCTTCATTAAAACATCTTCCAATAAAATGAGAGAGAATACAAATTCAAATGTCTGTATACACTATACATTTGAGTTGAGCAGTTGCATCCGATCCAGATTTTACATAATTTTCTGCTATTTTATCTAAGTAATCAATAATAGGTTATTTATAGATCTGGTAATATTTATAGTTTTATAGAATTTACATTTGTTTATACTTGTTTGTGATAAGATTGATAATATCTGACTTAGCATAGAGAATAATTTTCTACATAATTATATAAAAGTAGTTTTAACATGAATATCTTATAAAAATTAAAAATTGTTTAAATAATATTTAATTTAGGAGGAAAAGGGCAACTGTCTATAGGGCAACTATATGTTTAAATGGTACTTCAGCGAACAGAGTAGGTAAAAAAAAATTTTGTATAATATTAGAGAAGAGTGATGAATGTATTGGTTTTACAATAATGTGGGTTTTTTAAGACATTATTTTATACCAGAAAATCTTTAATATTGAGGTTGGTTTCTGGTAGAAAATTGGATCTAGTTTGTACTATAAGGATACTATTAGGGGTTCAAAAGTAGGAAATTCCAAGTCCATTATCGAGAAAAATAAAATAAAATTACGAATGACCAGAAATATTTAGACAATTTCAGTTTTCAACAAAATCAATTTTGATTTAACTCAAAAATAAATAACAATAATTACTTGAAATGTTCACCTAATATTTTTAATAGCATATTCTAGACATTATATAATGTTGGCTCCTTAAAGTAACTTGAAATTGTTAGATTTTTTTATGTTTATAAAATTATTATTTTTTAAATTAATAAGCTAGAAAATATAAAACAATAGATTTCATATATTCTTAAAATATTAGGAAATATCGAAAATGCAAAGTCATAGTTTTTTTCATAAGCATATTAAAAGTTCTAATTTGGATAAAATTCTTCAAAATCACGAAATTTCGCAACCATTATGTAGTTAAAAATGTATCAAATTTTCAATTCTAATAAAAGTAATAACTAAGGGTTAAAAGTGTAAAATAAGGTTCATCATAAGATGTTTGTCTCTAAAGAGACATGAAAATCAAAAATATTTTTGCTTCGTTTTTAGATATTTCAATTTTATATTTCGCCTACACTGGATATTTAAACGAAAAATAATAATTTTACTTATTAAAATAAATGTCAATCAAAAATTATTACTCATAAACTTTTCACTAATTCGTATATTTTATTTTTCAGGTTGTAAACATTTTTACATAAACATATACAGTTTGTAATTAGTTATTAAATTATTATTAGTTGACCGAACGGTCAAATATCTTTAAATAAAGTACAAGATAATTAGCAAAATGAGGATTCATTACTTACAGAATTAGAATTTGAGTGACTTAATGTAAGGTATACAAAAGAAAAATTTAAAACTGAAAGTTATGATCTACATTGTCGTTTCTCATTAATCTTCTTAAGAAGGCTGCTGCAATCAATTTTTTTTTCATGCATTCAGACCAATTATTTAAATGAAAGAAAATTAATCATACAGTTGCTCGATTTTAATTTTTAAAACCGAATTTGGTTTGTAATACTTATTTCTAGGTTTGCTTGGAAGTGGATTATATTATATGAAGTCAAGTATAAGTTTATTTTGAGAAACATATAAACTTACTATGCATTATACTAAATAAAGTCTTAAATCTATTTCCGAACAAACCTAGAAAATAGATTAACAAATAAAATTATTTTTTCAAAACTTAAATAAGTCGATCGAAACAAGGTGCAATTTGCTTTCTCTTTTGGCACTGTTTGCATCAAATTTGTGTTCGACAGACGGAGCAAAAGTATTTTTCTTCGTATTCTTTCACTTATGCATATGCGTTTGGGCATTAGAATATTTCTAAGAATCGTTGTAACCACAACAAAAATAATAACCGCATTCCGAACTATAAATCGATTAGAGCAATGACTACGAAAATAAAAAAATAATATCACGAAGTTTAAACTATGTGATAATAAGTAAATTTATTTTACAAAAAAATAATTATTGGTTTTTAACTAAAAGCGAAGTTTAATTAAGTTTAAGTATAATTATTATTATTAAGTTTAAGTTTATTTATGGTGTCTATGATTTTAGAATATGAGAGGAGTAATGAATGTATTGGTTTTACAATAATGTGTGTTTTTTAAAAAAATTTTTGTGTGTGTCAACACTTTTTAGGGCAGTAAAATTTCTTCAATTGGCTTCACTAAGCATGTAGAAAAGAGTAGAAAAATGAGTCTAGTTAATACTTTGGGGGGTCAAAAGAAAAAAATTCCCAATAGTTTTTAAACGCGTCGGGAAAAACAAAAAATTTTATACAAGGATTTATACAAGGATTATTTATTAGTTTATTACTATTACTTATTAATTATTATAGTATTGGTATAATAGTATGGTGTGTTTATTTTAGTTCAATAATTTATTAATATTATACCAATTATTATATATAATAATTATATATTAATATTTGAAACATTGTGTTCAAGAAAACAAGAACTAAATGGGATTACAATATCACAATAATTAGAGTTATGTAATGTACCTTTATGTAAAAATAAATGTAAATAAAAATAACTGTTCAATTTTGAGGCTCATAATAACATGTGTACGGGTAACACTATTTGTATAGGAATTCGAATAAATTATTCATAAACGTGCGCAAGGGGTGGTCAGGGTAGGTAGTTGACTACTTCATGATCATTTTTTTTACGTGTACAATATTGTACGTACCTATGATATAGATATTAGGTGCTAAATAAAAAACTAAACACATATTGTAAATATAAATTATTTTTTAACTTTTTTGAAACAATATTTAGACAAATCGATGTGTCATACCCTCACAAATATTACACTCTATAATGTTTTACTTTTGTAAGGGGTGGATATTCTCTAAAATTACTCAAAAACATAAAAAAAAAAAATGATTTTTCGTGAATTTTGTTTATGAACGTTAGTTTATAATAAAATATAAACATTGTGTTTAAATCTCTGATTTATTAGATTTATTTATTAAACTTAGTGAATTTAGAATAAATAAAGACAAAAGCAGCATTTTCGTTGTACTAATCGTAACTGTAATAAGACAGCAAAAATATCTCACAACTTAAAATTTTTAATTTTCATTAATGTAGACCACAATTATGAAGCTCTTCAAGAACAAACCGTTACAAAACAAAAAGTAATGTCAGTATTAAAATCGATGGCAACTACATATTTAAATGCGAAATCAAACAAACTTATAAGAACTCCATAATTGTCAAGAATCAGGTAGTCTCAATCATTCTGACGTGCATTTATTTCGTAAGAGTATGCGTAAAGCTCGGAGAAAATTATTTCCTAAGGTCTTTGGTTTAAGCAAAAGCGATGTTATATACAAGTAAAACTGATATTTTTTCAAAGGTGAGCAAATTTGTTTCATGGAGTCTGCTAATGGTATCCTATATTTATTTCCTATTAGTACGACTAAAATTATTACGAATCTAAACTTGAGAATGATGTTAGAAAATATTTATAACATCAGTATACACCTACGTTTTTTCGGGAAAAAATAAATAAAATGTAATAATAAATAAAATAATAAAAAAAAACACATATATTCTGATATCAGATAATCGGGACGCAATAATTAGTATAGTCGTAATAGTCGTATCGAAAACCCGGGACTCAATTAGTATGTCACAAATCGTAATTTTTATATCGGGGACGCAATTGTATGCAGCCAATAAAATGCCTAGTTTTTACTCCTTAAAATGGATTACGCTCCAGCACCCTAAACGGTTCATTTGCATGGTTTATTTTAGTTTAAACGTTTACATTTTCAAAATATTTTGATTCATTTTAAGCTATTTATAATCATTTATAAATCAATAATGATAATGTATGATATAATATTTATAATCAATACGATGTTTTTGAGAAAAATTAGTTCAATCTACCGTGTTGTAGGAAAAAAATAGGAAAAAAAATTACCTATAGTAATATAAATAAATGTCTTCATTGAGAACAAGAGTTGTGTTTTTCACACATCCATAACAGTTACCAGTGGGCAGTGACCTACTTAATGACGAGATTTACTCAAAACCTACTATACAGCAGAATGACTTTTTCGAGTTTCGAATATTTTTTTATCATAATAATAAATATATTACTTATATGTTTGTACTTTGAATTTGTTTTTATATTTTTGTACCCACTGGTAACTCATGTCTTTACTCTTAATGTTAGGTTAGGTCAATAAATACAAAGTTCTGCACTAAAAAAAACTTCTTAGGTATTGAACACAGATAAACTATGTATGCATAACGTAATGATAATGGGTGCAAAAAAAAATTCCAGCGTCATTCAATAAAATTAATGACCTATATGTCCTATAGAATAGTCTTACAAAACACCTATGCTTTTAAATGTTGTCTCCCTTTGCATTATTTGAAAAAACAGAAAAAATATTTGTATATTATATTGTTACATAATACTATAATATTATCGTATATTTTCTTTAACTACTGTAAAATTTAGTATGAGATTATCAATAAGTTATGTTAACCATATAACAATTTTAAAAATCTCTAATGCAGTTTTTAATTTTTATAAAAAAAATTATGATTTATCAATACGTTTACGTATTACATTCAATAATACACCACTGTTGTACACTTATTGAGCTAACTGTCCGGTTTAATTTCAAGATACTTTTAAAAAATATATACTATATAATATTTCATACTTTTCTCATTTCTTATTGTATTTACTTATCACGTCTTTTATATACTATCTACTTTATTATTACTTTGTAGGTTCTTGAATCTTCCCTTAATCCTTAAGTCTTTTATATCCTTTTGGTTCTTAAATTAATTTAAAATAGAATTTACTATTACATTGATAAAGATGTACTTTTAAAGAACCACTAGAAAAATAAACGAAGGATGTATTAGAAACAGGTCATAAAATGATTAAATTGTTTGCTCATACAGTCCATAGCATATTTCAATATTTGTGGTATGTAATTTTAAAAGTTTCCTTTTCTTGACGTCTTTTAAAAACGTCTAACCAACATTGATTGTTTTTAAATTTAATAGCACACTGTGGCTTTAATACACCCGGAGCTGTGGTTGAACGAATTCATGTGACCTACCCTAGATTAGACAGTGTCGTGTGTTAATGGTATACAAACAGCCTTAGTTGTATACCATAAGATTATCTGGATAAGGGAATTTAAAATGTTAAGTATGTGTATGTGATATGTATATTACCTATTCTAAGTACTAGAATGCATGACACATATTTGAAATAATAATATAGTTATTTTTGTTATTGTAGATATGAAAACAGTTTACAATAAACTGCCAGCATTCGAATAAAAATGTACAAAGAATAAATTGGTCTTTGATTTAAAATCATTAAAATTCACATTCTGATCTCAAATCTTTCTGTATGATTTAGGTGTAACATTTCAGTTGTCTAATAAGTAAATTATTCTGACTCTTTATATTGCATCAAATTCATAGATAGTGATAAAGTTCTAATCATCTTTAACTACATCGTAATTCATTTTGATTTAACACTTATTATTTATCATGAGTAATGTCAATAATAATGATAAACTTTTAAAAAACAGTTCTTATAATTTAATGAAACCGATCAATACCACCATCATATTGTATTGTACATTTAATACATTTTACAAAAACAATGTATCCGAAAATTGACAATAGAGAAAAAGTTGCTTTTTTCATTTAGACAATAGTCAGCTAAATAAAATAATATTCAGAAAATTTGGACATAATAGTCCAAAAAAAATTACGATAGGTAACATCATTAAATGTATACTAATTATTACTAGTAATATAAGATTATTAACTACAATATTATAATAATCAATGGTATTTGTTAACAAATTATGAAATATAGATTGTTGTTAGGGATGATAACACGTAAGTTATAGATAATAATAACAATTAATAAATACAGAAATCCTTGGTTATCAATTATTTTATTGATATTTTAAACATTAACGAAGTAAAAATAATTTGATTTTAATTGTGAATATAGTAAAATATTTGTGTAAAGTATGTCTCAACTGAATTCTAAAATTGAAGACATGGTACATCGTGATGCTGAAGTCGTTAATAAAACTCTGAATAATTTCAAAACGAAAATCGGCAATAAATATTCAACAAAAGGTAAAATAATACATTAAAACTATATTTATTTATCAGTAGTTAGTAAATTACAGCTATATTTATGTGCACAGATGTACTTCAAGTGTGGAATTACATTTCGAAATGGATCGACAATAATATAAGCCAAGATAAAGTAAGCATTTTTATTATAATATAGGTACCTATAATACATGCTTGAGCGTATTTTTTATTTTTACAGCAGAATGAAATTTAAAGCTTATAAATACATTTTTTGTTATTATTTTATGCGATGAAGAAACTTTTATATTGTTGTATTATATATTAGTATATTACGTTAGCAAATATATTTACGAGAGAGAATTATTATACCCGTATATCTTACAATTCTCTCGTACCATACGCATGATAAAATATTTTGATTAAATTATCTGCTTCACTAATTTGTAAAAATCAAGATTCTATAATATTGATGTTTATTTGCATTATTTTGTTTTTATAACTAACGGCATCATGGCACCATGGCATCGTTTTAAATTATGTTCAGCTTTTTTATATGATTTTAATAATACTTTTAATAATAATTACTACAGCTCTACATTTGAATTGTACACACATAGTACATACTTTTTAGTTCTATTTTTGTTACTTTTTTGTTATACTTACTTCAAGGTATTCTAAATACTTTTTTCTTTAAATAATTTTTTTAACACATACTTTATTAAACATAATATAAGTACAAAATATCGTAGTAAATTTAAAGAAAAGATAAACAATATTTAGTTGTATTGAATGCGCTTCTACATTTGTTTAAGAGGACGTTATATACCCGCATATGTTGTCTCCATCTTACAAGTGCGTAACATAGCAAATTTTACTCTCAGCAGATCACGCGAAGCTCCGTGAATTTAAAATTTAGAGTGAATTGACCTCTTATAAAAATTAAAGGTAACATTTTTATCGAGGGCTTCTCATTGGCTTTTTATTATATTTTAATTTTAAAGCGAGTTATGAATATTTTAAGATATACAAACAATTTATAATTTTAAAATACTCATAACTCGCTTTAAAATTAAAATATAATAAAAAGAGAAGCCCTCGATAATAATGTTACCTTTAATTTTTATAAGAGGCCAATTCACTCTAAATTTTAAATTCACGGAGCTTCGCGTCATCTGCTGAGCGTAAAATTTGCTATGTTACGCACTTGTAAAACGGAGACAATGTATGCGGGTATAACGTCGTCTTAACCTTCTATATAAATAAACAGATGTATACTATTTATGTTAAATAATTGTTTTTAAAAAAACTTATATTAATCATTAAAAGGTTTATACTTTATAGTGTCAACTAATAACTAGGTCATAAACACAAATTAAAGAAGGTATTTAATGAGCCAATTTTAACATATAGCCAAAAATTCGAATTAAAACACAATAATATTCTTCTTCAAATTGTATTTCTTGTTATATATAGTTTATTAGCAGTATATAAACAATCCATTGATCAAAAATGCATAAATAATAATAAATTAGTTCATTCATATATTTTGTTTTACAATAAATTTAAATCAAAATAGTACATTATGCCCGTGAATTACAGCTTGCGTAAATTTAATTCATTTCCAGAAAATTATAGCTAATATAGTTAAGAATAACTTTTAACTTTTAAGTATAGTTGCTTCCGGGCGTGCAAAATGGACCATCTCTCATTCTACCGCTAAAAAATAAAAATAAATATACAACCTTAGTTCAACTTAGTACTTTTGAAAATTTACTGCAATGTTAATATGTTAACTATCACCTTGGATCGTAGGCTATGAAATATTGAAATTATTATTGTTTAAATAGGGAATATTAATAAAAGGAATCGGTTATTTTACTGTGGCTCGATGGGTGTTAAATGAAAGCAAAGAGCATCCATATATGATCAGGAAGCCGGTTTTTGTGATTGATGAAAAACTAGCGAATGATTTCAATTTAAAAAGAAGAAGAGCGTATCATTCAGGAATTGTAAGTCCTTTTTTTTATTCAAGCCAAATTGAAATGTATCCAATCAAATAATAAAAAAGTATTTACAAAATATTAAAATCAAACTTATGATAAAATTATCACAACCAATAACAATAATAAGGTAATCAATATGTTTTAACTATTTCCATCTATTTACAAATATAGATACCAGAACGCTATTTCAATGTTTTAACAATAGCACAGCATTTTCAATTAAATGTCGATATGGTTACTCATTGTTTCAAAGAAGTTGTTGTAGCGTTTAGAAAGTTACTGCACGAAGAAAAAAACTGTGAACTTCCTTTCCCAAAAATTGGTAAACTACAAATTAAAAACAAAGTAGTAACGATGAAGTATTATCAAGAGTTTTTAGAACGACAAAATCAGCATTTAAAGAATCGTATGAAAGAAAATCAAAAAAAAAATAAAGCTATCAATTATGATCCCGATTGGGATGCTGATCAATTTGAAAGCATAGTAAGTTATTATGAATTAAGAACTAACAAGAACAATTTAAAATTCTATTTAATCTCATTTTAAATATGATAAAATAATATTTAAAATTTAAATTTACAAAATCTAAAATCTTAATATTCTCAAATTCCAAAAACAAAAATTAGAACATTCAAAGCGTAGAAAATGTCTATTTTATGAATACTAAATTTCTGTTGTTTATAATATAATACTAACAAAGTATAAATTAAACCTGCATTGTATAAAAGTTATATATGTTTTCAATAAAACGTAATATATTATATTATGATATTAATAATGAAGTCATTTAGTTTTTTGAAAAATAAAACTTATTGGTTACAAATTATTTCATGTTTGTATAAGTATTATTTATTACATTATGTTTGCTATAAAAATATTACATTTAACTTTTTAGACAACGGAAATAATTTGTATTTCCCTTTGATACTTTTACGATTCTTAAAAATAAAAAATATTTACACCTATTTAAAATATAAATCCACTTGTTTATTAGATATTATTGTATAGTTGACATTAGTTCCAAACATTTCGTTTAGTTAGTTATATTGTTTAAAGGTATTATACCCAAACCTGTATTAAAAAAGTCGTTACTAAAATATCAATAACAATTATTATCATTGAAATCATAGAGATATCACTTATATTTTTATACGTGGGACGAACTAAATAAAATATTAGTGTAATAATAATTAATATAGATTTAAACATTTCCCTCGATATCATACAAATTTTAGATTCATAATATTTTATATAAGTGTTCAGTGTTTCCAGGGCAAAGTCGGGTTATACAGCTAGTATGGTATAATTTTAAAAATAAATTGTTTATTTTTGAGTTATTTATAGACATTTTAAAGTTTAATTTTTTTCTAAATGTCAACAAAATTGTTTTCGCTCGTCAAAAAACTTGAAATTTGAATGTAAAGCCGCCCGAATGTTCAAGTGCCCACTTTTTTTAGAGTTGAACTATGTGTAACTTACAATCCCATTATACAAGTTATATATTATAACGTCACCTATAATATAATACATTTTACAACTTGCGTAGAAACGACCGTGCTCCGCAATTTCGACCATCTGTCGTCCGGCGTCTTCGTTGTCACGGTACAGACCAGGGACCGGATACGAAGGCGTGTTGCCCATAACCAACGGCACAACGGACAGGCCCAGCTCTAGACTTTCTATACGTCCCAACGACGACGACGACGACATTATCTGCAGACCCGACTCTAGACTGTCTGTTCGTTCTAACACTTCGCACGGACAGACTAGACCGCAGTCCAGATCATCTTTAAAATCCCATAAACAGCCGATAAGTAGACCTTTGTCAGTAAAATTCGATAGACCCGTATCCAGATCTCGGGTCATGTCCTGCGACGAGATTGATCAGACTAGGCCGATGTCAAGTATGTCAAAAGAAAAAAGGCCTTCGTCTAGAACATCAGTGAGGTCTGTGAGATCTAACTGCAGCATGCTATCCAAGCACAAGACATTTTCTTCCTCTGGGCGCCCTCCTAAAGCAGTTGCAGAATGTAATGATTATGTACCACCAGAATCGCTGACCCGCTGTGAAGCCGATCCAACTGTTCGGCCGTCCTCAAATTTGTCAACGTCAAAACTTAAAGTAGACAATCACGGTGTTGATGGAAAAATCGCACTGATATTTGGACGCGATAGAGGTATAAGTAATTTGAATTGATTATCTCCCAACTAGCGTTATATTTATATTTTGAAAGAGAATACCATCTCTGTATTAGTTAAGAATATTTTCTATAAAAATACTGAGTGGGTTCCATTAAAAGTGACCAGTGACCATGGATGAGATTGGCTAGCCAGCTTGTACGGGAGTACTTTATGGTCCCCGATTTATTTAATACACAGCGAAATGTAGAGTTTAGTTTTATCCGACAACCAAGTCACAGATTATTGATAAATATTTTTTGTTAGACACCATTCATTTGTTGTATGTAATATGTTTAAAATTAAATTTTACCGCAATTATTTCTTGTTAATTAACTGTCCGTGTATAGTTATGTACAGTTTTACTAATACAATTATTTTTGTATGTATTTTGAGAAATAAACATTTTATGTTTATTATTATATGCAAATTGCGGAATAAAAATATTTCTCGTGGGTGATTACGTGGGTCACTTTCTGTTGGAAAATTATAGAGCCCTTCCATCCCCTCACAAAAAAAAATCGATTGTGTTGACCTGTTGATTATAAACCAAGATAATTTAACAGCATATTCGATGAATGAGATTAAATTTTGCGAAAACGATAACAGTTTACAAATAAACGGTAGATACAGTCATCACATTAGGGTATTTCACACGGTATTACACAATGACTCGAACTAAACGCCCCAAACAAAGCGTGCGCTGGCGGAAACAATATAATATAATATGACCGACTCTGTTTGTTCGCCACCGCAACCGCATACTCATTGTATTAAGATGACCTTTAACCGGAATTCACAGTGGATTGAATTAAATATATCTAAATAAATACAGGGTGATACTTCTACCGCTAGACACTCATTATTTCAAAAACTTTAAATTAAGTTAAGTATTTAAAAACTATTTATTGTCTATTAATTTTTATAATTTTAGTTCTTTGAGTCACCACATACATTTTTTATCTATATATCTTTCAAACCAAAATATTTTTTTGGATATTTTGTTTGAATAAAAATTTAATTTCGAACACCTAGTAAATTAATTATAACTTATAAGTATTTAAAGCTTAAATAATTGGAATAGTATACACACAAAGTGCATTTTTTTTAAATTATAAAAATAATCTTTTGTTCAAAATATTTTTTCTTATGACTTAAAAATATAAAAAAAAAATACTTTCCATAACTAAAATAATTAAATCATTTAAGTTCTAGAAAAATGTCTAAAGTTTTTGAAGTGTCTACAATGCTGATACCATCGAGAAGCCCATTGTTAATATATTTTCTTACTGTTACACCTTGATCTAACCAAATTCATACTTACATTGTTAGATGTCCATGTCATATAAAAATTGAAATATTAAATTATCGGTAACTATGCTGTTATAATATAATCTCATTGAATCAGTAAACTTCAATCTCTTGGTATTATACAAAGGCTTATTAAATAAAAATGTATTACCTACCTATATACTTTAAGTTTAAAACCACCAAAAATAATTATAGGTACATTTAATACAACATGATGACAAATGTCTTTTCGTATGTTTCGGAAAATTAATCTTTTTAAAATTATCAATCGATCTAAATTAATTATTGTATATTACATGTTGTCTATTGTTTTAATCTCTGACATATATTGATACCTTTAAAAAAAATCATAATATTTTAATGACTTGCGAATAGCTAGGTATTATATCTACTAATTTGTATGCATATTTTATGAATCTAGCGACTAATGTTAATATTTTGTCGTGGTTACATATTATTTCCGTTTCCTTATCTATAGTTTAAAATATTCAAGAAATAATCCATTCTACTACAATAAAATTCATAGAAAATATAATTCACCCATATTGTATATTATGTAAAACTGCAGGCCAGTGGCTACGGTTGTATAATTCAACAGTGCGCATTAATTCTATAAATAACTTAATAACCAATACCTGAAAGTCACGTCATTCTCAAACATCCTGTAGTCGAACATAACCCATCTACGGATACACATAAACTATTTTATACACACACACACACACACATATATATATGTTATGTTACATTATCATAATACCTATTAACTTAACAATATTATAATCAGTAATTTATTTATTTTTTAAAACGATAATAAATTATTGGGCTATAATATAATAATTAAGTTATATTAGTGAAATACAATAGTTTTTTTCCAATTATACTATGTTCTAATAATATTTTTCAGATGAAACCCTCTGTCATTCTTGTAATGTTAGAGAATACCGTTTAAGACAAATCGATAATTTATATAAACCTGATTTATCATCAGCTGATAAAAGAGTTAATTTTATGAAAGGAGATAATCCAATCAATGGACTTTTAAGCACAGTACATACCTACACTAAAGAGTCCTACACGGTAGTAATTAACACAAGTCTATTTATTTGTAGGAAACTATAAATAAACGTAAAGATCGACTAATGCAAATATCCAACTATAACTACAACACAGCAAAAGAATTAGCAAATGCAATTGAAAACGAAAAAAAGAAAAAGTGCAAAGGAAAAAATAACGACAGTTATGTTTTTAAACAGGTAAAATAATATATTTATTTTATATTCTAACAAGTACTAAAGTGAAAATATTTAATATACAATGTGTTGACAATTTATTGGGTTAGAGACCAGCAAGTATTACTAACTTTGAAAAAAAAGTCAGCTTTAAGCAGTCATTACTAGATCAAATAGAATGTAACAAGATTAAAAAAGAAAAAGACAAGATCGCATCTTTAAAATGTGAAAAACTAATGCGAAATGTATTGTTAAAAAGGTAAAATGCTATTATATTGCTCTGTATCCAAAAATACTTTATGAACTTTTTAAATTACATTTAGTCTATATGATGGAAGAATAAGAAATATAGAAGCAAGAAACCGGTCAAAAGAAAATTATTTAATGATCCTTGATGAACACTTGAAAAATAAAACTCAAATTATAGAAGAACAGAAGAAAAAAGATAAAACAATACCATTGACTAAAACTTTTACTTTCGGCGCTGATCAAGATAAATTGAAGAAATTAAATAATTGGTTAGTCGATTTATATCAATAATTCATAAATTATTAATATATAATAACATGAAAAATATAAAAATTATTTTAGGAAACTTAATTATTATTACATATCTATGTAGAATGCGTTGAAAAAGTGATACCTCAAAAATACCGTTAAAATATATTTTAATATAATAGTTAAAGAAATAGTTAAAGAGTCTAAATATACAAAGTGATCCATTTAAGATTCATAAGTGTCACTATTTCGGAGTTTTTAATTTTGTTGTGAATATTTTTGTACATAATTTGATTTTATTGCTAAACCACATTTTTGAAAAAAATTACATATTTTAACACTTATTATTGTTATCAACATACATTTTTAATTTCATATTTTGAAGCAACAAATTTTTTAGGATATTTTGATGCATAAAAAAATGGGTTTAAAAAGAGTTTATTAATTATAAGTATTTCAAATTTAGATGAGTAGAGTAGTGAATCAACATTTTGTGGGGTTCTACTCTACACCGTTCAAAACTTTAAATATTTAAAATTATAACTCTAAGTATAACTACTAGTTTTAAATTAGATTTTAATTTTAATGTATTAAAACATAATATGTTATCATTCAAGAAAATAAATAACCAAAATTAATTTTTTTTTTTTAAATGTTAAAGCTTATCGAAATAAAGAGTGCAGACACTTAAATGGACATTAAATCACCTTATATACATAATAGTCTGTGGAATAAAATGTTAAATGATCATTCTATTTAACTTTATCCACACCGATGTACTTACTCATCTTAGTTATTTGAAAATTAAATTGCTGGTCTACTTATCTTATACTTTTATAAATTTACGTATTTAGATCAAATAAGTATAAATATAATTTGTATAATATCGTTATTAGTGTAACTTTAATGATTTGTTGAGTGAATTATGAAGGGACTCACGACTCACCACCAAACCACTAAACCACGTTATTTTATTAGGTACATATATATACTATATTGTATATTGTTATAATTTATATGCACATGCAAACTTTTGATTAAATTACTCCGGAATAGAGTAAAATTGATATTAGGACACTATTAAACCCGCAAGAAATTATATTAATATCCAATATTAATATTAATTTTCAGTGGATGTTTGGACTTACATATTGTGGGTACCATACAAACATTTCGGTAACGGCTTCAAAATAAATGGGGTTATCATTCGTTTCCTACCTGTTTTTACAATAATTTTCGACCCGGTAAAAAACATCCAGTTAGCAATTTGAGATACAAAATATTTTCAAGAATCAGTTGGTCGTGAATAGAATTCAGATTTCAACATTTTAAAAAGCACCAAAACTCTTAAAAAAAACATTTTAGTTCAAAACACTTTGTTTGTCATCCATTATTCGACTTTACATATAGTAGCAACTAGTAGCCAATATTACTATTAGTTACTACAGGTTATAGTTACAATTTGTAAATCATTTTTGGTCTTACAGTCAAAAATTTAAAAAGAAAAATGGAGAAATTATAATCGAGTCTGAGTCCGAGTTTGGTTTGGTTTGGTATTTTTAAGACTAAGTTTGACTTTCGAATCAAACCGGACACCTAATTTTGGTTCGATTTATTGAACTTCATAAGTTCAAACAGTTTGACCTACATATTTAAAATAATCGGAGTAATATAGTCTGACAGACAGGTACAATTCCTCGGTACCCTCACTTATGAGTTCTGGAACCAAACCCGTAGCTTTCGATTGTTCTCATTTGATGTAACCGAGAAAATTTACCTCAGTGATATTTTCAATATAGTAAAATATATTTACCCCACGGTAAAAATTGATTAGATTTTATAAATTATTATATTTAAAAATAATATGTTTGTTTTAGATATTTATTATGTGTTTGAATTCTCCTTTAAAGATACACAGTTACAAGTTGTAAAATGTAGGTAGTACATATTAATCTTTTATGTTATTTTAATTGAAAAATTTAAAATCGTAATTTTTAAATAACATTTAACTGTAAATTTAGAATACAAGTACATTCAACTTGCAGTATACGTGGATCTAGACGGTGTCTTCTTTTTAGATTCTGAGGAAAGAGATGAATATATACAGTGTGTTTACACTAAGAGATGGCATATGAAATTGGCATATGAAATTTAACAATGACATTTAATATTTACGAATAATTTGTTTTTGATGAAATTTAAACTAAAATCAACTTATTGTTACTTGAAAATCGAAATAATATCTCCCATATAAATTATTTATATCTTATCAAACAGGTATTTAACAATATGGGAGATATTATTTCGATTTTCAAGATATGTATTGATTTTACAATGGGATTTATTATTTTAAATTTGTTGGTGTCTAAAGACTTTATATATATAAAAAAAATGCTTCGATATATAAGAAGATATCTTCAACTTAAAAAAATCGCGCATTCATTAGTCTTAACAAACGCGCAATGTTTGAGAAGATTTATATTTTGGTAAAAATAGGTTGAGCAAGCAATTTATTTATTGTGCATTCTTACGTGTGAGTTGTTGCAAACAATGGTAACTTTAAAACGTTGAAGTCTGTACAAAATAAAAATGAAAACTAAAACACAAATCATAATACACACTAGTAACTTGTGACTAGTTCATAGTTGTGACCACACTACCACAGATTATAGAGAGTACATATTATGTATTATTGGTAGTGACAAACGAAAGTAAAAAAGGTTATAGATTAGTTGTATGACTTATATATGCGTCATGCGAGTACCCTCCTATACAATTGTATAAATCCGTAGATTATCGTTGAAAAAAGGGTTAATGCTTAATGTCGTGATAACAAATGCGTCTCGTAGCAAGATAATTTTCTTTACAAAACTTCATATCACTCAAACCTCTTAACTGTTTTTTTTATTAACTCTATAATTACACAAAATAAATCAACACGGAAAAACGTGGCTTATCTCAGTGTTTAAACATTTTTTAAAAATTACACGAAATGAATATTAGTATATTACAAACCATTATAAATGACGTGCAAACAGACAATACAAACAACAATTTTAAATTCAAAAATATAAGGTATTTTACAAGTCCCCTCCATCTTGAATAATTGATCTTTAATCTTTAACGAATTGGTTTCTACTACTGGTAACTAAATGAATAAATTCACAAAAAAATACAAACAACTAAAAAACTTACAATAGGATATTTGGGGCATTTCTCCCTTCAAATTACTAGTTTTCAATCCTTAACAGATTGTTTATATACGAAATGAGTATCATTATAAAGTATAAACCATAACGTGCAAATGACAAACGACGGCTGAAGAAAAAAATTGGTAACATTTATTTGGGTAGGATAGAGAAATGGACCTTATTCCTAGTTAATTTATATCAAAACATATTTATAAATATTGTAAATATATAAATTTGTTGATTTAGTGAATTTTTACCAGAGGGGGTTAAATATTCTCTAGTGGAATTGTACCGGGGTAAAATATCATTTCGGAAATTCACTGGTATTATTTACCTCCCGGTAAAATTTAACTGGGTCAAAATATACGGTTCCACCATTTTTTAATGTTAAATATGTGTTTTGAATTTTCTGAATAAACGAGAATAATCTAAAGTCCTAGGTTTGGTTCCAAAACTCAAAAATGAATGTGCCGGAGAAATGCACCTCTGGATAGACTGTCTTTGCTCAGAATCAGTTTCGTATATAACGATTACCATAGAATTAAAATTTAAAAATTACAGTGACTTCACTAAATGACGAGGTACACTTGACAACACTACAGTAGAATGGTTACCTACTTTCCCTATTTTTGTGAATTAATTATTAATTATTAACATAATTGTTATTTTGATTATTATATTAATGTACTATTTTATGTGTTTTATGTGTTTTGAACTGAACTTGTACTATTGTAAGAAAATAATTAACATTAAGTGCATAATATTATATGTACTTTGTTTTAGTAAACATCGTCAGATAGCCAATTATCAATTGAAACAGAAAAATGCTCGAAATCTTGAACTCCGAGAACAAAAAGAGAAAAACATTGATTTTGAAAGATGTTTGTTAAATCAGCTTAAAGAAAAGTATAGATTATATCATACCATAATAGTATAAGCGATGTAATCTTCTTTTATATTGTCTGCTTATTTTTTTGTTTTAAAAAGAGACGAAACAATGCAAAGGAATATGTTACAAAAAAAATTAAACCAAAGGAAATTCTTAAGTGAAGATTTGAACAAATTATTGGACAAGTCAGAATCCGAACGTCGTAAAAACGAAGTACCCGGTTTATATGTAAGTTTAGTATTACGATAAAAGCATATTATCATTGAACGCGTAGGAGGAAATTTACGTTTATTATACCTATACATTTAACCACTAATGAATTCGAAGTTCCAACAATTGTATAATATTGTACCTAAATTATTGTTATCTTAACATTTTTAAAAATGTACCAGTTGTGTATAACACTGCAGTATATCTGTGCCTGTATACTATACTAATCTGCTTGAAGTATTCAAAAAAATAAAGTCGAGTGTATTTTATTTTCATAGATATAAGATTTGGAAAAACTAATTTTATTATATACAGTGGGGCTTGCAGTAGACGTGAGTACCTAATAGACCTCAATAAAACGGTAGATATCAGATATCCTAAGCACCACACGTTTCTAATTTCGACTACACTACTTATGAGATTTTTTCGTAACGATACAAATGTAAAAAGTTAAGTTTAAAATATTACAAGTAATAACCATTGGGTGTATTTTAAATGTTAACTATAGGTATTAACTAAATGTATCACAACTCAAATTATTGTGCATATTATTGCGGTAACTACCCTAACTATAGGCAAGTACTTATTATATTGTATTCCGATAACCACCTGCAATTTGTTAATTTATAGATTTTTCTATAACAAATCCGGCACATAATGACATATATGTTACCTACAATGATCGTCAAGTGTATAATAAATGTATTCACAGCTATATATAATGTTATTGTACCCATATAGTTTTATCATGTACAAGAGGCGTTAACTTTACAACTTTTACGTGCAGTTAATACCGTAGAGACTCGAGACGTATAATTTTTTTACAACATGCATGCGTGTGTGAAGGTACCTTAGGTACGTGGTTTCGAATTCAAAACGATAAATTCTTTTTATTTCATAGAATGAAAAACTCATTTTTCAGCACGTTTGTGTACAATGTTGAGTTGGACTTTTTAGTTTAAAACAACTACCTATTTGATATTTTTTAGGTAGATTTAATGTCTTATGATATTATGACTATAAAATATATTTTATTATTGTGTATTTGCAGCCTATGAATTTTCCACTAAAAAACACTGCAAAACTATGTCGAATATGCAAAAAAAACGGGCTAGGATTTCCAGTGGAAAAAATAAGCGATTTTATGTGTTGAAAAAAATAACTTTTTCTATCGAGAAAAAAATGTTTTAAACCTCATATTACTGATATTTTATTGAGTATAGCTCGTATAAAAAAATAAAAATAAAAATATAAAAATCGAGTGATATTTTAATTTCAACGATTGCATACTATTGAATGTAACGACTATTCTATGACAGATTTGGTTAATTATAATATTTTTTAAATTTCAATTTACAATAGATTTCTTTTAACTTTAAAAGTATTCTTATTTAATTTGCCATCCCCTTAGATTTAATCAGAAAGACACCATACGGGCATACGGCGTTACATCTAATTTTTTAATTAAAATGTATAACCAAAAAAGCTAAGTAGGTAATTACATACATAGTTCTAAATAATAACGAAAACAATTCTGAAATATTCACTCGAAATCGCAGTTACATTAAAGTATGTAACCAATAAATTGAAACTATATAAGATATGATTTCGTTCATGCAAAAAGGGTCCTTCACGCCAATTTAGGCAAATGAGGTTATCACGGATTTTCATTGTTAGGAGGTATATTCAACGTTTTATGCAAGAAAGAACCTTATCTAGAACCAAAATCAATTTGCATTATTGATTCGCATGTCATAAGTAAACACTAAAAAAAAATTCATTAAGATATCTTAAATTTACAACAAAATAGAAAGTTTTTTTAATTTTCTCAAAATCGAATTAAAATGATAAGGACCCTTTTTGCATGAACCCAATCATTCAATTGTGTGATCTATTAATAAAATTATGAATTCACTATGCAGTACTGGAATAGTTATCTGAAATCTGAATGCATAATACAATATGTATAAGTATAGAATACATAAATGTGCCCGGTGGCTGATTTGATAGCATATGGCATTTACTTTAAAGACATTTACCGGTGAGGAGTATAAGTACCTAAATAATTAAATCAAAGCTATACGCCATGTCTAAAAGTTACTATACATTTTTTTTGTTTAAAAATATTCATTCATTTTTGATATATTACAAAATATATAACTGGTAAACAAAACTATTATACTATAATTACTGGTAAGTTATAATTTATTAATACACTAACGACTAACAACCTCAATAACTAATATTCCCGATTGCACAAAACACAAAACAATGAGACTTTATTATGATTTATAACAATCAAATATATTAAAATATATTGAACTTCTATTATAAATTATTTAAACAATAAGATTCAAAAATAAACATAGTACTATGATAAAATACATGTACTTGAATAAAAAATAACGATCGACATTTTTGATTTTTAGAAATGTCTGAGTACAACAACGATGAGTTTTCCTTTTTTACAAAATTTATCAAAATCACAAAAATATGTACTTAAATAATTTTGTAGTTAAGGATTCATAATTTTTTTAATTTTACTAAAACTTGAACATTTAGTACAAGTATCTTAATTAGCTTTTTAACAATAATTTAGAAAAAATTTAGAGTTAACATTTTGAAGAGTACTTGCTTAAAACTTAGAGAAAAAAAGTGATTCTTATTTTAAAAGTAAATAGTTTGTATCAACACAACACTCTCGATAAATTGTATATAAAATCGAAATAATTGAAAATATGATGCTATAGGTACTTATTTGCTTATTGTAATTATTGTGTACAGATTGTAAATTGTCTTTCTTAATAAAAAAAAAAAAAAAAAAAAAGTACTTAAAAATTCCGAAAATTAGAATATGAATTAATTCATTAAATATAGAAAATAGTCTGAAAATAATATCAACAGGTTTTAATAATTAAAATAGAAGGAAAGTAGGTAACCGCTCTGCTATAGCTACAGTATAGGTTTCGAGTGTGCCTCGTCATTAAGCAAGTCTCTGTAATTTATGTCTTCAATTTGAATTCAATGATAAATCATTAAATACGAAAAGCGACTCTGAGCTAAGACTGTCTGTCAGCTTATATTACTAAATACTTATTACCTAGTATGATATATTTAAATTGCTATTAAAGAAATTATTTTTTTTACTAGGAATACGGTAAGTTGAATTAATTTTATACATTATTGTTGACTTTTGAGTCAAACAATTATTTACAATTTTTCGTGATTTTGACGTATTTTAACTTCAAATATTTATTTAAAAAATATTGCTTACTGCTTATGTATTTTAATATTTTTAAATAGCTATAACAACATTTATTACATTTTCAAGTTTTTTGAACAAGCAAAAGTTTTTTTAGAAAATATTTTTGAAAAAAAAAGGAATTTGATAAGCTTATAAATTTATTAAAAGAGTAAAAGAATAACCCGAGCGTGGTTTACAAAAAAAGGACATTTTTAAATAGTAATGTATATTTTGTACACTAAATTGTATTATTTTACGAACTAGTCGTCGTCTCAAGGGGTAGAATCATAGTGCCATAAAAATGTCCATTGCCGTTGAACGATTCTCCTTCGTTTGCATTTATCACGGACCTCTGCAGCTTCAATTCGGAAGCTTTCATAATGTGCTAGAAGATTTTTAGTTTAAGATAATTGAAAACGAAGTAGTCGATCCGATCCCTTTGCTTTATTAATTAACAGAACACACGTAGGGATGTATCTGACATCGCATGCGAACACAATATATCATGTACCACCGTAAGCCAAAGCGTATAATATCTATCGAAAACAGTATAATACTGTAAATACCTATTGAAGTAGTTTTATATTATTATAGTCGAATAGAATACACATATATCGGATTATCTTACAACCCATGGATTATATTCTATATATTCTATGTGTAAGTCTCCCGTCCCGTGTCCAATGGCATCACTTAATTAGGGCCTAGGGGTGACCATTATTATTAACGAAATTATATCTATTTGATAAATTTTTACCACCGACATCATGTGGGTGTCTCCGCTCTCGTTGTGAGATTTGAAAATAATAAAAACTTATAACGATTTTTAATAAATTTATATTCTGCCACAGACGTTTTATGGTACCTACATAAAATAAAATATTTATAGGCATATTATATTTTTGATGGAATCTTATATTACGAAGAAATATTATTTTTTCTTTATTTTTAACAACATCGCATTTTATTTTGCTCCAAAAATATAAAGTATTTGTACACCCATATTTTACATTAGATAGATACTCAATTTGTTTTAACTATAAGATAAAAGGCTCGGCTCTTATTTATATACTTAATCCATTGACATAGTCACATAGATCTACCAGTCTACACAATCCAAAATACCAACGATATTATTTTGAAAAACAATTTGAGCAGTTATTGAGGAGGATAGCTATATGAAATATTGAAATCGATGACTTAAGGCGAGATTTGTGTGTCTGAGTGACTGATTTTAATTTATGTGAGTTACCAGCTTGCGGGTACCTGAAGTTGTAAACAATAAATAATAATATTCACTCATCTCGAATTTGCTGGTTGAACTAGGAGACATAATTACGAGTCGTTATATCATAACTCACAACAATAATAATCTGGAATACATGACCAAAAATACGTATATTATGTAATAACTAATATTAAGTATTATACTTACTTGTTGACTATTGTACGTACATATTATACGGGCAGAGGTGTAATAGGTTTATATTCGTCACAAGTCGTGCTGATAAAACAATTTTCAGTCGCGAAATATTGAATGTATTGGTATGGCCAGGTACGGGCAGTAGGTCGCTCGTAGGTGTGCCACTGTGCCTATATAATATCAATGTGCCTATGTAATTATATTGTTGTGTAGGACGCGTACGCAGTGGTCGTGCACGGTGACACATCCGTTGTATCGTCAGAAAGCCATTTCGAACGCAGTTGCTACGTGAGGAGAATAATAATAGTATACATTTCGGAGCACCACCATTGATTCTATAGATAGCTGTAGATTACTGTCAATAATCAATAGTAATATTCACTATGTAATATGTATATATTATTATAGTCGGAAATTTAGTCGAATTTTAAAGAATAAGGGGTGGGGTATTAAACAAAGTTTACACTTTTATACATGCAAACAATTAACATAATACAATTTATAAACACCATAAATGCAAATCAATATTTTTTATTTGGTATCTTTTGTTATTATGTCTATATAGTCTATGGTTTCTACATGGGCATTTTTATTTTTTGAGATATATTATAGTTATATGAGTTATTTTGGGTACCTCCGAGCTCCAACAGTTGTAAAATTGAAATGTTGAGTAGTAAAAATACATTATTCAGTATTAGGACCATCACCTTTGTTTCATTTTTGGTGGGGTTGGCTTAAAATTCTTTTGCTATTGTATAAAGTATTTAGGTAATTATTTTACATCAAATTTTAAAATAAGTACCTTTAATATATTATTTAGGCCCATTGATTTAAAAAATATAATATACCTAATAATATATATTATGACCCTTTTACTATGATTTAAGAAAAAATTTCAAAATACCGTTTGAATATTACTTTAATTAAAAAAAAAACAAATTGTCTTTCAAGAATACATATTAATTTTATATAGTTATTTATTGATAATACTAATAAAAAAAAACAATTTTGAAATCGGTTAAATTGTGTTATGAACGAGAACGATTCATTATTTCAAAAATACAGCAAACTCTACAATTTTACGGTTTTACTGTTTTATATACAGATAGGTCATAGCCTCATAGGTATAGTTTGCGATTCGAGTGCCTATTTTATGTTGTAGAGGCACAGAATATTGAATAGATATTTTAATCTATTCTGTAGTAGTATAAGTTATTATGAATGTATTGCGATTGCGATCGCGATAGAATCAAATATCAAACATACATTCATTACTCAATACCCATTATACAATATTATACGATTAAAATACGTCGACGGCCGGATGGCCGGATATACGTCCCATACTCACCGGTCACCGCCAAACGTTTTTACATGCCACGGCTGCCGGCACACTGTACGCACAAAAACACCTGTCACGTGATAACCGATATCATCTGGAGCGCGCGCGTGTGTGAGTGTGTATATGTGTGCGCATTGGCGCTAGTGTGAGTATTATTATTCCGCCGTACCTGTTGTGGCCTGTGGGCTGTAGGCTCCGGGGGATCTATCTATCGCACGTCCTGTCATACCGATAACACGGTATTCATGTAAATCGTCGTAGTGCATAACAATATTAATATTGTATTACGGTCATTAGTTGTATTTTATTTTTCCGGTGTCTCTCCCGTCACCCGTGCAACCGTGCCACTTCCATCCACAATCGCGTGCGCACATCACACACACGCGCACACACACACCCGTGGTCGACGCGAATTTCTGCGATTTTCCCAATCATCTTCGATCTATTCATTTCATCGTACTTATATAAGTTATAACATCCGTCGTCAACGGCCTTCCCGTTCCGCTGTCGTGGTGTCGTACCTGTACAATGTCCGGTCGCGGTACGCCCGACGACGTCGACGTTGCTGACAACAACGGCTACAGATCGATCGACGTGCTATCAAGCGCTAACCGTTCGGAACGATAGATCCGAGGGCAGTGTGTTGCTGCCTCCACGGTCTTCCGCGTCCCGCACGAATCGAATTCGCGGCCGCCACGGAACTGCTTTACAGTGCACCCGACGTCCTGTAGCCCGATATTATGCCACTCGCTGGTCTCGGAGATTCGGTCGATCCTTGGAAACGAGTGTCACTGCAAACCGAATCTAACGTAAGTGATCATTATTCTGACAAATTGTAACGTTTCGAGCGTTCAAAACTGCAGTTACAAATGGGTTTTGCTAAAAAAAAAAAATGCTTTTTGTCCAGTGAAATGGTAGGTTCCTAGGGGTTTTGGTGGATTCGAGGGAAAGAAAATATTATTAATCTTTATACATACCTGCTTACTGCAAATTCTCAGTTAATTTGATATTAGGGTTACTGTTTTTTGTTCACTTATAAGCAAATATTTCTGAAACTGGTTTTTTTGCTCAAACTTTGTCAGCTAAAGAGGTTCTGTAATAAATGTAAAACTCGATGACAAGGACATGACGTTTATCCAACCTTCTTACTGTACCTAGTGTAAAAAATATGATTCAGAATGTTAGTGTGGTATAGATTTAATAAAAATAAATATAGTTCTTGTATTTTTAACTGCTATAACAACATGCAACACATAGTAATAGAAAGAAACTTCAATTTTCAAAATAAATAAATAGTTGTCCCCTTACATTTTGGTAGTTTTATTAGGTACCTAGGTACTGACTTCAAAATTATCAACTATTGAAATTTATGCATATTTTATAACATAATATTATATATTTATACCTGCTATACCAGGAACCGAAAGACTTATTCTTTAAAAATAATTTTATTTAGCCTTCCCACCTTCAAAAAAAAAATAAATAATAATAATCCTAGGTGTACTCCTGGGTCCCGTACAACCTTTTGAAAACATTTTTAGAAGCATTAGCAAACAACATACAACAACTTAACTTTATAATAAATAATATTCGCTGTGTCTAGAACACCGGGCGCCCGGTTTTATATTAGAGCACCGGGCGCCCGATCATCCTGTAGAGCACCGGGTCACGCTGTAAATATAAAACATACACTTATCCATTGTTGTATGATATTTAATATTATGGTATAAGAGTTATCTGATAATAGTTAATTAATAGTTAATATAAATAATATATAATAATAATTAATAATATAAATATACGAATAGTAAATATAAATAATATAAGTTCACACAGGTTCTTTGAGTAACTACGCTTTAGGCTTCATATTATGTGGACAATCTCCGCGACACTTGGGGAATAACCATCTACCTTTTGGTTTTGTTGATAATGAAACACAAGAAAAATGAAACCATTCTACTGGACATAAATCATTATCGCAACATATCATCTCTCCGTATAAAATCTGTTTACAAATACAATAGGTTGATTCATGTAAATCGACAGCTATAATATCCCTATTTCCATTTTTTTTAGTTTCAGTTTCTGTTTTTTGAGCCAGTGTTCTTCCAGCTCTAAGCCTTTTAGGAAGGTCGATTGTGGTCAAAATTGCGCCTTTTGGCCTTTTTTCCCAAAAAAATATTATTATATTATTAATATTATTATTATTATATATTATTTATATTAACTATTAATTAACTATTATCAGATAACTCTTATACCATAATATTAAATATCATACAACAATGGATAAGTGTATGTTTTATATTTACAGCGTGACCCGGTGCTCTACAGGATGATCGGGCGCCCGGTGCTCTAATATAAAACCGGGCGCCCGGTGTTCTAGACACAGCGAATAATATTTGTCTTGACATTATCATGATTAATTTTATCAAATAATATTTCAATAAAATATTTATTACAATTTGTTATAGCCTAAATAATAGAGCCATAGTAAATAATTATTTAAATTAGAGTTTTTCTTTTGACATTTTTTTGATGTTCATAACTCATATCTACAAACCAAATTATAAAGTAGGTAGGTAATACTATTTAGTACCAATTTACCACTTGATAAGTTCATTTTTTTCTTAATATTCATACCAATTCTTACAGTGGATCAGTATTGTTATTACTCCATGGTTCAGGACTTGAAGCACTTAAAGATATTAAAATAATAAAAATGGTAACTTTTTAAAATTAAAATAAATGGTAAAATATGATTGCATACATTTGTTATTGGTGATACTTTTTTTAAGCTGTACAATAGCATACAGAGGTATCTAAATTTTAACTATAAGATTATGTCTGTAGATTTAAGCATTGTTGCCTATTTTCATAAGAAAAATTCTTTAGTGTTCATCCTTCAACACATGTTATTCAAATATTAAAAGATACAAAAATGCAGACAAGATAGAGCTACAATTAGTTAATAATGGGAAAATAAAGAAAATAACAAATAATGAATTTTATTAGAATTCAAAATATTTTAAAGGCTTGTGGTGCGTATAAAATTCATACAAATTTAATTCAATATTTAAAAGCAGTTGGTTAAGGACTTTAGAGCTTAGACATTTTTAAATAATTTATTATTTAACAATAATTTTACCAAATTAATAACACACAATTCTGTTTATTTATAGTTATTAGGTATAGTAATAATGTTTTATTTGTTGTAGTTTAGACACAATAATTATTGCACTGCATATTTATTAGGTATAAACAATTAATAAATTTGACAATGTTGATAACAGTTTCATTGATTTTTTTTTTTAATGTATTCTTTAATCCATTGAAAAACATACACAATGTTCTATCCAAAAAATTGGGTCTCCTCTAAAACACTTCCATGTTTTTTTCTTATAATACAAAATACTAGGTCTTTATGTCGTTGTTAAGTTTATTGTTCAACTTCTAAAACTATAAGAACCATTAGTACTCGATGATTTTTTTTATAGAAAATAATCTTTATTCCATTTAATTGTTTATACTTATTAAAAAAAATACATCTATCTACATAAAAACCAAAAACTTTTGACCTTAACTTTTAGTTTCTGAAAACTTTGGCCATTGCTTAATTATTATAATAGCATTGAAATATTTTTTATTGACCCATGAACATAGTATGAGACAAGTCGTAGGTAGATAGCAAAAACAAACAAGTTGAGTATCATCACTACAAGGTAATAGAATACAAAGGTGAAATTATTTTTAGTTTTAGTTCTATTGTAATCATAGACTAAAGAAAAAATTATCGAATAAAGAATGTGGGTTTTCGTAGTTTTTGCGTTATCTCAAAGATACATTTTCTAATATAAAGAATTTATACTATTTTTTTCTATACTTCCTATTAAATACAAAAAAAAAAAGTTTTTTAAATATATAAAACTAGTAAACTGCAGTAGGAAAATTATTAGGGGTAGTAGTAGTATTTTAAATATTTTTTTCTTTGATACATTGTGTGGCTTTTTTTGCATCAAGATATTAAATACAAATGAAGAAATGTACCTATATTTTTTTTTTTGAAATTAAATAAAAAAAAAAATAATAATAATTTGCCAAGTTAGTTGTTAACTTAAGAACTTAACATTCATTAATAATGGTTATTGTTTTTTACTTAAGTAAACTTGATATAAAAAAAAATAATATTGTTAAAAACTTAGAAAAATAACTAACTGTGTATTGTTGTCCTTGGTATATGTTCATTAGGCTTTTTACGGAACTTTTTAAATACGTTGTTCTAAGAAGTATCCAAAATATTATTTAACATTAATTGTAAAATTTTGAACGGTGGAATAACTGAAAATAATAATTAAAATAGTTATTTTATCCTAATATCTTTCTCTTTCATTGTTATTTGTTTGGTATATTTACTGAAAATTTAAAATCTATATTGTCTACCTGCTATGATTTACCCTGAAATAATTATTCGTTCATGTTGTACTATTTACAGTTTCAAACTAATTCATTGATACAAACCACTAAAAAAAATTTTGACAACCAGTTATTGTTTGTTTGCAAACCTTGTTATTTCCAAAAGTTATATTTGTTTTATATCAAACAACAGTGTGTAGTATAAAATAAATCACCTAGAATGCAATTTAAACTTAATTTTTGATGAACAATTTATGGAGCACTAAACTTATAATAATATTATTTAAAACAATTTTATTTTATTGTTGATCACTGTATTGAATTTTAAATTAAATATGATTGTAGGGTGAGCAATTTAGATAGACAGTAGTGGTTTATAACATACACCGTGCATTAAATTTTATGTGTCATAAGTATAATATAAAATGGCTTCTTTACTGATGTTATTAGTAGGTTTCTTAATCTTAGTAGGCAGCTAAGTGCATGTATAAATATTAAATTACAGATTTTGTATTCTAACAATTTAATTAAATTTCACATTGATGAAGGCTTTTTCATTCAGCATTTAGTGGATGCCCTATTCTGTTACAAATTGTTTATGGTTCATTTATTAATTTGTAATAATAAATGTTGTTTAATGTTCTAGAATCTAGTGAACACCAACACCATGGTTGTTGGTTCATCAAAGTCAAAACCAATACCATTTCATCAATCCAACCCCCCAAGTTTGCATAATGATATAAGTATAGGACCAGATAAAGATGATGAAATCATTGATGAACTAGATGATGATCGGGATGAAAATCAAAACGATTCTGATGAGAACAGTGGTCATGAAATTGAACTAAAAGAGCTTATAAAAGAGGGACACGAGAGAGCTGAACGATCTCAGTTTGAATTGTTAAAAGTTCTTGGACAAGGATCATTTGGAAAAGTTAGTTCCAGGCACTATTCATATTAAAAACTTATTTAAAAATTTAAAAATTGTATAATAAATATAGGTATTTTTGGTTCGAAAAATTGTTGGACCAGATAATGGTACACTTTATGCAATGAAAGTATTAAAAAAAGCAACTCTAAAGGGTATGGTTTATTATTAGATTGTTGTAAGTTTTTTAGTTTTTTCATTATTTAAATTTTTTTAGTGAGGGATAGAGTAAGAACAAAAATGGAACGTAATATATTAGTTGATGTCCGACATCCATTCATTGTGCGGTTACACTATGCATTTCAGACTGAAGGCAAACTTTACCTTATTTTGGATTTTTTACGTGGTGGGGATCTTTTTACAAGGCTTTCTAAAGAGGTATGTTACATGTAATTTACTTTCTACTAAAACATTTGACTGTAACATTTAACTAAATAAGCTAACCATTGTAATTTATTAAATATATTTGAATGTATTTCAGGTTATGTTTACAGAAGAAGATGTTAAGTTTTATTTAGCAGAGTTAGCATTAGCACTTGATCATATACATAGCCTAGGAATTATCTACAGAGATCTAAAACCTGAAAAGTAAGTGACAAACTTAGACTAATTATTCTTATCGATTAGTAAGTTATTTTTTAAATATAAATATTAAAACTATCTTTTATGTTAGCATATTATTAGATGCTGATGGTCATATATCCTTGACTGATTTTGGTCTAAGCAAGTTACCTGTGGATGATCAAAAAGCCTATTCATTTTGTGGAACTGTTGAATATATGGCCCCCGAGGTAGTTAATCGCAAAGGTCATTCATTTGTAGCCGACTGGTGGTCATTTGGAGTTTTGATGGTAAATCATGTAGTTTTAATATTGTAGACATTGTAAATTAATATATATTTTTTTTTAGTATGAAATGTTAACTGGATCTTTACCTTTCCAAGGTGCTAATCGTAAAGAAACAATGTCACAGATATTGCGTGCCAAACTTGGTATGCCACAGTTCTTGTCAAATGAAGCTCAAGCTCTATTACGTGTACTTTTCAAAAGAAATCCTAGTAATCGCTTAGGAGCTTGTAAGTGACAACAAATTGTGATAAAATGATATGACAAATAGTATCTAATTATAGTTTATTTTCTATTTTATTTTAGCTGGTATTCAGGAACTGAAAGAACATGCATTTTTTGCATCTATAAATTGGGACAACCTATACCATAAAACAATCCATCCACCATTTAAACCAGCTGTCAGTAGAGCTGATGATGCATTTTATTTCGATAGTGAATTTACTTCTAAAACTCCCAAAGGTTTAAATTGAAATTATTTTTGAAATTATGTAGAAATAATCATATAAATTTTAGACTCTCCGTGTGTTCCACCAAGTGCGAATGCCCATGAGCTATTTCGAGGATTCAGTTTTGTTGCTCCTTGTTTAATGGGTGAGGAGGACATATTAAATCCTCAACAATCGTCAACAGTACCAACTAAATCAACTGAACCTTATTCAAAGGTAAAATAAAAACTAAATAAATAATGTCTTAATACTTTTCAAAAACATTTTCTCAATGTAACTTTTTTCAAGAATATAAAAGTTATAATTATGTTAATATTTTTTTTTAACAATTGTATCATAGTTACCTTATGCTAAAAGAAATGCTGCTGATGAATACGAATTCAAACATGAAATTGGCCGTGGTAGTTATTCTTCATGCAAATTATGTGTTCATAAAACTACTCGTATTGAGTATGCAGTTAAGGTAGGAACATTGATTATTATGGGATATTCATATTTATTGTTTAATTAATAAATAATTGATTTTTTTTTTTTTAGATAATTGATAAATCAAAAAAAGACTGCCAAGAAGAAGTTGAAATACTTCTTCGCTATGGACATCACAATAATATAGTTACATTAAGAGACGTTAGTATTTTTAAACAAAAAATAAAAATGTAAACAACTGTTATTAATTTTTGTAAATATGTGACTTAAATATTTAATTCCTAGCTAGGAATTGTTTTAGTATAAACAATTGTAATTGAGAAACTCATTATCCAATACTTGAGTCAAGCATAAAACAAATTGGATGAGGTTTTAATTTTAAATTTATAATATATTATTGTAATTAAAAATACTTTATTTAAATTTCATTCAAATTAATATCATGTTTTTATTTATTATTCATTTTGTTAACAGGTTTATGAAGATGATAAGTCTGTGTATTTAGTGATGGAGTATATGAGAGGTGGAGAGTTACTTGACAGACTTCATAAGTTAAAATACTTTTCGGAAAGAGAAGCTAGTGCCATAATGCAAGTTGTAACTTCAACTTTATGTTATTTACATAAAAGTGGAGTAAGTTATTGTTTATTAGTTAATGAAATAATACTTTACAAGAAAAAGAAATTAACCAATATTTTGTTTATTCTTTTATTAACTTCACTTAATAGGTAATATTTGGTTTTAATTTTAGGTTGTGCATAGAGATCTAAAACCATCAAACATCCTTTATGCTTCTGAAAGTGCATCACCTGAGGCTTTGAGAATATGTGATTTTGGTTTTGCCAAACAATTGCGTGCGGATAATGGACTTTTGATGACTCCTTGTTATACCGCAAACTTTGTAGCTCCCGAAGTTTTGAAAAGACAAGGTTATGATGCTGCTTGTGATATCTGGTCATTGGGTGTACTACTGTTTACATTACTAGCTGGGTGAGTATTGCTAAAACTTTAACAGTGAACTTCACTAATTGACTTATGTTCTATGCAGACATACTCCATTTGCTAATGGACCTGAAGATACACCAACTGAAATACTAAACCGCATTGGTAACAGTAATCTAGATTTAAAGTCTGGAAACTGGATGGTAGTGTCTGCTGAAGCTAAGGTATCATTTTTGTATTTTGTAGCCTTTGCATATATATTATTAAATCAAATTTATGTTTCAGGATTTGGTGAAAAAGTTGTTACACATAGATCCTCACCAAAGGCCAACAGCTTGTCAGGTTTTATCAAGCCCATGGATAATGAATCGAGACAAATTACCAACACATCAGATACAATTGCAAGAATCATACAAGATTAAGGTTATTCAAATAATCTCACATGTTTTCACATTGGTGTTTATCAAATTCTTCTATTTTGATTTCAGGGTGCAATGGAAGCAACTTACCGAGCAGTTAGTCAGTCACCGCCAACTCCTAATTTAGGACCAGTAGTTTTAAGTCAGCTGGCTCAAAGACGAAACAAGTCACGTACTAAATGATACTTTATAACTACTTATTATATATAAAACTATATATTCCTTTTTATTCTATTTCTAAACTTCTATATTTATCTTATTGTATACGTTTATATCATATTTCATTTTTAAATTTAGCATCTTTTAATGTATTTTAATATCTTTTAAAATATCTTTTCGACTTTATAATATCTAAATTATTCTAATAATTCTCAAAGTTCAGAGAAAACTTGTTTGTTTACCGCGGCACAAAAGGTATGTAAGCAACATGATAACATTGACAATATAAATGTAATGGATTTCAATTATTATATTATGTGTATATACTGTTAGTGACAAAACCAGATGAGCATCAATTATCAAGTCTGACGTTATGATGTTCATAACATTATTTTATACAATTGGTTTATTCACATGTGCTTATAATAAACAGTATTAAACATTCCTAGTAAGTTTGTTGTTATGTTTATTAATTACATTTACAAAGTATAGAAGAATGTAATTATATTTTTTATGTTTAAAAATATACATATTTGTTGAAAGTATTAAAATTTATTGTTTATACAGATTCTCTCTTATATTGCAATTTTTTACTGGCTTATATCAGTGTATGTGGCCGCCAATGGCTAATATTATGCAATAATTTCCTACATTTCATAGTTTAGTCAATTTGTATTAATTAGTTATTAGTTTAGGTAATTGACTAAAATTACTACATGTTTATATTTTAATTAAAAATGTATTTGTATTAATATTTTGAAAATCTGTATTATCAGATAAGTTTTCTGGTAAATCAGGTTTAAGAAATATATTATTGTATTTGATATGGTACATTTGTTTTCTCAAAAAAATTGTTGTTATTTTTCCTGAAAAATTATACTTCCAAAATATTTTGTAATTACCTAAGGTTTTCTAAACCCAATGTTCCAATTAATACCTGATTAGTTATTAACATAGATTTTAGATTTTTATCAAAGCGATGCATTTATTGGTTTTACATTAATGTTTTTATTTAATTTAAATTTGTTTGTGTATTAATATCTTTTATGTCTCTTTCAATCCTCTATTAACTTTAATCCCAACATTTTTTGGAAATTTGTTAATCAAAAAAACAAATTAAACTCATCATTTCCTAACACAAAGACTTATAACAATAGTGAAATAAGTGGTGGTAATGATATTATTAATTGTTTTGCTAGTTATTTTTCAAGTGTATATGATCATAATTTAATTACGCCAACATCTACAAATAAATTATCATCCACTTTTTCAAATAATATAGTTGACATTAACTTACATTCTTGCACACTAAGCATTACCGATGTTCTGAATGAATTTTATACTATTAATAATAAAACGTGTCCTGGTCCTGACATGATATCTAATTTATTCTTTATACAATGCCAATTGGTTTTGGCTGTTCCTTTATTATATTTATTTAATTTATCTATTTCTTCAGGTGTTTTCCCCTCCGAATGGAAAATTAGCCACATTACACCGATCAAAAAAGGAAATGATTTATCTAATATACTTAATTATAGGCCTATTTCCTTGATTTCTATTATACCTAAAATATTCGAATCCTTAGTATCAAAACAAATTTATCCGATACTTGAACCAATAGTTAATGAGGATCAACATGGATTCATAAAGGGAAAATGTACAACGACCAATTTATTAATTTTTCAAGCATTTATTTTGGATGCTTTTGCAACAGGATGTCAAGTAGACATAATTTACACGGATTTTTCAAAAGCTTTCGATAAAGTAATCCATTCCTATCTTTTTGAAAAACTTTTTGCTATTGGCATTCGTGATCCAATGTTATCGTGGCTTATCTCATATGTAACAAATAGAAAACAGATTGTCAAAGTCAAAAACTTTACTTCATGTCCTTTTAGTATTCCGTCTGGCGTTCCACAAGGTTCGCATTTAGCACCTTTACTTTGTATATTATTTATTAATGATTTACATTTCGATAATTCTAATAAATTACTATTTGCTGATGATGTGAAATTTTTTCGAGTAATAAAGTCATCCTCAGATTCTATTTTGTTACAAAACGACTTAAATCGTTTAGCAATCTGGTGTAAAAGAAACAAATTAATGCTGAATGTCGATAAATGTAAAGTAATGTCTTTTTCTAGGTCTCGTTATCCAGTTATTCATAATTATTATTTAGATAATATTTTACTTAATCGGGTGGTTGAAAATTCAGTAAAAAGATTTCCAACAAAACACAGATAAAGTTTTTACCATCAACTTATATAATAGGTCGATTCACTCTAATTTTTAAGCTAACGGCATAAAACGTGAACTGCTGAGCGTAAATTTGGTATGTTACACGTTTGTAAGACGGAGACAACACTGAACACATGCGGGTGTGGCGTCCTCTTAAGAACACAGATACTAATATTAAGGGCGAATGTAGGTTCCCACACGAGATATAGCAGGTCGTAATTTATACGTATAACGTATTGCAATTTATATCTGGATTTGTTTATGTTAAATTGTATTTCAACTTCATAAACTCAAGGGCGAATGTTATCTTAGATTACATCTTACATTCACCCTATGAGTGTATGACTTTTTTGAATGTACGTCTGTACATTGAAGGGTCCTCTTAAAGGATTGTAATATTGTTATCTAGCCATCTAGGTATAAACCAATTTACTAATAAGTACTAATTAGTATTTATTACCATTAAATTAGGTATTGTATAATAATAATACTACTATGTTGTTGTAATTAGTTTTTTAGATTCGGGGAATTACAGCATATTATGTCTAAATAAATGACAATGGCTATAATGTGAAACCGGTTTTTGATGGATGATAGTTTGTGAGTACACAATAATTACGAGTTACAGTGGTATTACACGCACTATAATGTTCATTTACTTCTAACACATTGACACGACCCTTATACACATGCAAAATAAAATGCCTAGTTTTTACTCCTTAGAATGGATTACGCTCCAGCCCCTTAACATTATATTTCGATTAAGGGGAATGTCTAGTCAACAAAAATGTTATTCAAAACAAGTCACAGAAAAAAGCTGTTTGTGTAAACACTAATGAGTCGATTTCCTTAGAGTTTGTTCTAAAAATTTAAGAAATATATCATCAACGTACGCTCCTTTTCAAATTTCAAATGTTGTATTCTAATTCTTTTAAATAATTATAAAGGTACAATGAAAATGTTACAAGTTTTAAATAATAATATCTAGTTTTTGATGATTAATTTAAATTTTTTTAAAAGAGCATACATAGACAATAATAACACCAAGAATTAAAAAAAAAAAATCGAACAAATTTTAATATAGTTAATAAGTTTTTTCTTTTCGGAAAAATGTGGCCAGCAGCTGGCGATTCTAGCGGCAAAAAATGTTATTCGTTGCGTACACGAAAATAATATTCGTATTTGAGAGGCATTTCATATTTCATTTATTTTAACTATAAGGTTGTCTGGTTGTTATTATTATAGGTACCTTATACTTGTACATACCTAAAATTTATAAAGATTGCATTTTGATTTGACTCTAATTTTTTGGGCAGAAATTATTAACCACCACAATCCACCACATAATATATTAGTTTTTCCATATTATTTTAATCAAAAATATACTATATTAAATTATTGTTTGTTTGTTATATGATTTATGTATATTATGTATGTTTCTATACAACGTCTTTGGCATAATAGTGCCACTAAATAATACAATATAATAGTTTTAGTTTTTAGTATTATTAGGTACACAATATTTATAGTGAACAGACGTTTTTAAAATGAATAATTAATTATAGATACCTTAATACTTAGGCAGGTACTAAGAACCATCCCCGATCTAGTTGATTTTATTTATGATTTAATCAATCATATAAATATGTTAAGAATTAAGATAAACTTCAATAAAAATATGTTTTATTAAATGTTTTGTTATTTTTTGAACTTATTTGGTTGTTCTTTAAAACACATTAAGCTAAAAAACTCTAAACCTACTACCTAGAGACAATATGACTAATCAGTGAAAAACACTCTAATATAGGCGGTACTCTAAAAATATAACAAAATATAGAATACGAGTGAAGCAAGAAAAATGTTTTTTGTAAAAATTCTAGAACGATATATTATGTAAGCCTGTCTAGTTTTTAGTATACGTTTCAAAAATTTGAAATGCTGCCCCTGATTTGCCATATTGATTTGGTTTAAATTTTTTTCAGTTTTACTAAGATAGGTAACTCAAAATTAAACCTTGCATTCTGTAATTGTCTACACACGTTTGATTTTTAAAACTCTATTTTAACTCTGCACGAACCAGTTTCAATGTACTTAAATAAAAAAAGTGTTGACATTTTAACGAATTGTACAATGATTATTATTTATTAGCTCAACTGGGTGGCGGCTAGGGAGTGCTTAGCTCCTTCAAATATTTTGTTAACCCCATTAATTAATTGATTAATTATGTACCTACTATTACTAGTGTTGTAGGAACCTATATTAATTTGAAAAATGCGATGAACAAAAAAGTAAATATGTACTAGAATGTCACAAAAACCGTTTTCAAACTTATCACTGTTAAATATTGAAAACAATTTAATAAATCAATTAAAGACTGAAGATATTATATTAATACATTTGCAACTGAAGACAGGATTATTGCTTTATTACAGCTGTTAGTTACTTATTATTAATCTTTTATTTAAATAATTGATCATTATTACTATTAAAAATATTGTGATGAGAGGAAAAGTAATTTGTATCGTAAGCTTTGTATAATTTAAGCATCCCCAAAATATAGGTCTTGTTGTGCCTATGCTATAATGATACGGCTATCATTTTTTTTTTAAATTCACAATAAGGTTAGGTTATATCTACATACTCAATGGTGCCTACTACCTAATATCTATAGCTCAAATTGGTGTTATATTAATATATATTAACAGTTTCGTCCATAGGCGTGCGCACGGGTGCAGCGAATGCTGCTTTCGCTGCACCTGAAATTTATTTTGGATTTAATGGGCTGGTAGATATTTATTTGAAAGGTATACATTATATACATAGAATGAATAATTTCATTTTTCATTGGTGGGGGGGAGTATACCTTATAATGATTCAGGTAATTATAATATGAATGTATAAAATATTACATTTTTACACTATGGGTCTAAACAAAATTCGGGGGGGGGGGAGGGGGCTATATTGAGGAAATATGGGCTGCTTATTGTTCATTAGGGCCGGTTAAAAATGTATGCTGCTGCACCCGACACAAAATCCTGCGCACGCCTATGGGCTATGGTTTCGTCAACGATGTCAACTAATCGCTAGATAAACTAATTATACTACTGCTCATGGTCATCTAAAATTTGTTTTCTTGATGATATCGATTTAAAAAACCACACCTCCCCAACAATTCTATCGCCCTTATATTCAGCAGGTACTTATTATTGTAAGTACTAAGAAGTTATCATTGTATAAGCATTGCCGCATTGGGCACTACAGACCAGACTCTCAGCCCAAATTAACGCTATAATAATATGAATCTAATATTATATTAAATAGGTAGTTTTATTTTTGTCAAGTTTCATGACTTTATACATTTTTTTCTTTAAATGCCAATCTCTGTAATTTTGTTAACTATGGCATCTTGCCATTTACAATACCCTATTTTTATTTCTTTACATATATTATATTATAGTTTTTTTTACATTTATATTGGCAATACATTTATTGAAGAAATGCCAAGTTTGTTTTAAGAGTTTCAATTATGAATTAAAACCATCAAAAATAAAATATTATTTTTACCTACCATTATTATTATTAGCTTACATTATAATCGTATAGTACATGATAAAATATACTTTAAAAATCATAAATCTATACATAATGACGATTAACAGTGATACATTTTATAGTATATACATAGATAGGTACAAATACACAATATGCCTAGAATAAGAACAATAGTGATAAGTCGGTGCACGAATTATACTTGATGTAAAAACAACAATTTCTAAAAGTTTCTGGATCACACGACAATCCTACTAAAATATTCAGCTAAATACTTGGGTATGCATCTTGATTCTTGCCTGAATTGGAAACACCATGTCCACAAGAAAAATTTACAAATCAAAGAAAAAATGCGCAAGTCTTACAGGCTAGTTGGAAGATATTCCACACAAGTCCTGGGCGCCTGGCAAACAAACAGCTTCTATATGTAGCTTTTATCAAACCTATTTGGACTTTACAATGGTGATTGGTGGCATGTTTGGTTGTACCAGCCAATACAACATCGAAGTCATTCAACGTTGTCATAATATTGCCCTTAGTAGCACTGTCGCAACATACCAGTTCAACAAGAATGAAGTAATGAAGTTATCCACCCAGGTCTGAATAAAAAAAGTTTGCCAACAAACGTGTGAACAAAATTAGAGCTGCACGCCAACACAACCGTTAAACAACTTCTAAACAACTCGCAAAACATTAGGTGCCTCAAACGCTGAAGCCATATGACTTAAAGATGAAGTGACTTTGGCTAAGTAAAAAGGCTTACCTCGTTGGGGGTATAATCCCAAACATGTCCACATTTACAAATATATTTTTTTTATACAGTACAAACTACCAGGGACGTATTTAGAGGGAGATAAAGGAGTTCCATCGCTTCGGGAGGAAAATTGTTTAGGGATTTAGAGGCGGCAGCATTATAGGCACAGTTTCATTTTTTTCTTGGAGGGGAGTGGGCAAAGTCCTTCACGCCTATATTCAGTTTACCTTAAAAAACTTTTTAGATCTTACAAGAATTTTATAATTTTATTGATACATCGTAATTCGATAGGCTTATTTCGAGAGGAAATGTAAGGGTTATCAACCCACACTCCCGTACCAACGACAAAATAAGTTACCAAATAATCAAATAATCAAAAATTAATTAATCGTTAGTGGATTTACTACCTACGAATTAAGACAATTGTATATTAATTACGAGTATGTTAACGCATTACCTACTTATATTTTCAATTTTGTTTCCTCTTGAATGCGCGTCGCGTAACATAGTAAATTTGCGTTTAGTTGAACTAATCTCGTGTTGTTAGGTTTAATATTAGAGCTTCAATATTAACCTGTTATCAAACTTAAAGTTAATAATAGTATCTGAGTTTATATATGTTGGCGCTTTACAATATTTCAATGTAAATATGATATAATGATCATTTTTAAATTTTAATAATTTACATACTCATAATTTGCATTAATTAAAATTTTGTAAAAAAGCCAAAGTACACAAATAATTTGCTATCCTTAAGTTATAGGTCAATTCACTATACTATTAAATCTAACAACAAAAGATTGATTCTGTAAAATGCAAATTTGCGTTGCGGTGCGAGGTTCGAAAAAAAAAAATAGTACTCTGAAAATTGTATACATTTTTAATGACAAATCTAAATGGTTAAAAGTTAACCACAATATGTTTGGTAATAATTGGTATACACTATACAGCAGCCGTGTTTGCGGTTGGTTACGTTTTACTCGTTTTAGTGATGTTGATTTTTTGACCTAGGTACATTTTATTTATACAATTCCTAAATTGGACAATTATTTTATGACAAAAAAACCTGAAGATTTTACATGTACTCGTATGTATCAAACTATCAAATTTTAAATGTTTGTAAATTCTTTCTTTTTACAAGCTTTTTTGTATCCAGATAATTGCCGGAGACACATTTTTTTTGAGTAAGGGAGTAATAAGGGTGGCATACAAACTCTAAATATTTCGCTGTATATTACATAGATATTACTTATGGTAATGGTAATATAATATAAATTATATAGTAATATGTAATAAAATATGACGTGATCTAAGATAGACTTGAATACTTGATACAACACATTACAATGGTCAATGATCGTAGACTGTAGTATTCATCTTTAACAATAAATATTATATCTAACTGTGAAACGGATACACTCAATTTATATTAATTTAATTTATTTGTTTGTCAATAAATTGGTTCTTGTTCGTAGAAACATATATCATAATTCATAATAGACATATTATTTAAGTTATAAAGTCTATTAAGTTCTTACATATAACATATTATTATGCGTAGTATTTTAAAACGCAAATTAATTTCCATGAACAACTCAACAATATTTACATCCCCAGTTTCAATAAAAAAAATCATCGAAGTTGCCTTTTTAAAAAAAATGTATAGGTACTTATCATATTAACAAAGTAGGTTCGGATCGCTATAGGTACTATCAAATACTAGAAGATGGATACCTATTTTTCTTTTATCCACGGTTATCCGAGCAAACGTATTGAATTATTTTAAGCCCTGTAAATATATTGTGTCTAATTTTTAAGTTTCATCTTTTTTTGTATTTACCTTATATTTAAGTACAGCTGTTGAGCCGTACATGACTTGTCTATATTCAGTATACACACTTTTTTAATCGATTGATGGGCTACTAAATTTGGATTATTTTTCTGCTGCCTCTCGACATATAAATACATATAACTATATGGCTATAATGCTATATATGTACCAACTATAACATTGAATTAAATACTAAGATAAATCTACCGAAATAAAACGAATAAAAACTTTTTAATAACGCAATCGTTGCAGTTTATTAATAACATACTATAATATTATAGTTTACATATAATATATATTAAAATATTTTATACTATAGTGGCGTAATTGCGGGGTGGCAAAAGTGAGCATTTGCCTTACAGGCATTTTATTGGAGGTAACTTATTATTTGACCCCCCCTCATGTTTTACATTACAAACTTTTGAATTTTTTATAATTCAACTAGTACTAAAAATATTATATATGCATAGAATTAGTCTTACATAGTTGCATGATTAAAAATATCATTTAAAATCATATTTATTGTATATAGTTGTATTTTATGAGCAGTCTGGGCAGGCTTTCTATTTTTTTGTCTGCAAGTTTAATTTTATATTAAACTATAAGCGTTTTTTCTTATAGAAAAACTATTCCCAATAAAATATAATATAATAGGTATACCTATTAAAATTACAAATATACTATAATACTAAATATATATAGTTAGTCTTAGTTAAGTTAAAATGCTATTTTTATTAATGTATTTAATGTATCAATTATAAATACATAATATGATTTTTTTCATAAATAAGCTATTATGGATTTTGTTTTATATTTTTTTATTTCATACTATAACTAAAGTTTTAAAGTGTATGTTTATATGTTAAAATGGAATCAAACTGTTATGGTATTTTTACATCCACAATCTGCATAAAAAAATAATAATTTTTCTTTTTTTTTGGAGGTGGTTGTTGAACATGCATCTTTTTTTGGCTTTCCATTTCACCACAATTACACCACTGCTGAGTACAGTTAAACATTTGCATTTTTTGTTTTAATCAATATTCATAATAGGTAACAATTTTAACAAACCTTATATATTATAAGGTATCAACAATTAATATGGTTGGTATGGCAGAATTAATATTATATCTATCAAGTATCCTTTAATGTAACAATCCAAACATTACTTACAGCAAATAAAAATAATAGTAAGAATAATTATAACAATTATAATAATAATTGGGGAAGGCATGTTGCTAACAGTTAAAAATTTTAATTACCACAAACAACAGATATATATCATATTATACACTATATAATATGTATACAAGATTACGTATAGATATACAAAGTATAATATATAATCCCGATCGTAACTATAAACAATTGTATGTTGATAAATCGGCTAAATAGTGATAATTAATTAATGATAAGGTATTAGTATGTTTTGTTTGCGCACTTTATCTTGATATAGGTAATATTATTTAGTCACCTAACTTATTAATCAACGTAATATCAACAATAATTTAACATATTATGACGAAGCACAATATTTACATTACCAGTTGTAAATAATGATTTATTGTTAATTATAAATTATACTATTTCGAAACAAAATATTACATACAGATTTACTAAAATAACACGGGCGCACTTCATATATCCCTTCTGTTATATGATTTCACTAAGTACAAATAATAAATAACAGCTTGTCACTACGATTGTAATACTTGTACGATTGTAATACTTGTACGATTGTACAATGATTGTCGTATAAATATGTAAATATATTATACACTTATTTAATACTGGTACAGAAAAAAGCTGTTAAGTACCTCCGTAAAGTATGAGTAATGTAATCAAATGAGCAAATAGGAAACCTACAATATGCTGCAGTCTGCAGATATTATATGTAGATTGTAATCAAAAAAGAAAATCAATGATTTGGTAACAAATAAATATCATTTGAGCCCAGCAAGAATAACAAGATCGGTGTGATTGACTTTGGCAATGGAAGCGCTGAAGCAAAGACCATTGAATAAGTTTTGATAGGTAGCTCTGAAATGAGGCTGAACAATGAGCTATAAAACGAACCATACATATCATTGTTATATATAAATATGCCGTTGTCGCCATCTTTAGTTAGGAAAATGCATTTTATTGAATGAACTTACCAAGGTCAGATTGTTAGTTTATTTATTGATGTAAAAAAAATGATTGCAACTGTGTTAGTAATTATCACTCATTCATAAGTAGCGTAATATAATTTTTTTTAAAACTGTACTATACTGTTAGTTATTTAATAAACATTGTTTGATAACAGATAGGTTACTTAACAAACATTTGATAACTCGCAACGATTTTTTTTTTCATTTTTACTTAAGCACAGCTGTTGTGACGGCAACACTGTACTGTAAACGTCGTTAACGTATTTTCCAATTTCGAATCCCCCTTCTGTTTAAGTTTCAGCTAGGGTACACTTTAGAGGGTTCGACTACCGAGAGAGCACGGTAGTGCTATACAGCTAGCACGGCTACTGCTCGAGAATAAACGGTTTAGAATAACTGAATAAACTGATGTCTGCATATATAGTGATGTTTAATGTATTTTCAAATACTAAGAATAGTAGGTGTACCGTATACCTACTTTCAGTGTTGGGGAAGTTACTTATTTTGGGTAATTAAATTACATTACTAATTACTTATCGAAATTGTAACTAAATTATTTTTAAGTTACTTTTTTTTAATTTTGTCAAGTTACATTACTTTTGAGTTTAAAAAGTAACTCAATTACAATAAAAGTTACTTTTTTTTTTAATATCACTGGAGCTTAATAACCATTTTGTCTATATTACAATACATAAACTAAATAATGACAATCAACAATATGAAATTATTAACAATTAATACTAATTTTGATACACATTAAATATTGATCTTTATTTTTCAAATTTATTTTTAACAACAATGCGTATATGGTATATATCTCAATATGGTATATTTTAATATTTATACACATTATCAATAAGTTTTTAACATTTATTAAACCAAAAAAATATAACGAGTAATTTAGTAACAATTACTACAAAAAAGTAACTTAAATTACATTTAAATAACTTACAATAAAATGTAATTAAATTACCATCAAATTACTTAAAAAGTAATTTCGTTACAGTAACTTGTAACTTAAGTTAAGTTACTCCCCAACACTGCCTACTTTATATATAATAGTACTAAACTAATATTACTATAGTATTATAATTTATAGTCAATAGAGAATAGATTTTATTAAATAGTAAATATAAATTCTCAATGTGTTTCTAGCACTGGCAGGGCCGTCCCGAAGCTTATAGGTACAATACGTATTGACACTTGGCACATTTTTACATTGAGTAATTGAGTTGGCACTCGGCAAATTAATTATTTTTTTACTATTTTTTTGAGTGATACATGATAAGTTTTCAAAATAATGCTTTGATTATCAACTGTGAGGGTGGTTTCTGATAAAAAAAAAATATCTAACTAGCACTTTTGAAAGGTCAAAATTGAAAATTCACTGTACCTATCAAATACGTCGGAAGGATACAAAAAAAAAAAAAAATAAAGATAATGGGAATTTTAACGTAAAACCTACAGGTTTTTGAAAAAGTCAATTTAAATTTTTTATTGTAACTCAAAAACGAATAACTGTGGATACTTGACATTTTCACCAAATAGTTAGGTATATTACAATTTTCTGTACATGATAAAATTTTGGAACGATTTTCTTATTTTGTTTTAATTCAAAAACGAATAAGCGACAACATTGAAATATTTACCAAATGTTGAAATTATTATTTTCTATACACCATACAATTTTAAAAATATATTGATACTTTTTTAAGCTAATTGTAAGCATAAGAACTTTTTGGTTTTTAAAAAAAATTTTCTAAAAATATCGATAGGTAGGTCAAAAAACTTGAAAATGTAAAACAAGATTCCTTGTACGTTTTTCTAATAGTAACTCAAAAATATTGAAAATACACAGGCACAGTTTTTTATAACCATGAGTCCAAGTGTTAACCAAAATGTATCAAAATATCGAACATTTGCAAATTATTTTGTAGTTAAAACATTATAAAATATTCAATTGTTATATCTAAGGATTAAAAATTTAAAACAAAGTTTCTCGTGAGTAGTTAATAGCGTAACCAAAAAATCAAAATAATATATTTACATGATTCAATGATTGTTTTTTATAGACATTTTAAGTTCAAATTTGGACGAAATTTCCTATCAATCCATTTCTTTATAGGTCAATGGTAAAAAGGTGGGAATATGGGTACTGCACGATTTTTACCGCTAACCTATACAAATTGAAGGTATCGTGTGGGTTACTGTAATGGATGTGTTAAATTTGAATTCAATGATACAAAATCATTGTACCTATTCGAAAAACGATTCTGAGCGAAGACGGTTTGTCAGCCTACATTACTAAGTATATTTTATGATATTATTGCCATTAGAGTAATTTAGTTTCTTATAAGTAATACAGTAGGTTGAATTAATTCTTGCCCAAAACATTAAACTTGAAAATGTCATTATGCGTATAAAATATAATAATATACTTTGACATTTTCAAGTATCTACCCTCCAGGGCCGGCTATAGATACAATCGGTACAGGTGGGCGGAAAAATCAGAAAGACGCGTGAGAGGCATCTAAATTACAATTTGAGAAGGGGCGGCGGGTGCCAAAAACTTCTAGCACTGGGCGCTGAAAGAGCTAAAGCCGGACCTGCTACCCACAAATAATATTTTTAAATTACAACCAATTTCAACATTGTTATTTTTTGTTTGAATATCAATATCAATATTATTTGGTTGAATTAGTTCTTTTCCGAAAACATTGCATTTGAAGATGTCATTGTGTGATATAAAATATATTAATATACTTTAAAAGTTCCAAGTACCCATGATTAATATTTTTTAAGTACAACAATTTAACTAAAATCGTTTTTCTTTGTTAAATTTGTTCAAATTTGAAATCAAAATGTTTATAAAAAAAAATTGCAGCGTATGTGTATACAATCTTCGATATACAACTATACTATTATGATTAACCTTGTTTTAAATTTTAAATATTTTTAACAACAAAATAATTTGCAAATTTTCGTGATTTTGTCAAAATTTGAACTTAAACGTTTAACAAAAAATTATTGTGAATATATCTTTAATATTTTTGAACTACTATTAAAACAATTTATGAAGAACCCTGTAACGTTGGAATAAATGTTATAAAAATTGTATCTATCTTTATGAAAAAACAACAATGAATATTTCAAGTACCTATCTATGGTTATTCGTTTTTGAATAACAACAAAATAAGAAAATCGTTCCATGCGAAATCGTTACCTAGTGAATATGTGAACGGGTAAATGCCAGTAAATTTCGATAAAATTTAAACGTTAAACAGCCCTAAAAAATTAATTTAACTCTCCGATAAACTTTTTTTGATTAAGGCAGACAAACTTATGTGGAATCTTGTAAACAATTTTCAAACCCAAGATATAAAAAGAAAAATGTATATACATTTCTAACTCAAAATAATTTGCACATTTTTATGATTTTGAGGAATGGATGGGGCATGGTTCCTTTGGACTCACTGGCTATATCACAAAGGGGGTTTAGCCTTGCTAATTTCGATACTTCTACACTACACGTCTGCACTATTGTCTATTATATATACACAATATAATACATTAATACTCTCAAGTCTTACAATACAAATTTATAATATATATTATCATAATTAACTAAGTTTTAAAAAAGGTATAATATATATAGCTGGTATAGGTACATAATATACTTTTAACTTGTACTGAATAAGGCCTGTGATTAGAGTTATACGCAATAAAACAGGGCAATATAAAACTTGACAACATAATATAAACATACTTTACAGAAGATTAAAAAAGTAAAAATTTCAAAATGTCCTATATTTTATGAATCCATTGCACGGCGACATAAACTGAATTATGTTTGAGTAATTTTATTGTTCTTGATGTTGTATTTTGTATTTGTTTTTAGTTGTTATGTCTAGTGTTTTATTATTTTGTTTTTACTGTGCTATTTGCAATAAATAAATAAATATCGTTAGCATTGGCATTGAATATATTATGCGTGTCGTATGCAATACTTTACTGTGAAATATTATACTAAATGCTTTATTATTATTAAATCGTTTTGAATTGATATTGTATAAGTTTGAAAATTATTATATCTTGAGGGGGCTATGAGTAATTTTGGGTGGCTAAGCCTTCCAGTCCTCTCCCCCTAATTGCATTTATGATATAAAGACATAAAGCGAATAGTACCTATCACGCGTTTAATATTTTCAAATAATTGTTTGAAGGACAATTTAAATTTGAAATTCTGTTTTATTATATAACTATAACACATTGACATTTTGAATAATATTAATATATTTTATACATAATATCGCTTTATCATTTATCAAACCTTCCAGAAAATTTATAAATACATATATTTATAGACAGGTTGAGTACAACTTAACTTAAGTGCAATTATATGTATGAAGGCATTTTAAATGTAAAACCAAGGTAAAAGTAAAAAATATATATATTTTTTTTTAATTCTTATGTATTTTTAAAAAAAGAACAGTTGACTCACGTTTGTTGACTCAAATGTATTTTCTATGAACCAGATCTTATTAAATATCTGTCATAAACGTTAAAGATAAACCTATACATTAATACACTTAAAAACTCAGTAGCTCATACTATATTGTTAGAAACTTGAGTCAACGCATTACGTATGAGTGTATATACCATATATACATTTATACGTAATACATTTACATATAAGCTTCACTGGTACCACTACACTATCCACTGCCAAGTGACCATTGGTATTCAGGTACGTAAATATATAATTCGGAAAAGGGGTGCAGTCGTGCAGAGGGACCAACTGACCCCCCCTGATATTATTATCTTGTCTCCCTTAAAAATAAAATTATACCGCCCCATACAACAATTCAAACTTTTACACCTAAATCAATGTTTTTTGGACGCATGAACGATATACATAGACACAATTTTTTTTTATGAGCATTTAAAGTTCAAATGTTGACAAAATTCATCCAAAATACGAAAAATTTTAAAATTATTTTGTAGTTAAAATGTATTAAATGTTCAATATAGCTAAGGATTGACATTTTAAAACAAGATTTCTCATAAGTAATTCATACTGTAACAAAAATAAATAAAAACAATTTCCCACAAATTTCAATTTAATACATATTTTAATTTAAAATTTGGCCGATATTAAATATTTAAACCAAGAATAACGTTTTTAATTATTTTGTTGTAATTTAAAAATATTATTTGTGTGTACACGGTGTACCTATACCTAATTTAAACATTTAAAGTATATTATAATTTTCTAAACACTTAATGACGTTTTCAAATGCATCTTTTTGTGCAAAAATTAATTCAACCTACTGTATTACTATAATGTCTATAATAATAAAATAAATAAAATTACTTTAACGGCAATAATATCATAAAATAAACATTGTAATATAGACTGACAAACCGTCTTCGCTCAGAATCGTTTTTCGTATACAATAATTTTATATCATTGAATACAAATTGAACACATCGGTTAATCTGAATATATAACTGACGATGATGTATTACTATCTAATTATTTACTAAATATAGAAATAATTTTTCATGCAAACTTACAAGTTTTAGTTTCCAGTTTTTTACATAGGTATCGTGATGGCACGTACTTGTAAAAATCAGGTACACCAACCGCATTAAATTTGATTTTTAAATTTAAATAGTTTTGAATCTTGATTAGTTTCATTTGTATACGTGCTGGAGCTTTTACTGCGTCTCTTCAAAAAAAGAAATGTGAACAAGGCAAAATCATTTTCTAAATATTTAAAATCTAGAAACATTTTTTCGAATTCAGTCTCCAAACATTTAATTTTTCTGAATATTTTTGTAGCAACTGGTACATTTTTACTTGTTTTATACGTAACGCAAGTTGGAAAATGCGTTAAATCTTCATTTTGTAATTGTATTTACCATAGATCTAATTTACATTTGGTAGCCTTAACATAGTCCATTGCTATTATAATTTTATCTTACCCTTGTAATTTTAGTAAACACACGGTAGTTATCGAATGACAAGATAAAATGTTGACAATAATTGAAGAGGCATCACGTGTACCGACGATATCAATTATATTAACCTACTGGCTATTATCTATTTATATATATAAAACTATCAATAATATACTTATTCCATATACAGTTTATAAGAAGATAAGACAGAAAATCATAAGAATACCTCTCTCTAATTCTAATACGGTTGTTTTAAATTTTTTTTTTATTAATTTAATTTTTACTATTTATTGTCCATTAATATTGGTAGCCGCGGCCCATAAAAAAAATGAGCCGTGGGCCGCATGTTTGATATGCCCGATATATATCAAGATCAATGGTCATTATATAGTTAAATTTATATACACAAATAACAAATAGATTTCACATGAACACAATACATTTTACGTATTATTCTATTCTGTATATAATTTACGCGTGTTTCATTTAAGTCAGCTTTTATTTTAGCTTGAGTAAGCTTTTTATATTTTATCCATTAATACGATCTGAGTATCTGACGTAAGTATGTACGTACCTATAATAATATAGGTAATATGATTCTGTGATATATGTGTATAGTATAAGCACTTTAAGCTACTTACTTTAATACACACAAAACTGCTTTTAAATTCAGATAGGAAATAAAACAGCTTTCTTTTGTTTACAAATATCGAGAATATTTTTATTTTGTAGGGAGGTGGCTTAATAGTTAATACCCCTTCCGGGTCTTAAGAAAATTATTAAAGATTAAGAATTTAATATGTATGTATTCATTTTATATGTATCTAAATCTACATATTGAAGAAAATGTCGTAATAGGGATTTGAATCTGAAAACCTCCTTTCTTTGAATACTGCTATGTGTTACAGTGATGTACATAATTAATAATGATACAATATATTAGTATATGTCAATATAGTTGGTCTTTTGAATAGAACATAATTAAATATACGTTTTTAATAAAACAGAATAGGTACCTATATAACTATTGCCTATTATAGATGGTTACGTAATTAAGAATACCTAGCGATTACCTATAGCCGTAATAAATAATAATTACTAATACCTATAATAACATATCATTTATAGACATATTATAGTATATCTATAAATGTATTAATAATAATATCTAATAATAATATTAACTCGGATGATGAATAGTTAACGGGTTTATAAATTGTGATATCCACACTGTACATCATTTATTGTATAATTGTATTGGGCGATGGACATAATGCAATGGTGTTCATATTATATACAAAGACAACAGGTATTATAGTATGCCCTTTAAAAATTTGAATAAATTATTCAACATTCACAAATAAATCGTTGACGACTTCGAAGTAAATCTAATAACCTCGAAATCTCTACAACTCACATTTATGAAAAAAGAAATATTTCTATGTTTAATATTGAAACACTGCATGATTTCAATTAACTATCCATTCATATGTTTAATAAAATAATACCTATAGGCTATTATATTATAACCTTAAAACAAACTAAATACGTTACTTGTGTTATTTGAAATGAGTGATATTTTACTAACTTTGGGTAAATTAAATAAAAATAAATTCAAAATTTTAATTGTTCAGCTAGATAGTATATTAAAAAGACAATCGTGGATAAAATAGTCTTAACAGTATTTTTTCTCTAGAGAGTAAAATTATATCTGTACACCTATCTTCACGATTACACTACCTTTAATCAATTATATAATATAATAGTATGTTAATAATAAAACTATCTAAAATTAAATTAAATTCAAACGTGAGCTGTAAAAATACTATAAAATATTCAATGATACATATAGGTATGTAGTCAAGTTTCGTTCTGGGTTAATTGAAACGAATGACGAATAATTATAACATTTACAAGTTTTAACATATAACTGTGTGTACCTATTTCAAATCGCAATGGTAGCTTGTTGTGAAAAAAATATTTCGTAAAAACCAGACTGCTCGTAAAACCTTTTTGTAGTTTTGTAAACACGTGGGGGTCAGGTGTTTGGACGTAATGAAGGTATTTTTTTTTTTACCCAAGCCGTTTGTACCGTTTTGGGTACCCGTGGAATTGTCACCCGCACTTTCACCTTCGAAATATTTTGTGTAACATACCGCCACCAAGTGACAGACGACAGTTCTAAAACCAGCTACAAAAAGACATTAAAATCATTATTTTTAATCAATCTACTCCGCCGTTATTTGTTTGTCTATTTAGGTACGCATTAAAAGACCACAAAAAATTGTCAATATATAGTTTATCTATATTATTATGCATCTGAATTCTTAAATCAGTTATTATAATTTTTAGTTGCATAATGTGTGTGTCGTGCGGTTTTGTGGCTTTTCATTATTCTGAAAAATATCAAACAATAGATACATAATATACTTTATTTTAACACTTATCATTATGGAAGATGTTTGTGTACCTACTGTATGTTTTTTTCGAAAAAAAACTGTATCGTTTTCGTTAATAATGAAATAAAACACTTCGTCAATAGATACATATTTTTAATAATTCGTATCGTAATTAAATCAAAAATAAAAATTTTAACCAAAAAAAACTTTGGAATTCCGACGTTTTTATCGTCTTTGAAATCATTTTCAATCTCTATACACCAGTGGCGTGTACGTATATATATTCACGTTTTATTATATTTTCAAGTTGACCGTCATCGAATAACCTGTTTTATTATTGTTTTTTTTTTTCTACTATATTTTGATCTAAATTATCACGAGGGTAGTGGGAGTAAAGGGACGTTGCTGATTTGCTGAAAAACCATTAAACCGAAAGACGGAACAAAAAAAGTAAAACTCGTATATACTGCGGCAGCCGGCAGACATAAAAACCTTATCGTCTTGGGTGTACTGTATATGTATGGTAATGGTTATATATATATATATATATGTGTGTGTGTGTGTGTATTGTATATACCGAATATACGTACACTGTTTTCCTGTGACGGTGAACCTCGCGGGTCGGGGTAGTTTTTATTCGGTTACAACTTACAGGTATATGGTATACAATACACGCGCGCACACACACACACACACAAATATCATATTATAACATTATAACCTATACAGTGGCGTGGGAAGGAGCTGAGTGTTTGAGAGCATTGCCGCCATCGAGACGTAGAGCAGTGTAGGAAAGGTGTTTGGGAGGAGGGTACTCGTGACGAGGTACACGAAATCCCATTTACTTGGAATTTTTGTAGTTGGCTGGGTTAGGATTTGAGGGATCGGGGCGGGGGTAGGGTATAGTGGTAATCGGTGGGTGGTTGTAGAAAAATAGTCGCTCCACGGGCTCTGACTCTCTGACATATTATAAGTTCGCAACACCACCGCTGGAGCATAACAATATAAACCCACGCCCGATATTGCTGATATACACAACTTGCAACGCACTATATTATATAATATTATTATAAATATTACCGAGGCGGCTTTGAACACGAAAACGAATACCATTATAACACTGAGGAAAAAAAAAAGAACAGCCGTAGGGCAATCTGGTCGTGGGCCGTAACCTGTGCTACAGTGCTACACTGCTACGACGGCGACGGCCGACGACGTCACGGCGAGCTATGGCTGTGCGGACGACGCGGGAACGGTGGGGAGAAAAGGCGCTCTGCCGCCGCCGATTGAGAGATCAATACACCCTGGGCGCGGCGGCGGGGCGAGCGCTACACGCACCAACACAACTACTACAACGACTGGTGTGACCGCGAGCCGGTCTTCGACCGCGGTAACCACGGTCCCGGGCAACGTCACGGATGTTACAAGCGTCCCGCACTTGCAACGTCACCGACATCGTGTCGGCCGATTGATGTTTTCGTTCGGCATTCCTGTCTGCCACCGTCCTTGTCCAACTACTAAATATAGCGCGTACACGAATCCGTGCTCGCCGCCGTATCTCGTCCATACAATCCACGCGCATTATCGTTTCATCTCCGTCTGATCACCCCCGGCCGCCGCCGCCGCCGCCGCCACCGACTCGTGTGTATTATTGTTTTGGTTTTTTTTCTTAAACATTTTTTTTTCACATTATTATTATAACTATTATTATTATTTTTATTATTATCATTATTACTATTATTATTATTATTATTATTATTATTATGCAGCCTCCCACCACACCGCGCGCCAAACACCGCAACTGAAGACTACGACGACGACGGCGTTATACGTTTTTCGCGATTTACGAAATCCTTATTATCAACGTTTTTCGGACGCACAGAATCCGACCGCCGCCGCCGTATTATTATTATTATTATTATTTTTTTTTGGTAATATCGTCTTCTTCGCGGTCGAACAACACGTCCGCACGGCCATTGTGGCTGTCGAGTACACACCGTTCGCCCTTTTTCATTACAATTTTTTTATTTCACTCCTCTCGTATCCCGAGTATATCCGTGCGTGCATGTGTGCGAGCGTATACGTGAGTGTGTGTGTGCGTGTTCGTGCGCGCGCGTCGTCTTGCACACATAAATATACATGTATATGATATATATTACATATGTATATAAATAATAATAGTTTATATACATAGTGAGAGATACGTGTGTGTGTGTGTGTGTGTGTGCGGTGTATATGTATTATTATTATAATACATAATAATAATATACGTATCGTACGTTTTTACGCTTTATGGTACGATACTGTATACGTTCGAAACGTAAACGGAAATAATTGCCGGCTGATGGCAGCGTAGGAGGAACAGCGAAGCAGCATACTCCGATCTTCAGCCACTGTACAAGCAACAATCGAGTCGTCCGTCACAATTTCCGTGAGTGGTGTAGAATGTAGATCGAAATAAAAGTACGATCGCGTGAACGGCAGGTTCCACCTACGTTTCCACACTCAACTGTGGCGGTGTAGCGTAGATATTCGAGTTTTGATTCGGTGTTTTTTGTTCGGTTTACCATGTACCCCGATCTTTCCGAGTTTTCACTCCAATACGCTCGGTTTTAAAATAGACGATCGATTATATTTTTATATTATGTACTTACACAACTATCATATCCTGAGATATTGTGTATGTATGGGTTTTTTTTGTGTCGGTTTATTTCTAATTTTATAAATTGGTTAATTTTTTTCTTTTTCAGATTTTTAAGTTACGGTCATCGCTGTTGCTGTGATGTATTTGATACTCTGAGTTCGATCTATTAGCAATGAGCCACAACATGGGTGGTATGGCCCCTTACGTCACGTAAGTCTCTCTTTGTTTCTGCACATCCGTTCATCTACTGTTGTCCGTCTGTGTACATACATGTAATGGCCATGTGTGTTTGTTGTGTATAGGTTACCGAGAGGCCGTAATCAAATGGCGTACTACAATCAATGTCAAGACATGCCGCCTCATATGCAGAGAGGCCACTGTTATCCAGATGATTTCAATAAAATGGGTGGACCCTGCTCGTATGTATTGGTTTTTCATTTAATCAAACATTTAGAAATTATATCTTGTAAATGGTTATCTATATAATAAGGTAACACCTATTTCAATAAGTAAAAATACCCTATAAAACTATAAAATATACCTAATAATCAAAATATGTATGATAGTGATTAAAATAATAAAATTAACACGTAAACAAATTTACCTAGGTAGGTACTTTTTTCGAATAACTAATCCTTCTTTATTTTTTTTATAATTTGTTGGCATATCCATATAACAATTTTCTTAATTTTTAAACAATTAATTATCATAGTGCTTCCAATCTTCATATATTATTATTCTATTATATTTATATCATCTTATTTTTTTCTCAACTTAGGTATTGTTAATAATATAATACTATTATCAATAATAGTTAATAATATGACGTTTTATTATTATTTATCAATAAATGTAATATCAAATTACCTATTATATAAATTAAAGTCATTTTTAAAAATGTAACCAAGTTTTGTCTATTTTTTTTAGTTGATACTTAGAAATAAAAGACACTTATTAAATATTTTTAAACTATTATTACTGTATTATTTTTTTTATTGATGGCAGGTATTAAAAATTACATTATATTTTGTGGGAGCTTAATATTGTTTTTGTTAATTTATTATTGAAACTGAAATTTTAATCAAATGTTGTTTTTAGGTACTTGCATTGTAAATTAAAAAGTTGAAAAATAATTCCTTGAAAATTTAACAGTACATTTTAGTTATTAGACTGATAATTAAAAATAAGTAGGTAATACAAATTGTTCTAAGTTGTGCTATTACTTTTTTTTTATCCTTTTTAGTTAGGTATTATTCAATAGCAATCAACTTTGAGATAAATTTATTGTAAATTATCATTGATGTTATAAAACACAATTAATTTTGTCCAAGCTTCAATACTTGTCTCATTTAATCAAAAATTCAAGTGCTTAATATACAAAATCATTCATGCTCATTTCAGTAAAAATGTACCTATTATAAATTTGTTTAATTGATAAAGATATTATTGAATAAGATTAATCATAAAACAAATATCATTGATCAAAGATTTTATTTTGTTTCAAGTATTAAATTTTTATGTATAATTTGAGTGCCTCCAATTGTAGTGAAGACAGATGAAATTTCATTTGGTACTGAATAATACATTAAAAGCTAGTACCTTGTGATCAATAATGTGAACTTCAATATTTTATTTCTTTAAAGTAAATTGTATATAAAACTCTTATAAATTTTAATTATCTATTTCTAAATTTAATATTTGAACAATTTGTTATCATTGTAATCTGTATTTATCAATTTTATAGGATGTTACCTATGGGCAATGAGTTTAAATCACCAATGATGACTCCAGATCCACCACCACCACCTCCAGCTAAGAAGAAGCGGCGTACTTCTAATGCTGCTACTGTGACGAATCATGCACCTCAACCACCACCTCCATCACCTCAAGATTTACTTCCACCCCCTTTAACTGGTAAAATCTAAAAAATATATTTTAGTAGTATTTAAACTAGAGATTAGTTACAATATTTATTCCCCTCAATATTAGGTATTTATTATGTCGGCCTTCAACTAATGATCCAAAACAATATTTTATTTAATTAGGGTAATTATTTTTACGGATGTCTGAAAACAAATTTACATAAGAAAACTAGACAAGGAACTTATGGGAAAATTATGTAAGATTTAAAGGCTTATACACATGTTATAGACGACCTACTGTGATCATTAGAATATATTCCTATTTAGACCTAAACCTTTATAATATACCTAATGTTAGACACTTACAACTAAATAAATTGTAAATTAAATAAAATTAAATATTAGTTCATATTAATTTGATATATTATGTAGATATTTTCATTTAAAAATATTTACATTGTTATTTTATCTTTTGTGAAAGCTTTTCGGTTTTTATCATAAATAGCCCCAGATCCCATTACCTTATAACTTATATCCTAGAATACATTTTTTGTTAAATCCAATAATATGCATACTACAAGTTCATAGTTTTAAATAATAACCCCATAATTCCTTACAATTTAGATTGAACATTAAAGAAAAAAATGTATTATTTCAAATTTTTTAAGGTTTTTATAGTATTTTAGGTTTATAAACAATCAAATAAATATTGACAGGATGGACTTCAAAATTATTTTATACAATCTCATTTAAAAACAACTTCAATCAATACTCATATTTAGTATATTATTATAATTCCAAATACACGGAAATTTTTTTAAAAAATTTAAAAATTTTAAGTTAAGACTGTAAATATTAGTTCATTACTAATAAATATCTATAAATACCTGTTTATTTGTCTGTATTATCATTAATGAAATAAACATGTGTGTATTAAGTATAATATGTCAATTGTCCATACTGAATAACATTCGTGAATCAAAATATAAAACTGATAAAAAATTAATGTAATTGGATAGGATAGGACATTTATGAATAGTCTTTAGAATCCAAAACTTGAGGGTATTTAATTTGATTCACTATTTTTTTGTTAACGTTACAATAGTTTTATATTATTTTTCTTCTAATTACTATCATTGGTCAGTGTTTTCTTGCCACTAAAGATCTCAACATTATAATGGTATCTTAGAATAAACCATGGAAAGTCACACCTATGATACTGTTTGGTCTATTTTCTTATTGAGTTTTAAATTGGGAACTTTCTAAATATTAATAAAATAATTATTTTTTAAAAACCATACTTGTACCACAACAGATAAAAATACATAATTTACACGCATAAATTTCACATTGTTTGGTAGGTCACGAACATTTGTTAAATAACTGTATTTAGTAGTTATATTATGAACAAAGTCAAACTTCTATCTAATTATCAAGAATATACCAGATAAGAGTACATGTGAATATGTGATTAGATATGACACAATTATGATTTAGTATAATTATAGTGTATGGAAACCTTTTGACTGTAAACAATAATGTTTAAATAAATGTTATAATATTTTGCTATTTCATTCTTATAATAATAATTAATTAAGCTTAGATTTCTAACTGCAAAAAAAAATATTCATAAATATTAAAATCAAAGCTTCAAACCAATTACAACAAAATTTAAATATACGAATTAAACTTCAGCACTTCTACTAGAAAAAAAATGCATATACTTCTGTTTTAATACTTATTCAAAATTGTAAAACAAAAACATTTTATCAAAATGTATTACATTCTTAATTTTCTTTGCTCAGAGTCTTAATTTCTATGTTTTTAATTGCAAGTAAAATCTATTAGTATATTACTGGTAAATTGAAAATATTGAAAAACACAACTTTGTTTAATTACTCAATGATGGTAATGTTTGCATACACTAGTTATAAGTATATAGTATCTTAGGTACCTCAAAAATAATTGTTCACTACTATACATCTAGTTTATATCTTAAGTAAAAGGAAGACTATTATGCTATTACAATAGTATTTATATTGATATTTGAGTATTCTGTACTTAAGTGAATTATTAAGCTATCATCATCCAATTTCCTATTTTTTGTGTTAAGTCAATTAAAATAATAAATAGTAATAACAATATATTTTCTAAATTATATTAAATTCATATTAATTTTCTTTAGGTTATGGAGATACTATAGTTGCTTCAAACCCTTTTGATGACACTCCGCCACCACAAGTGATGAACACTAATCATATGAACAGACAAATGATGAATTCTCGACCCATGATGTCTGGTAGTCCTTGCCACCAAATGGGTGGCTCACCTATGAATTGTGGTCCACCTATGGGTAGCCCAATGGGTGGACCATGTGGTAATAGCCCACATAGAAATCCAATGGTATGTGGACCCCCTATGATGAGTTGTGGTGCTCCAGGGAATAGTCCACATGCCTTATCAATGAATCGAAGTCCTTCTGCTATGGGCAGTCCACATATGGTGCCAAATATGCGTGGCAATAGCCCTATGGAATGTGCTGCCATGGTAAAACCGTCTCTAAATTGTGCTTCGCCTATGGGTAGTCCCATACCTCAAAATACCAATATGAACATTCATCCACCAATGTCTAGTCCTATGACAATGGGTCCTTCACCACTTAACGGTCATCCTAACTCAGGTCCTGGTGGCAGTCCCATGATGATGGGTCGAGGGGGTCCTTCACCTTTAACAAATAGTCCAATGTCTATGAATATGCCAGTAAGTTCAGCAGACATGAATGATATGAGTCCACATATGTCAGTAGACAATAATGGCTGTCCAGTACGTGGGCCTCCGTGTCCAGGATCCAACATGACGTCTGTTTCCATGGCTTGTAGGCAGCCAATGTCAAATCAGCAGTGCAATAGTATGCCAGGGCCCAGTAATATGATGAACTGTCCAAGAGGTATGCCCTGTCCTCAAATGATGCGAGGTCCACCTCAACCTTCTGAACAACATAGACTTATGCCCCCTATGATGCATCATTCTCAAATACCTAATAGTCAACAACCTGGTGGATATGGGCCTGGACCTAATTCTAAACCAATGCCAGTATCGGCTGGAAAGGTACAAGAAAATATTATTTAAATAATTTTACATCTATAAACTAAAACTAAATAAATTGAATTGTTCTGATTTGGTTTATATATATTATATAAATGTTATTTGTTTTATTATAGGTTTAGTTAATGTTGCATTTTTAATCAAGAAACTATTTTTTTTACTAATGTTAAGTGCAAATAAACCATTTAATAAGCCTGACGGTTATTGGATATATATATATATATATATATATATACACACAATATGATCACAACTTGAAGTAATTCTAAATATTTCAGCTGGTTGATCAATTTGATTCAGGCTTTTTATTTTAATAATATCCAGTAGGAATAAAGTTATAAAATAAATATTAGATACAATTTTATAAGTTTACCTAACATTAGTTATCTTATACAACTAATCTGTTGTTTGTCAATAAATTAGAGTACCTACTTAATACAAATATTTCGAAATTATTGGCTTATCTTAAGTATAAAATATTAAAACTCCATATAAAAAATAATAATAATAAAATAAATAAATAATTTATCAAATTTGTTGATTGTGTAATATATAAAAAATTTTAATTTAACAAATAAAATAAGAATTGTATAATATATTAAAAATAATAGTAATTGGTTATTTAACTGTATTGTCATATTTGATGAAAGAATAGATCTATTTTATTAACATTGGATTTTCTGAAAATAAGAATAGAACTCAACATAAAACATACATTTTATCAACATAAAACATACATTTTATCAACATAAAACTGTTTTTATTTCCAATTTTTTCTTTCCTTCAGTCTACAAGTTAATTCATACATTCAAAAATTCTTTAGACATTTGCATTCTAACCCGGTATTTACTTTAAAATTTAGAATAAATCACTATCAATTCTTCTCAGATTTAAAAACAAACGCCCAAACTTATGTTAAGTTGTAAATGATTGAATTTTTTCTTATACTTGAATTATATTGTGAATTAATTAAAAAAAACAACATTTATTTAATTGATTTTTTAATTAATTAAATTGTAGCTTGAATGTTTACCCAATTAAAATCAATCTCTGTGTAAATTCTTCAAGTGTAATGAACATGAAATTGCCATTAAATTTACCCTAAAGTGATGGGATTTTACCATTCTTTTATATTTGTATTCTAAACATGTATTTAAAAAGTGTTAATATGTTGTGAAATATGTTAAGTTAAAATTGCTTCATCTTTTAATGAATTTAAATATTTTATACATCTAGTACTTTTATCTCAAAACAAAAAATGAGATTCAAATTCAAACAAAAAAGGGAAGATCCCTCCAATTTAAAATACATTGTTTTGATCCACATTTTTTTGTAATATAAAGGTTAAAGATTTGAATTTTTCAAAATGAAGTGTATTATTAAGTCTATAAAGACTCATACATACTATAGCAGTTGTGGTAGTAACAAAATTGCGAATTTCCATATACAATTTATCATTACAGAGATGACACCTTCAAAACAATAGAATTGTTCTCATGCAGTAAAAATAATTCTAATAAAATGCATGCGTGTTGAGTTAAAATGTTTAGTGTTATCTTAAATCACGATCATACTGTATTTTTAAATGTATAATATAAACGTATTTATAAATTAAAGTTGCTTTTAATCCAAGTATTAATTTGTATAATTAACTTTCAGATATACCCTCATGATCAACCAATGGTGTTCAATCCACAAAATCCAAATGCCCCACCAATTTATCCTTGTGGTAACTGTCATAAAGAAGTTCATGACAATGATCAAGCTGTTTTATGTGAATCTGGTTGTAATTTTTGGTTTCATAGGTAATTATTAAAAATATGAATAAAATATATTTTTATTATTGTATGATGTATAGTGTTGCACAACCATTTTTTGTTAAGTATAGATATATGTTTATATATATTGATATTGTATCACAATATTAAATTACAAACCATATCAGTTCTTTTATATTTAGAATGTGTACGGTTATGAATGTAACTTAAAATTAATAATGGTACCATAAAATATAATAAGCTTTTACACGCGACAATAAACTTCTTTCTTACTTAATATTATACCATGTTTATTTACTCTATAACCAAAATGTTTCTATCTATCAGCTTTCAAGTAATGGTACTATTTTAAAATCATTCATATTGAATTTAAGTAATTAAAAGGATTAATAATATAGTTACACTGTTTACAGAGAATAACTTGATGACAATGATAGAAAAAACAAGACTAAATTATAAATATCCTGTTACAGTGTTTCATTATGGGGCATTATATCAATAACATATTGTATCATTGTTGACATTAACATTAAATTTATTTTTAGTCAAAAGATATATAAATATAAAATACAAACTTATTAATATCAATATTGATGATCATTCAATAGTTTACTCACATAAATATCTGAACATTTATTCGATATTGATATTATTGTGCATCACTACAATTGTTTAGACATTCATATATTAAATAAATAATTTAATTTGATTATAATATTAATGTATTGTAAATATTTTCAGGGTTTGTACAGGCTTAATGGAGCCTGCGTTCCAGTTACTTACAGCTGAAGTATACGCTGAGTGGGTGTGTGACAAATGTCTACAAACAAAAAATATACCTTTGGTAAAATACAAACCCTAACGAATATATTTAACGTCTCTCAACCCTAAATGACTTTAGCTTTCATGCACTGAACGTTACAATATTTACAGTGCTTCAAACCTTCAGTGGATTAAGTACTTATCTCAGTTACGAGCATTAACGTAATTTCAAATACTTATTATTCTTCTATGGATTATAATTTATATGAAATCAAAAATAATTATTTTTGAGTTATTGTCAGTCTTATAATTTTTGTTTTATATTTATATATGTGTTGATATATATATATATATATATTACATATATTTTTTTATTGAGTTACGACTGAGGTTCAAAATGATAATGTGTAGCGTATAAAAATTCCTCCTTTGTACTCATCAGTATTTCAACTACTTGCATACATTGAGCGTTTTGCCATTTGATTTTTATTTGGCATTTAAAAAATCTAAAGTTCCTTCAAATATACAACAAATTGGGCCTTTTCCTTTTCAATTTACTAATGCATTGTCTTAATTGCCACTTTTATCTTCTTTATTATTTTACTTTTATTACTTTTTTCCACAAATGAATTGTTTTTATATTATGCAGAATGCTCTTAACAATGTCATGATTTATTTTAAATTTGTGTATATCTGTTGTCATTGATTATAAATACTTGTGTTTGTAATCAATGATGTAATGAAGAAACATTTTTTTTTTTTTAGAAAATAATTTAACACAATCAATATGTTTGTACATAGTTAGTTCAATTAAAAAATATATTAAAACCGAGAAACTTATGAACTTGATATTGTAAGTTCTAAGTGTTATATGTAACTAAATAAAGTAAAATTAAAAATTTGTAATCATTTTTGTATTTTTATAATTCACTCTACCAGCTATTGTGTTTCATTCAATTTAATATATATTAATGAAACCACACTATTTTGCAGATTGTTCAATGAACTTTTGTACATCTAGAGCAATTAGCAGAACAATCAGTTTGTATTTTTTTTTTTTTTTGGATTATATGTCATCAAGTTTCAAGCGACTGTTTATTATTATATTCGACTGATTATATTGTGTGGTGTAATTTTAAAAACACCAGTACAATTTTATACCTATTATATTGTTTTTAGAAAAATATTTTATGGCTTTAGTTGGATTATAATTAATATGCTAAAACACTCAGTGTTTAATTCAAATGTATTGAAATAATTTAATAATTAATCCATGATAAGACAATATGGAAAAAATTACATTAACAAATTAATTGTATTGTATAATACATTACAGCCAAAAGTATAATATATAATATAATATCATAAAAATATGCTCTAAGTCTTAAGCCATATCTCAGTCACAATCAATAGAAATTAGTACACCCTTGGACAAGAGGACTTAATATTTTTAATCTGCTAAAAACAACAAAATGATTTATTTAAATATATAGGTAAAATTAAAAAATTATATTTCATCTCTTAGTTATTCAACAATTTCAACATAAACTTTCATAAAAACCAAATATTATGTTTTATGTAGCTAAAAACTAAAATTCTGTTCTTTGATATTGTTTTAAATATTATACACATACAAATCTAATAGTGTTTTAAAAGTTCAAAAATTATTTTTACCCTAAAGTCCCACCTATGTGGACTGGGGTGACTATCACTTAGAGCAGGGTTTTACGACCTGTGCGTTGTGTCACCGGTTATTATCAAGAGAGTTGTGTCTGCAGTAAATAATGTTAATTTGGTTGTTTTATTAACATTATTCGTAAGGGAGCCATTTAAAATTGTTTTTAATCGGAAGAGCTGTGGACCCAAAAAAGTAGAAAATCCCTATGTCACAATATAAATTATAATTAAGTGTTAATTTATTTATTCGTATGGCAATTAAGTGTTAAATATAGACCACAAATTAAGATATCTTAATTTGTGATATAGACTAAGATATATAAAAGTCTGTGGTGTTAAACAAAGCTGATAATTATTGTTTTGTTTTATCTATGTAAACAATGGTATAGTACATGTAGTCAATTTTTTGTGTGCTTGTTTAGGCCAGGTGTGGATCCAGTATACATTTAAGGGGGGGCCATTTTGGATAAAATGTTAGCCTGTCTAATAATGGCAAGTTTTATTGACTGCCAAAACAAGACATCCTTGAATTTCCCGAACCTACAGGGGAAGGCTGTCGCCCCTTGAATCCGTGCCTAGTTTAAGCTTGACAAAGCATACATAGAGATAACTTTGTCAAAGTATTGATTTGTATTAGTTAAATATTTTGAAAACTTTAAGCTGAAAATATACCTTGAGTAAACCTCAATAGTCATAAAGTCATAATCAAACAAGGTGAGCTTATAACAATGTGCGTCTACGTGACAAATCTTAGTGAAAGACAATTGGTTCAAAATTCCATAAACGCATGGTATATACTAATGATTCTTACACTACCTACTTGCATAATATGTTGAACTTCACTGCTACAAAAAAATTGAATTCCCTAAATTATATTCATTTCCATCTAATACTTGCTTCTTTTTATCTTCTTTAATATTGTATTTTTTTTAGATAACTGTGGTCTGTACTGTTTTTTATAATGAAAAATAGTCTTAAAATGTATTCATCAATTTATTGTAAAAAATATTTGTGAACAAACTTTGTCATTGGGTGTAATTTATAATAATTGTATACTTGTTGTCAGTGAAAATTAATGACTTGTGTGGAATCAGATTATAATAGTTAAAATGTTAAAATAGTTACTATGTATTTCAATAAAGTTAAAAAAAAAAGAGAAATCAAAACAGCAGTAAATAATAGATAATATTATATTAAACTTAATAAATTAATAATCAAAGGTACATAAAATCATCACAATAAGTTCACTTTATCCAAACCGACCAAACCATATAATCACTCGTTCAACAATACCAATTAGTTATATTAGTGATTTTGGTTTTGGTATAACAGTTACATCACATTTAATCATTGTACCAATCTAAAAATAGTAAGGTAAATGAAAGTACTAATATAAAAAACAATATGTACACTCTAAGTCCAGCGTTGGTTTGTATAGCTGATCTTATTTCAGTGTTAGCATCAACAATGTTCTCAGTGGTGTTAACTGCAATTGTGTCTATCCTCTCGAGATCCTGATCTTGTTCCAATATTTTTTCAGTAAACAACTCTTGTAATTCAGCAATTCGTACAGCCTTTGACTCTATATTTCTTACCTACAAGAAACAAAGAAAATACAGCTCAATAAGCAACTAGCAAACAAAACAATTCCAAAGTATAGTACATACCTCATTTGATAATTGATTTAATTCATTGTACATTTCTATATTTTCAGCTTCAAACATTTGCAACTCTTCTGGTGACAATTCATCATCTAGTTGAGCCGCATACTGTCGGTCGGCTGCTTCATACTCCACAGCGGCCGCAGTATTGTTTTCTTTGGGGAGTTCAAAACCGTGAGTCAAGTTGCTCAACTTCGAAACATTTTCATACTCTAGACACCTTTGGGCACGAGTTGCTTTGATCTCTGCAAACAACTTGGTAACGGATTTTTGACGCCATTCGACATAGCGTATGATCTGCCGTCTATGATCATCGATTTGACTGCAATCGCTGGTCAAACTCTTTTTAAGTGCGATTAACTGTTGACCGCACGTTTTAATGATGTGTTGAGCGCCGATATCGATTTTGTCACGGTCTGCGTCCGTTAAAGTAGTCTGCTGATTGAAAGCCTGGACGTCGATATAGTCTTTAAAATGGCGGTTCAAGAAGTCTGTCAGCTTGACTAGATCGTTAACGATGTCCTTGGCCCTACGAGAAAATTCGTCTCTACGTGGCTTACGTTGCTTCAGAATGTCCACCTGTGGCGGTGCTGGAGACCCGAATGCTCTGTTTCTCGTTTTGATGGTCTTAACATAAGCTTTGAACACCGCAGTCTTATCCATTTTAACTACAGAATCATCGTCTGATGTAGTTAAACCAACAAAATTGAGTAATGAGTGTGACGACGACTTTTTGAAAATTCCCCGCTATCATTATTTCATATTTGTTATTGCCGTGATAGTAAAAAACAAACGTGATAGCAAATAGCGATATCCCAAGTCGTGAATTTAAAAAATATTAAACCATGGTCATTGTGATAACTCAGATAATGCAAGTAGTGGTACATATTTTTCGTTCAAATCACACGGATGTTATATAAAATATGTATATTATTTAATTTAATATTATTATTACAGACCAATAGTCCATGGTCAACTTTATTCGTTATTTCGTCGATTCGTTCCAAACGTTTTTAAAATATACAACTACTCGACGTACACCATTTTTCTTTGTTGTTCATAATTTTAATCACTGTTGCTTGCTAGATATACAATAATAAAAATAACAAAAAAGACAATAACCGTATACAAATGTAGATATTCTTGAATATATTATGATTAAGAACTTGAAAAATGTATTTCGACCGTTTAAAAGTCTTGAAAACGTATACAGTATTATTGGGTAATACTAAAACCCGTGACCACTGACGACATGGGACGCGGGTCATTCTAATCAAACCTTTTATAATTGTATACTCTAAGATTCAAACCGTAATAACAAAAACAGCGTGGCAGGAACAAACTGAGCGAAAATAATGCAGCCATAATATATTAAATATATTTAAATTTATAACTGTTATATAATTAAATAGCACCCACGAAAAATATTTTTAAATTGCAACAAAATAGGAATGGCTCCAGGGGATTTCAAATTAATAATTCGTTTCCTAATAAACTAATAATTCTGAGAAATTGTTTGAGAATAAAAATCAGATTAGACTTCAGTCCCTAACTTTTACTCATACCTGTAAAATTGTTTGGGCTTAAGAATCTGGAGATTAGATACTTAGCGGATGTTCCGCAATAAGTGTGATACCAGCCATAGTTTTTCGACACATAAAAATCGAATTTTGGACCAGTAGTTCATGTGTTAGAACCTTAGAAGTATTTAAAGTTTTTGATGAGCTGAGTAGTCGGCTAAAATATTGCGGGGTAACCGTGTACCACTCCATTTCGCTCATCTATAATTTATATACCTGTAGGCTGTAACTCATAATCTACTCGTCCGAAATTTAATTTTTATATCACTTATATATCGAAAATTATTATGATTAAGAGCTTGAAAAATGTATTTCAAGTCTTGAAAACATGTACATTATATATTATTATATATTGTGTATTTAAAATACTGTCCATCCCAGGCCCCAGCTGCCGTAGGTATAGGCTGTATTCTGTATATACCGCAGACAATCTGACAATTTATTACACTATTATATTATATTATATCATATTACAAAAATACTTATTATAGAATAAAGATACTATGCCATCGTCCATTATGGTGGTTGTTGATCTAGTACAGAACTACAACTATGATCATTTCTCCTCTGTATTATTGCTTTCTCAATTAATTAACAGCAGTAACAATAATTCGCAATTATTATTAACGATTAAAAACGAATAGCTGGCAGCCTTATTAATTAGGAGGTGACGATATTTGATTGGAATACCTAATGTTTAAACTAGTGTCATACAGAAATAGGATATTATATTTATTAGGTATAAGATTTTTCTCCGCCACTCAACCCTCATTGTAAAATATAAAAGAAAATGTTGATTTATGTTTCTGAAACCGAAATATATAATATACCTACTTTATGTATTTATTTATGCGCTGTTGGTGGTTTGCAAAATGCAAATAGATCATATTTTACGGTTTGCTAATTTAACATAATATTTGAAATGAGTCTTTACTAAGATTGGGTATGTTTGTTGTTTTTATACAATTTTAGTATAAATAGCAGCCAGCAGGTATTTATATTATTCTATGTTTACACTTCTAAGAAAACTATCAAATGCAATTCAAGATAGGTATGTAATATTTTTCATCGAAATTAGTATATTTGGTCGACAATTGGTAATATAATTAGCAACAATCTAATAACAACTTTTCTTCGAAAATAAAAGTCAAACTATAACCAACGTTATCAAAAAATAAAAATAATGAAGGCTAATCAAACGATTTACATCGGCAAAATGTATCCGAATTCCAAAACGATTGATGACTGATGAGAAATAAGAAACAGCATTGTATTATCCTCAATATCAAAAAAAAAAAAAAACATTTATATATTATAGTAGTTCCGTAAAACAAATGTCGATTCAACTTCAATACTTTTATGAGGTAACAATGCATTTAAATTCGCATTTATTACAAATAAATAAGTGAATACTTAATATTTTTATTAATTTCATTCCAATTTCCAATATTATATGAATGTAGTTTTTTTCATGGTATATTTTTTTTCGGTAGTTTTAGCTTATAGCTAAGAAAGTTTGTCTCCTAAAAAATTAGTTTTTTTATGTTGTATTGTATCTTATATTACCTAGCTACCTATCTAAAACATATTTTGTATTGTTTAAAATAAATAATATAAACCGACACAGTGTTAACCTGCGGGAGTCGCAATGGACGAATAATTGAATTACCGGAAAATCGTAGCCCATAGAAAGTCGAGATAACCGATAAGTACCATATTTTTATTTCGTAAATTCCTAAATTATTTAAATGCAATATACTGTGTCATCATGGCCGGGTCACGAGTAGAACATGTTTTATATTGGACTAAAACATTATTTTAATGGGAATGTTTAATATATTATTACTAAGTCCGAGGAATATAAATTAATAATTGTATTCACGTGCTAACAACCTATACAGGATGTAACTTTGCAGTCACCCCTGCTTGCACACATGACCATATGTTCCTGATGTGTCATTTTGATTGGTAATTTTCAACGGTTTTTATTTTCCGGTATCCTACACATGTGTATGAAAATTGCCTACTCCAAACGCCTCAAACTGCTCAATTACTATAATCTATATATATAAAGTCCAAATACCATTGAGTCACTGATCACTATTTCAAAAACTACTCAACGTACAAACTTGAAATTTGGAATAGTGGTTAATCTAATACTTTCACCGTGCAATAAGAAAGGATTTAAAAAAATTTTGAGTTTAAGTGGATTAATTAATAATAACTATTCAACGCCGTTGAATACGTTTTGTGCTGCACGGCACGGCCAACGGGCTTCCAGCTACCTGCAACCTGACCTTTTTGTCCGTCAAATAATGTGTTTTATATCGGCGTGTATTTTTATTTTTTTTTTTGTAGATATTAATTGTTTTGAGAAGTGTATTGATAAAAATAATCTCCTAGTCTTTACGTGCACGCGAACGAATATTCATTTCATTTGTACGCCGTACCTACCAGCAGTTCGGACGTGCATGATGACATATACATCCGTTATAATTTATATATATATATATATATATCATATACACATTTTGGCAAACAAATTTATAGAAAAAAACAAATCTTAGGCACAGGCCAACGTCCCGACGTTTTTCATGTACGTACCTTTAATTCTGATTTCACTCACTGAGGATTGCCTACCTGATAATATACTGCTCGCATATTGTCCGTGATCTAATGCAGTGGATTACTTACCTAGGTGGTTTAGATACATGTAAATCACTTCGGGTTAATGTTAACTTAACATTTGGCTCAGGCAACGCTGGGTATGACTAAATTCAAAATTGAATATTGTTGTAACCACATTAGTTAGTATATTTTAACCGTTATATTATAAAATAAAACATATTATTCGTATAGAGTGTGCATTATTAATTTTTTTAAACGGCAACGAAGAGCATAAAAACCATTTTGCACTCAACAATGTTATTACTTATAATATTCTAAAATAATATTGTAAACATGAAAAAAATACATACGGGCGAAGCCGGGTAATTCAGCTAGTAATATTAAATTGATAAGGATAACAACTATAACAAAATGGCATATTCTATAGGCTATGAAACACATTCATAAAAAATAGAATTTTCTCTAATAAATTTGACTAAATATTATAATGTTTAATACTGAATATTAAGAATTGTCACAAGCATTATACATAAGTTAATTAATATTAATTTGGAATATTAAGGTACAGGAAAAACTATTCAAACTATTCAATTATTTTGTTTCGTAAACTAGATCAATTTATGACTACTCAATAATTTAAAAATCATAAATTTCATTAAATATTTAGTTTTGAAGGGCGACCACGACCTAAAAAAAAAATTAAGAACCTAAATAGTTTTGAAACCAACGGGTTATTATAGCACAATATGAATATTTTGAAAATTTGAATGTTATGTAAATAAAAATAAGCCGGAAAGGAGACAGAGGCTGTATGTTGATAAAACACTATTTGTATTCATATTATTTTTTCTAAAAGTAACTTTACAACCATTACAAATGTATGATGTATACTTTGTGGACAACAATTAGTATATTATTTAACAGTACAGTTTGCTTATTCCATGATATATTTTTGTCTCGTGATTTTCAAATAAAGTATTCAAAAAGTAAAACAATGATCAAAAATAAATTATCTGAGAGGATAATGTTTTGATGGTTGTTAAAAATATGATTACCAACTTTTAGCAGCAGATAAATCACGAATAACGTCGAATATCACGAATAAAATATATTTATGTGATTATTTTATTTGACATACAATAACAATTTTATTTTATTTTTTAATATTACAATAAATTGTGTTATGTGTTTGATTTCATGATTGATCTATATTCTAAATACTTTCTTACATACTTACATAAACGATTCGTGATAAATATGTTATGAATTACATCATGCGTAATTGAATAAGAAACAGTAGGTGTATTAAATGTATTAAAATTAAATATCACCTGATGTGGAATAAAATGAAATCATTACTAAAACCATTGATTAAGTATACGTGTTATGTATACTTAATCAATTCTAAAACTAAAAACCACAAACAAAAATGAAAATTCAGTGTGAAGAATTATTTATTATTTTCGTTATTATTATTATTGCCAAAATAATATATAATATACTAGCATAAGTTCTATGGTTTTTATTTATTATTTATTAATTATTCACAAAATATCGAAATAGTTTTAATTATTATATTAATTTTAGTTATCGTATGATGTTATTAATAACTAGGTAAAACACCTAATAGCATAATATTGGAAATATTTTATAAATACGATCATTCAATTATAGCCAGGTACATTATAATATTTATCTATAATATTACATTACATTTCCGTAATTAGATGGTTTAGACGTATTCGATGTTCATTTTATAAAATGTGTACAATTGTACATGTATTATAGCAAAACATGGGCTGAATGAATAATGTAAATTATAATGAACATAGTGCATCTGGGCATCTGGCTGCATTTTTAAAATATAAATTTTTGTAAAAATACCTATCCCGCATGGGGATTTATGATATTTAGCATGTTAAGTTCACCAATTATTTAGAATAATATTACAATAATTGTTTGAAGTATTAAGTACATTCTTTTCCATTTTCCATATATTTAATTTGTTACATAAATTGTTTAAAATAAATTAATAGAAAAAGTTTCGTTTTTTTCACAGAATAGAGGTTCAAAAATATTGCTATAAAGTATAAATTAATAATTCTTATGGACTATTTTTACATTTAATATATTTCTGTGCAATTATTTTTCTTTGGATTATTATTTAACAAAATTAATTCTTGTGTAATATAATATACGTTGAGTTTTTAACATATTATTAGATCAATGTATACTTAAAAGTAATTAGTAATAAGTATAGATTTAACTATTAATTTATTTTAAGCAATTTAAGTAACAAATTAAACATCTAGAAAATGAAAAAAAAACCGTATTCTACACTTTAAGGCTTTAAGCCATTGTAATTATTCTAAATAATTGTTGAACCATTACGACAAGTTAATTTTTTTTAAACTAAACAAAACAATTGCATTATGATTTTATTAATTTATATTTATCAACATTTTTCGAGAATAATCGAGGATAACTTTGTCGTACAAAATATGGTAGGAATCTCTTTGCTTTGCTTTTATATTGTTTCATGCGAGTACCTGCCTATATATTATGTTCATGTTCAAGCTTTTACAATTTATTTTGATTAAATTACTAATCACGCTCAAAAGCGTAAATGTTAAACGTTTTTATATTTAACATTACGGCGAAGGACAACGAAAAGAAAAATCGTTATATTTTCATTATGCTATAGTAAAACATTGATATTTCTGACGTCTGGTTATGTGCCATAATATAATAGCATAATTAATATGAGTTTAAAACAATTGTACGCCGTCGTCTCGCACAACGGCAACATAATCCTCTTTAGTCTTCTCACATAGTGTTTTGCACCACGCGGGAAATGAACACCCTTACGGGAATCACGAGAAACGTGTGCGACGGTATTCAACAACGGAAACAGGGCAGCCAGGATGGTCGGCGTATGTCCGGGATGTGGTTTCCGCACGACACGCGATATCGTCTTCCGGCGTTCACGTATTATTTTGAGTATCGGTAGAGAAAATCAGTCGAACCTGTTTCTTCGGTCGGACAATGGTAGCGATTTTTGTTTTGATATTTCCACGTAAAACCTTATCATAATATTTGATGCATGTGTGTAGTATGTGTTACGAAACGATTAAAACTGAAACCCTACTCGACAATATTCAATGGCATCGCGCATATTTGGTATTAAATATCCGCACGAGAAATCAATTCACTCGAAACTATTTTAAAATTTAACTGGTTTAGTCGGAATACAATGATTTCGACTGTGTGTTCAAAATCAACAGTTGGCAACCCCGAGGGTTGTTTCAACGGCGTACGGGCGCGTATAGCAACCGCCCTCTATAGGTGGTTGAGGAGCATGTGTTTGGTTCGACTATAATAATAATATTATAGGCACCTTCATTTTAACAGCAGACTAAATATTATGAAGACGAAGAGAGTAACCATATATTTTATACGTTTTAACTATTAATTCGCTTATTATTATTGTCCAAGCTTTAATCAATATTTAAACGAAAGCAATTTTTCCAATAAGTGTAGAATGAAATAATCATTCGCGAATAACACTTTTGTATGTACAATTGTTGCAATTACTTTATCTTCTTCATGTTTAAATAGTAGGTAACAACTAACAACACGAATCACAAATTATTACACGGATGTACATAGTATTATTATTATGTAGTTATATTTACCAAATGGCGAGTGCCGAATAGTGAATAATTTAATACTTGGTTAATAGTCAATACTCAATTCTCAATGCTATGATTCAATTTATTCGATAATATCATCAAAAGTTTTAAAACATATATTATGATTTATGATACTTAATTTGGCATAGTTATATTTATATTTATCGTTTAGGATATTTTTTATATTTTAAACAGTTTCTACGAATTATTTCCTATTTGCAGGCATCGCAAACGAAAGTATGAAAATAGGTATTACGTAAAAACCAAAACCATCATGTCGGGAATTTTTAATAATCACATTATTGTAATATATTTGAATTTATTCTCATGCTTTTGCAGATGCATTGTTAATTTTATTTATTGCTTACGGTCCATAAACGTTGTGTACGTCTTATGAAGTTACTATGTATATTATTGTACGCGTACGAAAGTGTACACATGTGCCCCAAACCACACAAAAGTGTCTAAACATTTTGCATTTTGCGTGACGCGTTTATTCGCACGCTTTGTGGGTGGCGGTTTCAAAAATCGTTACGCACTGACCGGGGAAATCATTTTGAACGCTCCACTGTCGATAGGACACTTTTATGCGTTTAAGGGGGGGAAACTACGATTAATGTCGTATAATGTATATAATAATATTGAATAAAAACCGTGGTGAATTTAACTTCGATTTCTGGCCTTTCAATGCGTGTTACTGTATATAGGTGCACGTATACTGTATGTATACACGGAAGTACAATGGATGAATGCCCGTGTAGTTCACATATTTCATTCCTAAATAAATATACGCGTTTTACCTGCAAATCGGCTACGCGCCGAGGTACCTTTATAATAATATATTGAATTTAAACATATAATATTATAATATATATATATATATATTTTTTTTTTTTTTGTGTGTGCGTACACCTCCCACTGAACGTATACGCCGCCGTCGTCGTGTGTGAATGCCAACAATGCCGCAAACCAGTTTAATGGTGCATCTGCCTTACGTAGACCAACATCCAAATTGTCCCTGCATAATGTAAAATATTGTATAACATAATATATTATATTATGTACTATGCAGTTACGTACGCTGCCAGGTTAGGGCCAATAATGAGCAACGGCAATGTCTTAGTGGAAACGTCGATACGTTTTAATTTATATAATATAACAATATAGTTATAATACAAAACGACGTATACAATTATTTTTATTTTTTTAAACATTTTCTGACGAATGCGGGTGGGTAACTATTACTCTGATGTTTCGATGATAACTGGCAGAGAACATTTAGTATTTTTTGAAATGTTCGTCGTAATATGAAAACCGTTTTTTTAAAATAAATATTTTGTTAGCTCTTTAGCCTTGTTTTTAAAACAAACAATAATACGACTCCGGTCCTTAAAAAATATTTTTTTATGTTTTAAACAAGTTTATCAATTTTTGAAAATTATCCTCGAATTTTTTGGTTACTCGTTTAAACTATAAGTTACACAAGATAACAACACACCTGCAACTATAGTATTTGGTATTTGTAAAATATCGAACAATTATTTTGTACTTCACGATTTGTTAAGTTAAAGAAAAGAGCACATTAATACTATATATATTTTAAAACTCTAAAATATGCACTAAAATTTCAAAGTACAATTTTTTTAACAGAATTGTTTCGATGAGACGCGTCCGGGCATATGGAATCCAGAATAGGGTTCAGTCAAATCCTCCAATCTCAGAACGCTCCACGCATTTGAGTTTATTCGTCTTCGTCAAATTATCTCCACTTTATATAATAAATAATAATCTCCACGAAGACCGCAAAATCCAAACACTTAATCAGTTAGTAAAAAGTCATTACACTTCACTTCACCAAAGAACTTAAAAATCATTAAAATCACTAATCAAACTTCTTTCTACCCACACCACTAACAAAAATCTTAATAGACGGCTTAAAAGATACTGGTCTACTGAATCATTACAACCTATACCCGGTGGCACTTCTAGACCCATCTGTTAATTTATTCTGCTATTATAATCATGTCATCAACGGCCAACACTTCAAAAATAATCTACAATTTTTTTATAACGGTTTGTTGTAAAAGTCCAAAAACTTGTTTGATCATGGTTTATTTTATACGTATTTTTGAAAAAGCGCTGTTAACTTCATGCCAAGTCAATGGCCAACTTTTTTAAGAACTTTTTACCACAATTAATAATAATCGATCTATCAAATGGTTACAACAATATTTGATAATTATTATGTATTCATTAAGTCATATACTATATTAATAAGCTAAATACTAATTTAATTACATTATAACTACTACACGAATATCAAATCATTAATGAACATTTGCACATTTATTTTATGATCTTCATTTGAATAATTTTATTATTGGTTATGTTTGTTTAATCTATTTGCATAAACAATGTGGACTTCAGTCAGCAGTGAAGATTATTGTTTTAACCGAGTACAGTTACGTATAAAATCAATTTGTATGCTGTAGCTACTACCTATATGACTATTTACGGTAATTTAGTATAGTAATCACATAATTTCAATAAAAAAACATTTTCACTATTTACGTGTGCGCTAGTTGTGACGTCCACGCGTTTTGGGGTTGTTTATCTATTGTTTCAATATGATTTAATGCAACATAATTAAAACATTGATATTCTAAGAAAATTATATTCAAATACAGTTTTGATTAGAATAACATTTGCATTTAATATAATTGATCTAAAACTAACTTTTACAAAAAAAGATCTCTGCTGAAAATTACAACATTAGTCATAATAATATTATGCATTACACATTTCATTATTATACTGTAACTAGAATGTATTGTACATAGACTTCAGACGATCGATAGTTATTAGTTATTACTTATTATAATAAAATGTTTTTTTTTCAAAGTCAGGTCGATACTTCAATATTCAATGTTTGAGGTATTAAAAGTAAACAGTTGTTTGTAATACTTTATTGTTCGTGTTACTGCTTTTGTCATCTGTGTCCACACTATAAGCGCCATAACGACTAGGAACCATACCCTATTATTAAATACATTTTACGATTCGTCATCGTGATACGGTCTTAAATCGATAGGCTACTACTATAATATTTCCCTCTAATATGTTAATATTATATGTCCAAGTTCATAATTCAATAATTAGCTATTAGGAAGTCTGTTTTGGAATCAAGACCAACAATTTTATTGACATTTTGGTAATATTGCATTAAAAAAAAAAATTGTACTCGTGTATACTATTTAATTACTATTTTTGCTGTATATAATAATATACACTGCATTGAGTAATGTGAGTTCATATATAATTACATTTTTATTGCATTTAAAATGTATGGTTATTGCCACTTATTGGTTAATATGTGTTTAGAATTTAGATAAGTTAATAATTATTATACATCATAGTATTTATAGTATATATATAGTAATATTATAGAAATATTTTGAATGTTACTTATGAAATGTACTATGTTACTCTATCTTTTTATTTATGTTAATTTGTAATTAGGTTTATTTAAATGTAATTTTGTTTATTATTATGTAACGTAACTCTCTACCACCATCACACGCGCATTGCGCTTAAAGGTGGTAGATACTTTATTGTAGACATTTTAATAATATGTAAATCATCTTATTTATATTTTTACAATAATAAAAAAAAAAAAATAGCTGTACAAAACATATTGTTTCTACTTTTTTGTAATAGTATTACAGTCTGAAACCACTGTTGTATAGATTATAATTTATAGGCAGTATATTAGTACCTGAATAGTAGAGATTTTAGACAGAAATATCATCCTTATAGTAAATTGACTATATATATTGTAGGCATTGTAAAAATAAATTTTTTACCGAATTTTTACGACCACTATAATACTCGTAAGGATAATCTTTGGATTCATCAAATTTATTTTTAAGATCATTATCACTGTATTACTTATATTAGTAATTAGTAATTATTAATATTGGTGAAAAATATGTTTTAAATGGACTAGAAAGTTTGTAAGTTAATTAAGCAACAAACTATCAATGATGAACTTATCTTATGTAGTTAATAGTTATGTATTTATATTAGATATAAATAAAAAGAGTCTACTGTTTGTAATTTGTGAAAAATAATATCTACTAATATTAAGAGTGATAGTTGATACTTGATTCCATTGCAAGCCTGGCATAACACGCACCTCGCAGTATATATCATGTTCGGGTATGCATCATCCATACATTAGTTACATTACAAAAATAATAATAATTGCATCGTTGAAAATAAAAGTGACTCAACCAAGTTCAGTAAAATTTTCCAACAGCTTTTTTTTGTTAAAAGCTTATAAACTAACGGCATTGAAGGTATACGTTCGATAAAGGCCTAAGGGTGTATTGTAATAATATTACATATTTTGAAACGTCGTTCCGCACGTACAAGTCTCCAGTGAGACTCGAGTTAAATGGTACGTCCCGCCAAATAGGCCTTAATCGCAAAGCTCCGAAACGAAGAAGAACATCAATAAATTAGTCGGACGTTCAATACTGCTGTATACGAAAGTTCATTGATGATGTGATATGCAAGGTGTATCGGGAAGATATGAAAATTTTCAATTTAAATCACTTATTTTGAATGTGTCAGATCACCGTAATACACTCTGTAAATAATACGAATACCTGTAATGTATATAATATTATCTCCATAGGGGTGTGAAATTCACACGTTTTAGTAATACAGGCGATAACACACAATCGAATAAACTAAATGTATATTAATATTTAATTAGGTGGCGTGTACCTGAGTGTGTACATATACATTTTCAACCAGTTTCCGAATTAGATATTATATATATATTATTATAATATATATATAAGGAGAAATAATTATTCGAAGAAGATATCGTTATTATGTCAATCTAGTACGTTTATTCAATAAATTATTATACAATATATTATAATCTTAAAGATATATTTCATGTAATTTTTACTGGAAGTGTTTTAAAATGTGCCGCGGACGACAGATTACTAATCTGGAATTATAGTCATAACGACGTGACATCATACAATAACGTCTCGGCGACCATCGACTCGGCTTCGGTGGCAGATGTATTCCGTGGTCGGCGCGGACTTAGCGCCTCTAGGCCCGTCGCATCATCCAATACCTACATTATAGGTATACATAATAATATACAGCGTATATAACCAGCGGAAAAACCACGTTGTCTGAGCCTCGGTTCGGGGGCGCGCACGTACCTATATATACATAATATAATAATAATAATAATAAAATATATTATAATGTTATAAAGTATTGTGCCGCCGCCGTCTCCGTCCTCGGGTGCTCACATTATTATATTATAATATGTCCTTAACGGCACGAAGCATCTTGCAAGCTGTTCACGCACCCGCCGTCGGTCTTCTCGGCGGTCGGAACAGCTGCCGTCCTCCCAAAAAACCTCTCGCCGCACAAGAATCCCGTTGTTCCTAGCGCGGGTACCCGCACACACACTATTTCTTTTTATTATTGTTATTACTATCGTTATTATCATTACACATTATATAATATTATAATCCTCGAGCATATATTTTCCGAGGGTCGTCTCGCGTCGCGGGCGCGCGCACGCATATAAAAACCAATCGTCTTTGGATACGATCCGGGCCGGGTGTTTGTGTGTGCCGACGACTGCCGTCTACGACGACGACGACGACGACGACGACGCTATAATGTAGACGAGGGGCGCGTGCCCGACACACGTATATAATATTATATTATATTATATTATGTAGGAGCGCGGGCGCGCACGCGTGTACACAACATTATCTATAAGACGGTTTTCAGCCGGCCGAGCACGAGACAATCGCGCGTCTCCGTATATACATAATATAATATAATATTATATTATATTAACCGTCGACGTCTTTTATTTTATTTTTTTTTTTTCGGGTATAGTGCGGTATTATACACGCCCTTTGTCAGGGCTCCTCGCCCTTTGCGCGACGATATTGTCTTTTTCTTCCCTCCGTCTTCTTATTCCGTACATATTTTTCTGCCCAGCCGTCGTTCTCTGCAGCACAATATAATAATCTATACAATGTGCACTGCACAATAATACGTATGCGTATATATTATAATATAATAGGCAATAGCGTGTCTTTTTCGCTTTCCTTCGTCTTTGTTGTCATATTATATATTATTATAGTTAACAATTTTTTTTCCTTTCTCCTCGTCGCCGAATTTTGTACATTATATTGTAAGCGAGCTCGCGCGCGCCCATTCCCCTGCCCGCCATTACCGAAAAGATTACTCGTTCGCAACAGTCGTCAGCGGGCGGGCGCTGCACGCGCTGCAGCTGTTCGCAGGTGTGCGGCCGCGACGACAATAATATATTATTATTATAATGTAAAAAATCTACCGCGCGAAGCGAAAATCTCGGGAATGCGAGCGCCGTCGTCCGTCACCTGCGCGTTCCGATAAGACGCTCGCCGCCTCCTCGCCGCTATTTTTTGTCTCTTTTGTCGTCTTCTATAGCGTCTGTCTCGTACCAGTCCGTAAACCGTTTTCCGTCAAGTAAATTATTGCCGGCGGATAGCGAGAAAAAAGTTCTCAACTAAATCTTAAATTTTCAAAAATATGTTTATTTATAATTAATTTAAACTGCTTATAATTTAACGGAGCATATTTCGGTATTTTATAGGTTAAAAACGATCCATTATTCCATCATCAAGTAAAACGCAAAGTACAAAATGGTTGATATTTTTGGTAAAATTTTTCAAAAAAAAGAAACAACTCTTTAAGTAAAATTGTCTTTAGAATTTTAGGTGGAACTGTTTTGATTTAAAATAATGTAGCTATAATGAAAGAAAAAGTTCTATTTAACCGGACCAGTAAATAGTGTTTAATTCTAAATTTGTGTTAGGATGAAAACATTCTATAACTATTAACTATAGTCCATCATAGCTGGTATCTATGCATATTATTTTTATATAGCTAGTAAAAAGGTTCAGTCATTATAGACATTTTTTCAATTCTACAAAGTTAAAGTTGTCAGTGTTCTTCAAATTTGTTATGTTTTTATTTGATGACAATTTCTATTTTACATCTAATCTCAGTTTCATATTTTATACCAACTTGTAGGATTTTGAATCTCCAACTAACCGCCGAAAAAAAAAAAATAAAAAAATGATAAACATAACTTTTTTTTATCTCGAGGCTCGACGTAAGTATATCGACCGACGATTATAAATACGATATATACCTACACGAATGTACGATAATAGCGTGGTACTATATAGCAGTTCCACGATTTAAACACAATAATAATATAAATTATAATATTAGGCGCGTTTCTTATGATGGCATATTATTATTATTTCTCGGTGCGTGCAGTGTGCGCGTCCTATTGTACACGAACTATACATACGAACCTCGGTGGCTCGGTCTAGTTTCGATCGCCGCAGAATCGTACGCCGTGAATATTATATATTATATATTATAATATGACATGTTATACGCACAAACATCTGGACGATCGGTCGATTTTACTTAACATAAATTACACGCTTAGTTATATATTATACTTTTCTTCTTATAATTTTTTTTTTTTCACAAACATCTGTACACTATTACACGCTCGCAGGATAATGACAGATAGCGGCGAACGCGTTTGGCTGTAAATAATATTATACTATATATTCAGTGTGTGTATATATATATTATATTGTACAATAATTATTACGTGTGTCGTGTGCGAGCGTTTGTTTGTGTGTGTGTGTGTGTGTGTGTGTGTGTGTGTGTGTGTGTGAAAGTATAGCCTGCACTCGTTCTACGCGTTTCTACAAAGTACCAGGGCCCAGGGGCGTATACGAGGGGGTGTGGGGGTGAGACCACTCCACGACGGACTTTCTGTTATTTCTAAAGAAATTTGATAAAATAATCTTAAAAATATTATATTTTTGTTCAAATTTACAAAAAAAAAAAAATAATATTTCATTATATAATAAATATTTCAAATGTTATAAATTATAATATACACGGCGCGGCGGCAATATACAAATTTGATGTATAGTTTAACCGCACATATGTACTCTTCAAATTATGCGAACGTATTGTTTAATATGAACAATATAACAAATCGCCGCGATGACCGATCTCACCACCACTTGTTAAGAAAAAGTCCATCTATATACACACTACAATTAGGTCGTATCAATTTTAGATTCTTAGTGGAGCAATGAATATATATGATTTAAAATTAATATGTGTTTTTTTTGTGTATGTGTACAAGGTAGGTAGTTGAAACAATGCTTTTATGCTTGGAACTTAAACTTCAGTATCTTTTCTGGTGGGCAAGCGAATCTAGTTAGTTCTTTTAAGAGGTCAAAATTGAAAAAATCCAGTAGTTTTCAAAAGCGTAGGGAAAACAAAATATTAAGAAAACGGGAATATTTAGGTAAAATCAGTATTCGACAAAATCAATTTTGTTTTTTTGGTGTAACTAGAAAAAACCTTAGATACCGCTACATGGTTACATGCAATTTTCACCAAATGATTATATTAGTATTTTCTATACACCATAGTCCATAACATTTTCAAAATATTTTGATTCTTTTTGAGCCATTTATAGGCATAAGAAATGTTTGCGTTTTTTTTTAGATTTTTTTATAATTATTGTTAATTTAAAACAAGGTTTTTCGTAAGTAGTTAATAGTGTAACCAAAAAATCAAGAAAATATATTAATACGGTTGTTTTCTATAGACATTTTAAGTTCAAATTTGGACATCAAGTCATCAAAATATCGAAAAGTTGCAAATTATTTTGTGTTTAAAAATGTATAAAATGTTCAATTTTTAACTATTTAACCATGATATATTATATACAATATTAATATATTATTATGTATTTATATTTGTCCACTGCGATCGCCTGCTATAACGCTTTTACGGAATATTAATCATTTTACCGTATTAGAAACGAACGAATAATTTAATACAAAAATTGTTCGTTAAATGTGCGTAAATATTAATTAATTCACGTGTATTTTGCGTACACCAATTCCTTTATTATTAATTAACTAATTTAATATGCGTTTCTAAACGTGTACGAAGGAAATTATGTCGGCGTTTTCAGCGAATGCAAGGAATGATTAATTGACTACTTATATATATTATGAAGATTGATACATAGCTAATCTAACTAATTTACCACTAATTTTCAATAAAAACTTTTAGTTTTGATTATTATGTGAACGGTCTTCGAGAAAATTTTTTCAAAAGTACACAAGTGTCAAGACACTTATTCTGTCATGTATAAATTTATAGTTTAAGATTTTGAACAAAGAGATTACAATGATGAGACTTTTTAAAAAAAAAAATGTCTGTGTAAGGACATATTATTTGGTTAGAAAAAGTACTCCACTCATCAACTTCTAGAGAGGTTTCTGGTTAGAAATTGGATCTAGATTGTACTTTGGGAGGTCCAAAGTAGAAGTTTCCCAGTAAGTACCTATTATTTTAATAATCTGGAAAAATAAAGACGAATTACGAAATTTTAGTTTCTTGTTTAGTAACCATCATGTCATTAAAAAGTTATTTATATGATAATATATAATATATAAATTATTAGCTAGTAATATTGTATGAAATAATATCATAATATTACTATCTATATTATACAATATGCGATTTGTTTTTGATAGCAATATTAAATATAACACGAAATATCTTTAAAAATATATGCTGATACATTCACATAATTCCTCTCAAAATCGTTTTTCGTCGTATAAAATTATATTTTATCATTGAATTCAAAGTTAACATATATCTTTATTGTGACATCAATACATAATCAATGAAGAGGAACACTCGATATCCAGGTACTGTACAGCAGAGCAATAACTTACTTTTTAAAATGTACAGTATTTATAAACACAATAAGTAAAAGTGATAACTGTACATTAACTATTAACATATATATAACAACACAGGAAGCACATGACGAGGGAAGTCATCCAGCGATAGAACCTACAAAACCTTCGAAACCTACTTTTTAAAATATAAATATATTATTAATTTAATGATATTATTATAAATGATGGTATTAATTATTCTAAACGTATAGAAATGATGCGATTCGATTTTCGTGAATCGCATTTAAATTGTTATTGGGGTACAAGTGTACAACACTGTATAATGTACATACAAAACAATAATAACACAAAAGAGTATAATACATAAAAATATACAGTGGTTTATAGCCGCGTTACTGTTGTCAAAATTATAGTAAACAAGGATTGTATAATAAACTACCTACCTAATAACTGTTTTTTTTTTTATCCGAGGGGGTCGTGTTCAAACGAGTGTGAAGGTAATATATATACAGAGCGTGATTTTCTTAACTATTATAACCATTACCTCACAACGGAATTTCACCGAGAGAAGCGAGAAGAGGTTTCGTTACACGAGGGTTGATTGGGACTTGATTACCCGCATTAGCATCGGATTATGTTTCAAAATGAACATCGTCGTCGGCGGCGCCGCAGATAGTTTGTACGGCGTGGCGTACGTATCTCGACGTATACGAAAACTGCCCTTCGGCCATAATATTATAATATTATATACAAAGGTAGGTATTATTATTATTACACGTGGCCACATGGCACACCGGTGTATATAAACCACTAGGAGGTATATACAATAATAATAATAATAATAATATTATTATTATTACTATTACACGTTGCTAACAGCTAACTACCTGGGCACGCGTCGAGACGATAATTATTGTTGGACAATGTAATACCTATATATATACTTTCGATCAGGTTTTAAGCTATTGCTTATATTATATTTTATACCGGTACCTAAGTAGAATCCGCTATGTTGTGTATGCACGCGTCGAATTGAATTAAAAACTAATTTTTCTTTTTGGATTTGGAATTCTATAAGTATATAATATAATATACTACGTACATAAAATATAATTGATATATGACGAAACGACCACTTGTTGAGCAGGTGACCACGTTGCTTTTTTTTCGTACAAGGCGTCGGTATTTAAAAGCTGTTCCAACTGTCGGGGCCACCTGTCGATCGTCCGTGTTAGCCACCTGTCCCCTAGTTTTTGTCAGTAGACTCGTGCCACTCTGCCATCAGAATATAAAAACCGTCAGCTGCTGTTGTTGTTGCCGCCGCTGCTGCTGTTGCTGCTGCTGCGTCTGTAGACTGATGTAGGTTTTTTTCGTCTTGTAATTATACCACAGACGCCACTGAAACCGGCGTTTATATTAATGATCCCAAAATATATATCAGTCATCAAGATCCATTTGACCTGATGTTTTGTCTAAAATGTATGGGTTATCGTTAATTGCATTTCGTTAAATATATAAGAGATGTTGTTGCTGTTGTAATAACTGTTCAGTACTTCCTGGTCAGAATCATCAAATAAATAATATTACTACGGATATTTTTTTATGGATTTCATACGTTATTATAATATCAATTGTTTTTACTTAGTATACATTTCAATGTTAGTATTAGGTAAATTCAAAACTATCCATGATTTTACTTTCATCATTTACACAGTTTTAATTCAAATCAATTATTAAATACATCATTTTATACTAAAGTTATATCGTGTACGTATATACTATATATATATATATATGTACCAATGTATATACGTATATTGTGTCCTATGTAAGTGGATGGCGCAAATAGAAACAATTTTCAGAGGAGCTCAAGCCCCCAGACGATTTTAGGTTCTGAGTGGAACAATGAATGTATTGATTTTGCAGTGATGTGTGTTTTTGTTGTGTTTGTATATACTGTATACACAATTTATAGTAGAAACTATTCTTCGACTATTAACTTCAATTCCTTTTCTGGTAGGAAAGTAAATCGAGTTAGTACTTTTAGAGGTAAAAATTAAAAACTCTCAGTACTTAATCGGAAAAAATGGAATTTTTACGCTAAACTAGTTTTTGACAAAATCAATTTACTTATTTTGTCGTAATTTAAAAACTAATAACTGTAGATAGGTACATGTCATTTTTGCTAAATGATTTTAATACCATTTTATATTTATGGTATAATTTTAAAAATATATTGACTCTTTTTGAGCTATTTATAGACATTGACAATTTAAAGTTTTTTTCTAAACCATTTATAAAAAAAATTTTGTTTGGTTATAAATCTGAATAAGCGTAAATAGAAGGTTCATCATTAGTTATTATTATTGTAGAACTTTTTAATAATATTAAAGATACATAGGGACAATTTTTTTTATAAGCATTTGTAGTATAAATTCGTCAAAATCACGACAATTTGCAAATTATTTTGTAGTTATATATTCATAAAATGTTTAATTTTTTAGCTAAGGCTTAAAATTTTAGTAAAAGAACCAAACAATCTAAAACATATATTAAAAACACAATTTTATTTTTATGGACATTTCAAGTTCAAATGTTGACGATATTAGATACTAAAACGACGAAAAACAATTTTAGTTATTTAAAATATATGAAATTTAAAAATATTTTTTGTGGGGATTTGAAACTTTTATGTATATTATTATATTTTGTTTCTATATATATATATGTTACAGACAAAGCCCGTTGACTGGACAATTCCCAAATTTCCCGGGCATTTCGAGATGTGCCCGACCCCAGACTGGGGAAAGCAAGAAATAGAATAGTACTTAGAACTTTGGCCAATGGGGTCGGCACACCTCAAATTCAGGAATCGTTCAGTCACCGGGCTTTGTCCGTAACATAATAATATACACAATGAGATTTTTAAAACATTTAGATTAATTATATGCTATATATTGCCCATTTATGTCACGGATCTGATTCACACTATTGACATATAATGTTCTACGGTAAGTCGGTATTTAGTATTATTGACTCAAAAGTAAATCATAATAATAAATGATATAAATGTATACTGTTTTAATAATTTAATATTAATAATAAAATAAATGCAATGTTTTTGGTAAAAATTAATTCACCCTACCCCGTACTACTAAAATAAAAATACTAAAATAAATTACTAAACAAATTACAGTATGAATATATTTTATAAAATATGTACTTTGTAATATAGACTGACAGTCTATCTTCGCTGCAATAATTTATCATTAAATTCAAATTTAACAGATTCATAACAGTGACTTACTCTATGCAGACGAGGTACACTCAATAGTCAACACATACTGTACAACACAGCTATTGCCTTGCCTATTTCTCCCATTTTTTTAAATTATTAACAATAATATTGGTAATTAATTATTAAGTATATCTTTATTCTATTCATATTATTTGAGGGGCTTAGTATTTGCACTACTATTAGCGGCAACTCACTTGTGTAAGTACACATAATAATTAACAATTCTAATAAAAAGAAAATTACATGTTAATCAGTTGGATTTTAAAATTTATTTTCAACATTTAACAAGCTGAATCTTGATTATTTAATCTATCACGAACAAATTTTGGTAACGGTTTCGCTTTAAAAACCGGCAAGGTGTCCGGTCGATCTGCTTGTTTTAATTTTGGAGCCCAGCACTTTGGCGCACCACTTGGCCGACTTCTGCGTAGAAAAGATCCTGCAATATGATTTAGAAAATTATAAAAAATGTTTAAGAGACTGATTTTTTTATGAGGTTATACGTAAAAGAAGAATATGTTTATTAATTGTTGTATAACTACTTTTATTTTCTACAGGAGGATTATCACATTCTTCGACAACCCTTCTTTGGTTACATGTCGTCTCTGGTTTTCTGCAAACATTAGGCTTCGGTGCTTTACTCGAACATGATGGTCCACCACTAGATTGTCCTGAAGGATTTGATAAACTTGAAACTGGTTGTCTGATATTAGTTGGCCTTTGGTTTGGTTGTTTCGGACACACTTGTCTTGGACATGGTTGTTGTACTTTACTAGGTTGTCTTGAACAAGGTTGTTGTTCTGGACTAAGTTGATTTGGACATAATTGTTGTGGAGTATTCTGTGGACTTGGTCGACAATTTTGTAGAGATTTATTAGGTATGGCAGGCATTTTGTTTTCTTTATAAAAATATGATTCCCAAGTATTTCTTGTAATAAGTTTGACGTGTTCTACAAGCATATCATTTTTGAGTCTTGGATCACCCAGATCGTAGTGTATATGATATAAAGTAGACATAATATCATCTAACATATTAATACCGTAATCTCGCTGTGTTTTTGAAATATATTCTAATTGATTATGTACGCTTTCATAAAATGGAAGTAAACGAATGAAATCCTTATCGTGAAAAGCATTATCGTTCCATTCACAATCATTGAATGGTTTAATAATTTTTGGTGGATTTTTATAGATAGCTTGCAAGATCATTTTGGCACTTGGACTGTTTGTACACGGAGGGTCTTCTTCTATTGGGTTCGATGCGAAATTTAAATAATGTTGTGTTAACATATTAAAAGCGTCTGTTTTTGTTTCTAGGTCCTTTTTTGCTAATGATAAATTAGTAAATGCATTGGCTACTAAACTTGATTTGCATACTATCTGCTGTATACTCTCGACAGAATCGGAGTCATTACATTCTTCATCGTCTTCAATTACAGAACATTGTAGAGCATTTGTTCTAAGTTCTGGTTCAACTGGTGTTTTGGGCATAGGCCGAAATGTATTATTTCGATTTCGTTGTGGGGACGGTGTGTTTGCAGTTATTCTGTAATATTCGTGTTGTGTAGTATCAGTTCCAGGATAAGACACATTTGTTGGGTCACTACTACATCTAGGTGTACTATGCGGGAAATTAAAGTCATTTCCTGCAGGTTGACGTTTGCATTGCGAGGTACAATTTTTAATTTTAATTTTTCTCACAGTATCTTCAAAACTAATACGACACTTTTTACTTGTGGATTCATCAAATTGTTCCAACTGACACTGAGTCCCAGACATTTTCTCACAGAGCTGCTTTGATTCCAATTTAAACGCATATTTATTTTGGTTAACAGTATTTTGAAAGCTTGGGGAAATTCTTCTCTGAAAGTTTGGATTAGAATTATGTGCACATGGTAGATTATCAGCACCAGCGGATTGATGTTCAAACATCATATCTGGAGGACTAATGTCGAATAAACTTTGGTGTGTATCAGAACCACACATGTCTCCAAAGTTTACTCGTTCCGTAGAATTTCTCCGAGTTCCCTGAGTGCATCGATTTTGTCGGCGAGGTGTTGGACACCGTTGAACACAGTTTTCAATATTCGGTAATTGATTTACGGGGCATTGTTGTTCATCAACTTGTGAATTGCAATTTGCAGTTTGTGTTTGACATGGACTGCAATAGTCACTAAAATCTATGAGATTATCATTATTAATACATTCACGTAACGACACCCAATCTTCAACTGTCGACCCGGGGACATAAAGCCAAAATTCATTCCACAACTGTTGGGTTCTTATAGTCTTGGCTCTCCAATTGATTGTTTTCATAACATCTATGGGATGTTTATTTGGATGAAACAAACGATAAAAAGTTTTACATACCTCTCGAGCTACTATTCTAGCATACGGATTATTAGTGTCTTTAATTAGTCTAACAAATGGATTAAGTATTCGAACAGAATCACGAAGCTCTTTGGGATCATATCTTGGTTCTTGATCTGTGTATGGACAACTTTCATCTTCGTGTATTTGTGAATCGATATTATCAGTACATTCCTCTTGGATAGGTTCAATAACTCTACAACTGGTTGGTCTATTACAATCCGAACTCTTTGTTCTAGCCATTGGTTGTTCTCGTGTGCATGAATTTCTTGAAGATGGCCTTTGACTCATATTTAATGAAATGTGTATACCTAGTGCATTAATAAAGTTACAAATGTAATATAATTTAGATATGTAAATTTAGTTAAAAATTATTGTTATTTTTATTCGTTAGATTTGATATATTATTTAATTTAATCTAAAATTGTCCTTAGTAACTAATACAAAGATTTTTATTATTATTAATATTATTTGTATGCATTTAAATAAAATTACAACAGTAGTCTATACGTCATGATAATAAATGTAAAATTACAAATAATTTATTTAGAAAGAATTTTTAAATATTTTTAATTGGTTATGTTATGTTTGTTTAAATATAATTTGTATTTGAATCAAATAAATTATTTATCATTGATGTAATATTGCTATATCTATAGCAATACAAATATTTATTATTTATTTTAGTAATTTACTATCAAATAAAATAAGTAGGTAGTTGAAAAAAACCTAATAGATTAAATTAGGGTTTTAATTTTTATTAAAATATATAGATATAAAATAAAAATTATAATTATATCAATATCGTAATATTCATATTATATTACTAGTACCTGCTCACCAAATGTTAAAGTTTAATTTGGATGTATTGTTAACGTTTATAATATAGACGACCAATGAGGGTATAGAAATATCTTTTTTTTTTATATATATATATGAATTATTTAGTTTAATATTTTTGTGGTAATTTAATTTAATTAGAGGAGGCAGGCATTATACAATATCCGGTATACCTACTCGTAAAAGAGATACTATATAATATAATATAATAAATTATAATGTGCAATTGGATTTGTTTTGGAATGTCGCCGTTAAACTTATTATTCACGTTTTGTAAACCAATTACATTTGTGTATGTATACATTGATGTAAACAATTAAGTATTCAAGTGAAATTTTACTATTTATGTGTCACTGTTGTTGGGCTCGAATAATGTATTCGCCACAACCCGCGTGTCGAAACTATTAAGTGTATCTGTGTAATAATATAACTTTAAGAAACGTCTGGACACAACTGTAAAAGTGCGTACACTTACAATAAAGTATAAAATAAAACGGCAACGTGGAAAACGTTTAATTAAAAACTTCATGGCGTGGTAATTTATCGGGAACTTTGAAACTAATCCAAAACGTATTTATTTGACTTTTTTTTTACGATCTCGAATATCGAAATATAATAATAACCTAATGTATAACCAGAATACCTATTATAGACATAATATTACATACCTATAACCTATATAGTATATAGTATATACTATATAGTATTATAGATTATATTGATTATATTGATTCAGATCGGCCGTAGAAAGCTTCTTTTTTTGTTGTATTGCCGCCGTGGAAGTGAAAACGTTCGTCCACGTTCACCACCTGTTTAAACGGCCGCGGGAATCGTAATTATACAACAATAATAATTACTAATTACGATAATACTAAAATAAATACGTTTTGCTTAATATTACGAAAAAATATAACGTATAAAAATATAAGTAACAAAAATATATAATAACGAGATGTAAAACGACGGGGGAAAAGAAAAAATTAATAACCGTGTACAAAAAAAAACATTCTCAATAACCTGACGCGTTTCTATACGTTGTAGATTAATGGCTGCGGCGTCAAGACAATAATATGCGCGGCGGATATAGTTGCGTGCTTCGGTTAATGGAATCGTGAACGTTCAGCGTGTACAACAACAACAATAACAACAACAATAACAACGACTTCGTCTACGACTACGAAGGCTATAAGGTTGGGAGCAGATGTGTCGTGTACGTGTAGGTACAATATATATACCAGGTAGTAGGTACCCTCAATATAATATATCTTCTAACCTATATAAATGTGAAGGAACTACGAAGCGAACATACGGAACGAGGTGCCCGACGGCGACGATATATATAGATGATGTTATTATATTATTATTATTTGCCAAAGAAACGCAAAACACAATAGCTGACGGGGTATCGCTGCCATGTCCGTATAATATAGGTATATTATTATTATTTTTGGTCTTCGTCTTCGTGTCGTCGTACTCGTCGTCGAACCGTGTGTGCAGGGCGCGGACGGCTGCAGCAGTGCAGCGCTGTGTTTAGAGCTGTACCTTTGCCGCGCGGCAGCTGCGTCGTCGATGGAATATACGGCGGGCGACGGCGGCGGCGGTGGCGGTCGCGATCAATGGACGACGCTAAGAAACAACCACACCACACGTCCCTCGGGGGGCCTTCGCATACAAAATATTCTCTCCGAAAGGAATACGCCGACGAGTCCTCGTTTCCTTTTTATTGACGAGATGGCGGCCGACTGTAACTCTACATATCATTATGTTTAATGTTGTAATATTTAATATAATATATTATATCCGACGATGCAGTTGTAGAATGCTGAGCCACCCCACCCACCACCCCATCCATTATCGCACTACAGCCCTATCAAAAAATATAAACCTATTCATTTTCAAAACTCGAGACTTATAATAAAGTTGTAAAAATAAACATAATTTAGATAATAATGCAGAATTGTAAAAAACTATTTGTATAATATTATAGTTTATTGTATATATTATACAGTATAAGTATTATAATTTATAAGTGAGATAAGGCATACATATTGTGCACTTCTATAAGGTCCCATTATGATGCCTTATATCATAAAACAATGAATGCATACAAAATATATTTCATTTAAACAAATTATAAGCACATCATTATTGTCAAATACTAATAAAAAAAAAAAGTAATAATTTAAAAAACTTGATTTATGACACCTTATATTTTATCAATTTCGATTTATCTTTCTACTGTTATTACGATATATTTAGGTTATAAACGTATTCAAAAGTTGTAATCAAAACATTTATATTTAACCAAATAAAAAAGTAAAATAAAATATTTAAGATATCAAAAAAAAAAAATCTGTCCTAATTATCTGTTATCAGCTTGTCGGTATTTTTGTGCCAACAAACCAACAGTCGTTCTAACATACTACATTTTGACGGATAATAATATATTATATTCTATAGCAAAAATAATAATACACTACAGATTACGTTTACCTGGACTCTGGACATTGGATATTATTTTTGGTCCATATAGAATAAATTTAAAGAACCCCAAAGACCTACATGTAAAAAACTAAACCATATATACTAAACTCACGACAATTGATGAACAAGAGCGACGAGATTGACTGATAAAGAATGTATTATATTGAGTTCCCGTGAAGACAACACAATAAAATGTCGAATTACATCTTTTCAACTTCTCCGTTAGATAAACCATCTTGGGTTACAGCGCGCTGCATTGTCGGTATATGGTCGGTAGTTTTAAACAGCAGTATATTCAAGCCAGAAAAGTATAAGTACGTATTTCTCACGAATTTAGACCATAGATATTGTAATTTTAGTCGGATGGTCTGATCAACTACGTGTCTACGTCGGAAAGTCTTCAACTCTAGTTCACCTGTAACTTGTAAGTGAGATTTAAAAAAATTGAATTTGATCGCTTTCAATAGTCGAGTAAATCTGTTATGTATAAGCTGTATACAAATGTGTACAATATATACAGCAGCTGCTGCAGTAACAACGTCGTTAATGTGATTGAAATTATACTCGATTTTCATCTTAAAACCCGAATACTATAGTATCAAGCAGTGTCGAGTTCGTCAAAAATAAACACAAATATAGATTACCATTTTGTCGGATGAGATGGGTTACAAACATTTTATTTTATATTTGCTCCAAATTACGTTTTAAAATATTGTACCATTGTAACGTGGTATTTACATGTATATGACATATGTACATATATATAAATATGTTATAACTTGTAAGGCTGAAGACAACAAAATTATTAGTAATATTAATATAATCGTGTCCGTCTTGATTTGTAATACACGGTAGTTCTCTTCGAGCATCGATCAAGTGAACTCAGTGTTGCTGCGAGACAGCCCTATAGTTTGTACCTACGTATGTGCCTATGTGGTATGTTACTATTTATTAATAATATAATTATAATAATATGTCTGATAACTAACAATTAAAGTTACTTATTTACGATCTTATAGTAACTATATCAACCCCCGTGCTACGGTTATTATAGAGTCTAACGACTCTCGCTGCCCCTGGATATTGTACATTTAACGGGTCACCCCCTGGCCATGTTTCATTATATTTTATGTTTATTGATTTTTATTTGTATTCTAACAAATTTTGAAACGTTTAAATTAGGTCAATGGATAATGGCGTAGGTTATTTATAGTACATATTTTTTAAATGCACGTTGTACATTTACATTGATTTTACAAACGATTCACTCAATTATTTAGAGATTACAGCCTGTTACAATTTATGTTTGCTATTTTTTTTATTTTGATTAAATAGTTGATTATGCTTGTTATTATAGTGATGGTAAATTTACTATACGTTATCGAAATACCTTCATGCGTGGCTGAACTAAACTGAGTTAATAATCATCTACCATCTTGTGATAGATGCATTTTTCCGTTTTTTTTTATGAATTACGGGAAAATGCTTTATTTAAGTACGTCACAAGTGCCAAAAATATTATACAGCTGAGTATATATTATGTTTAACTGGTTTTAAATGAACATAAAGAACTTATAGAAATTACTGTGGTTTATGATAGTTTCTTTTCGTGTGCAATTTGAATGATCTTCATTGAGTATAGTAAAAATAAGAAATTCCTGGCGTGTTTGTAAAAAATAATAAAATTGCGTCACTAAAAATTACCTCATAGTCCACCACTGGCACAGACTATGTAGAAAAAAACAGTTGCTATTAACTAGTTTTATTTACTATTTAGTAAATACCTATTCATTACTCAGTGAATCCTACATGTTTTAAGTATAAATTCCGGTCATTTGAATGGTTTCAAAGATCATAAAATGTTTAATTGTTATTATATTTTGTTATAATAAAAAATAATACGAGTAGATAACCTTATCTCAGTTTTCAATCGGTTCGAATATAAATTAAAATTCATCATGTTCGTTGTGTATTTTGAGTAAAACGATATTGTTACAACAAATAACAAAAACAAAAAATATTTCCATCAACTTATTATGTTAATTTGTATTTTGTTTTTATTATAAAGCGACACATCAACATTAATTGCTTCATCCATTTTTCATACGTTAAGTTCTTACAACAGGAACTCTCCAAAAATAACCATTGTCAATACTTGCCATGTAATTATTTTGCACCTGTTATGTGTAGTATGTACTATAAATTACTATACTAACTACGGTTATTACTTTACTAGCCACCTAGCTTTTAAAATGGTTTAAATATTCATAAAATATAAAATAACAAACATGCCTGCCTGTAACATTATAATAAGCATTTTAAAATATTAGGTACTTTTGATTATTAGCCAAGAGAAAAATGTTAACTTTAAAATACTTTGTATACACATTTTATAAATTGCTATAAATGTCTTATTACATAAATATGATTAAAAATCATTACAATATGATTCGTGAATCTTATGGTATGGGCCAGTTTACCTCTCACATGGCTGGTGGACCTATATTGATGTATATTGGGTAAGTCGTGTGGGACGAACCGCTGTCTGAGGCGACCGCCAAATTACGAGTATATTATAATTGTGTATGCCGTTTACGGTGTTTGAGATGAGCTGATAACCAAGATATTCTCCGTCAGTCAATTTTTATAGAAACATTCAAGGCGTCTGTCTTGAGATGTCTATTACCTGCACTCGCTCCGTTTTCGCAGGTTTTTCAATCATTTTTCGCATCCGCGAGTGCGAATTATGTATAGTGTTGTGCCGCATTGCGACGAAATTCTGGGCGCAAATCTCGATCTATAACCAACGTCGAACCGTTTTCGAATATTATGAGTGCGTATTATATGATATTATAGTATTCTGCATTTTTGCAGTGACGAAACGAATCGTCTTTATTATACAGCCCGACGAGTAACAACCCGTCGTCATGTTGCTCGCATCAAGGTAGGATGCATATTGCATAGTCACATGTATATCATTCACACTTCACAGGTTGCTTGTATGAATAAACAATTTTGTAAGCATCTGCGACCGTTAATTAGAAATCAGAATAAACTGTATTTTATAATTTGGGTATAAATAAATAGTACAAACAATCTATTCTGGTTTATGGTTGTATGTGTTATAACTCAGCAATTAAACAAATGTTGGTGCAAATGTTTCAATTCAATGGTACAACTAGGGACTTTTGGGGTTTTAAGAATTTTTTATGAATTCCACATAATACACATGTAGGTACTAGTGTCTAGTTGACAATAGCTCCATAATTTGTATTATAATTTCAGAGCCATTTTACACATAACTATTTTGTATATTTTGTAAGAAAATACCTATAAAACGGAACTTGTAAGTGTAATAGGTTAAAATGTAGAAACTGCAAATTATTTTACGATAAAAGTATTGATGCAGAACCTTTGATGTTTTATTTTTTCTTATTAACTTTCAGGATGTTTGATGCGAACTATTTTCTGAAAACTTTAATGGTTGGAAACTCGGAATTCATAATGCTCGACTGTAACCGAAAATTGAAAATAAAGGGTAAAGAAAGAAACTATATTATAGAAACGGAATCCACTTGGAACTTTGAAAATTTAATAAAAAATTGGAAATGTGTCAGTATTGTATACTTACTTTGTTACATGTCGATTTTGTCAAAGAGCAGCTTTCTGAAAACTGAAGTGACAGGTGTCTCGCCTTCCCGAAAATTAAAAAAAAAAACTAAATAAATATTTATGGAATAGCTTATAAGTTATATGCATGTATATTATGTAATCTAAATACCTATACGAAAACCTAAATTACTTCTGCTCTTCGTTATAAAATCTTTGTTAATCACTCAATGCGTAACGATATACATGTCGTATTAAAATATTTTATATTTTTGTTGTTTGTATATTATGCCTGTTGTGCAGATTGTTAACACGGAGAAAACGATATAAATTTATCTGTACATTTTAATAACAATGCGTATTGAGAATGTCAGTGATGAACAATGCTGTGTGCACACTGCACATACAGTAGTATAGAGTGCTCACACACGCACACACACACACACACACGTATTCATATAACTATATAAGTGTACAGATTTTCATCCCTGTGGTATTTCCGGCACTGATATTATGTGTGTAATATGTCTAGACATCTCTGGATTTTATTCAAACACGTGTATCCGTTATAGATGTAGCACATTTTAAATGTAATGTACCGTTTTAAATTTCACCGTATTGTTATCGAAGGTCTGCAGATAATTTACTTACATTATTTCTGTACATAGGCAGTAGTAGTAGGACGGATGGTCGAATGAAAAACAAAATGAAACGTGACTCGAAATTATACGACCGCTATACAGTTTGCCACGCGGTCACTGAAAATAATGGTATTTTATACTATATTGTACATAATATAATATTATTAATGAAGCGAAAAAAATTTCTCACCCTGGTTACAATATTATCTCACTGCATTACTGTAAGGCTGTGAGTTTATATTATGTAGTAGGTAGGTAGTACCATTGAGTATAGATAGTACTATATATACTATCTATACTCAATGGTAGTACCTACCACGCTTTTATTCTCAAAAATCCTTAATTGTAATTTCCACGTTATAGGTTGTAATACTTTGCACTTCAATTTGATATTCAACCAAATATACCTAAGCTTTCAGCTTTCAATGCGATTTTTGGAACTTCCAACTTTTTAAATCAATAAATCATAACCTAAAAACCTAAATTAATCTAACGTTACATAATAATAAATTAATAAACATAATATCAAATAGTTTTAAAGCTGACGTTTAGCTTGTAGTTTGTACTGGTAGTTATTTTATAAATGTATAATGCACCAATTATTTGGCTATTTACACAGATATTTTTTGAAATAAATCATTGTTAAAAATTATTAAAATCGAAACATCTAAAGGTACAAATGTATAATACTAAATTATTAAATCAAAAATAACACAAACGTTTGAGATTATATTATTGAGTATTAGGTATGAAACTATGGCACATCAAAATAGGAAAACTAATTAAATTAAATTAAAACCTAACTTTAATATTAATTTTTTTTGATTCACGAAATTAATATTATTATTTCGATTTTAGAACTTGCGTAATACGTAAATATATTGAAATTTTAATTTATTTGTAATTCGCTTTAAACATTTTATGCATAATATATAAAAACCAAATGCTAATTTTTAATGTCTCGCATATATTTTTTTGTGACAAGTATGAAGTTAGGTACCTATATCATTTTAATAAGGATTTTAATAGTTGTAAACGTCTAATGGGAGTAATTTTAATAAAAAAAAATAATTAATTACTGCATTTATTAACTTTTATTTTTCATTTTTGGGCCGTAAAAATCTAGCTTAAGTAATTTCATACTAGTACTTGGTAGACTATTTCTTATTTTTTTCCTTTTATCCTTGGGACATTTTGATGACTACTATTTAACCCCTATAATTAAAACTGAATGTAAAACAAATTTTATTGTAATATATATTTCGTATGGCTTTTTTAAAATATCATGATTAAATAAAAACATAATTAAATTAAATTTTTTATGTTGAGTAAATTGTAAAGAAATACAGAGATGAAAAATAGTAAATACGTTATGCCCGTTGAGACCGTTTGAATGTTACTTTTGTTGACCTTTTTATACCAAAATCAATTTAATACGTTTCATACAAATGTTGACAAAATATGGCCTACTCGCATAGAGTCCCAGTAATAATAATATCGTCGTCATTGAATGAAGCATTGACCAAGATGAAATATCATATTAATCATTCATAAATGTATTTATGGAACACATTATATTAATGTACTATAGCTGTTGTACTATAAGTCACTATCATATTATATTCAGTCATTCAGATCATTCGGTTCGTTAAACACCGATAAAAAATTTGGATTATCTCATATTGTACAAGTAAGAGTGTTTAACAGTAACTATATTTCAAGTAATTTTAGCGATCATTGTTGTGTTAAAGGTCTTATTATTTTATCATAAATAAAAAAAGTTTATTAAGTTAATTTAATAGTAAATACAATTAAAAAAAACATAATTTTCTAAGTTTTAATATACTTAGATATTATAGAATAATTATTTAGTTAATTAATTAAGAGAAACCTTGTAAAAATAGGAATTAGGCAGGTCTTGACGAGCCTAATTTATCTGTAAACGCTAATAATTGTATGTACAATGCTATACAATTAACCTACGAACCTATTCACCTACCTAGGTCAGATAGCTCCACGCTTCATTAGTTTTATTTTTTCTATCCGAACACCGAACAATGTTTAAATTATAGCATACGAATAAACTTGAAGCATATTAATATACTGCGGAATAAATAAAGTAGTAAATGTGTTATTACTAATAAATAATAATATTAATGTATGAGTTGTGTACTTGTGTTACTAAAACGTATACATATAATTAGAATGTAGACATTTTTTATTTTATAGTGAATTAATTAAAACTGAAAACTATATTTTAAAAAAAAAAATAAATTTAAATAAATTAAACCATCTTGACAGTCGATGGTGTTTGCGTTTACAACTACATTAATTTGTTTTAATATCATTTCTTATGAGCCCATTGGATTAAACACCGCACTATTTCGGAAGTTAATTATTATTTATTACTGTTTTAGTTATTACTTATTAGTTTTTACTACTTATTAATAATAGTTTAGGGAGAAAGTAGAATAAGTAGATTTATTTTGACAACAATATTATTTTATACTAATTAGATAAATTGTATGATTTGTACCTATATTAAGAATCCGAATGAAAAATCGAAAATGTTTGCTACTATATACGACAACATTGGCGTAATCCGATTGACGAGGGAGGGAGAATTGCCCCCATGCAATTTTATAGTTGAGAGAAAAGATATCGTTTTGACTGGGGGGGCCAAGAAAAAGAAAAACAGTAAGACAGTGGGTTTTAAGCTTTAATTTATTCTATATTAATTGTTACACAACTCTCTTTACCTCCGCCATCCGCACTCTCTACTTCTGCTCCGTACGTTCTATCCTCGAGTACGGATTTGCCATTTTGTGTCCTTATATCTATCTTGTGATCAATTTCACATTGAACTAGTTCAAAACCACTTCCTATCATTTGCAGCCTTTTTATTAAAAATTGAGCACCCACCGCATGCCTACCCTAATTCACTGTAGCTATTCTAGATATTCCATCACTGGCTTCAGTGGCCGCGATGCTGCATGATTAGCGTTCAACATCTCGCTTCTTAATGGTTCTATCGATGCCCCTGATTTATTAGCCACTGTATCCTTCCGTGTTCCTTCCCACCCCACTAAAAATCAATTACTATTTTTTATTCAGACTCACCTCGCCCCCTATGGACACAACCAGCCACTCCATTGAATGTTACGCTGGCTTAAGCAATCTTAGTCTAGACTCTTTATTCATCTGTTACGTAATTTATAATATTTAATTTTTAATCTAAACCTGTAACAATTGTAACCAATGTAAGCATTTAATCAATGCCCCTCGAGGCGTCTTATTATCAAATAAATAAATAAATATTACAACATTTCTTTTTTTTTTAAAAGCTTTATTTATTTATATTTTATGAACAGGCCCTTTTAATAAACAAACATAAACAAAAAAACAATCATCAAATACCTATAGAATCATTGAATCATATGTAAATAAAAAGTCATCAACAGTTTTTGGTATTATAAATAACAAAAAATTATTTAAAAAAAAACCCGTTTGAATATAATTGTTCTGTTTGCGTTTCATGTAATTTCTAATCAATCATTAAAATATTTATACTGTTTAGGTAGGTGCGGTATACTTAAAGTTATGTACAGTAATTAATAGTGTATTAGTATAATACCATTGATTATACATATTAATATGTTAACACTATAACTTTTGATCGTATATTTTCAGAAATGTTATAATTCTACAATAGACTTCAAATACTGTTGTATAGTGTCCAATTATTTGAGGGGTATATGGGCGTCACCTCCTCCCACAATGTATTTTCAGACACAATACGTAAAAAATATTTATTATATTACTCCTCCCTCCCACAAAAAAAAACTTTCTCCAAGTTACGCCTCTGACTGCGAGTATTCAGCGAATAACAACTAACTACGATATTAATTTAATAAGCGCAGGTACATACTACATAGTATTATGGCGTATTATAGTGACGTAGTGTTATTATCTGCTCTGCCCTGTACTATTCGTACAAAGTCGCGGTTGTTCCGGTCATATTTTAATAGCTTGCAGAGTGTTTATTGTTTTCTAAACGACTTGACAATAAAACTACCCCGGTCTTCGATGTACACACTACGCACAGTCGTCTGGCGTGTGGTAGATGCATTTTATAGTAATGAATCTGAAAACTCAACGACATTATTATTGTTATTACTTATCATTATCATCATTACTATGTACACGATGACGTATTGTCTATAATATAGTATGTGAGCAGTAAGCACTAAGCTGTCTGCGAACTGTGCTGTGGCCGAACAGTTGCACACCCCATAAATTTCCGCGTGGAAACAAACAAATTTGTTTTATTGTTTTTGGCCTTTCGGGGCATTACGGGACTTAAAAAGAAATCAAGCGACATTATTAGTCTTGCGCAAGCTAAACTAAAATCAAGCTCAATAAACTATATTATACTACAACCCATGACAATTGACAATAAATAATAATATTTTCCGTCTGTGCCAGAAGTGAAAAAAACAAATAACTCTGGAAATGTTCAATAATAATAATAATAATAATAATAATAATAATAATAATAATAATAATAATAATAATTGCATTGCTATTGTGTATAATATTATTATTAACATTATAATTGGCTAAAAGCTAGCGCGTGTTCATTTATATTTGCATCTCATAAAATATTATTTTCGATGTTCGTGGAAAATGTGACCTTGTGTTATATTATATTATATTATGTACGTGATTTCAGAGATTACTATTATTACACGATATAGCTATTAAAGGTGCTCAACGGAGTATGGACAATATAACATTATTAATTTAATTAATTACAACATTAATCATTATACATAATATGATTATAATATAAATATTTGACAAACACTAATCTACGGAAAACGTGATATATTTGGATTAATTATTTTTAAACCGTGAGGTTTATACTATAAACCAATATAAAGCTCACCAACGAAAGTAAACGATCTCTTGTTATTTTTTTAATCACATTATTCAGTAACTGGTGGTAAACCTCTTTAATTTTCATTATTAATAAATAATATACAATAGCCAATAGTTACTTATTAGTTATTACTTATTACTAATACAAAGAAAAAAAGCAAGTTATAAGTTATTAGTTATATAATATTGATAAATTAACATATTTTATACATTTCTTTTTTTAATCAAAAAAAATCATGACACTAACCTGTTGAATGAAATAATTTATTATATATGGCTAAAATCATTCAATTTTAAAATTAAGGTTGATTTATTTTGATTTTTAAATATATTAAGTACACACTACACGACATCCGACGGTTTGATCTACAACCCCACCAGTACCATCGAGCCCTCCTGGTTCCTACCTTTCCATATTTTTAAATGACAATTTTTCCGGACACATTTTAGTAACATACATATTTGAATTATACGTGTCAATTACTGAATTATGGTACTAAAATGTACTAAGGTCAAAATATAATAATATATTATTAAACTATTTTAAATAACACTCACGGATTTTATAGGATATTAATATAATAGGTATAATATTATAATCCATTATAATCCATTATACCTGTGACCGGTAGTCGGTACGATGTGATCAATACACGTGTCTATCAGAGACTGTCACCTACGTTTTAAAAAAAGCATTAGATCTAAAATAAACAAATTATGTAATTAATGTGTCAGGTATATAAAAATGTTAAATATAAACGATAACGCAAAAATGATTCAATTTTTTTCTGACTCGTTTCGTCCAGGTCCAACGATTCCGATTCAAGCGACCAAGCATATTACTTTTTATAATTTTTCATTCCCATGTTTGTGAATCAATTATTATTTATTTGTGAGTGTATAATAATCAAACTTTAGTATAAAATATAACTTCATACTAAAATATGAACATTAAACATAAAATTCAATCAGAAAACAAGATGCATGTGAGCAGAGCCCGTGTCCCGTGTAGTAGCCGTGTAGGTAGTGTGAAACCAGAAAGCATTAAAAAATTGTTTATAATTAACTTTTTAAATTGAAAGTTTTCTCTGTGAGGTTCTAAAATAACAAGCTTATATTACTACAAAACTTCCCGGAATTTATATCAGGCGTGGTTGTGAACTGAGAAATGTACACCCACATGGCGTAAAATGTCAGTTAAGACAAACACCGGTCACCAGGTTGCAGATAAATATTGTTAGTACGCGTCGTTACGTTGACTAAATATTATGACATAATAATATGAGGCAATATTGCGAAGCTATACAGGGTGCACATTATGCGTAAAATGCAGAATAATAGTATTTTTAATTTTTTTCAAGACGGCGCGCAATGTACAATAAAAATAATTGTGTTTTTAAACAGCCAAATAAATTACTATTCGACTCTTTTTGGTATTTTTTTTAAATTAAATATTGCTCAGATGTATATATATATTTTCCTTGGTATTAGAAAATAAATAAAAATAAGTAACTGTTATGTTTCTGATGGAAATTTGATTAAATTAATTTAAGAAACAAAATATTTTCTAATCGATTTTTAAATTTCACCTGTCACGACTTCGGTATTATTATAAATAATAAATAAATATATCGGTTATCGCGACTACCTACACAATTGTTTGGTAACCTCAATTCTGTTATTGAGACTCGCAAAATTTGAGACTGCCACAGGTTTAACACTGCGTTATAATATTTTAATACAATATTTTAGTCTACACAGAAGACTAACTCATACTTAGTCATCAAGATTAAGTAATATAAAAAGGTCTGTCTAACAAAACTTTATGTTTAAAGCATAATATTAAGCCAAAAAACCAATTAATTTTTTTTTCAGAGGACTTAACTTTATTTTTTCAAAATATTTGTTACCTAATTTGGATTCTTGACCCACATACTCATCTTCTCTATACATTACTACAGACAAGTCAGACCAATTTTTCTTTAAATGGTAAATCCTATATTTTGTCATTTTGAGGTGAAAATAGGTATGTATTACAGGGAAAGATTTAAGCTTTATTGGCAGTCGTACGCCTCTTTTATAGTTGTATATTATGCTAATTTTGTTGGGCAGACCTACTTACATTATTTTATCTTGTACATTACAAAATTATCTAAAAATAATATAACGCAGTGTTAAACTGCGGTAGTCGATATTAATTAAGTCAATAGTTTATTGGAAAATTGTATAGGGATCCGTATTTCATCTTATTATTTTAACAACGAAACACACCAGCATTGGACATGTTGAGACTCCTACGTCCCATATTTCCGAAATTTCAACTTGAACTTGCTATTAATATTTAATACTATTTAAACTGTGTATAGAAGATGATCTCTGTCAGACACTCATACCTATTTGGCTACTTGTTAGTTGTTTTTCACAGTTCGGCCGAATAATAATTGTAAGCGTTTGTTGTTTCAATCTCCACCTTTGCGTAGCTTTTTGCTGTACACGTCGAATTGTCCGTAGCAACGAAAATATAATTTTCTAAAAATAGGAAATCTTCATACTTGATATTTTTAATAGCTATACCTATTCTTATTTAATTCCGCATTATTATTTATTTGTACTTGAACATAAGTTAGTAATTACAATTACATTTATAAAGTGAAGTTTTTTAAAACATATTACAGTCAAAATAATTATAATTTATCACCGCATTTTCTGATATTTAACTACATTTTACATTTTTCATACTTGTACAATGTTATACGACGCGTGTATAACTAATTTATAAATAATAAGTTATTAGTTATTAATATAATATTAATAGGAATAATTATAATTCAACACAATTTTAAATGCATTTAATCAATCGGGATGGTGTAGTAAGTTCATACCTACCTAATTAATTTAAATTATATTTTATTTTTACTTTTATACCTCATTCAAATTATTAATTGATTTTAAGTGATTTCATAATAATTATTAATACAAACATATAAATGATAAATTTAAACGTGAGTAAACATCGGATTATTCTACATTGATTTGCTAGACAGATTAAAATAATTATACGTGCGGGTAAACTTAAAACTTCAACTTTGAAGAACCTTTATGTAATTTATAGTTTAATAATTTCATGGTTCCATACAAAATTCTTAGTTCTATATACGTCAAAAGATGTATTTGTTGTATAAATTATTATTTGTTTTAAATGTCTAGCTGTATATTTTAAGTTAGTAGATTATTACGGTATTATTATAGTACTAATTATTATATTATGCAATACGTCAATTCGGCATAGTTAGTTATTTGTATATTTTATTCATTTATTCTTCATGTGATTTTTATTACTTTTATTTAATCTTATTTTGATTTCACTAATTCATTTTAATAATTTGAAAAAACTAAACGTTACATATGAATTGAAAATTATTGTTGTAATTTATCGCTCATGACGTGTGTAGTATTTTATAGACTGGTTTGCAGTACCTAGTAAACTCGAATAAATATTGTACATGATCGTTGTGCGTGGATAGAATCATTTTTAAGTTATTATTATTTTTTGAGTCTGCATCACTTTAGCAGTAGAGTTCAAATTGTTCTCAATCATTTTATAGAATATAAATGTTCAACTATCAACTTTTCCTCACAGTTCGTAAATACTATACTTTGTATTATAATTAAGTAAAATGGTGCGTAAAATGTAACCTGTACAAAATAATTAATAACTAAAATGATTTCAATCGCGTCAAAAAAAAAATAGTGAATACCCATTGCATATTTGTAACTACTTACCAAGGGACGGGATAAGAGCGTTAAACTGTTGTAATAAAAAATCCTAAGACCGTAACACAATATATTGCTCAATGACCAATTATAAACGTTTTTATTCTTTACGTATAACTGGAGACGACTCGTGCAATAGTTAGTATTTAAAACTTAAACGCAAATAGGAAGTTTGAACTATGTATATTGTATATATAACTAAATCGATTCGTACTTCGTTTCAATGACGGTATCGCGGGCACGGTAATGAATAAAATATAATAATATAATATAATTCGCTCGGCGCAGCAACGCGAAAGTTCGTCGATAATAATATATTGGCTTCAGTATTTACTCGGTCTTCAAATGAAATTATTACACGCTTAGGTTTTTGATGAATTTTAAACCAGCTTTTCGCGCTCATACCGCATTTATAAAATATTCATAAATACATTCGTAAGTGAAGTTTACCTAGTAACACTAGGGGATGGATATCCCCGGTTGCGAGTTTGCGATTAAGTGGAATACCCATACGGGAAATTAGGTATTACACTAATGGGTCAATCGCTGCTAATAATATTATATATGACTTACCGGATATAAAATATTAATATGTAATAAACAAAAATAATACCAATAAGTACGGTCGTTAGTTCGTTCCGTATTTACGAGTGTTCATACAGACTTTAAAAATAATTAGCGCGAGATAAAAACCGCGTTTCGGGCAAAACTTATTTATTACCAAGAAAAACGACTGTTGTGCACTTGTACATATAATATTATATTGTACGACTGTATAATACACTATTATTTTATATTTTATACCATAGATTAAATGACTTTTTTTTATTTAATCTATGATTATACGTAGGTTCTGCACTGCAGTAAAAGATTACGGATATTGCCAGTTTGGTACTCGTCGTCGGCAGTACACGCGAGGTTGGTATTTGGGCTTTGAACGGTCGTTGAACATTGTACATGCATAATATTATTATATATAGACATATAGTACATGACGTATATTATCATGTCGCGACTGTGTATTATAGTTTGTCAGTTTTCGCCGAACGAATCGATCGATGGGCGCAGTTCACACGAATAAACGAGGTAGACAATCTCACCCGCTCGTCGTTTTCGTACCGAACCCAACGAAAACAATAATAACAACAAACGTTCGAAATTCGCAAACAAAGCCGCCGCCGCCCGTCACCGCGTGTACATCCGATCGATTGAGGCACTCTTGTCGTGGGTTCTCGCGTATCACTCGCGTCTCGCCCGTCCTCTCGGACTCGACGACGTTTTCTCATGGCGAGTTTTTAATTCTCGCGCGAGAGTTCACCTGCAGCTGCGACCTTTTTTGCGCGACCAGGTATCGTTTATAGGATAGGTGTGGAAAAAAATTAGGTTTAAATATAATATCACGAACGTCGAACCCATCATTCTCGTCCGCGTCGTCGTCTTCCGTCTCGCGGGACACCTGCGCGACGCTCATACATATAATATATAATAATATCCGTGTGTACTGCAGGTACATATAATAATAATAATAATACGAAAGCGCGTGGGAATCGTCGTCGAGTAACACTGACGCGATGAGAAGATGGGCCGTTTTCTCACGTCGTGCACACACATACAATAAATAGATACAATATAATATAATATAATGTGTATCGCACAGGTAAAGGGTAGCGTAGGTATAATAATATTATGCGTACGGCAATACGGTCGTGTGATTTTTTTTCGGTCGGACACCGCGACGGGGAAAACAGCCGCGGCGGCTTGTGGCCCGCGTGTAATAATATATATGATATATATATATATATATTATATACATTATATACATATATATATATATGTATATATATATATGTATAGGTTCCCGCGAGCCGGTAGCACGTCGTATTATGTGTGTATTCAGTCGCTGCTGCCGTGCACAGGTAATACAACGACCCGCCGCCACCCGGCATACGCATTATATAAATCCGATCGATATCCGGGCGGTGCGCCGGGGCAGCATCCGGCGGCGGCGGCGGAGCCCCACAGACGACCAGACGGCGGCCGACCCTTCTGCCGCGGCCGGGGCAACGTTCTCATACATTATTGTACGCTCACGCACGCACGCACGCACGCACACAACGATACGGCCCGACGAGGGATTTTTACCATTTTCTTTGCTTTTCCACCCCCGTCCCGTTCACGATGATATGCGTGCGCGATCGCTTTCTACGTGTTATACAATACGCGCGTCGTTTTACACCGCATAATAATATATATACCTTCTGGTCTTTCCCCTGACTTTTAATATGTAAATCGACGACCGCCGACGGCCTCACACCCGCCGAAAGGCGAAAGGCCATGCCGCAGGTTTTGATGATCGAACCCTGAGAAAATGTCGGTTCGACCCTCGACAGACCGGCCACGGCGTTAGGCGTATATATATTAGTATAATACGATCGGAAAACTCGAATTCCACGTGTATATCGATGACACTCTGTTATAAACGTTATGATCATATAATATGCAATGTAATATTATATTATATTTTGCGCACCGTACACGGAATATAATAGTACAACGCTCGCCCGTTTGCCGAACAAATAACAAAGTAGGTACCGAAATCGTTTTCCCAGGATTTATTTGGTCTTAAATGTGTTACTGCCTTGGTGGTCTCCCCCAGCGAGGAGTGTATAGCTTATATAATATGTATATGCAGTATGCACAATATAAAACACGATTTTTTGTACATAGATACGCATTTCTCGATGCACAAAGTATTTTAATGTTTTTATTTGTACAACAACAGCAGACACAGATTTGTTGTTGCGATTATTGACGAATGTTATCTACCGCAATATCAATGCTAGCGGCTTTATAAGATTTTATCGATATCATTCGTGATTGTTATGTTTCGTCCACACCATCGCCAACGCCAACAGTGTTAGATTGATTATTTACAAATAACTATAATATACCCACGACTACTGTTTTAATCAAACCTATCGTATATTTAATTGGATATCAGGTTAAATACTAACAATTTAATTTGTTGGTACTTACTTTATCATTTTTTTTATTAAATGCTAACATAGTAATAATTTATTTTTAAATATTCATATTCCAAGAAAAAACAATATTTTTCAATCATCTTTGCACACCTTAATATCCTTGAAGTATTTACAGAGCCTTTATTTTATAAATTGCAGTGATTCGATTAATTAAACATAAATACGTTGAATATTCTTTATGGGTGATGCTAATCAATTGGTTCGGTTATATAATACAAATTAAATAAATCAAAGTAGTGACAATAAGTTTGATCCAAAATTATATCAGAGCCCTCTCTAATATTCGTGTCAGAAACTTTTAATGTAATTGCGAAATCCAAAAGTTGAAAATAATTCAACGTTAAGTTCTTTAATTTTCCATTTTTATATAATATAATAAAACCTAATAATTTTAACTGTATTCGTTGTCAGTAATGGCATCATGCCTATGTATAAATTATTATCAAACGTTGAATTTGAAATATTGTTTGATTATTATATTAAAAAATAAATAAAGGCGGTTGGCTGGATGTCAATACATTTGGATTATCAAATTTTATTATTAGCTTAATCAGACCAATACGAGCTGTGATGATGGTTTGATAAATCATACCTAAGTACTGGTTACTACGAGTATATACAAGTACTGTTGAACAATACTATAACGTAGACACGCAGTCCTATAATACTCCTATAACAAATAATTCAAAGAGGTTAAGAATATATAAGGATAAAAAGTAAAAACAATTGCGAATAATATACCTATTGAAATAAAGGCATATTATTCTTTTATTGAGTGGTATGTATTATACTATTATACATATGGTTCATCAATTTAAATTAATTTTTTTATTGATTTCCTATTTAAATATTTTGAAACTTGTAAATGTTTTGGGATGTTTATCTTCTTTTTAAATAGTGTATAACCGTTGTTTTATTTCCATCTAACATTCAACTCGATATTGCAGCCACTTAAATTAAATTAATAGTATCTTATAGTTCCCACTGAACAGCATTTATTATATCATTGATTATAATTTATAAATACTATTTTCATTGATGATTATACACTTACAATTATCAACAAATCTGCACTGCAAGATGATACAACTATTCAAGTCTTCATGACATCACTTGACTTATCAATGTACATATTAATATGACGATTAACTATATGTAATTTATTATATATACCTACTAATCAATAAATTGTACTTAGAAACAATAACAAAAATTGATTAATTACAAATTTTGGTACACATTTTTGTTAAAAAAAAGTTGGACCATTTCTATATTATTCTATTATAATGGCGTATTGCCCATTGCATTATTTTAAAAATTTAAATCAGTTCAGACCAGAAAATTACTGTTGTAATATACTATCAATCATTTTTTTGTTTTTATATTTTATTTTTCGACATGGTTAGACTGCTAAATAATTGTATTGAATTCTCATTATTCTTTAACTTTAATAATTCTTTGTATAATGTTGACCCTTGTAGGGCGATATTAAATAAATTAGTAAAGGTAAAAATGCTTTCTTGCAGTTCATCAAAAATGCACAATGTATACATTATTTAAATTTGAATAGCTCTTGTAAGTTGCATTGTTAAAATGTTGTTATTAATATTTTTAATACTATCTTGGAAAAAATTCAGTTAATTTGTTTTTTAATTATATATTAAAAAAAAAAAAAAATTACATAAATATTAATTTAACGATAAAATGTAATAGAAATGGGAAAACTTAAAAGAATTTAATTGGTTACAATTAATAAGGTAGTAAATATAATATTTTACTTTGTTTTCACACTGTATAATTTAATTTAAACATTTATTAATAAATCTCATAAAAAAAAAAATGAAAACATGGCATTAATTATGAAATGTTTATCGTTTTTTAAAAGAAAAATATATTTTTTTTTACGTAATTAAAATAAATTAATAAGACTACAAAATGTGAAGTTGACCAATAATCAGTATATGATTTTATGGTTTCTCGACCTCTCGTATTTGTGTGTATTATAATAAAACGGAACCGGGAAATCATTTTGATTTGTCGTATACACAAGTACAAAAAAAATTTTGTGGGACACCGTATTACGAAGGGTTTGAAACTATTAAAGAAATTAAATTGTGCATTATTGACACCCCGTGTAATAATTTATTGACAGGTGTGAATGTTTTCGTTCGCTTCGACAATTCCTATGAATGTTGCCAGTTGTACGCATTATAATAATATGTATAAATGTATTATATAAATTATGTCTTTGTATTTAAAACGATGAGATTTATTCGTTTCTTAATGGAATTCAATCGGAGACGGGTGCATTCAACATCGAAGTCTTTTGAAGTACAATCAATAACACATTTTTGCGATTCGGAGAAATGTTATTTATGATCGTTTTTATTTTTTCGCCTTACACCGCACTGAGTATATTATTATAGTAGTTCGCTCTGTACGCTCTTATACAGGGCGATTATTTTAAATTTTTAACGTACCTAAGACACACATTATTTTGAAAGCTATAATATTACCTTTTTCTTTTACATTTTAGTTTAATGCCTTACAAAACGTTTTCTTTAAAATTATATTTTTATTGATTATTGTGTCGTTATTATTTTTTAAGTTATTTAATTTTTTGAATGAACATCATATTTAATTTCCTATTCCGCAGCAAAATAATTTTCGGAGTAATTCGATGAATTCAAATTGGATTTTGAACAAGTTTACATAGATATAAGTATTATAAATTAAAAACGTTTGTTGACATTAAAAATGCAAATAACTCAAAATAATAATAAAAATAAAATTGTTTTTAAATGTTGTTTTGTAATGACTTCAAATTAATATGTACCTAAGCAAATATCCTCAAAAACGTCGATAGGATAAGAAATAATTAGTACTTATCTTACGTTAAACATCACTCTGTATATTATAGTGCCATGGCGTGAGTGAACGGGTGACATTAGTTTTCATTTTCGAATTAGGTTCAGTCTCGAGCCGACAATTTTGACAAATCAACTGGAGTATGAAAATAATAAATTATTACAGCTGATTACACTCAGACTCGTGCTACAGAAGAAAAAAAAAGCCGCATTATTATTTCATCAAACAACCGGTTTAGCGTATATACTACACGTCTTGAGGGAATGACAGATTCATTGTTTGAGATTTCGGCGGAAAATAGGGAAACGTTTGCGAAATGTCTGAGAGCTGACATGTGCTAAACAGTTGTTGTGCACATTCGTACGTATTTCGTATACATATTATTATTAAGCTTGTGCAACTGCAGTGCAAGTATACCGCTGCAAGCCGGCGACCATATTTATATGTATATAGTGAATATTAGGGAACACGACTATTATACTATATTATAGTATTTTAATGTTATGGGATTCGATTAAAATGAGTAGGTACAGAGCAGATGAATGGGCTTTTTTTTTATTAGTTTTTGTTTATTTACCGTTTTATGACGATTTTTCTCCGACATACTACATCAATTAAATTAATTATCATTTCCTACCGGAGATTTTATTTGGTTTCGTCTGACACTCAATATAAATACGACACTTGTTTGAATTAATTGTACACGAGTTCTACAGCGCACATTCCAAACGATCGGGTGTAAATCACTGCCACCGGATTTTCTAAACCTTAACCATTATTTTCGAATGATCCGTAACGTCACTCCGTGCAATAAAAAGTGGCGCATGGGAACTTATCAGATAGATAAAAGATTGATAGATAGATTGTTTAACGGCGTTGATAAATCAAATTAAAATAGATACGAGACAATTATATTTCACTATAAATCTATAATAAAGCTGTACAATTTTGAAGAGGACAATTTTCTTTGAAAAGCACAATTTGTGGGTTTTCTTAAAAAATAAGAGATTTGTTTATATTAATTATTCTAGTATAATATGATATGGGTAATGCAATATTATGATATAATATACACCTTTGTCAGTTTGAAAAACTAAATTATTTGTTTGCACTTCGCTATAAAGTCATGAAATTGTATAACATTATTAATAATTACATTCTTTAACTTTACACATTATTTCAACTTAGTTTACAGTTGTTAACATCCAAGCATGTAATATAATATAACTTATAATACTCTAACTAAAAACTAAAAAGTCAAAACAGAATTGAACAAAAACAATAATACATTTTACAATTATTATATTTAAAATTTAAAATTTGACATGTCATTACGAACTAGAGTTATTGTATTACCTATGTGTAATATAGTTTTCATAAGGAAATAAAAATATGTTTTTTTGTATTAACTAATCCGAAGTATTTTTAGGTCAAATATATATTTAAATGAAATTAATGGCTTACTAAAATACCAAAATTAGACCCTTTTTATTATCCAATACCTTCCAATACCTTAATTTGTTTAACAAAAATTTAATTATGTTATATTTTTTTGTAGTATTTTTTAATAATATTTTTTTATGTTACATCTTATTAGTATCAGTTAAATGTAATTTGTAATATTATGTACATTTTAATGGTGTTATGGGGTATAGTTTAATACTTAATAGTTTTGGTAGGTACCGAGGAGTATGTGAGAAAATATGCAAATGGCATAGTATTTCCGGTCTATTAGTGGCTAATGGACCTTATGAATTACATTGTTGGCTGTGTAGAGTCGTTTATCGGATTAGGAAAACTGACTACCTATGTATAATGTACTATATAACCACAAAACACTTTGAGGAGTATCATTTAAAACATATTTTATTATTTCCAAAGGAATATCACCGACATTTATTTAAATTTTAGTATTGAAGTCGACAATTTAAAATGTCTTAATTAATTCCATTTGAGTGATTTTTTCACTCAACAGCTGCGCTTTTCTGTGCATGAAATAGAAATAAATATTTGATAGTAATAATAATAACACAAATTTAGTCGCAGGCGAATTCAAGAATTATGTCTACTTAGGGATAGTGCTACAAGACCTTGATAAACCTTTGAAGACTAAAAAAAAAAGCTGGAAATGTTAAAGAAACACGCTTTACTTAAAACCAATACATTTCAAGCTTTTCGAAAAATCTAAAAGGTTCAATATCGGTACTTAAAAAATGTAATATGATTTAAAATATACTTCATAAGCCCATCGACAAATCCGAAATCCACTGAATTTAGTGTGATATTACAAAATTATTTCTCTATACATTTCTAGAACTGAACCAGACTCGAGAGCATCTCACATATTACATATTATGTACATACGTTTAACACCTGTCGCCTTGTGATTAATAAATAAGCGAATATAAGGTACACGCGGTATTATAATTATTATAAATTTATAACAATATAATAAATTGTTGTTGTAGTGTATTTGTGTATGATAAACGTAAATGTATTGTTTTAAATCTTGACTTAAGGTTGAGATAGTATACCTGTATAATACAGGTACGTATTATATTTTTATTTTACATGCAAATGCAACTCGTACCGTATCTAAAAATCTCGATTGGGCTAAACTGCCAAACGATACATTTTGAAATAAAAAATGGTCATTATTATCTGCAGTTTATAATGTGGATATTATATAAATGAAACGCGTAAAAATTAAATTATTTTTAATTTCTCGTGCAAACATTCGGTATTTTTTTATCGCGGGCGTGCAACTGTATATAATATAGGACATATTGATATTGCGTATTATCAAATCGACGCACGTCATAATATAATAATATGTCGTTCATCTAAAACCGGCAATCCGCTGTGTATAACACGAATACGTCATTATCCATAATATTATACTATAATGTACATTATTGAAAATGTCATAATAGATTAATAAACGTACAATGTGATTGTATGTCGCCGTGTGATTGTTAAACGAAAACTATACGAATATTATACGACCAAACGGTTTGTTTCATAATGTACACGGCACTCGCGTATTCCGAAAATGTCGCGAGCCATTAGCCATATCAAACTTTGTCGAAATGTACACCGGAACGTAAAGTACACAAATTATTATAAAAAAAATAAAAAAACATTTCCTTAAGCCCCGTCACAAAGACGCGTGTGTGTACACACATCACAATATTATAATGGTCGTTGCAGTAATAATGCGCGTGGGTGCTCGTCGTAAATATTTGTAAATATGCATACATGGGCGTATGGGAGAGGGGGAGGGGGTCCGTAATTTGCATGTTTGTGTATAACGTATCCTAGAGTAACGCTTCTCCTTATCGTTAAATAATTAAGTGGTGCGTTCGATATTCCTAAACGAACGATCGAGAGTTTTCTTAATTTTCCCGTTCCGCGGGAGGACGAGATTTCCCGAATAAGCGACTATAATTTTATAAATAACAAACATGACGTATACCGTAATCGATAGCCGTGTTCACTGATTAATTCACCATATCCGGTGCCAAAGAACGTTTGTGATATCGAGTTTACACTTAATTATATCGAGTACGGTAATTTATTTGGTTCGTAACACCCCTTCGCAACCCCGGCCATATGCGAGGAGTCGTTTTGGTCAATCGATACATATAATATTATACATTTAAATATATATTTAGTGTATAATATATGTATTATATTTATATAAAGGAATGTCCCGGATATCGGTCATCGCAGGTCTCTGCACTCTGAGGGCGTTTTTAGGAGATTCCAAGTAGAGTTTGCCGCATAAAAATGGGGAACACCAAAGGGTGACACGTGCAGCGTTGCTTGGCGACACACGTTATAATCGTATTGGAAATAAATTCCAAAATATACCGCCGAAAACGTGCAAAATATTTGTGCATAGCCAGCAAGGGTCATCGGTATAGAAGTATTAAAATAATATATTTCAAATTTATTGTTATGTATATTATTTCTCCAGATCCGGATTATAGAAAAATTGTCATTCACGAAGCAGGTGATCTATCAAATATTATACACTTTTCGCAACTGATACCAGCACACATTTTTTTGTAGTAGTATAGTAGAAATGATTTAGTGAGCTTTTATACTATTTATTGTTATTGTTACTTATACCTTACCAATTTATTACATAATATACTAATAAGAAATTTACTCCTAATTTTGATAGTAATGTCTGCACCTGTGCAAATATGAAATATTGTTATACTGGTCAATGATGAGTAACAGTGTATTTCGTAATGAAGTTTTCAATTTTTGTTTGACGATTTGATTTATTTTTATAATCTTTAATAACTTTAATAAATACAAATTTTCAAATTTCGGTGTAGATCACCATCCTGTAGTTTAAACTTTTAGACCTGTTTCACTAATACCGAAATTTTTTGGTTTTAGAACAAAACAATAATTCGATTCTTAGCTCATTTCTTAAACAAAAATACACACTTAGTTTTTCTACGTCAATAACTTTTTCTAGCTATATGAGATTATTCAATATTTTTAAAAACAAACTAAGTATCTAATCAACAAAATAAATGAAATTAAAAACTATAAAACACTTATTATTTGCATGATTGTCGGTCAAGTTTATTTATATTTTATATTTGTTGTTTAAAAACTTTTATTTCTATGCCAAAATTAAAAATCATTCAAGTACGCTTTTAATTACGTTCATAACACAGACCATAAAACTATAAAAGCCGTAAATGTTCCCTCTCAAAGCTATTCTCAAAAATACCAGCACCTCCTACGCTAAAAGTCTGTGCACGTCTAATTATAAAATTAGTTTTTTCATGATTAATTATAATTATATAAGCAAGTGCAGTGTACTTGACACTTTGAAGACTTTACGCAAGTTTCCTGATTTTATGTGTTAAGTGTGCAGTACCATAAATCCAAAAACTAAAAATTCCTAAAAATATTTGTCAATAATAATTTCGTTAAAACTTAAAAGTGCAATGGACGAAATTCTTTTAAAATAAAAAAAATACGGGCTGATAAATACGCGCATAGGTTATAAATTAAAGCATATAAAAGGCGACGAGGATCGTGGAAACCGCAGAGTGGAAAAAATTAACCGCAATATGACAACACGACGACCTCAAAAGTATTTTTCGCCCTTTTTTGTCTTTCGATCCCTCGGGGGGAGGTGGGCGCGCGCGCACTAAGGTTAGTAGATATATACACTACACGCGAATTATTCCACCACTTCTGCGGGTATACCTACTCTGTAGTCTGTATTATTATTACATATATGTGTGTGTGCGTCGACGAAAAGACCGAATTGGACGGGCGGGCCACGGCGCGCGTGTTTGGACGTGGAAAATCGCACCCTCTCGCCAAAGCGTCGGCGGCACTGTCGGCACCGCCGCCGGGAAACGACGAGGTGCGGTATAGGCTGCAGCAGACGGGCGCGGCATATATATAATATATACACACACACACACACACACACACACAGACACACACAGTATACACGTCCATTATACATATATAGTGAAAAAGTTCACGTATATAAATATATATATGTATGTGCCGGGTTCCGGGTATGTATATATATATATATATACATGTATATACACGCGGGCACGATGGATGCTGTCGGCGGCGGGCGTCGAGCTCACTCTCTCACTTTCTCTCTCTCATTCACTCACTATAGCTCACTCTCCGTCTCTCTTCGCCGGCGCAAAGTCGTTTACCCCGGAAATTCAGTCGGCGGCCGCCTTGTGCGGGGGAGGTGAAAAGCGCGCTCCCGCCGGTTCACGGGCCCCGGGTAGTCATGGCAACGCCCTCCGCGTATACGTATATAATATGTACGAGCATTATACATATATATACGACGGCGGTCGGCGGGCCAAGCCGCTGCAGACTGTAATATATAATACGCTGCCGTCGCACCGCTTTTCGTTGCGCGGAACGCTCCCCCTCCCACACACCCGGAAAAACCCGACGCGCCGATGTTTCTCCCTTTTCGCGGATACTATATGTGTGTGTGTGTGTGTGTGTGTAAGTATACCTATTATATGTATACTGCACATTACCCGTATATATGCGATATACCTATATATATATATATACACACACAATATACGTACATGAGCTGATGCCGGTTTAACGTATGTGCAATGTGTATATACTATATAATATATATATATAGTGTATGTATATGTGTACGAGACGTGACGGCTCGATTGCTCAGTGCTCTATATAAAATATAATATAATATAATATATGCATGTATTATTAAATTTCAACTCAGCTCTTTGATCGGCTGGGCTATATGGTAAGTGGGCGGACCAAGAAGACTCAAAGTCCCGTCTCAAAAATCATTTACCGCGAGTATTTTTATTCCTGCATAAAATAATATATTATAATACAAGCGTTTTTTGTTTAATTTTATCTCGTTACATACCTAATATAATATAAATGCTCGTAAATAATTGCATACCTACAACTTACAAGGATAGTTAGTAGGTACCTACACGCGCGATTACATGCTCGACAAACCGCGTGTATCTATAGTGGATAAATAATATATTTTTAAGCCTCCTCGGGAATAATTTGTTTTATAGTAATATACACCATTTACACTGTTATATAGGTACTTATAAATACTTAGTAAAACTACTAACAATTGATAAAATATTGGTAACGGTGCATGCATTTTGGATTCAAAGCGGTTCAATGGTATTGACCATTGTTGTTTTTTTTTTTTTTTAATCGATAGAGCCGAGCGTCAATAGTTTTAGATATACCTTTATGTCAGCTATTACGTATTCACATATGTTAAATTGTTAGTTGGTAATAACGTCTATGTAGGTTTAAATATATCATCTGGTACATTGTACTCAAATGTGTACCCCTTTTAGAATTTTCCGGAAAAACGAAAAATAATTGTTTTGAAAAGCCTATTTTTTCGCGTTTGTTAATAGCTACGAATCTGATTTTCCTCGACGATTATTAACCGTGTTTGGACAGAAAATATCATAGTGCCGTGTATAATATATTTATAATACCAATGAGTTCAATGTATAATATCTCCATTATGGCTTGCTTCGCAAAATTCGTTATCATTATACATTTTTTCCAGGTGACGGAACGATGTTGTTCTATTCATCAGCCGAACCACTGCTATCACCGTCGAATTCAAGCGGCGCGTTTCGCATAATATGGCATGTATTATATTATAATGTATATGTTCATGATACGGGTAAAGTAGGAAGTTCGGATATTGTTCACAATGTCTGATAAATTCGGCCAATGCGAAAATAATAGTTTTAAAACTCCGCCAATATTTCCTATAACGCCCAAAGTATACTGTGCCAGAATCTTGTGACCGCTGTGGGTAATGTGAATTGAATCAAACTAGAAAAGAGAGCCCAAGGTTTCAAAAGAACAGATATACACGTTGAACAGTGTTGTATAATAATAATTTTACATAGTGAAAATATCGGCCAACTTATCGTTGTAAAAGCAAACTTCATTTAAAATTAAAAATTAATATTTTCAGCTTATAGTTTTTACAGTTTGCGCTGTACACCCAGGGGTGGAGTGGCCCACCGGAATACCGGGAAAAATCCCGGTGGCCTGGAAGCTAATGGCCCGTTTACCTAAAGTATAGATAATAATGTAGAGTAATGAAAATTCAAATATTCGAAATAAACGTCTTCAAATCATCGGAGAAACGAGATGGACCGCAAATCAAACAGCCCTTAACAGAATTTTTGGTACTTATGATAAATTTAACGATGCTTTGTATACTGAGTTGATTATTTGTCTATCTAAAATATCTAATAATGAAGGTTTTAAGCCCGATATTCGATCTAAAGCTAACTGTTTATTGTCATCATTATTGAAGTATGAAAATTTCTACAAATTGATAGCAGTTTATGTGAAGAATTATTACATTTTTCTAGCTCATGGAAATATTTAAAAAAATCAGTAAATGATGAATATAATATGATATATTGTGAAGATAGTGAAAATTCTGATGACAACGAAGATTCAAATTCATATAAAATAAAGCCATGCAGAAGTTGTCAAAATTGTCCTCTTTGTTGTTACAAAGCCTTAATTAAATATAGTTTATTTTCTAACACGTATCCAACTTTGATGTTGGCATATCAATTCTTACTAACATTACCCGTAACACAAGTTGCGTGTGAAAGATCATTTTCAACACTGAAGTATATAAAAAACCGATTAAGATGTACGATGAGCAACGAACACTTAGACAATTTCATGTTAATGGCAATCGAGAAAAAAACACTAGTCGAACTTAACAATGACGAAATAATAAACTCTGTTGGAGAAAAGAATAAATTATTAAACAAATTATTATTATAAGCATTGATTAAGTATGTTATGAGTAATGTTATAAGTTAATGTTATAAGTAAAACAATTATTATAATTATATCTGAAGCTAAAATAGTTTATTCTTTGTAAGTTACTATATTTATTTTAATTTTATTAGAACATATTATAGGTATTAAAACAATTATGATTTATTATTATTTTGGTTTGTGTATTTTTATTTCGGTTTTATAGTTTTATAGTTTTATCTGTAAAATACATGCACTATTGCACTGTTATATTATATTTTAGTACCTACCTATTTTTTGTTTGTCTGCCTATATATATTTACATACAAAATTAGATAAAATACAATTTTTAATCAGGAATTGAAAATTTTGAGTGGCCTTGAGAAAATTAATTTTCCTGGCCTGAATTTTTTTCCCACTCCGCCCCTGTGTACACCACTGTCGTATATTATGGAGATTTTGAAGTTATAACGGCCAATTAAATTTACAGATAAAATCTTTGCCGTCGGTGCAGGCCGCTTTCGCTGACTCCTGCAAAACGTCAATTTCTATAACTACCTAATTTATCAGCAAAAGGTTTATCATCTTTATCCCGAGTAATTGGCTAGATAGTAAAATGTACTGATTATTGTCGCTCAATAATGCTGTTCTCTATTTAATCACATTTTATTTTATTAAATTTAATATTTTAACTATATTATGTTGTCCGCATTTATTTGCAGGTCATTGTGCCTAATGTCTGGATACTGGACAGTATAGACTTTTCGTACCTTGACCGCTAAAATCGGACATTGCGACTTGCGAGTAACATAATATTATACATTATAATATACACACGTAGTAATTACGGATAAAATATTATGTGTTGTCCGCCCAGCCATCGTTCCACTCGCACACCATCACGCAGTCATCGTGTACAAAATAATATTATGTTTGTCCGCCGAGTTTTTATCATAATATGTCACGTCCACCGCAGCGATGTGTTTGCAAATTAATATATATTTATGTGCTACTGCAGAAGTGCACGACTAGAAAATGGACGGTTTTGTTTTTTAGCAGAACATAATATATTATATCACGATGTTTAAAAATCATAAATAAATTATAATATATTTGACTGCGTTTATTGCACGTTTAAAGCTTACGAGTGCATGCTGCAAGTATATTATAATATATTATTACACTCAAAGTGTCTCCTTGTGTTCTTCCATTTTGCCGTGATAGTTAATTGATAAAATTGAAATGTGAACCTTATGTATAGGTAATGAAAATGTATACTATATGGAACGGGAACATATTATCTACTGACTACTATATATAATACTCTCAACTTGGTCGTGCATTTGTTTACATACCGCAATCGAATGTTTATACCCAACTACGGTTGTAAAATATGTTAAATATTATATTTCGTTTCAAGTTTAAAATTAAAAAAACTTATAAATAATACTGTCGATGTTGTTGAGAATTTGAGATATTTATATAATTTGTAACGCCTTCTTATTATAGCTCATTTAAAACATTGATCATTATATTATATTGAGTATCTAAGTATTTAGTCTTTACCATAGTTTCAGTACATATTATACACATTATAGGCTGATAGGCATCGCATATCAAACATTTTGTTGTCGTTTATCGTTATTATATTATTACTATCACTAATTTTGGACGCACTTTAAATTTAGGTGTATTATTATTACACGTGTATAATATACAATGTAACTATGTATTCTATAGGTACTTGTGTTGTTATATCCTGCAGGGTGGTCGTTAACGGGAGGAGTCGAGTACATAAAAATAAATTCGTACTTACATAAAATTGATGGACATTGTATATACGCATTATGATAAATAAAAAGCAATGAGGGGTTTTCAACCCCTAAAAACACCTCCCTGGTTATACCATTGTTTATGACGAAATATTTTGACGACTCAAATGTTAAGTACAATATTATTAACTTTAACCTGACCTAACCTACCTAGAGGTTACCTTTTAAAGTTTGATATAATTACTTTAAATTCAGGTGTCATCATGTCTACAGTAGAGACCTGTTATATATTATTAAACCTTAGTAGTGTATAATTCTCGACATAAATTCAGCAGCGATTTTTTTAATGAATTGGAAATAACAAAAATGCTTTTACTCAGCACACTATCTCCGGATCATTCTTGTTAAACATTCTTTTCGGTCTATGTTTTAAAATACCCAAATAAACTATAAAAATTAAAACATTTTATATTTTCTAATACACCTTTATTTGTTTTTAATATAGGTTTTCTTATTTTTGTTATAAGTTTTTTTCGTGATTAATACTATTAATTGTTTGTCTTTTTTTAAATTAAATTTAATCATTGACGTAGATAAATTTATTTGCATAATATAAAACCCTTACCGTTATTATGTATACAATTTTTTTTTATCAATAACAAATGTACCGCCTCATCAATTATTATTGTAAACAAATTCATTGTTTTCCTTTATTAAAAATAACCATTTTGATGTACCAACTAAACATAATATCAAATCTATAATACGCAGTACATAGAGTTAGCCAGCTGAGTAATCTACAACGGCTACTGAATAATGAGTAGGTTCCGATTATTACCTATTCAATGCTTTAAGTATCCTTCTCAATTTCGAAAAAAAAATATATGAATTTGATAGTAAGATATTATTTATTAAATCATCCTAAGTAATATTTATATGGCTGTTGCAGTAGAAAAAAAACTTTCGGAATTTCCGAGAGCAATAGTCTTATAGCCGGCATTGTATGTATAAAGTATAAGGACGAATTTCAAAATCCCTTCTGGTTAAAAACTAAAAAATCCACGAAAATATTAAATAATCATTTATGAAACATTTTTTAGTAATTTTAATTTTTAATTTTTATCTTTTTAGTTATAACCCTGCACGAGGCTAAAATATCTTGTCTGTCTTTTAGTTTGCAATGATATGATATAATAAAATAATGAAAACACGTAAACTCCATTACAGCACGCAGATAAAAATATTGTTTATAAATTGATATATACTTCCATCTGCACATATATGCAGCTTTCCATTAAAAACCATCATTGCGATTCAAACTATTCTATAATATGTGCGTTATAAATTCAGCCACTTGCGTGCACTTCATAATATATACTTATTATAAGTTTTAAGACGTGTGATATATTATAATGTAGGTAATTCGTCCGATTGAAATTATTGCCATTTGAGATTTTCGTGCGTTGTCCTTTGAACCTTGAAGTGTCATAGACATTCTGGTGTGCCGTATGAATACTTGATATAGGTAGGCGTTAAATAAGGGCATTTGAAGGATTTTTTTTTATACTCTTCTGATATACATAAGTGTAAACTTTGAATCGCATAATTATTATTTGTGTATGCTGTGATTCGCACGAAAAAAAAAACTTGTAGAGTAAAAAAGTTCAATACTATATATAATATTATACAGTATACACACTTTAAAATGTCCTCATTTGTTGTTTAATGTGGAATATCGTTAGAATCCTCAACAAAATAAAAATTAAAACCATCGCTAGTCGTTCCGCTGTATAGTATAGGTTTCGGGTGTACCTCGTAATTGAACAGGTCACTGTAATGAATCTTAAATATTTTAATTTGATAATAATCCATTGCATATGAAGCACGTCAGTCTGCCAGTGTCTATTTCTAAGGATATTTTATAATTTATTTATTTTTATAAAAGTTAATAGCATTACAGTAGGTTAAAATATTTGCCAACATTACCTATATGCCAAAATTACATACCTATATGATAAATAATAATTATTTTAATATTAAATCATATTTTATTTTTATTAACTTGTAAATGAATACCGAATTACTGACGTACCGTAGAAAGCTGTGAGTATGGTTGTGCGGCGTAAATAATTTAAAATTAAACTAAATATTTTGAAAATTTCATTTTGTATAGAAAATAATAATTTGAGTTGAAAATATGGTCACTATACGATTAAAATGTTTTGAATAACAACGAAATAACTCAAGTCATTAGAGGAAATAAGATTATTATTTTATTTTCGTTTAAATATCATATTTCATCAAATTTTGAAACTTCATTTGACAGACATTTCCACATGTCTATGAAAATAATGCGTTTGTATTTTCGGTATTTTTAAACTACTGTAAGAACATTTTATGATAAACCTTATAAATTAAATTGTCTAGAACAAAACCAGTAAAGTATAATATTCCACGAAATACAATAATTCTTAGCGAGTATTGAAATGATGGAACCGTCGTAGAAAAAATTTAACTACCCGTTGGAAATAATTGTATTTTTTTATACATTTAAGGTTTCAGACGTCAAGAATCATACACAACTATACAAATATTTGACATCGCTGTGGTTTAAATAGTATTCCAATGACAATAAATAATAATGTCGCTTGCATATATTATTATAATTTAATATCAGTGACAAACAATAAACTTTCATTACGTTTCCTTAGAAATATGTGTTCAAGGCTCCCAAAAACAGGTGTACGCATAATTTTTCGTTGTATAAATGATCAAATTTTAATATTGTACACGGCATAGTGTATCATCGTATTTGATTATGAGTCCTCAGCTGTTGCGGCACCGGCGAAGGTACATCGGATAAAACGGTATAGATATATATTATATTATGCACGCAGCCGCGTTGATTGTTGTGTGATACCTCCGAGTTGGAGTTTCTTAACATTGCAGTCGCATTGTGGTTGCGGATTTTTCCACCGCTATCACGTCATAATAATATTCTTAACCTGCAAACGTCGGACCACGCCTCGGAACCTCCGAACACGAATCGAATTATGGTAGACCACGTGTACCTACATAATAATATTATTATCTACACGTGTCGTCATGAATTATAACGCAATATAATACAATAATACACAGATACAAATATATAAACAATGTAATTGGACCTTCGACAAATAACTGTTATACTATCAACCCCTAATATATATTTATGTAAAACGTTAGACGATAATATTCTTAATATGGCGCGATCACGCACTTCCTAACGTTCTTAATTTCGTTGTGCGTTATTTGTCGTGTCGGTTTTTATGTGTTCGATGTGAAAAATAAAGACGAAACGTTCACGTTTAATTGCACGATTATATAATTGCGTCATAACAAGCGAATTAAACGACTTCAGCATATAGAATCGGCGTGTAAATTGTCAATTAGGCAAACGCTTGTATGCAGTAGGTAAGAGTACCTCACTTTATGAACATCACAATATATTATGCGCGAACCCTTTCGACAGCCTCGGGGCGCGATCATGACGGAATTATTCAATTATACAGCGCAGAAGATGTGCGGTTTATAATATTGGGCGTTTTGCTGCAGTGACGGCGGTTCTCTTTTGTTTAAAACCCTTTTCTCGAGTTGTTTTACGCGTGACTGCTGACGCACAAAGCACGAAAAACTCTCAAGCAAATTCCACCTCGGCGGCAAAAATACATTTAAGAGCCCCGAAAAGTATACCGTGGGCTATAAAGGCACAAAGCGTATTTCACCGAATATTATAAATTATAATGCACTCGTGGCCGGTGCCATTTACGGTACATAATACATATTATACCAGGGTGACTCTTCAAGCACGATCATCATTTAAAATGATACATTCATTTATTTCATTAGTCTATTTCTTATGATACCCAGATAATTTTTAAAAGTTATAAAATAATTCCAATTTATTATTATTAATTAATTACTAAAGGACGTGTGTAGGAAAACAAAGAGTGCGCTGACATCCTCTTAACAATTTATAATATAAGAGTGGGGTGTATTTGAAAAAAAAAGTTTGTACGGCACAGAACACTCTTTAAATTGCAATAAAGTCATTATTATAAATGTATTTGGGGATGAGCAATGAGCACGCTTGGTGATATAAATATTTATTATTATACAATTTAGCGATACGTTAAAGCCGCATGAATCACCATGTCTGTATAGCCACGTGGGTTGCTACTTACTAGGGCATTTTAATAAAAAGAACGACAACTCGTATTTTAAAAATTACCATGAAATTGAATATGTTATCGGCGAAGAGGTTCCATCGTCTTGTCAATCTGGTGTCATATTTATTCATATTATATTCTCAAAAAATAAATAGTAAATCATTTTTCATCACTGTTGTATGTATTTTGAATCTTATATGTCTTAATTATTATGTATAGATTAATAGTGAAAGTATAATATATAAACATTTTAACAAACTAATAAACCTATAAATTGTATTCGTTGTTGAATAATTTAATAACCATATTTACTATTTAGTTTTGAAGAAGAAAACTTTTTAGTCTTGGGAAATTAATATTATAAATCATTTAATATTAATTATTACAATAATGGTTCTATAATTTAATATTCTATAAACTTTGTTTAAACATTTATAATTTACATACTAATATTTTATACATAAATTAAAATGTTGTAATGTATTAGGTAGATATGTGAACTCACAAGCCCTCACGTGAACTTGTTTGGTGGGGTCTATTATGTTCTTGAAGAAGTAAATAAATAATATCAAACAAGAATTTTCAAGTAGGTACCTACTTAAATCAAGGCTAGTGAAATAGGTTCCGAAACCTTAATCCAAATGAATAAAGTTATCCGTGATGGATTTTTTTTGGAAATTAACAATAGAAACAATGATGTTATACTTTTGTTGACATTTTATTAATATTTCTTTTTAGTCTTGTTGGGCGAATTGCTGTTAAAAACCTTCATTTTTCAGCGAATTAATTTTTTTAATGATATTTACGATTTTTTCAAAAACTAGATATAATATGCTGGTAAAATTACAAGAATGTGTACAATATCTAATAAGTATATCCATGGATATGCATAGATAAAAGTGGTACTGCAGAATAAAACTTAAAAAGTTTTTACAACTTATAAAAGAAACACATTTAAACTAATAGTTATTATTTGCTATACACTATAATAGTATATGGGTAAAAAAAAGAAAAGTTTTATAAATAACAGTTTACAAACACGTCACTGGACGTCTGCAAATATCTGAAAAAAAATATAGTAGGTAATATATTTATATACATTATAATTGCAATCAACTTAAAAGTTATGAAGTATAATACACAACTATAACGCAGGCGTAGCAAAAAAAAAAAAAACGTCATTGAGAGTAGAATATTGGTAGATGGGTGTATGCCACGCCGACCCCTCAATAAACTGTCACTGCGTTATTTTTTTCGGGTTTTTCCTTTTGCCCGGGTTGAACTTATCAGCTTGCTAAGCTTTTTGTGGTGGCCACCCCTGCTGCATTATATGTACACAGAGGCATTGGCTTGGATAAATAACGATCCATTAGCTATGTATACATTTTGTGAGAGTTATCATATCAGTTTGCGGCGAAGTTGTTTCAGCTAAATGTATATAGGGACGGGGATTATTAGGAATTTTATTGGGGTCAGATAGTGGATAATAACGAATATTTAATATAACAACTTCAGCTGAATACATGCAAGTTGCTGATAACGAAAAACTTCCACTTGAATTACCTCTATAAAACATAATCATCATTTCGTTTTTGTCAATATATATAGTATGTATGTATGTATGTATGTATAAAATATAAAACAGCGGTTCTTAGGCTTTTGAAGTACGTGGAATCTTGATGTAAGATACTTTTTCTAACCGCGTGGGCCTAACCTTTTTTTTATTATTGCGACATTTTTACAAGAAATCTCATCCTCGAGTTATAACGAAACCTAACCGATCAGCTTGTTCGAAAAATAGACCTATAAACCAAGTTATATTAATAGTAACTATAGTTTATAGGTCTGAGGGCCGGGAACCACCAATAGCGCCGCATACCTCCGATTGAGCGGACCATTGAACCGTTGATTATTTATTTATTTATCGTATAATCGACGAACTGATTATATTTCTTGCGTGTAAAAAATAAATTGTCAATCATTGTGTTACACTTATACGAACCTCTTCGTATATTCCATTGTCTCCGCTGCACTAGATAATAAAATAGTATTTAATAACTCTGCATAAATATATTTTGTACTTAAAACATGTACTAAACAACTGAACGAGTGTTACTGAATCGCTTTACAGCTAACCACGTGATGTCAGGTATTTTTTAGCCTGTAGCTTTATACAATATACAATATACAATATACAATAGACCAGGCACGGATTGGGCCGGCGGGACACCGGGAGTGTTCCCGGTGGGCCGGTTCTCCTGTAGAGTGCCTTTTTTTCTTCAGAATAACAGATTTTAATTATTAATTTAAACCATACTGTGTAGACTGTATTTTTATCATATTTTATTAATATTGCTTGATTTTATCAATTGTAACTTGTAAACACGGGAACAGTTTGATCCACAGCTATATTATTTTCATAAAGGGCCGACATAGGTACTGCAGATTTCCCGGGCCGAATTTATATCCCAATCCGTCCCTGCAATAGACATTATACATATATATTATACTGTATCTAAACAATGTAAAATAGAAGCGAATTTATCATCTCGTGAGCGGTATGTTGATTGTTGAATAATATAGCTCAGATGCATGACATATAATATATATATTATATTATATATATATGCACACAAGAGTTTTGGCTTTTTGATTTATGTCGGGATACGCGTGCATATTATAAATTCTTAATAAAGAACGTGACACCCCTGGGTATGAAACTATAAACTTCAGTAGGTTAGGTACTTTTGTGCCATAGGTAGTAGATTACCTACGTATTATCATCGTGAAATCTCAAAGGGTGGCAGTTTACTGCTTCTCAGATTCAATATATGTTGTTGGTATCAAAGTGGCTTTTGTTTTGGGAATGGTGGAAATTGCGACGGTATTAGTGAACCGTACAGAGAAGCTTTAGTAAACATTATACCCCCAACACTTTTATCATCGAGATAGAAAATTAGCAACTGATATAATATATATAGTGCGGACGAACTCCTGCAGTAACGGAAAACTCATGATATTTAAATCGTATAAAGTAAAGTCAACGCGTTTTGAGTCTAAAAATAAATCAATTTTCATGGACGATAAAGAAAAACTCGTTTTATTTATTTTGATGTACGGAGAGCTACTCGTAAAATGTAGAAAACTCGGTGCTTGTACATTTTATAGCATTTATATATATTGTATATTATAATATTATGTACATGCATATTGTGTAGTCGTTTTATGTAACATCGCGCGCGTGTTCGCTTTATCTCGCCTGTATACTACTCATCATGTACAATACAATATGACGTCCCGAGGAAATCCGGCCGAGTCCGTACGCATTAAGATCTCCGTCCACCCGTTCCCGCCCCGTCGGCGCTGCAGCGATTATTGGCCCTCGGTCGTGTTCACGCAACGGCAGCAGAAACGGCGCGGCGGCCGTGTGACGGATTCATCCCTAACGCGGTCGGAAAATTCAAGCTCGGGCGCGCGCGCGCTCACTCACCCTCTTGGCGATACGAGGACCCTGCCACGTGTATGTACATCATATGTGTGTGTCGTGCACGGTGCACACACATAATATACTCGACCGAAATAACAGTATATTATATTTATGTGTTAGCGTGTGTGTGTGTGTGTGTCTGTGTGTGCAAACAATGGACAAGCCAAGATCAATATATATATTTATATTTATATATATAATGTATAATATTATTATTATTATTATTATATTCCTCGGACGGAACTCGATGACGCGAAACCGGAACACGCGGTTATTGTTATTGTACTAGAGGTGCTACACCCCCTTCCGGCGTGGCTGCCGGCCATACCAATAACGATCGACTTTTTACATTATATAATTATATTATATTATCTGCAGTGGCGTGTGCAGAAAAAATTGTTTACGCTTTTTTTACTTTTTACTCGTCGCACGAGCATAATATAATAATGTTACACGCGCGGCGAGGAACGTTCGTATACCTATACATATATTATTGTTAATACTTAATGTAGTAAAAAAATATATATATTTAAATTCCCAACCATAACAGAATAATATATTAATATATCTTTATTACAAAATGTATGTAGACGAATTATTTTATTTGTTCCTTCGGACACGCGATTCCTTTAGGTAATATAATATAGTCTTATAGGCCCATAAAAGCTATCTACAACACCAAGTCACAAAAATCCTTCTTATTAGCCCGTCTGGCCGTGGCGCCCTCCTCCCGGCCGTCATATATACCCATTATAATGCTCACTTTACTCCAAGATTTTACAATTATAGGTGCCTATACATAATATCATATATTATAGTATTATATATCATTATACTTGGGAACATCTCGATTTTATGTATTATTTTTGTTTGGATGGGGGTAGATACGCATCGCCTACCTAGTTACTCCTATGATTATTTGATTAGGTACCTACATATTTTATTAAACCAACGTGATTCTGCCACTTCTGCACTGTGGCCCAAGTCGTACTTGCTCCTAACCTAACCTATAATTTGGGGGAGTCTAAAATTTGACTAAACAAAATGACCCGTAGGGGCATCGCTCCAGCACAACCAAATATATTATCAATTAAGAACTATTTATTAGATATTAAAAAATAATATTCGCGAATAATTGATAAGTTACAATGTTATCATAAATGTCTGTTTCAATTTCACTCATTGAAAATCCATATGATTGTGTACCTGTATTATTCAAAACTTGTACAAATCAAGCAACTATTACAAATTCTTAAAATAGATATTTTGTTCCGTTTTGATATCTTGTTCTATGATGTAAAATAAGTATAAAGTACTCAATACTCTGTGGATAATATATTCAATATTTTTTGTAAGGGGATCTTAAATATTTTTTGAGGGCTGAGTAGTGTGCAGTGAGCATATCCCATCACTCCTCAATGTATACGAAATATTTTAATAATAGAATTCTTTACTCGCGCTAGTGAACGTATTTCGCTTAAATGGAGTTCATTATAATATTATAATACCCAACCAAAGATATACAATAATTATACATCTATTTATATATACTATAACTACTTACTATATATATATATATATATATATATAAGTAAATGTATATTATTTACTGTTGTAAAAACGTCTCTCGTTCTGCGTATTAGTGGGTATAAAACACGACGTTTCCTTTGATTATTATTCGAGAATTTTTTAAGAAAATGTAAATAATTGTGATGGAAGGTCGGAAGGATATTTAAATAAATTAGCTGAACACTGCAGCTCCATCACGTTGTAAGTTGTAATTATACCTATATTATATAGATATTGTCATATTTATATATATATATATAACTAACTTAGTAATCAACTAATATGGTTAGTGGTGGTTATAGGTTTCACAGTGTTAAAAACCTAAGAGCGATTGATTTTCTTAGACGAAACTAGTAAGTACTTACTATTATAAAAATATTGTTATTTTAGTTATTTCATTTTCAATTTATAAGTTTGAAACTTTGAAAGGTTATACAGATTTTATACAATGTATAATATACGAGTATTATTGTAGCCTTGTAGGTATATCTTAGAATTTTAAATAAATCGTTTAAGAACAAATTATAATATTATTCATATTTTTTTTAAATTTATACATTTGGCGCAAATGGAATCCTCAAATAATTATAATTAACAGAGATAATTTCTATTGTCTTGAATGAAATGATTATTATATTATTTAAAATTAAAAAATATAATTTTAAAATAGTACCTAAATAAAAAAAATATTAATATTTTAATAGTAATAATAATCTGTATTATTGTTGTTATATGCGATTTTTAGGCAATTTGAAATGACTATGATATAAAATATTTAGACATACCTAATGTCTTAAATTGTTGATTTGGATTAGATAAATTTAAGTACTTACAAATATAATTTGAATCATTTCATCTTCCGTCATATGATTGATTCTATGATGATTGATTTTTAAGATAACACCCGGGAATAGTATATATTTACACAATGAAACATTGTGTATTTGTGTAGCTTAAGTGTGCATTAATTAAATAAATAAAATATCAAGGTATACAAACAAGTATATACTAACGTCTAACACTAACATAAAGTCTAATTAAGGTTCAAAATAATTTTATTCGATTTTTATGTTTTCAATGTCATGTTTATAGAGCTCCTCATTCTGCCTATGACTACAATCGGCTTCTTTCGTATGCTAAATCTAAGTCAGCATTAAATATATCTAAAATTAATATACTTGCATAAAATATTAAACAATATCGTTGATTGTCCGGAAATTCTTCAAGGCATAAATTTTAAAATTAGTTCAACAAATTGCCTCAATAAAAACCCATTTTATGTAAAAAAACGATACCACAAATTATATGTTAAATTCACCAGTGAACTTATGAATGACTAGTCACTAGTGAAAATACTTTACAAAATATTGATTTTTTTTTATAGTTCATTAAGTGTTTTGATGATACAGGTTTCAGAAAGTGTATAATAAATATTAATATGTATAAGTACCTAATTTTGTTTTATTCATCTGGACTCGTGTAAATATGTACATTTTTTTTTTTATTATCCATAATCTTTTTTTTAGTGTTGTTTTTACTATCTATTTATTACCTATACTGTACAGTGTACACTAATGCACTATTATGCTGTATTATGTGTAATTTTAATATTAATTATTCCATAATAAAGAACTATTTATCATATCAAATATTACTATTCTCAATACTTTATTATCTAACATTAAATTTAATTTAAAACGCCTTTACTCGAAAATATTATTGTTTAATTTTCATTTCTAATTACCGTGAACTTAACACACTAACTTTCCAAACCTTCAGCTAAGTTGTAATAGTATGGCAAAAATATCTATATATTGGTCTTACGGTAGTATTATTTCCTACCTACTTAGTTTTGTTAACTGTACTAACTTACATAATGTTTTACTATTCTAATTCGTAGTAGTTATGTATTCCCCATAAAATGATAAGTAAATAACTAACTAACAAAATAATAGTCAGTTTCGTTAGAAAACTAAAAATACATATATTAATAATTACAATAACATGGATAAGAATACAAGTTTTTTTTTAATGTTCTTTGGTTTTAAATTAAAATGTTCTTGGTTTTTAGTTGTTAAATTTCAAAATATTTTATCCTCTGAATAGTGTAATATATTATATTTAAGGGTATTATAGGTATATGGTATATGTTAATAATTTATTTTTTAGATGGCTGGTTTTTTATGAATACTAGTATTTTGCAATTTTTGGTCGAAGTAAAGGGTTAGGTTTATCGCTTGTTGAAAATTTGTGAACATAATGGACAAAACCACGTGCAGCTTGGAAAATGGCAATGGATTAACGCGAAATGACGTATACATACTATAGGTGCTGTACATAATACACGTAATAATATAATAGGTCGCATTGCGCAGACTATTTGCCTTTAAACTCTGTTCTCAGAAACCACTTGCAAATAATATGACGTATTGTATGTACGTGTTCGCACTCGCGGGGTATAGTCTCGGGCCGGTGGTGTTACACAAGTCATTGCCAAATTTCGTCTAGGCCTCGTCGACTGCAGTAGCTGTAGTCACTGCGAGTGGTGCGCCGAGCCACGAACGAGCATTATTGTGCATTATGAAACGCCGATTTAAATTTTTTTCTTTCCGTTTTCCCCCCACACGTCTGGGCCATTATTACGATTAAATAATAATAATAATACAAACACAATAGTGTCTGAGGTGGTATCGCACAATGGATCCGGTCCAGAGGCCGGAGGGGGGCAACGAATCCGGGGCGCGTTCCGGGGGTCTTTGACGTGTCCGTTTCTCCTCTTCCTTCCGAAGACGCAGGAAGAACTGGTCTTAACGGTTTTTTCGCCTTTTGTGTTCCGCGAGCACGGGGGACTCGCGTTCAACCCTCCGTCTACAAATCCGTCCCGGCGACGTGTCGGCATTTCCCCCGGGTGAAATATCGTGAGAAGCGCGTACCTATACGCGTATACTGCAAGGGGGCGCCCTTTCCGTTTTTTCCCAAGGGCGAGTTCCGGGAAAAAAAAAAACATAATGAACCATATATACATAGACGCAAAGGACATGTGGCGAAATTGGGTCTTGTAACCGTCGTTTGAATTTCGAAAAAAAACGTGCGCGGCAACGGTCCGACTTGTGCATAAATATTTAATAAAATGTTATTATATATTATTATACTGCTGCAGTAATATATGTATATAATATATACAAAACATCTGCATTTGCGTAGTACTGTACGTGCCGTTTTGTCCGAAACGACTCGAAACTATTGCGCGCATCTTATATGTATACGAACAATAACACTTTATAGTTTATACTATATAATGATATGTACCTCCATGGCTTCGTGTGTACAAATGTACACAATATATTGTGTGTTTATTTCCAAACTTGTTTTTTTGCTGTACAAATCAGAAAATACATTATATATAACGTGCTCAAAAGTTTTATGTTTATGATATATTATATGCGATTGATTGGAAATCTGATTTCTCATAAAATAAAATTACTTTGTACAAATCGAGATACGATTAAATATACCTCCGAAACTTACAAATTGTGAGAAAATATTTCGCTAAAAGTCGTTTTAAAAACTTTAAGTCAACACGCTCACTTATGTAACTTCGCCGACAAGCAATTCTCACGAGACTCGCTGGCCATGCGCGTGTGCAGACATTATCGGCAGGGTATAGACTATAGACTATACGGAGCCATAGATTATTTAAGTATTCGCGTTTAAACTTATACAATTAGACAGTACTGTTCCAAAAACTAATCAGAACGGACTTACGGGGTACCATTTTTTTTTGACCACTTCTAATCTTATTATTAAACGCACATAGGTATTAACTACATAATATAATCACATTGTCACTGCAAAATATCATCATTATAATCTCATTTATAAATGTACGATTATTATTTATTAATATTATGTGAGACTACAACTATAACTATATGTATAGTATTTTAGTAGTGATTATTGTCACACGGCCATACCAACGATAAATATAATAATATATTTGTTCGAAATCAAACATTATAACAATAATATAGTATAATATTTAATATGCATACGTGATATACATTATATATTATTACACATCATCAACCTTTATGACAAATGTATTATACGTATTAGCGCCGGAAAATTCTATTACTATTTTCCCTTGCAATCGTGTACAGCTAAAAAAAAATTCTCCGAGTAATCCACAGCCACCCTGAATATCCAGTGCTATAATATACGCTGCAAGGGTTGAGTAAATACTGCAATTTTCTCTAAAATTTAAAATTTCAACGTTGTCGAATCGTAATATTATGAATATCTGTTAATTATCTAAAAATCATGATTATTGTTCCAAAATATAAGATCGTGCTCATCATTTAATATTAACTATACCGGCGCATTCGAATTGCGTCCCTAAATGATATTTTGTACGAATCGCGTCCACGGGTTTTTCATATGGACCGAGTTCTCAGACTCGTTGATGCGTACCAGTGTACAACCAACGCATGTGAATCGTTTCACTCAAAATTAAATGGGATGTTTTGTTCGGCGTATCCTAACATTTTCCAATTTGTTGAAGTTATGAAAAATGTTCAAAATGACATAATATTAAAATACGAAGTTCAAATTAGGAAACAAACGAAGAGAGGATGTAGAAAAAGAAGAATTTATTAAAAAAAACTATGACTGAGTTTTAAAACAAAAATATAACACGTCTTGACTTTGTTCAAAAATTGCAAACAAAAATTTACATTACATTATAAAACAATAAATAATTTTTAATTTTTAACCACACCATTTATACAAATGGCAGTCTTTAGTCTGTAAAAGCGGGAAGGAAAATGTGTATTATCAACCAATTAATCCATTATTAACCGGGACACAACTCGTACATGTCGCGAGAAAATCGCGGACTCAACTGTATGTGTTGTGCAAAAACCAGGGACGCAACTCGGTTATCACGATTTTTATTTTCGTATTTTGGGACGCAATTCGTATGCTGCCAACTATTCATTTATACTGCAGTATGTAAATTATTTGTAAAAGTAATAGAATATTACAAAGATCAGTAAGCGCTACCAGACATTGTGAAAGGGAGGCGGTGTTGTTAAAGAACTTAATTACAAAGATGAACTTGAAGTTTGAACACGTATTATTAGTATAATTTCCATTTTTTTAACCAATAAAAGCTTATAGTTTATGGGGAGTGTCGCATATCCTCCGAATTCTACTTGGTCTCTCCACTACAGTAATTATATGCCACATTAATATATAATACATAAAAATATAATTAGATACTTTATATAGGCGTTTAACTTCAGAGGTTGGACTACGGAAATACCATTATTAATATAAATATATAATATATATATTATTCCGTTAAATGCAATTAACTATAAATGAATCAACGGTTTTGTTATAAGAATAATATAAAATTGAATTGCTGGCCAACGAGCGCAAAAATAATTGTATATGCCTTATAGGTATACAGTATAGGTACTAATATAACTAATTAACTTACATTTATGAAAAAGATGTGTATTTTAATATTATTAAGTAGACTGAGATAAACGAAAAAATGATAATCACTTAAATAGTATGTTTATTGTATACAGATGTATCTCAATTAAGTGCTTATAATGCAATTAAATGTATAAACGATAAACGAATAGTTTAATATTTTATATACCATGTACGAAACGCAGTACGTATGTATTTATTCAATTGGCCTTATTAAATTATGTATAATTTGAATCAAAAAAGTTATATGAGAAAAAATGCAATTTTATAAAAACTTTAAAATATTCTTATTTTTTATTTTTCAATTAAATTAATGATATTTTTTAACGTTTAAAAAATAAATACTGTTTTAAAACTATACAACTTTAAACTTTAAAGCATATAACAATAAATAAAAACAGAAAACTGTTTTAAAATTTTTTTTTTTTATAGATATTTAAGGACTTAGGGGCGGTGGCAATGATGAAAGATATAAAAGAGATTGTACTTATTTGTTGGATCGTTGGGTTTTATTATGGTATTTAATCGTTTTTATTTGCAATGAAGTACCAATTGAGGAAATAATAACAAAAGACTGCAATTTGAAGAACATTCCGAAGTGTGACCTAAACCCTTTTGGGAGAGTTTTTACTGTTAAGTTGGATTCTCAAAAATATCAACACTGCGAGGTACTTGCCTACATAATTTATCGATTATAGATAACTTATCTAAGATAAGTATACACCGCGAATAGTGCAAGTATATTGCAAGTTACTGCGGCGGGGACATTTACAGCCATAAGGCCATACTAGGCCAGATTACTATTTACTACATGTCTCTACCCATTTAAGACGGATCGTATATTATAATTAATGAAGTTATAAGCTAGGGCACGTGTATAACTATACATGTATACGGTATACCTACCAAAATAACTGGCGCTTCACTTTAATAATATATTGAAAATAAACAAAATAATTTCGAGGTATTATGTAGGTACAGCCATCAAATGGACAGAAATCGACAGATATATATTATACTACCTTCATGACTACACAATACGATATTATATTTATTTTGGCTAAAGATGTGATGAGAAGGAGATGAGGAGGAAGAAAGGGCGGGAGACTCGTTGAAACTGTTTTCGTGAAAGGAGATCTTACGAGATATTTCGTTCGTACTTGTACTTTGATATCAGTCGCCTGTATTTTTTTCACGTTTAAATTAATTTTAGTACAATATATGTTATATACTATAGCCTATAGGTGTACGATACTATAATTCTGTGCCATTTGCAGGAATGCACACTCGAAAAGAAAACGATTCTTTTACAGACTCAAATATCAGTATACTACCATACCATTAAATACCAGAGCATCGGTATTAGTTGCTTATTATTGATGTAAGAATATTATTATTATGATCGTCGACGTCGCATCTCCCGGATGGATTTCACCGAATTCCCACGAGAGGTAGGGCGGTACCTCGCGTATACACATCGCGGTCGTCTGCACTGCAGAATGAACGGGCTTGCGCACACTGCTACAGACAGTCTTCAGAGGGTGTACCGCGTGCATTGTACGCGATACTTGCGTGAAGGCACACGAAATGTTTATAGGACCAATAAATATTGTTCTAATATTTTCTAGCGGCGAGACGAATGCAATAAATGAGTGCCCCCCCCTCCCCCCCACAACAAGGCCCAAAACGTCACGTGTTGTTCCGTTGAGTAAACGGGGCCGATACGGCGTGCAGGTGCGGCGACAAATCCTGCAGGCGTATGCCCTCGTTACCACGTGTTTATAGGTACTTAAAAAACAACAACATCGACGTCAACAACAACAACAACAGCAGCAGCAGCAGCGAATTCGATGCTTGCCTATAATGATTTTGCCACCCGGAAGAAAGCGCACGATAATAATAATAACAATAATAATGATAATAATAACACATAGTGTAGGTATACAGAAACGGCGAGACGCGCGGAAGACGGATTGCCGTGGAAGGCGCGCAGACAACCGGATGGCGGCTGTGGAGGTAAAGGGAGGGTTTGTGTGTGAGGGGCGGGAGCCGGCAGGGATAGCGGTATGGCGGTTGCTAGGCGATCGCCGTCGAGCCGGTCAAAGCTAATTGAAAAGTCGTCGTGCAGACTGCAACGCGACGCTCCGCAAACACGCGCGAGTTTTGCGCAAGTTTCACTCGCGCTTGTGTTTAGCACCCGCGCGGCCTGGCGCGAGTGTTCGTTCGGCCCGGCGGCGGCGACGACCAGAGGGCGAAGCAGATCGATGGTGCAGCCACACGCGCGCGCGGCGGCGGCGGAAAAGCCCCGACACCGGCGGTCTGGGTCGTACGGGTACAACGACCTCTCTCGCCACATTATTTCCCCGGTACCACCGCCGTACAAACGAATGTATAAAGTAGCGAGGGCGCGCGCTCGCGCAAACGTTACCGCCGCCGTACTCTCGGGGTGCGGGACCGGATCGCCACCGCCGAGGATCCCGGGAACCCGAGAGCGCAGCCCGGCTAAAGTTGTTAAACGATATTCCCGGATTCGGGCGCGCGCGTGTCTCGACGTGTATATACATAACATTATGTACACACACACATATATATATATATATATAGTATATAGTATATACAGTATACACGTTGCAGTACGTGGGCCGACCAAAGTTTTCGTTTTTATTCTCTTCCCCGTCATCTCGCCAATAATAATAATAATAATAATAATATCGTGCTTATATTATATTACACATTTGTTTAGTCTCTTTGCCTTTGCCCTCGACGACGAAATTAAAAAAATAATCAAATATGAGTTCAAAAAAACTGTTGTTGTCTGTCAATAACACGCTGTATTGTATATTATTATATTCGTAAACATAATATATTATGTATTTACAACTGACATAATTCAAACAATTTGTTTTCAGTCGGAATCCGGTAAAAACTTGAATATAACGTTAATTTGTCCATATATTCATAAATAAAGGACTCGACTAGTTTAAAGACCGGTAAAATGATAAACTATTGAATAAGTAGTTGTTTAAAACGTTTCACAGAGATAGAAGGGCGTATAGTTATTATTTGTGAACTCCTCCTCCTACTTCCTTTTTTTTTACTATAAAAATGTAAGATATAAAAATATATTTAAATATCAAATACATTTGGATAAGATAATGAAGTTTGAAATCGGCCAATAAAACTAATAACATAACAATATGTCTTATGATCATTATACAGTATAGTAGTGTAGTAGGTTTACACTATACAGTATATACAGTATATAGGTAGTATACAGTATAATATATAAACGATATGTGTTTCAAATTCTAAGAATATCAAGTTATAGAAATATCTCATTCGTTTTTAAAGTGGAAATCATCACATACAGCGACGTATCATATTGAAGGGGAATTTTACAAGCATTGTAATTTAGATCATTTTTCCAATTTTCCTGGTGTTGAAGTTTTTTTTTGATATTTGAAAATTGAGAATTTATATAACACTTCTAGTTTTGATGAAACATTTTTCCAATGTAATTTAAACCACTGCGTTATATTTCATTAACAGACAAAAAACCCGGGAAGGACACTCTATGTATACATATAGGTGTCCGATGTACCTCGTCATTGACTTAGGACACTGAAATAGGTTTATCAAATTCGATTCAATGATTAAGTATTGTACCTAATACGATGGAAAACAATTTTGAGCGGAGGTAGACTGTTAGCCTATATTTGTAAGGATATTTTATTGCATATTTACATTGCTGTATGTCATTTGTTTATTTATTAGTAATATATAAAGCCGGTTGAAATAATTTTTGACAAAAACAAATCACATATATTATAATATTATTTTATTCAACAAATTATACTAGCTGTAATTAACTTATAAGTCATTAGTCAATACCGACAAACCGTAGAAAGGTATGAATCGGTTCATAGCATAAGTAACTTAAAAAATAAATCTAAATATTTTTAATATTTCATTGAGTATAGTAAATAATAGAAATATTTTTACTAATCCAAAAGGTGTTAAAAAAAACATCTCACGTAAAACCAATACATTCATCGCTGCGTTAAAAATCAAATTTTAATTCAAAATTGATCTTGTCTTAATAAGAACATTAATGAAATTCTAGACGTTTTGGTACAATGGTTGAGTTCCTTAGTTTTAATGTGAATACCTTAAATAATAATAATATATTAGGTTCAATATTATATATAGTTACTATCGATGTATTCAAGAAAAATATTAAAAAATAAAACCTTTTCTTAAAATGAATGTGTTATTGAATAATACATTTTTTTACCTTGTATTAATGAATCCTTAGCGCTATAATACTTATAAGCTATAAGAAGTTATATCAATTTGCACTTCGTAAATTAACCATGTACGCCAATTGTACTAGCCACATGTACGCCGGACTACTGCGATGAGACTTTTTCAAACATTTTAATATAATATGGCGAATCAGTGGCAAGCCAAAGATAGGTATAAATGATGTCTAGACGACAAGTTTGAAAGTGAAAACAGTTTATCTAGCTATTTAATTTACTACTTACTGAATTTGTTAGTAGAACCATTTACCGTGGGCACAGATATAAATAATTAGCTAAATTACTAACTCATGATAATAAGGTTAAGTCGTTAAGTCAATATCCAAAAGTTTTGTGTGAATTATATATGAAATAGCATTCTGACCATTCTACGCAATTGCTTATTATAAGAAAAAAATATTCATATACAAGGTGTAACAGAACGGCCAGACAAATAAATTAACTTTAGTTTTAACCAATATTTAATTTTTTTTTATATATTTATAATAAATTTATAGACGCTTGCAATGCAAGTACTGTATGTAATATAAAAAAAAAAACAATTTTATTAAAATATAGTTTTTGGAAAATTTTACCAGCCAATTAGTAAATCTAATATTTAGAAAAATGTCGATGGTATGAACTTTAGTCAAGTAGTTTATTTTTTGCAAATTTTTAAAATATCAATGTTTTTTTTGGAACAAATTAATTTGAAATGTAATAAGTTTTTTCAAGGTATTGTTATTAGGAATTTTCATAATTAAATCTTAAATTATTTATTATTCATATAATTATCATACATTTTTTCATGCGTTTAAATTAGCATACATTTTTCATTTATCATTTTTCTTTTTGTCGGGTCTTTCTGTATTAAACCCTTTATATTAATTTATATTTTTGTTTTGTTTTTGATAATACGAGTACCTCCATCTTACCTGCCTACTCTAATTCCTGCAAAGATGACGTCAAACGACGGTTTCATTCATTCCAATAGTATAAGCATACAGCAGTTGGCAATCTATTTTATTATCTGTATCTGTGACTGTGGATGGTGCCAGTGGTGGGGTGTTATATTGAATTGAACTTGGCATCAAAAACATTTTAACCTCGGTACACCACTGTGATACGAATAACTGTAATTACCGATTATTAGTGTTGTCAAATTTGATTTGAACACAACATGATGTACTAATCAATATAATATAAAAATTGATAGCGGCAAGGATAAATAAATACAATTTGCTTGTTTGATTTTTTATTTTTTACAACCTTTTTTGTTGTACGTTTTAATACACTTAAAACAATTCACGTCTCACGACAATTAAATTGTAGGTATAATGTGTAAATATATATTATATAGAAAAAAAAGACAAAATCGATAAAATAAATTACATGAAAGGAAGTGTAGGTGATTTTTTAGTCATTTTCTAAAGTAGAACTATATCAGCTTAGTAGATTAAAAATAATTCTGATTAAGATTCATTGATTGTATTAGGTACCATCTATAAATAGGTAATCATTGTATTGTAATATTGTGAGCCAAATTGGATCTCAACAACAGTGGCGCAATTTCTATGGAAAATCTGGAGGAGCCGAAGCCCCATTATTGTCTATTTTGAAACAATTTTTTTTTTTCATTTGACATGGTATGATTTAGCTAATACAACATAATGTTCACTGTAATAACTAAATATTACGACGTGGTTTATAAAAAAAAATTTATTTTCATTTTGAGATGTTTGTTGTTTTGTTTTACGGTTGTAAATATTATTATTTCTTGTTAATTTGGTTTTATAGAGAATTTACGATATTTCATTTTAAATTTTTAGATTTTAAATAATGTCCATATTATCTAAACATCATTAAGTATTAATATAATATGTATTTTACATTTTTAATATAATAGTAATAAGTAGGTAATAACTAGCAATTTTGACAATTTTGTCAATACTAAAAATCTTTAAACTTGGATAAAAGCTACCAACCAATTTATTTTTATGAATATGTAATTATTTTATACGATATATTAATAAATGAGCATCCTGTTACAAGAAAATTGATTATTAAAAAAATATATATAGCGCTTTTTCAGCGTCCAGCTATAATAATTTTATTATGCCATCGATCTTCTTATCAGACTTCTATTAAAGCGGCCTTATAATTTTGAATTCTATACAAAATTTCAGATGAACAATATAAGTGATTTTAAGTAGGTACCTATGTAGTTACTTATTATTACACCATACCTTACGGCTTACACCTATCAAAGTACTTTTGTACCTATACGGCTATACCTAGTGTATGAAGGATTCATATTTGAAAAATATTTTCCTTTTAATTGCGTTCTGTGAAAAAAATGGTCTTAATAATGGTTGTGAGTACTAAGTAGAAAAAGGAAAGATTGCCTAAGTTTGCTTCGGGTCCCAAAATATCCACCAGTTTAAAACTTTGAAATTTAATTATAATAATTGTTATTACATAATAATGTTTTCATTTCAAACTTTTTAAAAATATAAAAATGTGTACCTCTTTTAAAAGAAATCTGAGTGATTTATACAATTTAATTTGAGTTATTTAGGAAACCGACAGTCGATAACCATTTAGATTAAAGATTAAAGTTGATTTTTTACAGTATCTATATGACTATATATATATATATAATATTTGTATTTCGGTCCACTCACGAGTCATGAATAACATAAAGCCATCGAGTTTGTCATTGATATGGTGCTAGGGAGCTCGGGGCTAAACTTTCTCGTATACATATAAAATTAACTTCCCAGGTAACTTTTTTTTTGAAATCAAAACTTAATCCCATTAATTATGAAATTATTTTGTTCACTTAACGTACTCTCCATGATTTTGCACTCGATATAAATTATGTGTATACGCGAAGTATTGGGCACAATAATTGTGGTAATTTTAAACGAATATAATACAGAATAATATACTCCATATCGAGCCGTTGACAAAATATGTACCTTATCGTTGCGTATCGCAAGCCGTGCGAGGTTCAACGGACTCAATTCAAACATATTATTATTATCATATTATTCAGATAATAAACTGGACTCTGCAATTCAAACACCTAAGAGCAGCTATTGGACTCAATGCAATGTTATCCAAAAGGATATATAAGGCATTGTTTGAGTAAATAATAAAGTTTATAAAAATATAAGGCTTGGATCACTCAGATCAGTCATAAATGATTTAAAAAATAAACAACTTATCTACTTGAATTTTTTTCTAAAAATATTTTTAAGGGAATCTTGCAGCGTTTTTATCTTACATTAAAGGATGTGTAGAAACAATTTTTACGTTTTATTTCTGCACGGCATGTGAAACCAAAAAATGTCCACCTGTTATAATTATTTGGCTAAATACCAGTTTAATATACTGCTAATAATTATTATTTTTTAATTATTAGTACACTATTATTACTACACAACTACTGTCTATACTACTACGTACAAGTTTCCACCACCACCAACACCACCACCACTACCAGTATAACTACATGAAATACTTTAAAATGCTCACAGTCGACGGTATAAGGACACTGCGCATCGGTATTATAATATAGTCTGAGTACAGTTTATGTACGGCGGCAGTTACGCACGTGTACATGCGTAAAAAAGTGTCCGATAGCCCTGAGGATAGACTTCCGGTGTTCATTCAGAAGATATAATATATAACGACGTCGCCGCCTCGTCGTTCAAGGCACAGTATAAATTATACTATACGTTCACCAGTCCAACTGGATAATTGGACTATATTCATTAAGGGGCGTACTCCTGGCGCTAGCCACACACCGCACACCGTGATATATACGTGTTATGATGATTTTAACGTAGGCGGCATATCTGTCTATATGTTTATATATCGTGAGTCGTGACCGTGCGTCCGTGCGTACGCGGTACGTATAGGTTTATAATATGTACTGTATCCAAGTATCTTGGTATAATCAATAGAACACATTTTGAACGAGCTAGACGCGACTATATACGGCCACGAAAGGTGTCCGTCCGTAATCAGTATAATATATATATATAACAGGTGGTCGTGCCACGTGGTACAGTCCACACGGGGAGGGGGGGCTGCGCACAAATATAGATTATAATATAATATAATGTATATATGTACTTTGGAGATACCGTATAACACATAATACTACTATTATATATTTTTATCATAGCGATATCAACCGGTGTAAATATTATAAATTATCGTCGTATTTATACAGTTGAATTGAACCGATGAGTAAATAGGTAATATAATATAAGTATAGGAATACTACGCAGCTATATACAAATTGTATACTTAGACCCCTTGATCCGTGTGAGATCTGTAATTCTACCACTGTCAAATGTGATGTCGAGAAGGCAAACCATAAACTACGTAAATATTAAATACACACATAATGTTTCATAGGGTGTCGAAACAAAACGTATTATTACATCGATTCCGACTGCGCGCGACAACGGAAACACGTCCACGTGAAATTTGTTTACGGAGCCAATGAATGTGTAAATATAATAATGCCAAAACGCCGTGTATATGGGTTTTATTATACGAGATTAACCGTCATACCACCGGCGCCAATACATATATTATATCTCGTATTATATAGCAACGTTTAAAAAAACAAGTTGGTTTATCATTGTTTTATCATATTTTTTTTTTCATATCCCAGAATTAAAGATTACATAATATTGTAAACATTTTTGTCGATAAAATTAAAGAGGGGAACTATTATTACATCATTGCCGTAGTTTGATTATTTGATGATTCCGCCGATCATTGCATTACCTATTAGCTAAGAAAAAGGCAAAAGGAGGTCGAGCTAATAAATTCAATGATGTATAGGCACTCGTCTTTATTGTTCTCTTGTAATACACATATATTATGTGACTCAAACTCGTTTTCACAGATTTGTATTATAAATTATAATCATATGCATTTTAATGTACCTATCCGTAAATCGATTGTAAAACTACCATTGCGAAAACGAAAAAAACCAAGATTGTATTTACAAATAGGAGTAAGAAAATTCTAGGTTTTGAAAATCAAATTACAGTGTAGTCGTAAAAAATGTTTTCCCTAGAATTTTTTTACTGGTATTTTTTTGTCAGACTTTTAGGTAGAATACTTCCGAAATGTATTATGATAGTCACACTATAGGTTTAGTATACTTAGATACGTAGATTATCCGTGAAGGGTGATTATTAATATGCAGAAAACCTAAATAAGCCCTAAGCCCCAAGGCATACCACTTCGGTTTCAGGAATACTAATAAATAATAATAGGTAATTATAACTAATAAGTAATAACCAGTTTTATATTTTTTATAGATACCTCTAGGTTCTAACACTATAAATCACCATAGAAGAAAACGTCAAATTAAGTCTCCGTGCAGTGCTATGACGCGATGGCGCTATTAAAATACTATTATCAAATAAAACATTATATTTCTATTTGTATCTTTAAAACTATGTTCTCATCACGTCATATATGAAACGCAGAGTAATGAGTTATCACACCGGTCACCATTTATGTATAGTAAAAATGTTATACCAATAATATTATGCATATTGTATACATCGTGGTTTGATAAGACGAAAAACTTGAAAATCAACAATGATTGCCGGTTCTAATGAAACAAATTAAGCCATCTGAATTCAAAATACGCGTGTATAATCTTATTACCGCTCTGAAGTCCACCGGAACGATACGAATACTATTTAGTAATTACTTGATGCTATATTATAATCTTAGGGCTGACGGGACTTAAAATGTCTAAGACGTATTGGTTTTACAAAACCAACACTAAATTTGAATGGACGAACTCCGTATTTCTGCGGGATTGTAATATACATAATTTAGGGTGTCAGTGGCTGTTGACGAATACGATTTTTAGACAAAATTCATAACAATTAATGGTATTGTTACTAAAAATTCATTAAAGTTAAGCATATATAACAGCGATGCTGACTAATGATTTCATAATATTAGGCACGATTTGTGTTTTACAGGTGCAGCTATTTTTTTGTTTCATTCATATTTTTTTTTATTTCAGTTGAACTTGATTGACTAAAATTGTGTTAGTTCAAAATTGCCGATAGGTACCTCGAAATTCTTCTCCGATCCCTATAATATCTTATTTTAACATTGTACAAAATAACACAAAGTTCCAATTTTATTGAAATTTAAGAGCAATCGGGTTTCTCGTATGTGGTATCTTTGTATGACCACTATTGAAAATAAAGTCGTTCTAATGTTATTGTTACTGATTATTAGTTTGCTATCTACTCCGTTATCCACTAGTTATTTTTGCACATGATAAAATTTAACGATTTAGCACAGTCTGACAGGTGTTGACATAATATGTAGGTATTTTTATTTTTACTTTTCTTCGATAACTCAAATTGTATTTCTAATACCTAGTTCAACTCCGAGTTCGGTAAGTTCGACAGTATTTCTCAAACTCCCTAACCTACAGCCACTTCCTGCACTCGGCACTCGCTACTCACAAGGTTACCAGGTCGACGTCAAAAACAAATCTAATTACCATATCTGTGAATTTAATACACCTCTATTCAATTAAAAAATTATAATTTAATATTTATGCACTAAAAATAAACTTTTCAGTTCGATTTTCTGCAAACTACTTATGATGATCAAATTTGAATTCTGAAAAATGATAATAATTTGTAGGCCACTTTACCGCGTTATATTCGAACATTTTCACTAAAATAATTTCTAGAAATTAAATATAGATTCAATTTAAAAGTTTTCAATATTAAAACTTAATTTTTATCAAAAAATGAAAATTCGGTTGCAACATAACATAGTAGGTTACCTATCAAAGAACTGTTTACAGAATTGAAATTCGGACCATTTTAATAAGCCAAAAGAAAATCAGACTTTTTGTTTATGACGTTGAAAAAACAGACTGCTTTCATTCATTCATTCCCTTTAAATAGTATATTATATGGACATAAAACGACATACCAGTAAAATGTGCAGGAATAATAACAGTTACATGTGTTTATTATATTCCCTGTTCTAAAGTCTATACATGCATAGGTAATAACTAATAATATTTTTCTAGTTCAATTTGATAGGTACCTATCTAATTTATTTTGAATTCATCGATATGAAGTCATTAAATTATTGTAGTTAATTACTGTATATAATTAGTTTAATTTATTTAGACGCGAAATGAGAAGAAAGTAAAACAATCTCTATACCTATATATTTCAAATTCAATATAAAAAATGTGGGCAAGTGGATACCGCACTGCTGCAGTGGCTTGCAGAACCCTTTCTGCATATGAGGCCTAATTTTCTTACACTATCCACCCACCCACCCAACCTCCTGTAAATAATATAGATACGTTTTATTAAGAGACTTCATAAATACTTTAACATTCTATGAAAAAACAATATTATATATAAAAAATACCATTTGTGACATGTCTTCACACCACTGCTCCGCTGTAATTAGATGTCGTACGGGTCACTGTTTATGTGATAAAGTTGAATTCAATTATATAAGAATAAGATCATTGTATACGAAAAACGATTGCGAAGACGGCATGTCAGCCCAATTGCTAAGTATACTTTATGATATTATTGCTATTAAATTTATTTATTTCCGAAAACACTGTATTTGAAAATGTCACTCCGTGTACAAAATATATTATAAAAGTTTCAAGTACTCACGAATAATGTTTTTAAATTACAGCAAAATAACTAAAATTGTTATTCTTTGTTTTAATATCTAATTTTGTCTAAATTTGAACTTAAAAAATATGTATAAAAACTGTGTTTAAATATTTTTATTGTAGTATTAACTACTTATGAGAAACTTTGTTTTATATTTTAAATAGGTACTCAGCTATAAAATTGAGCATTTTATACATTTTTACCCACAACATTTTTTTAAAATTTTCATGTTTTTGATGAATTTTGTCAAGCTTTTTGACCCAGCAAAAATTTATCTTTCGAAATTTCTGGAAAAAATGTGCCAATAAGTTGCTCAAAAAGAGTAAAAATAATTTGAAAAAATGATCTTGTATGGAAAATGATCATACAAAGATACAAAGATTTTGTACAACCAAAGAACAATAGGTATTCATTTTTCAAAAACTGATTTTGCGTAAAAATCTCCGTTTTTCCCCAATTTTTGTATGGATTTTCCCGATGCTTTTGAAGACTACTAAGAATTTTTTACTTTTGACCCCCAAAGTTGTTAAACTAGATTCACTTTCCTACCAGAAGGATGCTGATGTAAAAAATCGAAGCATTTTACGTTTTTATCTTATACTAAAAATAAGATAAATTGTTTCAAAATATTATGGGCAGTCAGTACTCAGTAGTTCATAAATACATATAAAATACTGAAAACACAAGTACCTACTAATATTATTAATAAATACATATTAATATTTGTAATTTGTAATTATTTAAATAATGTTATAGTATAAAGTACACCTTACGGTTTTACCCTACCTTTACTAATACCTTTACCTTTGTTGTGAATGGATTCAAATTTCAAATTTTTAAGTTAGTATTATATTTAATTATTAGGATAGTTTGATTTGTAAAAATAATTAAACTAGTTAAACTAATAATAATTTTTGCATATTGTTAAAAAATAATAGGTATTTTAGTATTTGCAATTAGTTTATTATATAATCAAATATATTTAAATACACTATGAGTGCTACCTAGGTATACCTTGGTGTAACTTGTATATAGTTTATGATTAAGTATTTAATATTTTCCAGGGTTTATTAACGTGTTATTACTTATTAGTTTTATTTATGTTTTGTAATTTGTTTATAAATTATAATATCCTTTTAAGAGAAATCGTTTTTATTTTTAAGTTAATCAATCTATATTCTATACTTTATAGACTTGTGTATTTCCAAGTAGATTTAAGAATATGTTTGTACCCATAATAATTTTAATAATTTTATAAATTGTACAGGAATCATTTATTTCCAAAACCATGCCGGAAGACGTATTATGTTGTTTCAGACATTCCATTGTCGATTTATGTAATTATGTCGAACGTTTAAAATTAAAAATAAATAATAGTATAAATTGAACGTATTATTATTATTAGATAGGTACCTAGGTGGCTAGGTTTATTAATTATTTATAAATAGGAACACAAATATTGTGTTACTGTTATTATAGAAACATCATATTATTATAATGTGTATTTTAAACGGAAACATTTTACAATTTTACATTATTTAATAAGCAATAACGCATTAAATTAAATTATGTAATCGGTCTTGGAGCACATTCTACAGTTTCGGCCACTAACTGTTAACTATTTAAATTATAATCCATACAATTAAATGTTGAATCAATATACATTTTAACAGTATAATATTATATTTCTAAAGTTTGCTCTTTACATTATAAATGTATACTATGTATACTATGTACACTATAAACCTATAGATTAGTTATTTAAACAAGTTTAGATTTATTTTAGTTCAACAATTGTTGCGAGTTTTTCTTTAAATTTTTGTCGTCTTATACGGTTAGCGAAAATTGATGTAGATAACAATTCACATTTACTTTATGCCACGTTAATTTAAAAGTACGTGAAAAGGGGTCGTCTGAAATTCATAAAGGCGGTAAAATCGTAACAAGCAACTCAAACGTCACAAACACACCCGTTATAGTTAATAATATAGGGGCGTTAGGTTTTAATGTATGTTGTTCAAAAGGGCAAGCTTAGATAGTAGTTTTAAAGTCTTATTGGCGAATAAAAACACTACTCACGAGTAGCAAAAGGAATTTACAGGATGATTCTCATCAAACATCATGTTCACATCCATTTTTTCCTTTAATGATGAATTTATTCAAACCCTGATTATTGATATTTCCAAGTGTACCTAAGAACCATATTTTAAATTATTTTAAATTATTTCGAATTTTATATTGTTTAAAGAGTGTCCTGTGGCGATTTAAATTACAAACTATTTTTTCAAATGAAAAACAACGTTGTTTACTGAAAATTGTTAAGCTAATGATTTTTTTTTAATTTAAAATTTTGACAAAATTGTTAAAATTGCAAATTATTTTATGAACATATAAGTTGACGACCGTTACCGTTAAAAAACGTTCAACATCAATAAAATGGTTTTTCATTTTATAAAATTTAACACAATATCCATAACAATGACCTGATAAATGACGATGTATACTCGAAAGTCGAAAACTACAGCAAAGTGACTTCCCTTATATTTTTGCTGTTTTATGCTACACATAAATACATATTATAATACGTATAGGTATCGCATAAAACTATAAAAAAAACACACACACAATTAAAGTTCTATTGTAATAAATAATAATACACAAATATAATCAACATAAAAATTATTATATATAGTAGTTTTTATTTTCTCTTTATTCTTGTAAAATATACGTTTAGAACGTAAAAAGCGAATAGGTGTACATTTAATATTTCTATACAGTTTATAAAGATTAAAGAGTGATTATGATTTAACAGTAAATACTTATTTACTCAAATAATATTAATAAGGTTTTGAAAATATAGTTATTACTAAATAATATTTTTGACATAAAATATATGTGTTTCTTAGTTCTTACTAAATTGGTTATCGTTTAACTTTTTAAGTACTTGTGTTACTTTATTGGATGACAACATACATTTTTAATTTAATATTCACAATATTTTTCTGATAATTTCGATGTATAAAAATCAAATTTTAAATGATTAGTAAATTAGTTTTTAAGTATTTTAAGTTAAAACTATCGTGAACCAACATTTTGTGTGGTTCCACTGTACCACAGAACTCCGCTCGTCTAAACTTTAAATTCTGTATAAAAAATAAATATTCCGTGGGAAAAAACGATTCTTTCTCGTAAACCCAGTCGTGAAAAAAACTGTATGAAAGCAGAAAGAATAACAACCGCGGTATAGTATATCCCGTAAGGTCCATATTATTAATGTTCATGTGAATGAAATGCTATTGCAGAATGGTATATTATATTGTTACATTTTTGGGCGGTTTCGATGAAAAAAAATATATCATGCATTATATTATAATGTGCTTTCAATTTTGAAAGAAGGCGGATTATACATGCGTTTAAAAAATAAAAATATAATGCTACTACAAGGTTGATATCACAAGTAAAAAAAACCATCGCGAAATGTGCGTCAGGTGCACAGAAGGTTTATATGGTATAAGAATCATCTCAATGGATACTGTTATTTCGTGAAAATTCGATTCTCATATTTTGTGAGAACATTTTTTATGACCGTTTTCTGAATGGTCTGGCAAAAAAGGAATTTAATAAATATTTTAAATACATCATAAAAATTTGTTTTCATTTTATATTTACTACACGTATTAATGCAATAATTAAAATAATAATATAAATAATATAAATTACTAAAAATGTTTCGTATATATTGTAATAAGGAAACATCTAACTTATATAATTTGTATAATACACTAAATAGTGTGAAAATCTTATTAAGATTATGATAAATCTTAGCTTGCAGCAAAACAAAAAATGATGAATTAAGTTATAAATATTTATAAGTCTGTACAGAGTAAATAATAGGAACCTATTTATCACTACTATAAAAAATTAACAACATTTGCATAGTTGCATAAAATTAAAAGATATTATGTTTTTAAACTGAAATATTTGAGTAATTATTTGTGTCATTCTGTTATTTCTAAATATAAATTGTAAGATTTGTTTTAGTTATCTGTACAAATATATAGATCATAGAATACAGTTATTTTTCTTTTTCTTTTAAATTTATGGAATGTTTTGTTTGATGATAAAACATTTATCCATTAATCAATAATAATAGTCTTTTTACATTTCGCATAATTCATAAATTACGTTTTTTTGAAATAGCAAAAATACATTTTTACTGTTTTTCTGCAATTGGTAATAATACTTATGATTTCAATAATTCAAAATGTAACTTGTTGTTGTGTCATATAATCAATATTGTAAGATTCCAATCTATTATTTTAATTTGACAAAAGTAACGTGAAATGAACGCGTTTATTCAATTTTCCACAAAACAAATTGGACGCAGACGTCAATATCTTATTCACGACTTCCTTCGACCAACCGTTGTTTTTCATCAGACCTTTCTCGGATATAAAACTATTGATCTTAAAGAATTTGAGATGATTTTTTTCCTCGAAATATTATTATTGTAAATGCAATAAGAAATGTTAACGCCAGTGGACACGTGTATTATTTGTGAACGTATATGATAGAAGTACGCAAAATTACAAATGTAATATGATTCCTTAACGAATTTCCCATCACTTGTTTAGATCTCGCATTCTCTCCTGACAAATATTGAAGAGTTACGGAAAGCAATAATTCTTATTTGAAACTTGACTCTATACATTTTAATTTAAGTTAATTTCCTTTAATCCTCCTCTTGGGTACCAACTGCAGTCAATATTCGAGAAACGTTATTGTCGACGTGTTTGAAATACCAAAGAAAATTAATTTATTATTGGCAACCTAATACTTGAACGATTTTTTTAAAATTTTCCAAACGTAAACTGTATTATTGAAAATGACGTTTAAGTGTTCACTTTTAAATAAGTAATACTATATTGTTCGCTATTCTTTTAACTAAAGCTATTTGAATAAGTATAGTATGAGTGCTTGAATATTTTAACAATACAAAACAATTAAAGATTAATTAGTTACACTAGCCACTATGTATATTTTATCAAAATACTTACTAAGATTTAAGAAACATTGTATTGCTCTTTTTAAATGTAGTATAAATCTTGATAGTTTTACTAAATATTATGTTTTCAAGTGAATGCTTTTTATATTTTGAGAATGTACATAGATAATAATATATCAATCTGAAGTTGTTTTTATATATAATCTTAAAATGTATAATAAATAGTAGGTAATTGAATAGTATTTTTATAAAACTGAATCAATGTCAACAACGTATTATAATATTATACAAATAAAAATTGGTAGGTAAATAAGGATATTTTAAGATTCGTGTTGTACTTTGGTTTTTAGTACAAGCTATTTACACAGTGTTGTTAATATTATTTTAAAATCTAATATTACGTATAGCTTCTTCGATTTAAATATGTTTATGAATAATTTGTTAATCAAGTATTTAAAGCTGGCAAATGTATAATATACCGGTTGCTTATTTCAACAGGAAGAGTATTTTTGTGCATGTTTAATCTTTTATCACGAATTAACTATTTAAATTTAAAATACAATAAATAATTAATAAACATGCTACACATAAACTGGTAATATTACTCTCCAAATATATGTATTTTTTTACTTGCAAAGTTCAATGTCGATACATAGTGATTGTTTCAATTTATACGGGTATATGGACTATATGGTATTTTTACATTGTAAATTACCAAAGGTTTGAGTGTACAAACTACAAGATTAATAATTGATAATATTATGTACCTATAATCTAAAAGTGTACAACAACGCAGACGACGATACCTGCACATCGAACCTGTGAGCGAAGGCGAATAAGACGTTATTTTTAAAAATCGTATACCCAATACCATTTCGTCGGCATTGACAATAATAATAATATAATACGATACGGACATACGGTCATGACTCACGGAGGCTCGCAACGGTTTTTCACTTTCGAAATTTTATAGTCGAACGGGCGTGTTAATATTATAATTATAAATAGTATATTATTATATATTATAATATTAATTCAATGGCTTCTGCAGTAGAAATTTCGTCGGAAAAGGCAAGTGGTGAATATTGTAACAAAATAATAATATTATACAATATTACAATTATTATTTATTAATAACAAAACACTATTAAATGCAACGGGAATTCAAATCCATGTGCAATTTATACCCGTGGCGGGACGAGAGGGGCGATAATAATAACACGGTGGTATTGATTTTTGTTCTTTTCGTTAACAATTTCGTCGTAGGTATCACACCCCCCTCCCACATACGACGGCCGAAGCCGACGGAATCGTTGGGTTTCTGTCGGAAATCTTCTTTTCATCGGAATTATTAAAATATAATAATCGGAATGACATTAATAACGATAGTGATAATAATATTAATAATAATAATAATAATAATAACACGTTATTTAACCTACGGCGCGTGTGTGTGTAATGTTCCGATTTATTTTCTTCATTTCGAGGGGGGAAAAAAATCACGTGGTCGACCGGCCGGCCGGTCTTTCGGCGACGGCGGCTGTATCGTGCGTGAGAAAGACGGGTGTCGAGGAGGGTCCCCCGTTCGCGCGTTCCTCGACGACGGTACGGTTGGCGGGCGGGGGGACGGGGGGACGCTGGAACACGGCGGCGGCGGTGGTTGCTTTGGCGGAGGGGCCGGTGGTGCGGGGTCGGGTACCGGTGGGGCGGCGAGGAGAGCAAAGACGCCGGCCGGCCGCCGCCGCCGCCGCATGACATCCCTACCCCTCTGCCGGTGCGTAGCCACCCCACCACGAGCGCTCGCGCGCCGGGCCACGGAAAAAAAGCGACCGGCGGCGCGCGCGAACCCGGCAAGCAAACGCGCACAGCCACCCCGTCTCTTACCGGCAGTCGTTAGAAAATCGTTCGATCAGTCAGTCCTTCGAGTTCACACGCACGCTCACCACGCGTACTCGTCGTCGTCGTCGCCGCCGTTGTCGTATACTTACCGTACACTCAAACACGCGCGCCGAAAATCACTACTTATAACAATATTATTAAATATAATTAAATATTTTTTACACGTACGGTAAAATCTCGCGTCTTGTCGACTCCTCACACCACACAACACGGACAACGGACCATAAACCGGCGAGCGTGTACTCGGCTGCCACTGCCGCCCGACTATAAAAATTCGAACGTAAATTCCTTTTTTATTTGTATAACTATATTACGATATACGAGCGAACAATTGTTTTTTTGATTTTTGAAAAATATTATCCTTTCTGCCGCAACGCACATGTAATTCGCGCGGGTCACGCCACGAGTATACGAATTTAACGTACATTACATATTATTATAAACCTACCGATTTTCGCCGACCGGATTATCTTAGGAAAAAAAACGCTTTTATCAAGTTAACGTAGAAATTTATTTTTCTAAAAACCACACTTTTTTTCTCAAACCGTCTTTCGTCGAAAACCGTCGCAGCAAAGATGCCTGCCACGCTATTTTCTGAACTGGAATTCTCGACCAACCAACACAACAACAAGGTCATCGAAGACACTCGTGCCCTGCAAGTGGCCCTGGAACTCAGCATGCTGTACATGAACGGCGAACAGCGGCAACAGAAGGTGGACAACTCTATGTCCGGCGGCCAGAACATGGACCAATCCTCAATGGCGCCCAATTACATTCCCCATGGATTTCCGGAAGAACCGAGAAACAAGAAGAGCCAGAACATGACCGAATGCGTACCGGTGCCCAGTTCCGAACACGTGGCCGAGATCGTTGGTAGACAAGGTAATATAACTTAATTATTATTTTTATATTATACCTATTTATAAAAGTATTCTATTATTACTATAGTTTTGTGTTTTTACACTTATGTGTACACATATTATAATATTATACCGACTATTATAGTATTATTGTTTATTTTTAATATATATTTCAATAATTTGCACACACACACACACGTGGGTTTATTTTCGTAGCCGATGGGGATTCCAGCGATCGTAACTTATCGTACATATTCGTATAATATATCGCCGGGTATTTCAGTTTCATTTTTAGCCCACCTACCTGTTGGTTCGTCTCGGGACACAATAATATGCATCGGGTATTCTAGATAACAGCGCGAGATTACCGTTCGTCGTCGACGACAAAATAACGATAGATCTGTGGTAATCGTCCGGTTTAATTCAGTTGGGTCTGTTTGAATTATTATTAATTATTTTCATAATAACCATTATTCGCCGTGTACGGTTTTAATCTTTTCCGTTTTTCACTGCCGCCGAGGATTTGCGCGCGCAAATTCCGTACCCGCGGCGCGAGCAATCCGATCCACCGGCGGCAGCCCCTATGGCCTATACACACACGCACCGTGCGTGGTATACCACCACGCACGTAATAACAATAATAACAACGACGACGACGACGACGAGTTGAAACCGGTCGTCAAGTTTCATTAAACAAAAGCGTCTGGCGGCGGCGTAGCACCTCTCGTCTGTTGTGTGTGTGTGTGTGTGTGTGTTCGCGTTCCACACGGCGAGACAGCTGGCAGGAAACGGTCGGGGCGCCTCCTGTTCTGCTGCCGGGTAAAGACCTCGTGGTCTACACATACTCGCTCACAATTACGACACAAACAATATCGGAACGGTTGTGCCGGGTTTGCTTGCGTGCGTTCGTGTGAGCGCGCGCGCGCGCGTATGTGTGTGTGTCAGATGGCGTTCGAGTTTTTTTTCATTTCGTTTATAACCTCGGACGACGACGGTTAAACTCTCGCACAACCTTGAAACCGGTGGAGAGAAACTGAGAAAGAAAGAAAAAAAATACCGTCTCATTTTAACGTGATAATAAAAACGAATTTTCGTGATTTATCGTCTTCCACCGCCGCCGTTACGAGTTTTCAACCCCAGATACTGCATACCCCTCACCCCCCTTCCACTCGTGCTCGTATCAATCCGACGATGACGACGCCGTCGCTAATTAGGGGGCCCCCTCAGGACCATTGACCCAATGCGCCGGTGGTTACCAAGGCCACGGTCTTCGGCCAAAACATTCGCCTTATACAACAGTGTGTGTTTAGCTCACTTATATCATAATATTAAAAATATATATTTACATGTGTGTTGACGCGTGGGTGCGTGCGTGCGTGAAAAAACAACAGTCTAATAAAACACGGACAATGTGTTCCCGCCAAACGGACAACAATATCATATTGGTCGTCCCAAGGCTGTCGTATAATATTAATGTACATCGCTCGTTCGTCGTCGTGTGTAAACCACGTGGTCTTGTCTCTCGCCGGAGCGGCAATTTATTATATATATATATATATATATATATATTGTGTGTGTGTGTGTGTGTGTGGTTGTGCCCGAGGAGTAGGTAGGGACTGGTGGTGGGGCAGTGGTGTCGGTGTATCCTCCCGACGACGATGACAATAAATCGATTTTTATAATATTTTTCCGTGCCGGGCAATGTCGGTCGCGTCGCGTTTATTCTTCGGAGTCAGGTGGTCGTGAAACGAGATGAAAAAAAAAATTAGACCGTTTCCCCGACGGGTATAGAATGCCAGCTGCCCACCGTGGGGTTGGACCACATTCGCTCGGGATCACAATGCTTTTTTTTTTTTTGTGTGTGTGTTTATGTGTACCTGTTCTTCCTTCTCTTCATCTACCTGTTTAAACCGTGCGACCCGATCTTTGTATGTGTTTGAACTGCGAACCTCTACATATAATATATTATAACCTCCGTGTACCGCCGGTGAGAGAGAAGACCCGTATTTTCTACCCGAAATACTGTGTACCTCTACAACAATACATTTTTTTTCCCATTTAAAGGAATTTCTTATTAATAATAAAAGAAACACAATCCGACGAATCTTTATTTTTCGTCAGAATGCTAGATACTGGTTTTTTTTTCTTAAAAACTTATAAAAAATGGGTGGGAATCGCCGCTTGTATGGAAAATTGTCCTCCGTGTTACCAGCGGTAAATAATAATACTGTAATAATGGACGCAGTGGCTGTACCGATTTCGACAAAATCTTGCCAACATTTTTGGCACTTCGATAAAAATTATTTCTCAACGATCGTGCGTTTTAAGATTGTTAAAAAAAACGGCACGTGTATAATATGGTAAAGGGTCGTGCACCCCACCACTAGCAGCGGTCCGTGTCCGCCACCGCCGTGTGTGCACAAGACGAAATCGATATTGCAGTCTGGGCCGACCGTGTGCTACCCCCACTACCCCTCGTGCTAGTCCACGCATATCTACCCCGTAAATATTATGCTGCTAGGGTGTGTCAACCCTTTGCGGTAGGGGTAAAACAAAACGCGCCGATAAAAACAACACCGATAGGTATTACACCTGTGTCCGTATGTGTGTGTTGACCTTATAAAACTAAATGAAATCGTCCAAATTTCGAATGAGTAGATAAAAAGTGAGATTTCTATCAACGTTTGCGGCCGCGTGGTTTCGTCATTACTTTTGTCGTGAAAATTCGTAACAAATCACGAGACCTCTGGGTATATTTGCAATGGTTATTGTACCTGATTTTATATCGTATTTTGTTTTTGAGAATACGTTGTAGTGTTTTGCTTTTACTCCACTGCCCGGCGGCCACCGTCGCATATATTCCCAAAACACCCTTTTCCATCCCTCGCTACTACGAAGACGACGGGTGAACGAGTGGAAGATTACTTCTCTGGAAACTCCGCAGCCGCTTTCCCCTCTTTGCACAGCGCACACACACTTCCCCATGACAACGGATGTTGTTGCCTTGGATACTGCCGCCGCCGTCGCGCCCCTCGTTGGTCGGCGGCAGCGGTCGTTCGCCGGCGAAATCGAAGCTCACGTGTGCGTGCGTTTCGCGCTGCGGCGACGCGCAGGGATCCGGACGCCTCCCCTCTGCTGCTGCTTCACCCCCGCACCGTCAGCGAATTGATTTGTGTAGGCCGTTCAACCCGACACGCAGACACCTACCCTCCGCTTTCTCGGCACCACCGCCACTCGAGAGTTATGTGTGCAGCCTACCCTCATCCCCTCTATATTATTTCATATACCCGCCCTCGAAAATCGGCGTGAGGGAAAACTTTTCGGTACCCGAAAAATAATATATTTCTTTTCCACCCCACCGCTTTACAGCGAGTGCTTTTTTTACACCTTTGACTTTGTTGTGTTTATATTTTTCTATCGATCATCTCTGGTCACCCGCATAAAAAATGGACGCACACGATTTCTGGTCCGATATTCATTTCCGGTGACCGAGTAAGAAAACGAGTGTTCAATAATTATGAGCAATATCGGATCCCCTACAACAGTAACGTTATAAAACAAACGCCTCAATGAATATCGGTTAAGTCTCGATAGAATATTAAATTACACGTTTTTTATTATATATTTTTTACATATTATACAACACAACAAATCTGGTTCTTTTTCTCGAATTTCATATCCAATATAAAGTGATCGGTGGGTGGGTGAATGGAGGCGGCAATAGTTAGTAGTAGTTGGGTAACACACTCACAATGCGACGATATGGTGTCGGCGGTGGTTCAAATAATTGTATATTATTACGTTTTTTTTATTATTATTAAATAATGCGTGCACCAGCCGTCGTTTGGCGAGGTTGGAGACAAAGCGCCGCGCCGGTTGAACTGCCTCTATCAAGGTGAGCGGCGTCTGCTTACCACGGGTTCCCGATAGACTGTTAAACGGCCCCTCCCTCGCCTCGTCCGTCTCTGACACGATCACACGCGCGCCCGCCCGCCCGCCATCCCACCCGTCGGTCGTAATAATGCACCTCATTAATTTATTTTATAACTACGAGGACGAGTATGAAATCGATATGACGTGACTTTCGTGTAAAAGAGTGGGGTGGGGGTGAAAAAAAATTAATGAAATATGTGTTACTCTCGCAATGCAGAAACAGGGATGATTATTAATAAACATTTTTTGTTGTTGTTCAGGATGCAAGATTAAGGCTCTGCGCGCCAAGACCAATACTTATATTAAGACTCCAGTGCGTGGTGAAGAACCCGTGTTTGTAGTGACAGGACGCAAGGAAGACGTGACCAAAGCAAAGAAAGAGATACTGTCGGCGGCCGAACATTTTTCACAGATCAGAGCTTCTCGCAAGAACATGGCTGGAACTCTGTCGCCGCCAGGACCTCCCAGTGTTCCTGGACACGTCACAATCCAGGTATGTTGTATTTGCATGTTATCTATGTATAAAAGTGAAAGAGAGTTGGCACTAATGGCTATTGTTATTCCGCATGTGCAGGTTAGAGTACCATACAGGGTTGTCGGTCTTGTCGTTGGTCCCAAAGGTGCTACTATCAAACGCATTCAACATCAAACGGGCACATACATCGTAACTCCTTCGCGTGACAAGGAACCCGTATTTGATGTTACCGGCTTGCCAGACAGCGTAGAAACTGCCAAACGTGAAATTGAAGCACATATAGCTCTGCGCACTGGCAATGGCATGACTGATGAAGAGAATGGTGTTGCCCTAGCTGCTCTCTGCAAAGCCAACCCTTTGGCCGGTCTTTTTGATCTTACTGACTCCATGGGTCCAGCTATATTATCTGGTAGTTCGGGATGCAGCTCTGGTTCAGTAAGCTCATGCGGTTCTGGTGTATCGGCACTTGGTGACTTGGGAAACATATGGTCAGATGAAGGAATTGGTGGAGAATCACCATCGTTTGAGAATGTTGGCCTCTGGGGATTCATGGGATCGTCCAGACCATCTCCTGCAAGTTCAACATCTCCACCGCCAGCTAAAAAGACTTGTTTAGTATGTCACATGAGAGATATTGACGCCGCTCTTATTCCTTGTGGTCACAACTTATTCTGCTTGGATTGCGCATCTAGCGCTTGCGATTCAAACGGACTTTCTCACTGTCCGGTATGTAAGATTCCTGCGCGTCAAGCTATTCGCATCATCTCTTAAGCCAAGGACAAACATAAAAAGTACCATAATAAATCCCTTTTATTTAGTACCTAAATGATTCCTAAAAACAGATCCAAAATATTTAGTATTAAACTTAGATTATAGTAAACACAACATTTATGTCGCTCTATTTAGTGGAACGAAAAAAGGGATTCAATCGAAGGCTGATTGATTTAATTGACGAACATTACAAAACGAGTCATTTTTTTTATTTAATTATTATTATTAAATTATTATTCTTTTTAAAGAATTTTTATTATTATCCATTTGGTTATTGTGTATTTTGTTGATAAAATATGTTATTTGTTTAGTTTTTTTTTCTCAAAAATTGACCCGACGATCTCTATGAGAAGTCGTAACTAGAATGTTCTCGCCAGAAAACATGACATTTAATATAGATGATATTGCCAGTGTTAGTGATTAATAATTTATTATCAACAAATTTTTCTCTTTGAGTTTTTTTTTTTTGTAGGTGTTAGATTTTTAACGCAATTACTGTGAACAAATGTTAAAAGTTTGTTTCGGTTTTTCTCACGACTGTGTAAGATTTTAATAATGTATACTGACATATCCCTTGTTAAGTTTTTTTACAAAAACCATTTAAAGAAAATAAACAGCACCTACCTCCAACATCCTTGGACCTTGGTGCTAAATATAATAATTTTTTTTCTTCACAGTTTACACAAAGTTTTTACAAATATATGTAACATAAATTTTATTATATATTAAAGGTATATAATATATATTAATTATTATTCAAAGCTTAATTTACATCCATATAAGCCATGGTCATTTTAAATATTATTTTCATTCATTTTCTTTTTTTTTTACTCAATTAAACAATTGAAAGATTTCAATATAATATATAAATATATATTTTATAAATTATTTAAAAAAATTGTTCCATTCCGAAGCGGCACATTTTAATAGTATAGGTGTGGTGATCGGGCTGTGATTTAAACTGCCAATTTTCCCTTATACCTCGACACCCCACCATCTCAAAACACCCTAATCACATCTAGACATTTTTTACTAGCTAATTAAGCTCAATTTAACTAAAATACAATCATATGGTAGAGTAGAATAAAATAGGCTATATATTAGCGCCAACACCACTCGTCAGAAAAAGACTGGATGAAAATTAGCTAAATAAAAACGACTCATTTAATAATAATTAATGTAAAAGCTTAATGTGAGTGTGTGCGTGGTGCGTTAAAAGCAATGCAAAAATATAGACCTACATTTTATATCTACTTATGTAATATAATTTATAATTTTTTATATATTAAACTAAAATGACAAATATTTTATTATTGTAAGTCCTAATATTGCCAAATTTAAGAACCTTGAACATTAAAATGTGCCATTTCGTGTTAAAATAATAAAAATAAGAAGAAAAAAATGATATTTTTTCCAATAAAATTGTTTACATTTTGATATGTAGCATCATTAAAATAATATTAAATATATTTATACATAAATATAATTAAATAAATCTTAATTTAATATCTAAATACTTATTCTTATATATATTATATATTAAAATAATGTTGTGTAGTAATTTTGGTTTTTAGAGTGAATGAGAAAATGTTATATCGTAACTATTTAAATACTCTTAAGAAAAAATTTATTTAAAAAAAGCAAAAAAAAGTTTTCGTTTTCTAGAGATATTATACTTAAACAAATTGTATATTTTTGTTATTTATTAAATATCCCCGCCCATAACCCCTCCCGTAATCATTATTGCCCTACCCCTATCTCCACTGCATTGTTAAGTATATAGTTAGGCCACTTAGTTAACTTTTTCTTTTTATTATTTTTATACTTTTTTATTTCATATATTTATCTGAAAAAAAACTAAATAGTTATTTACATTTTAATTATTACATATTTTTATTATTTAGTTGTGATGTTTTATTTTTTAATAGTATTTGATGTTAATACTGATACTTAAAAAATATACCGAACTAGTATTATTTATTAGGATATTTTGTTTACTTTTTGATATAAACATTGTTCTGGTTTATTTCTTAGTGCACATTTTTTTTATTCATACTTTTTTATTTATATAAAATAAAAAACCTTATTGCTTTTTATATTTTGTGTTCTGTTTTTTTTTTCCATTTTTTTGGTTGTATATAATAATTATGTATTGTGTTTAATAATCTAGATACTGTGTTAGGCCCAAAAGAATATTTTTCTGCATTTTCAAAACATACAAAAAAATTGGCTTGAGTCTTCATAAATTGCATTTAATACTTTTATTTCTAAAAAAAATTAAAAAAAATTAATTAAAAAAAAATTAAGAATTATTTATTTAAAAATAATTTTATACATTTGAGAACTGTTTATAAATTTTAAAAACAGACCAGATTGATAATCATAAAAATAATTCAATTTATATATGCATATATAAAAATTTAAATAATTATATATATAATAAATTTTATACATATATTTATACTCGGCTTTAATTGTTTTTTAAACTTTTTTTTTGTGAGAATTTCATAAATTTCTTGTTATTAGCAAAATTTAGCATAAATATATTATTACGAATAATATAGACATAATATATTATAAATTAAAATACAGTAACAGAGCGCAATCAAAGTGTGACTTGCCTGTTACTGTTTAAGGTAATTTCTATTAAAAAGTTGCGTTAAGAATTAAGATTTTAGACTAATCGAAATAAATGGTTGTCAAGCTTATATCATAATTAGAGATGGGATTGATGAGGAATTGTTTTTTTTTTTTGAGTATGTTAAGGTGCAGTTTTCATTATTTTATTCGGCCTAAATCCAATTCAGTATTATAAAATGGTGTCTTAATTGTACACATGACTTGATTTTTAATTTAACAGTAAAATATGTATCTTGTAATAATATTTTATCGTCTGAAGAATAACTAGATAGTTTATTATAATGTAATAATATTATATCCCCTGTTTTTTTTTTCGATCTCAATATTTTTACTTTGCATTATTATACTTGCAAACAACAAGGACTGATTATAAAGCAATAATGAAAGTATAATAATATAAATAAAGTAAATATTTATTTTTATTTTTATTATTATAATTAAAATGATACGAAGTAATTAAAAAAAAAAATAATCAAACATCCAAAGTATATTATTACGATCCCCGTATTGTTCGAAGTGTAATTTATGTATTGAAAACTGCTCATCATCCTTATAATTAAATGAAAGTAAGTTGTATTTAGCGTTTAAAAATTATATAATTATGTTTTTGTGTTTCTATTTATAATATTATATTATAAAATAAAGTAACAAAGATGATTTGTAACTTGTATTATTATAAAAAATCCTAAATAATTGTTTTTCAGTATAAAAAATATATTATAATATATATATAAAAAAGAAAATGTTTATTTATTTTTAGATATTTATTCCTTTTCCTTTTACTGCTATCATATACCAATACAAAATGTATGTCGATTTTCCTAGGTCTAGTAGTTGAAATCTTTAGATTTATCTTTTCTAAATCCACTGGCAGTTTATGAAGTCAAGTGAACATTTTCATATGACCGGACGTCCGGACACAGATCACAGGTAGGTATATAATATACTGATGATATTAAGTAGGTTTATCAAAAGTATTTAGAAAAATACTAAAAAGTATATTTTATAATGGTTATAATCAATAACTCAGCACTGCTCTTCATAATTGGCATATTTGAAGGAGAGATTTCCTTCACTTGACATTTTTTTTCAAAATTGATACCAATAAAGATTGAATGTCTGTGGAATTTTTAGACTTTGGTTATACTTGAACACTTGTACTCAACTAGACCAATTCTACAAGTCGTTCGTTAATAATGATATGGTTAATTTATAAAACTTCCATCAAATTCTAGAAAATATATGGTGTTCTCAGCATAAAAATAAAGATGGGCAAATGGTGCGCTCTGCTGTATAGTAGGTATCTATAAAGTAAGAGGGCGTCATGCCGTGTCCTACGTGAATAATGCGACGAGAAGGTAACGGCTTGCATTCTGATCGTGTGCTGTTCCGCCGCACTATACGATGCGTCCGAAGCGGCAGAAGAATATTCAAGCGTAAATGGATGTATGAAATTTGAATTCAAATGACATGAAATCGTTGTAAACGAAAAATGATTTAGTGCGAAGGCGGTCGTCAGCCTATATTACCATTGATTTCAAAATATATTTTAAAATCAATGATATCACTAAGTATATTTTACGATATTATTGCTATCTATTAAAGCTATTTATTTTACTATTTGTATTTAGTTTTCACTAATTCGTCGAATACATAAAATTTAAAAATGTCATTATGTGTACAGGGCCGGATTTACGCATAGGCCTATGAGGCCCGGGCCTAGGGCGGTAAATTTTGTAAGAAATGAAAAAAAATTCATATAAATATTTTATGCATTTATGTAACTGTGTAAATTGATATTACCTATATAATATTTAATATATATATTATATAAAGTATTAAATTTATTAGTAATAAATACTACATTTTGGGTAGGGTAGGGGCGGCATATTTAAAAGGGCCTATAGGGCGGCACCTGTTCTAAATCCGGCACTGTATGTGTATAAAATAATATACTATTAGTTCTAAGTACCCACGAATAATATCCAGATAAATTAAAACAAAATAACTAAAGTATTGTTCTTCTTTGTTTAAATATCTAAATAATTATTCATCCAAATTAGAACTTAAAATATCTACAAAAAAACTATGTTTATATATCTTTTAGAATTTTTGGTTACAATATAAACTACTTAAAAGAAACCTTGTTTTGAATTTTGAATCCTTAGCTATAAAAATTAAACATTTTATAAATTTTGAACGACAAAATAATTTGTTCGTAATTTGATGAATTTTGTCAACATTTGAACTTAAAATGTTTATAAAAAAACCGTGCCTATGTGCCTTTAAAATTTTTTAACTGCTATTATAACACCTTATGAGAATCCTTTATTAAGTTTTCAAGCTTTTTAATGCAACAACATTTTTTTTATCCATCTGATGAATTTTAGATACAAAAACAATATGTTTTATAAGCAATTAAAAAAAAACTAATACAAATCGACCATTTCTAAAACATATTTTGATGTCTAGAAACTATGTATAAACATTAGGTGAAAATGTCATGTGCTATAGTTATTTTTAACAAAACAAAATCGATTTTGTCAAAAACGGTTTTTGAGTAAAAATTCCAATTTTTCCTTATGTTTTTTTTTTGTTTTTCTCTACCCTTTCTAAAAGTCAAAACGACCGAGAAGTTTCAATTTTTACATCGCAAAAGTACCAACTAGATATACTTTCTCACTAAAATAGAGGCTGATGAAGAAATTCTTAGACAGAAAGAAAAACACATCATTGTAAAATCAATGCATTTATCGCTCGGCTCAGCATCTAAAATGAATTGGTAGGTACGTAGCATTTATTATACCAATAATACACAAAAACCAATTATTGTTGACAACAAAGTACATTATTGCAAATTCGACATTTGTGCACCCAAAATTGGGATTTATTTATCACCATTAACAACCGACTTCCGAGGACTACACCAGGAAATTGTCTTTAGATATTTTGAAATTCGGTGGAAACTGATTGTCAATTGTAAATTATAGGTACGTATTAAATAAACATTCGGTGACATTTAATGTCGTGCGTCCGTCCTTTGTATTTATACAAAAAACTCAGCATCTACTGATCCCGGATCGACGACAGTTCAATATTGAAACTACCTGTTTTCCCTTTTTGGGATACTTTCTAGTTTCTATGTACCATGCTAAGTCGATTAAAAGAATAGTAATTTCAACAAAAAACTTCAGGTCCAGAATTTTTTTTTTAGTTAGATTCCTATATTTACGTTTCATTGTATTGTAATATATATATATATATATATATATATATACCTGTTCTACTTTCGTAACAACTACCCTTGGGGGATGTTATGTGTTTTTTTCTCGTATTCGGTTTTTTCCTTCACATTTGAACAAATTCCTGTAAAAAATGATTGTTTTTTTTTTCTAAAACTTAGCTATACCTTCCGTAGTCGTACAAATAAAATGTGTACATAATAGGTGTATCACGCTATTCACGGTCGTAAATTATAAAAAAACCTTGTCTACGCACATACTTGGGATGTCTATTGTCTATGTGATTATACATTTATACATTTTATACTGTACTGCGGTAGTTTATTCCTGTGCAATGGTTACAACTATATAGGTATCTAAGCAGTGTTTCATCTAAACGTGATATATAATGCGTTATATTATTAACTCTTCACTTTTTGAACCGCGCAATTAACTAATGCGTTGGATCCTCTCGTAAATACCTACCGGGTCACGACACGTAATAATTTTAACATCGTTATTAGTGATTACTTTATCGGTTTTTTTTTATTTTTTAAAAAGCCAAACTCATATTATTTTCAATTTTTTTCGAAATTCCCGTACAGATGTACTCGTTGCTTGTACAGCCATAGCTTTCATAGGCCATGTACTTTTATATTAAATAATGTATTTTATATCTTTTTAAAATATCCACGTTTCACTTGTATTCGATGTTTTAGGTATTTGTTGCGGCGATACAAAAACCGAGGGAAATACGAATACCTATAATAGATAAATAAATGATAGATAAATACATGTAGGCGTCATGCCGTCATGATTGACCTCTATAAACAATAAACATGTTTGTCAACCAACATTTAATTCAAAAAACAAATGGTAGTATATTATAGTAGGTATACCCCGACAAAATATCGCCGGTAAAATATCGTGTGACCATAATATAGCGAAACCATTATATTATCGTAAAGAAATAATACCGCCGTACATTATAATCGCGTCTGTATATTGCATTTAACTTTATCTTATCTATAATCGTATTCGCCTTTTACCTAGCAATGCATCCAAATACACTGGTTTTTCATTTTATAATTTCTATTTAGTAATACTTTGTACTGTTACAGTTACTGACGCTTTTACAGTTTCACTCTTTTATACAGTTTTACGGAAATTAAAATAAGTCAAAGTATATAGTAGGAAATCCAAATACTCCAAATAAAAAGAACAAGACAGTCAGTAGGGCTGAACGAGTAAAGAAAGTAGTAGCAGGCCTGATTATCATAATCGTGAGTTTGAAGATTATCTTCAAAGTATTTCATTGAATATATTATACTTCCATTAATTAATATACATATTTAATTTTTTTTTATTACTTATATCAATTTTATTAAATTATACATATTTTTATCATTTTTATAAATTCTACTATATATTAATATACCTTACAATATTATATGCTTGAAATAAATTATTTATTTATAATTAAATTACTGCTATATTTCATGCTGGCGATATGTATACTGGCGATATTTATTCTATGCGACACAATGGTTTCGCGATATTTTAGTTGCTATATTTTGTCGGTGATTCATTATAGTATACCTAACTATTTAATTGCTAAAAAATGTATCTACTTTTGTGAAAATTTTAATGAAAAATCGTGATTTTATTTTAAACCTTATTATTATTTTTTTAAATAATAATATTCTATACGTTTGTAACTGTTGCGCGATTATGATAGTTCGTTTTCGATCGTTCGAAAACATATAAAATATTTACCAATTTAACCGTGAAGAGTTAGAGAGTAAGGTATACCTTACACAACTGGTGTCTATTGACAATAACTCGCGGGCCTCAGTGTTATGACGAGGGGCATTAATCGTGAGGTATATATATATAATATGGCTGACGGGTGCGTGGTAAATGGTAATTACACGGCGCAATGAGACGTGTCTCCTCGTCGTGCTCATCGCTCTTCCGACCGTTATACTGTTTTAGTATAATACCTATCGTCGTCTTCACTTGTCTTTGTCGACAACTAGTACTCGTCAGGAGTCTATGTCGACATGTCGTCATGTTTCGCGTCTGTTTGTTATATGCTACCGGGAATTTAGTTTTAATTTTTAATTTTTATAATATTTATACCCTCGGCAACACGGGCCATTGGGCTTACAGAGAAAAATAAAATGAATTACATAATATATTGTATACTAAATCTAAGTGTTAACTACATTTTGGTTTGAATACTGGCGGCTGTGATGAATCGGATGATTTTGGCTACGGATTGAGGGCGATTGTTTAGTATTTCGGCTAGTGATTCAGGCAGGTTGTGGCTTGTTCGGATATTGTGGTATATTCGGCATTCAGTGAAGATGTGGTTGATGGTGTCTTGGACACCACGGGATGTGCACATTGAGGGTTCTTCCTTGGCCATTAGGAAGCTGTGGAAGATTTGTGTGTGTCCGATTCTAAGTCCAGTTAATATAATTTCAAATTTTCTGTGAATTTCGATAGGGAATGTCCAATTGTCGGTGTTATGTTTGATACGATTTAATTTAGTAAGTGTCCATTTCTGGTGCCATCTTAGTTGACATTTATTTGTTATAAGAGTTTGTATGTCCCTGATTGAAATAATTTGTGTGGACGATGATAGTGGAGAAGTGATTGCAGTTTTGGCTGCGAGATCAGTGAGTTCGTTTTCTTTTATGTTAGAGTGTCCGGGAATCCAAAAGAGTGTGATTTTTAAAGTTATTGTGGTATTGTAGCGTGTTGATTTTGTTCTGAATGTGTAGGCCAATGTCTGATAGGTTATATGTGTTTTTTATATTATTGATACTTGATAGCGCTGAGGGAGTCAGTGCAGAAAATAGTGTCTAGTGTCTTGTAGGCGGTGATCGGTTATTATCTAAAGCGCTTTTAGTATGGCAATATTGACGCTGCTGTGAAAACTGAGGAATTTAAATTGTAGTTATAAAACATTGTATAACACTATAACTATAAAAGTATTTTAATAAGTCACATACTAATTACTATAAAAGTATCGACCGCAGTAAAGCATCATAATATTTATAAAATATATTTCTAAATTATAATACAACAATTAAATAATGCGTATATTGATAAAGGGGGTAGTTAAATTTTACGAATTCGTTTCCCCGCCTACTGCGCATATTATTCATCCGTTGCACGGTATTATATACTACGCTACTGCAGGATATGCGTGTCGTCATAATAATTCCTATACTTATTCGTTAAATAATACGTATTAATTCAAACCCGGCACCTAAACGCCTATATGTTATATTACCTATATATGTTATAATTCATATTTTTTGAACATCACGAATACATGTGCATGTGTATTATATTATTATAACAATAATAATATGCGTTACTTCAGCGCTGCCACCCTTTCAAAAATGTATGTAATTTACATACATTTTACATGCTTAAATGCGTTTGCACGACATTATTCGGGATTGGCATGATCCCGATGTTATCCTATATCACTATAACGAAGGCAATGATGTTAATTTACCGGATGTATAGGTATACACAACAAACGAAAAAAATACATAATAATATGGTAGCGAGAAAACGTTATACGCCAGCCCGGCAGCCCCGCTGTACCTTACACCGCGGCAAATAACGATTTAAAATACTATTATAGACGTATACCTAAGTTATAACAGTGGCGAAAACATAACTTTTCAATGGGCGGGGGGAGATCAGTTGCAAACAAATTAACAAGGAATGAACATTTTTTAACCTATAGGTAGGTTGCCCTGCTATATACCTGCACATCAAAATAATAAAAAAGCATACTGGGGGATCCGGCCCCCACACCACCCCCCCCCACCCTTTTTTACGCCCCTGAGTTATTACCAGCATATTTTATTTATTAATTAAGACCTTACGACAATATTCAGTTGGTTTTAGATTCTGAGCAAAGCTTTTTATAATAGAATAATTGCTTTGATTTTCAATCTTTTCTGGAAGGAAAGAGAATCTAGTAGGAAGTTTAGGGGAGGGATCAAAAGTAAAAAAATGTCCAGTACTTTTCTCAATAATTGAGAGAAACAAAAATTAGGGAACTGCGGGAATTTTTACGTAAATACAGTTTTTGACAAAATCGATTTCCTTATTATCTTGTAGTAATTATTACTTGCAATTTTCACTAAATGTTTACCTATATTAGCATTTTCTATACATGGTAAACTTTTTACAATTTTTTACTATTTTTGAGCTATTTATAGTGACTATAGACATGTGAAATTTCAAATTTTTTGTTTTTTAGTTTTGTCTATCAATAATGGTTGATAATTTTTTTTAGCTCTATTAAAAAACTTGTGAATTTAATCAAAAGGTTCCTCAAAAGTTGTTGTTATAGCCATTCACAAATATTAAAGATATTGTTGTATCATGCATAGATGCATAATATATAAAAAATATTATAACTTTATTAACTAGGTTAAGTAAACACTAAACAATCATTTGCAATAGGTAAAATATATGTAATATGATTATATATGTGTAGTACAATAACAATTAACAATTAGTATAATTTTAAGTATAGTCAGTAAGTATAATGTAACTAGGTTAAATTTAATATCAATATTATTGTTAGTGCTTCTATATTTAAGAAAGATGTAAAAACAGAAAGAGGGTCAGTTGGCGGTGGTCGTGTGACTCGACTACCACTGACCACCAGTGTTAGAGCCTGCAGGTGGTGATCGTGGGACTCGATCGCCACTGGACGTAAAGAGTTTAATAAAAGTGCTTAATTTGTTAATTATTAGTTATTTGTGTACGTCTGTCATCGGCGTATACGATAATATGTACATAAAGGCACATTTTTTTTAGATGGATTTGAAGTTAAAATTTGATGAAATTCGATATTAAAAAAGGAAGATTAAGGATTTTAGTTATTTTGTTGTAATTTTAAAATATTTTCTAGGGGATTTGAAACTTTCACGTTTATTATTATATTTAATATATTATGTACAATGACATTTTCAAAACATTTAGATTAGTTTTATGTTGTTGAGTATTTTACCACAACCCTATTCACATCGTTCTACAATCAGATATGTATTTAGGGTTGTTTGGGGGCCCCGGGTGGAAACATTTTAGGGGTGGTTTATTTTGGAGTCTATTTCGATATATTTGGCTGATTTAAAAAAATAATTTTAATATAAAAACATTTATAATAAATGTATTATACTTATGTGTATCGTATCAGTGTATGTATTTTTTTTATGAATACCTAATACGGTTTTAGATTTTGTACATAGTGAAGAATGGTTTCAATATCATAATGTTTTTTTTTTATTGCTGAAGACATTTGTGATGGGTAGGCTTTTATTTTTTCTTACTTGAGGCTCAAAATATCGGAATACGTCTCTGTCTACAATTTATTTCGAATTCGGTATTGAATCAAAGTTAATAACAATAATATATTATGATAGAAATATATAGTACCTACTATAATCTATATTTATAAAAATATCTGTCTGTATGTCCTTTATGCATTCCTAAACCATTCAACCGATTGTGATTAAATTTGGGACAGAGATAGATTAGACCACTGGGAAGAAGATAGTTTAGTTCAGAAAATAGTGACACTATAGTATGCTACTATATATTATGTAAAAATATAGAGAATAATTGATTTTCGCATTCATATTTAATACGTATATGTATAGTTGTAGGGCCAATGTTTGGGAGGGGAGGGTAAAATGTACTATGGTGCCATCAGGGGTGTCAAATTTTTAGCTCATCCAGTGATGGCACATTTTTTTATCATACGATTTCGTATTTACTATTTATGCGTTATTTATCATTATGACGCATAAAACAAACAATTTGCAACTACAAAATCATATGGAAATGGAAATACTATTAGTGGTGGTATTACAAATAAAATTAGTATAATATAGTATTATTTTATATAAAATGAATGTATTATTGTGATAAGATATCGATATCGATATGAATACATTAAACATTTAAACGGAAAAAATGTTGATTACCTATCGATGACTAGCTGTATATATTATAAATTATCATTAGTAACAATTTGACTAAACGCAAATTGACTAAATTTTTTGGAGGGACTCAAGCCCCCCTCCCCATATCCATATGCCATAATAAAGGTAAAATAAATGTTGGAGGGAAACGCTCTCCATAAAATCCCTAACCCACTCGGCAATTATTGTTATCGATATAAAAATACAAAGTATTACATTTTTAGAATATATTTATTTTAACAAAATTCTCCGTTTTTTTTTCGGCAAATACATGTAAAACATTTTCTGTATTTATATAATTGGATAAATCCCTCTCAATATGTAGGATAGATAGAGTTGAGAACTTAGTCTGATCCATAGTTGACCTCACCAAGTTTTCACCCTTCTCATGGCACTAAAGGATTGTTGGCATGTAGCTGAGCTGATGGGTATCGTAGCCACGAGTGTTGGGCTAACGCTAACATCAGTAAGCAATGAGTGAGATTCATTTTCTTCTTCAACTGATATATTATTGTCACCAGTTAAAGTTTTTTTTTTCTTGAAAATTATATAAAAAATATAACCTTAGTACCACAGAATATAAAAATTAGTACTAATTACTAGATTTTGAACTGGGGGGACTTGACCGAAATTTGAGGGGACTAAGTCCCCCCAAGCCCCTCCCCCCCCTATTTGCGCCTATGATTATTGATAAAACTACTGAAGTATAATAACAGTTGTCAGTGAGACAGTGAGTAGTCAATACTCAATAGTGATTAGTGACCAGTGTATAAAATATCGTTATATGGGAGAGTGCGTCGACTATAATATTATATACGTTTATCATAAATCACTCAATGGATTATGAATATCACGACAATGAAGTACGAATCGCAATAATGTGTTTCATGTGATCGTAGTCAACCAGGATTAATTTTTGGTGAGGGTTATATACTGTTGTAGAAGTACATACTAAATAATTATTTGGGAATATTGTAACGTTCCTATAAGTGGCCATTTTCAAATGTTATACAAAATGCTGGTTCCTATAAGAATATTTTTGATAATATAAATTACCTATGTATGTCGTTATAGAGTAGGGATGGCAAACCTTTTTCGGGTCACGTGCAAATATTAACTAATTAAAGTTAAAAAAAAAATGCACGTTCCAGTAATATATGTTCATAGGTATAAACATTTTTTATCGGGGTGATGGGGGTCTTAAGAAAGTTTACTGAAATTATTTAATTATCAGTTGTGTATTTTGTTAGTCTTAAATGTTTTAATGAAACACAACTCACAAGCAACATTAGCTTCATTCAACAATGTATTATTTCTATGTTTTGATTTCAAATAACTCTTTATGGATAATTAACTTTGACATACTATATATAATATATATAATGACGCAAATATTGAGTTTATTTGAGGAATGAATGACTTTTTTTTCTATGTACAAAATCGTATGTCTGGAACTCTGAAGGCAGTGAGTTCCAAACTTTTATAATTAAGAACTTAATATTTTAGAAATAATAAATAATAAATAATTTTGTTTTTATTTTTATCTTTCACTTAACGATTAAACAATGAAATAAAAAAATTTGACTGCCGTGAAAATTTGGACAACTTGCCACTTTTTGCACGCGTACTACCCCTGTTTTAGAGCTTTATTAGGAACCTAAGTAATTATATATAGTATAATATAGTATAATATTGTGTTCGAATGGTTGGCTGGTTAACAACTGGTGTTTATAGCTACTTAATTTATAATGAATTTGTTGACTTGTATTTCAAATTTTATAATAATAAAAATTAAATAAACTCCTATGATTTTCAATTGTTCTTTTTTTAGATTCTGAGTGGAACAATGGAAGTATTGATTTTACAATGTTTATTTTTCTACAGACACATTTTACAATAAAAAAAAATCTTCAATCATCAACTTCGATATATTTTTTGGTAGTTAATTGGTTTCATTTAGTACTTCAGTGGTCAAAAGTAAAAAATTTCCAACAGGTACTTTTCTTAATAATTGGAAAGACAGAAATTTTTACACCAAACCAGTTTTTAACAAAATAAAATTTGTTATTTTGTTTTATTCAAAAACAAAGAACCGTACTTAATATTTTAATTTTTCACCAAATGTTTACTTGTATAAGAATATTTTAACTCTTTTTGAGCTTGTTCATAGACCGTTTTTTTCTATACATTTTAAACAAGGTTCCTCAAAATTTGTTAATACTGAAGTTAAAAAAAACAGTTGATTGATCTACAACATTTTTTTTGAGTGTTTAAAATTATAATTTTTACAAAATTCATCAATAAAGCGAAAATTAACAAATTATGTTGGGGTTAAAAATTCATACCTACGATATGATACAATACGAAACGCGTCCATGCGAAACGGGCCTAAGGTTTGTAATGATATAGGTAATGTTGTTACTTATTGGCTATTGCCTTTAAATTAGACAGTACCACGATTTAAGATATCTTAAATCGTGGATAGTAGGTAGGTACAACAGTAGATCTTGTATAAGGTGAAGACGACAATTAATGAATGCTGATTTAGTTTCCTCAAATTTAATTTTACAATTCGTCAGTAATTATAATTGGTCGATATTTTGCTGTACCCAGCCATGCTCACAGCTGTAGCCTGTAGAGCATAGGCAGTATATAATATGGTATAATATAATATCATACCATCTGTTATAGAGGTCATTTATAACATAGACATAATAATATCATAATTTGTATAACAATAATAAGTTTAACTGTGACATTTCTCGGTTATACTCAATATATTAAATACTTTGTACAAACATTAATTTTTTATACATATAGTTATTAATTTAATGATATTATGTTGAATCATTTTTAATTATAAACAGGGTGATTTCTAATCACCAAGCATGCTCGCGACTCACCGCCATTCTTTCCAAATCACACTTATTTATTGATTCGTAAGAAAAATATTCTAAAATGTCATTATGTAAAAATAAATAAGAGGACATGAACAAAAATCATATTACTTTAAGTACGGTTTTATTTTTCAGAAATCACAATATTTTTAGTTCATATGATGTAAAGTGTTCTACGTCGGCCGCGGCGCGGTGGTGGTGTACTATGTATGTATACTATACTTTGTAAGTTTGTTTCGTATTATTTTGAGTCTCAAATTTAGTTTTTTTACTTAAAATACGTATTTAATATACTATCCAAGTGTCGTGAACGCATATTTTATTTCCGAGCGCGCAACGTATAAAATACGTGAACTCGGATACCTACCTCGGTACATCCGAATTGCATGCCAAAAAATAAACATAAATTGAAACGTTCGAATTGCATGCCACCTCTTACAGGGGTCTGTCCGAATTGCATGCCACCTATTGCAGGGGTCTGTCCGAATTGCATGCCACACATCTTTATATGTACCTACTTATGTGCATGACTTCAATTTTTTTTTAACTTCTAATTTTTCATTACAATGACTCACTTGACACCTATTGCATAGGCGCAAATTGACTAAATTTTTTGGGGGGACTCAAGCCCCCTCCCCATATCCATATGCCATAATAAAGGTAATACAAATGTTGGAGGGAAACGCTCTCGGTATAATCCCTAACCCTCTCGGCAATTATCGTTATCGATATAAAAATACAAAGTACCTATTACATTTTTAGAATATATTTATTTTAACAAAATTCTCCGTTTTTTTTTTTCGGCAAATACATGTAAAACATCTTCAGTATTTATATTATTGGATAAATCCCTCTCAATATGTAGGATAGATAGAGTTGAGAATCTAGTCTGATCCATAGTTGACCTCACCAAGTTTTCACCCTTCTCATGGCACTAAAGCAGGGGTCGGGAACTCGGGAACCTGCGGCTCCGGAGTCGCATGCGGCTCTTTAAACATGCAACCTGCGGCTCTTTGGATAATTATCAATATATCGATATCCGTAAAATATAAATTATATTATACGTTATTATAGTGATAATAATTCTGAATTTCTCAATAACGATCCTTCCCGAAAGTTTCAGCCAATTAAAAATGGTCGCTTTCGGAATTTTGACCATTTTTGGATCTACTTACATTTGTGAGCAAACATTTTCAAATATGAACTTTATTAAAAATAAATTAAGAAATCAACTGAATGATATCAGCCTTGATGCTTGTTTGAAGTTGAAAACTACAGATTACTTTCCAGAATTGAATAAGGTGTCTGGAGAAACTCAGTGTCAAAAAACCCACTAATATTAAGTATAGATACGTTTTTTTTTGTGTTTTATTGTGTATCATTAAATAATATTATATTTGTATAAACAATAATAATAATAATAATGAATTAATGAAATAAAGTTTTTCTATATTTTCTAAATTTAAGACGTATTATTATGTTTTTATTGCCTACCAAAAAAAAGGTTGTTCAAACCTGTGCGGCTCCCTGGATATCATAGTTTTGTAATTTTTTGAAAAAATGGCTCTTTTTTACGAAAAGGTTCCCGACCCCTGCACTAAAGGATCGTTCGCATGTAGCTCAGCTGATGGGCGTCGTAGCCGTGAGTGTTGGGCTAACGCTAACATCAGTAAGCAATGAGTGAGATTCATTTTCTTCTTCAACTGGTATATTATTGTCACCAGTTTTAGCTATTTTTTTTTCTTGAAAATTATATATAAAATTACTAGATTTTGAACTGGGGGGACTTGACCGAAATTTGGGGGGACTAAGTCCCCCCAAGCCCCCACCTATTTGCGCCTATGACCTACTGTACCGCGTAATAGCAATAGATTATAGATCCTTGTATAAACTATTATAAAAATTAACAATCATCAATGAATATATATATTATGTTATCTCAGTAATAAACTTCTAGTAGAAAACTGACTTGTAAAGAAATGTTATCTTCATTAAGTATAAGACTAATACGAAAAAACCTTGAATAAAATATTTTTGAAAAATTGACACATAAGAACTATATATAGGTAATTGATAATTGTAAACATTTTAAAGTAAATTAAATATCAAAGTTGTTTTGATTTATAAAGGACGTCTTACCTGCGTATTGTGTTGTCTCCGAGTTTTCAAGTTTGTCTTACATGTGTGAAACATAGCAAATTTACGTTCAGCAGTTATCATTAGCATTCACTAGTTTTAATATATGAATGTGATTTTTCTTACTTATAGATTTAAAGGAATAGAAAATACCTATCATATTCTGTGGTTTATGGATTGTAGATGATCCAAAAATCAGTGTTTGGCGAGTTCCTTATAAAAAGGAATTCGTTCCGTTCCTCGTTCTTTTTAATAAAAAAGGAATTCGTTCCGTTCCTTGTTCCTTAAAACAAAATAAGGAACTCGTCCCTTTGTCATTCCTTTTTCAAATGAACTAGTTCCTTTTTAGTTCCAAATAAAATAAAAATTCTTATTTAATTATACATTTTTTTCATTCATAGACGTACTTCGGTACTTTATTTTTTAATTATACTTATACTAATTAAACAAACCTACAAGTACATTTTATAATTTACTATTTAGTTAAAAAAAAAAAATACTGATACAAAATATATAATATTAAAATATTAAATAAAATATATACTGTAGTTTATTTTATTCATCTTTATTTTTTAAACAATATAAATTAATTAACGTTTATGTTTAATTTTGAGCGATTAATCGCGACGTTCGAATCGCCTAGTGTGTTATCCACTTAGAGTATATTTTAAGTAATTAATATTATTTATATATCTGTGTAAATTGGAACTCGAAAGGAACGAACAATAATTCGTTATTTTTCCTTGAACATAAGAACTCGTTCCGTTCCTCGTTCTTTTTTAATAAAAAGGAACTCGTTCAACTTGCCGTTCCTTAAAAAAGGAACTCGTTCAGGAATCCGTTCCTTTTGGAACTCGTTCCTTCCAAACACTGCCAAAAATGCACAACAAACCACAGAGTGTAACAAAATTAATCACAAACAAAAATAATAATACTAGATAAATAAACTGTAATATTAAAACTAACGGTGCTAAACAAAATCTGCTGAAAGCAGAAAAGGGCAACAAAGTGCACGGGATGAGCTAGTAGTATTATAAATATAATATGCGTACATATAAGTAGTGGACGATGCTACAGCATCGTAGCTATAATAAATAATCCTCAGGTCTGTGTCGAAGATTGGTTTGTATGGCCAATTAATAAATAAAATGTAATAGGTAGGTACTATTGAAAACATATCAGAACAGAATAATACAAAAGCAGTATCCGTCGAGCACTATAAATATAGGTGTATTATAAATTGTTTCATATAAGTATGTGTTGGCAATTTGGCATACTTCAGGTAGGTTAACGTTTTTAGTATATTGTCTACATAGAATACTATACGCATTATATTATGCACTATACGTCATGGACATATTATAATACATTAAAGCATGTGGGTTCACAAACTGCAGGCTCGGCCCATGTCACTGCCGCAGGCCACATATAAATAGTAAATACTAAATAGGTACCTATATAGGCACGGCTATTATAGTGCTATACCTACTATAGAAGTAGAAACAGAATATACTATAACAGGGGTGGCCATTAACCTTAACTTTGGGAGCCGCATATTAACTATATAATATACCAGTTATGGGTGACATATTTTATATTTTAACATTATTGTCACTAAATAAATCTAAAAGAAAAAGCCAGTTTATTTGGCTCTTTTCTCATAGGTAGATGTTCCATAACATTTTATTAGTCATGTAAAAACCTCATCAATGCCATAATAAGCACAATTGTCCGAGGTCGAAACGTTTTTAAGAAAATATAAGAGAACGCCAACGTCTTGAAAACGACGTTTTAGAGTGAATTATATAAAATTATAGATCTATTACCAATATTAAAGAATGTTATCCGTGTTGGTACCTAGGTACGTGCAATTTCAATTTTCAATCGAATTATGTATGAGTTTCCGAGTAGGTGTATAATAATATAATAATATTACAATAATTAAAAATGCTTTTTTAAAACAAAAAAATTAAAACATCGTAAAACATCAACGTAAAAAAATAGGTTATGTTCTTACCTTTAAGTTTGATAATAATATAGGTAAATAGTCAATACCTACTCAAATCACTTTAATATTAAAGCTAACAATCATAGGCGGAACTAGACATTTTTATTAGACTGGGCCACTTTTTCTGATCAATTCAGACATTAAGACATAAACATATTCATGGTGGTGAGAAGGGGAAGGACAATTATTCTTGATATCATTTTTTTCTTAAGCTCATTTGTGTATTTCTATATACACTTTTGTATATTTTCCTATTTACCTGTCCATCATGTTGCGTCAGTGGAGTAAACAGAAATAATTTTCATGAAGGGCAAAAAATAAATGTCAACTATAGCAAGTGATTAGCACCTACAAGGTTACTCTATTGTAAATTGTAATCGAGAATTGAGAGTTCGAGACCATTTAAGATGGACAAAAGCTATTACAAAATGAAAATATAACAGTATATATTATTTGTGAGTCCCATGTTATATTCAATTTTTAAAAAATAAATACAATGTTTAGAATTATAGATACTTTTGATAATAATTTCGACCGATTAATAATGATTATTGTTATTTGTTTTACTATGAGAAATAAATCATTATATTTATTTAAACATTGTTATTTTTTACTTATTTGCAAATATTTTTTATTTTTTATTTTTAATAATATGTCTTAATATTAATTTATTATTATTATAACATATTAGGTCCATTTAATATATTATTATGTATACTGTATATATTAATACAGGGCGCGATTAGCCTGGGCCAAGGTTGGCCCAGTTCCGCCTATGCTAACAACACAAAATTAAGTCAACTGACAACTTTGATGGATGTCCCCCTAAGTAGCCATCCGCTTGATTACCTAATTTTGTTAAATTTCTACAGATAAGTATAGGATGAGTTATTTGTCAATCATGTTTATCTGCTAAAAATAATATGCAGATATTAAATAAAACTTTATTAAGTTTTTTTTCTCTCTAAAATAAATAATTAAAGTTATTGAAATCTGATAATTTTATGGGAATAAGTTTTTCTTATGAGGAAAGGTTTTGTATCAAAAACCATTTATCAGTTTTAGTAACTTAAGATTATGAAAAAGATTTCTCTGCCATTGTTTCAATAATAGAAAGATATCATATCTATATACAGTAGTCACTCGATAATTCAAAAAACTACAAAAATCGAACTAAACGCTGAGTCCCCTGAGAAAACCTCTATAATTAGAAAAAAATACATGTAGTCCGGTCCCCTCGATAATTTGAAATGTCTGTCAGTGACACACGTTCTACAATTCAAATTTTTTTTTCCAGAACCTCTATAATTCAAATTTTCTTAAACGCAATTATATGTATGTTCAATGAGTTCATATGTGTAAAGATTATGTACAATCTATTTGACATACTCGTAATGAAACTAATAAATATTATCATAGCTTATAAATATATTATCGTACCTTACCTACCTATATATATGTATAATAAATAAATGTCAAAATAAATGTAATATGTACAATGTACAATTTTTCACCTCTCTTTTATTCAAATTAATTTTTTTCCCTCGATTATTTGAACACTCAGTAAATCGAAAACCTCTATAAATCGAATTTTAAGATCGGTCCCCTGAATTTCGAATTATCGAGTGACTACTGTAATACAAACTGCTTAGGTTTAGGATTAATTTTTGGAGTATTGCTATTAAAATAAAAAAAATTGTTAAGAGTACATAATATCTACTTAAACCATGTAAATATTATAAATCAATCATAATATTTTAGATTAATTGATAACATAAAATAGTTTAGAAGGCCATATACTCAGCTTCACGTTTAGTTGTCACAACACTGTGTCACTTTGTATTAAATAGTCAATTTATAGAAAATTTAAATAGGTAGGTTGTACTTTGTAGGTAATTAATGCAATATGCATTTGATCGTATATAAGGAGTAAGCACCTAATCACCTTACTACTTGTATACTGTATACATTTTTCTCATCGGGTAACACAAATTAATACAATATGTGCTTTAATTGGAAGTTTAAATAACATGGGTAAAAAAAAAAAATAAGAAATGGTATTAAATAGTAATATTTATTTGAAGAGAGTCGTTATCCATATTTAGTATTTAAGTTAAGTTCTTTTGTTTTTACATTTCAGAGATTGTAACCACAAGTAGCCACTGTAGTGTATGTATGCGCATAACATCTGAATGACTGTAAGAGTATTTAGAAAACTTAATATATATTTCAACAATCAGCATAATTAAGTCATGTTATAATTATTAAGTTGAGAAGTTACAGGCCAAAAAGTTTTAAATAAATCATATAAGATAGGATGAAATCAAAGAAAAAAATATCAATATATTTGCATGTTATTATTAATATTAATTAAGTCATAAAAGATAAAAATTAAAAAAGTGAGAAAAAAGTACTAATATGTACAAAAACGTTATTTGATTTTAACCATTATTTCTTGAAGTCGTTTTCTTGCTGCTATAACGCGTTCTTCTTGACTTTTGATGTCTTCCACGGTTACACTCACCTCCTACAAAAATAAATAATGTTTTAATCAACACACAAATATAGATATCTTATATTGATTTTTAAACTGATTGTTATTTTAATATTATACTATACCTGGACAAGTGGTTGATCTGGAATCCGATAAACAATTTCTTTATCATAATGAGATCGCATCGGAGGTTGTCCAGTCACTGGCATAGCGCATACATGTAAAGCAGTAGCTACACTCTGTAATAGAGTTTCATCACTAACATGAGGACCAGCTGGTCGCAATAGACCAGTCCATCTGGTACCTAATTCATAACCATCTTTTTCAGATGCTCGGATACCTTCGAGTCTTTTCTCCCAAAATACCTACAATAGATGATATTATAATAGGTCCACAGATCAAAAAACATACTGATTTACTTGTCTAGGTTTTTCTTGTCTTCCGTGTTTGAAGTCTGCTTTAACTTTTCCTTCCTGGTTCTTATGAACAGTAACGGGCTGTTTAAATATTGATGCTGTTTGTCTGATTGGTGGTACAAGAGCTCCTTCACTTCTTATGCCACGACTAAATACATAATCAATGTTAGGCATAACATTATAAAATATAGTTTATACTAATTTATAAATGTTTAAAGATAAAATATTTCAACTTAATAAATGGTCGACTTCATTTGCACACGCTTAAAAATAAATAGGTGTAGCATATTGAAAGGAAAATATACCACTCACCTATCTACCAAATCGCTTTCAAAAACAGGCAAGGGGAGGCTTTGCCCCCACACTGACTTAATTAGAATCTTTTAAACTTTGTTAATGATTATAAATATAATATTTATAATATATTAAATACAATATGATATTCAATTTTAAATTCTGAGTGGAGCAATGAATGTATTGATTTTACAATGATGTGTTTTTTGTGTCTGTCATCGCCCTTTTTGGACAGTAAAAATACTTTGATTTTCTACTGTAGCATCTTTTCTTGCAGGAAAGTAAATCTAATTGATTCTTAAAGAGGTATAATATAATAAATACCCATTAATCTTCAAAAATGCAGAGAAAAATAAAAAAACAATTGAGAAGAAAACAGTAATTTTTATGCAAAACCATTTTTTGACAAAAATGATTTCTCAAAAATGAATAGGTATTTGTAAATACTTAAAATGTTTATCAAATGTTTAAACCATTTACAAAATATTTTGATTTTTTTTTATAACTTTTGTTGATACACAATTTTTTTTTGGATATTTTCAATTATTATCGATAAATAATTTTTTAATTGGTCAAAAAACTTGAAAATGTGACACAAAATTCCTCATAAGTTCTTATTGGTGTAATAAAAAAAAAAATTTGAGTGTCTTAAGTTAGAATGTAGAGAACATTTGTCCAAAATCTAGAAAGTTTGCAAATTAATTTGAGTTTAAATTTTTTTTCTTATACCTAAATGTTGAAAAATTAATATAAGAATACTCAAGTTTTTCTACTTTTACAAAAAAAAAAAAATTTACCGGATAATTACATTAATTTATTATGAGCGTTTGAATTTCAAATTTGTACAACATTGGATATTCACACTTAAAATAGGAAACTCCTATCGATTTTTGATATTTTGTTGTAATTCAAAAATGAATAAATGTAGATACTTGCATTTTCACCAATTGTTTATTTTATAGTTTTCTATACATGCTAACATTTTCAAAATATTTTAACTCTTCTGGGGCAATTTATATTACATTTGAAATTATGAAATGTTTTTAGCCAGGTCAAAAAACTTGAAATAACAAGATTTTTCATAATTAGTTATAACTGCAGTTTCAAAATATTAAAGATATATGGGTACAATTTTTTTATAACCCTTTAAAGTTCAAATAGTGACAAAAATCATCAAAATTTAGAAATTGTTTTGTTTTAAAAATGATAAAATCTTCAATTTTTACAGCTAAGGATTAAAAATTGAAAACAAGGTTTTTCATAGGTAGTTCATACTACAATGAAAAACCTTAAAAAATATATAAATGATATAGAATATAGATACCTATTTTAAGTGTAAATTTGATATTTTAACAAACCATATTGATTTTGTTATTTCGTTGTAATTAAAAAATATTATTATTGGTATATATATATATATATAAATTACCGTGATCCATATGACACTTAAAATACAGCATGTAGAGAAATACCCACTTGCCCACCTTTTTAAAATGTAATATCTAACTTTAGTACCTAACTTAATATTGAAATATTAATTTAAATAAAATGTAGGTACTCACTACTCAGTTATTAAATAGAATTATAATTAAATATGTAATATACACATTTTTAATATAAACAAAATGTATGCAATGACAAAAATAATTATTACTTTTTAATTATGATTGTTGTCTTGTTGCTTAATAATTACATTTATGCTCACTGGGTTCCTGTTACATGCTGCTTGTAAGTAAATGGAAATTAATATAATAATGTTTTTTCTAATATTCTGAGGTTATTGGCCAATGTATTAGCTATTTATTATGTATATCATAGTATATCATAGTATAGATTAAGTTGTTCATCAAAAATAGAAATATAATCAGACATTCAGACAATCATTGATTTAATAACTTATATTTTATATAATATTATTTATGTTATAAAATTAATGGTAATAATATTTAAAATATTTTATAACATAATTTTATTCAGTGGATAATTTGTTAATCGTTATGCATTAGCACAAACAAATAATTTTATTATTAAATATTCCTCCGTATTCACACGATAGGCCTATCCCGAATACTGATTATACCTTGTTAGTTGTGGCTTGTATTCAGTTATCTTGTGGCAACATGGAAATCTATTATGCGACGTTAAGAGGATGTCAGCGCAATATTTGTTTTCTCTCTAGGACTCATGGGCAACATGGATAAAACTCGTTTTGTATGATTTTTGAGTGACCTTAGACTAAAATCACGTATTACAAAAATTATAGAGCATAATATTTTTGAGGATATGACATATTGGTTTTGTAATTTATTGTTATTTGACTTAGTATTCGACATTCAAAATAAAAAAAAATGTTGTAAATTTAAATGATGTTTAAATTGTTTTGAGACAATATTTAGACAAATCGATATGTCATTCCCTCAAAAATATTATTCTCTATCGATTTTATAATGGGTGATTTTACTCTAAGATTATTCAAAAACATAAAAAAAAATGATTTTGTATAAATACATTTTGTATATGTAGTGCGTGGGCCAGTAAGAGAAAACAAACAGTGCGCTGACATCCTCTTAAAGATAATTAAGTACTCAGTATAATCAGTACCTCTACAGTCTACGTATTGGATATATTGCCTATGCCTATTCTGTAATTTATTTTTCTACGGAGTAATTTTTTTGGGTATAAGGTATCTTAGGGCCAGGGGCCCTGAATCCTTAACTGTGCGCCACTGAACTTGTTGATTATTTAAATAACTTTATATCTTTTTATAAACAAATGGAATAAAAAATTGTTTTTAGGCTGAAATGAGTTTTAATCAATAATATATTGGTATACTATATTTTAGGTAGCTGTAAGCTAGCCAATAGCCACCAAACAGTCACAATTGTACCTTAAGGTTAATATTTTATCAATGAGTAAAATCGAATTAAATGCTAGATCTTATTCATACTAAATTCAAATTTTACTCGAATAAAAGTATATTTAATAATTTCAACAGTAAGTTAATGCAATAGGTACTAACTACGTATTCATATACATCCTTGGTTTATAAGCAATTTAGTAGGTTGAAATTATTCCATTTTAAATATAACTCAACAAATAATATATGTTAAACCAAGAATCATACCATAAAATTTCCATTTCTTCTGCTTGCGTCTTTAAAATCAAAATTTGTTCTCTTCGCTTTTCGGCTCGTTTCATCCGCGATATCCTAGCTTTGGTTTCCAATGATCTCTTCTTTAGCCGGGGCATTATAAATGTAATTGGCTTTATGATATTGTCAGCAGTAGGCCCCGGTAACGTCAGCGCTAGTCTTAAGAAACTACCAAATTTAAAGAAAAATTAGAAAAGTATAAGAAATTACGAAAATAAAGATTTATAGCATTTCAGAGCATTTTGAATACAAATAATTTTGTTTATACTGATAAGCTCGGTATACGGTCCACAGCAGGTAACCAGGAACCAGGGTTTCATTATCAGAGAACGAAAACATGGTTAGTGGTTACGTCATGTCATAGTAAAATGCACAGATATATAATTGTATTATAATATATCTGTGGTAAAATGCGTCAGGGACTTTAAGTTAGGTCTATGATTACTTTGCCTCCATGTCCGTGCTCGGAATTTTTTCGTTATCCACCAAATTAAAAAATATTGTGGAATAGTTGAATGTTTTCAACTATTTGGTATATTATGCCGGTTACGTCGTCTAGTTTACCGTGAAGGTGGGTTTCCACTGGACCGTTCGCGAGTACGTGCACGTTTATTGTTTTAATATATTTTAATATTTTAATATATTTAGTGATTGCTGCTATTACCCAAAGTAGACCGTTCGGACGGAAATAGTTGGATTAGATCCAACAACATGGTATCGTGGTTATACGTGCGGTAAGAACGTTAAACATTCTGGTATACCAAAAGCTTACCATACATACCAACCAATCATAGAAAAGTATTTTTATGCACGTACACGTACACGTATGTAGTGGAAACCCACCTTGAAACGTAATTTCTTGTTAAATATTCTAGAACTGTGATTGGTTGTACAATTTGGTTATCTAGTGGTTAACCAGTATTAAAGGTATAAGGTTTATTTTCAAAGTATTACGATGATAACACATTTTGATTTTCTATAAATTACAAAAGTTGTATTTAAAAAAATTGATTAACAAGACGCGTTCACTTCACTCATTATTGCAATTATTACATCAATTTTAAATTTTAATGTTTAAATTTGGTATTTTGGTATATGAATTATAAGCATTCAGTAGTGGAATGCACAATATTATTTTTAATACAATATACAATATACTATGATACATGTTCCTTGTAACTTGTAAGTATAACAGTTTTTAAATAATATTAAATTGCATAATATGAGTAATTTTGATTATAGTATGTACTACAATAGGTTATAGATAGGTCTATTGTCTCATGGGGTTTTAAATTATATGGACGCAATTTAAATAAAATTAAAAACTTCTTGTTCAAGGCTTATATTAAAAAAAATGAAAAATATCTATATATAAAATCAAATAATAAAATATAATTTTACATGTATATAATATATACAACAATTAGGTATTCAATTATTTTTTATGTATCTTGTGTAGAATATTACAATATACATAAACTATTTATTGTATAAAACATAAAATGAATTATAATAATATTAAGCATGAATTGTACGAATACTGAATAAGTATTGTATAATCATTAATAATTGGATCAACTTTAATTACTATTATAAATAATATGTGTATTAGTGACTAATAAATCATTTAATGCCCTTTTTTAATTGTATGAAATGCATTGTATTTATTAAAAAATATTTAAGTGATTAATATATTTATTAGATACTACCCATAAATCTTTAGGTGTTGTAAAAATAAAAATAAAACATACATTTTTATTTTTTTTATGAATTAACAGTTTCTATTAAGTTGTTAAAAAGAAATTTCAATATAGATCATATACCTATCTTATTTATTTTTAATTTTCTAATGATCAATGATACTTATTTTGTTTTTTTAAATTTGTTTTAGATAAATTCAATTGAACATTTATCATGACTTGCAACTGTGTGGATGCTCCTGTTCCTCCATTGTTTGGTGTTCAAACTCTATTTGCTGCTCAACATACTTCAGAGTCTTGTGGTGCTAATGGTTTACCATTAACTCCCAATTCTATTACAATTTTAGGATATGCTCAAAAACTAAGGACCTTAAATCATCCAAATTTAGTGTCACATTTGGACTTTATTCGGAAACAGCATGGACGCATCATTTTGGTCTCTCAATATTTCAATCGATCTCTATGGACTGAATCAAAAAATTATTCATTACTAATACCGTTGGAGAAATTACTAAGTTGGACTCATAGGGTTTTGTCAGCATTGTCTTATTTAAATGATAATGGTTTAGTGCATAGATTTTTAACTCCACAATACATATTATTAGATGATGAAGATAATGTTAAACTATTTAACTATGGGATTTATTATATGACAAATAGTGGTAAAAATATTACATTTCCCATTGGAAAACTTAAATATACTGCACCTGAAGTGTTAGTTCTCGATAGAACTTCAAATAAATCTGGTCCTAAAACAGATTCTTGGTCATTGGGTATTATTATTTTAGAATTGTTGCTGGGAGCACAACTTTGGCCTACACTCAAGCTTAGTCAGATAATTCGGAAAATATTATCGTTAACACATTGTTCAGATGTAGTGATGAGACTTGCTCGTGAAATGGGCCGTTTGACAATGTATCAATCATTGCCCAATGAATTGAAAGACTTTCTCAGTAAATGTATTTGTATAGACGTTACTAAAAGAATGTGCCCAAAAGAGTTGTATGATCATAAGATATTTTCTCTTTTTGAGTACTCAAAAATATTAACAAATAAATGTTATTCATGTAAACACCCACTGCGTCAAATGCAACTGAACCAAGTCTATTATTTGTGGAAACTAGCTGGTGGAGATGTAGAATGGGCATTAAAAAAAAAAGGCCTATTAAGAAATGAATCGTCTATTTTACTTATACCTCGACTGATCATCCTTGAAGGAACATTGTATGGTAATACACGTAACCAAAGTTGTTTATTAGACTTACAGATAATTGAGCTATCTTTAGACCTATTGGTAAATAGGCTTCAACATCTCAAAATAACTGATTATGATCCACTAATTGATCAAATTAAAGAATGTGATGATACAACTGACAAGTTACCATTAGTTATTCGTGAAAAAGACACTGAATATCAGTTTCATCGAATTGTTTTGTTTGATCGTTTGTTATCGTCTTATCCTTTCAAATTGGACAAATTACTCATCGAAGCAAAGAAAGATATTCCACCTTACTTCAGAGGAGAAATTTGGGCATGTTTGTTAAATGTTTGCAGTGATACAGAAAACACTTATTTGTCTATAGATAAGGAAACTGCTGGTGTAACAGATAGACAAATCGAAGTTGATATACCAAGATGCCATCAGTACAATGATCTATTATCGTCTTCGGTAGCTCATAAAAAATTAAAAAGAGTCTTAAAAGCATGGCTTGTTAGTCATCCTAAATATGTTTATTGGCAAGGCTTAGATTCATTGTGTGCCCCATTTGTTTATTTAAACTTTTGCAAAGAACATGTAGCCTATGCTTGTTTAACAGCATTTGTAAAAAAATATTTGAACGATGTGTTTTTACGAGACAACTCTGCTGTAATTCGGGAATATTTAATAAAACTATTTCATTTAATTGCATTTCATGATCCACAATTAGCAAATCACTTGGATGACAAAGGTTTCATACCAGATTTATTTGCTATACCATGGTTTTTAACAATGTTTTCGCATGTGTTTCCCATGCATAAAATTTTTCACCTTTGGGATAAACTCTTATTAGGGGATTCATCATATCCATTATTTGTAGGACTATCAATCCTCACCCAGTTACGTAGTACATTATTAAATTCTGGGTTTAATGAGTGTATATTATTGTTTTCAGACCTACCAGAAGTAGACATAGAGAAGTGCGTTTTTGAATCGTCTAAATTTAATGATGTAACACCAAGGTCAATTACATTTAGAAAATATGAGTTGAGAACTGAAACACGAGAGCATGATCCATGTTTAATTTATGAAGTATTGCAGAATGAATTTAGTCCTAGAATAAGTGTGTATGATTTGCAAGAATTAAAAAGGTCCAGCCATAAATTTTTGGTCATTGATGCCAGAGCTCAAGAATGTTACATAGAAAAGAGTATACCGGGAAGTTTAAATATTCCTATTAAGGAGGAAGAATTTTCAGATGAAAATTTTGATTTAGCGCCTAGTCCAGAATTAAGTGCTTTAGTTAATAATAGAGGTAGTATATTAATAGTGGTTGATAATGTATATGAATTAAATAAAGTTAGAAAGTTTTGTAGATTTTTGGTGAAAAAAGAATACCCAAAAGTATGCAGTTTACATGGAGGTATAGAGGCATTAGACACTTTTAATATTTTGGTACCTGCTATACTATTTTGATTCATTCTAGAAACATTATTTTATATATTTTATTTTAGTTAAAAATGAATTGCAATTGTAATTGTTATTATTTGTATAGTATTAAGTTTTAATTTTTAATATATTACATTATAAACTCAGTATAAATGCAATTTAATGTTTTGAATTATGAATGTAAGATTTAAAATATTATTGTGTTATTTTTGTTTTATACTGATTGCATATTTATATCCCTTAAGACCATATTATATTTATATACTATCTTAAACATTATTTTGTATTAAATACAGAATAAAAGTAAAAATAATCAATATATATTTAAAAATAACTAATGTATTTTATATGTTTGTATGATTATAACTATTATATATTTATAATAAATCTATTAAAATTTCTTCTGTGTTTATGTTCAACATTTTCAATAACCAAATTTTAAACTTAAAATTGTTGAAAACAATATTTAAATTATTGACAATATTTGATACATTTATTATTATGTTAAACTGCTTTAATATTTAAGGAATTGGTTTGATTCTAATATTGAGTACACTATAATAATATGTAATAATTATTAAGTTTAAAGAAAAAAATTGTTTAAATAGTTATTCTGTTTAATATAGCTGGTCAATTTCATTTGCATTGTACCTTGATGTATTTTTAAAAACTAATTAAAAATGTATATTAAGATACATTATTTTAAAGAACTTAAAAATACTATATTTTTTTTAACTTTTCAAGTGATATTTTATAACTTAATATTATGTAAAGATTTGAATTATTTAATTAACTTGGTAAATTATTTTATACTCAATTATAATTTGTAAGTAGTTTACCTATCTGTAACTATTTCTTAACATATATATTTATTTTATATTTTTATTGCACCGTTATTATTTACAAAATGTATAAGCATATAATATATTTTTTTAAATTATTCATATTTATGTGAATATCAATCATATTAATCTAATTTAGATGAAGTTGGTTAATAATTTAAATGTTATGAAAATGTTATTTGTCAAATCATCAAGTTCCTTTAAATCCAAGTTCAATGTTAAATTATTGTTAACTTTCATGTTGCTCTAAAAACTTGTACAATTGTTTTTGATTGTTACCAAAATATATATTGTTTAATTTTAATAATATTAATTATTGTATTGTATTGTATTATGTGCTGTAATACTGTATAACCTATGTCCTACTAAATACATTTTCTGGTTCATGGTTAATTTCAGGTTTATTAATTTAATAATTCCCCCCCCCCCCTACCTGGTACAATAACTAGGTATATTTATACATATGGAAAATATCAAATACATATTCATTTTTTACTAAATAAAACCATAATATATTATCAGTTTTGGAAAATTAAATCCATTGCACTCCTGATGACTATCACGACTCACGACGAAGGGTAATCTAAACTAAAGATCGCGGACAACCTATTTGCAGAAATAGTTATTTTTGTTCTTAAAAAAATCACTCGATTATAATCGATATACAGTATACTTATCAGTGGCGTAATAAGGAATTTGCCCTGTGGTCCCCCAGGGAGGATAAACATTTTTTTTATGCACAAAATACTACATTTTCACTATATTTTTAAGTACAGTGTTAGCTGGGAATACTTTTTCATTAAACATCAAAGGCTCTGGGGGTGGATCCCCTCATCCCTCTCTTAATTACGCGCCTAATACCAATAATAATACGACGTGTCGTCGTGTATAAAAACGTATATATTTATTATTGTAATGCCCTGTGCACGTCTTAAAATATACGCGTGTGTCGTGCTCCTGCGGCCCGGGAGTGGTGCCGGTCATATGGCCGAGAAAAATCAATAAGCATGTGCGCGACCGCGTTGAACGGGATACGGATAGTCCTCTGTTTGCCCGCTGCGGTGTAACAACTACCAACTAATGTAGCTGCGGTCAGGTAGGTTACCTACCCATAACTACAATTGCCGAATGTTAGTGTTGCAGACCGACTACGAATTTTGAGAGCCGACAAAATAAACCGTATTTTTGTACATACTCATGTCCCATGACATGGTTTTCATGCGCCAGTCGCACCGAGCTCGTCCGTCAGTCGATTGAAAATCGTAAACGCGATATGACCACGCCGCCACAGCTGCTCTCGTATGGTCAACCCGAACAGAAACAGTCGACGAGATCAACGGCGACGTTTGCGTCTGCGGCAGCCCACGGCGATATTATATTATAGTACCTACCTACCTATAATATATTATAATATTATATCGGATTTCACGTGTCCTTGCTAGTTGTCGCCGCAGAGGATCGCGTTCATGTCAGGCGAGCCATGAGGCTTATTATTTCATGTCATGGTGGTAGTGAGAGTACAGAGAGCCCGGGTATTTCGCTACACGCCGACCGCAAAGATCTGGGCATGGACAATCAAGGTGCTTCCGTTCGTTTTAGTGTTGCTCGTCGTTTTCGCCATGTGCTTCATAGCTATAACTCGAGTGAGTCTTTTTTAAAACTGTTTATTTATACACGTAGTTGAATCGGTTTACGAATAAAGGTAATCGTAACGTATTTTTTTGTTATCTAATAAAAAAAATATTCATAATCAACAAATTTGATCCAGTAGCGCAACCATCTTTTTTTGTGATAGAATGGCCCAGTCGAGAAATTTATTATATATATTATATACAACACCAGGTTTCAAAAGGAATAACTATAGATACTTGAAAGTTTCACTAAATATGTTTGTAGTATAGTATTATTTTGGACATGATATTATTTTAAAAATGTTTGAAATATTTATTTTTATTAAATAAACGTTCGTTTCAAAGTCAAAAAGCTTGACAATTTAATACAAGCTTTTTCATAAGTAGATCCCACAGCATTCTTAGGCCCATTTTTTTAATAATGGACTTAATTTTTGATTTTGATAAAATTAGAAATATTCATGAAAAATAACGATTTTAGTTAGGTACTTACTTATAGGTACCTATTTATTTATATGTATTAGTATATTATATTTTATAATTATAAATTGCTATAAAAAATAAAACAAATCAAAAAATAAAGTATTCACTATTCAGCGTTTACCTTCGGTCGGTGTTTTGTTAAGAGTTTTGAACTTTGTGAAAATTTACATTTTTAATTTCGAGTACCTGCGTTGTCCAATTAATATTTTTCAAAGTAAAAACTTTTTAAATGATGACTACGTAATTGTCCATTGATATACGTCATATGGATTTTACCGAGTCGATGTAATTTGTTGAATTTGTTAATCTTTTCATTTCTGTTTATCCTTGAATCTTTACCTAAACACAATTTCTGTACCAATGATTTTACAGGCTCCAGCTTTACAAAAACGAAATTCTTTGAAGGTCAACAGTTTACATGTGGCAAAACTAAAACCAGATGTAAGTATTATTTAGTAAATATAATTTAGTCGTTTATAGAATTTTTGAATTTTAACTTATTTAGTTGCTAAAATAATATAATAATATACTTCAAAAATTAGCCAGCTAGCAGTGCACAGAATAAAGATTTCCAGTTAGAACGTTTGTTGAAGACGAAGCCACCAAACCTTCATTTGTTCGTCGCTCGGTTGAAGAACGAAGCTAACGGATACTGTTCGGCAAAACTAGCAGAATTGCAAAGGAATGCAGAAAAATCAAATGTAATTTCAGAACGATTAGAGCCATGTCGATCAAAACCATGGTGCCCGAAAATACCACCAGTGTTATGTAGGTATATCTTAAATCTCTAATTGCTAAGGATTTGCTTAAGCTTTGTATGCATTTTAATAAAAACAATTGTGTTTTATTTTGTTTTTAATATTTTACATTCAAAATGTTATTACTCAGCTATTAAACAAAATAAATTGTTCTTCACATTTGAAAAATTTAATACAGAAAGAAAAATAAATAGTTGTTAACGTAAATATGATTTTTTTTAGTATTTCGATTAACAAAAACATTACGGTTAAAACAAAAAACTCCACGATGAGATATTAGTATAATAATACAATTATAGATACAATCATATATATAGATTCAACTTTTTTACTCCCTATATGTGGTATACTCGTATAGTATATTATCTAGTGTATAAATTGTCAAATGACAATTAATGTTTCACAACACAAAAACATGCGGAATTAACCTATCAAATGTGTTAAAAAAATAATAAGTGTTTTTTTTTGAATTGATAAATTTAATATAAAATTGTAGATGGTGCTGAGAAATTGGATAGCGTCGCCGTTAATATGACCGAAGAGGAAATCGTGGACGCAGTTGGATCAATGGGCGTGGGTGGTTCTTGGGCACCGGAAGATTGTAAAGCTAGACACTCTGTGTGCATCATCATACCATACAGGGACAGAAAGGATCATTTATGGACATTGTTGTACAGACTCATACCGGTGTTGAAAAGACAACAGTTGGATTTCAAAATATTTGTCGTCGAACAGGTACACGAAATATACGAAACGAATGCTGTTGAGCCACTTGTATATTTTTATAATTTATAAGTTGCCGAAGGCCGAGTATTATCTTTTTACTCTGTTATTATCCTACAGCACATCACTGTGTGAATATTATGTGATCGAGCAATTTATGAGGGAATTTGAAGTAGATTTAAACACAATTTCCTAAGAAATTTCCATAAAATAGTTTTCATTTAGATAAACACAAATCTTTATTGTTCGGTCTATATGAAATTAAGAGCAAACATTTTTGTACATTTTAATAACATTTAATGGTTGTTGGTATATGATGCGATACTGCGACGTAGGTACATCTTTATCATATAATTTATTATTCCAAATACGAGTATATTGGATTTATTTCTCACCATCACGACAACATGCTTGTTTTTTGTCTTTTCACATTCGTGAAATTAGAAGTATTTTTTTTTTTTTTTATTATTTAAAAAACTTGGTGAAAACCATTAGTTTCAACAATTAAATTAGAAGTATTATACTACCTTATTTTATAATTATTTTTACTATAAAAACAAATAATATTATATAGCTGATTGTTAAAAAGTGCAGTAAGAGTTATTATGAATTATTTTTACAACTGCCATAACAAAACGCTTGTCTATATAGGTCAGTAATGTAACGTTCAATAAAGGGGCAATTATGAATGCAGCTTTTTTGACGATTTACCGTACGTACGGCCTACGTGGTGAGGGAGATTGGCATAAAGGATTGTACGGCTGCTATGTCTTTCACGACGTGGACATGTTGCCAGAGGACGACAGAAACATGTACAGTTGTCCGGAATTTCCAAGACACATGTCTGTGGCCGTCAACGAATTTAAATATCAGTAAGTATATGATATATTTTTATCATATTTTGTAATTTCATATTATAGTCAAAGGATTACGTACAAATTCATAGGTATGTGTAATAAAATAAAATAAACCAAAACACAATTAAATAAAACATTTAAATAAATAAATTTATAATTGAATCAATTACATTATACAAACTAAATACTGGACAAGAAAACAAGATAACTGATAGTTAATATTATGTGACACTATTATCATTTATAAATTTAAATTCTTGTCACCGGCTCTTTTGTTCTATTTTTAATGGAAATTTTTTTATTTAAAAAAAAATCGATTAAAATGATCATTTAAAATTGTTTTTGATTGCACTATAAACAACTTAAAAAACCTTGTATTACATTTCAAGTTTTTTAACCAATCAAAAATTCATCTATCGACAATTATTGAAAAAAATTAAAGAAAAAAAAATCTAAATTTTCTTATACTTATAATAAATAACTTAAAAAAAGTCAAAATACTTTGAACATTTTATCATATAAGGAAAATGGTCATATAAACATTATGAGCAAATTTAAAGTATCTACGGTTATTTGTTTTTGAGTTACACATATAAAAACAAAACCAATTTTGTCAAAAACTGATTTTGAGTAAAAATTCACGGTCTTCCTTTATTTTTTTTTGGTGTTTTCTATGCTTCTGAATACTACTTCTTACTAGGTTTACTTTTGACCCCAAAAAGTACCAACTAGATTCACTTTCCCACTAGAAAAGATTGTGAAGTAGAAAATCGAAGTATTTTTACTGCTCCGGAAGGTGATGACAGACAAAAAAAAAAACACATTGTAAAATCAATACATTCATTGCTCAACTCAGAATCTAAAATAAGGGTGAGCATACTTGGTGAATCACCCTGTATAAACAATATAGTAAAATAATTATAGTACCATAATACCAAAACCAATGCTTCCCGAGAAATTATCGAAAACATACGAAACGCTTATATCGAATTACATCGGAATACGTTGCAAGTATAAAACCGTCATTGATTTTATCAGCGTGCCAAAAATACTTTCCTTTACGTAATATAATATCTACCCTACATTCTTGTTTTAGCCTTTATATTTATACCCACGATTGGTTTTATAGTACACTGCTGATATTATAGTCTATAAGGGTCGTAGAGCAAATACTTATAACCTATAAATATTGGTCACGACGTCTTCGTCATCCCAATTATTAGATTAACAATCTATACACTGTCTGTCTGATGATGACGTCGTGACGGGGTATTAATAAAGTTGATATATTATGTATTTATATAAGCTTTATATAACCTCTCTAACTAATTGGCGTTGGGTAGTATACAATTTATTGAAAAAGCTTATATAGAATTAAAGACCTCACAGACTTTCAACATTGGCATATATAAAATTACATTATTGAGATATCAGGTATGTAATAACTAATAAGTATTATATGTATTGGTTACTGTTGAGCAATAAATGTTATATAAACATTAAACGTGAAAAATAGTATTACTTTCGAATATAACTAAAAGTTCAGTATATGTAGATAGGCCACAGTAGGTATATACCTACATGGTTACATATCATAATTGAAGAGTCTAAATAACAGGAAACGGATTTTTACGAATTTTAAATTCTTAGTTAAACAAACCTTAAAAAATGATTTTTTTTGGTTTTCAAATTATATTTTTATCTTTATTATCTTCATCTGTAATTTATCCTTTTTTTGGAAAGGAGTTTTCAAAAAGTAACGCCATGGGTATATCTCTATTTTACCACTGAGTTTTCTGGGGGTAAGATTCGGGTCGGCTGTACACTTGCATGTGGCTTAAGGTTATACTCCTTGAAGTTTTTAAAATTATGATGAAAACCTCATTAAAATCAGTTTAGTAGTTTTTGAGTACATCGAGGACAAAGAAAATAAGCGCTGTCTCACGTACCACGTACGTTGCTGTCTCTTTATACATGTATGGTATAGACTACAGTGGACGTAAACTCTTACAATTAACACATTTTTTAAAAATAATTTAAATACAATTTATATTTCATACCTAAATTAGTATGGATATGTAACCGCTGTGTAACCACAATGTATAATTTTTTTTTTTTACTAATACATATAGATTACCTTACCACAAGTTGGTGGGCGGCGTGTTCAACATAAGACCGGATCATTATTTCCTCGTCAACGGCTACTCGAATCTATTTTGGGGTTGGGGTGGTGAAGACGATGATATGGGATATAGGTAAGCACTTTATATGACATATTTAAATTATATTATATTTGCATTATACATGTAAAATGTATGTATAACATTGTGTTATAATTTATAATACCTAAGTTGTACTCTCGATTGGGCAACAATGAATTTTTTCTGAGAGGGATGTCTGGTAAATGTCAGATTACCTACCTATAATGGCAAAAGTACAATGTACTCGTATAGCGTATACAAAAAAAACCGATGACACGTAAATTATATTCTGACATTTAAGTTGTGTATGCGAATGTGAAACGGTGTGTACCCTCGTACTCGTATATATTATATTTGTGATTAATGTACATTTTACGTCAATACTGCTCACCCGAAAGAGCCCTCTAAACACCTTAAAGCCCTCGTTCCTAAGTCGTGCCATCGTAACAAGTCTAACCTACTTGGCTGTATACATATATAATAAATATTCACGTTACACACATACATATATAACGTCGGAGTAGGTACGTGACTACGTGAGGTATTCACAACAATCTAAAACGCTGATACACAATACACATAGACTATATCTTTACAATGGTTTAACCTAATTTGTAAAGATATTTCAAACTATTGTTAATATGTAATTGTATATAAAAATATTTAAAATCAAATAATTGTGATTGAATTTGTATTAAATATATTTTAAACGTTATCACGTCCAAAGACTATAATACTTGATCGTCAATGACGTTATTTAATTTTTTTCTGAATACGCAATATTTTAAGCAGACCACTTTAATTTGAACTAAGAAATTAATTAAAAAATTTAAGGAAATCGTTTTCAAGTAAACTTCACGACGAATTAAAATATGTTTTCTGCATTTGTTTCCGATTACTAGGACAGGCTGTACAGTTGGCAATAAATTGATACTTTTAGAAAAAAAAATATTAAATAATGTTCGTCTAGCGTGCGGCGGTGCGTTTCTGTCTTGTGCTTGCACATATGAAAGTGTTCGTTTCCTTTAATTGTCACTCACTAATGATCGTTTACTACAAACACAAATACACGCCTACACGCAAGCACTATGGAAATTTCCCAAATCCAACTCCTTAAAAACGAGCGGTATCGAATTTCCAGTAAAACAGAGTGGTTCGAATTTAGGTAACTAGTAGTTACTAGTAGTTACTATATTATGTCCACGAACGACGGCCGTTCGAAATAGGATTTCATCACGAACAACCCACCACATCCACGGTCACACCTCGTTCACCCCGCATATTATGTCATATAAAAAAAACTACCCACCGGTAAACAAAAAACTTAAGTCGTTTTTTTCACTCAGGTTGGAACAGGTCGGTTTGCCGATCACCCGGCCGCCCGAGCGACTGGCTCGGTACACGATGGTTAAGCACGTCAAGCGTAAACCGCTCGCCCACGCCGTCCGACTCAAGTTGGTGCACACCAGCCAGAAACGTTACAGGGCCGACGGGCTGAACACGCTCAAGTACGAAGTTTTCCGGGTGGACACCGAGAAGCTGTACACTCGGATACTGGTGGGCGTCGGCGACATGCCCGAATATGTCCGATCGTTCGAGGTCGCCCGGCGAACCACCACGGTGCAAAATAAAAGATGGAAATGATCGTGCTGTATAATGATCGCACTACCTAGAATATAATAATGATGTAATGCAGTAGGTAAATGTTCATTAATTGGATCGTCAGTAACCCTAGTTCGTGATGCAGTGCGAATATTTTAGTGCAGTTTATTTTTTTAAATGATATATTATCACGGTAAGATAGCGAGGCATTTATAGGTCATATTATATTGTATTAAAATAAAATTGCACTTCAAAAATATTCGCACTACATCTTGTGAAACTATAGGGTCACTGACTCCATTTAATTAACACACTTGATATGTCCTATATTTATGACCTTATATATTTTATATTTCTGTAATACTGTTATAGTGTATACCATGCCGTATAATTATTTTATACATAATATAATATACGCAAGGCCGTAACTGCAGGGGTGGAGTCCAGGGGTTCAGATCTCAGGATTTTTTTCATAAGTGAAACATTTATCATTAAATATTGATTTATATTGTATCAACAATAATTTTCTATTTATGTTAAAATATTTAAAATAAAACGTGGGTCCTTATTTGTTTTCAGTTACGGCTTTGTTGATACGTACGTATTTGTATGATATTGTTGAGTACATAGATAGTTATTATACAATAATATACAATATAGCAGGCTCTACCTTAAAGATTTTTCATTTTTGTCCAAAGTTTAGTAGGATATGTGTTGATAACTGATACTCTGATGAGGGTGTAGTAGAGGTTATTTTTAAGATCGACGAGTGTTTATTATTTTGATATTTACGATATAATAATATTTTCATCATATCATACATATGACTAGATTAAGAGAATGTTGGAATTGAAAAGCTTAAAGTTATCTTCGCCCTCTTGGTCACGGCATTTCTAAACAGTTTATATTCTTATTTGAATTTGTATAAATGGCGCAGTGATATTAATCAATATAATAGGTAAATGCGATTATTATATTCCGACTTGATCGTTAAGTCGCTGACTGCACTTTTGGTATTTAATACTGTCCACTTTGGGTTCTACTGTTTGTTAGAATAAGGCCATGTTATAGTTAGTTGTATTGTATAATAATACTATTGCTGTTCATACTCAATATTATACTTGGTATATAGTAGGCGAGTTGTAAACCCAATTACGGCTATACTTATCTACGTAGTCCACCTAAATAATACACATGTTATGCCATTCAAGTGCGTACACATAAAATGTAATGTTATATGTATTTGTTTATACACTATACAATATACATATATTTATTATTTATTTTTGTATAGGGTTTTTGTACCTGTTGAAACTCGTGTATAACTATATTATATATAAAATGTATATACCTATCACTCATATAATCTATATTATTATATTATATATTATGTCGTAGTCCATTTGAAAAATTCGACTTTTTAAACTCAGCTCATTGCGACGTTTGGAATTATATTTTGTTCCCCCGATTATATCGGTTGATTTTGAAGCCTATTATTGCAACGACATGTTCGGTCGTTTGGAAATAGTGCTTATTTTTTTTTCAACAGAAGCTGACAGGTATTGTTAAATAATATTACTTACGCTTCCTAACGAAATGCATATAGGTATTTATAAAAAAATGTGAATAAAAAAATAATAAGTAGCAGTAGCTGTATTATACGTATTATACGTATCACATGTATCACGTATCACACTGCAGTTATTAAATTCCTACCTTTTTGTTTATTCGATTACGCTGTTTTCTCATCGTGGCTATAAATAATAGTAATTCCTATAGCGGACTACCCCATTGCAATAAATGGTCTAGAATTTCCACGTCTCTTCCAAACGACATGCGACGTATATATTATTATTATAACACCCCTATTATACATTATTATTATATTAATTTGAATTAATCGTCCTCCTATTATTATTATAATTATTTACTATTATAGTTTTAAAACCGTTGTTAAATTAGCATATAAACAGAATATGTTTTTTGAAATTATGTTATTTTTAATATATTGTATCGTGTTCTTAAAATGTCATGTATTTGTTATTTATGCAAACATTGAAAACAAATCGGGAGCAGGGCCGCAGGGGCATATTTGAGAGTTCACCTCTGAAGAGAGTCCAAAAATATAGGTACATGGTAAAACAAAACACAATTTTATTTACAAAACAAAATCTATATTTCTTTTTTTTTGTGATTGGAAAAATACATCGTTGGGTCAACTAAATATACTGCGGTATAATCCCAAACTCAATGATACCTATTATCATCAGTAAATCACGGTTGTATACTTGTATCTACAATCTACAAATAATATAGGATTGGAATCGACACTTTGATCAATCGAACCAATGTATAACACAGTTTATCAATAGATATGGCAAAATTATTTTCTTATGGAAAAAAAATGGAAATTATTATTTATTTACTAATTACATGTATATGTATAAATACTTAAAATAACATGAAATATAATTTGTAAGCAACTATCGGGGAGGGGGGGGGGTGAATTACCCCCATTACCACCATAAAATACTGTACGTATGTCGATGGTTCAACCAAATATAAAATAATATCTCAAAAGCTAAAGAAACGATGACAGGTAACTCCTTTTTTGAAGTATGCCTCTATGTATCAGACTATAAGACCTTCAAAATTCAATCAAATTGAATCATATGAATGAATAGCAAAACCTCTGGATAAATAACAAGCTTAGAGAAATCAAACAAACAATATTACCATGGCCTAAACCAGGGGTCGGCAACCCGCGGCCCGCAAAGCAATTTTTGATAGCCCGCACAAAGGTGGTTAATTTTTGTGTTTTATTTTTGTTCAATAACATTTTTCATAAATAATGTCAAGAATAATTTACAAATGGAAGTCATTGAACTTCAAAATGACGAAGTTCTAAAAAATTCTTTTCGGGAAGCAACTAGTTTGTCTCAATTTTATAGTTGTCTTCCAATATCTACCTTCCCTGGAATCAGACAATTCGCACAAAAACTTATAGCGGCGTTTGCAAGTACATATATATGTGAGCAGACATTTTCCATTGTGAAGTACTGAAAAAGTAAGCACTCTTCGCGCCTTAGTAATGAATATTTATGAGTATTACAAGTCTCAACAACAAGTCTGCAAGCTGATATCGAAAATTTAACTAATAAACTCCAGACACAGAAATCGCATTAATTTACAATTTTACAATTTTTTATTCAATTAAATTTTTTCCTAAATGCAATTTTTGCCAGTAACATTTCTGTTTATTTACTCTCATATTTCTATGTAAAATAATCAAATATAATAGCAATACAATTATTATAAATATTATATCATAATATGTAATTTTTTTTTTAATGTGGCCCTCGATGAACAATTGAAAAAATTATGGCCCACGTGGTTAAAAAGGTTGCCGACCCCTGGCTTAAACCATACGAGATGACCTAGAGGGATGAGGTCATTATATTTGGTCACCTTCAAATAGGCCACATATGACTAACGCCACCTAATGACCAATAAAGACTGACCCTCATGATTCTACTTGCGGAACACTCATTACGGTCAAGCAGTAAGCACATACTGCCGGGCGAGACACTTTTCGACCAAAAACGCACCCTTCCCTTTTCGGCCGATTCACTTTTCGACCAAAAAAATATTATTAAAAGTATAAATAATAATTATAAGTCTTTATATAGAAAAAATAATTTTTGTTAGTTATTTTTAATATAGTAGTAGGTTACAAATAAATAATGATAATAATTGCATATAAGTCTTTATGTTATAGGTACATATCATAAAAAAATATTAAAAAATATATAAGTTGTATAAAATACTATAAAATGTTATTCCTATATAACAATCGGTCTGGGTACATTCTACATATTATACAGCAACCTTTATAATATTATGGACTATGGTAGTTGCCAATTGTCATCACATCACAATCAAACTCGGCGACCACTATTTACGACAAAACATTATATTATATAAGTTATTATTATAGGTTTTAATAATTGTCGATTTGTATAACATTAATATTGTGTATTATATTAAACTTTTTTTTTGGTCGAAAAGTGAATCGGCCGAAAAGGGAAGGGTACGTTTTTGGTCGAAAACGGCCATGCTGCCGCATGTACAATGAAAAATGCACCAAACACAAACTACAGGATACAATATATACTCAATAATAATACATAAGAAAACAATGTACAAGTATACATTTATCATAGTAATCTTATGTAATGTAAATAAATGTATTCCAATGTAAATAATGTAACACCGACTAGTAACCATGCAATTGATGCCTTAAACGAAAAAAAATGTATATATTATAATATAACCATGCACGGGCGACCGTATTGAGTATTTGAGTGTCCCTTACAATGGGTTAGAAGTGTGGAAAATAAAATATATTTAAAACAATCAACCTATCAATATATATTTACATCAGCTGATTTTAAGATAACCTTAGTAGTGTTTATAATGTTTATATTCTAATATATAAAAATAAAAAATTATGAAAATTATGTAATGTTAAAAAAACCAGAAAAGTAAAAAATTACTTTTGTCCCCACAAATTTATTTGGGCATCGGAAGGAATTGAACTCTAGACCTGCTGCGGTATCTTACCATAAGCGCACATTCAGTCAACTTGGGAGTGCTAAACTTATTTACCACAAGGTGACATCCTACACCTACAAATATTGCATCTGTAACATATTTTAATTTAAAAATAAATAATAAATGACAACAGTGGTGCCGAGAATTAGAACCACCTAAAATTGTGGGTGGGTGGGTCTTGGGTGGGTAAGTAAACATATTTACCTAAGATAGTTAATACTATTACTTACAATAGTAAGTATAAAGTAGGTACTAGGAGTTAGGACACTAGGTAGTGACCGGTTTTGTGTCGTTCAGTGTTGTGGGTGGGTGGGTGGGTGGGTAGGCTTTGGTGAGAATTGAACCACCTATTTTTAGTGAACTCGGCGCCACTGAATGACAACATTAAAGAAAATTGAGATAAGTTTTCATTATCAATATAGAATCTTGCATTTCTTAATATATAACCAGCACTCCGGTGTTGTGCAATTGTACTCATTACATTGACCACACCACGTCACCATAGCGCACTATTAATTATTGTAATTTACGTAGAAAAATAATGATAAAGTTTGTTCAAGGCCAAAATCGCATGAAATCGACCAGCTCTAGTCAACGATTGGTAATTTGCTATATTTAAACATCATTATTTTTTTATACATAGGACAGTAAACAAAACAAAATCCTATTTAATATTCCAGTTATAAATACTAAAAACCAACTAGAGTTGTAATGCGGTCCGCGACAGTGAAGTTGCAAGTACTGTAACGAGTAACGACGCTCGTTCTTATCAACCGTCACTTTGGTACCCTATAACAGAGCGACCCTGTCGACTTTCCCACCTTACCTGATCACGGGGAGAGGGGGACCGAGATGGAGGTAGGCGTACGTACAAACCGGCGGCAAAGGTCGGAACTTACCTTGGTGACGTGCTACGTGTACCAGGTCAGCGACAACGACGATCGAGTGACAGAGTGTAGGTAACTCATATTAATATTTCATAATCTCATTGTGATAAAAGCTAAAATTCATTGTACATTTAATTTTGCATTTGGTACCAGTGTTTTATATTCAACTCTCACACAACACCAATTCTGACCGGACAACGACAATCAACAATTTAACTAATCACAGTCCGCGTCAGTTGAAAAGTCTCGATGGTCGACATAATATGCGTTAAAAATAAGTAACATGACAATTGACAAATCCAAATACCCAATACTGTACATATTATATTTATTTACAGTGCCGTTTTAAGTTTCCGGGTTTGGGAAGAGAGGTAAAGTACCTTAAGGCGTTTTTTTATATCGTATTTTGTACACCTACTTTATAAAATTATTTTTTTAAAATTAATTTTATTTTCTACCAAACCATTGTTTAATAAATTAGAACTTGACTTTTTTTTTTATAAAAAAAAGAATTTTCAATTTCGAGTAAGTAAATATAATATTATATATCATAATAACATAATTTATAATATTGGAACAACCATATATAGGCTATACCGGGCCCTATTGATCAAACTGTTACCCGTCACTCAAATATTATTGTACGGAAGATTAATTTGATTGGAGCATAATTTGTGCCTAATTGATCCATTAATTAGCTATATAACACTCACGTCGCATAATCGTTTTATTATTGCAACGGGCGGCGTCGCATAAACTGCAGCTGCAGCGTGTATCGGTAATTTGATTATATTATATTAATATATATTCATTTTGCGTACACCATTTAGGAAATGCACATATTTTTTTTGTTGTCATCGATATTATATAGGTACGTCTTGTTTAATTTACGAATAAAGTGAATAAAATACGACGAATTTATCAGATGTCTGTGAAGTTGGCACTCCGACTTTGTCTGATTGGTTCGAAAAATAAGCTATAATAGTTTACAAGTTAATTGCAAATTTGTTTTTAGAACTTGGAAATATGTAATTAAAATATTATACGCCAAAAATCATCTTCTTCAAAATTGCCAATAAAAAAAGTTGGTTTTCATTTGAAAAAAGCAGTTTGTGTTGTCACATGATACTTCTTAAATGGTATTTAATCTAAGTATAGGAAAATATGGTCTTTAAGTAGGTATACCTAGTTAAAAATTCTAAAAACATGTATTTAAACAAATTCGATAAGGAAAAGAGGGGTGAATAATGGCTGGGTGCATCACTCTGTGTACACATTTACCATTTTCGCGTTACTATATACGATAATACGTATATGTGTACAAACAAATTTTAAACTTAAACCGTCGTCGTAATAAATCACATTCAAGCGATTGTCAGTAACAAACGATAGAGCGTAACGAGGCAATCGAAATCCATCGCCAAAGTCGTCCGGGAAAATCAACGGATAGTCTCTCCGACAACATATTTTCATGTCCGTCAGCGTGTTTTTGTCTACCGGCCGTCGAACAGAAATGCAGACAGACAAAAAAAAATTACTCTGAGAAAAATTACACACATCGCTGTGTACGTGCAACCCAGTATATTTTATATTATATTATATAGGTAGTATAAACGAAAACTGTAGAAAACGGCGGGCGTCGTCGAGATGACAAAACAAAATACGCGTACTCGAATATTCAAAACACACAATATTATTCGTACTGCATTCAATCATATACAATATACATCACACGAGCAGTTAGGTTGCATGAAACAAGCAGTACAAGTCAATGGCGTTCAATACCTATTCCATACAGTCGTACAGATTTCCTACATATAAGTATGACGAAAAATCTTTGTTTAAAAATTCCAATGTGATTGATTTTATTTCGTATTTAGTTTTAAAACTTAAGGTTTTCGATACGAACAATAGGCCACATACATTAAGAATTTACGAGATAATTTTCAATTTAAAAAAAGTTGTACAACATACAAAGATATAATGAGTTTAATAATTTGAATAAACCTTGACTGCGACTGCAGCAGGTTGGGTGTTTGAAAAGTTTTTCAACTTTCTACAGACGTTCTGCACTTCTGCACATTATTACGACAACGATAGTTTTAAATGTATATAGGTAGTTCAACATTTCTTGAACACGTCAACTGTACTCGCGTCTCACGATTGATTGATCGAGTTCGATGACCCGTTCGTGATATTAATTTGAATTTTCTATTCCAGATCCGATGACTCTGCTGTGCGTAGGCGTCGATGGGATTAACAGTGTAAAAGTAACCTAATCGTATTTTTAGTTATTATATTTATGATAACATTTCAAGTGTCTATTTAACGTTAAGTTTGTGATGCTATTCTAAATAATTCTAAAGAATAAGGGATAAGCGATAAGAATTTATTTTATACTACTCTAAAATCCCAAACCTCGGAGTGTATAATATCGACGTCGGGATAATGTAACCCGAAAAACCAACTTAAATATGCAGAGCTTGGCTTAAAATGGATTATTTTATTCATTCAATCACTCGTGACTTCAAAGTGTCTTACAAATGTTTACATACGCTCCACCAAAATATTTTTCGTAATTATTTAAAAATATTTGTATTTTGTTGGAGCGTCTGATGTTTGAAATGAATGTTGTTTTAAAATAAAATTAGTGTTTTATTCTTCAAACTTGCTACGACTGACCTTATAATAAGATACTGTATCCTTATATCGAGAATAAAAGTCCGAACTATATTGACAACATTTAGTTTATTAGCTTTGTACACGGTGCAGAATTACTGATACAAATAATGAAACACTAATTTTTTGGAGTACCTACGTTCCTAAAAGTTATACATTTTAGATTTTGAAGCAGTATTATATTAATGTAGCAATACGAATGTATTTCTTCAACATGTGTTGATGTGTGTGTGTGAGTCATGAGTGTGTTTTTTTTATGTGCTGAAATGTGCTTCAATCTTCAATGTTGAGGGTTTTTTCAAATTATTTTAAATTTCAAATATTTATTTTAAAATTTTATATTTTTTTTTCAAATATTTATTTTAAAATTTCATTTAAATTTTTTAAAATTTTTTTTTTTCAAATGATTTTTTTTTTAAAAATTTATTTTAAAATTTTATTAAATAAAAAATAAAAAATAATTATTAGAAAAAAAAAATTTGAAAATAAAATATAAAATTTGAAAATAAATATTTGAAAAAAAAAATAATAAAATAATTTTTATTATATTTTAAAATTTTATTTTTTTTTCAAATATTTATTTTAAAATAAAATCTGAAAAAAATAAAATTTTTAAAATACAAATTTAAAAAAAAAAATTATTTGAAAAAATTAAATAAAATTTTAAAATTGAATCTGAAAAAAAATAAAATTTTTAAAATAAATATTTGAAAAATAATATAAAATATTAAAATAAATATTTGAAAAAAAAAAATAATAAAATTTTAAAACAAAAAAATAAAATAAAATTTTTAAAATAAATATTTGAAAAAAAAATTATTTTAAAAAAAAAAATAAAATTTTTAAAATGAATATTTGGAAAAAAAATTAATTTGAAAAAATAAAATAAAATTTTAAAATAAAATCTGAAAAAAATAAAATTTTTAAAAAAAATAATTTGAAAAAAAAATAAAAAATTTAATATGTTAAAATAAATATATGAAAATAAAAATTCTATAAAATAATTTTTATTATATTTTCAAATTTTATTTTTTTCAGATTCAATTTTAAAATTTTATTTTATTTTTAAATATTTATTTAAAAATTTTATTTTTTTTCAGATTTTATTTTAAAATAAAATTTGAGCGTTCACTTCTGAAAAGATTCCAAAAATATAGGTACACTAGTGGATCCCGACAGACGTTGTCCTGCATGATATTCAAACGATTAGGATATTAAACAAAGTATGAAATGAAAGACAAATAATATAATAAATGTTTGTTTAATTTTATCTTAATGCGAGTTGATGAACAATATTTTTAGTCAATTCCTGAGGAGTATAAATGAATAAACTTGACTGTTTTCCAACGCGAGAACACGCCACATATTATTTACCATGTGAAAAGACCGGATTTTCTAGATCCAACCCACAAATCGACATTGTTTGACCTTGTGACTTACTAATAGCAGTCATGACAAATGCCAAGCGAATTGGGAATTGCAGTCGTCTGAATGGAATGGGTGAGTCTGAATGGAATGGGTGAGTCTGAAGTGGTCATTGGGATTCGTGGCAGGAGAACAACTTCACCTTCAAATTTGCCGTTAAAAATTGTGGCTTCGAGAACATTGCCCATAAATTTTTTTATGACTAATTTTGTACCGTTGCATAGCTTAGGTGGCATTCCTGGTAAATACAGCGAATTCAAAAATTCAACAGGATAGTTGACTACTTCATCAGGATCGGTACAGTGTCGATCGATTTGAACAATACCTCATTGCCAGGCAATGACTATTGTATTTTGAAGTTAATAGAGTCAACATCGATATTTTTTGCGGCTAAAATAGCTCGTTCCCGGAGCCACGCATGATTAATGTAATTTGCTTGTAAATCTGGAATTATGCTTGCAATCAAAGCATCTTTCGTAGTTACCATGGTGCAGAAATTATCTGGCAATTTAATGCATTGTGTGTCTCCATGCAATGGTATTGTTCCGTTTCCAATGTTGAGCAATTGCTCGGAGAATGATGGTGTCAATGGATCGTTTTGCAGTTGAACACGTATATTTGTGTTGAGACGTAATGTACTGACATTTCGCCATAGATAAGATTGTTTTATACATGTGTTAATTTCATCCGCATATGTAGCGCGTGGAATGACCGGCAATGTCTGTCTAAAATCACCGGACGGCAGCAGTAAAGCACCACCGAAAAGCCGGGTGTTATTATTTAGATCTTCCATCATTCTATCGAGAGCTTCAAGTGAATGCTTGTGGGCCATAGTGCATTCATCCCAGATAATAATTTTGCATTTTTGCAAAACTTTAGCCATACCGGAATGTTTTTTTATGTTGCACACTGCATCTGGATTTGTGTGAAAGTTCAACGGCAACTTGAGTGCTGAATGTGCAGTCCGTCCGCCATCAAGCAAGTGGCTGCAATACATGATGAAGCAATTGCTACCGCGATATGATTTTGTGATCGAATGCGCGCAAGTATTAGTGAAATGAGAAACGTTTTTCCAGTGCCACCTGGTGAGTCCAAAAAAAAAGAATCCACCTTGTTCTGCTGCAATTGACAAATTAATTCGATCATATACATTCTTTTGTTCATCAGTGAGTAGTTGCTCATTATTTTCAACGAAAGTAGTTAAAGAAACTGTATCGAACTGTTGTTCGCGCTGAATGTCGCTGTTAATGATGTCTGTTGCTGGGCGGTTAGGGGAGCGTATACCAAAATGAATGAGTGGCATATTCGAAATCAGAATGCAAATATCTTCAATCTTTATTAGCGCCTCGTTATATATTTCCGGCGTAAAATTGATATTGGGATCTTGATCAGCGATCCGAATGCGATGCAGTATGTCGTCGCTCATGGAATCTTTATATTTGTCCTAGAGGACAGAAGCTTGAGATGGAAAACATGTCGTCAATAATATGGCGAATAATTGGCGAATTTGATGAGGAGAGGCACTCAATGCTGCATCTGCAAGTGTAATATCCCAATGGTTGTCATCTTCCAGCAAATGTAATTCGCGACACGCATCGTGGTATGCGTGATCAAGTACACTTCGTTGCCCATTAAAAAAAAATTAATAATGGTGTTACGTTGAGGGCAAAATACATACCAATCTCTATTTCAACACCTTACAGCCTTTTTTAGTATTAAAAAGTAGCCTATATCCTTCCCAGTGTCTAAAATATCTATGTACCAAATTTCATTTAAATCGGTTCAGTAGTTTCGGAGCCTATTCAATACAAACAAACAATCAAATCTTTCCTCTTTATAATTTTAAGTATAGTATAGTATTTTCAGTATTTTATAGCTCAAGATCCACCAAACCGATTTCGATAAAAATTTCAGGGCATATTAAGATTGATATGTAGATGGTTTTTGTGAAGTTTGTACGCTGTGCGATATGTGGTTTCGGAGTTATGGCCTCCGGCGATTTTACGATGGAAAGGATGGAAGGATTTGTTTATAAATGGTTGCTATTGGTAACCATGGTTGCTATGTACTGTTTATTTATAGGGTTGTCAATGGTTACAAATAAACAGTACATAGCAACCATGGTTACCAATAGCAACCGTTTACAAACAAATCCTTCCATCCTTTCCATCGTAAAATCGCCGAAGGCCATAACTCCGGAACCACATATCGCATATGACCCATAGTCAATATAAACCATCCAGGGCGTTACCCAAAGGCATACAAAAAATTTCATTCAAATCGGTCCAGCCGTTTAGGAGGAATTCGGTGACATACACATTACACACGTACATTAGAATTATATATATAAGATGATAAAACAAAACACAATTTTATTTACAAAACAAAATCTATATTTCTTTTTTTTTGTGATTGAAAAAATACATTGTTGGGTCAACTAAATCGTTTTGTTGTAGTGTAATAAATACGTGTTACGTTGTTTATTGATCGAGCAGCACTATATCTCGACGGAAATCGTTTTTATTTTTCCACATTGGGTCCACAAACTTATCTTGTCTTATAACTTTGTTAATTTTTAACCATTTTTAATAATTATACTTGTTTTAAAAATAAGAAAATATATCTATTTGATAGGTCGAAAAGTAAAATTGTGGAACAACTTTTTTTAAATGTATGCCATTGAATTGGAACTTTTTTAATAGATTGCTGTCTAAAAAACAACATTTTTAAACACGGAGATTCTAAAAGTGATATGGGACTTTTGAGTTTTGGCCTTTGGGACATACTGTATTTATATGTTTATACTATTCAAGTTATATATATACACTGCTGTCCTACACCCTTCGCTTAGCAGCGGATTCTAGGTTTACGGTTTTAGTCAACTTCCCCTATTCAACTGTCCCTTTTAAAATAAATGAGGTTCGTTTTCTTGGACCGACGACAATTCTTCGCCCACGCTGCAGCTAGTCATAAAGTGTAATTAGTGCCACCCTTACTTCCCAGTTTACTAATTTCCTGTGCGTTTTAACAAATCCCAAATTCATACAATTTATGTAGGTACCTATACAATATGTTCTCGCATTACGTTTATGAGACTTGATTTAAATTCGAAACATTTCGATTTTAATATTGTTTTAATTTTTTTAACGATACATACAGGTAATGTCAATAAGCAATGGAAATATTTTTAGAGTCATGCTTTTATCTTAAAATTACATCGCAGAGAATAAAATATAAAAGAAGGAGCTAACAGTAAATTGAAAAACTTGTGTATATTTTATTTTCCTGGTAGAAATGAATAGAATATAGTTTAACTGGAAATCGTGATTTTTCAGTTTTTCGAGTCACTTAAATGTATCATATTATGTATATATGCATATTTACAGGAAAAAAAATTGTGCACTGCACGTATGTGTGTAATAAATATTTTAAAAATACTGCCTGTATGTAAGTTGTGATGTACTGCGACATTGAATTTAGTATCTATCACCAGTCACCATCAATATACGCAGGCTCGGACTGTTTACATTTAGTTATAATATTTGTAATACACTTGTACAGCTATATATATAAATACCTATATACACACACGTAGACGGTTTACCGTAGCTTAGCTAATTATAATATATTGTGTTCGTATATATATTTAGAATATTGAAACAATACTGTTATTTGACATTGATGTGAAGGTAAAAGCTGTTCAGTCAACTAATGAGCGGAAATGCGAAACACACACGAAAACTATTAATCAATTATTCAAAGATTATCAATACAAAGAAGGGATATATTATATTGAATATAGTGTATTATTGCATTAAATAAGGGCTCGAAAAAATGAGAACTACCCCTGAAAACATGTTATTTAGCTATTATTGTTAAAAACAGTATATAAAATATAGTTTCTTGATTATTAAAAAAATTGACAACTGATAAATGAAAAAGTATTAATAATATATGTACTAGGTACCTAGTATCTGAATTATCAAACTGTACAATTTAATACATTTATATAAAGAAATATATTTATTTGTCAAGTAGATCAAATTCATATTGTTCAATGGATTATAGTAAATATCTACTCGTAATATGTAGTACCAGATATTTTATTTCCGGCGATAAAATATCGAAATAAAGTCATTATTGTGTTAATAAATAAATAATATAATAATGACATGATCAAAAAACCAGATTCAAATAATATAAGGAATAAAGAAATGATATTATTTTTTTTATATTTTCTATTAAGGCCATTGCAGATTATCGATGTAAATATACAAACTGACATTAACTTAATTTCATTATAAATAATAGGTATTATTAGGTTTATATTAATTGATACAGCCTAAGAAAATCAATTAAAAAAAAATTATGTTGATGCCATTTCTTTTTTAAAAGTTTATAGAGAATACGAATTTTAAATAATTTTACGAATTACATAGAATTCAAATTTAGATCAACACATGTGTATTGTATATATTATTTGATTTTCCTGAATCTTATATGATTAATTCACAATAGTTAAATGATTTATTTTTAGGCTCTAATAAATTGACGGACCGCAGATAATGTTCTACTCGGTATTCGAAAATAAGTAACACCCTAATACACAAATATGACAATAAATTATTATTCTATAGATTGCAGGCTCCTTCGATGTTAGAAATATATATATCGTCCGTTCATACAGGAAAACGCAGCTGCATCGCAAGATACGATTGTTTTAACGACGATAAATGTTTGCAAAACCAGCACATACACGTGGAGAGGTATAATTTATGTTGAATAATATTTAGGTGCCCACTACATCGAAACGTCGTCGTCGTAATAATGTGTACTTACGCGGCGTCAACAACCGATCATTTAACATTTACAATAATATTATATAGAACACCGATGATGAATACCACGGACGAATAAACGTATTATTATAATACCACTCGAAACGTAATTAAATGACGAGAAACGCGCTAGCATAATATATAATAATATGTTCTGTAAGAATGAGGAAACGACATATCTCCTCGATAAGTGGATGAAAAGGTCGCGTGTACGTTCAAAAGGCGGACAAGAAGGCGGAAATAATAATAATGGTAATATTGGAGAGTGGAGACCGAGACTGCAGCACTACGGGGACGTCGGAGGAAATTGATTATACATATATATGGTATACCTAAATAATAATATAATTTTGAGAACAACGCAATTATATATAATTTGGCAGTCGCTGACGATTTGACGTCGTGTACTCGTGTTTTATATATATATTACAACTACGTAAACAGCACACAACATATAATAATATTATACGTTCAATTATATTATGTATTAGATTAATAATAGATTGTTGCAGACTTGCAGTGAACACTGCCAATTACGCTTATTTGGAAGATTTTTACGAGTCAAATAGTATGCCTAGGTACTAAAAAATATACATTCGTTATATGAAATCAATCTTCACTTCACTTTACACATATATTATGATGAGGTAAAAACAATAACTAATAAGTTATTGTGTTTATGCTATTATTATAAAATGCGATGCGAAAACATCAAATAAAGCGTCAGGTTTTTTCCACAAAAAATTAAAACAATTGTTTTAGCAATAAATACGGAGTGATTCACCAAGCACGCCCACCACTTTTTATCCATCAATAATGCATTTACTCAAATTCTGTTTATTTGAAATTTTTAAGTATACTTAAGGACCATATTATCAAATAGTTAGATTTTTTATATATTATAATATAGGGTCCTGTACAAACTTATTTTCGGAGAATAAAAAGAATCGTTTGAATAAAAAGACGTTTGTAGAGCCATAGGGCACCCCACAAATAGTATATCATAAAATCCAAGTATTTGAAAATATGATCCTTAAGTATACACGAAAATACAAATAGTCAGAATTTGAATAAATGCATTATACAGGATAAAAGAGGGTCAATGGGTCATGCTTGGTAAATCACCATGTGGAGTCTATATGGTGTAGTTTTAATAATATTTATCATAATTATCTAAAATTGATTATAATTAAGTTTTCTTATTGGATAAACAACTTAAAAAGAATAACCTTATTAAAAACTACACGAGTAAAACAAACGGATGTACCATCAATTTCGAAAAATATTATGAAAAACGGAAATTTAATCTAGTGTTTATTATTTTAACAAATTTATCTTGAGTTGTTTTACATCTATAATACCTATAATGTATTCAATTCTTGCCTATATAAATTAATTAGTTTCCACCTTTTTTTTTTTTTAACACAATTCTAGCGTACTTCGGTCTTCGATACCATACAATAATTTAACAAGAATGTTGCGATCTGATAAATCTGTTTCTATTTACAAATTTTGAAAAATTACATTTTTTTTTTACGTGCTTGGAAAATATTTGAGTACCTTACATTGTTATATGAATCCAAAAACGTAAAGTAGGTGCCTTTATTTAATTTGAATTAGATAGCCCATTTAAAATATTGTGATAATGTGATGGATACCTGATAACCTATATATCATAAATACGACGTCATGTTCGATAACAGAGCCGATTAAAACGAAAAAGTAAAAAAAAAAAACGCTGAGTGTCATTTTTTTTTTTGCTTTATAGAAGCATAAAATGTATATGTTTTTAAAGGTCTCGTTAAAAAAGATAAACTGCTAACAATCTGCTATGTCAATACTCGCGGATACCCGATAGTGAAAATCGAGGCAAAGGGAAATGGTTTATTTAAATCTTACAATCTTATCTGTATTTTTTCTTTAAAATTATAATATTAATTTATTAATACGACACGCGAAGTGGTTATATAATTTTGCATTACCGTTCGGATCCTCCAATTAGTGTTTTAAAAATGAATAGGTATTTCGCGTATAAATTAATGATTTAAAGTTTTTTTTCTTTCCCAATTAAGTTTACGCTATAATACTTATACTTTTGGGCTCAATCGTAATTCGATCATAACCTGCAGCTAATGTTAATCAAAGTTGTCGTACACCATTTAAAATAAATTGTAAGTGTATTAAGCTTTTAGGAAAAGTAAGACTATAATGCAACTGTTTTTGAAACAAGGTTATGATTTAATAATATTAATCTGCACTCTCTACAATATGTAAATATAATTTTATATTTTGTTCTCGTATTTTTACACAATTGTTTTACGTTGTCACGATTTCATATTGAATCAACCGAAATCTCAGAAATCATGAGATGAATATATTATTATCGTTCGTCGTACGTTAATTGAACGGCAGTATAAAACTTTTAACTTCAGTGATAATTATAAAAATAAATTCCGGAAAGATGGTTTATGAATATTTCTAAGGGGTCAATAATAATATTATACAGGGTGATTAACAGAGTATAATCATCCTCTCTTCCACTGTTCCCTTAAGTAAAGAATTTGTTCAAATTCTGATGTTTGGCATTTTCAAGTATACTTAAAAATCATATTTTCAAATGCTTAGACATTTTACACTATTCAAGCATTTGTTCGTGGTGATACAAACTTTATTTTACCATTTAAAATTTTTATTGTAAATTATAAAGCAGTTGATTATTTTAAATATTTTGATTTAATGATTTTTTTAAAAAAATTATTCCAACAGTTTTTATTTTTTTATTCTGAAGATAAATATTTTTAGAAAAGTTTTGTTGTATTGAATATTAAAACAAACTTTCATTATTTATACATGTCTAAGGTGTAAAATAATATAAGAATAATGGGAAGAGGAGAGGAAATTAATTTATATTATAAGCTTTTTTAAGATTGTACTACACTTCTATACTGTTTCTATAAACCAACCGAGTTTAAATTAGCTCCATGTCCCCGGCCCGCCCACTACGGAATTTTAAAAACAAAATTTGTCATTCATTTGTGCTTCGTTTGTGCTGGTTTGTGCTTTTAATCCCGTCATTTGTGCTCAATCCCTTCCAAAGTTATTCAACCCTCTGAGTAGGGGGGTTAGGGACATGCTCAGCTCGCCCACCATGGAATTTAAAATCCAAACTTTGCCATTCATTTGTGCTTTGTTTGTGCTTTTATTCCCATCGTTTGTGCTCAACCCTTTCCTGAGATATACAGCTTTGAATGTTGGGAGCAGAAATGTACTCCCAGCTACTCCCTCTTCTAAAAAAATTACTTTGTCTTGTGAATCTGTTGATAACTATCCACATAATCATTTTTAGTCTATAGAACAAAGATATTAGAAAATATTTTCTTAAGTTTGCGTGATTTTTGGAAATAAAAATATACTTGCGAGACTTATAGCACAACACTTACGATATAATAGTGATACAGGTAGTACTTTAAATCATTTATATGTATTTTAGAAACCCAAATCTATGATTTTTAACTCAATGAATGGAAATTATGTGTAACCAATTTTATACCAGATAAGGAAATTTCTTGGACTAATTATTAATGTACCTGATTTGTGTCATTTGCAGTGTATAATGTATATATCTAAAAAAATATATATTTAAACATAATTTTACTAATTCTACTATTAAAGTATTTTTTTTTAGATGAGGGAGTAGCGGGGAGTACATTTCTGCTCCCAAATTTCAACGCTGTATATCTCAGGAAGGGGTTGAGCACAAACGACGGGACTAAAAGCACAAACCAGCACAAACAGAGCACAAACGAATGGCAAAGTTTGGATTTAAAATTCCAAGGTGGGCGGGCCGGGAACATGGAGCTCTTTAAATTATGTATGAAAATAAATTCAAAAACATAAAAATGATGAGTTAATAAGTGGATTATTAGCAAGAGTGCCTTGTTACAAGTTTAAAATATGTGGGTCTTTTCAAAATAATAGACGATAAATTTCGCTGAAATGAAATATTTGGATGATGCGGTGAACGATTTACAATTATAAATTTATAGTGTGGTTGAGGGTGGCTCAGCTAAAAATAGATTTTTATAATTTTTTTAAATCTCTAATTTGTGTAATGCGTTTATTATAATACCTAATTAGTAATAAGTCTACTAGGAAGTAAAAATGTGAGAATGAAAAACATATTATTTTCAAGTTAAAATATACAATCTTTACCTACACAAAATGTTCAATAAAATCATAAATTATTTATAAGTTCTGGTCGTGTCGGAAAATAATTTTAAGCTGTCCTCCATTGTAAGTGACTCTATAATAATTTTATTAGAAATATTGTATTTTATAAAATGTATACGTACAAATAAAAATGCTGGCTATAAATTGAATATATTATATTAAATATATAGCTAAACGTAATATATGAATCACTATTGAATTTTTAAAGCCTAAAGTTATACACTTATTAAAGTGGCAGTATTTATGTGGTAGACTTAAATTTTTAATAGTCACAAACTCACATCTTACATTTATGCTCATTTACATGACTCGAGTTTACTATATACAATATCTACGTTATTTTGTCTTATTTCCGGGAATAATATTGAAATATCTCGTGGACTACTAAACTAAATAGTGATATATAAATATATTACACTATTTAATACTACAATATTCAATGTATTTTATTCATCCCCGACTGTTTCAAATCAATGCAAAAGAGTGACAACTATGGCCATTGCTGACACAAAATAATGTCTTCAACTAATAGTTACAACTTTACATTAATTATATTAGTATTGTTTATTATTGAAATACATATTAATACGATACGTTTGGAAATATTTAAAATTAGTTTGTTTATTTGTATGTGTTTGAGGAAGGCCAGTAAATGTTTTGAGGATGAAGGGAGAGAATCAAATCTGACATGATATGCAGGATTGTGGGGTGCCTCAATTTGTGGGGCAAATTAGACTCATGTCTCTCATTCCATCAACGATTTGTGGGTTAGTCGGATATGACCAATTGGTTTTAGATAACGAGATGTATCTGTTTTATTTTTGAAAACTGTAGCTGCTTGGTTCATTGGGCTATATAACCGTCGTCCGTCGTTATTGCTTAACAAAAATTTGGTTTCAGCGATTACCTCGGGATTAATATTATACACATATGGCATGTAGAAGCGTAATAAGTACCTAATAACTCAGAATGTCAAACGACGAAGATAAATATTATTTTAAATACCTAAAGTATATACCATTAAATATAGAACCTTAATCAAAAAGTTGAACGTATTTTATTTTTGGTTGCGCGTGAAAATGTGAAATGTATATTATGATATTATATACAGGATGGGACAAGTTTCTGGTTTTAGTTAACAGAAAATTGGGACAACACAGTGCCAGTGGTCCATCCTGTATGTGTACAACATTTTGAATTTTGTCACGAGTACAAGCAATCAATTTAGAAAGAACGAAATGGAAAATAAAATAAAGTTTGAAAAGTTCCTCAGTTACTCGCAAGTTTATGTTTAAATATTTAAGTGAAAACCATAGGCGTGACCAGACCTTTACGGCAGGAGAAGCCAATCAAAATAACATCCTTTCCTCTAACACAATCTCACAAAGCGACAGATGGATCCATGCCATCAAAATGAATTATGTTCCTGATTTTTAGCATTAGTTTTCTTATAAATAAATGTAATTAATGCCTGTAAAGATGTAAGTGTATCATAGTTAAGTCATATACGGTAAGTAAATGTAATCAATAAGTAAGCAAAAACCGTTATTTTTGGAACTTTGAACTTCAGTATGCAGGACGTCTTATTCATACATTTGTATATTTTTTCTGGTTGATTAACTGTATGCTATGCTAATTGCTAAGTAAGTACAAAACACAATTTAAAAGGTTGTTGATGAAATGATTAAAAATTGAGGTGCATATGTGCATGTTTTGCAATTTTGGGATTTTTACATTTTCTTTTCTTACACCTTCTTCGACGTTTTAGTTTTTTTTTTTTATTATTATTTTTTAGTTCATAATATATACATTTTTGCGATTTGTATAAATTCCATCAAAATTCTAACTTCAGACAATCATAAAAAAATTATTGTGAATTTGATTGAATCAACTTTTGTTTTGTTTTAATAACACTAGTTAAAACTTACGATGCACCTTATATTACATTTTAAATTTTTTGATTAAGTAAACAATTTTTTATTGTCAATAATTGAAATAAAAAAAAAAATAGTGAAAATATTTTTAAAATTTTATAAAGTATGGAAATTGTAATATAAACTTGTCAACAATTTTAAGTACCGATAGTTATTAATTTTTGAGTTACATTAAAATAACAAAATTATTAAATGTCAAAAACTGGTTTTGCTTAATAATTCCCATTTTCCGTAATTATTTTTGGTTTTTCCCGGCGCTTTTGAAAATTACTGGTAATTTCTTATTTTTGACACACCAAAAGTACCAATTAAATTCACTTTCTCCTATTTTACTTATGACGTACCTATAATATTATGAAAATATATAAAGACGATGGTTTAAAGAAATCGAGAGCAAATCACTCAAATGATCGGGAACTACATCCATTACTTACCGATCTCATAATTATCTATCAGTTGTTGATAGTTGATACACATTATTACCGTCGCTTAAATATTAAAATCGTATCCAAAATACAAGTAGGTGTATAAATTATTTATAAGTTATATAGGAATATAAAGGCACTTAAAAAATAATATAAAATAAAATAATAATTTAAATTTAAAATACTAACACATTGAAATGAACACTGTTAAATTATGAGAAATACTATAATACATTATATTAAAATATTACATTTAGGTTTCAACTGGCAACTGGCGTTTATAAAATAATTGACGTACTTACACAATAATTATACAACACAAATTGTTGGCAATTTTCTCACTAAATAAAGTATCAACTCGCGTGCATTCTCAGGCTGACGGCGGAATGAGCCCCTTTCATCTCAGCTTGCTGTTTATTGTTGTGCATTCAAGGGCGGCAGTGTAAATAACAATATAATCACACGACGACGCTGTGAGTTGATAATATGTTATTATCGCAGGTGCGAGCACCGAAATTTATAATATTAAAACCATAGGGCACTATAGGTGCCAGCTGTGTGCGTGTTATAAACCTGTAATATAATCCGAGATCCACAGGCCAATAAAAACCATTGTTGCGCGCTTATCGAAACGTCGTGCACGGAATATTATATTATACAATACGAAAATGATTAATGACTCGGCGGTGTCCGCGGAAATCGCCGAAAATCGCCGACACACACACACACACACACGCCCACACGCGCGCGTGCAAAGACGACGATCAGTTATCAATCGTTTCCGCCCTCCTGGCAAGTCCACACTGTGTTGTCAATAAAGTCTGGCCCGAGGCCTTTTCCTTCACCTTTATGCTTTAGCCCATTCACACACCGCCGCCGCCGCTCTCATTTCGCCTCACCCGCTCGTGACGCACAGCTGTGCCACGCCAACATAGTGATCCGCGAGTCTCAAGCCTCCCCATTAACCTTTAATTCACCCTTACTTTTTGTTTGACTCTTTTTCTCTCGCCGCAACTTTCGCTATCCGTCATCGTTCACTCGAGTCCCGACGACGTCGTCCTGTACTATCCTATAACTTGTGTACACACATGACGCTTCTATGCACCGCAACGACAAACCCATAAATTAGCTTGGACACTATACACCTACGTATATAATACGATATACATATATATATATATATATTGTAGGTGTACATAGCTGGTCACGTTTGTTTGCTTCGTCCCCGTTGGGGTGGTGGAGGGAACAGTTCAAATATTATTACAATAATATTATACAACGTATACGAATCGCAACCCTCGTCCAAATGCGGCTGACTAACTTGAATAATATACAATATACATATTATACGATCGCGCACGAGGTGATGTTTTTAAGCATATATTATCCTCCTAATTTAGTGCTTATGAATTTTGATATTTGGAATTTTTGAGCAATATTAAATGAACATAATAATTTAAAATAATTAAAAATTGTATGGAAATAAGAAATATGTTTATTGTTTATCTATATACTTTTTTTTTTTTTTAATTATTCCGTGTATTTAAATTGAGTGTTTGAGACCACTGGTATGGTTATTCTACTTTATGCGCCTTAATAATATTATATTCTATTGAATATTTGAAATATTTTTAATAAGTAAAAATATTAAATATAATAATCAGGCAACAGATAGTAAAAAAGGTAGAAAGTAGATTGTAGGTACTCGTTTGAAAACAATAGTTTCTGTCACATCAGTAGGCACTTCAATGTATAATTGAAACCTAAAAACCGGACGTACTTGTATAGGAAGCTGACCAAACCATCAAAAACTCATTAATTAATTGCCTATGCAATTAACCGTATTGCAAATGTGCAACTAACTATTTTGTGCACTAGACCAAAATATACAACTATGTATATCGACAGCCATCCGAAAGCTACTTGAATAGACATTTATACTTATAGATAGTTCAAACGTTTATTAGTTTGAACGATTCGTTTAAAGTCATAACAATGTATATTATATGAAATATTTTTATGGCAATATAAAATGAAATGGAAGATCTAAATGTAGTTTCCCTTAAAAAAAAATAGAATTAATAGCGAACAAAATGTGAAATTTGCACTAGTTTTTATCATTATGATTTTAACTCATAAAATAATTTTTACAGGGACGGTAAAATACGAGTACAGCACATCGGAATAGACGTGCAATTAGGAGTAGACGCATATTTTTCCTAAGCGTTTAAAGTTTGAACTACTGTTATACACTCTTAGGATTTTATTACTATGCTGTTTTTTGATATCATTTATTACAACTTATTGAAATATGTAAGTACTAATAATTATTACTTATACTTACCTACAATTTTATTAAATTATAGACTTTCTTAACTCGCTGCAAATAAAGAAAATATCATTAAATGTATTCAGTATTTTTGCAATGAGCTCTCTTTGAAATTAAATATTATTTATTTACTACTCGGTAGTTATTTGGTACTTTTAACAATGTTGTTTCATTCAAAAAACTATCAAAACAAATTTTATAAAAATGTAGCATAATCTTTACTATACATATTATCTAAATAATGATAACATTCACAATAAATAAAATGATCATGGCAATATTCTTGGAATTTCATTCCACTAACCAACAAACTAAATATTGTTATAGATTCAGTCAACAATACACCTCCGGAGTTCAGACGACCGCGACGTCAAGACATCGTTATCACAAGAATTAAACATACTTTCCCTACCCACTTGTTTCTCATCAGTTAAGACACCCCACAAATCTGTGATGATTACCATACCTCTCCCACTATTTTAGGTATATATATTTAAATATTTTCGAAAAATTCCCAAGATATGAATCGACACGCTCAACTCTGAAACACCCACAAATTTTTTAACAAGCTTTCAACGAAGACCGAGGCTTACTCGTAAAAATAATTGATTTCATCTCTAAATGTAACTTACTAAATAAATTTTAGCATTGTAGACAGTAGTCACTCATAAATTGTTAAAAAATAAATATTAACTTGTTTATTATTTCTTAAGTTAATCTAATAGTTGTGTACAAATGTAAGCTAATCCTTAGCTTTTGGAGCCTAAAGACTTAATCAAAAATTCTTAAATATTTTTATTTTTAAATGTTAGAAAATTAATTCAATGTTGTATCATCATATTGTTTGTGCCAAATCTCAAGTTTACAAACAAAAAAGACAGTAAGTCGATTAAAGGATTATAATTTATAACAAACTACCTACCTAGCTAAATTTAACGCAAAGTTAAATTTATTTAACAAATGAATTTTACACAGCCTGTATCATAACTCATAAGTAATTTATCTACAAATTCTCTCTCATTCTCTCACGCACACTCATAATTTCAACCTTATATTAAAATTTTCAAAAGTAAATTATTTTATGTTTTTATTTAAAAAAAACGGCATAGGGTGAAAAACAGATATCGAAATCGTATACTCGTGTTAGAGACGTACAGTAACAGTAATACAAGTAAAATAACCTGACAGATCATTGAATATTATATTCAATAATTATTATACACGCATTCGATGTGTATAAAACGATAAAATATCCTGTGCATATTGTACGCATAATATTGCTCTGGACGGAAAACTTGTCATCAGGTGTTCAGTACTTCGTGCCCCCCCCCCCCTCACACACTAGAGTAGCGGATTGAAACAGTAAAACGTTAAGTAAAAAGTGTGTGTTTGCAATTAGGGCGCGTCCACGTATAAATATTTTTATGAACGTAGACGTGTTCACGAGGACAGCAGGTGGTGCAAATGAGCTATATAATACCTGAACTTTTCCACCGGGAAATACTCACTCGAACCACACTTTTCGCTAACAAAGACCGAATTTATTTATGGGTCAACATGTCAACAATCATTTAAAATGAAATATAATTTATGCGATTTACATTATAATATGTATTATTAACTTTATACGTGATCCTTAAATTATTTCAAGTGTTTTGTTTAGCTTATCGATATTTGATTTCTACCGAAACCGAGAACGAAGAGTTTTTGAAAATGTTAGCACATCCCGAATCGTTATATTTTGTCGTTTATTGATTTTATGTTTTATCGTATATGTCGAACAAGTCGTGGTCATATATATTATTGTAATGGTGCTCGATGATGTGGTTAAATTTAACTTAATCATCTTGATTATTATGTATAGAGTCCGCCAAGGTACGATCGTGAAATAATGAAAAATTAGAAAACAAAATATTTAATATGTACTATTAATTCTATCATGTACGGAAAATGCAGGCGGCGGTAAATATGAAAACACAATAATTGCAACTAAAATGATATTTACTAGAAACATCTTGATTCTTTCAAGTAAATGTAACACTGAAGGAACCTGCGGTCATTAGTTCAAGGTCTAATGATAAAATTGCTGGTTGGTTTAATATTGGTTTAACACCAATTCATAAATCTTGCGACAGGAGTAATATACGTAACTATCGTCCAATATCAAAATTATAGGTTATTCCCAAGTTATTTGAGACTATCATTATTAAAAAATGTACAACATTACTGGTAAATTATTATATAAGCAACAGGGTTTTTTTTTACCGAAGTATTCCATTCAATTGAATCTATTAACCTATATTAGTCATGTCTATTACAATCACATGATCAAAATTATCAAGTAGATATAGTATACACAGATTTCCAAAAATCTTTTGTTAAGGTTAACCATATTATATTATTGCACAAGTTAAAGGATTTTGGTTTTAATGGTTGTTTTTTATAATAGATTGCTTCTTACCTAAAAACCCGTTCTCAAGCAGTTATTCTTTCAGTTCATATTTCTCATGATTTTCACGTATTGTTAGGTGTTCCTCAAGGTTCACACGTCTTAGAGACTCTGGTTTTTTTAGCTTGTATTTGTGACTTGCCCCAGTTATGAATAGTATAATAAAACTATTACTTTTTGCATATGATGCTAAAATATTTTGATAATTTCAATCATTTTTAGACTTTGAGTTACCTACTATACTAGATAAATTAAAGAAATCTTACGCCTGAGGCGTGCAAAACTATTTCATTCACTTGTTCTAAAAACCTATAATTACGAGTATATTTAATTATAAACTTAATAATCATTAATTAATATTAGAGTATAAGTTATTAAAGATTTAGGTATGCATTTTTAATCTGATCTTTCATTTAAGTTTTACCATAAAACAATTTTGAATATATCCTATACAATTCTAGGTTTAATTAAAAGGAATACTATTTTAAATAAATCTCAAGCCCAAAAACTTTATATTGATTGCTTGTGTGTTGGACCCTGTATGTTGGATGCATAATTTGGCCTCAAAACTTATCTACGTATTAAAAAAATCTTGAATTAGTCCAATAAAATGTTTTAAAAATAATTGTCCATGTCATAAAATTCAACTATATTTAGTGATTCCTATAAAAATATTCAGTTATCAATTGTTTTAGATTTGATAAACCTAAGAAGACAACTTTCTGATATTTTATTTATTTATGATCTATTAAACGGACAAACGGTTACATTGATTGTCCACAATTTACTGGCTTAAAAAAGAATCAAGGTTCCTCATAATTTTCCAGAGCCAATCACTTGTTTGTTATTCCTTACTATCGTAAAAGTTATGGTGCAGATTTCTTTTTTCACGTGTTTTACTGTTAGCTAATAAAATATCCTCATCAATAAACTTTTTTGATTCTAACCATGATACATATATGTTTAATGTATATTGATGTTAAAAATAATAATTATTAATGTATAAAATATTTATATAAATAAATATATCTTATCATTGAAATATTCTAAATCTAAGTTTAATTGTATGTTAAAATCTCAATTAAGGAAAAAAAAATTTCATGATTTGCACAATGTAAAATTAACCTAATAATTGTCAGGTCAATTTTGTCTGTTATTTGTTATTATAAACTGTCAATTGTATTTAAATATATATTCAAAGGGCATCCGATTGTTAAATTTATTATTAAATAAAAAAATAAAATTAATTTTAATATCCAATTCGTTATGATAGTTTTATGTTACAATATATTATTCTTGTATTCTGCGTACGAAACACATAAAATGTATATAAAATTACGTGAACCGATATGAAAATAAAGGCTCACGTCGTCGTTTACCGTGAGTATTTGGAAATTTTTCTCGGGAGGCGCCAGAGATTCTAGTTCACAAAATTAACACACAATCGATTTTTTACACTTTCTTGTAAAAAGTGGCGAGAAAGGAAAACAAATATTCTAACTGCTAGTTGTGACCTATTTTCTCATATCTGTTTTTTTTTTGTCATTTTTATTATATTTATTGTGTTAAGAATTTAAAAGTAAAAACTATTTTAATATATACATGCCAAGAGATACGCGATTATGTACATGTACACAACAGCACTATAATATACTGGTATAGCTAACTGCTAAGGGTTGCTTGGGTTACCAGATTATTGTTGTTATTATGATTATTATTATTAACGATAATAATTCATGCAGTCCACACACGACCTCAGCCAGGCATACCTCTCACGCCCCGCCAATCACCGCGCACCGGTAATCCGCAACCGGTGGAAATCTTCTGCTTGCATATTTATGGCGTAATAGGGTAAAGGTAAACGAGACAACCCCCGGAGCTATATATATTTAGGTTTGTGTGAATACTTTACTGTATATAAATATACACACATAATATATACACATTTGATTTTGTTCTCGTTTTTTAAAACGATTGCGTGCCCGCTTTGGCTTTTACGTAGGTATAAATATATACCAATATTATTCGAATCGTACATTCCGAAATTGATCGACTGCAAACACTCATTCTTCGATTTTATCGGGGCCGATGGATGAATAATAAAATAATATACGCAGGTAGTGCAAGCGCATACGTTTTAGTTTTCATAGTTTTAATTGTTGTTAATGAGGGCCAACGAGGGTACCGGCCGTTAAAATGCTCATCTCATCGTGTACGTTTTGTGCAAAACTTAATACATAAGTTCATCACAATATGTGTGTTTTTGACTTAAACATTTTGGAAGGGTCTTGGTTGTCATGAGATTGTTGGTTTTATTTTACTTCCATCACCGAATCATACTATAGTTCGTCAAATGAAACTTGTCATTTGGAAAAAAAAACAAATATTTTAACTTTTTAGACATTATCTGTTTTGCGAGTTAAACTATTCAAACGATTTATTTATTACACAGCTAAAGTGGCAATTTGTATCAAATGCTCGATTCTGTTTTATTAAATCGGTTCGGTTTAAGTTGCACAAATTGTTTGTCTATATCTAACTATGACAGCAGAAATAGCTGAATCAAAAACCATTATTTATTTATTTATTGGTAGATTGTTTATAGGTCATATATAATATTATGAAAAAGCTCGTTACATTTTCGTGTTTTTCTATGGTATCATACTGCAATTATAATAGCAGTCGTGCGATTTCTGTCATACACGTTTCCCGTTTGGTATTTACACGCCAAACACGGTTGTGTGTCTACAAGCTCAAGGTGTGAAAGACAAAGCGCTTACGCGATTGATGTGAAAAAACAAACCGGATTACATTATACTATAGGTAATGGATATATGTGGTGTTCAATTGTAGTTTCTGAGATTCGGTAAGTGCGTTCGCCGGAAATTAAATCAGGCGATCATTACGTTGAGTGTGCACATAACATCGTGGGTTATTTTGATAGTGTTAATGTGCAGCTAATCAGTTTTGTTTTGCTCGCATTTAAACTCAACGACCACACGTAGGTTTTCGAATTGCTTAATATCTTACATTTGTATTCGACAAGATATTTTAAAATGCTTAATGTAAACTTTAAGTTTATGACATTCAAGTATCTATACGCTATTATGATGTTTAATAATGTTGATATATTTCATTCGCAGCTAATTATCTCATCAGCACTGTGTAGTATTCTGTTTGTATCAAAAATGTTGTTTCTGAAATTATTTTCACTTTCGACAACATGTACAAATATAATTTATTCAAGTTTATATAAATATTGTTAAATATGTAAATGTTTTCCTGTTGCTATATCACTCCTGGGGGTTAGTAGAGGCACCTATTCAGATTTTTAAAACCACGTTTTTGAAACGAAATTTAATTGAGTAATAATGAAAAGGTATGTCATGGAAGCAAGTGGGGTAAGGTTGAACATTTTTTGCATTCATTGACTTTTTTTGCATGTGTTGCAGAATTAATGCAATGACAAAAATACAAATTACAAGTTTCAAACAAAATTGAGATCTTTGATTAGGCAATCAATAATTCTCAGACGTAACATAATCAAATTACGTCATAAATATTAATAATTGTTAATATTAATTATAAATATTTATAATGTAGTTATTGTTTTCCAATTTAATATTTTTGTTTTAATTAATTAGAGAAAATATTTTAAAATAGCTAATATACAGAAATCAATAACAGTTTTCAACAATGAAAACCATTATTTCTATCCGTATTAATGTTAATTTTGAAATCAAATATCGTGAACAGCTGGCTATATGCATCTGTGCCTCGTGCTATTGACCTTAATAAGTGAACAATTTCACATTCGCAGTAGTGATTAATATCACAGTTCACCCTGCTTCCGAGTGTAACTGATGATTGATGAGAGTGATGATGATGTCATTATGACTTAAACAATACTGTATGACTGTTATCCCAATATATATAATATATTTAATTGCCTTGTGTAAGTTACAATAAATATTTTTGATCAAATTAACGAACTAATACTTCTGTACCCCAATACAATTTTTAAAAAATTATTTATAATACGAGAGTGGTAATTTTATCTATTTTATTATAATGAAATGCTAAATTCCACTAGATCCATTGCATCTCGGCGGAAGGATGTACCCGCTTCACCGTTATTCTGATGCGGGAGCGTCTATAGTCGTGGGCCGTAGGTGGTTATACTTAGACGTATACTCAGTGTATACCTTCACTGAATTTTCCCTTTTCGTACCGACGTTTTCGTAGTTGGTTCTATTTTGCTGGACGTTATAATATTATAGTGCATATTATTGTGTGTTTGCGTTTTGATTTTAACAATTCCATCACACGGCGTATTAGATAGGCAAATCAGCTACACCAATGTCACGAGTGTTCATTTTCCCGGTATCTCAAAGCTGCGTTATTGATATTATTATATTAGCTACTAATTGTACGTTTACCACTTGAACCCGATTTCTGATATTCCCTGCCATACATTGTATACCCGAACGGCCGTGCTTCCAAACCTAGGTGCACTTGAGCTAGTAAAATAAAAACGATAACATAATAATTTATAATATTATTAATGATTTACCGATTAAAATAAATTAATCATGTTGACCACCAGTTTTAAGAATTATTTTTATTGACTGTAAAATCTAATTTATATTTAATTTAAAAATTTTAAAAACAAACTGTAAACCAGCGTTTACCGCGAGTTATGAGTTACTTTATCAATTATATAGTGAAACTTCCAATACCAGACACTCTCGGTCGCTGAAATTTTGTCCACTATGTAGAGGATTGGTAAACAATTTTTAATTTGTTCAAAAAAACTTTTGCTATTTGGGAGTGCCCGTTATTTAAAGGTATATATTAGGGGAGGTTTGACTGTATTTAGTACTCATATGAACTCAAATATGTCAATGTAAAAAAACCTTTTTGATGAGTACAACCGAATCATTTAACTTTAAACGATTATTGTCGATTTACATAAGTTTATATGAGCTGAAATAATGTAACTTTTGCTCAACCATTTTCAGTTGTATATTGCACGTATAGAAAAATATAATGTATAATCCACCGTAGTCGCTGATTGCATACACACATTTCTACACAAACATAATATTATATTTTGTTCTATCATTACCTACTTTTCTTATTTGTTTGTGGTCGACCTTGTCAGCTCTTTTTTTCTTCGAAACCCAACTCTATATACCGTGGACTATTCGTCTTGTCACATACTGCACTCTCTTTTGTATCTCTTACCATTTCTCATTTGAGTCCATATCATTTCGTTTTTCACTCCCGTTTTCTAAAAATATTTTTCGATGTCTCGACGACAGGCAAAACATAGCAATTTTTTTTTCGATAGACCAAGAATGCTTGCACCTATTATAGTATCCATAAGTATAAACTGCTTTATTTGTGTCCATAATTTATGATTGGCAGATAAAATTTTACGTTTTTGATAACAGGTCAACGGGAAAAAATATTATATAATATATATCATATTATTTAAAATATATACAAATACGCGTGACAAACTATTTTATATTCAAATATCAACAGCGCCGCATCCCTCAAACCAAACATTTTATAATTTATTTTCGTTCCCATTTTTATTTATTCTTTAATAAAACCGTTGAATATATTGCTGTGAAACATTATTATCATGCAATATTCATACAACCAAACAGGTGTTAGCAAATAATATCTTAAAAATAACTTTTTTTTCAACTTTTTGTTTGTACATTACGTATTTATTAATACCGTATATTTATAACTATACTATTCAAAACATTATTCTTATTTACTTTATTTTCATCATAATTTTTTAATCATATTATAGTTGGTTTTTTTTTTAGGTGGTCAATAAAGATTTATGTATATATGTATATTATATATTATACAAGGATTAAATTAGGAGTACATACTTTAAATGATCAAAAAGAATTTTTAAACAGTGGAGATACTTCTGCACAGTTTAATATATAGAAATTTAGTGTTGGGGATGGTTTATCAAAATATTTTTGAATCTCCGAAAATTGTTTAATTATCTTGTCCATTAAAACACCATTATTCATTTTAAAATGACCCAATATTGAGCTATAGTAATGTATAGGTATGTTCACTAAAAAAATATATATATATTATAAGAAATAAAAATAGTAACACTTTTAGAAACATATTGAAAATACATTTCTCTAGTTCAACTCAAAAAATCAGCTTATAGATAATGTAGCTTTATTATTGTATATATTATATTTTAGTACTTATTTTCTTAGTAAAATGAATTATGGTTTGGATTTGTTCGAATATCAGATATTAAAAAAAATTAAAAAGCAACATAAATGAATGAGAATTATTACTGACTTTAATAAAGAACTAGTTAAATAATAATAAAAGTGTATAACTAAGATTATTATAATTTCTATGAAATAAATACGATTTAATGAAAATATGTAGTGTACAGAATAATCTAATACAATAGAATATAGTTGAGTCAAAACTTACAAATTCCATATAGTGTGGCTAAAATTAATTGACCTTATTATGTCAAGAAATTCATTTAATAGTTTAGAAATTTCCTTCAAGGTTTTAGTTTAATTTATGGATGTCTATTGTCCACAAACAGCTCTTATGTTAAAAGTTTATTAAAATCTTTGTAGTTTTAGTTTTCTAAGTTTAAAAATGTTATGTATATAAATTGTTTAATTAATCTCTACTTTAAATGTTTGTGGATAAAATAAGTATTTAAAACATTTATAATGGGTATAAATAGTAGGTTTTTAGATAGGTTTCGTGAAATGAAAATTGACTGTCATCATGACATTGTAGTTTGAATTTGTATCAGAAATATCTATGTAGTGTGATGACTGTTGGGTAATCTCTGTGAATATTATTTATTTTATTAATTTAGTAAATTCATCAAAATTAATCATCAAAAAGCATTAAAAAAAAACAATTATTATTATTACTTATTAGTTATTACATAATATATCAAATTTTGTTATAACATAAAGTTTTATTTTGCACAGTAAAATATAACATTATATAATATTCATTCAAAAATATTAATTAAAAGTTGGAATGATTTCGTACGAAGATTTAATCATAATATTAAAATAACACAGTGTGCTGTACAGGTACAGGTACTGTAGGAAGAATATTATGGCCTAAATTATATTCGTTAGAAGCTATAAATTATTTGTTTTTAATTTTAATTTTATTTTCACGTTATACGCGTAAATTAAGTAAATGTATTATTACATAGGTACGTAATGTGTGTATTAATTTTGTCACTTATTCACAATTTTTAAATGTTTTATTTTTTTTTCATTTCATTTTATGACCAGCGTTTAAAAATCAAGAATAATATTTATTTTACAACAAATATGATAACAAAAGGAATATATTATAACCTAAATATAAATATTTATTTAGTTTTGGCAAGTGATCAGCATACTATATTTGGACTCTGACAATTCTAGTTTATCAAAATATGATATCTGTTCATAACGTATGTATTTAAAAAAAAAATATAACCATTAGTCATATTCGCATTTTACGCTATTTGAGGCGATATATTCTACTGTTAAGTGTTAAGAGTTTAAAAGGGTACGTTAAGTCCGTTTCCAAATAGCTTAAAAAATCCAGACGCGTCATGATAAATGTAAAATGACAGACGACTGGCTTATTTATGTTCTCATTGTGTTTTTTTTTCAGAATTCTACAGCAGGAGACAAAAACATCTATACAGGCCTCTTTAAAACAACCATTAACTATGTTATTTATTGTTAGTGATGATTAGCTTAAAAATGAGATAAAATTAATTAAAATAAAAAGACATACGATATTATGAACCAATAGATAGGATTGCCATAAAATATCGAAAAGAAATATACATATATAGTTTATGTATATTATATGTATATAATATATTTACCTATATGTTTAAATAACTAAATGAAGCAATATTGTTATGTTATTAATTATTATATGGAAAACAACTTGAAAACTTAATTATAATAAAAACGATTTTTCATTTGACCATAAAATAGTAGCTCACACCCGAAGTACTTACATACGCCGCTGGTTTAGTAAATAAATTAATCGAGATTGGTATATAGTATATGACAAACGATACAAATAATAAATATTTAGTGTAAAGAGAAATAAAAACTTAGTTTTCACTCGGTGTGATTGTAAATAAATTGTAATAATAGCCTACGGGTTAATAAAATTGTTTATCTATAGCATTTTACGAGATTGTGGCTTAATCATATGTCGGTCACAAACTATAGGTAACACATCTGAGCCCCGAGAGGATGCAGGATATGATTAGTACTATTTGGTGCTACATTTGGAGTATTGGCAAAATTTTAACTGATGTCTAAATATTGTCATTAGCTATTTAATTGAAGTTGTGAAACTGAAAAATCTTTATATTAGTAACGTGAATTATATTTATTATGATGTCTACATGCAAAAGTTTAATATATGATATAACAATAGTGTAAAATGTTAGAGCTGGTAATTTGGTGCCAAGGGAAGCAAAATATTAAAATATGCTACTGGATCATATGGCACATGTAAATAGTATGTTTCACTGTCTTTGCGCCCTGGATAGTACTTTTTTTTTTTAAATGATTTTTTATTAACTATTTTTAAACTAATTATTATTTTACAAAATATATAAGTTTATTTTGACCGTTTATGTTAAAACTCTAAGAAGGGTAATTTATAAGGTACCTAATTCAAGGAATTATTTAAATGTAAAACTATTAATTTCAACTTTGAATGTTCAAATAGAAATATTCCCAGAAAAATATTGAAGAACATACATTTTATTTTCAGAAGTAAAATCCACAGTTTTTTTAATTGATATAAATAACATTTTAAAGTTAAAACGATTTTTATTTTTATTGTTAACCTTTGGCAGTATAGGCCATTGGGATTTACAAAAGTTATACTTACATCACATAAGTTTTCATAAATAAACTATTTAGTTCAAACATTATTTAGTTTTAAAATGTATTAATTGAGGACATGATGAATTCGATTATTGACTTAGTTAAGAGATTTTATTTTTTATTATATAGTCCAATTGATGATTTCATTGTTTGTTCAATGACTTCGTTTAAAAACAAGATAAATATAATATTGATCTCGCTTTGTATGTAAATAAGTAATGATTAAATTAGTGAGCTGAGAAAAATATTATAAATCTTTCCGTTACTGAAATAAATAACCACCCATTCGCATTTTTAACTACTCAATCATGAAAAGATGCATTTCCATACGTTATGTATGAATTCTAAACAGTAATTTATAGCTGGCCTAAATAATGTTTGCGTACATCGCTATCCTACAAGAAGTCTGTATAATATATTATATATTTGTGTTTTAGTTTGTTTCCACCCCCTCCCAAAAAAAAAAAAAAATCATCGACTTATAAGAGCCCTGCAGGTATAACGCAAGTTTATTGTTATCTACATAATTATTATCGACAAAAACTGTACATAACATACAATATTATACATAGAGACTAGAGAGTTGTACATGACCCTATATATAGGTCCCACTGTTATGCACGGCGCCACATAATATTATTATTATTATTATAATACTCACGAGCGTATATATTTATATATAACGTTATATACGGAGATCGCCGCAGGACGCGCGACGGCGGCGAGCGGAGGAAACCGACTATTCTATATGCAGCGGTGACCGAGAGAGCGGGCGAGAGGCCGTGAGGGGATGTGCGCGGCTGCACGGAGAGGGTGCGACCTCGTGGAGAGGGTGAAGAAACGACGAGAGGGTGCGACCGTGGACGGGACGGGATTCGGCGCTGCGACCGGCATGCGCACCGGCAGACGGGGGTGGGATAAAACACTTTTCCTGCAGATTTCTCCCCAGTCGCCCTGTGCGAACCCTTCTCGTGGCGTACACGAAAACGACATCGCACTCTCTGTCTGCGATCACGGGGACGAGAAGTTTGACCCCGTTAAGTCGGTTTCGCGTCTCTGACACCTGTTGAGTACAGTTGTAATACGCGACCGCGGCGTGTATTCGTTAGTTATATCCACTCATTACTCGAATGCACGCATAATTGTATTCCATAGTATGACGGTATAAATAAAAACGTTTTTAATCATCACTGTATTGTCAATAACATAATATAGTACAATATATTATCTTCGCGACGAGAATGACGACTGTATCGCCGTCATGTGCGTAGTCGCGGATCTTCGTTGGATATCGTCGTGTTGTGTTTTTTTTAAAGATTATTTTTCAAAAATCGTTCGTACGCCGCAATAATTGATAATATTATATAATTGTAATTTTATTTATTTTCCCGCGTATTATACGATATTGTAGTTCGTATCGAAAACGAGTTTATTCGCAACTCTGTCATCGAATATACGGTACCAAACATAGTTTTTTTCCGCTACTAAAATAAAATCTAATCCGTCGTCGGTCCGGTCCAGTGTGATTTGGTGGTATAGTTGAAGACGAGAAATAGTTTCGTATTACGCGACCGCTTATCAATTTTCGGTCACCTCAACGTCAGCTTATAATATTGTACACACCGACCGAGTAAGCAGGTAATTCAACATTTATATTACATTCCATTTATGTTTTTTTCCTCCATTGTTATTTGCTAATTATTGCGTATATACTCAGGTTTTTCGACGGGTGCATTCTAGCACTAGCAGGTCTCTGCAGGGCACACTAGTGTAAGGCATCTCATTAGGTACCTAGTCAGTTTAAAATTATAATAGCTGACGATCGCTTATACTATTTTTTTTTAGTTCAACAATCACTAATAGTGTTAATAATTTGCTTATTATTATTATTACTATAAAAATTATGTAAGAAGACGACTGAAAAATGAAAACAAAATACTTTTTGATTGCTTTATAAACACTTCCTATTTATATTTTAACTATGTTCGTTTTAAGTTTATTAATATTTTTAATTTAATTTATTATTTATTACTCATTTTTGGTGGATGTATGCATTATATCGCTATATTGTAATATTTTATATTCAATTAGCATTTATTATGTCGGATCAAATTTTATGGAACATTTTACTATTTTAGTAGGTATTTTATAAAGGCCGAATTATTAGTAATCATTAAGTCGTGGCATGCAGGACCTGGTACACCAATATGTTATGCAATGTTAAAATCCTCGGGGGATGAAGGCTGACTTTTTTTTACGTCTTTGGACCACGTAACGACCATCTAGTGGACTTAATTCGGATTTGGTCGTGCATTGTTTGAATAATATTTTTCTTGCGCTATTGTTTCGCACATGATAATACTGTATTACTGTGGATTTCTAGGACATAGCTACACTATTTAGTACACTTTCGACGGGCAAATCGATTTTTGACTGCACATAGGGAGCGAACATAATGACATATAACTCATTACACATAAGTATATATATATATATACTACATGCGCGAGTTTAGATTGGCAATATTATTATTATTGATTTTATCTAATGCATGCCTCAGAAAACGAAACTAGTTTAGTCGCGATACGAGCGCGAACAGCGTGAATTTCTTTAATTGTACGTTTTAAGTGTCTAAAAAGTAGCCACAGGGCGAGGTCCCCGTCGTGTTTTAATAGGATTTTTCCGGACCACCCACAATCCACTGGCGGGTTTTAGTGCGGATATTACGGCCCAAATCTATTACACAGCGAGAATAAATTTAATTTTTTTTATATAGCTTTTTCTTTTTTTTTTCTTGTCAACATTTCAATACGTATTGTTGAGACGTCGATAAATTTACATGTGCATAACATTTACCCATGGATTCACGTATGTTTGTGGAGGGCAATGAATTTTTCACCCATAAACCATAACATTTTTTACAATAAATACAATGCAAATATAGGTTATTCGACGATCGACGAGACGAGGATTACCTATTCGTGAAATTGTGAATTTGTACGTGCGTGGTGCACTCAAACCTGCATGACGTATTATCTCCGTATTTTTAACATACAACATATCAAATTTACGTTCATCAGAATACATTTTGTGTATATTAGCTTTAATAATATACTAGTAAATTGACCTATTATCAAACTTGAAGGTTAGAAACATTATCTGTGTTTGTAGGTACTTCAGATTCTTAACGATAAGTTACTTAATTTATAAGCAAATTATGAGTACCTATGTAAAATATTGCAGTTTAAAAAATTCTCATAATATATAAATCGCTTATGTATTTTCAAAAGGCAACCAACGAGCTCCAATTTGATTTTTTTTGGACACGTAAGACGGTTTATCGTTGATTTTCATATTTAACAAAATTTTACACTCATCAACTCTGCTGCGTATCATGCCATTTGATTTACCCATATAGTTTCCAATTTTCATCATGTAAAAATTGTTTTAATTTGTATTGTGTTAAAATATTTGAATACTTATACCAATAAAGCGTGTTTTACTCTTGACTAAGGTACAATTAATAAACTATATTAATCACAGAGGCAATAATATTTGCGATATATTTTTCTCTCGCGTATCGTACTTATACGTGGTAATTAGTATCATTATTAAGCTTGTGATGTAATTGTTTTTTTCCCAGCAACGGACAATGCCTCGAGACGGAGCCAAAGGCAAACATCAATTTAAACGGCGGTTCAGCCTACAGCCGTCATCGTTCTTCCGCGATGATACACTGTCGTCGAGCCACTCGATCACTAGGTAAGAATTCTTTACGTACGAATACTTTATCGCATCGTTTATTAGCATTAAAATCTGACGGAACACACCCAAGCTCTGACATAGACGCAATATTATTATTAAGTATATTCCACAAGTAGTAGTTATATTAAAATAAACTGTATTATATTTATTATAAAGCAAATCATGTACAGAATAATCATTATAACGATAGTCATAAGATTATATTATTATTATTATTATGCGTGGTAACAGTAATGTCTTGCGGGATTGAAGAGAAAAATCGCCAAACGGAATTTTTTGGATGAAGAGACGTCGGCTTAGTAGACGTACGGGTATGACGCGTAATGCTGGTTGTTGTACTGGTGGTTGTATGGATAATGAGCGTACGGATATCCGCCCTTGTAACCGTAGTTGTACCCATTGTTGTAACCGTTGTAACCGTTATAACCGTTGTATCCGTTGTATCCGTTGTATCCGTTGTATCCGTTGTATCCGTTGTAACCATTATAACCGTAGTTGTATCCGTCGTGCCCGGTTGAATACGGCTTGCTGTACACTGCTGTAGCCACCGTCGCCTTGTCGTACTTTCCAGCGTGGTATTTTCCATCGTCGTACTTGGCCGCGTGATGAACGTACTTGCCGTCGTCGTACTTGGCCGCGTGATGGTGGTACTTTCCATCATCGTATTTTCCATGGTGGAATTTGCCGTCGTCGTGTGATCCGTACGGGTAACCGTAAGCTTGGCCGTAAGGGCTGCCGTATAAGGTGTTATAAGGGCTGCCGTATAAACTTCCATAAGGGCTGCCGTAGTATCCGTAAACTAAATACAAAACGGGAAACATTATTATAAATTCAGAGTTTGAATTACTTAGAGTTAGACCAAGCAATAATGTTCGAATAATTATAAAAAGAATCTGTAAAGAAAAATTAGCATAGTAACATCACTGCAGGCTGTATAATAGTGTTTTGCATATCGAGTAATGTTAATATAACCTTTTATTTTTTATATTTTCGAGATTTTCAGAGGTTTTAATTGCTACAATTTAATATACCAATTACTGATTATAGTACAATTACAATGGTTAAAAAAAAAAAAATAATAAATCCAAACATTGGGGTGCCAGGGTAACCTACCTAGTTTTTTTTTTACCTTTTATACTAATGCAAAATACTAAATACTTTATACTTTATACTAAATACATCGGGTTTTTTTTTTCTAGACAAATCATTATTTACTATACTTACACGATATTTGTCTGGCAATCATGTGATATTATTACACTATACTAACTGTATCGTTCAAAATGCAGAGAGATTTAACCGTGAATCACGTCAAACGCACATGATGCACGATGTATACTAATATCACACATGTACGAGTTTAATTAAATTTTTGATTTTTTAATTTTACTAAAATTTCCCGGGAATAACCCTGTGAACTCGGTCGTATATTTTATCCTTATTTCGAAACGCGCTCGGCTGACTTTTTATCGACTTTCGCTAAAAATTTGGCGGCAAGTACTCGAATGATGTATTTTGCCTGGAGCGAATTAGTAAGCCGCATGCACGCGTGATGGTAATATCGTTGTGACGTATTTATCGTCTGGTTTTAAAAATCTGCTGGTCCGCGCCGGTGGCTGCTGTTGTATTATGATCAACGGACGTTGAGCATACCCAGTCGTTCGGAAAATTACTAGCCAGCGATAAAAATGCTGACTCTGAGCAATCTGACGTACAAAATAAATTACGTATAAAATAGGTATCTGGAAATTCCGAAAATTCCTAAAGCAGTGTATTTTCAAGTTGAAATCGATAAATGGATATACGTAATGTACACGGGGTGGCGTGCGTACACAACGTGATCGAATATAAAAATTGTGAATTTTTAGTGAATGTTTTTCGAAATGCATACCGTGTGTATACGCTTGCACAATAAATAATATTTTCGGCCGAAAAACGTCACGTGGACGGGAAAAAAATGAAATCATCCCCGTTTTGATTTTACTACTTGTTATTTTTTTCCGACGACGCGAAAACACCGAGCGGGGGCCACGTTAAAATCTCGGATGACTATATATTAATTATTACATGGCAACTGGGATTTTCGTATCAGTCGTCTAAACGTCAGTTCGGTTTTAAAATATTATCTCCAGCGAGTTATATTGAAAATGAAAAGCGTACAAATAAAAATGCACTAATAATCGTTATTTTTTGGACGAAGTAATGATAAGAATATATAATGTTTAAACAAACAGTTAAATACAACTCTGTCACAGCACGCGTCATCTTAAATAAAATAAAAGTAAGGTTTTATAATTTTACATTTTTCTATACTTAATTTGTATATTAATTCGTTTAACGCTGGAAGCCCATCCTCCTCCTCAGCCGCGAGAGAAGGGTGTCATTTTATAAGTGCTATGAACTGCGGGCGGCCAAATTCTAAGTGCGGCCATGTAATTGTTTGGCTTGCCGATCGAGTTGCGGGCGCAGTCAGTTGCGGTCCGAGTGAGAGATTTCGAATAATGTGAGCACGGGCAGTTTGCAGATGGGAAATGCGTTTTTGGCTTCGAATCCGTTAATTAGTTTTCGTCGTGCTCACGTGTGCATTTTTCGCCACGGCCCGTCTTTTTGGCGCGACGAAGCGACTACATATATATATATATATATTAATTATGCGTTTCGAGTGCAATTCGTTTTCTTAAGACCGCCGTCATCGCAAACGAGGCGCCACGCCACGCCGCTCGCCGCCGCCCCAGCTCCGGTCCGCCAGCATTTACATTTTTATTCACTTTGCGATGTTCCCGGGGAGTAAATTAATATATATATATATAATATATCGCTTAATGAACCACCGAGCGCGTTTTATAGAGTGCGCGATTTTTTTTATTTTATTATTATTGCTTTAACTAGCTACGCATTTTGATATATTGTCTGCGCGACTCGCGGGAACAGTGTTCCACCAATATAATATAGCCATGGACAATTTATATGGTTTTTTTTTTTTAAAGAGCGCTAAAAATCGTAATGTTTTTTAAAGAAGAAAAATGAATTATCACGGTTTTTTATTCGTAAAACGAAACACAGAACGCATATATTGTGTTATACCTCGTTGTACAATTTATATTGTTATTTACAAAAGAAAACAATTTTTATTCTCTACCACATACATAATACATAAGCGTTTAGTGCGATGATAACTAAATTAATAAAAAATATAATGTCATAAACATTGAACACCAATCGAATTTATCGAGAGCGCGAATGATGTTGAATAACGTAAGACTATTGTACATTTTTAATTTGTGTAAGATATAATTAAAACATTTTCTTCTATATTTCCAATACAAAATATGTTAATATAAGAGACTTGTATTATACAAGCCTATTTATTTGATCAGAATAAAAATATTTTCCCTAATATGTATTAATATATTACAATCATTATTTAATTTATGATTACTTTATTATTCATAAAACATGTTTAGTGGTATGTATTAATGTATTAAGTTTTTTTCATATGCATATATTAAAACAACGTTTTAAATTATGTTATAAAAGTATTACAGTTATTAGCTCTGCAAATAAATAATAAGACTATAAGATAAGAATGCAATTTTATTTAATTTTCAACAGAAAAACTACGACGGCGTGCGATTAAAATAAATTACATATTTCAACAACCCAACTAGGAATGAGCAAACATTAATCACGGGCATTATGCACCAAATATAATATATAAACCAACCAACTACATATTGACTTTATTAATTTTGCAGTCCGATACCCAATAAAATTGCTTTGCATAATTATTATTATTCACCATCATAGCGTTCATCTGTTTTCACAGTCAAACGAATTATAAACTGCCGTTATTTGACTTTCAAACGTTGGCAAATTATTCGAATCGTGTATTTAATTGCGTAAAGTTTGAGACTTTAATCTGATTTGAAAGGTAAGTAGCAGTTGTCTGTGATTTACTCCACTAACGCGGAACCGTGGTTGAACTTAAAATCGGGCGCATAAAATAATATTATAATTTACACATACCGGGGTAGTAATAAGTGAATAAGTTATACCTATAATAATTATGGACTATATGGTTAGGAATTTAGAACGTTATAAATATGACTTTTTTTGGTTTTTTTTTTTTTATTTTGATCTCGCACACTTGTCCATTTAATTTGATTTCCTTTAAGTTTTGGGAAACAAGTTCATATTTTGAGAAAAATAAATATTTTTACGAGATCTATCAAGATTTATAAATAAAATCGTTTTTACGATTTAAATTAGTAAGTCACTTAAACATTATACAGACTGTCTAGTGTGTAAACGAAGATAATCAAAGCCGTAATATTTTTATTTTTTTATTGATAACATATTGAGATTATGTGACAATTCCGATGATTTCCACCAACCATAAATGTATACAGTAATTTGATATAGGTACACTACGAATTGTTAGCACTTCCTATTTCATTTATTGTGTAAAACGAAAATCTAATTAATTTCATCAATACAAACTATAAAGTGTAGTTAAAAGTGAATTTTTTTAAAGCGGTTTTTTAGTTTATATTTTGAGTTTTTATGGTATATTCCTATGCATTTTTTTAAAAATAATATTTGTTTAGGCCATACACGTAACCCTAACCATACGGCTATAATAGCGTATAACACTATACCTATATATGCAAACGTACCTGAAGCAGGTGGTGGGATTACTGCAGCTTTCTTCACCCTCTCGTTTTCGGCTGTTTTCGGTGCATCCTTTTCGGCGAAGACCGACACAATGAGCAGTGCGAAACAAAACTTTGCGAAAAAAAAAAAACAAACGGCGAGATTATTCACAAGTCTCGGATAGACGTCTATTATTGCGACCAGAAAAACAGCGTGATGTTCATTTTGAAAGTATTATTATGAATATTATTGTTATAAAAAAAAAAACAGCGAGAATCTGCCATCGCCTCGTGGCGCAACAATAGGATTTTTCCGGTGGTGCGGAATGGTGTATATATATTTTTTATTTACTTACGGATAACTTGCAGGATGCCATTTTTGCGTGGTAGCTGCCGATGCGCGTTGTTATAATATTACGAAGTCGTTCGTTTATCTCGTCGATTGGACGCGGAAAAAAGACTGTATCGTAATAACACTAAGAATGTATGATTTTTTAACTTGGACCACTTGGACCGAGGTAGGCGAAACGAATGATTTGACACCGGCAAACGATACGTCCTTATATATCGCTGGCGTGTTATTCGTCTTTCCCTAATGACATTCGTTTTTTACGTTTGTTTCCACGAAAACCCGGCGGCAATGTAGTATACTATTATTACAAAATGGTCTCATAATCGTTATCGTCGATATCGCTTATCACGGCGCGGAAATTCGGGAGTGCGGTGCCGGCGTCGTATCCTTGGACGTAACGATAACAATTATTTTAATTGCCCATTTTCGTTTTTATTTATTTTTTGGTTAATTTTTTTTCCACTGCGGCTAAGGTCGCCGACTGGAGATTATCGTCATTATCATTGTCATAAGCGTTATGTACATCACATTATATCGAGGACTGTGCACGGTGCGAAAACTGGCGGAAATCAAATATAATAGAACTTAGGTAAAGGTACCAAAAATATATCATCAAATCGGCGGATCGTATTCCCGAATTACGCACACTTAAAATACACGAACAGTGCAGTGCGTGCTGTAGTTATTACTTGAGAATGACGGGACGTTTATTATATATATGGCGTTATTTAGGTATATGTAATAATAATAAATTACACATCATAATAATTCGTATATTATTACACCGTTGGCGGCGCAGCATCGTTTGCGGGTTAGTCAACCGTTTTGCTGGTAGGCGACGCGCCACTCGCGAGGCATAATATTAATATGTAAATATATTAAATACGCGAGGGAACCATTACTGAGGTTTTTAACTTTAAATAATTATTGTACGTTTCAATTGTTTCGATCGACTAAATGGAAATATCTTTTTTAATTCATCAATAATGCGTATGATTTTGCTTTAAATAAATTCAACTTTTACACTTGCCGGTCCTACAAAACGGTTATTTATAAATGAGATTCTACACTATTTGGGTACTTTATTGTATTATAAATAAGTTTAAACATACGCGTAAAAGTCATAGTCTATAAGCACAATAAACGTATTTCTTCGTGTGTTATTAAACTTTGTGCACATCAACGATAATATAGATGTAAGATTGTAGAAGCACATTCTATAATGTTTTTAATTTTTGGCAAACTATTATAATATAATGTATTGATTATTACACGTCTATACGGATTGATAGTTTTAAGCTTTTATACTTATTATAAATATCCAGAGTTACATATTAAGTAACAAATTTTTGTAAAACGAAAATACCAACCAATATTCGAAACTGATTATATATATTTGCCACAAATAAAATATAACCGTTCATGTTTTATTGTAGGTATAATTATGTATCTATGATATTATTATTTCCTGAATCAAAACAAAATAACAAAAATAGATTTGATAAAAATGCATATTGTGCTGATTTTCCTCTGGAAATATCTTCAAAACAACTTCTTTAAGACTTTAAACTATCATCAGTGTCCGATTTCTAACCACTAAAAGAAGCTATGAGAAACTTTTAAAGTCCTCCTACCACGGTGTGTAATGGATAACTCTAAAGTTGGTATGAGAAAAATAATTCATGTCGCCATTTTTATGTGTGTCATCCTTCTCATACATAAACATTTTAATAATTTAAATTTAGTTTTACCATACGAACAAAACAACATATCTGGAGTGAGTTTTAATAGACTTGTACATTAACTCGTGTTTAATATGTGCATATAACTAAACATTTTTAAGTTTTAAATTTCAATGGGAAGTTTGTTTGCGGATAACTTAATACATTTAAGAGTATCGACTGATTGAGCAAGTCAAAATCATACTGGACACACGACGTACTTTTCGTGGGGTTATTATAATTATTTAAGTTGTTCGAGTTAATAATATATTGAAACTAGTATATAAGGTGGTCCATTTCACTGGCTACAGATATATTTCTATGGTAGAAATATTTATAACGCTATATAATTTCTAAAAAATTAAATTCTAAGGATTTCACCATTCAAATTTGAAATCAGAATAAACTTTCCAAGTTTATTGATTTATAATCAGATACCTATTGAACGAATAGATGTTGATTAATAAATTGTAGTACAAAAAATAATTTTGATGGTGTACACTAGTCATTTTACACGGATTATCAAACCTAAAAATCTAAAACACTGTTATAAAAAAATAATTACGATAAATAATTGTTTTTTGTGAAAATGTACTGCCTAGGCTTTTATGTCCTTCAAAAGCTAAACTAATGACGCGCAATCATGCATCAAGAAACCTTGAAATATTTCATCCAATACGATCTAAAAATTCTTAAAATATGTAAAAAAAATTATGTACATGTAACATCAGTGGTGGAGCTTAGTTTTGATAAGAAATATTAATCATACAACAAAACATAACAAATAAAAAAGTTGGACAAGTGGGTACCACTTTGCTGCACAGTAGGTTGTAGGTGTCGAGTGGGTCAGTGTAATGGATGTGTTAAATTTTAACTCAATGATAAATCAGTGTATATGAAAAACGATTCTGAACAAAGACGAATTTTCAGCATATATCAGTTATTTTATGATATTATTGCAATTAGAGTAATTTTTTTACTATTAATAATACAGTAGGTTAATTAATTTTTTCCCGAAAATATTGCATTTGAAAATGTCATTGTGTGCATTAAGCCATTAAATATAATAATATACTAAAAAAAATTCAAGTACCCACGAATAATATTTTTAAATTACAACATAATAAATAAAAATTTTGTTCTGTGTTCAATATCTAATTAAGCCCTAATTTGCTTAATGTGCTTATTCTTACTTATAGATTTTTGGGTCTAATATTGACTACTTACGACTACGAGTAACCTTATGTTTATATTTTAAGCCTAAATAATAAAAATTTTAAATTGTATACATTTGTAATTTGAAAATGTATCTTTTCAACCGAGCAAAAAATTTTTATTGGTACCTATTCATAAATAACAAATACAATTTTTTTCAAATTTCTAATAGCTATAAATAGTTTTAAAATAGTCAAAATATTTTGAAAATTGTATTATGTATTATATAAAATTTCAAGTATCTACGGTTATTCGTTTTTAAAAGACAACAACATATCAAAAATTGATCGACGAGAAATTTTAAATTTACACATAATATCTAATGTCGTAAACAATTTTACTTTCCGGTGTACCTACTTTTTTTTTGATATGATACTTATGGGACATTTTTTAGAAATCTTTTATTACATTTTAAATGTTATCTATGAAAAGAAAAAATGTTTATGAATTAACTGAAAAATAATTTGCAAATGTTTAGAATTTTCTACGAATTTTGTCAAAATTCTAACTTTACACATTCATAAAAATAATTATGAATTTACACACAATTTTTTTTTAATTTCAAAACAAAAGTCTAAAATTTCTCTAGCCTATAAATAGCAGACAGAGTCAAAATATGTTGAAAATGTCATTATGTATGGGAAATGGTCATATAAATATTTATACACATATAAGATTTAATAAATAATTTACACAAATGTTATGAACATTTTAATTTAATTTCAAGGATGGCATAGGGGGGGGGGGATCAAACTTAGTGGCACTTAGCCCACTTTGACCCCAGTATGGCCGCCCCTAAGAAACATAAACTATAAATAGTTACTAACATAGCAACTAACAATAATAACAAGTAGTTACTTGCCGTTTATCGTAAGTGATATATTCGTAAATATGTCTACGTACATATGCATAATAATATAATAATGTCGATGGCACAAGTTTCATTACAATAAAATACGGAGGTATGTAAAAAATAGATACAATGTGTTCCCGTGGAACGGTATGTTGTATTCGAGTGCAACAAGTTCAGGCATTATGCCTATAACTTATAACAGTTATAAGGTACCTATCAAATGTTGCATAAATTCACTTATCGCGTTGTCCTTCGACGTCGTTCACCATTTAGAATTCCGTTTATATTAACGCCACGTGCTGCAAAGAAATATTATTCATAACACCGACTGACTGATACGCATACCCAGTATTATATTATTTTATCATACCGTGCGAAGTTAATAGAACTCCAAGAATAATAATAAATCATATCTTTGGCCGAAGTTTTTCGAAACAAAATATAAGTTTTACAAATGTATGCCGGTGGCTCGTCCGACCAGTGTGTCGTGTACGTATGTGCTCGCTACAAACTTAATAATATGTATGTACCATTGTAAGCATGCTTATTCCCGTTTTTCCTTTTAATATTGAATTAATTCAGAGTCTGGTTTTTAGAACTGATATGCATATCTAATGCTTATGGCATTCAAAGATTTTCTCGATAGAATAATAGCTTATTTTTTTAAACTTTTTAAACCACTTTTATTTTAACAACATTTTTAGGCAAATTTTCTTTTATTTTGATATACGTATACCTATGTAAAACAAAATTTGAGCGAGTATATTTTCTAAATTATTAAATGTTGTATCATACAAATAATAATAGGTATTAGGTTTAAATTATTTAAAAATTTAAGTAATTTATATTACTTTATAAGAATTTTATGTTTCTAAAAATCCGAGTATAATTATTATTCTTATTTCTTATTATAAGTATTCTAGAATGAATATTACATTGATTTTATATTTGATGTAAAACCATTAGTAAGGGTCGTTATCCTTAGTACCTACATGAAGTTTAATTACTCTAAAACTACTTTCTTGAATTTTGATTTAAACATAATTTTCAAAAAAATATCTATTTAAATTGTTTAATAATTTACAGTAAAAAAAAGAGGTTTTTATTTGAAAAATAATAAGTTTGGAACGCCACATGAGTATAGGACCCTACTTAAATAGTATAAAAACCTAAGTACTTATTCAAAATTATGGTCTTTAAGACTTAAGTATACTTAAAAATTACAAAAATCATAATTTGAATAAAAGCATTAGTAAAGGATAAAAGGATGGCGGAGAATACTTGTGAATCGCCCTGCAGTATAATACATATTTATATTTTGTTTCAAACTTGGTAATATAAAATCGGTTAGAATTAAAAAATATCATCACAGTTTTTTTTTCACTCTTAATCATATTTTGAAATATCAATGCGTGGAAAACATAAATTTCTCTACTCACTACACTGGTGCTCTTGAAATCTAGTCAAAAACAATAGCATCGGTACGAAACGAAGGGCTGTAAATCAAAACAGAAAATCTGACACACACACACACACACACACACACACACACACACCCATAATCCGCCCACAATAAATTTAATATCTGCGGTGCCTCGTAAATAGAAGTATAAGTGACTGAATCACAAATTATAATCAGTAGTATATCCTGTAGTATAAAATATCAATAATATGATACGAACTCCAATCCGTAGCTGTCGGTATCCTGATGATAGTATTCTTCTAACTCTCCGACTACCAAACTATATATATATATATATATATATCATTCAATACGTTTTAATCATGTCTGTATATTATATAATGATGAATGAATATAATGTCTAAAAGCATATAACTGTCCTTATATTATTTTCGTTTACAAACTATAACTATATTTCGCCGAGTCAACGGTGAAACAGAACGTTTTGTTAACTTTAAACAGTTTAACAAAAACAATGTAACGTCATGTACAATAATAATATCTCTATAAAGCATTGTGTAAAAAAAATAATTAAAAACTAATTTTGGGTACCTACTCAGCTATTTATAACAGCGAGGCGTATTATATATTATATCTATTGTAAATTAAAATGAATAAAAGATATCGATTTAACGCCTTGATACAAACTTGATTGATTGATTGTTTTGAACGCCATAAAGTCTTATGATCTATTCATAACTAGTTATTCGTATCTATATATTTTTAATTTAAAACCAGACAACTTCAGTATACTATGTGAATATTATGGTAGTTAATGGTTAAACCTTAAAAGTATATATTTTAATGGTTTTAATTTAAAGTTGATAAAGAAAAAACAAAGATTTTAAACTTTAAAAACATTAGAAATTTTACCTACAAAGCATGTACGAGTATATTGACATAAATATGACAGCATTTTAAAACTTATTCTTTAGACAACATTTTTAATTAAAAATAAAATTGAATTTACTAAGATAAAAAATAAAATTACCAAACCCATTTTATTGAAGATAATATAAATTTAATGTATGAGATGCGTGATGATATGGTATAAACAACAGAATCCATTAAGACTTAATTATATTTTTTATTTTTAACAAAATAAATGTACAATAATATACAAACTGCGTAAATATATACTGGTATACCTACTATGATTACTGAAAATTGTTATATTATTGGCAATTGTTTTAAATTAAAAAAGCAGTCAAATATACAGTAATAAGATTTTATTAAATTTGCACGTGTTATGATGTTCTTATAATATGATTATTTTTATTTTAAGGACGAACATAATGGACGAATAATGTAATGGGAACTGCTCAGAGTGACATTTAAAAAGACGGACAATTATTCCTCTTACGTGGCAATTGTATTTTGTACCTATTTTGTAATATTATGCCATATTAATAATGTATAGAATACTAATTTTCGTTTATACAAACATATTTATAATACAACTTTTATGATCAAAACTAACAAATGTAAAATAAATAGATGCAAACACGTCATCAATTAGCGTGCACATAGATACTTAAAAACACTAAAAACGTATAAACATTTTTTTTTTAAACAGGTATTAGGTACGCAAATATTTTTTACTATGTGTGTCAATAGTAAACAATAAATTATTCATAATTTAGTTACCCGTTACCCGTACATTCTTAGTAGTTGTGTCATTTTCTGATATTATAGATTTCGTTAAATAAATAAAAAACTATTATTAATCTCAAACATGTATAACATGTTATATATTCATTAAATCAACATTACTCGGAATGAAGTTTAATTTGAAAGTCAATTTTTTATAACTAAATATTTTGATTGCATATAAAACATACTATTTTTTGGTCTTGGTTTTTTTTCTCGATTACAAATTATAATATAACCAAATGTTAATCAGATGTTTATACAATTATCCAAAAAAAAATATTCATAATTCATTTAAAAACCAAAACTTAAGTTTTTTCAATAATGTAAAAATAGTTCTTCGATTATAATAGTAATAACTAATAACTAATAATTTTTATCGAACATTTCTTCCAATATCAGAATTATGGAATATAATTAAAGTTTTGACTGTTTAGACTTTTCAGTAAAATATTATTTTATATATCTTTTGAATTAAAGTTTCATACTTTTTCATTCAAAATAATAGCGTTGGAAAGCGATACACTTTGTATGATGAATATATTCGATGTAGAATTACTTTTAAAAAAGTTGCAGTACTCATAGTTTCTTGTTATAACTTATAAGTTATAAATTACTAAATGTCATAACCTAACCAATGTATATATAATAACCTTAAATCAATTTCGTTACATATTGTACAGTATTTTGTTGAATAATACTCTGAATCATACTCTGTTCTTATAATTGTTTACCAATCTGGATGTTTTAATTAATTTTTTTGTAGTTGCGTGTCTTACAACTAATGTTGATTTATTTTTAAAGGGTTAAGTATAAAATATAAATAAATATTAAATAACTATTAGTACCTATTAGTATCTGTAGTTTTATATTGACGTCAACACTCAAAAACAATAGTTAAAAAACATTAATATGTATTATAATATACTTTATACAAGTATTATAATTTTAATATAACACAGTAAAAGAATGTATGTTTTTTGTTACCTATACTTTGGAAGAATGGACTGTAAATACTAACAATAATAATTATAGCACGTGAAACGTCAATTGATTCAACAAAATTAGATATAAAATACTTAAAAGTATTTATTTTTTATTTTGTATAAAAGTATTTGTATTTGTATTCAATACTATTTTCTAAAATTATTTTTTTAAAATTGTATCAAGAATAATTTTTTCTATATTGTTTTTTTATAGTTTGACATTAATAACTCAAAATTGTTGTCGTCATTAAAATTATTATTCGTATAATATAATATAGCGATGAATAACGCGGAAATTATCGATTGTTTGAAATCATTGAAGCTTGTTTTGTCTTTGCATTGTTTTATGGATACATTTTTCATTTCTTATACTTTGACAAACTATAGAGCGTGACACGCACTTCATTATAGTTAATGATTATAACTTTTTTTTACTATAATCTCCTTCGAAACCAAAGTTTCAGCTCAAAATCTATAACATTTTACAATACACGTTTCACTTTGAGTGAGTTAAGACGTCATTTGGGCGTTTCAACTTCAGATGACTTTCTGTGCATGCCTCGAAAGTTTTAGGTTAACTTAATTTGACACTCTATACAAAGATGGCACGTCATTAACATTACGGTTTAGTGTTCACTGTTCGTGTACGTACCGATAAGGCACACGTTCAACTATGAACATTAAACAATACAGCGAGCATAAAGAATCCTCGATTTTATGTACTAGATATATGATAAAGATACGACGAACGTACATCGTAATCAAGCGGTTATAGTCAAACTCGTTACAACCAGATCTTTAGTAGAAGTTATACTGAAGTCTAAAACCGATTTATTAATTGAGAAAATATTTTTTCCCACTAAGACATTCAAAACATATTATTATACATCATTTGCAATATTATATCATTATATCTTGTGGTGAAGCGTATAATAACTCTGTGTATCTCTTGTCGTACAACAATTATTATTGTATCACATATTATTATCGTACACCAAACAAACAGTAATGTTTGTCGACGTCATTGTGGATCGTGAGTAATATTATATACAGCAGTTACGATATGTATACCGAGGAAAATAAAAGATATAAAACGACTCGTAAGGTTTGTTGAAAAAAGATCACATTTTTATTGTTAAAAAAAAAGTTTTATAAAATTATCTTAAAAACTACGTTTGTTGCCGGAAGATTTGGGAGGCGATATCGGGAAAGGGTGTTCAGTAGTGGTAAACCGGGTAGGCGGACTTGTAAGTTGGGTAGTAGGTCTTTTCGTATTTGCCTGGCCAGTACTTGCCGTCATCGTGAGCGTAAGCGTAGCTCGGGTAAGCGGCGTAAGCAGTTGGGTATGCGGCCGGGTACGAGTACGAGTACGATGGGTAAGCCGAGTAGGCGTACGGGTAGATTGGAGAGGAGTAGGCCAATGCTGTAAACAAAAAAAAAAAAAATATTTTTAAAAACGATCGTTGTGATTTTAATTCAAATTTTGAATAGTCCGGCAAACAGTCTAACACAGGACTTCTGTAATTATAAGATATACTTACGGGCGGCGAGGTAAGCGTGTTTCTTTACTCTGGCGGGGTCAGCGGCGGCTTGTTCTTCGGGTTTTGGTGCTTCTTCGGCGACAACGGAGTACACGCTGAGGACGGCCAAGGAGATGAATATCTGTGACGGAGCAAAACAAATTATTAGATTAAAACCGATCGATATTATTGCGATGGTACATATTTTATTCTGCTGTCGGCATTCTATATTTATATCTGCGCATTTTCATAACAGTTTTTAATTACCCATTTGAGTTCCCACATAATTATTAAATCGCTGCGCAACAGTCGACGGTCCATCTGCCGCGTTCTTACAAAAGGAAAAATAACAGATTTGGCCAATTAATTCCGAGAGTTTCATTTGCTCCTAGATTTACGAAAACTTGGCTCGTCGGACACGTATCGTACAATATCATATAGGTACTCATATTCTCCTGCCTGTGGCTTACCTACGCTGTGGCACGGACGTTTTATTATATTATACGAGCAGTTATATTTTCCATTAAAGCGTCGGTATAATATCGGTCGGTGTATATATATATTATTAAAGGTACACGTTTTCTCGACAATCGTAATCGTATATTATTTTTCGGGCGAACTCTAAATTGAATTATAAACACGCTCGAATCGTTTTCAAAATCGTTAGGTAAACAGTTAGCTATCGAATAGGTATGATATAGATACCGTGGTCTGATTTCGATATATTATTGCGGATACCTACACGGCTGTTATCTTAGGGGATGGTCTAATATTTTCCGTAAATATCGAACGATTATCGTTGCAGCACATTATGATCGTTCCTAGACAATAGGAAATATTCCCTGCAATACAGTCTAGCGTCAGTGGTTGGTCATCGCCGAAAATCTTGCGAATAATACGCAGATACAATAATATAGACTAAAGAAGGTCTATTGACTATTGACTCAATTCGCGATTGATATCGACACCGATCGAAGAACCGTGACGGGCAACACGACGTGGAACGAATCGGTCGTATTATACGTATATATGAATTCGTTTATACGGATGTGAAGAAACGATTTACGAACAACGATAGTCGGATTATATATGAAATAAAAATGTGTCTGACTTACCAGATACTTGAAAGAAGCCATTTCTGTTTCGGTGATTTCTTCTTGCGTTGTCTACGACTGATCTGCAAACTTCAACTTGTGGTTGTCGATGTGTACTCGGGACGTGATGTGATGCTAACGTCGGGCGTCGCGGTCCTTATATATGGCTCGAGTCCCGATGGACCGTATAATACCCCTACTCGACGGCCGTCGGCGCAAGGGCGTTGCCTGTTGTCCTGCAGCAGCGGTCCGAAAGGCCGAGATCCGGATTGAGCAGAAGAGCGGCAGAAGTGAGATGACCTTGGATCACGGTCGGGGGGGATGTGCACAACGACAAACGATAGAAAAAATTAAATATATACAAATACGTTGTAGTATTTTATATTAAAATCGTATACAGCTAGGTACATCTAAGATTATGAAGTCCCCCATTAGGCGTTGCCGGACGTGTTATACATTTATAGGTGGACATATCGGGACGTGGGCAATAATATAATAATATAATAATATTGACGATACGCAATACGGTTCATTGTGCGCAGAATCCAGTCGAGTCGCATCGCATCGCATAATATTATAATATTATTTTAATTCTTGTCATAATATACTATGACGTTGTGACATTATGTACGTAAACCGTACGCCGAGCTGCACGCGTCGTATATATTACTATAAAGTATAATATATCGTACGCATAATATTGTTCCACGGATTTTCCTCCCGAAGACGATCTTTGGGGGCCGGCGAATAGTTCGGCTACAAGAAGATAATGATATATATATATTCGAGAAACGTAATCGCCACCCTCGCGAAAAATTCGGAAAATGTGCGAACGCGCCTGGCCCATCGTGTTTGATGATCGTACGCGATACGTCCGATTCGGTGCGATGAAACGATATATTATAGAAGAATCCTATTATTTAATTTCAATATGCTCATATATATATATATCCGGTTTTGGCTAAAGTATATTATTACCATGCCGAGTATTACACTGCAGTGTTTTCTTCGATTTTCAAGAAAACGATTTTTTTTCCGGCACCATAAAACATTCGGAACCGTTCCGCACTACCATATACAATATATACATATAAAATAGGATGGAAGTCGATCACAATGAATATTGCAGTTACGTGCTCAGTTGGAAATCGGCACCGTCTATTTGTTCCACAGTATCATATTAAGTGCAATGTTGACATAGACAGTCGGACGTAATATAAGAAATGTAGACCATCATTATTTATTGACATTGCATTTTTAAACATAATATTTTGATAGTTTATTATTTATTTAAGATTCGTACAAAAAGATCTGTTTGACAAACGGGAGTATAGCTAGATATTTTCTTCTGTGTCAGGCAAGGCTGGGCATTAACGAGTTAATAAGTTACAAGTTAAGTTAAAAGTTAAGTTAATTTTAACTTATTAACTTAACTTACTAGTTCACTGTTTTAAATAACTTAACTTTAACTTAACTCGTTTGTATCTACGTTAACTTAAAATTAACTTATATTATTTGAATATTCCCATTGTAGGTAATTAGTTTTGAATTTTCAGAAATTTTTCAGAAAAATAATATTTATATAATTTATAAGTTCATAGAATATAGAAAATATTATTAGGAAAAAAAGGTGTATTTACAAAGAACTTTGTATGTATTTTTATTAATTAAAACTAAAATGTCGTTAGTTTTAATTTTTATATATAAGTCATATAATATGGGTTGCATACATAATAATTAATATTATTTTTTTCGGTTTATTAACTTAATTTATTAATTGAAGTTAAGTTAATAATATTTGTTAACTTAGTTTAAACTTAATTGATGTTTTAAAATTGTCTATTAACTTAACTTTTAATTTAATTGAAAAAAAAATACTTAACTTAACTTAACTGAGTTAAAAAATATCATTAACTTGCCCAGCCTTGGTGTCAGGTATGATTGAACAATATTTCTTGCATCTATTTTTCTGTCGATCAATCGTGAAAAAATTGTATTTTTGATGTTTAATTAACTACATATATAATAGATATCATTGTACAAGTTATATTACATTTCAATTACCAACTATATTTAATGATTTAAAATGTAATTAATTCCAAATTTAATATAAAAACAGAATACATTTTACTTAATTAAATAATGGATTCAAAAGCATTCTACTATAAAATGATTACATTTCACTGAGTTAGAAATTTCAGGTTTTTCAAGTATTTTTATATACTTATAATATGTAATAGCAACTTTACATTTTTGTAAAATTTATTTACAATTTTTAGTTTAATTTTCCAAAAAGTATTTATTTTTTTTTAAAAAATATTATCTAAAATGTACTTAATATGTATTAATTTAAATACCATGATGGTGGTTGTGGTAAATTAATTACATATTATAATATTATTAAAAGTACAGTTATTTTTATAGTTGAGATTCTGAGCGGAGCAAGGAATGTATTGATTTTATAATAATGTGTATTTTTTTTCTGTCTGAAAAAACGATTAGTTGTTGAAATAATGCTTTGATTTTCTTCATTAGTAACTTTTCAGGTGGAAAAACGAATCTATAGTTGGTACTTTTAAGAGGTAATTTTTGAAAATTACCAATAGTTTTTAAAAGCCTCGGGAAAAAACAAAATTAAGTAAACTATTATCATTTTCTATTCACCAAAAAAATAAAAAAGATTTTCACAATTTTTTAGCCATTTGTAAGCCTATGAAAATTTTTGGTTTTTTTAAATTTTGTTCCTGTAAATATAGGTTAAAACATTTTTGTTGGGTCAAAATACTTAAAAATTTAAAACAACTTTTATCATAACTATTCATAAGTTATTATAATAGCAGATTAAAAATATTAAAAATACATAAGCACAATTTTTTTTTATAAGCATTTAAACTTCAAATGGTGATCATATTTCATCATTGAACATTTGCAAATTGTTTTGTTGATGAAATTTATAAAATTTTAAGTTTTTACAGCTAAGAATTGAAAATTTAAAACAAGGTTTTTCGTAAGGATTTAATAATATAACTAAAAAATGTAAGAAAAGGTTGTTTTTTATAAACATTTTAAGTTAAAATTTGGACGAAATTAGATATTTAAATGAAGAATAACGATGTTAGTTATTTCGTTGTAATTTAAAAATATTTTTCGTGGGTGCTTGAAACTTTTAAAGTACCTATATTATTATATTTTATACACTCAATGACATTTTCAAATGCAATGTTTTCTACAAAAATTAATTCAACTTACTGTATTATTTATAGTAAAATGAATTACTTTAATGGCAATATCATACAATATACTTAGTAATGTAGGCTGACGGACCGTCTTTGCTCACAAATCAGAATCGTTTGAAATACAATTTTTATGAAATACAATGATATTTTATATAATTGAATTCAAATTTAACGAATCCGTTACAATGACTCCACTAGACAACCACCGTATAGAAGAGTGGTACCCACTGGCCGACCTTTTTGAAATATAATTACAAATAGGGAATTTTATTAAAATGTACGCCAATGACCAACGAAGTCAAGGCCTTGTTTTGTATAAAAAAAAAAATTCAAATGTAAATAATTAACTTAAATAATAAAAATATTGTCTGAAGTTCAAAAAGTATTCATATAAGTTATAACTAGAGCTTGGGTTTATATGCACTAAAATCAAGAAATATGTTATCGAAGTATGCATTTAACTATTGAAGTACTAAATATGCTGTAAAATACGTTCGTAAAAACCATGTTAAAAAAAATTAGATTTCGATTTTAATAAATGAATATAAAACGGTCATAGCAATATTTATTTTATCATTTATAATTGTACCTATAGTTATAATTTCTAAAAAAAATTTCGTATAGAATAAGGTACATTTTGGTTTTATTTGCTTCTGCTGAATTGACAATCCTTATTTTTATTTTCTCGAAATCGTAGGTAAAGTTTTTATTTATCCATTACAACATAGTGCAATACGCCATAAAAATACCAAATATGACCTTAAAATTATTGTAAAATATTCTTTGAAAACTGTAAAATGTTGAAATGTGCATAGATATTCTCCAAAATAATTCGTATTTTTAACCACACTTTCATGGGACATATTTTATGCTGACTTGGAGTACAGTAAAATTAACCAGTAAAAAAATACAAATCAAAGTCCTTGTATAAGGTATACAATAGTACCTACCCTTGCTCTATTAATCGATTTACTGGTCAAAAGATAGATATTAAATATAAATATATATTATATTATAAAAACGATATTTTATATGTTATGTCGGACGGACATGATTTATATCCAAAATATATAACTTCAAGAACTTCATTTATGTTGACAACGTGTATAGGGATTACCGTGTTTTTTGTCACACGAGTATGACTTTGAAGACTCGAATAATTTTTAAAAATTAATGTCAGTGAAAAGTCGGTGGGGCGGGCCATCGTGGATTTATTTAATTTTCGTTTATACGCATATTTTGAATTATTATCGCATATAATATAAATAAATTATTTGCCGTCCGGTTCGCTGTTCACAGGTGGCAGGTCCTTTGTTCGCTTAAATTTTTTTTTTTTAAGCCCGATTTTTGACATTGGCGGCGGCGGCGGCGGCGGTTACGTCAAATCTACGCGGTTTGGGCGTAAGAACAACAACTCGCGTTCAGGTTCACGGGACATAACTTGCAGTAGCTCCGCTGGCAGACGGTCACGGTCACTGACGTTGAAACGAGCGTCGTCTCGTCATTGTGCGTACGATTTATCGTGTATAATACACGCGTATTATGTTATATATATGTGTATTGACATGAATATCGTGAATACGCTCAAACGTCTCATTTTTTTCCTTACATATATGCATATTATTTTCGAGGTACGAATATTGTTTTTCGCAACATGCGATCGTCGCGGGATTGAGAAACTTGACACTGGTTTTTTTTTTATTATTTATTTTTGGTTTCGCGACTGCGTCACAGAGAAATATCGTATATTACGCTCGAGATTTGCGCTTTAAAATAACCTAATCGTCCTAATCTATCCTAATCAGATCACATCTCGGTTTTATTTCAAAATAATTTAAACGTATAGTGTTATAAATTATAATTTTCAAAAACATATGCTTAGATATATGAAGCGGTATGGGTTCGGTATATGAGTCTCATTTAATTTCTACTCGCTTGTCGTGTTACACGGGGCGAGTATTGGGAAAGTTAAATTTGTTTTCGCGTCATTTAGCAAAAAAAAAAAACTCCAATATACAACACATACAACACGCCATACAATGTATCGCCGTTCAGTCGTTGAGTCGTTGAGTGTTGTGTAAATGTTTAATTTGTACACAATTGACTTGGAATAGTCAATGTTATTTTTTATTAAATTCTCACTTAGACATCAGTTATAATATTATACTTGCGTGCTAAACACTGTTTATAAAGAGGAGCATTTTAAAAGTTTGTTTTGTTCTCTCAAATACAAATTGAATTGTATGTTAAATTCTTCTTGAAAAACATGCAATAATTGCCAATAAAAGAATCGTATAAGCGTTTGCAGAATTCGAAGCTTATTTTCCCGGAAATCGTTTTAATAAAAGGCTCTAATAGAAAAAATATTTCTTTTAACAACGTAAGTTATATTTTAAGACTCAACTACTTAAAATCATATTTTTTTTTCAAAACTTAAATTTCGACAACACCATATATTAAAAACAATAAATAGCCTATAATCATATAATATACATTCTAAATTAAATCAAGTCAGCTGGTTTCAGAATTGCTTTTGGTTTATCATCATTTTCAAATAAACGACAGGCCTGGCTGAGAATATTTTTAATTATACTCCCATTTTCAAAATATCTAGTTTCCTCTTTTCAAAAATTAAATTATTAAATTCTTCTCACGGACAATATAAGTTAATCACTCCGTGTTGCGATTATGATGATACAAAACACATGTTTCGTTTTGTTTATCTTACCATGTGCGATTTTTTTCGGAATACTTAAACGTTTTAATCGACAGTGAAAAAAAAATAAAATGAAAAAGGTGAAAAATATATGCCCTCCTAGATCAAGATGTTTTTGAGTATCTATAATAGGGTTTAATGTCGGTATTTTCATTTTTTTCGACATAAAGCTACATTATTATAACATTATAAAGTATAATAGGTAAATAGATCCCACGTCCGTTTCGTATGACTGAATGACAATCGAATATAGAACCAGCTGTGAACTCGACCCTGACCAAATGCAAATCGAATAAGAGCTTGGACTACTTTCGTATTGTAAATACGTTTATGTAGTGCCATCGACTATATTATATTATGTTGTCCGAAACGCTAACGTTCAAGGTGTTAGCTTCTGTTCGTAAGAATAAGATACATCAGCGATTTCAAACAATATAATATTATTATCTTATAAGTATTATTATTATTACGTATTATAAAGATAAATTGAAAATAAAATTATATTTTATATTGTTCTGTCGAAATGTAACAACATTACTCCCACGTACAGAGTTAACGGTGTGTAACGACGATATATTATATGTTTATTTATAAACAAATATAATATCATATCTGTTATATATCACAGTGAAAAACATCGCGGGTCCCGTTTCTTCGGTGTCAAACTTGTAGATAGCTACGCAACGCAGTCGCTGTTTTATTTCGAATAAAGTTTTTGAGTCTTACGTCTATGCGTTTATAAATTGACGGTGACAAAACTCACGGTGCTAGATGATAATAAGATTTACCCGGCGTATGATAACTTTGAAACTCCATATATATATATATATATGTATATAAAACGAGAGAGGAAATGAAAACGAACTGTGACACGATCGTATTTAAATAATAATTATATCATAATCGGGAAACCACTCCGATTGAAATCTATCGGGTATATAGTATTAAAAGTGGCATAATAAGCATCGTTCGCGTACGTAATGTTTAAATTAATATAATATATAATAGATATGGTCGTGTGTGAGGAAGATTTGTCTGGTTATAATGTAAAATATGGAATATTGTGTAACCTTTTCCGGTCAAACCTTGCAGTACATAAATATTGTGAACGCGTGTAGGGCTGTACAGGCGAGTTTGTTGCATTCGATACGTTTTCGCGACACTTTTGCATTACCTACTCCGAGTGCTTACCTATATAATATACTAACTGTCCAGCCCGGCGTTGCCCGTGCCAAATATTTGTTTATTTTATAAATATATTTTTGAAAAAATCTTCTTACCGTAAGAGTAATATAATAACATGTAACCAACAGCAATCCATTGTCAATCCTGAATTACCCGTCGTTGTCGGGGGTGTAAGTATAAAAATGTATGTATTCTTGTTATCTGGCAAGATTTTATGAAAATTATTAGAAAATACATGTACCGTATTATAAATCGTCAATCGCATATTATTTTATTACACAATGCACAGCATACACAATATACTTTATTATAGCTTAGATGCCTTAGAATCTGCAAATAAAATGTGTTTACCTCCGCCCCTCCAAAAAAAAAAAAAAATGAAAAATCGGGCATCGTGGTGACACTTAGGAAGGTATTTCAACCAACTCTGTGGAAAAAAATAGGAAAAATGTTAAATAGTGACGTCAGAAATAGTGAAGCTTCCCAACGGTGAAAGAATTTTTGAAATCGGCCCCGCATTTCGGAGTCTATATTCAATGCAATCAATCAAATCTATCCTCTTTATAATATTAGTAACATATACGTACGCCCGCATGAAAGTGCAGTAGACAATTTTTATTCTTTAAACTCTTCCGTTTCTGCACTTATATAGAGCGATTCGCCAAGCATGTTTACCGTCGTTCTTTCCTTTAATAATGGATTTATTGACATTTTTAAATTTACTCAAAGATCATATTTTGAAATTCTTGAATTATTAATTGTACTGCGTAAAAAGTGTTCTTTGGTGATGGAAACATTCGTTTTTCAAATGAGTACTCTTCAGGTGAATCATCCTGTATACGGGACTACCGAGCTCGACATTTTAACGATCATCGGTGTTCTGTATGCCTGTATCGTACGTGTCCCGTGCAATCCCATCACAATAGCTGCAAAGACCCAAAATCGCATTTCTCGCAAATATATTATTTGCGTACTGATAAATGGTAATGAAATCGGAACACAGGCTATATATTCGGGTGCGACACCAACACAATATCTTTAAAATACGAAATACGAAATATACGCGGTAGCTGTAAAAATCCGAACCCTGTACGCGCTATCTGCAGTACCTAAACTATAATATTATTATACATTTTATACCGTAATATGGCGTGGTATATCGTGATATAATCCGTAATCGTTACCTACTGCGGTTATGGTAATAGGCCATTGTAGGAACTTGAACTCTATTATGCCCAGGTGCAAAATAAATGGGTGGACATCTTACAAAAAAAAACCGTTCAGATAAAAACAAATTTACTATAGGTATAAAATATAATAACTAAACAATTTTAAATAAATCTTTAGCCATCTAATTATATTGATCCATGTACGTAATATAATTATTATGGTTCTAATATTACATTATTATCTATAGTCATCTGGCATTATGCTATTTTGACTATGTTATATTTGGCATTTACGATACTTCGATATCGGACCGTATTGCTATTCCAAAGCGACGGGGCTCCGGTGCAATGCAGCGGTTATATCCAGTTTATCCGGCACTGGGATGTACCGTACTACCGTATAATAATGATGTGGCGCATTGTGGACGCGAACAATTGGGTCTAACAAACGCGTATTGTTTTCAAATATGTTTTTTTTATCTCGCACTCGACGTGTCACTATAATATTTTACATTTTTTACCACCCACATAATATTTTAGTCTGATTGCGACGATTTTTTTTTTTTTTTTATCCAAGTGCCGATCATTGTTACACTATGTATAGCATCAATTTATGTGCCTACTATATAATATATTTATTATAAAATATAATTATTTCTAAATGACGGTTGTGTAATAATGATTACGAATTGAAGATAATATTATGTAAACAGTTATATTTAAATAACACCTTTGCAACTACAAATTATTATAAATACGCGTTGTGAAAACTGTTTCTAGTTTTCATAATACAACAATCAACAACACTGATATTTGTGTAGCTTAATCTGCCACACGTATAATCATCGAGTATCTAATAGAATTTACTCTACTGCCGCTTAAATAAATAATAAGCAGCGTATTAAATTGTGTTTACAAAATAAATAATAACCGGTATCCTAATATAAAAATGTTGTAATCAAACTAATTAATAATTATGCATCAATTTATAAATAAATTGAAATTTAAAAAAAAAAAGTCGTATAATGTATATTAGAGCCGACAACTTTAGTGATGAAAACGTAATAAAAACGTGTTATATATATTTATTAAGTGAAACACAAGTGCCAAGTATGTGAGGTTAATGTGAAAACAAATTAATCATGTCACTATATTTTAGTTTTACTGTACCTAACGTGTAAAATGAAACAACGTTTTCGAGAACTGACGAGCATTGCATTCTCCCTCTATGTACAATATACATATATACTCGTATATATAATTCGCCATTACACACGACAAAATAAAATGAACTCAAGTCTACTAAAACCTGTAACTTTATTATATACAAACGTAAAGTGTTGTAAAGTTCTTAACAAGGCACATTTAGGAATACAAATGTACATCAAACAATATATATTAGGTATATAAAAAAAATACAATAAATATATATATATATATATATATAAATTATATATAGATATATCCAACTTTTTTTCTCTTGAAATGGCACGAACGTAATTTGATTTTTTATTATTATTGTTGTTTTTCCTTTGTTGTATTTACCGCGTATACTTCAGTCAAAACGTTCAAGATGTGAAACTGTGGTATAAATCGTCTAACCCTCCCCAAGTTGGACAAGCAATTTAAAATTTTTTTTAAGTTGATTAGTGTCATGAGTACAGTCCAGTTTTTATGTTTTTAAATATTTTTTTTTCTGCAACATAGCGGGAACAAAAATGTAGAAGAATTTTCAACTTATAAGAATACACATAAAACAGTTTGCATTGCATATAAAATCATATTTTAGGATTTAGAAAATATGTTAAGTATTTATCAATTTTTTTTTTTTTTATTTATATTGTTTAGGTATTCTATGTACTCACACATAGATGTATTCAAGATTTGGCGTCCCGGTAGTATTTTTTACCACCTAACCACCTCCGCCCATACGGTTTCAAGTATTAACATCAAATAATTTTTTTCTCATTTTACACAAGTTATATTATGGGTACCTAATCAAATAGGGTAGATAAATGTAAGACAGAAAATTAAATACGTGTGTAGGTACCTATATTGTACAATGTACATTAGGTATTTATGGATTCCCTATATTTTATATTTACCTACTCCTTTTACAATTTGAAAGTATAAGTATTAATACCTACATAAATGATTTTACTATTTTTTGAAGTGTTCGTTTATAAAACCATCATATTTAAATGTTTTGGTCATATAGGATACTAAGGGACTAAAGTACAGTGATTAGGAATTGGCTTTTAAAAGCTTTATTAAATAATAAATAATATTTTAAACTATATTTATATGTAGTCTAATGTTAGGCAATGACTTACATTAGAGGAAGTCAGAAACCAATTTCGTTATGTTACTCTTGAAATAGAGGAGAAGACAGATTCTATTTTTCAGTTTGTCGTTCGACGGGCACATAATCTATAACTATAATAAACATGTATTGATAGTGTTAACCATAATAAATGATAAATAAATAAACTTATCTTAAATTTAACCAGAGATGAATGTCCAGAATAAAGGTTGCATTTTACAATTTACATTTTTGTTACAAAATATTATAAATATATACAAGCCGTGCCCAAATACGTCACAACACTCACCATTTGAATAGGTAAACATTTACCAAAATAAAATACCTACGTACGCCTACCAATTTTTGAATGGATATTGTAAGACGTAGGTACGTATGTAACTATTAATGTATATGGCAAATAATGATATATTTTAACAGAAACATTAATAAACTTTCGATTAAGTAGGTACCTACTTGCAACAAACGCGAATAGCTTGTTATTTTTTTTTTTCCATACGTATATTAAGGATTTTAAGATTATTATTATCATTATTTTTATTATTAGGTGAAACATATTTCAATGTTTTTTGGTACGTAATTGCATCATAATATGTTTGAGTTTTTAAGGGGACACACACAATAATTCGGTCTCTAATACCACGGGTTAATTAAAAACCTAACGAAAATAAAAAAATTATTTTTTTCTTTACACAGTGGCAGCGTCGAGGGCGGTCACCACCATCACGACCAGCTACAACCACCGTCGTCGTCGTCGTCTGACTCGGCCGACGTTACGCGGCACAAGATCGTAGTGATGGGCGCTGCGCGGGTGGGCAAGTCGTCGTTGATCACGCAGTTCCTGTACCGGAAGTTCTCGTCCAAGTACAAGCGGACCGTGGAGGAAATGCACCACGGTCAGTTCACGGTGGACGGCGTGAAAATCGACTTGGACATACTGGACACTTCCGGCGCGTACGAGTTTCCGGCCATGCGAGCCCTGTCCATATCGTCGGCGGACGCTTTCGTGCTGGTCTACTCCGTCACCGACCCTGATTCGTTCCAGCAGGCGGCTGCCATCAGGGACCAGATCATCGAGACCAAGCACACGGCAGACGTGCCGATCGTGGTGGTCGGAAATAAGCTCGACTTGGCCAACTCCGACCGGAAGGTAAACGCTACCCTAAGATAAGATACTCTATCAGTTAAATAATAATATTATTTATTATACAATATATTATACAATATACCATTATAGCAATGACGTTTCCACTGGCTGTTTTTTTTTCAAAGACCATTTATGCGTTTAAGTACGACCTTTCTTTGGATTGCAACAACTTTAAATCGTGTGGATAGGAAACAATTTGTGGCTCGAATTTACGTAGGTACACACAAATGTTGTAGGTCCACAGAGTTAGAACAGAAATTTGAGGACTTGTCATTTCAGCCAGTGGTGGTTTTAGGGGTTGATAGGGGCGACAGGGGGGTGTACTTCATATTGTTTTCACAGTACGATATACCTATGTACATTTTCAAACTTGGGTGTGGGGGGCCTAACATATTGAAAATTGCACCCCTTTGATGTTTTATCAAAACCGCTACTGATTTCATCTGTGCTTATTAGAAATATTTTATTTAGTACCTACACGATAATGTGTCTACCTGTAGAATTCTCAGAATATACAATAATAATGTACTCAAATCGATTGTTAAAAAAAATATATCATAAACCATAGTTTTACTGTGAATTGTGATACGTGCACGCGCTCCTGGTTCGTCTACACGATGCATAGGCGGAAATGGAGGGGGGGCTTAGGGGGGGACTTAGCCCCCCAAATATTGTAATAGCCCCCCCCCCCAAAATTTTGTCGTCCTTATGTAAAAATATATGTTATATATGTTAATATAGTTTTTATTTTAGTTTAGCCCCCCCAGAAATTCTAATGGATTTCCGCCTATGCCACGATGCATTTCTTGTCCGCAATTGCAACCGTTCGCTGCACGCAATCTGAATATAAACTACACCGGGCACATTAGGTACACGTGCCTTTCAATAATATATAATTATAGGCTGGCTCGCAGATATATCATCATAGTTTATATACACGCGCAATGGATCTATTAACGATATTTATATATTATATCGCTTAACCGAATTCATACCTAACGATATTGTTATAATAATAAAAATTCCATGTTTATATTATACCATCGGAGCACTTATAAACTTGTGTACGAGCGTGTCACAGTGCAATTTGTTCTCGTACTGCAAGACCCGCCCGTCAACTACACCATGCATATACCTCTCCATATCACCTGTCTCAACTTTAAGACTTTTATAATTACTTTTTTTGAATATTAAATGAAAATTAACAATTTGGCTTATATACATATATAGTTATATTGGCTGACTGGTTTTGAAGAAACGTGTAAACTTGTTAGCAAATATTTGCAAATTATTTTTTTAAATATTTTCGAATGTTTGGAGAAAATTTGACAACATGGAGCAGGACAAACTTTGCAGAAATACGTTATTAGGTTTTCGAATTTATTGAAAATGACAACTAGATAATATTATATGTTTTATTATTTTCGAAATGTTGGATTATTTAATTTTGTCTGTGTGAAATATGGTCATATGGATGTAATATTTAACACAAATCAAAAATGCAATTTAATTTTTAAAGATTTCGTACGATATTTTATCTACAGAGAATAACTTTATGTATGTTAGTAAGTGACGACTGAATCGAATGAATATATTGTTTTTTTTATCAAACTTTTGCAAATTGTTAACTTGAATCAATAAATCCTCGTGAAATCTACTATCAATCAGTTTCAGGCGTGTAAGCCTACTCTTGCTATCTCTTGACACAGATATTCGTCTCTAAACGATACGACACAAAACCAAAGACAACGTTATATATAGTACGTGAATCTTGAAACGATCCATTGTCGCACGTAGCAAAATACTTATACAAACATGCATTAGCAAGAGGTTTAAAAATATAAATGGGATTGTGACAGTGAAAAATAATTTTTGAAACACAAAAGCACGTTACATTATAGTACTTCTAATAAAACATTCGCAAATCTGTTTTAGAACCTGTTTTATAATGTACACATTTCTTAATGACAGATTTTTATAAGACAATATTACATAACATAATATGTCGTTAATATTTGAATTAAAAATCACAGTAGAAAAATTGTCCCAACTCGTTACTAAACGATTGGGTTGAAAAAATCCTTTTATTACTAAATTTTCAAAGTTTATAATATTATTGTTAAAGAAAAATTAATAAAATATGTTGTGTGTTTAAAATTTAATATCTATGTACTGGATAATATTAAGTAAGTAAACCGATCAAAGTATTTAATATTTGTATTCGATACCTTAAAGATAACTTAAAATTGAATGCTAATATATTATATTGTCTATAATGTTCATACAGTTATAAATTGTAACCTTGTTCATCGTAACAATAACCATAATTCATATTTTAATGATTTTCAAAAACTTCTTTACTCCTAATGTATCATAATTATTATTAGTATAATTAATAGTATTATACTAATTAACAAAGATCATATTATAATGAAAATGTAAAATCATGACCTTCATTAATTTGTTGAGGTTGACTTACCTCATTTTAATGTTATTTATTAATTTATATTTATATATAAAAATGATAATGATACAAATTGGTAAACTTGAGTTTTAGAAGGTTGAATACTTTTTGGTGTTAAAAATGTAATAAATTTCATTATCCCGACTCAGATTATGTTAGTTAGAGCTTCTGAAAAATTAAAAACATATTTAATTGGTTAGCCTACGACAACTAAGTCAAGAGTTATATTATCACTTTAAGTTATAATTTATGCAACGGACACGCCATAATGACTTAAGTTAACTGTAATAAGATTAAGAATACAAATGTCACGGAGAATATTTGAAATTAAAATATTGAATTATAAATTAATTTTTTTTTAGGATTTTATGTTTGAACCTTTGAAGCAGCTATAAGCTGACGTAGTTACGTAGCGCATTAAATATGGCGCCCAACAGTACATAATATCATCTATTCTAAAATGTGTATACTTTACATATTAATTATATTAAACAGCAAAACAAGTTTGACTTTTTCCCCAACATAAACTTACATTGTTTAGTTATTTTTTATTTGGAAAACAATTCCAATAAATATCTTTTATTATAACTGTTTTTTTCTTTCATTGACAAGTGTCTAGTTTATTTGTTATAAGAAGGTTTTACAGCAGCATACTATGCTATTTTAGATTTAGAGCAAGCTCAAGAAAACTATTGTTTTTAAAATAATGTGTTGTTTTATTTTACATAGAAAAGCACGGCGAAAGTGCTCAAAAGTTATACGTATCCTTTTTATCGATTTTAAATGTTCAATATACATTGTGTTATTCTGGCATAAAACAATTTCGAATTCAATTACAATTTTTCGAATTTTATACTTTATAACATATACATTTGGTAAACTAAAATATTCACATACATTTATTTTTAGTTTAAAAAAAGTTGATATAATATACGTCCTTGTGACCCATCCCCAAATGTCATTGTTAATTAATCCAACGTTACCTATATCTATATGTATAATAATATACGTAAGTTAAAATATATAGCTAGCAAAACTAATTTCTTGTCATTTATAAGGGTTTATAAGAAATGCCAACGATAACACAGTTTTAGCAATTGTGCAGAACAATTAAAAAAATAAACTTTAAAGTGACTTTAATCGATTGAGCAAACCGAGATATACAATTGATGGATGAATAACAGATGTAATATTGTGCGCTTTAAACCCATTAAAGATCACGATAACGAAGAGAATTTAGCCTACAAGATTTATTATCTACTACCCTCCCATTTTTAAGCTATCTACAGATAAATTAATTGGTCTAATCCGTCTTGTGACCCGGACCACTCATTTAGGACAATTGTCTTTTCAGTTTCGTTTAATACCGTCTACCGAAAATAATGAAAGAAAAGAATTGATAGTAAAAAAAACCAAAAATATGTAGGGCTATGTCTCTTATTTACTCCCGTCAATATCTTTTGTTTAACACTAATTTGTCTATACCATTTTAAAAATTGAATTATAACCTCCGATTAAATATTCATATAGAGTTAAGAATTTCCAATATTAATCGTACTATAGCTTTGTTAATAATATAAAAATTCAGATGGATTATTATTGAACTCATGCCCAGTTCACAGTAGCTTAAAAAATATATACATTTAATGGTTCTCTAAAATTTAAAGGACCAATCATAGTTCACTCAAATAATTTTTAAGGGACCATAAAATCATTAAATTCATGTTGAACGTTTAGTGATTATTTATGCTATCCGACATTAATGTAAATTAATAATAACATATGAAATCTACAAAGTAATGAAATAGATTTTTTTTTTTTAAATAGTAAAAATTGTATTGTTGGGTAGAAACACAATGATAATGGAATCCACTCGAGTATAAATAAAGTTTTATAAACATTTTTAATTTCTGTATGATAAAAAAATGTCGAGATAAAATAAATACAATTTGTGGTAGAACCACTTTAAAACAGACATTCAATTAATTTAAACAAAAAAGTTTAAACGATTTTACATACCTATATTGATAACTAATACATTTTTGCGTTTTTATTTAAGAAAATTCAATATGTTTTAACAAAGAACCAAAATGATAGATACATCATACATAATGAAAAACGGTTCTAGTCTAAATAATAACTAAACAATTATGCCTAGAATTACATTTTGAATGGTTAATGTAAATTTTTGCATTAATAAAAATCATTTTTGGGGGAAACTGTTTTAAATACTTTAAGGTCATTTGTAAATAATAAGAGCTGATGAGAATTTAAAAATGCAAATCATTAATAACAATTAAAACTAAAGAACGGGAAAATATTGAAATCCTCAGAGAAGGTGAACGTCAAACTAAAATGGAAAAAAAATAATTTTTATATTTTTATTGCTTGTTAATGATCAAAATCAAAATAAATTAAATGAATGCACACAAACCAAAAAAAATACCATTTTTTACGGAGAAAAATCATTTAATTTTCACAAAAATAATGTATCTATAAATTAAAGGAACGATAGTAGGCTAACAAAAGTGCTATATATGTTTCTAAACAAACAATAAATTGCAAGTAATAAACGAATAACTAATAGAAACAATAGTAATTTGACTGTAGTGTTTGATATTCATAAACCTGTACTGTACCGTACCTGTACTGTATATTATTATCATTTTTTTTTTTTTTAAATTAAGGTATTAACATTAAAATTGTTTTGTAATTATTTGAAAATAGTTAGATTCCTGATTCACTATTGATCTATTTAATTATTAAACAGTAAACTACTAATGGAGGGGAAAGGACATTCAAAACATGCTGTCAAATTTCAATCAATCAATCATAGGCCTGCAATACACGGGCATGTAGTGATTAGTGATTACTACAACAGGATGATACTATCCTAAACTAATTAGAGAGAAATCGTAGGCATCGACGATTATAATTAAGTTATGAACGAAAATCATCATGGAAAAATTCTTCGACGTTGTTTTGTCTACATTTGCTGGATATTCATGGCTGTTGTAAATGATCGTATTATAATAATATAATATACGTTGTAAAACAAAATATACAGTGACGGAAGGTCGAGTAAAAAACAAAAATAATACTAATACAAACAATCGTTGCAGATAAAACCTTAAACAGTATTGTCGTGTTTCTCCAATAAATTTAAATTATGATCAATCGAAGTAGGTTACGAACGACGGACTTGTAAGTTTTATATTTTATTGTTAAGCAAATAACACCCGATACGCAAGGCGAACGTGTATTAATCAGTATATAATAAGACGTGCATTAAGCCAACTGTTTTGAATGTAGTTTAAGATGATACAATAAACTTTTAAGTAACATAATATTTCAAAACGAATATCTATTGTGTTCGGTGAACACTTTAATCTATTTAATCGTTATATTCGTTATTAATTAAAAAAATGTCATTTAGGATACAAAATGTTATAAAACGCTTGGCATATACTATGACAAATGTATTTTTTTGAAGAAGGATATTTACGTGATATATCATAATTGCAGTGATATCGTATAAATTAAAATACTGAATTAAATATTTAAGAAAATGAAAAAATGTCTCGCTGATAATATTTAAGTTAAAAATGCATAGGTTCAGAAGCCAAATGTAGGTACAGAAGCCGTTGCTATGTTTTAATCTCTTCATTTTTACTTCACATCTAACAACAATAATATGAATACACAAATCGTAATATTATTTTAGCGTTTTCCTTGAATAATCGTATAACATACATAATAATATGTAACTGCAGCTAGAGAACGATTTTTTAATAAACATTAGTTAAATGTGTTTCATTATTTCAAAACAAATTGAAAGATTAGGAAATATCTGAATAATTAATAGTAACAAAGTTTAGTTTAAATACAAATTAAAATATATTATAATTTGACTAGGTTACGCCAGAATTGAAACTAAACGAGATTGTTATGCAACCAAATAAATGCAGTTAAATTAAAATTTTTTTTTTTTATTTTAACGCAATTTACAATCTGCGTAGAATTTTTACAGTAGGCAAATGTGAGGTTTGATGATTAAATAATAAATATAACTTGAATAACTTGCCAAAGGTGTCATCCCATTGGCAACACCCGTAGTTAAATAATTATACTTAATAATTTTGATAGTGCTGTTACCGGAAGTACCCTTATAGATAAGTAATCAATAAAGAGGTGTCATTGATTTCGAAAATTGTGTTAGTGCACACTAATGTTGTATCCATACAGCTGATAGTACCTAAGTTGTATATATTATATTAAATAAAAATTCAATAATATGAATAATCAAGTACAAACAATTTCTGAACGGTGATAAGACTGTATACGATTTAAAAGGTGCCAAATGTACATACGGCAATGATTGAGATTGAACGGGTGTTGTATACACATGTGCCCCAGCTATAATTGTATTTAATAAGTAAATTGCGTCCTGGTCGAAAAATTCAAAAACAGATCATTGGGTACTTGTGTCCCAGTATAACATTTTTATAACTAAGTTGCGTCCAAAAATTGATACTAAGATCGATTATTATATAGTTTGTAATGCATTTTGTTACCTATTATACTAATGTACCGCGATATATTCGTATTTTTTTTTATAGTACTAACTATATTATGCATTTATGCTTCAGTTATATAAAGAAATATTGAACATGGTAATTATTATAATTAAATACTGCAGACTACCCAGTTATTACATATCATTTCATTTTGATTCCCATTCAAGTAGGTACTATATACAAATGGTATATATTTAACACCTACTAGAAATAATAGCTTATATTTAAAAACGGCACGACCGACGTGTGGGACGAGTGACGACTACGACGATCTTATCCAAAGACTGAAATATGTAGTTGTTGATACAGTAAATTAAACAAAAAATAATTTGTATAGTTAATTAACATTTTAACTCAGTAGTGAACGACAAAGAAAATAAAGAAATATCAGTATAAATAAAAACGTCGAAAACATAAAAAAATCAATTTTACTTACATTTGTACACTTCCAATTTTAAATTTATATGATTTAATTCTGCTATAACGAATTTTCAAACTTTTTAAAAGTATAAAAATTAAAATAAAACAAAATAATTTTTGGAGCGTAATGAGAATTGTCTTTAACCTTTGTGTCTTTTGGGTAATGCTAAATGGTTCTCAAAAATGTTATAAGATAATTATTAATTAGATATTATGAGAAAATCTAGCTATATTATTATTTTTACTCGAGCCGAGTTTACATGTAAATCATTTATATCTGGAAATAAAAAAGATCGAGTTTACTATAAACCTTATTGACTTTTTTTTCCTCGTGCCGAGTTTACAATAAAATTAAATAATGGAAAAATATATTTAAAATAAACATAATACGGTACATATGTTGTTTTGAATGATAAGTATAAAGTATTACAAAAATACATAAAAAACGGAAACAATTTTCAGTCAAATGGTGATTGCTATAAATGACACCGTTAATTTCGAAGTTTTCTGCTGGACCTTTATTCATTTTTTTTAATTGCCATTTTGTTTATTATTTTTTCCGACTGATAATTAATATAGATTTGATGTGATATTGACAATACTCGTGTCAGCGTGACGTGAACAAAAGACAAAAAAAAATAGTTTACGTCTTTCGTGAGATACGCAGGTTAAATTAAAATTTAGTTTACGTGACAAAAAAAAACCAAATCACGACGTGCCCCGTACTGCAGAATTGTCCAATTATATATTTTAATACAATATACATGACGTACTATATAATAATTATGTAAACATATATATATATATATATATATTGTATATTTTATTATTATTATACAATTTAATATATACATATTATACGTATATAATAATAAAAGTCCGTCGTTAAAACCATCCCCTGACAATATATAACAGCGACAATAATACTAGAAGTGGAAAATAAACACAGCGGCGTTAACGTCTAATAAATCAGTGGCTAAAAATTGCGTCGGACGTGATAAATATTCATTTTTTGTCCCCGAGGGACCCGTTCGTCGAATAAAACGTTTTGCGAGCGAGTCGTGTAGTACCTACGTACGAAATTGCGATGTGCACAATATAATAATATAATATAATAATAATATTATAATAGCGTATATAGTGGGTATGGCGCGCGATGGGCGGCGGCGTGGAAGCGTGCACACTGCACACCGCCGACAATGCTCGCCCGCTTGCCCGGCATATTATATTATATACGACGTAATGCCTAAAACCAGATGTACGGTATAACATGATGTGGACCATACATGGTTAACCGGGGATGTGAACCCGGCGGTAATCCGCGGCGCCCATCATATATCGTAACAATTAAACGGTTGTTTGTGCGGCCGACTGTTGTGCGCGGCGGAGGTGGTGCTTACACAACACGCGTATGTAATATTATACTAAATAAGTTTCTGGTGCGGTGTCATACGATGTACACCTTATAACTACTGCGGCCATACCCGTAAATATAATTCATTTTATTTTGCCCGTTCACGACGCACACGGGCGCGATGAACTGGAGTTCAAACGGATTTTTTTCTTATATTTTATTTTTCATTTTTATCATTATTATTACTTTTTTTTTTTTTTTTTAACGAGACGAGAGAAAATGAAAAGCGAACGACGAGAAAATTCGTGTGCGCGTGTCGAGCTGTCGCACAAAGAAAATCGCGTATCTCCCTCGCCTTTGTCGTGACTATCAAATGAGATATATATATATATAGGTATATAAATATATATATATTTATGTGTGCGTGCGAATGTGTACGAGAATTGACAACCTATTCCGTGCAATTATTTTTGTCGGTGCGTCTGCAGCGTTACCTACCTATACAAGTGTGTGTGTGTGTGTGTGTGTGTGTGTGTGTGTGTGTGTGTGTGTGTGTATAAGTTTATTCACGTATAACAATATATTTCATATATGTGTGTAAATGGAGGTAAAACATTTTCGAGTCGGTTCCTTATTTCATTTTTGTAAATAGCTTATTCAAAACGAAATGACTCGAAGTATTTGAGTTCTCGGAATGTTTTTATTAGTATTATACTACCATAATAATAACGTACCATTGTGTAATAATTATTACTATGCTCGTCTGACTCAGCACAGGTGACGAAAAAATGTCGCAGAGTATTACGTTCGAATGTCAACCTTTTTAGTAACTACTGCATAGTCTGTAGAAACATTAACTTTTCTTTGCTACCATCTCGAATTTAGTGCAGACAAACCGTTCCAGCAATCCCAGTGGAACCGTTCTCGGTGATTGAGGAATTCGAAATGTCAACATAAATTCCTAACTATAAACCGTATTTTAAATTATTGTATTAGTTACTTGAATAATTTTAATTCAATCTTTAATAATATTCATTCGCTAAACCTCTATATGTGAACCGAGTTGTAAAAAATATTTGAAATTTAATCTGTACTATCTGCCCACTGTGCATTAAGAATTGAATAAATAAATAAATTATAACACAAATAGTTATCCAAATTGACGCATGGCCGCATGGGTATAATATAAGTATTTGTTTTATTATTCTTGTGTTTCTGTGGGCCATTTTCGTCTATTACCCCAACAACCAAACAGCTCCATCTCTCTCTATCATTCAATGGTTGTTTCGATTCTCTACTCGTAAAATAGATAAATCTTTCCCGCTCCACCATTATCTGAGACGGTAATCAGTCTTTTCGTCGTTTTGTGTCCGGCTTCCATATTCAGCCAACTCAATGGGACCTTCAGACCTCCAGACTTGGAAAGCCCAGTTTAGTCTTCTACTCTCAAGTACTCCGACTATATTCGTTTCTCCTGACAGTTCTTCTATTTTCGGTTATTTATCTAGTGTTCACTTTTACAGTTTCTTTTTAGTCAAAATATTATTCTATGAAGTTCTTTCGTTCGGAAGTAGCTAATTATTTTCGTCTTTCTTGTCATCGCCCAGGCACTACCACATGCGTATTAAACTATTGGTCGTAGCTAAACAACAGTTTTTTTGACTTAAATAGGTGTGTACATTTTATAATGTAAATAATACCACCAATCAGTTCAACTAAATTATAGTATACCTACAATTTATATTAATCGATATAATATTAATAAAACATGCTAAAATGACGTAAAAACTGTCATGATGATATATATTTATAATTGTAGATTTTATCATTATGATACATGTGTACGACTGCAGTAGACTATACGCGCCATAGTTTTTAGTTTAACTGGAGCAAGCTATTGATTTTATAAAGATATTTATCTGTTTCCCTTAAAAACGTGACTTTTAAAGTTTTAAGTAAAATTAATGTGTTTTGAATGTTTTTGAACTCTTCGACCGTTGTCAATTGGAAGTTGTGCTTACATTGGAATACTTCGAGTTTTAGTTTTCAAAACAATTCTTCTTAAATGTTATCATATTATTTAATAGAGCCGTGTATTATTTTATACTTAAATAGTTCAATTTAAAACTATATGTACGTTGTTTTATATGAATATGATAATAATTCTGTATGCGTAATGATTTTGATATGACAAATTTTTTTTAGTCAACATTTTTCAATTAGAGCTAGAAATGTTTAGTTAAATGTTATTTAAGTAAAAATGTATCTGTGTTTAAGCATTGAACGGTTTGGTCTTTAGCTTAATAAATATTTCAAAAAATGTCCTATGACGTACCTCGTACGATCTTGGATCAAAGTCGTTTTCTCGACGGTGTAAACCGTAAACGTCGGAAAATATTATGCTAGATTATTTACTCACATCAGAGTGTATTTTATATTTAGCATATTAAACTGTTCAAATAAAAACCGTCAAGATGCGTTTTCCCTGAAGCGTCTGAAGTCGTCTAACGTCAACACCGGTTTGGGACACGGTTGTCGTCTTCCACTATCTGACGCTGCAAGAAAAACGTACCTTTAGGGTATTTTAATAATTAATGCATTTTAAACATTATAATTAAATTATAAAATGTTATTCTCGTTATAGGTAGGTTGATATATTTTAAAAAATACGACACAACCAAATTTAATATTATTTTAATTGTTTGAGATTCGTGCTAATGAATATGAAGCTATACATAGTTTTAACGGCACCGGTGTCCAATGTATAATTTTTTTTTCTTTGAACACAATTTTTGTCTTTGTATAGAAAAGATTTTGTCAGAACATTGCACGAGTACACATTTTATATAATGTTACTATATATTTGAAAGGTTTTTTTTTTAATTTATCGAAATAAAATACCTTCTCCTGTTCATTTACAAGACGAGATGAACGTGCATAAAAAAAGTTAATTTGGGCTCTTGAAAATGATTTTAATATCAACCTATATAGTTTAACATAATATCAAAGTTAAAAACCTCAGATGCTAAAAATAAATCCATCAAGAATGTCTGCGTACTCAAAGGGTACGTATATACAATCTGAAACAACAACAAAGGTATAGGTACATAATATTTTGATATACCTATATCTATATGTATTTTAATTTCGCTGCGCATGAATTGCGTCCCGAAATCCCTTTTCCACGTGAATTGCGTCCCAACGATATTTAACGACAACACGAATTGCGTCCCAACGTAAAAACATTATTTTCCTTCCCATTTCATACAGACTTAGGACTGTCGATAGCAAATTATGACTATCGGTAGGTTAAAAATATTGATTTTTATCGTTGTTATGCAATTAAATGTACTTAAGTTAAATGAAATGTGTAGGTTTAAATTATAGGAATGTGATATAATAATTAAAATAAACAGTAATAAAAAAAGTTATAATAATAAAATTAAAAAATTAAAAAACTGGTAAAAACTTGAATGATATTTTCTTAATATAATCAAGACGGGTCTATTGGCCATTTTCATATTTTGTCATATTTTGTCTTAAATAGTCTTCTTTTTCACATACCATCTGTTTTTAATCACATGAATACTTCGTTTTTTAATATAAGTTTCTTTTTGTACATTTTTTAAAACTTTAAATTGGAATATATTCGGGTGTGCTAAGTAAAACATACTGTCAAACTTGGAGTGGAAGGCTTCACAACTATTCATAGTTCGAATTATAGAACACGAATACATTGCCCACACAGAAGGCGGAAAGTCACAATCAGGCTTTATGTATGTATTTAATATATAATCGGAAAATTGCTGTACTTTTTCATTTTCGGGTAAAATTAATACAATATTGTCAGTAAAATAGTCCTCCACTTCGTCTGGTTTTAAAAATGGGAGTTTAAACAAAACCGGACGCAATTCATGTAGTAGATTAGATAAGGCCGGACGCAATTCGTGTACTCGCTAATCAAATTATTTATTTCGGGACGCAATTCGTGGGTAGCCTTTAATTTAATTGTCATGTTAGGTAAAGTGAATGATTAACTTGTTATACCTGATTGACATTATGTCTGAGTCTGAGTTATTGTCAATTCATAAGTATAGAATTTTCCTTTTTCTTTTGGTTTTAGTTGATCATTTGGGCGATCACTGTTTGCGTAAATATATGACTATATAATATAGTTGTACCTTGTACGATGAGTTTCTGTAAAATAATTACATCATTCGGTAAGGTTAAACGGTTTAATGTCGTTTCCGACACATATTTTGTTGTGACTTATGGCAATACCATTTAATCGAACAATGTAAAACGATAATTTCAGTCTATACATATTATACGCGTGGTAAATATAATTTTGCTTGCGGTATACTCTCTCTCTCTCTCTCTCTCTCTGTGCATATATACCTATATGTATATATATACACAATTCATAATTTATATAATGGCAATTCAATCCCGTCTAGCCTTATAGCTTCTGGCCTCAAATACCAGCTTCACGGTTACGCGGTCGTAAAATGATTATCTCCGACGATTACCTTTGACACAGCCCTTCGTCCAGTTTTCCGAAATCTGCCCCTACGATGACATACCAGGTACCCCAACGAATAAACTATTGTAACGATTTCCGTTCGACTGTGTAATGGTCTGTCGATAATAGTCTCTGCGCTCGCGATAAACTCGCCAGAGATTATAGTTCGATAATGTTTCAACGCCGGATATAATATAATATATATATACACACACATAGGAATGTTCACGATCGTACAAATGCGACGAGGGAACGTTGTTTAAATACCGCCCGAAATGGAGTTAAGTTGAAATGAGTCGATATACCTACAGTAAATTCTACCTCCACGAATAGTTTTGATGTTAGGTACATTTACATTAATCTTCTTGTTCTGCCCCTAATGGATAAAATGTAGGTTTATGTTAGAGCATTTAGGTTAGGGGAATAGATACGCAGTTTTAATTTTCATACATGTATAGTATATAATATACTTTTGTCTAAGGCTTTCTAGTTATTATATAATTATAATATATCACAAGATAACACTACTTCGCTGACAAGACTCCTAACGTATATTTTTTTTTTAGGTATTAAATTTGGTTAATCGTCATATTTTGATTCATTATGCTATCACGAACATTTAAAAGTAGATTAAACTTTTTGATTTAGTTACTTAATGTTGTCATAATTGGCTGTTTATCATAAACCAGTGGAATATTTATTTATTTATTTTTAAGGGAAGGTAACAATTTGAAACACACCGCTTTCGAAAATTAATATCTGCAGCCAATGAGGTTTTTGGTTATACTAATTGTGCATCAAATCCCTATTAAATACTTATTTTTACTAATTTTCCACTGATATACATCAAAAAAGGAATCAACTCATGCATACCTCTTAATTTCCCTGGAATCAATTCACCGGTCTCGTTCGAATTGGTTCCCATCTTCCCGAGTCCCAATCACACTAATCGAATTGACTCCTGTTTGAAAATGGGACACTTCCACGAAAAAAATATTGAAGCAATTGATTCAAGTTTTCTCCTCAATAATCTTTAATTTTATTATTTATTATTTTTAATTTAAATTATTATTATAATATCATTATTTTATATAAGTGATGACCGGTCGACTTCCACTTCAGCGGTCGCTGACGCACGTTTTTAACCATGCCTACTTTACTGCATAACGGTAACCAATTTGGCCAAATGAGAACCAATACGGATACAGCGACAGCTACCTGTGAATCCACTCGTACACAGCCGGGTTTTTGGTCGCCCGTGATTTATTATATCAATGTTATTGTACCTACACGTTTTTCTTGGTCGTCGACGGTTTCATATAAAATATAATGTTTGCCCTTGAGTATAGTATAGTCGGTCGTTTTAAATTGAAGGGTGCGGTCATCGTCAGCTGTCTTTGGCAGTAGCAAAAAAAAAAAAAAAAACAGTAGAATTATTACAGCGGTGTATTTTTTTTTCTTTTACGCACGCACGCACTCACTCAGATTGATCCAAATAAGCGAAAAAAATAAAATAAATAACAAGGTTGTTTTAAAAGTATTTTTTGTGATGTATAAAGTCGTTAATTATAGATAGAAAAAATAAGAATAAAATCGTATTGCGAAGGACTGGTTGCCGTGGTGTAAACACGCATAACAGCTCGAGGCTGAACTGGTCCCCGGCGGTCTAAACTAAACTTCTATTGCCGTATTATTTCGAGTTGTTGAACTTAAAAATGCGAATATAGACGAGGAATGTTACAGCCGGTATTAAGTTAGGTTAGGTTATTTTTATTATTATTTTTTCTATCGTTGTCGCTTGATTAATTATTACGACGAATCGCGCTGTTTATATATTAAACCTCAACGTTGCGTCGTAGTGACTTCAGACTACTTTGTTTTTTTTTTCATTTTCCTTTTTTTTTCTTTGCCGTCGTCTATATATATACACTCAAATACTCAATACTGCCATTATATTTCTTTCTTATTCTTTTACTCCGGCGCACGCGTGTAATGTAAAACACGTAATACGAGACAGCAAAAGGAAAAAAAATAATCAATACTCGTCTTAATTGATCAATTGAAATTTTATATCGAATTTCGACGTCTGTGAACCGTAGTGAACATGCAGTGCAGGTGTTAGTATGCACAATGCACTTGTGACGGCTCCCATACTGTGAGTTGTCAAAACATTTCAATACCATCCAACTTGCTTGGAGACATTTACAGTATAACAAAAATAAAAACATAATTCTTTGTTATTGTTATTTTTTTCTAAATGCATTAGCAAAAAAATGGAAAATTACACTTTCCGACGTGGGTGTTCTTAAACGCGCATTAGAAGTTGAAACGAATTTTCAACATTTCCATCGACCTCACAGGTATTCAATTCGTTTTATTACATTTTGCCATTACAGCGACAATACATTTAATTAATATTATTTTGATAAACCAAACCATTAAATTCATTTATAGATATTATGATATGTATAATATTAAGAATTCCGCTTCCATATTATATGAAGTATGTAGGTAGGTATACGAATATTAAATAATTAATATATATATAAGCAAATCAATCTAACGCAATCATATAAACAAAAAAATAAACATAAGATAATAATATATATCCAAATACGAGTTCTTAAAGATTTATAAAAATATCACACTTTTATAATTATATTTCTATGCTGGATGTAAATATTTATATTGTCAGTTCTATATTATACAACTGCAATTGTTTCACTCCGTTTTTAAAAAAGCCATTTGATTCATTTTTCAATTTTGTTCTGTTCTTTAATTCTCCATCAATTTGCATACAATGCATAAATTACACATACAAATCGAAATAAATATTATCACGCATTCTGTGGATTGATATTTTTTCATTATATATTAATATTATAGTATTAATACAAAACTCCATATCATATTACCACTTTGAAATTCAATATTCAACATTAATTAATATTCTTTATCAAGGAATATGTATATAATAGTTTATTGGTGGAAAAATTAACTTATGCGATTTCTGTCAATTAAATAAAAAGGGTAAACGATTTTACTGTCATTTTTTGTTATCTACACGATTATATGGTTTACAGATAATAAATAAAAGTATATGTATTGCCATTAATACTTTACCCCCCCCCCCCTGAGGGATGTTTGTTATTTTTCGTTTTATATTTTCAAAACTCTGAAAAGGCCATTTTTTATGATTATTCCTTATTTGGGTTGCGGCTCTATAACTATTATTTCCAACAAAAGAGTGCCATAATTCAATCTCGTCGAGCATGTTCTTTATCCTACCGAGAGAAATCATATGCGACAATGACCTAAAATGCTCAAAAATAAATTCTTCAAATCAAAAATATTATACAGTTTATTTTTATGGAGCAACACAATAGTGGTCAAGTTATTGAAATGTTTTCGAACAATAGACTGGAAAAGGTTAACAGACCCTTGCGCTTTTCAATATTTTTTTCTACAGTCACGAGAGGGTTTAACGAGATAATTTACAAGGAAGTATAAAACATTGGAATATTGAGATTTTTTAATCGCCAATACGTACAGGATTAAAAATAGCTCTAAAGCTTATGCATTATGCCTCGTTTTACATACAAATATAATATACCGATTATATTTGTTTTTTGTTTAACTTTATATTGTATACATTATTTATGTAAGTACTTCCTTCTTTCTGTTCAATTCCATTTTTTTCTAAGAACTTCTCGTCTAAAAATCATTCCAACATTTTGACTTAATTACACTAGATGACTGCAGCAGCGGTATTCCGAGAAATATCTAACGATTTAAAAATATATATATCATGAGAATTGTTAAAAAAAAAAATTCATGGTCATCGCTTAACATTTCAAAAGTTGACCTTTCCCATAAATGTATATTTTTCAACAAATCGTCCAAATCCGTTGGCGGTAATGTGTAATGTACCTACTCGACCGTCCGATTTGAATATTAAATTTAGTCTAAAAATTATTAGTACAAATATATAGCGTTCATCTTTCCAAAAATAACACCGGTCTTCATGGGCGTGTTTCGAGTTAAATAGTTTACGCTCCTGGACAAAATTTAAACAAACCGGTTTCGTTTTGTTTTTGTTTTGTATAATATTAATTAAATCTTTATCTACTGTTATTGAAATTCGAAATATAAATTATGGTGTCATGTTTTGAAAATATAATAACAATAAACAAGTATTCTCAGTTAGCTGACATTAAAACTGCGCATGGTTATTTTATTACTAGATTATCTCTGAAGTGCAACAACATTTAAGTCGTATCGTTTAACCCTCAAAACAGTCAATGCAATAATTATTGATCGTACATTGTATAGTTTATAATCTGGCAACATGACGTTCTATTAAAATGTCGGATATTCGTATTTTTTTCAATGCTTGAAAAATATATCTATTATACCACGGTTGATAGATTATGGATTAAAAAAGTAACCGTGTATCGATATGATAATACATCATAATCCTGCAGTTGTTAAAATCCGTATGATATATTTAAACAGCCAGTCGATATGATTTTTTTCTAAAAAAATAACTACTCTAATAATAACTATACTGTATAGAATCAATTTTACATTATCATAATAATTCATAAAAACGTAATAGATTTTATGTTCGTGTATACACTTCTCGGCTACCTATACATATAGCATACATAATATAGCTATCAAATACGCACACTTTAGTATATTGTACAACATTAAAATTACTTGTTTTTCAATGAATATCAAAAAATGATGATAGATACACAAAAAGGTGCTACATTATATATCGAGTATATATCTATACGCGTAAAATATTTATATTCATATAAAATCGATAGACAGAACGAAAAAAGGTTAATAAAACGAAGACGAAGTATTTTACCATTTTTTTCTTGCCTTGAATTTATATTTTCACTTCCCTATGTTTCGTGGAAATCTTCCGCTTATGTACACATATACTTCCGATAACTATTTATGACGTGACTAGGAAATTTCTTTTATGATCCCCAAAAAACTGAAAAAAATAAAACCCAGTCAAATACCTAAAAGTTGGTGGGAGACATTAACGGATGAGTGGTGGAAAAGCCCCACAAAATACACTGAAAAATACATTTTATAAAAACGAAAAATATCAAAGGACACATTACACACGCTTATAGTATACCTATAGACATTTCGTGACATTGAATCTATAATATAGTATATACAAACATATTATATATTAAATGTTTAAATCATATGATAAATAAATAACATTTTAGTACACCACAATATCAATGATTTAAAAAAAAAGGTGATTTGAAAAGTAATTGTTGTTATTGATAAGACAGATAAATTTCACTTTGTTCATAATTTTGATCCCTAATATCGCGATAAAAGTATAATGTATATATTGTGGCAAACAGAAATGGGTGACTTAATAATAGATATATAGAAACGATAAAAGTAGATTATGGTTATAATATAATATATGTTTTTTTCGCGTCCAAATGTCCTCGCGTCCAAACGGCTGCGTCCAAATGGTCGCGTCCATTTGTCCCTGTTCGGACATAATATTATCCTTTAGCATACATATTGCACATAATCTACGTATATCGAACGAGTGAACCACATATACGACACGAAACAACAGTTCTAAAACTCGGGGATTAGAGAAAGACGCGTGCAGCTGTGATGATGTATGGATCAACCACCTGCAGTTACCTCCTAGGTATATCTGGTTAAAATTAGTCTGGTTGCACAACTTTTATTTGACCCCGTAGGTATTTGTAAATAAGTTGGTAAAACTTTTGGGTATAAACTATATACGACCGTGTGACCGTGTACGTATGCATGGCGTTTCAGATGGAAATCTGAAACATTCGAAACGTTTGAAGTTGAAGTCGTCTCACTCCAAAACTTAATCAGCAGTTTTTGGGGCGCTGACCTCTTATAAATATTTAAATATACCTATATACAAACGGATTGCCATTCAAAGTAAGTTTTTATAAGTTGTTTTAATTGTTTTTTAATTCAGAGGGGATCGAGGAACGTATTGTTTTGTAAGGATTAAGTATGAATTAATTGATCTGGTCGTAGATATATATTATAATACATATAGGTACATTTTGATTCGCCCGTAATAGTATGTTCATTACCATTTTTCCTTCGATAATAAATTGATTCAAATTCTAACTTTTAGAATTTTTAAGTATACAAATAAGCAGTATTGTAATATCGTCAATTTCGATGTTTTATTGAAAACGCATATTCGCTTACATTTCGACCATTTTTGTTACACCAATATTACTCTCAAATGATGGACATGAGAAATTAGAAAATTACTTCTCTTAAGTAATGCAATGTGAATTCAATTTTAAACATACGAAATTAACGATGTGTTTATGATTACCCATTATGGCTGTGAATCATCATGTATATATGTGTGTCTATGTACTTACATATAGATTAACGATGTTTCGAATATACCTACATTCCCACATAATATCATTGCAAGTTAATTTTGGGACACGAAAACATAATTAAATTTTGTCACGATCCAATATTACTAATATGGTGTACATTAAATTTAATTTGTTTTACAATAGGTGTTACAATATACATGGCAATGTTTAATTATGTATAATAATATGATATAATAACAATAGAAATGGATAATGTTATACGTATGTGATATACATATTTTAATGAGAAAAATTTCGTTTTAGAAATCTTTAGATAGTTACATAAATATTTGTAAAGTACATCTTTTAATTAGAATACTTCCCAAAATAAAACTATGTATTAATTTCTGCAAGTGATACATTTACTACGTAGACAAAAAACCAAATCTTGAGATTAGAGCTTTATTCCTGAAATATCCAAGCGTTCTTTTTTTATACGTTATTATAAAACAGTAAAAAATGTATTTATTATTGAAAACTGGTACCGTTTTACTTTTTTTGGTACTGTTAGCTGGTCAATAATATTTGGTGTTGGCGAAAAGTTATTTATTATTTTGTTTGTTTTGGCACAGATGATTTTAAATGATGATTTCGTAACACTATAGGACTGTTGTAGTCCTCAAGGTTCTTTTCCGAGCCAAACTGTTTTGTGGTGAACTTTTTGTAATTACGTAACAATGCAATTTATTCGACTACCTACTTAGTTACTTTTAAAACATATTAAAACACATTTTAATTTTCTTTTTAATATGTACCATACAAATCGTCACTGTAATGCCATCAAAAGAATTAACAGATAAAAACAATATTATCTGATATGTCTGTTGAAATTATACCTATTAATTTACCATAATATGCAAATTGTTTTAATGAAAATAATACACTTCATATTCATCATATATAAGTATAAATGTTCACATAATAAAATAATTGTTCACCTACAAACTAGGTTGTGTTATTATTATTATTACTCGCGATTAGAAAACTGTCGGCACATGCAGCACCATGTAGTGATTTATTCTATTTTTTGATTATAATTTAACCCGACTCACGATGTTTTTTCTCAGTATTATTATTGAAGTATGAAGTCAATAGTGTGATAGATAGAATACCCTCTCTAGTCGCGGCTGACGACACTTGTGAAAACATTCTCGGCAGTCTTAAACAAATTGCATTTAAGATTGTATTTGTTTAAAGAAAATTAGCAAAATACAAAATGGTTTTTAATGTTTTCACTTCACATATGATCCATTAGTGCTACAGCTAAAAGGGAAACAAAATAAAAGGAAGAAACTTCTTGAAAAATTCAGCGAATCAATTTTTCCATCAGTTCTATTGTTTTCTTTGAGAATAGTAATCCTAAATGAACCGGAAATTTGGGTTTTAAACTCAATGCGAGATTCATGTATAAACAAAATGAGTTTCATCCAATCTTTCGTTGTTTAAATATTATATACATGTAAAACGTGTGTATATATATATATATATCCCTTTTATTTACCACGTCCGTATATTATATGACAAACAATTACACACATTTAAATACTTTATTATTTATTTTCTACATTATTGAATATTACCTAATACCTAGTCAATTTTGATATTTTTATATATCCAACGTGATTGTGTTAGGTAAATCCGGTTGTATCTTGAAAATATTTATCATTCGTGTTTTATACTAAATATATTTATTTTGAACAATTTTAGCCATCGCATCCATCTTTCTAAATATTTTTAAAATGTATTGTACGCCTCTTATTTATTTATTCACAACTTCATTTTGTATTTACAAAATAAATGTTTATTTACAATTTATAATATGATAACTTTGAAAAAGATTCTTTTAATATACATAAAAACCAATATCGGACTATTTGTCCATCGGATTGATTTATTCTGATTATATACCTCAATAATATAATCGTATTAATATTTGATTGGATGAATATAGAAAGATGTTGTAAATAATATGCATAGACACTACAAATATGGCACTCGTATCAAGGTAACTCAGCTCAACGTCAAATATTTGTAATAATACTTAGATAAATATAAGATACGTGTACAAAAAATAAGCGAACATTTTAAATACCTACCTGGAGTTACCGTCTTCCAAATTACAACAATAGATTTCAATTTTGATTAAATGCGCCTTAAATATAACCTTTTTTGTAGTTTATTTTATCATACTTAGGGAAACTTTACTATGGAAATTGAAAAATAACTGTATTGAAGAAGGTAACAGCCTAAATAACATTTTACATTTTAATGTCTATACTCGGACAATCAGGATAAAAAACAAAATAACACAGGCACACTAATCATTGTAAAACCAAACATTCCTCATGCTAATGTATTTAAGATAGAATAACTGCAGTTAAGAATATCAATTATTATGTTAATAATGAACCTCGTAATTAGTCTAATATTTGCATAAAAAACGTGATCTTAAACTATAATATTTGGCTTTTCGCCAGTTATAAAAAAAAATAAAAAAATAATTTTGATAAAACGCTGAGAAGAATGTTGTGAGCATTTTAAAAGCTATAAAAGTACAATATATTATAATGTTTAAAACAAAATAAGACGAAGTTAAAACACTTTTTAGAAAAAACTTCTTTGCAATGATGAATACCTAATTCCCAACATGTAGTGTAGTTACCTTTTAAAACAAAAAAAAATACACTATTTTATATTAACTTATAAATTGACGAACTAAAATTAACTCAAGTACCTATTTGCAAGTAAATATAAGTATATAAACTATGAATCGTAATTCGTTATTTAGTCGTTTATTACAATATTTAAAACAATAAATAAGATAGTTCGGAAAAACGTATTTTTGTTTTTTTGAGACAATCACCATTTATGTACGCTATAAATCTATGTCTTTATCATAAAAATGTAATATACTTCGCAAAATATTATCGACTTTAAATCAACGTACCCATAAACTGATTTGAATTGTTATTTGTTATGCATGTGAAATTTCATTTAAGCATTAAATAAACTTTTGAATGCTGTCTGTAATGTCTTGAAATTACTTACAACCGTAAATAGCTATAATAATTTATAAGAAAACAGTAATATTTTCAAGGTAGGTATATTATAAAACGTTGTATAAGAATGTGTGGTGTATTGCACCAAGCATGCAACGTAAAATCGCAATTTGATTAAGTATAGAGAATTATTTAAATAAAACTTGTTTTCGATTTGTTTAGACTTTAGAAAATATTAAGATATTGGGATTAAATCAATTTATTAATTTTATAGAAGCACGACTCCACGACTTCGTATTATTATTATATATTATACTCGCCAGGCTAATGTATTACTTAAAAGCAAAATATTATTTAAAAATCTCGCATTTCAATTTCACGTGAGCATTTAGACTATGATATTTTTAATCAGAACAAAACACTTGCATGGTTTAGATTATTTTAATTAAAATGAGAACAATTTGATCAGTCCTGTCGACGGATATCAATAATACAGCAGTGACGCGGTTGTCCGATTTTGGTATGAGACATGATAGGTGATAGGACTTGGGCAATTGCTAATTAATTATGTTGTATTAAATATATTGAGCTTATTGTAGTAATATTGACTTTCATGTAATCTAATAATAAAACAAAATATTAGAACATGACGAAACTAGTAGAAATTGAATGCATATAAGGCTAAAAAAATTAGTAATTTGTATTTGCTTAAGTATTAATCAAACACGAATTTTGATGTGATTGGTGGATAACTGGACAAGAGTGGTGGGTGGTCGGGTAATATTCGTATAACTCGCCAAAAGTTTAAACGAGTCACTACTAAATTATAATATAACACTAAACGTTACACTATACGAGAAGTTCCAACATAATATATGAAAGTGTTTAATGTATATGCGATTTAATAGTTGTAGTTTCACTTTTTATGATTTGTTTTCGTAGACCATAATATAATATACACTATGGGTCTATGAACGGTCCATAATGGTCGTTACAAACCGTTCAATATAATAATAATTATAACAACGAATTAATATAATATTAGTGTGCCTGCCAATTATTTTAATTATGTGGACACGCGTGCAGGTGTGCACTGTACAATAAAATGCAGTTTTTTCCGATCCACCTTGGCTAAACGATACTATTTGAAAATATAATACGTAAATACGATACATATACCTAATACACATAATAATAATAATATATTATACGGATAAAAGTTAACCGCAGTCTGCCGTCGCCGTTGTCGTCGTTGTTATTGTTCCCATTGTTATGCTACAACGACGACCACAAAACTGTATAATATGCACTTACATAATAATAATAATAATAATAAGCCTCCTAATCACTATATATATATATATTATAATATTATTATGCATTTATCCGGACGATCGTTTATCGAAACGTCTAAAACGATCGGTTTTCTTCACAATCGCCTGTGGGATAAAAACACGCACACACACACACACACACACGACATATCGATGTAATAACATAGAAAGTAAGTAATAACATATAATATCGTACATAATACAGTAGTTCGACAAATATGTTTGACATCCGCATGACCTCGAAATACAATAAAATGCACAGTAACGATCCCGAAAACCCGCCCCCTCCCCTCGACATCCACCATATTATACGCCCCATGAACACATAATATATTGTATTACGTACAAATTACCAACGATATATAGGTATAATAATAATAATAATAATAATAATAATATAAAACGAATTTTCGAATGCTGCGTTGTAATTTAGTTTGTGCTCCCGTATTTCGCAACGGGATGTCAATAAAATATACGTCGTGCAAAATAAACGGCAGAAAAAATTTAAAATATTATTATTATTATTATTATTAATATTTATTTTTTAAACCAGTAAATAATAGCCATAACTTTTATAGCTATTAATACATTCTAATAGTAGTAAACATGTATGGAAAAAGAACCTACTATAGAAAATCGATTTATTTATTTATTTTGCGAAAATATCTTGTTTTTTATTCATGACACTATGACACATATTATGTATAATATGAACCTATTTTGAAAAATTAAAAGTTCCATGTATTAATAACGGCTTTATTAGTATTAGCTAACAAAAACTAACACCTAATACTTAATAGCAAAGAAAAAACTTGATATTGAAATTTAAACTTATTTTAACACACACAAATTTAATATTATTTAAATAATAATTAATAACAATTAAAGTTGCGCCGTTTTTGGGATACAGATGAGCATTTACTTTTTACCAACTTGTTTTTCTTATTTTTAAAATATCTATATTAAAATGTTTCGAATAGGTATTCTAAAGGTACCTCTTATTACCTATTATTATTGTTATTATTATTATTGATTATATTGGTATTATTTTGTATTTTTGTCCTTATTTAATTGATTTATAATAATATTATGTTTGTTTTGAATGTATAATATTATTATACGTAACTACTTAAAGTCTTAAAGTATAATACATTTCTTACATTTTCCAAATGTTTACTATCTCAGTATACATTTAATTCTACAAATAATATTATCATGCAAAAGATATTGATTTATTCAAAGAAATACCTATAAAATAACCCAACCAAACACGTCCGTGTGGGGGCTCTTGAATGACTGTGTATCAGAATAAAACTACAAAAATAAATAATAAATATTTACGTTACGAAATTAATTCATAACAACGGTATAATAATATAATATAAAATGTATTGTGTACGCTCAAATACTTGATCCCAAAAATAGTCATCTTCCGTAGTAATAGTGTGTACAAAACAATCCGAAAAACGCCGCATAATATAATAATATAATATCAAAGCGCCATTGCTCAAGTGACTTGAGTTTTTGTGAAATGTCGCTTTGCATTCGTTGGGTGTCAACCTATGAATATAAATACTGCCTATAGTATTTTGCACGCCTTTTAATACAATTTTTTTTTTTATCGTAAGAAAAAGGTCCATAATATAGTATCAGTCTGCAGATGCATCCATGGAGTCGAAATGAACGGTATCTATAAGCGTGTGTAGTGTGTACCTATGGCACATTTTGTTTAGTAACGTGTAGGAATTATACTAAGGATCTTATAATATTAAATACGACAAGCTCGAGTAACCTAAAGCGAGTAATAGGGTAGATAATTCAGTAATTGTAGCCTGTTCTGCATCAATAACCTGGTCTGGAGGTATTGTGTTAAACGATAATTAATTTATGTATTTCAAGATAATTGACTATAACTCAGATGTAATTTTTTCTCCAAAACTTTAGTCATGATGATGTTCAATATTTTCGAAATATTAGACGGTGATATTATCAATGTACCTATAATTTATAATTTGTTTACTTTTTATTTATTTATGTATTAATATAAAAAAAATGCAAACATTTTTAAACTTGCATTCGGAACAGTGGACTCTGAAATGGCCAATTTAAAAATGCGAGGTATAAAGGACCGAGCAGATTATTCCCGTAAATAAAATACGCCGAATATAAATTAAAAAAATGTTTTATTTTTTTATTTTAGAGCTTTGTGAGAAAATTAATAAACCGTAAAATTGAATCCACCTTTACCGTCCCTTATAATACGTACTATGCCATCAAAATACAACATAAAATATAGTATGATCAAACTACAGTTATTAATAAGGTACCAATAGCACAATTATTTTATTTATTTTTTCGGACGATAATACCTAGTATAAAATTAAATGTTCCTACGGTTTAATACACACAATGAAAAACAAAATATAATATATTTATTTATACCTATTCTATCCATATATATTATATATACACTACAGAGTGTATATAATATATTCACCAAGCATTCTCACCCCATTTTTTAATTTAATAATGCATTTTTTCAAATTCTATTTTTGAAATTCTTAACTATACTTAAAGTTTATATTTTCCAATTTTTGAGATTTTTTATACCACTTAAGGAGTGTCCTGTGGCGAGTTTTTTGAAATGAGAACCACCCCTTTTTACTGTAAATTATTTAACGTAAAACTGTTTTTAAAATTTTTGATTTACCTACTTATAATTTTGAAATACGAATGAATAGTTTTTCGGTTATTTAATTGTTTTACTAAGAATAATATTCCAAAAATGGTATTACAAAAATATAAAACTATAAAATACAATATATATATATTGGATCTAGTATTTATTATACTTAGACCATTTTTATAAATTATAAATATTGATAGATTAATTTAAGTTACTAAAATTTTCAAATTTCTATAGCTTCCATATCTTACAAACCCATCGGTGATCTATTATCCTTAGTACACAAATTTAAATAACTCAAAAACTTTAAACTACGAATTTTGATTTTGATACGTTAAAGTTTTTAGAAATATTATCCGCTTAATAATTTACAGTTAAATAAGAGTGTTCTCATTTGAAAAACGGAAGTTTGTATCTCCACAGGGCACCTTAATTATTACAAAAGCTCTCAAAAATTTGAAAATATGGTCTTTACGTGTAGGTATTTAAAACTTCCAAAAATCAGAATTTGAAAAAAAGTGATTATTAAATGAAAAAATGGGGGTAAGCATGCTTGGTGAATCACGCTGTATATATATATTCCTATTTATAAAAATTAGATTGTTTACAAAATATCTATCAAATCTTTTGAAACAAAAATGGGGTATTAAAATTGTAAAATATAAATAATGCCTCGCTTTAATTATTGATATATCGTGGCATATATTATAGGTATTGTAGAACATGGTCTATTAGTTATTACTTATTACACTATACGAACCAAACACCGTTTATGTTTTCGACAACTAATCAATACGAGCTTTGTGATTCTGACCGCAGTAATGCAGCTGCAGATGTTATTCTATCATGGCAACCCAAGATCGACTGTTCGAAACTGGTTTACCGGCACGATGTCAATTTAATAAATTTAATATTTATGTACACCTACTAAAATACAATTTAAGATAACAATACTTTTTGATTAAAGTGAATGATTCGATGAAGTAATAAAATAGTATAATATATTATTTTAGTGCGACAAATCATTAACGATTCGTGAGATATACGAGCATATTTACAAGTTACATCAATTTATTACAACGTATAGCTAGTGACTAGCAATTAAAGCAGTTATAATATAAACTATAGTTGAAGAAATGAAGAGTGCAGAAAATTCTGAACAATTCTATATATTGTCTGGCTTTTTTTAAGTGATTTTATTTAAAACATGATATTAGCTCAACAGTTGACTAATTTAATAAAATAATTTACTAATATACTAAGGTAATTATATAAAATTAAAAAGAGATAATATAATCATATCAAATTCTGAAATGCAAGAAAGATAAAAAAAAAACATACCTAATATTATAATGATATGAACTTTGTTGGTGGTACCTACTAACTATTCCGGCAATTTCGGAATGAGTATAATATTATTCGAAATATTACTAAGACTCGCGTTGATAGCGGACTGATGATAATATGTTATTGAAACCCTATACAATGTATAATGTATTATTGGCAATGGCTGGACCGAATCCCACGACGACTTGTGCGGAGCAGGTGACCCGCTGCGATTCGATCGCATTTATTTTGACCGATATAATATGCTTATTCGCCTTTGTGAGCTGCGTGATTGACTGTGTGTGTGTTGTCTACAAGTCTTGGTTCGTTCTTCTACGTCGAGAGTATTATTCGACGATAATCGGACACGCGCCACGCATCGCTTTCGCAAGATTACGCCGCCGCTTCAAATAATATTAAACATCTAACGACGACGGCGATTGAAAAGAACTTTTGACTTTTTCCTCTTCAATAAAGGCAATTTATTTCTCTTGGATATATATATATTATGTTATATAAAGCGTAACGTACGAATATGCTGACAGAACCGCGGCTATTTCGGTACATAGCACGGACTACGATGTTATATAGTATTGGTATAGTGCGTATTTTATATACATATATATATATGTATATAGTGATTCGTTCAACCCGCGCCAACCACCCGCGATCGATGGTGTCCCAGCTATATAATATATTATTTTATTGCCTAATTATTGGTGGGCGATAGTGTCGTATACGCACGTAAAGTCTCTGCCGGCCATATTAATATAAACGTATCAAATATTAAGCTTTGGCATTTTATATAATATTTTATTCCGTTCAAGAACCTAACCTATCCGTCACGTGGCACATCACGATTGAAATCACAGTACGTGCGCAGGCTGCTGCGTATCCATATATATATATATATATTATATAACGTCAATGCGCACTCAAATATTGACTTATCTAATCCAATAATATCACCAGCTGAACTGTTTTTTCTTCTACTGACGATATAATATTATTATTCGTCTAGTTCAAATATTTGCATTTTACCAATATTTTTATTATTATTATTTCTAAGTATATAATATCATTTTTGCGTATCCGACGTATTCGGATACGAATAGCGTCGTAAAAATAATTGTTTATTAATTATTACACGGCGCGGATGAAAATCGTGCAAGTATAGGTGCCTCCTAACAACGACGTGTTTCAAGTGCACGAGATCAAATTGGCAGAAAATGTTTAAAATAAAACCTTTGAATATTGTCGTGTGCCATGGCCGTTTCAATTCCAGCACACCAGAACGCCTTTGTTCCTATATTATTTATTCGAGTCATTTAGTTAACTATTATTATAGACATTACCGATAAATCCAATACACTATTACAGAACATGTTCGTCGGAAGAGATATACACGTGTAATTTTTTAGCCCCCTCCACAGTGGCCAGACCTATGTTTGGGTGGGGGGGGGATTTGTAAATCATGATAAACAAATTGGATGAAAATTATTGACTAAAAAAAAATTCATAAGAAATTACTTCTTAGTTCTTTCTAATAATTTATGGTGGGGGGGGGGGGTATCCTTAACCCCGTCATCTCTACGAAGAAAATATCGGTAAGACTTAGAATCAAAACCAATCGGTTTTGACATTTCATCTAATGGACCATTCAATTATTCTTTTAAACTAGATTAAATTCATATTATACAACAGTGAACAAAATAAATACCTTTCCCGAGAAATATGGGTAGAACACGAAAACCTATTACCATGTATAATGTATACACCAATACCTACTGATGAACAAGTTATATTAAATTAATGCCCCCACAGGAATAATTAACCTTCTTCAGAATAAATATTTGAGTCCAACACTGAATATAAATAAACGCAAATAAAACTAAACACGGTGTTTACTCAAACCACTCTTTGAAGAGCGATGAAAGTACAAAAAAATTATAATAAAACCATTAAATTTACCACCAAACCAAATACTTAACTTATTTTACATTAAAAAACTCTCCATCAAAAGTAGATAGGTAATTCGTATTAAAAATATATATTCACTCGATTTAATAGATTATCTGCACTCAAAAATGTATACATAAGTGCAGGAACGCTAAAATGTACCTACATTGTGGAAAACGAATGTTTTCGGAAGGGTCATATTATCCGAAGCTTAATCAGAAGCTAAATTTAATATTATACGTGATATAATACTTAATTTTTTTATTTATCTTTTTTCACATCAACAAATTATTAAATAAACTTGTCTGAAATCGTAATATAACACATCAAAATATTTAGATATTATACATTTACCTATACCTATTGATTGGAGAAGGCGTGTTCGGAGATAAATTGCAAACGAGACGAAGAGACGACGAGACGTTAGAAAATATGCGTATTTAACCAACTCAAAGGTAAAAAATAACGAACATCTTAAGTGGTATTCATATTATATCTTTTCCGTACACACCGTACACAACAATATTTGCATCGTGTTTGAATATTATGTAAGCGTTGGTGCTGAATTTTTAATGGTTGGCGGCAAGATTAATTTAATACCCTCGCTTTTTTATGTTGACATACTTCTAAAAATAGCGAAATTTAGCGGTAAAAAATAACTGACGATAAACCACTACACCGGGGTAACCGCTATATTCAACATTATTGAACAAGCCGTCGAAAGAATCGGAATCAAACAAAAATAGTTTTATCGACTTATAATATAATATTTACAGTAATATCATAAATGTATGTACGCAAAGTAATCGTAGCCTTACAGAACGTATCTATTGTGCACTCTACGTATATTTTTTCAACTATACCATCGCATTATTATAATAATATGTACACGCGCACATATTATATTCGCCTTAACGGCCAAGACAGCCCAGGATAAGGTAACTAATAGCGAATACGTGTTCATCCTTTTGCGCAGTGTCGAATAAACCTCGGGATAAGGTATTTATTCGACTATAGGTGTGGATATACTAAATGACACACATAATATATATATCACGATAAAGGTTATACCTATAAATACATCAGAATGTATATTAATATGTAGGTACGTCCGGTGAGATCGGAAACTTTTTTTTATATCATATTATTAGTGAAGCTCGAGTCCGCACTCCGCGATATGAAAGAGATACCGTAGTCGTCGCGTCTGGTCCAACTACCTATATATATACGCCAGACGCCAAACACATAATAATGATCAACATAAAAATATTATTATTATTGTGGATCGTGGGTGGTATTATTTATATACCTGCTGAATATTACTGTAAATCTCGTGATAAATGAACACAATACCATGGACATTGGACTTTTAAGATAATACAATTTATTTACAACGTCCGCGTCCAATCTTGGCTTTCGTCTCGAACGTAAAATAGGGCTATTATCTATACGAATACAAATGATCACATGCGCTTGTAAGCTTGTTAATCGACTGCAGTTCCGTTTCGTGTTCGGACCGCCAACTACATTATTGCATTATAATATTATTATTATAAAACTACCTACCTACTTATTGGATTGTCGGCCTACGCGCAACGAAACAATTGTGCAATATATAATATTATGTAGTGTTAGCACCTCTATAATGGATTAATACACAATACAAGTTGTTATTATTATTATTATTGTTATTATTTATTATTATTATTACGAGTTACAGTCAGTCCCAAAAGTGTCGTAGCACCATAATCGTCTCCGTCGCAAATCAATATGTCTATAAGTACCGTTTTTTCAATAGTAATTTAATACACAATCGTATTTAAAGCCATTAAATTGAAATTTTCTAATAGATTATACTGTTGAAAAACCGCATTTGAATCTATGGCTGTGTCGCGGTGTACTTATGTCTTATGTCCTGTATCACGCAGGACTTTTGGGATATGCTATGTATATATAATATACTGCAGGTTGTCTGTAGGCCTGGATTTTAAAGGACCTACGATTTAAATTTTTCTAAGAGCCAATCGAAAATACACCGTCAAATTGTTTTGTTATTTTGCCAGCTCTTATTGTAGCAAGAAGAGTTGAGATTATTATTTATTAACAATAGCCAATAAGTATATCTGTACTTACAATATAATGTTTCTACAAAATGTGTGTATAAAAAACTAAACAAGCAGAAATAGATTGTATCATATTTAATTTGAATTGTTTATTATTTTTCAAGCTTGTAAGTAATTAATGGTTTTAGATTGTAAATATTATGAAACTGGACAGTTTATAGCATCAATCATTTTTATTATATTATTAAAATAATAAAATGTACATAATAATATTTTTTTTGTATAATAGAATAAGTGTTTATAGATAATAATTTTAATTTATTATGCTGTGATTATACACTTTATATTAATACCGTGTATTTGCCAAATTTTGTTATTACCCGTTAACTATTTTTTTTTCTACTTATATATTTTAAATAAATTAAATAAGGGCCCGATCTAAAAAATACTGGTTGGGAGAGGAGTCGCTTGGAGTCAAGTGCCTTTTTCCTGATTATTATTTTTTTTTTGAGACACGATTTTGGATGATCGTTATAGGTACCATATTAGAGAAGAGCCACCGTTGTTAAATAGCTTATAGCGGGTTTTGGCTTACTTAAACTCATAATTAAAAGAACCAAAATTTATTCTCGTCAGCTAATTTATTTACATATTTTAAAAGCTGAATAATTTATAATTATTTCCATAAAGTATACTCAAACAGTTAGACAAGACTTCTAAAAGTTTATGCGGACGGTGGCATGGCAGTGAGACTCTGTAGAGGAGTATAGTACGTATATTATTATAAGGCGTGCGGGTACAGTGCGACTATAGGACAAACTCTGTGCAATTTTTTGGTCCATCTTTTAACCCCACAAGATACGACAATTTAATATTATAATATATACCTCGCTTTAAAGCGGACAATGCCAGACAAATCGACGAAATTGTTTTTCAAGATAATGGCACAATATTATTGTAATGTTATAATATCTTCGATTATTGACGGTTCGTTACAATAATACACACATGTTGACGGTACCTATCGTCGTTTAATATTCTATTCAATAACAGATTCGTGTTAAGCCTACCCGCCGACGGCGCGCGTAAAACGTTATTAATTCTTTTCGAAATACGACCGGAGAATACGCACGCTGTTTCGTCATGCGGCGTATGATGGATCAACGCAGCTGTGTACGTCCTATTCCTTTATATATATATATCATATAAATAAATTGTGTTGTACATTATTATGATGAGCACAATGCCGAGTGTGTCTGTATAAGTATCTCACGTATCGTACCTTTCGCTTATAATATAACCGACCGCTGCAGGATAGGTACCTATACCGTGTACACTATACCCAACGCACGCGTTTTGTCCGGATACAAATATAATAATATACGACTTCCGTCGATTTCTTGTGCAGACGTGCAGTCCGAGCGGCGGCGCTTAGGCGAGTTCTGCACTACAGTCGTCTGCAATATGACAAACTGCACGTACTCACATATTATATATTATATCTTAGAATACGAGATTAAACGAAGGGCTGCCGTTTAATCGAGTACGCACAACGATACATAAAACGATATCATGAATTCATAACGATATTAATAAGTAATATATTATTTTATTAATAAAAATTGGTCAAACGCTGCTGTCATACCCTCATAATATTATACTTGCCTTTAAGTTTGATACAGGTAAAATCACACAAATATTAAAACTATAAACGACTCAGCCAAACGTGAACTGATAAGCGTAAATTATTGCTATTTAGGTACCTAGGTACTTGACGGTGACAACGCGGAAAAGCGGGTTTAGCGTCTTCTCATAGTCGAATCCCGTCGAGTGTGCAAAATAATTATATCTGAGAGTGTCGTAGCTATACAATTTCTATGATTTGCAAATTATGTTATGCGATTCTACTAAATTAAATACATTTTTTAAAAAAAATAGTAAAATATAGCCATGTAGGTATAATATAGACTGTTGACGAGCATTTAACTACTGATTGTTTAGTAATTTTAAGCGATGTCGTGTGTGAGTACATGCTGCAACCATAGTTCATCGAAACCTTATTCATACAATATAATTTTTTATGCATATTCATTATTTTATTTTACGCTTTTAGTTAATCGTTGATTCAATTTTGGGATAAACATTTAACATTTAATAAACAAAACCCGCAACGCCAGCGGCAACCGGTAACAGCGGTATAGTGTATAAAATTACTGAAATATTTAAGACGGGAACTTAACACCAAAACATAAATATTGCCATTTTTGAGTAAACCAATTATTATTAAATTGTAGGTAGCAGTACGCTCAATTTAATTTTAATATTATGCAAACTTTTAATTTAAACTTTTTAACCATTGTAATCGGACGCGGATCATCTCCGTCCAAGCCTTGGACTATTTAAAATAAACAAAACATTGTTTTTATTTTTTACATTACCTGGGCGTTAACCACATAGGTAGGTACATAATGATAAACGTCATAAACAGTACGATTCTTGAACAATTTGTGCGTCATAATAGGTATATTTTTTAAAATAACCTGAATTCGCTAACCATAATACATAGTCAGTAGATAAATATTATAAAAATCGTGGTCTCGTGGTAGTTCTTCACTTCTATATCATATAGCCATATAGGTAGTCAAGTTTATTCCGGATTCGTTCGTATAAACGTGGCGCCCGTTACGGGATAGTCGTATTTGATTTTTAAAATACGGTAAAACCATTTTACATAAAGCAATAACAATTGTTAATGCAATTTCGTTTCGATTCACGAGGCGTATGTAATAAATTATACGATATTAGGTATATGTGCTTTATTGAAACTTTCAGCCGTCTTTGCAGCGGCGTAAAACGAAATTAATTCAAAAAAAAAAAATTATCGACTGGACAGCTGATATATAATATTACAACGCAGGTATAATAATAAATTAGATTTTGTAAAGCATATATAATAATCCGCACAGGAGTCCGCAACCAACCGGATATTTCGGGTTCGGGATAAAATGTCCCTCGACGAATTTTCAGGTTAAATACGGGATCATCCTTTATACGTGAGTATAATATAATGCGAATTATTAATAACGTCGTTATGCACGTGTATAGGCGTAGGAAATAACATTATGTTTTATTAGTCGGGCAAGAAAGAGGACGAGGAAAAGAGTGATGAATATTTCATCATTTTCATAAATATTATACATATATATAATATAACTAATTGATTTATGATTACCATAAATTATTAGGTATATTGTTTCAAGATTCTGTGTAATAGTTACGCACTAGTAAATCGTAGATTGTTCGTTTATACTAAATTCACTCTTGTAGTTATAAGTTACCTTACCTTCATCGGGAATACAGTATACGCGTTCAGATTCACTTACATTTTTATCAAATCCAATTAATTTGAGTTTAATCGTGTAGTTATATTGAAGAGTTTAAATCATTATACAGGTATTATGGCATTCGGTATTTCGGTGGATTAAAACTAGGACAACGGGGCAATTAATCACATCGTCCTAATCGCTTTAAAATACTATTTTGTGTATAACATGCATAGTGCATAATTTATATATTACAATTTAAAAGTACACGTCTTCTAAAACCGGTGATTACTGATTAGTATATGATACAGACTGCCATAGAGACTTTTATCTCGAGTCGAGCGATAAATCTAACTTAAATTATAACTAGCATAAATGTATATAAGTATATAATATAATATAATTAGTATCAGGTATGTTTTATTAATATTATTTACAATAGTATTTTCAAATTTCATTCGTCAGGGGAGCATTCGAGAATGGAGGAGAGCCAGAGCCCCAGAGAAAGAGAGAGAGAAAGAAAGAGACAGTGATAGAAAGATTAGAGTTGTGTGTCTATGTATAATATTATAATATCCATCGTTGATAATTTTCAAAAGTGTATACAACTGCGTCCCACATTGAATATTATATATTATATCCACGAGAAGTAATAACGACGGCAAGCTTAAGTATATCGAACCAAAATTATCGGTAACCATTTTTAAAAAATTTAAAACGTTATAATAATGGATCTCGTTTTACGCGAATAAAACGAGTATTTAAACGGGAAATGCACTTTTAATGCCATTATAATGTTAACCGTGTTAACCAAATACACTCGTAATTAAATTACAAGATTCTCGTCAACTCGTCGTGAGAATAAAATCCTCATTCAAATTGCTTTAGATCCCTTAATTTTGTAGCAAACGTATATTGTTTACGTAAATCCGCAGCTCGCGATACTGAACGTTTGAACGTATATTCTTGAGCTATGAGCATATTATGCATTATTTACACACATTAAAAATTATAATATTCGGTATATTGTTAGAATAATGTAAATGGGTGCAATTATAACAACATAGCACTACCGTAGTTGTACACGGCGTTAAATATTACCTATACATCGAATTCACGTCACACTTTTAATTAAAAAATCTATGTGAATGATTTTTAAAAATACCTCGGTCAAAAAATCGTATTTTGACATTTTGTTGAAATTAAAAAAAAAATAATTATCCACATCACTTGAAATTGTTACCAATTATAAATACAATTTGAAGGTTTAGGTGCTCTATTTTTCATCTGTATTGTTATTCATATTTTTGACTTCTCTAAAATTAAAAAAAAAAATCTACAATAATTGAATAATTGTATTTATTCGACGCGGGAAGAACATTTTACCATTTAACGATAATATTCATTTTAGTTTTAAATATTATAAAATAGTGTAAAATATATATTATAATATATTAGGCAATAGTGCGTGTTATATATTTAATTTGTTAGAAAAAAGTAGATAGTTACAATATAATAAGAATCAAACAAAACCATTTAATTATGTAGATATGTTTCCTGTATACATAATAAATAAGTATTTGAAAAAGGATCATTCATATATTGTGTTTTAAACTTTTAACGAACCTGATTAGGTTTTCCATTAATTTCCTCTACATCATAATGCAATTCAGCTCATGTTAAAAGGATTTTTATGTTTTTATTCATACAATTTGTGTTGTATGATTACATCGTGTTGTGCATTTGTGTTTGTGGTTTCAACATTTTTGTATTCATAGCACGTCATAAAATCGCTGATTTTGGTATGGCCGATATAGCCCAAGACGAATTAGTTCGTTGACCAAAGTCTAACTGAATTTAAAACTTTTATTTATTTTTTTATAAATATATAATTATAATATATATATATATATGAATTGTATATACCACATTCCTTAATTAAACGTCTTGCTAAACAAATATTAACCAATTACCACTAATAAAAAGAAATGTTAATAAATTACACATTTAGATAGGTAGGTACCTACTTTTCAAATTGTTAAATGTACAAAATGCAGTAATTTAATTGTATAGTTCAATTTTCAACGATTTCTTATTTATAGTTTAAATTAAATGATTAAAATTGTATAAAACAATTAACCTGAGGTTATAAAATATTTGCTGGGGTCTTCTTATTGTTATATGGGGCTCTGCACAACTAGTCCAATTAGTCGCCATCCCATAATCCGGGTCTACTGACGGTTCTAAAAACCTAATATATCCTCTTAATTCGCGATCAGTTCTCTAATCATGTCTGCTTTAAATTCACTACAAGCTCCTTTTGATTAGATCAATAGAAAAGAGCGAAATTACCTACATTATTAGTTTTCTCATTGGCATTCTGATTTTTGTTAGCAATAAGACTTTTCTAACAAACCGTAATACCTACAGCTTCTTAGACATTTCTCATTTACCTACTATAACAAATTGATTAATTTAAGTTAGTTAACGTGGACATATTATAATATGCTATCTATTATTAAATAATAAAATATATAATCATGCATAATTGTGTAGTTCTAGCAAAATTGCAATTAAAAAACTATTCAGTAGATGGGTACTGCCGTATTGGGTAGTGTTTTTTCAAAAATATTAATTGTCATTTGGATAAAATATAAAAAATTTTAAAAATCTACTAACATTTGTACACTGAACGCAATTCAAATAAATTTTAAATTATTATCGAAAAATTCGAGCATAAAATCAAATTTTAATCAATTATTATCCACAAAATATGAAAAAACTTAAATAAAATGAATATATTATTTTTAGAAGTAAATTATTTGTTCTAAAAAAAAGTATTATAGTTGTCCCGCGAAGAAATATAGAACATACTATATAATAGTATTTCATAATTATAAATGGTATGATTTCAGTTTAAAACTTTAAAAGTTAAGATTATAATATCATACTTTGCTATTGTGCTTCTATACAATTTTGAATTAAAATTAAAATTAAACCGAAATCTTTATAGAACCACGCATGACAGATACTCCAATTAACATTTATAAACTCTCAAGTTCACTAAATATGACCACAAGAGTCACCAAAGAAATATGTGCTTGTTCAGAATTTATTTTAACTGTTATAGGCAACAGCAATCTGCAAAGCATTATTGTCAATTAATAAGTAATAGTATGAAGATAACTTTTTTTGACTTGCATTAGAATAGTGTTTGATGAGAGAATCTAATCTGTGAGGAAATATATTCTGATGGATTTTGAAACTCGTGCAATTAAAGCAATGAAAAATATTTTTGAAAATGATTAAACAACCATCAAAAAAGTCTTAAATCATTATTATTGATTGTATTTAACTGTATACTTAGAAAACCTATGACCTTGGATATAGGTACAAATGTTTCTGACGATGAAAAGTTTAGTCATTTCTGTAAAATGATTAATGGACTAGCAGTATCCCAAAGAAAAAAGTTAAGGAAGGTATGACTTATTACAACTGTTCTTATTATATATATTGTATGTAAGTTTTCTTCATAAAGGCCCACCAAATTTCAGTTTATTTTGATAATGTCTATACGTCAATGAAAAGTTTGAAAGAGAGTTGAACTGGGTGATATATTGAGAATTCCTAGTTTTTAATCAATATATATTTTTACCGTGAAATGTATTTCAAATAACACTTAAAGAAAAAAACAGGACAAAGTATTATCAAATGGACATATATAGAATTTATCATTCAATAAGTTATATAATTTATAACAAGTAATAAATAAGTACCTACCAACTTATTGTTAAATTTAATATTGTTTAAGACGTTTAAGTTATTTGTTTAGTTTGTTGATTATCGTTACAGCTTATATAATACATATTATACCTATTATTTTACAAAACTAATCTATGGTAATTGCGTTTCATTGCATCGAACGCAATAATAATTTGTCAACCTAAAATTAAAAAAATTAATACCATTTGATCTAATCAGGGGTGGCGAACCAGAGTGCCAAAAGTATAACAAATATAGACAAATATTCACGAAACTCAAATTATTTTTTTTTTATTGTTTAATCTTGCGTTTAGTGAAAATAATTTTTTTTAAATAGTGAACAACATTATTTATATTATTTCTAAAAAATAAAGTCATTAATTATAAAAGTTTGAAACTTATTGCTTCCAGATATAATATTATGTACTATGAGAATGTGTCTCATTCCAAATAACCGCAAAATTCGCGTCAACATACATAATATGTGAAAGTTTATTTTCCACAGTGAATAATTTCAAATAAAATTATAGGAATAATACATTGTCGAATGAAGCTAATGCTGCTTGTGTATCATTAAAACATTTATGACTAACACAACTGATATTAAAATGATTTCAGTGAACTCTATTAAGACTCCAATCACCCTGAAAAAAATTGTTTATTGGTATACCTCTGAACATATTATACTACTGGAACGTGAATTCTTTTTTAAAACTTTGATTACAAAATGTTGGCATGTGACCCGACTATGATCTAGATGAATAAAATTCCTTACATGAAATACCCTCGAGTCAATATTTTCTTTTTTTAATTAATGGGTATTCAAACTACCCAAACTATCAAGTACAAATATATTGAATATAGTTCTATAGGTAGCTTAAGTTTATTTCAGATGAAAATTAATAAACAAAACAATGGTTTTGATCGCTCCTAACCAGAAGAATACCCATAACCACTGCAACGTCCTTTGGCATGCAAAGAACGTGATCACGTTTATTTATTTATTCGTATTAAATTCGCTTGAAATAATAAATAATAAAGTATATTATAGGGAGTTCCCTATAATACTCGTTTACATGTTGCATGCGAACACACCTGTTTGTTTGTTTGATCGTAAGCAAGCTCTATCCCCTTTAAGTGTTTAATACAGAAATAATAATAATTTTTAAATAACAATTTAAAAAGAAAACAACGAAAAAACAAAATTGTATAAAATTGATACAACGATGCCACACTTTTATGCGCACATACAATATTATAACACTTCGATGGAAATGCAAAATATTATAAAATTGGAATACTATGAGTTTTTTTTGGACGTTAAAATGAATTAAAGAAATACCAAAATATTGTCCAAATCGTAACAAATAATAATAGTTAATATTATACGGTGTTTTGAGTACTTGTCTAGAAAAAAGTTAACACAAGATCAAAAAAAGAGTTTAAACTGTTAACAGTTTAGTACAATTTAAAAACTATATCATGCACATAAAAATATTTAAAATCTATGTAGTTAAATACAAATTAAAATAAGTAAATTGGATTAACGCATTACTGTATTAGTAATTTATAATTACTATATAATAAGTCAACACAAAATGACAAGACAAAAAAAAATAACCATTACTCAGCAACAAAAATATGTATATTTATTATTTAATAATAATAATAATAAAATAGAATATAACTGACAAAAAATTCTCAAGTCTCTATAAAAACAATAAACTCGTATTTCGTGAATAACGAAAATAATCAAAATCAATTTTCAGTAATCAAAACTGCTCTTATTTTTAAAATCTAAAATTTAACGGTTTTTATGTGCAGATTTTTATCATTTTTTTTTTTTCTAGTAAAATACTGATAAATTCCAAAATGATAGAGGAGCTGATACACAATGAAAAGCATTTTTTAAAAAGCAACACTTTCTACGTGACAAATAAAAACATTCATCATTGTAAAATGAATAGCTATTTTTCTCTCCACCTCTCTCCATTAAAAATTTGAATAATTTTCGAATTTAAAACCTTTTAGACATAATATCCTCTGAATATATGACCAAATCCCACTCTAACCTCTCATATTAACTTGGTTTGCTTTAGCTATCTAAGCTCGGTTATAGTCTGTTAGCAATTTTTTCATCAACAACAACTTTTAGCCATAAACATTTTCTCATGATACAATTGTCTGAGAACTGAATAAAAAGATAAAAAAAAACAACATTACAAGTAGATAATCTGATAATGTTCAGAACGATCGGATTATATTTTATACTGCGCAATATTTACCTGTAAAAATGGGAAGATGGTTTGGATACCACTTTTATTCAGGTGTAAAAAGCATACTAATAATTTATAGTATTAACGTTAATGTCATAATTAGGTCGTACAATTCCAGTAAAAAACTTAGACTCGAAAAAGTTTTATCATCATTTGGCAAACTGAGGGTATACTGGTATAGGTACATAAAATCGAGCCAAATGCACCCACTGCGAAAGTTTTAAAGCTTTTAAACATTCTTCGATATAAATATGTCATTTTTGTTGTATATATTTTTCAAACATATTTTTTTATATAAGATTCTGAGTGGAGAGATGAATGTATTGATTTTACAATGGTGTGTGTAATAATGCTTTGATTTTCAACTTTGAGGGTAGTGTCTAATAGTAAATTGGATCTAACTGGTACTTTTGAGAAATTAAGACGAAAAATTCACAATACTTTCCAAAAGTGACGGAAAAACCAGAAAAAAATTTAAGAAAAACTTATGATTTTGCTCAAATATAATTACCGATATTATACACTCGATTATCTGAATATTGAATAGTTCTATATTACGAGTATAGTAACGCATGTTATATTATACTAACAGTTTTCTATCCAACCTATGTGCCTATAACTGTATGGAAATGATTTTTTTTTAGTACTTACTATACTACTGTGTATGATCGTTAGTACAACGCAAACCGCCGTGGTCTATATCGATGCAGCTATAGATCTCGCTGCGATTAGGCGTAAGTTGTAAGTATAATAATTGTTATATTCACCGAATGAGCCCTAATTTCTAAACGGAGTTGGTCTAAAATCGGTGACGATATAATATATAATATAAGCTAGGCTTACCCAAACAGTAGATCAATATTTTCATGAACAGCAGGATGTCTATAAATTATGAAACTTTTCGGGGTAGTGAACTTAATCAAAATACGCTTTAAGTATCAATAAACATCGTCTAGTTCATAAAATACTTAATCAGCAAATATGTATCACGCTTTGTGTCTTATTAAGAAACTACTGCGAATAAGGTTACCTTATCAAGGCCCAAGCAACTACAAAATGTCAAAATGCTACTAGGTAAAATGTATTTGTCGATTTCATGCGGGAACTGGATGTCCGTAAAGAGAATTTTCGTTAAAATGTACGATCCTGAAAATTATCGATTTCACTTTGTGGATGCGACATTTACGCACAATATAATTATATAATACCTACCTATTATAAGCTACCTATATAATATTTAATATCGTTATTATGAGTGCACTTAAAATTTATATTACAATCTACGGCAGCGACACACGAGCGCGCTATACAATAAAAGTTTGCAGTTATACTCACGAGGCGATGAAATAAAAAAACCTATTAAGCGACTGTTTAGGAATGCGCAGCTATTTTATGTGTTGCCGCCGGAAAGCCGTCGCTTATCATCCACGGCAAACGAGATCGCGTATTTTGATAAAACCGTACAACACGATGTCTTATTATATTCAATTCTAGTACAGGATCATAGGTAAACGTAAAAAAACGTCTTAAACGCGTATACGGCACCCTACCCGTAAATTATATACGCGTATGTATATATATTTAAATGATTTTTATTATATAATGCTATTTCCAGCATTGAACAAGCACAGACGTACGTATTGTGGTACCTAACGAATGAATTGCCGAGCCTCGAGTCAATGTTTTAAATCCAAATTAAATATATACTGGCATAATATTATATGATGTTATGTATGCACGGGAAGGCTCACCAAAATGCTATGGGAGGTTATATTAATATCCAAATAAATACTCTAGGACGTCGGGAGCATAAGCTTTTTGCACTTATTTTGTTTCCTTATATCCCTGACATTGCACAAAGTCTATGTCTATTTAGAGTTAAGACGAAAGATCTGAAAAAGTCATAACCTAAAAATATTATACTTTCAAATCTTAATCATCTATTTATAAAATTTAAATAGGAACATTCCACGTAACATTAAGTGATGAAACTTAAACGCGACGTTTTCGAGAAACAAATAGTTTGATTAACATTTGTGAAGTCCAACGTAAGTAAGTTTATTTCCTAAACGCTCGTGCAACACGTATCGTGGTGCCTAATGAATAATGATCGGGTGGTACGGCAAAAGCGATAACGGATTACACACAACAATGTTCATTAACATCTCTGACATTTTAAATATAAATTAAATACAAAACGCCCCCAGACATTGCTCCTTAATCACAACTAAATTACACCCACTTAATAAAATTCATCATTTTAATGATAATATTCGTCTTAAATTAAAATTAAAAATGATTTTAAAGTAGGTAGATGTTACTAATAAATAGGTGATCAAATTTGCATTTTAGATTCTGAGCGGAATGATGAATGTATTGATTTTACAATGAAGTGTTTTTTTTTTGGGGGGGGGGGATATGCATACACGTTTTATAGTAGAAAAATGCTTATATCATCAACTTTGAGCGTGGTTTCTGATATCAAATTGGATCTAGTTAGTAGTTTGTACTTTTAGGTACTTTCAAAATTGAAAGTTCATTGTACTTTTTAAAATTAGCAAAAAAAAAACGAAAAAAAATCAAGAAAAACGGGAATGTTTACGAAAAACCAGTTTACAACAAAATCAAACTTCTTATTTTAATATCAATCAAATACAAATAATAGTAAATACTTGAAATCTTCACCAAATGTAAGCCTTTTATACAATAAATGGAATAAAAATAAAATAAATGTTGACTCTTTTTAAATTATTTATAGACAAATGACATTTTTTTTCTAACTGCCAATAAACGATTTTCTATTGGTCAAAAAACATGAAAATTTAATACGAGGTTCCTCATACGTTTTGTAATAGGTACCTAAATTAAAATATTAAAGATAATTCAGCAATTAGATATTTAAACGAAGAATAACGATTTTATTCATTTTGTTGTGATTCAAAAATATTATTCGAGGGGTACCTTTTACTTACATTATTATATTTTACTCTATGTTTCTGATAACATTTAGATAAATTTTAAGTCTATTTATACCGTACAACGCTTACCTTATTACTTATAGTAATATAAATTACTAAAATATCAATATAAATATATGAAAAAATATGCTAAGTAACAGCTGAAAGACTGTCTTGAGTGTCTTCGCTCAGAATCGTTTTCCGTATGCAATGAGTAATCATAGAATTAAAATGTATAACATATACATTACAGAAATTTAAATAAAGAGGTACACTCGAAACCTATACTGTACAGTATACAACTTCTTTTTTTTACTTTTCTAGAAAATCTTTTTATCTACTAAGTAAAGTTTTTTATTCACAGAATCCGACTGGTGAAATGTTTAGTTTAGGTATTTTATTTCATTTTTACAATGACATAAGTTTTTTCTTATATGTGTATCTGAAGAGACTTTTTAAAGTAGAAAAAAAACCATGGGATACTTTGGTAGGTCAAAAGTAGAAAATTCAAAGTACTTTTAAAAAAATTTGGAAAAACTAACAAAACACAGAAATATTTACGCAACACTAGTCTTGACAAAAACCAATTTTCCTTTTTTTATGTAGTTCTTAAAGAAATAACCGTAAGGACTTGATATTTTTACAAAATTATAACATTATTAGCTATTTATAAGTATTGTATAACTTTCAAAATATTTTGGCTCTTTTTGAGATATTTATTATAGACATTTAAATATTTGATTAAAAAAAATATATATAATTTTGATTTCAGTTGATATAATTTTTATTTTTATGTTGGAAATTGAATAGGTACGAGGAATTTCCCACAAGATTTTCTTACATCAATTAAAAATAATTAAAATACAGTCACAAATGTTTTTTTAGCATTTAAAGTTCATACTTTATCAAAATCACCTAAATTCACAAATTATTATTTTTTTTTTTAAATTTTTTATACCTTTTGTTCAAATATATAATTATTAAAAAAAAAATGTTTATTCGTTTTAATGGTAAATCTTTATGAAATTGTAATTTGTCTCGCTTTTATGTATTTTACTTACTCCTCAATAGCATGTTATACCAGGTTACCTACACTATGACTGCAAGTCTACAACTCAAATACCAGAAAAAAAAATATATCGACAAAAAGAGATATTATGGATGTACGTTATGTATACCGTAGTACAAATCGTTGTATATATTTGAATTCATTACGATGCAAACTTCTCGATAAAATTTACGGAAAAAAATTGTAAAGCGCATACCCACAGTGCAGACACAACATACAATATAAATATTATTATATAAAATATATAATATAAACACGCTTTTCGCCGTCTCCGAGAGAATTTGATTGAAATTTGCATAAATTGTGGGCAATATACAGTTGGCATTCAACCACGCCTTAATTTGTTCAAACACATATATATATATATATAACTGTGCGTGGACCATTATGTAAATTCCCAAGATCTGAAAACAAAATTATCTATAATATAATAATACGGCTTCAACAATATTTTTCGATGGAAATATCATTATACCTACCGTATATAGTGGGCCATAATATATTCTTCAGTTTGTGAACCGTACACAGACTCCCATTTCAATTTGCACAATTTCACCGTGGGATTCGTATATACATATAACATACATTATACGTAGAGCATGCACACGGATGATCTTGACGAGTAGAGGTTGGATTGTAAAACAGTTTATAAAATTGCAATTTCATAAGCGTTCGTAAATATGCATCATGTACCTACTGCAGATTTTTGACGAAGTATAAAATATGTCAGCGTGGAATAGAACTAATACTATATATAGGTACATACAAAATACATTTTGAAAGTACATGGTTTATAATATATAGATATTATTATGAAGGTTGTATCCATTATCTGGAGATGAAATTTTGTCTTCTATTGTAGCTTATTTTAGGTTAATTTGTTTATGTAAAAAAATTTTTTGAGCCGACCACAAGTAGCTGGTAAGATACGTATACGTAGATATACTGCAGGCCTAGTAATCTTTGGATATCGAATTAAATAAAGATAAAACAAAAAAATAATTATAATTAGTGTAAGTATAGTTTATTTGTTGTATAATAAATTATTAGTTACCTATTGTTATTATATTTCAATTGAACATTTTTCAAAACATCTAATTACAAATATGTATTTGGTTGAAACTCGAGACTCAGATATAAAACGATTTATTAAATTTACTATAGCATAAAGTTACTCACATAGTCACATAATATGTGAGAATAATAATATACTTTAAAATGAATTTTTGACAGATTTCAAGATGTTATTCTTCATTAAACTATTATAATATTATTAAACCCGTATGCGAGAATCGGGCAAAATTAAACGGTAACAAAAAAGTCTAGAGAAACAAAATTAAAATTAAATTATGATCGAAGTCGCAGAAATAATATCCGAATCTCAATCCAAAAAGTAAATTCTACTTTTTAATTACCTTTCCGACTTTGTATTTATGTTTCATATAAGGTATTCTAAATGTCATACCACGCTTGCAAAACAGTAAATGCTCTGACAGTCACCGATTATTGCATCATCGTACACATACAAAATTGTTGAACGTCGCGGATATCCGTGCAAACACGTCTTTATAAAATATAATGTTTCCAATTTCCGACATTCTCAGTGGTGGTGAGTTTATACTGATCGCGTACTCAACACGTGTTCTTTTTTTTTCTTTCGATCGTTGATAACAAAGAAAACGCATTTTATTTGAACCGTCGTGCATAATATAATGATGGTCATTCATAATTCTTGTGGCCCCCGAACGTTTCATAAAATTGAAAAAAAATACAATTACATCATTGTCGTATTATTGACGTTACGTTTAGGTACTGTGCGCGTCTCTATTCGACATTTCAATAATAAACTTATCTCCAACTTACAGTGAAGTGTTAAATTCTTTTCGTCTTATATTGTGATACGTTAATATATTTTTTCGGTATACTCAAAACTGGCGACCCGCTAATCACCGTAAAATAGTGATAAACTGATAACGTATGCCATGGTTGGACCACGTCGGTTTTTTAAAAATAATATTGAAGATGATAATTATAGTCGTATGTCAGCCCACCTACAACATCGGTGTTTGTAGATGACTATCTGCGACATCACTGTTTAGAATAGATCGAACCTGAATATTACAAAACTAACACCCAACAATGTTAAAAATAAGTTAAAAGTAATTGTATTTTACTTATTTAGATTATTTCTTTAAAAAATAAACATTATAATTTATAAAGAATAATATTATATTTCTAGTCCTCGCGCGAGCTCGTCATCCCGAAAGTTTTTTTTATATTTAAAAAAATCACAAATTCAATTCAATTTAATCAGACTTTTATTCAACGATTTTAGGTTCTGAGAGAAACAATGATTGCGTATTGCTTTTACAATGTGAAATCTACCTATATTTTTTTTCTTGTGTCAGATGACACTTTTTATGGCAGAAAAAAATACATCAATCTTCTTTGTTAAAGGCCGTTACAAGTAGCAAATGATATCTAGTTTGTACTCTGGGCCCTGGGGGGTAAAAAGCCAAAATAGTACTTTTCGAAATAATCGGAAAGAACAAAAAAAATTTTGTACAATTTACCAAATCATTTAAATATGAACAAAGCTATAATATAGAGTAATAGTGCATACATATTGTAATAATATGGTATAATATACATACGCTTTAGGTAGGCACATTTGATGTCAGTTTCATAGATGAGATTTTACAAAAAAAATTGTGCATCCGTCAGCCAGCTATAAGTAATGTAAATATATACGCAATGGCTAGGGTAAAATGTTTGTTATATATTATATAGATGGGTACTTAGGTATATTATATAATATTATATACGTTTTATGCAAATCGTTTCGTTTGCATTCAACTCGGAATTCGCCAAACACAATTGTAATTTTTCCTTCTTTTCGCTGTACGTTGGTACAGCCGGTGTAGGTACATTGCACGGTGTGAACGTGACATGTATATATAATATTTTGTCGAGGGTGCGTATAAGTAAGTCCTCGTCATGATTGTTATATTTTTTTTCCAGTTTATAAGAGTGAGCATTTTTTCAATGAAAAAATAGTCACACTTTATGATTCGACATTCGTACATTTAATATAATAATATGGTATTGCGCAGAATACCACGTCACCACCATCACACTAATAACCGATTAGTATCCCACGAAATCATAACCGACCGATTTTAATATTCGACTTTATTATAGTGCACAACCCCGATGATGACATTGGGTGCAATGGGCCATGGGGACCTGAGAAGACAATGCAACAAGTTGATATAAATATATAATTCAATAATCAACCTGTTGCAGTACATAATATAGAATATAAAATAAATGATATGAGCGTAAATTGCATAATATAATTTATAGATATGTGTGCATATTTATGTGAACCTGTAAAATCGATCATTATAGTTGCCTATGTTTTAGTAATCAGAACAATATAGGCACATTAACTTTTATAACATAGTTGTTCGTTTCCATTGCTAGTTCAGTATATTCACATATTCTTTTGAGTTAGTTGCATCATTTTGTATTCGAATACGTGGAAACGCTTCAATGTGCAAACCTAAAATTGTATCTTTTAAAAGTGTAGCTATATCATCATTTGGATCTACCTATAGTTTATCAACCCCCCTCCTTGTGTGTATAATAATATTAGAAAGACGATTGCCTTAATACCATAAAATACCGTAAAATAAGATTGGTATAGTTAATAATATTATCGAGTTATCGTATGCTAAAAAACGTCAAATATAGGCAGCCAGGTATTGGTAACTTATATATGTATTAAAAATAGGTACGCAAAACAAAATCATCATAACCGAGTATTGTGGCCATTTTATTGTGAAGTACCTATACGGCTATACTATATAAGGTAAAAGTATACCACGAAGGAGAAAAAAACGCGCGCGAAATTATGAGCATGTCCCGAGTACTAATAATAAACCGAATAATAAATATATTACGATTTACGTATTTTCGTGTAAATATTATGCGATGATGATAATAAGCAGTATTATTAATATGTACTGCGTGTACATATTATATAAAAAGGTTTTGACGCATTATTTTGTCGGCAGGTGCCATACGAGGAGACGTCGTGCCTGGTGGAAGTGGACTGGGAAAACGGTTTCGTGGAGACGTCTGCAAAGGACAACATAAACGTGGGCGAAGTGTTCAAGGAACTATTGAACCAGGCGAAGATCAAGTACGACCTGGGCCCGTCGTTGCGGCGGAACTCGGCGCGAAGACAGTCGTTGCCGTCCGGCGGCGGTTCGGGCCAGGGGTCGATGGTGCCCACGCCGGCGCAACTTGCGCACCTGCAGAAAAAGGCGAGCGGCAAAGACGACGGTGGAGGTGGCGGCGGTGGAGGTGGCGGAAGCGGCGGGAGATCGAAACGCAACTCGTGTTCGATATCATAAAAACAAATTTTAAAAATAATAACAGAACATCAAACGAAAAATAATAACTACCACTATACTGTACATGATGTGTGTAGGAATGCCATAATTACATTCGTATATGCCTAACAACTGTACGACTGCATTCTACAATACCCGAATACCACCATTAAATACATAATTATGTACCTCTAATCCAGACTACAATTACTAATTACTACTACTAATCACTACTACTACTACTACCACTTCTTCGTCTATAGGTAACTGCAAACCTATATTATCTACTACTACATTTACTACTACTACTACTACTACTACTACTACTACTACTACTACTATTACTATTACTACCTGCTGCTGCTGCCGCTGTAATTATATTAGTTTTTACTATTACCGCAACACGCATCGTGACGTTGAAATTCTAAATAAATAAAAAATTGAAAAAAAAATGAAATATTTTAAATAAATATAAAAAACAAATGAACTTAACATAAACTAAATTTGTAGGGTACCAACATTCGGAGAGTTTATCAAAGTGTGTCACTGAATGTTGATTGTTAGTATCCCTAAATTTAAACAATAGCGCAGATATAATGTTTTATTATTATTATTATTATTATTATTATTATTATTATTATAATTATTAATATTATTATTATTTACTATTATTATTGTTACTACTACTACTATCCGCTGCAGATGAATTTTGTTTTCGTTATTTTACTTGACGTTTGACTCAGCTTGTTTAAATTTAATTATAAATTATATAACTTATTCGACTAATTATACTATATTATAGGCTATTTAAACTTTCAAATGTTTATGATTTATTTAAAAGTAAATCTAATGTTAGCTGTGTAATATATTGTAAAGAATTGTATTTATAATTACCTAATTCAAGGGCGGGAGTGTATAAGGGAGTCAGAAAAAATTACCATCTATACTATTACGAAACCTAAATTATGCCTAGATATTTAGCATCTACACTAAAGAAAACACTTCAATTTTCAGATTAACGGCGGAGAGGAATATACAATATAAATAGGTACCAACGTGTAGGCATTCGATTTTTCGAGACAACGCCTTTTGGATTTTTCGAAAGATTAAAACGTAAAACATTTATGTACTATATAGATATGCCTGGTCAGCCAGTCGGTCCAAAAACTACCGGTAAAGTCCCTCTCGAAACGACACATAATATGAGTTTTTACATGTATATACACATTGTATTGTTCAAACTTCGTTTTCGGCTACACCGCGAGTGTGAGCATCTAGTGCACCAGCGATAGCTTCCGGTTTACCGTCGCCTGTAGGGCGAGAGAAAATGAAAAAAGGAAATTATCTTTATCTCATCCGCGCAGATGGTTTTTACGTGTACGGGGACTTACCTGAAAAGGATTTCCTGTCTGGAAGTTTTACCAAAACTTGTAAATTGTAGATTAGTCGAAAATTCAACTGCTTTTGTAGCGCTTCGACGCTCTATCGAGTCGGCAAATTTCGTATATTAGCAGGTACACAGCTTTAGCAGGAATATGCTACAATACGTACGTGTTTGCGTCCTAGCAGATAATCGTGCGAATCATCAGTATTCTGTAATGTCGGAAAAACATTAATCTGTGTAATTTTTTTTCATTATTTTGAAATGTATGGTATGGATAGGTACGTCATGTAACCCTACCTTTTTAAGGAAACTTAAAAGTCGATTTGATAATAAATATAATTATTACCATACTGCACTAGTTCTGTATGGAATGACGAATGTTTAATATAAATAATTGTATACTTTATACATTTGTTTACGATTTAAAAGGTAGTAATAATATTTACTCCTAATGCAAATTTAAAACAATTGGCATAGTTCTACTTACTAGTGTGGGTGAAAGGTAGTATTATAAGGAGAGAAAAATAACTTTAAACTAGGAAATTAAACATTATTAAAAACGTTTGGCTCAAATACTCTATATTCCATAAAGTACCATAATACGTATATTATGTAGGACATGCTAGTCGTACTATTAATTGTTGTACATTAAAACGACATTGCATTATTTTGTTGTCTCTGTTATTGTAAAACTCGAAGATAACAACATTGGCTGTTTTTTTTTTGAAATTGTAATTTTGAAGCTACTTATAACTTGTAAGATGGTTATAATATATGCTGAGGTGGTCGTTTTTTTGAGGGGTGGACGGGTGGTAAAATTATGATGGTACTGAATATTTAATGTGTGTATCATACATGTATATTACGGATACTATTACACACAATCTTTAGAACCACGAAACAAATTAAAATTCTATATAATAATTCAAGGTGTTCATCATCGTGTCTACAGTCGTATGCTCGTCTACTACATTTACTATTCTAAACAATACAATGCACCCCATAACAATAATTAATAATATAAAGTGTATTTAACTATTAGAATATTCGATGAAAATGAGTGATTCGTCAACTTTTAAATTACATAAATTAGCAACTTAGATTTTCAAACTATTACTATTTACATTTTATTATTTTGAGCAATCAAAATCTATACTATAGGTACATGAACCGTAATTAATAATCGTGCAGGTTCTCCAACCCGTAATATAATTATTGAAAATCATACTTCACTACAATATTGATAAGATAAAAACGGGAAGAGCAAAAAAACAGAGGTGAAAGACCCCGTATACACAGAATGGCCATATAACACGTTTCCACCAAAAGTGTACCTATCCGTTTTCCATCAATATACCCATTTCCACCAAGTGAAATAATATTAGCTGATTTAGCTACAGATTTTATTTCAGTTTTAGGTACGATGTTTACATTAGATTCTGAAAAAATATATCCCAACAATTAAAAACTTTTAATAGCTGTTATACTGTATTACATATAGTACCTAAGGATATTTAAAATATTTGTAAAAAGTTGCAAAATCAATATTAAAAGCAGTGTCTATAATAAATATTATACATTTTATCAAATATACAATATACCTATAGGTAGGTAAACTGAATAAAATTAAAATCATTTTATATTGTAAAAATAATAAAGTAATAATAATAACTTCGATACCGGTACTTACGGCATTATTAAAGAAAGTCATCAAATGTATTGTAATGAAATGGCCAACAGTGTTAATGATGACCAGAAGTTCAGACGAAAGTGTACATAAAGCTATTTATTATAAAAAAAAAAAAAAATTAGTTACACTGATATCTCAGAATTTTAAACAAACATTATTGTAAAACGGGAAAAAAAAAATAGTCATATGCGTATTATTTGGCGGTATAGATATTAAGATATATCATTTTTTTTTTAAAAAAAAACGGGAATTGTCGACGAATTAGTCAACATTTCGTTTAATGGAAAACGGTAAAGGACAGAGTAGGTACACTTTTGTGTTACATCGTATAGGTATTACTTTCACGTGAATCGCCCCACTCGATTTCTAGACGAATTCTGTTCGAAACTTTGTAACTTTGGATGACTATATATTATATATCACGCCCCGCGGATGAAAACTGGCAACCGCCACGCCGTTTGTACATCACCACACCCATAATATATTATGATATAAGCCGACTAATAGAATTATTCCTTACTCAACTCCCGACTGCCGATCGTTGAACGTTATAATATTATATTTATCAAAGTCGATACATGTATAATATATATATTATATACTATACCATAAATATATTAATCTGAAGGCACTGTGTAGAATAATAAATAATAATTAACAATAATTAATAACAGCTATATACCTATGTACATAATATATATGGGCTCTACGCATATAGCCGATAATATCATTATATTATACGTAACTAAGTCGTAATCTGTATATTATTATTGTGTTATACTTTCGTTTAAAAACGTTGAACACGCTATTACGCAAAGCCACAAAGGTATCGCTATATACCGTAGACGTGGTATTAACCGAACGCATTTATTAAAACGCAGGTATATATATATGGGTATAATAATATGTACACGCGAGCGGATTACACTCTGCAAATCGGGTTTAAACGGTTTTTATACGAAATTATATTTTATACCTCTGTTGAACAAAAATATGTGCACGGACGCGCATTATTATTTAGGTAGGTATAGGTAGGTAGGTATAGGTAGGTAGGTAGGTATCTGATATTATGCTGCGTATATACCTAACGGCGGTTTTATAAAGTCGAGTCGGGAGCAACACGCACGCATTTTGTATTATTTTCAGCTGCGACTTTTATTAAATCAACGAATTACTTTTACGATGCGCTCGGTGTGCCTTTATTAACTACGTAATTGACTTAACGAGTTACTTTTTACCGCTACATACGTATAACTATATACAGTTGTAAGTATAATGAATTATTTTTTAACGTGACAAACTGCTGCAGTCGTCGATGGAGTATACCTACCGGCCTACTCGAAATAGTTCGTATTACTACTTTTTCGCTATGAAAAATTATTATGCATACCTTTCTATTTATTTAATATATGTTTTCCTAATAAATAGTGTTGAATAGTGGTAAAAAACCATTTCGACACATATAATGAGCTGCAATGTTCAACAAAAAAAAAAAAAAATGTTTAACCGTCAAAATAAATGTTATGTTTATAGATAATAATATTGATAGACACTTTATATAATAATTAAGTAATTTAAATCGATTTCAGAGTAAAAATGCAAGACATTGTGCATTTTCAATTCTAGATCGAATAATTTTATAAATATTATATTAATAATTATTATATAATTGTATACAACATAGGTACTAGGTAGGTATATAAGTACCCATTGTACATATATCTTTATAAATTATTTATTTTGAAATACTATAACTATTTCCACTTAAATGGTCGTTTTATCATATTTATATATACATCTATAGAAGTGCGCAAGTCACTTACACTTCTATAATTCTATATACAATTACTGCAATACGATACATACGAACACATTGTGTGACCATATCGTGCACAGACACGAGTCCAATGTTTACAATCGTAACTTATAACTGTTTATTACATACATAAATCTAATTCTAAATCAATAGGTATAACTACCTGCCTTTGTGGGTAATAATGATTATAATTGTTAACTAAGATAAACATTAAACTTTCTATCACTCGTACTCCGTAGACCGTAGTGGTGAAGTTGAGTGATTTATGATGACATGTGGCTGATGTACTTTGTTCGGTGTACAAGTGTTATAACACTCTTACATAGGTACCTATTTATTTATTTATCTATTTACATTAAGGGCAATGCCCAATAGGTACAAATTATACCGATTATGTTTTCCACGTCGGACAAAATAAAAACTACCTTATCTAGACTATAGAATAAAATAACCCGTGGAAAGATCCGTAAATATTTGTCAACAAAAAAAAATATGCAGATTATTATGATTAAGTTTAAAATAGCAGTGTACTGTGCGTCTTAAGGAGTCAACCCGTGTCTGGGGCGGAAAAATGTTAAGTACCTATTTTAAAGTTTATTATCGACGGTAGTTCTCATTTTGAATATAAGGTGGTACCTAATCGTCAGGAAAGAGTTGAAAAAAGTAACATTAGGACTGAGAAAAGAAAGAAAATGTTGAAGTATCGATGTACCCGTGCAAAGGGGAGCCAGAAATATGTTTAGCCCCGGGGCGTAGCAATCCTTTATTCGCAACTGAGTAATGCGCATATACTTTATACCATTTGACTAGGTGTTTAATTTTATTGCTAGTTCAAAATGTTAAAAATTAAATCTAGTTTAAATAATAAGAAAATATTACCTAATAATTATTAATTTGTGTTTGCATTTAAATGTTGAATTTTGATTTATGTGTATAGGGTACCTACCTAATGAAAATAATTATTCCGTTTCTTGTTGTATCGTATAGGAATATTTAGACATTTTTTTTTTTTTTGCTTGGGGGATGCCCAGGAATTTGAATACTCCATTACCCGTATTATTATAGCATTACATTTTTTTTTTATATAATATGTATTATAAAATAATGTAAATATATTTACAATAATAATTTGTACAACACATAAAAATTAAAATATATACCTACCTAATATAGCTAATAGAATAAATTAATGAAAATATAGCAATTTGTATGACCTAGGCGAAAAAAATTAATTACCTCCCTAAGTATATTATGTTTTAACTACCTATGCATCTATGCCGACTCTAACCTTAACGTCCTTAACATTATACCTAAAACAAACAAATTACCCGACGGCCACTCTACCAGCCTTGCTGACCCCTCACTTCTTTCTCTATATAGTACACGTCATACATAAATAGGTACGAGTTTAATCACCCGCTAATATTACTACTATTATATAGTCTATAAAGTAAAATATGAGAGATTAAGAGTTGATTTGTTGTGTTACAACTATTATAGATGGTCGTAGTACGCATTATATTATTAGATACGTTTATATCTCGAGGCGATTCGAGTAAGAGTCAAAATAGTCAATGTGTGCCATTATAATTTCTAGTGAAATATGGTATCAGTGTCCTTCTAAAATCGAAACATTATGGACTCCCATTTGTTTAAAGATCAGAACAAAAATTACACCAATAAATCTATAAGACATATAAAATATCATAGATATACAGTCAGTCCAGGCATATTATAACATAATATAAATAAATAGATATCTCATGACATGTGTACTCACATTTCAAATTTCAGTAGTACATATTGACTATTGCCTATTCTAAACAAATACCTAATAGGTACCTAGTACGGTTAAATTGTTCAGCCAACATGAGAATAAATATTAAATAGGTAGGTTAAATAGGTACCTTTAACACGCAGACGCTGTTTCAACACTATTTTCGACCGAACGTCCTATGTACCTACTTTCCTAGGTAGGCACCACGATTTTAATTTCGTAAATTAAATTACGTCTGTACGATTTTTATTAAAGGCCTGACTTCTGCAGTGTCGATTGGTGCGTATGTGGTGCAGTGGCGTAATTAGGAATTTGTCTTAGGGGGGGATAGACATTTTTTTACACACAAAATACTACATTTTCAAGTACAGTGGTGGTCAACTCATCAATCATATCAGGATTAATACAATTGATTTATTATGATATAGGCTCTGGGGGGGGGGATTTATCCCCCTCATCCCCCCCCCTTAATTACGCCCCTGATGTGGTGGTTAGTTTCCAATTGGATACGTATCTTACGTACCTACCTATATGGCTAGACACGTGGTCACATATTTTTCTAATGCATACTATACACAATATTATGTTATTTACGTATAGGTGCTAACTAGTAACGACTAAGGTATGCAGATGTAAAACTGTAAGGCGTTCAAGGATAATATTGTAAGAAACACCGGGCAGACAATTTTAGTTAGGTTAGGTAATAAGTATACCTACCTAATTATTATTATAAGATGCTTTTTTTCATAGTTAGTATTTGACGAGTAAAGCACAAATTACCTATATAACATATTTTGATGTAAATAATAATTAGTAAAGTTTTTAATAATACAGACTTGTATGACAATCGCTATGGCATAGATTTTTAGAAATGTCGAGAGGACAAAAATATAAAATTCTAAATATGATAGGTATATTCTGAATATTGTTTCAATTTTAAGAGACCACACCCAAGTCCCAAATGTTTGTCTGTCTTCAAGTAGGAAACATAGCAGTATAGGTTTAATTAATATTAGAGTAAAATTGACAAATTATCAATTATTTAAGATAACAACATTGTCTGTGATTTATTGTCACATTTGTCAGTGTTGGCGTTTTCATAAGATGTATAAACTTACTAACATCTCATAGAATATTATTAAGTTTTATTAAAATAGATATACATTTAGCAGCTTGGCATTTTACCGTCATAACAATTTCAGTGATGATGTTTATATGTAAACACTTTGCAGTAAGCCTATGATGTACAATTATTAAATACTTTATACACACAAATATATATTATATTTGAACTTGAAAATGGGCTTACTTAAAGGACATCATTACACTAAAACCAAGTTTGCTTAGATTTATATAAAAAGGTTAGGTTTATATAGTATGTCATTATCAAAGAAATACGGTGTGGGTCTCTTACTTTAACACTAATTATTTAATGAGATATAAGCGTTTGAAAATTTAAGTATGTCATAGAGCCGAAGTCTGAATAGAAGTCTATTAAATTGAAGTCTTAATATGGTTTACATGTAACAATACAACAATTTCAATTGTTAAACATATTTTTTTTTATGTAACCTTAAATCTTTTTTGTGTTTATAATTTTGATATACTTTCTAGCTTTTTTATAGTAAATATAACTATTATAGTGAATTTTGTAAAATGTACACAGCGCGAGTCACAAACTCAATAATTTTACTTAATTATAATTTATAATATATATACAATAACAAGATATATTACATTTTAAATCACACCATTGGCACCATTGTCAAAAATTATTTCTGAAATACTATAAGTTATTAAAATCATTGTGTAAATCAACAAACTACTTTTACATGTAAGACATGGGAGGCTGCTCACTTGTAAGCAAGCCGCATTCATCAACTCTCAGTATCTTGTTGAATAATCATTTTTTTAACTTTGGATTTTTACATTATTTTAACAACAATAATACACTAATAAACTTAAAATTTAAAAATGTAATGTTGTGATGTCCTTTAAATTAACTCTAATGAAGACTACATCTTTGTACTTTTTTATCAAAAACACTTTTGTATTTAGTGAGTATTATATTATTAATTAAAATTAGATTAAATAAATATACTTCAATATTATTGTTACTCATTTTCATATTTTATGAATAACCATTAATTATATTACCTAATTGAAATATTAAAATAAATAAATATGAACAAAAATTATAACTAATAAATACATATTACGCAATGTATATATATTTAATAAAAGTAATTAAAAAAATACTTGTGTCAAATTATTAAAATTAACTATATACAATATTATTAAAATAATAAAATAACTTTATTACCATATGAAATTTTAATTATGAAAAATATAATAAAACTACACTAAAATAATATTATTATATAAATTATAAGATAATGTTTTTTTCTTGTTAAAATGTAAGAAGAGAAATTAATCCATAAATCAGTCGCATGCATCTGTAAAATTCAGAAACAAATACAAACAGCTCGTCAAACCAAATCTTCGATGCCAGGAGGAACATTAATGTAAAGTTTCAGGTTCAGTTGAATCAGATTTATGTTTTTTACACTCGCCGCCTTCTGAATCATTCTCTTCATCATCTGTACGAGAACGCTTTTGTTTTGGTTTTAACTTGACAATGATACAAGTCATATTGTCACAGCCAGTTCCATCACTTAATGTATTAGGTGCCAAACATTGTTCAAACAGCTAAAATTATAAATTTTACATAAAAATGAAAAAATGAAGTACATATTATATTATAAAAACATCTACATACTTCTTCACAAATTGATGATAATTTGACATCTGGTTTGTTAATACGTTCCAAAATAAAATCAACAACTTCCTGGCTGCTTAATGAGTTCCAAATACCATCACAAGCTAACACCAGAAAATTGTTATTATCTGGTGTTATGTCCAAAACAGTTACATCAGGTAGAGCTGTTATCATTTGTTCAGTATTTGGAAGATCTTTATTTTTTTTATAATTATGATCACCTGAAAAAAATGTATTCAGTTTCTTAATTCTTTTTCTTTTTTAGTAACATCACAGTAATATTACCCAAAGCTCTAGAAAGATTTAAGCCTCCATTCACTCGGCCGTCACTTGAAACCCTGCCACCAGCTTTACAAATCCTCTTTAACTCTGGTTCATCTTCTGGTTTATGATCTTTTGACATATCATGAGCTTTACCGCCAACAGAAACAACACACCTTGAATCTCCAGCATTAGCAACGTAAAGTTTATTGTCTACTAATAGAGCCATTACTGCTGTACAGCCACTATCTTTTCCTGGCTAAGATAAAAAAGAGAAGATTATTATAATTATTAATATATATACAAAGAAATAATTTTGAATACTTCATAAAACCTTTTATATCCTACTATAATTTTTTTACAATTAGGAAATATTTATTGGATTGTTCAAATTATTAGCTAAGTAGTGATTGTGTTTAAAGAATCAATTATAAACTGAAGCATTGTGCATATGTGTGTTAGTTAATTCTTAATTTACATAGAAATAAACAATATCACTATATCTAATAATACATGAATCTATCTAATTTATACTTGTTTTTAAGTCCAGAGAAGTGTGAATTAAAATATTATGGAATCACTGACATAGATAATTAATTATTAATAGAAAATCAGAAAAATGCTTCTTTTTTAAAATTTATTCACAGTCCAATATAAAAATGAATTATAATTTATTACCTTATCCTCTTCATCATCCTCTTCGTAAACAAAACTATTACTCGGGGTATCTTCATCTTCTTCATCTTCTTCATCACTGTCTGAATCTGATTCATCACTAAAAATAAATTAAATGTATTATCAACAAAATCGACCTTTATTTTGAACGTGTGTGCTTAGTATAGCAGCCCCCCCCCCCCCAATAGTGTGAAAGACACCGAGACACTATCACACTAACATATTATTACCCTTTAAATGGATATTTATCAAGCTTTAGGGTTTTACTAACTATTAAGTACTTTTTAACGAATGGTAAAAATATTATATTATTTAACAATGTTATAGAAGGATTTGTATTAAGTATATTTAAATGTGTTATTCACCCTATCTGAATTTAAATGGAATAAAAAGTTTTTAAAAATCATTGAATAATAAAAAATAAAGTAATGATATATACAAAAACAGGATCTGCATCACCTGTATATATACATTTTAAGTTACGACAAATACACTCACAATTTGAACTATACATAATATTGACATCTAAAAAAATTAATTCAAGTATAAACATGATAATAATAACTCTTACTCTAACTTATTATCAATTGAAACTTCAAACATATCATCATCATCGTCATCATCATCATCATCTTCAGTGTCGTCTTCTGAATCCTCACTAATTAAACACGCAGTTCCAAATTTTCGTTCTGTACCATTTTGTCCATTACTACTGCTGGGGCCCCATTCCACTGGTCTAAATTCATTAGGGGTTTCAGTGTCATCATTATTCTCCTCATCATCATTTGGTGTGCCATTGACTTTAGCACTTGATGAACTTTCGGCTGTTGGATCTTTAGATTTACATTCATCAATACCATTATTATCATTTGTCTTATCGTCATCTATAATACCAATTTTAACAATATATTAATATAAATTTTAAAAAAATATGATAAATTCAAATTAATATGAAGTATGAACCTGTAACTGTTAGGCTGCTACTAGAACCACAGGCATCATTTGTTTCAACTAAATAAAATAAAAATTATATAATAACATAGCATTTTCTCTAAATACAATGTTAGCTAACAAACCAATAGATTTAGGTTTAGAAATAGGAGAAGCCTTAGAAGAACTAGGTCCATCTTCACTTTCTTTACTAGTGCAACTTTCTTTGTCCTGATCTAAATTTTCAAGTATTTTATTTTTATACTTCAATATTATGTCTTCAATTGGTATTTTAGCTTCTTCATAAAGTACATTAAGTTCTTCTCTTTCTTCTTCTTCATCAGCTAAAAAAAATTTTTTATCTCATTATAAATTTTATAAATTAATTAATTGGTACAAATTATACTATAATATACTATGAAATTAATCTTACAATATTTTGAAAATTTGATTTTGAATAGAAAATAATAAAATATGTAATAGTGAAAAGTTTCAAGTTTCAATAATTAAAATTTTTTGTTTTACAATAAAAAAAAAATTGTTTGTAAAAAAATTATTATTTTTTGTTTTTATAAAATAAAAAAATATTTCTTTATATTTTTGATATTTCTGCTTCTTAAAAACAATTTTTGAGGAACATAAAAGTAAACATTCAAGTGTTTTGTTCATTTGTGGTTTCAAACAAATATCAGAAAAAACTTAACAGCTCAAAAATGTAAGATGTCATTTCCAAATAGATCAAAAAGAGCTAACATATTAAAAAAATAATTTGTGTAGAAAATTTTAATATACAAATACTTGGTAAAACTTTCAAATCTCTACAGTTATTCATTTTTGAAATTTAAAAATTTCAACAAAATTGATTTTGTTGAAAACTTAGGGTTAGTATTCCTTTTTTCCACTTTTTCCTAATATTTTGAAAAGGTACATACAAGATCCACTTTATTACCAAAAATATTGAAGTATTTTCCCGGTAAAAAAACAACAATAATATAATATACACACATTACTGTAAAACCAATATAAAATATAATAATGTATAGTATACTTAACATATTTAAAGGAGTACAAGACACAAAAATAATTTTTTTTTAATTTGAAAGAATGGTTAATTCTAAGTAAAATGGTATAGGTTTAATGTTTCTACTCCCATTATTCAACGAGTTATAAGAATTGAATTGAATAAAAACGTGTAGACTTGCTGTAATTGCTTATCTTATATGTGTAAAAGTTGCCTGCTTCTCACAATAATGTATTTACCTTCAAAGAATATTTTTAAAACTTTGTTGTACCTATGTTAGGTGTTTTTGTGCATTCAAGATGTTAGTGGGACCAGAATTTGTCTAAAAGTGTTGTTTTTTTTTTTTAAATACTTAAAATCTTATTTAAGTAATTTTTGTTACGTATGTCCCTGTAACTGCAGCAGCTACTAATTACAACACAACATGGTGCAACTAGCCATTATTTCTTTAGTATTTATGATTTTAAAAAAAAAAGTTTATAGAAATTCTGATACTTCTATTGTGTTTAGCACAAAAAGTTATTATTTATATTAAAGTTATATTTATATTTAAAGTTATTATTTTATCATAAAGCAAGCATCAAAAACTACATTTTTAGGTGGGTAAATCATTGTGTAAAGTAAGGAACTTTTACAAGTGTAAGATAGGCAATTATATCAAACCTGGCTAAATGATGTCACTCGGTATTTCCCAAATATCCTAATATTTTTATAAATGTTTGTTTTTAACAAAAACGTTTTTAATAGTTTTAATATTATAGTAATTTTTTGATATATATAATAATTAGAGAAAAAAAATGTTTTATGTTATGTGCTACACTTTAAGAAATAAGAGGATGTTAAGCCGGTATTAAACTAGTTCGTCAACAATTGATTGAAAAATTCTTTCATTGATGTTTACCAACTTTATGTAGATCAACAAAGGGTGTCGAACAACTGTAATAACGGCTATATTCCCACATGTTTATCTTTGCCTCACCGACACACAAGTTATGAACTAAATAAGATACTACTTATAACCTACTTCATAATTAAAATATCAAAACAAGCCAAGTGTGGCCCTAATATTTTTTACTTTAAATTTGATTATAGGTCAATCACCTATAAAATTAAAAAATAGACAGTAAAATTAATTATACTATGTGTTGGTGTAAGTCAGTAACAAAAAAAAAAAAAATATCAATAATATGTATATTTTTTATTTAGTATACCTAATCATAGTAGGTTAATATTAACAAATCCACTCAACAATTTCTTACCTCCAATAACTTAATAGAAAATATATCATGATGTTTAAAAATTAATAAAGAATCAATTAATATTTAACTGTAACTTTAATGTTTGTGATTATTTTACTAGGTATAATCGATGTTTCACCCATCTTGAGTTATAGGGATGTTTTCACAGGGGGAAGACTTTCAAGATTAACATCCCTTGGGGCTTGGAGCCTTATTTTCATAAATCAAAATTAATGAACACATATTGCCAATACCTTTAACATTTTTTAAAAAAGTTTTAAGTTTTTTATTTTAATATTTTATACAGGGTGATTCTTTTATTAAACAACACTCATTATTTCAAAAAGTGTAAATATTTTTGGTACTGGTTTGTTATAGCCCCGCCACGGCGAGTGAAAACTTTATAGCCCCGCCACTCAGGTTTGTTATCCCCCCGCCATTCATATATAATAATAATATCTTTAAAAATGGTTTCAAACGGATCACTATTATTAGCCCCGCCACTCAGGTTTGTTATCGCCCCGCGATAATATAATAAATATAAAATAATGAGACGGAAAATACGTACCATAACTATTAGGTGCCTACCATAGGTGTACATCACAAATAATCAATAATATAATAATATAATAAACTGATATTATACCGATCAAACATCACAGTACGTATTTGTTCGCATTTCAGACATCATCATGAATTTTAAAGATTTGTTAACACAAGTGCCCGATATAAATGCCGGAATTCAATTTCTCCAGTCCAAAAATATAATTGAAATGACCAATACATGTGATAATGGCCACGAAATGTTTTTGAAAGGTTCGAGGTGGCGATGTCAACGAAAGGATTGTCGTAAAGAGAAAGGTATTAGGGTAGATAATTGGCTGAACGGTTCGAGATTGCCGATAAATAGTATTGTGTATTTTATATACTCTTGGGCTCATGAACTTACTTCAGTGACATATTGCAAACGTGAATTGGGTATTGGAAAAAATGCGGTAGTCAATTGGAACAACTACTTACGAGAAGTTTGTGTTTGGCGCATGGAAAGCAACAATAACAATCAAGTAGGTGGTCAACTTAATAGTTGAAATAGATGAAAGTCTTTTCGTATGCCGGAAAAATAATGCAGGGCGTATATTACCTCAACAATGGGTGTTTGGTGGTATATGCCGTGAAACCAAGGAATGTTTCATAGTTAGTGTGCCAAATAGATCAGAAATTACATTGATACCTATTATTAACCGATATATTAGACATGGTTCTATAATTTTTTCTGACAGTTGGAAAGCTTATGCTAATTTGCAACAACATAGTTTTCAACATAATCAAGTCAATCATAAATATAATTTCGTGGACCCTAACTCAGGAACCCACACACAAAATGTTGAAAGAATGTGGGGTTCGGCCAAATGGGGCAACAAAAAACGTAGAGGGACGGATAGAAATTTTTTAGACTCGTACTTGGCAGAATTTATGTGGCGATCAAAACTGAATAATAGTGATCCGTTTGAAACCATTTTAAAAGATATAGCAGAATTTTGGGAATCACATAAAGCATAAACATTTTTATTAATTTTATTAATTATATCATTTTTTTATATATTTATTATTATAATTATATTCAATTTTTTTAAATATTATATATTATATCGTCAATAAATAAACTTTTTTAATTATATCACTGTTTTATATTATTATTATATATGAATGGCGGGGGATAACAAACCTGAGTGGCGGGGCTATAAAGTTTTCACTCGCCGTGGCGGGGCTATAACAAACCAGTACCATATTTTTTTACATAGTTTCAAGTAATTTACAAAACAACTTTTTTATTAAAAAATTATAATTTTTATCCTTATAATTTTATTTTTAAAGTTTTTTACTTTTTTCAATAACATGTAGTTTTAATTTGATATTCCAATACTTCATTATTTTCCAAGAATTTGAGTGGAGTAGTACAGGGTTTACCCCGCAAAATGTTTGTCCACTACTCCGCTCATCTTAACTTTAAATACTTATATCTAATCACATAATTGTCATAAATTCAATTTTTATGTATCAAAATTCTTAGAAAAATATGAAGTTTTGGAATATCAAATTAAAACTACATGTTGTCATTCAAAAATGTAAAAAATTAAAAAAATTATAAGGATAAAAAATATTAAAAAATATAATTTTTTAGTAAAACAGTTGTTTGATAAATTACTTGAAACAATTTAAAAAAATATTTACATTTTTTTAAATAATGAGTGTTGTTACTGTTGTTTGATAAAAGAATCACCTGGTATATTTAATCTGTTAATTTGATATTTATGAAAATGTCACCACTGAATTAAGTGTATGGTCCAGTATATTATATAAATAAAAAGAAGTATAAGAATAAATGTTAAACTAAATGATACCTCATTACTGCTGCTACAATGATTCTTAATTGTTTTAAATAATTTGTTTTTGAATAAGATTTTAAGCAATACATGTTAACCTAAAAATTAGTCTTGTATTCAACTCAAAATTCTACAGAATAAATTTACCTAGTAGCCTCCTATGATATATGTATTAACCTACCACATTCTTCATTATTATCTTCTCGGATAGTAACTAATTTTTCGACAGTGGGTGTCTCAATTAGACTGTCATCGAAGTCCATGAAAGCCTTTATCAAGGCTTTTTCGTAGTCCTTTTCATCATACAAGGTGTTTTTAACTAAGGACGGCAACACATCAGCTGCATACTGAGAAACCTCGGCACCACCGTGTCCATCATACACGGCGAAGAGCGCCGCATTCTCGTCAAAGTCCAACAAACAATTGTGTGCATCCTAAATAAAAATAAAAATGTATACAGATCCCAAAATCAAACAAACACCACATATCCGATTAAATACAAGATAATTTCATCCGGAAAGAACCATTTACATCTCAAAGCAAGGGAATCTTATAACAGGAGGGCAAAGGGGCATCCACACTCCCCCCACCACATGTCCTCATCACACAATGATAATTTTAATTCCGCTGAATACATACAGGTTATATACATAATATATTATATAAAAATTCAGCCCATTCGATAGGATTGGAACGGCAATAGGTCTAGAGATGACACGGTCTCGAAATTGTCGAGACCGTTAAAATCACATTGCTTTACCTCTTGAGACTCGCGCCAACCCTGCATGGAACTGGAACCGCAAGACAACCATCCGTTGTCCGTGTCATGAGATTCCTTGTCGGTGATCGGCTTGCTCAGATATGTGCCCATTTTATGTCAACCGTGTGTTTGTAGCGATGTGTTTAAAGTCGATTATTCTTCGATCACTGTTTCCGGACCGGATGTCGTATTGTTGTGTGTCGAGACTCGAGACGGCGTAATTCGCGGTTAACCGGTTAACGGCGAATTCGGCGTTTCGGACGAAAGATGTTCTGACGTGCTGCTTAGTCCCGTGGTAGGTCTGTAATGAACGGCTTGAACGCCATACCAATTTAACGATGCGAAAAACCCGAGTATCCTATGGACGCGGATCGGCGGCGTTTGCTATTGGTGGCGGGCGGCGCCGCGGCGGTGAAAAATGTTTTACGATAAATTGCGCGCGACCGCACAGTGATACCAACCGTTGCCGCCCAGTACGAATTTAATACAAAGAGATTGGCGTTCACAGTTCGCGCCTTCGCGGATTACACGGCGCCCGTCCGGCGTCCACCAAGTCAAGCCGCCGCCGACTCATCTAGTCTCTCTATTTTCTAAATATCATACTCGCACTCGCTAGTCACTACTCAGTAGTCAGTACTCACTACTCACTAGCACCTTAAGTGGCAAGTACTGAAGTACGCCGCTGCCGGGGAATTCCGATGGGCGATAAGGCGATTACCATTACCGGACAGACTGACGTCGTCGTCAATCTTTCCAGCGGGCAGCGACCATCTAGTTCTGTCGATTAAAATCTCTCCCGCCAGTTTTCTAACATTCTTGCCTGTTTGTCTGGTCGATAATACAAAGACCACGATGTCTCGTACTCTCGTGAGTCGTGATTACTGATTACAATGTATTTGATTGTCCCTTAAAATTTTACATAGGTACTACTAGTACTAGTACTAGGTACCACTGGCGCCGAGTACGCACTTAAGGTGGTGCATATGAACCACCTAAAATTGTGGGTGGGTGGGTGATGGGTGGGTAAGTCAACATATTTACCTAAGATAGTTCATACTATTACTTACAATAGTAAGTATAAAGTAGGTACTAGGAGTTAGGACACTAGGTAGTGACCGGTTTTGTGTCGTTCAGTGTTGTGGGTGGGTGGGTGGGTGGGTAGGCTTTGGTGAGAATTGAACCACCTATTTTTAGTGAACTCGGCGCCACTGTACCACTAGTACTACTAGATAGGTTGATTATTAATTAATAATTATTATTATATGTCCATGAGAGTAATATTGCATTAAGAGGACGTGTCACGGAAAAAATCACTCGAAAAATTCGCGCGCTTGCGGATCATGAAAACCCCTAACAGCGCATCCTCTAGGCCGTTGCACGCATAAACGCTTTGGTGCAATGGTGCCACGTCCTCTTAAGATTTCACAACCATCTGATTTTTATTCGTACTTCATTCGTTCATCGATGTCCAACAATGTCTAATTACTGAAACGTAAGATATTTCATGGGTCATTACTCATTAATAATTTATTTTCAACAATTTCTAACCGTATCTTTTTTTTATTCTGCTTATTGAATAAACAAATTTAAGATATTGATTAAACTTAAGTCACCTTGAGAATTTGTTGTTGTTGAATTCTTGTATCACATCTTCCATTAGATGGTCAGATATTCCATAATAGACCTATACACTGTATACACTAGTATAATATTTTGCTACTATGAATTTCTCTTTTTGGATGTTTTAAATCCGATTACAAACTAGCTTTATTTCTTAAATGGATGTTCAAGCAACAAGCTCTACTAAAGTACCAATCACTAGTCCTCACTCCTCAACTGCAATTTTTGCCTCAAATACACAATGCCCGAACTCATCTTAAATAATATAATTGTTTTTTAAAATGTTGTGGGTATACCAGCTTATTTAAATTGAATTTTAAGTTTGCATAAATAGGTTATATTTTTAAACTGATAAGCTGATCTATGTAAGACTTAAAATAATATTGTTGTAATAAGTGGGATAAGTAATTCAAAGAATTAATAGAACAAAAACATCAGTATAAATTAAAATAGTTTATAATATTAAGCTAGAAAAAATTGTAGCTAATTGTAGTTGTTATCTACAAAATGTAAATAGTGCTCACTGCTCGTGTAATAAAATAAATATATATAAAACAAAATCTAAATTTTAACTAGTAATAATAATGAAAGATCTATAGTAAACATTTAAAAAAAAAAAAGATTTTTCTACTTCAATTTGAATAAAAATGAGTAATTTTTTGTTTAACATTTAAATAATAACTAAAAATAAACAAAGGCTAGGTAATATAGGAATGAATCGAATGATAGTTTAATTTAAGTAGAAAGTTCAATTTGGTATACCTTGCCCAGTGGCCAGTTGTATAAACAAAACTAGATAATATTAATTAATGGATGACCTTTCCATGCACAGATAAATCACAAATTACAATTTTCAGTAAATAATACACTTTAAATATGACTCCAACAAATAAGTAGGTTTCTTGCTTGTTCTTAAATTGATGAATGATCCATTATGTTCTTAATCAATGATGGCGCAATCCTAAAAATCAAATTTAATTCTTAAATAAGCCATTTATTTATTTTTACAGTTTGTATAAATCTATACGTAATGAACCATTAAATTATGAATACAGTTTATTTTTAGATTTTGAATTCAGCCTGATGGAATAGTTTGAGAGTGGGCAAAAAATAAAGTGAGAATTACAGGCAAGGATGGACTGAGAGTTAGCAGGGATATTTAAAGAAATAATTAAAGCAAGAAATTGTTTAAGTTGGGGGAAAATAAATGAGCAATTTAAAAGAATGTGTAGGATATCACAAGTAGCTCAAAAGTTATGACAAGTACAAGTAAAACATACTTTTGGATCATGTGTTCATAAATTGATAGTGGAATGATTGTTATACTAATTGAGTCAGGGGCATTAGCAATAATGTCCACTATTTGTTTGTCTTTCATGCCAACAATATTTTGTCCATTGATTTCCAACAACTGGTGATCTGTGAGCACTCCATTTCGAGCTGCTGATGAATCTTTGACAATATTGTTAATCTTACCATTTTTGAATTGAAATCCAATCTGACCAGCACGGTCTTTATACAGATTTATTGTACGTTCCAAAGGCCTATGTATAAAAAATAATATCAAATATAATTTATAGAAATTCTTTTAAGTTTTTCCATTTTACCTGTCCCTTACAATAACACTAATGTTATTTATTGAACATTCTCTAAAAATTTTGTTGACTTTATCAACACTCATTCCCGCAACAAAAACTTCATTTATTTGTAATATTTGATCACCAAATCTTAAACCTGCCTTAGCAGCTGGACTGTCTTGTATTACAACACTAACAAAAATGCCATTGTTGACTTTGGACATTTTTAATCCTATTTGACCTTTCCCATCTTTACATAACACCAACTAAAATGTGCAAAATAAATTTTAGCATTTGAGATCTCTAAAAACACGAAAAACTGTAAAAGGTACAAGTTAAATACAAATCAATTATTTACCTTACGAACACCATTTGTCACATGTGCTGGAATATTCTGGAAAGGAATCGCTACGTTATTTTTTGCTTGACTCATCTGAGAAGGGATATCTATGTTGTTATTCAGTTTTAGAACACTGGGCTCCAATCCCAAATAATCATAGAGTGCTGGGTACGTGGCACCTAGTGATTCTTGATCCCTACCCGATGGATGAGGTGGACAAATAGCCATATATGGAGGTGGATTCTCATTTTGTTGGACAATTCGATTTTGTGTCTGTAACATGTTCAAACCAATTAAAATTTGGTATGTAACAAAAATAAAATATAATTTCATCTAAAAAATCAGTTCTAAAAATGACATTACACACTACAGGCACTATTAAAAGTAAATGGTTAATTAGTGAAATCAAATTCTGTTGCATATGAATAGTTCACAATTTGGTACTTGTGCGTTATCGAGCCTACCGCCAACTAGTCGCGACTGCATCAAACGCATATTATTTTTAATACGTTTATAATAATACAAAACTACCCAAAGCATGTGTACTTGGATCAACGAAATTATAAGAATGATTCACTGTGAAATGCCGATAGCCATTATCTTGTATTGTGTTATATGCCCGCCAGCAATCAGAGTAAATTATCGTCCCCTTCTCTATGTGTTGATGTATTTTTGACATCAAAGTAGCAGAAGACCGATCAGGAACTTCTACTAAAATTACCTCTTTTGTTTCAAGGCATATTCTGCCGAAAATCCATTGCTGGGGGAGTACTCTTCTTTATAATTACTCTTTTTCCGTAGTTGGTAAGTTCCACAGATCCATTGCCAAATAATCGTAACTGTACAACAAGCTATTACAACTACCAGCGTGACAGCGTGGTTGTGACTAAATGTCTAAAGTGTCTAATGTCTAAAAGTTACCCAGCCAGTCTATACAAATTGCGATAAGTGCGATTGTAACGACACTGGAAAAAATAGAATTAGAAATAGAATCGAGTATAAAATGGCGTAGCTATAACCCATAATATGAGGTAGTCGCGATAATGCATATGTGGTGAGCGGGAAGCGCGATAACGCACAAGTACCCACAATTTTATTGTCCAGCGAACATACAACACAGATGAGTATATGACATACCTTAATGAATTCGTCCAATTTTAAATCTTCCAAAGAAGGGTACAGCGACATGACGTTAGTGTGGCTTTATACTTTATACAGCAAAGCACAAAAGAGTTATCGAAGACTGGAAATCGTAAAATGGAAAACAATTCTTGTAAGACTAGATGTGAAAAAATCGTACCACGGCCACAAACGAGAATACGACTACAACTTACAACTACTGTTAACAGTAATTTGTAACTGTAAATTGTAATACTCTATACTTCTATAGTATACAACTGACTACGCTATGGACAATGGAGTCATACTGTCAGTGTATGAGAATTGAGAAATGAGAATGTTTCATAATGGTAGGTATATCAGTAATCGGTATGACTCATTTATTATTGTTATTCTTATCTTTCATCTACACTCAGCTGTTAACCGCTGGCTGGTTAGGTCACAGACCTTATACCACTGTGGTATAAGCATAGAACAATACTAAGACGGAACGTAGTGGTAGTTCCCGAGATGAACGTGGGTAGCGCTGATCGTGTTGTTCTAGCTAGTACCAGTATTTAATCTATTCTGTGCTAGGGTGCTAGTACTTTCACAGATTATATGAAAACAGATTGTATTTGTGCACTTCCTATGCTGCAATGTAAAAAATGAATACGGTGCTCTGATTGGTCTCCGCCCAAATCAGTGTAACCACAAATGACAACGCTAATTTATTGAATATACATACATATTTTTTTTCTCAATACTCAATAATCATAATATACTTTCTAAAAATAAAAATGTAAATTATTGTCTACAAAACACATATTCATTTCAATTTTTCATAATATCAACCAATTTATTTACAATTAAAAATGATACAAATTACAATATTAAGTGAACACATGACTTACAGTTTTTATTATAAACAATCAAAAGTAAACACTTATAATAAATTATAAACATCATTTAGGAAGTATAAAATTGTATTACAGATGGCTTTCTTAATAACTATAATAATAAGGTAGGTACTAATTTATTTAATTTATTCATAAATGATTTAATATACATAACTTTCTACTGTTTAAACTCATTACAATACCTATAACCAGTTGCTTTTGTATTTCTACTACTAATATGTGTATTTATAATTAAAAATAAGCTAGGAGGTAAAAATTGTTTGCATAAAGTTAACATTTGTTCAACAGAATTAACTTGCACTAACTGTTGAGTTATGGCATTCATTTGTTGTTTTAAATCTTTAATTTCTTTGTTTTTAGACTGAAGTTCATTATAGAGTTTTAATTTTCTCGGAGTTTTGTTAGTGAGATAAAGTGGAGTTTGGCAAGAGGAATCACTAGTAGATGCTTGTAGTTGAACAGAAATGGAACTAGATACATCACTTACATTTGTATAAACATTATCATCGTTAGATAATGAATGTGATGGACTTGAATATGGTGCCACTGCGACCTGAGCCTCAAATTCTCTCATTTTGTTTTCTTTCAATTTCTTTGCCCTTTCTCTCTCCAATAATATTTCAGCTATAAATAATAGTTTTATATTCATATTAGGTATTTCGTTTATTTGCATGACAGTAGCAGATGCATTGATGCAAAAAAAAAATAATATATAATAATATTTAACTAAAAATATGTTTAATTCGAAATGTAACCTAATTTTGTAAGCAATAAATTGTTGGCTAATAAACTTTGTATTTGAAGCCTTAAAAAAAATAAATAATAATAATAATAATAATAATTAAATGAATGAATATAAACTTAAGTCAAAATCTGTAATTTACTGGATTTCTGAGAAGAATTTTGGTGGCTGAACTTTCCATAATATGCATCTTTCAGCAGTGTATCCGCAGCAAAAGCAAAATCAAATTAGAATAGTTTCCATGTAGTGTTTAAAATATTCTTTATTATAAACAAAATCTTACCAGAAAATATTGTTGGCACAGCATTAATTGTAAGACGATTCCTACTACTTGGATTTAAAAACATACAGTCTTCAAAATGAACACCACACACTCTATAATTTTTGTGTAAAATAGCAGGATCTTTATGAAATAAATAGACTGTATTACATTTTTCAATCCATTGTTTACACCTATAATAAAAATTAGTAACACCACAAATTATAATGCATACATATGAAAATTATAAAACAAACTGAATCTCTCACCTCAATGAATCGTTTGGAAATCTGAAGTAGCTAATGTTTTTAGTTTTCGACATTTTGTTGTTGCAAAAATTGACTGCACATGTAGTCATTTTTTAAAATTTTGACAAAAAAACAAAAAACAATAATATTTTTTATGGAATATGGAATAACGCCAAACACTAAAGAACCAAACACCTGAAAAGTGAAAACCAGACGTCGGACTGTCAAAGTTGTTACTTGTTAACATAGACCTTTTACTGATTACTCTAAGTTTTGATTCAGGGTCTGCTTGTTAACAAAATGTTTATTTCATCGGATATCACTATCAGGTGAGCCACCAGTATATGATATGTTTAAAATATTTTTAATCCGTCAAATGGTCACATTGATTTCGGCGGAGATTTTTATCAGGCCATTTTTTTGTTTACGTCCACAGAATATATATAAAAATACTAGATAGCCGACTTGGAAATGATTTTGAAGCCCACAAAATGGCCGAAATTCTCTTATCTAAGAGGTAAATATTTACATTTTCACATATATCCACCTTGTAAAAATGTAAACATTTACCTCTTAGATAAGAGAATTTCGGCCATTTTGTAGGCTTCATAATTTTTACATTATAGGAATAGAGTCTATCTAGTATTTTTATATATCTGTGTTTACGTCTTAGTGCACAATCTGTTTTCAATTTTTCATATAATCTGTGGTACTTTGGGGCACCGGCGAACAAAGGTTTTTCACGAACCAGTGCAGCTATAATTGCAAGGCCCCCTGCCCCAAAATTAATCATAAACAGTGAAGTTCCATGGTGGGGGGTAGGGGGTTGTAACCCGAAAATTGTTCAATATTTAATTAATTTAATTATCGACCGACACAGCACTCGACACCCAGCGGTCACCATTACACGTCAAAATATAATAACTTTTAGATTCTTGTAACTTTCAAGATAACTTTTCGTATAGTGTACGACGCACGTATAAAACTGACTTATAATTAGCAAAATCCGAATTACATGAGTACATGACAGTATAATACAGAATACAGATAACATAATATTAAAACCGATTAGCGGCTTCTGCGATTGCGATATCGATATCTTACAAATTATAATTCCCTTACTTAATATTCATCGTGATATTAACGTGGATATTAATGATGTTCTAGATGAACTTGCTAAAAAATCGAAACGAAAATTGAATATAAATTATAAAAATATAATTTACATATTTCAACTTTTTATAATCAGCGTAGTAAAATAGTTATACACTTAAAAAATATTTAATGTATGTATACAATTTTATATGTTACACTTTTATTAACCCCCCCCCCCCCAAAAAAAAAAAAAAAAAATTCTGGATACGCCATTGATCATAAATGCTTGATGCTGCCAACCATGGTGTTTCATCAAGTTGTAAATTCTCGACATTAAAGATAAAAAATTGATACAAGACTCTTCAGCGCGTTATATCAATGTTTCTCTTACATAAATTAACAAATATTGCAAATCCGAAGTCATAATTTTTTTGTTGTTAGGGGTTTGAAGTTCAAACTAACGGGAAACCAGTGCAATTGCACTACGAGTGGTACAAGCTACGTGAGAGCCACTGTTTTTTGGTGGGAGGGGGGGAGGGTCAAAAGTATGAAATTTTCACAAAATGTTTATTAAGCAATTTCCATACACAAAAAAATGTTCAATATATTTTGACTTTTTTTGAGCTATTTATAGGCATAATCAATTTTCGGGTTTTTTTTTTATTATTATAAATAAAACAATTTTCAATTGTTCAAAAAACTTGAAAATGTAATTCAAGGTTCTTCATAACTTGTTGTAAATAAAAATTTAAACAAAAATTAAGAGTAAGTCTTCAATAGTTTTTTAGAAGCGTCTTAAGTTAAAATTCCGACAAAATATGTAAAAATCACAAAAGTATGCATAATTAGGAAATTCATAAAAAAATTTCAATTTATATCTAAGATTTGAAAATTCAACACAAGATTCTCTAAAAGTTTTTCTACCTTTCTAAAAAAGAAAAAGTTTATCGAAAAGTCAAACTAATTTTTTTTTGAGCGTTTGAAATTAGAAATTGGATTAACCAGTTTTTTCCGGGAACGATTATCTTATTTTGATGTAATTCAAAAATAAATAGTTTAAGACGTTTGACATTTTCACAAAATGTTCAGATTATCATTTTCTGTACCCCAAAACATTTTTAAAATATTTTGACAATTTTTGAGCAAATTTTACAATTTGCCTAAGAAATTTTTGGTTTTTTCACATTTTTTTTTCTTTAAATATCGATAAACGAAATTTCGTTGTGTCAGATTTCTTGAAAATTGAATACAAGATCCCTCATAAGTTGTTAAAATAGCAAATCAAAAATATTAAAAAGACATAGGCACAATTTTTTTTAAACATTTAAACAAGTTAAAATCTAGACATCAAAATATCGAACATTTTCAAATTATTTTGTAGTTAAAAATTTATAGAATGTTCAATTTGTATAACTAAGAAATGAAAATTAAAAACAAGGTTTTTCGTAAGTTATTCTAAATGGAGTTTCAAAAATATTTAAGATACAAATGCATACTTTTATTTATAAGCATTTAAAGTTCAAATTCATCAAAATCTCGACATTTTAATCTTTGAACTCCCGAAAGTACAGAACTACAGACACGAAAATAAAAACACACAACTTTGTAAAATCAAACATTTTTCACTTTTCTGTAAAATTACAGAAACTATTAATACCTATTTAAACTGTCATTTTTTTTTTGCACTTAACCTTTATAGGTATTTGAAATTTTGGTTATCGATGTGTTTATGCACGATACACTTCATAGTGTACAAGATTTTTTTTTAAATTTTAGATACTTTTTAGTGGAATCATTGATATTGCATACTTTACATGAACCGCATAATTTTTTCATTGTCTACAATGTTTGGTGTCGACAGCGAATGGTTTCTTGGAAAAATTGACCGAAAACGATTACAGATTAGACTTACACACACTTTTGTTTGTTTACTTTACACACACTTACAAGTCACTTTTATTGTACTCATTTGAATTGCCTATACTAATTTACTTAAAACACGACTTTAAAGCAGGTCTCTCATAATATGTTTCTCTATATTTTATTTCCCGTCTGTTCATTTGTTGCAATAAACTGCATTACTGTTATTATTTCTATATATTAGATAGTAATAATAACAGTAAGCACCATATATCCTTTTTTTAAATACAGTTTGAATGTTGACAATTTTTTTAATAAAATTTAATATTTCTTATATTATGCTACTTATATATATGCTTATACACCCTATCTTTTAAATAAACTTATTACTGTATTACAATTTACAGCTTTCAATATAAGCGTAGTATAAAACTATAAAAATTGTTTTTGTGGAAACGTGGTCAACATCTCATTTAATAGAAACGAGCCCGGAGCCAATTGGGTCTATATAACAAACATCATTCAGTTCTTGTCGGAAACTCATCTTATTAATCAAATATAACTTAATCTTGTAAATGTACACAAAACATAAACTTTTAATTATTATGTATATGAGGTAAATTTAACTTTATATTATTTAATTTATTATTCAACCTATATGTGACTCATTTTCGTATTATGAACTATGTATATTTTTTTGTTTATTTGTATGTATACAACGCATTTTTAAAAGATATGTATTGTATTGTCCACCTTGATCATAATATACTAGTACACAATTAAAAATGTAATTGCTTAATATGAATAAATTAAAAATTTATAATTCATAAATATTGAATATTTTTTAATAGAACCATTTTCTTAGTATCCTTTTCTAACATACTATATATAATAATCTAGTGTGAATATTTTTCTGCAAAATTATTCAGATTAGTTCCTTTTAGAATTTAGAATTTAGATATTGATTGAATGTTTCATGCAGCATGTGTTTTGTTTAACTTTTATTTATTGAGACAATTTTGTTATTGGTAATGATTTAAATTAATTAACAATGTATCCAAAGCTTAAGACTACGGCTAGAACCATAACTCAACGGTCTCACTATGTAGTTAAACAAAATTATATATTCCAGAACAAATTTGTTCAAATTATAGATAGGTAATATATTTTATTATACAAATAACAACAGTTTATATGTCTTAATGGAAAGTTCATTATAAAAATAAAAAATCATAGCACGTATACATTTTCTCATGCTTATACAATACAATATATATGTTATATTATTACAGTCAACGGAAGTAGTCGGTCGAGTTGATATTTGGCACGTTTTGCCATATTTTGCGATCATGGTGTATCATAGTTATGACCGGTTCTAAGGAATCTTCAAAATTGGTTTGATCGGGTAAAAACGAATTTTGTTCTTCGTAATTATTGAACCCTGAATCGTTTGACCATCTCTTGTACGTAGGAAACATCATGGAGATTTCTAGCGAGTCGGGTGTCATATGTAACGTACTTAAAATTTTAAAAAAAAGTATTTTTTCAATAAAATTATTTGATTTTTGTCAAGACATAGTCTTAGCGTGTTCACAATATCTTACTCGTAAACCAAGGGCTCCAACGAATCATGATATGCAGCATTCTCAGGGTTACGCTTGACTGGTGAATGCATGGAAGTTATGGTCAACCGGCGAAAATGTTCGATAAGTTTTCCGTGTGGAATAGGAACATCGTAGATCACTTCTTCAGAGCCCTAAAACCGATAATTTTTAGTAACAACTTTTTTTAAGCACTCACATATTTAGATAAAATAGTTTTAAACTTTGTATAATACATGCATATAGATAATATTATAATCTAATAATATTTTTTCATAAATAAACATAATATACTTCGATATTGTCGATGATGACGAATATACCTATCAATATAATCAAAATATGAGTTTGCATGAGTGATGACTGATGAAGGTACCATGTATCTAATATAATACCTATTGTATATTATACCAGTGGTGCGCAACCTTTATTAATCCAAACTCATTATTTTTGAAAATACGACCCCCTCCACTTCAAAAAAAATTTAAGTAAAGGTATCTTCTTATGAAACCATTTTTTCATTTAGTATACCATTTATGGCAACCCTCTGTCAACATTTCGCTATCTCCCAAGTTGTGCACCACTATTATACAAATATTTAGATCTTCATTATTTAAATATTTAAACATGGTTCGTGAACATTAGGGTACTTACATTTTTACAAACGTAAACACCATCTATTATTTGATATTGTGGCTTCTCGTCAAATAAAACATTGTGTTTATTTTTGTTTTTTATGGGCAAAGGTGGAGGCTCGTCCTCCACTTCAACTGATTGCTCAGTCCCATATTCGAGCATTAAATCTGACTCCGATTCACTTGTGAAAATGTTCATTTTAAGAGCGTTGTTTACATATATTACATCCACATTTGCTTCTTGATTATGAAATTCTTCATCTATTGACATAGAAGTGATTTCTTCGTCTTTTTTAACATCATATTGAGAATTCTGTTCAGATTTGTCGTCTTGTGTCATCGCTTAAAAATAGATAAACACGTATTTTAATTAATATGCATTAAATATATTTTTTTAATTATTTAGAACAGCACGTAAATTTCTGTTTTATACTTTTTGCTAATAGTTAGGGCATTTAAATCAATTAAAAAAATAATACTTACGTCCCGAACAGTTTTGATTGAAGTCGTTTGGTTCAATTTCAACATAATCATAATCGTCAGAATCAGAATCATTGCGACGCCTCCCGAAAAACGATACCGATCTACTGATCCTTTTAGATAAATAGTTATTCATGCATTTCCTGGACATCTGCTTTACGATCTTGGGCATAAGTTCCCTACAGCTTTGCGATTTCACCGATTCGATCGGCTTACACTTTTCTTGTGGTTTAAAATAAATGCTTTCATACGACAAACTTCTCGAGCGACAAGATTCCTTGTAGCTCACCGGGGACGTCCCAGCTATCGTCTCAGTGCGAACAAGGCCGTGAAGCTTTCTGTAAAAACTTATCCGATTATCAGATTCGGATTTCCTCAATGCTGACGATTTTCTGTTGGTGGCCATAATGTAACGAATGTTATTCTGCTTATTGTGCGCTTCGAAGGATATGCCTTCAGGAGGCTGTCTTAACGATCTGCCATATCGCAAATGATTTTCGTTTATGACACTGCAGTTATTGGAGTTGGGTTCCATCAAAGGTATTCGGTGTGATAACTGGTAGTTTCTTTCCATAATAGTCGATTTTCGGTCTTTGATAATAGCCATGTTGTTATTTTTAGCATCCCACAAAGCAGCAAACCATTCATCTAGTTCTGTTTTTGATTTAGTTCTCTAAAATTATAATAACAAATTAACGGATTTCGACCATTGTGATTACACAATTATTAAGTAAAATAATTTCTATAGAGGTATGTATTATACATAAATTAATAAATAATAGTTTTATATGCGCTGTTCTTTCTAACCATGTGCTACTATATATAATAATAATACATTACTATTATAATATTATTCCTAACAAGCTTAATAAACGTTATTACACGATTGATGCTTGAATCTCTTTCGCATTAATGTAATTTACTTTACCTTGTATTTCATTTCCCTATAGTATTATTTGTATTCACATTTATATGAATTTTATTTTATAAATCTTGCGATTATTATTTATTTAAAGTATTTTCATACACTACAGTATTTTAATGATGGTATAGGTTTATTGTTAAATGTGATATATAATATAATAATAATCATTTAAATTGAAAGTAACATTAAAATTATATACAATTTATAATAAGATTTTTTAAGACTACCTATATCAAATAAAAATTATATTAGCTACACACTCGTTATATCCTGACATCTAAATTACATTTAAATTTAGAACTACATAAATATTCAGAATTAAAAAAACCATTCTTACTTTAATTTTAGTACCAAGTAATTTTTATTAAAACTACCAAATAATCCTAAAAGACTGTAATAAGTTATTATAACAACATTTTCAGACTTAAATTGTTTAAAATTAAAATATTAAATTTAAAGATACCTATATACTCGTAGTATCCATTTAACTCCGTGTCTCCATCAATAGCTATATATGTACATATATATTATATATATATATTTTAAATAATTTAAAATATTCAACAATCTACTAAAATTTTGAAACGAATATTTCGTCAGTAAAATTTGAAATATGTTGTACACTTGAACCTTTTTTTAATAATAGGCTATAGCTATACTTACATTACTCATTAGTTTTATATCAGATTAATGTTATTAAATTTAAGATCTAAATTCAAATGGGATCTCGGTGACTAGTGACTATACTTACGAAGAGTATAATTTGAGATCTAGTGACAATTTGCAGTTCACACGGACCCCGTGGTGCTATAGACAATGCAAGACCCATGTTGACTGAACCTCTACAAGGTGACAAATGATGAGAGTACTCTAATTGAGTTTTAAAATACAACAACAGTTTGCCTTCAAGTACACACCATCTTTTTTTCCAACGACGTACACCAACAACTTTCTGTAAAAGGAATTAGAAGTATAATAAGGTATAATATGCGTAGGCAAAAATAGAGGGCGTTTGGGGGATGGCTATAAGCCCCCCCCCTCCTACACACTAATGGTTGTATAGGAAAAAGCCTGAAGATTTTACACATTTACAATAATTGTTTAGTGGTTATGTTTTATCAGAAAATCCTCTCAAGGGTCCGGTACGGACAGAGCTTCAGCTCCCATATACATGCATGCATGCACATTCTGCAAGCAATACTGTTTTACTGTATATATATTTGTGATCTGGTTTCTTAACAAAATGTATCAGGCATAGATGGCCACATTTATAACAAATTTGTGTGATTAAAAAGTATATTTTTCAAAAACTTCATTTTATCGAAAGTTAAATATTTTTAGTAATTATTTTCAAAACGATCGGAAAAAATAAATGTCAAAAAATGAGAATATATTTTACACAGTACCTATTATCAGATTCCGTCAAAATCAATTTTGTTATTTTGTACGTAATTAAAAATTAACTCAAAAATGTCCCAAATATTTATTTAAATTTTTTAGACGTATACAATTTTTTTTTTAAATAGGAAAGTGAATCTAGTTGGTACTTTGAAGGTCTCAAAAGTAAATACTACTTTACTTTATAATAAGAAAAAAGAACAAAATTAGGGAATATTGTAAACAAAAATGTTTAAGTAAAATCATGCAGTTTTCGACAAAGACAACTTTCTATTATTTTATTGTAATTCAAAAACGAATGGCCGTAGGTACTTCAAAATTTCACAAAACGTTTATATTGTAATTGCCTATACATGGTATAATTTTTAAAATTTTTTGAAACTTGTTGAGTTATTTACAGACATTTGACATTTTTATTTATTTATTTTTTATCAACATTGATATAAAAATGTTTGTTTGGTCAAAAAGCTTGAAAAAGTTATTATAATAGCGATTTAAAAATATTAAAATTCCATATTCATCATTGAATTTTAATTTAAAACATACATTTCAGTTACTTACTAACCATTAACCTAACCTTACTCAATGAAGTGGTACACTCGACACCTATGTACAGTAAAAGCCCTTTTTAGATTTATGTTGATAAAAATATTGTATGTAAGTCAAAAAACATGAAAATTCTTCATACTTAGTTTCTCATACTATTGTAGTATTGTGATTAAAAATTCATAAAGTTTTCAATTTTAATAAATTTTGTTTGAAAACTGAATACAGGGTTTATCATACAATTTGGTCTAACAGTATTCTATAAAAATATCGATACAACATAATATTATTTAGAAACATTTTTTTAAAGACATTTAAAATTCAAATTTTGATATTTTAGATATTTAAACAAAAAATAACGATTTTTCCTTTAACGAATGAAATTTTTTAGTTGTATTTCAAAATATATTAATCACATAGACTTGAAGCAATTCACCATTAAGTACATTTATTATTTTCTAAAAGCTATGACATTTTCCAAATATTTACACTAATTTCAAGCTATTTATATTTCAAACCATTTTATACCATTCTAGTGTACGTCAGTATTGAATTATAATTTATAATACATTAATAACTATCTATATACAATATATTATGTAAATATATAATATTATAAGAATTATTCTTTAATGTATACGATGTTTTTTGAAAAATTAATTTCAATAACAGTATTACTAAAAAAAAACCGATTACACAGTCTTCGCTCGAAATCGTTTTGCATATGCAATGGTTTATCCTGAAGTTAAATTTTAACACATCCATCACAGTGACCTACCTACTCATTGGAGGAACACTCAAAACCTCCTATATACAGTAGAGTATAATATGTACCCATTGCTTATTTTCATATTAAATCATTTTCCATCAAAACTAAAATATCGTTCATATTGAAAATGCATAAGTGTAAATACTCATTAGTGATAAATAGTTTTAATAACTTTAAATTTTTTCATAAAAATAATGTCTTCAAATTAATATTAGGTATTAAATTTGTGGTTCACGGCAATAATTATTTCCAGAGACAAACAAAGTGTTGTATGTATTATAGTTTTTCGTATGGCAATAATAATAATTATATATACGAGGTGTACATAAAGACAAAGTGTTGAGTCATTTTTTTTTCGAAAAATGTATATTATTTAATTTCAGAATTGTATGTTATATTGTTTTTCTTTAACTATTAGTTGAAATATATTTTAAATAAGCATGTTTTGAAATGGAAATATTTTGAATATTTTATATTTTATTATATTATATAAAATATATATACTAAAAATATATTTCAAACGCGCATGTTTACTGAAAATTTTGAATATGTGTACGCACACACATGCGTGCGGTCAATTATCGACAATATTGTATAATATAAAAATATTAAAAACTATAATAATTAATAACTCGTGAATCATATGCAAAATAAGGTTTAATCATTTTCTAATCTGCGGTTGTTTGTAAAGTGTTAAATGTAAATGTATCATTTTATAATAAAGTTTTAGATTAATTTATTGACACATAAAATTAATACTATAATATACCCATCTACTATACTAACCATTCTTCCCTTTTTTTGTAAATAACCAGCCATTTTCACAATCATTTGCTTATCCGACTTCTTATCTACGATGTCCGGTTCCATATCTATGACAAACACAAAAATGTATTGAATATAATACAATGATGAATAGGCACGCATCCCATCATTATTACTCATTGGAATAAAATAAATGATGAGCTGTTACTGTGACAAGCGTTGTCAATGTGTCATACAAATTATTTTGATATTTTTTTTTCAAAAATATTTACTTTAGTATCTATAGGTACATTTGACCATTTATCTCCTACACATCAAATACGATATGAATACACTTACAGCCCTAAAATAAACGTTCTTACTGTACTACAACTCGAAGAAAGAAAATACAATAGGACGGATCAGACTTAGGGAACCCTAATTTGGCGTCTCTTTATTGAGAACTACACCCGTAAAGTGAGTTCTTATATACTTTTCTGGTGTACCAACGGTCAGCCAATACATTTATTCATCGTATACAACGTCTATATTATTTAATACGTTTTTATCAAACTCCGTGATAATATAATAATAAATTAAGATACGAAATTAAACCTCTTTATTATGGCCATGCCCATACGCCTTTTTAGGCTGTTGAGTGTTGACACCAATTACACTGTATTTTGTTTCCTTCGTATAGCTTAGGAAGCATTAATTTAAAAACCACCTACCGTAATTTTCGTCCATATACTCGTATTATTAAGAACTGTATATCGAATTTTGATGGTTAAAACAAAGGGGATCTGGATTGGTTAAAATCATATACTAAAAGCCAATTAATTTTAATTTTAACTACTTCACAATGTTAACTAACTATTTATATTCAATTATTGTAATTAATAAAACTATGTCGATTACTTCAATTTAAAAGTGAATAAGCTTATACCAATATAATACAATAATTTTTAATAAAACCATAAAATTTAGAATTTCTCTTTGGCAAAAAATATTGTTATACATGGTCTTGTCTTTGTACATTATACTTAATATACTATATAATATCCGTTTTCTTTTTGACTTCAATTAATTACGGTCTGCTTAACACACTTCTATAATTCGTAGGTAAAGTAACTAGATAGGTAATGTAAAATAATTCCTTACGTTGAGCATCAGGTGTTTTTCGCAGTTCAGCAATATAGTCGAGAATTTCTTTGAATAAAATACAAATTTAATTCTTTCAACAACAGTTTAGAAAAGAAATAAACTAACTTAACCTAACTCGCAAAGAGTTTTTGTATGAATGATAAAATAATAAATATAAATTTCATTTTTCAACTATTACGAAAACATTGAAAACAACTTTTAAACGAAATTCTACTTGATTACCGAAGATAATTAAATGACGATGTGGGTATCAATTATTCTATCCTATACTAAAAAGTACATTAAATTAATGTATTAAATTTTTTATCCTCCCGCATAAATGCATAATATAATTTAAACAATGTCGTTTATATGAACACCAATTTATACCAACTAGTAGCTGTAAATTGATCCTAATAAAGTACCTATGCATGGAAAAATCACAATGGTATTCGTGTTAATGCACTATTTGCAACTACGGCTTTGTATTAACCATAAACATATGTACATTTATGAACATAAAAATCATATTAAATGATTAATAAAATCCAAACAACCAGATTAAAATTAAAAAGGCAGTCAATAATGTGATCGTGTTAATCGCTCGCAATATGCTCATATACGAGTATGTGATCACAAAATGCCAAATATGTGGCTTTCTCAGTATGGGAGTAATAAAAATTATATGTTCTATAAATCCTGTACTCATACATTGTGTTACATTAAACACTTTCTAATTAAATTGACCAGTAGATATGTACAAAACGAGAGAAAAAGAAATTGCACGCAAGTCCTATTTTGCACAATACTATAAAGACATAAAGTATACCTACATTTATGTTCAAACACGGTCAACAATTAAATATAATGATGTAATGAAATTAAATGTGGCGACGTAAATGCCAGGTTAGTAAGATATTACAAATGTGTTAAGGGCTAATATTTTCATTAAATTTAACAATTAAATCTATACCTCTACAAAATTTGGGTGTGGGTACAATGGGTACATACTTGGTTTGAATGTTTTAAACTAAATTAACGAATGTTACACAAAACTATTAGCTATATTTTTATCTGCTCAATTATATTTTTCCTAGTGTAGATTTCACATACACCAGATCTAATTGAACATTAACGCAATTAATAAATACCGCATTATTTTTCACTACTATCGTTATTATACTAAATAGAGATACATTAACAATTTTAGTCATTTGTGGTTTGTGTCTACCAAAACTATTATATACTTTATTACATTTCATTCGGTTTTACTGATTTTAGCATTGACAACATTAAATAAGAATATCTTGATTTTATTTACTGTGTTTATTTGTACTCTTTAGTCTCAATTATATAAAATTATTGTTCTATTACTTTGTTCTATACTTCGTGGAAATATAAAGTCACGACTGTTTGAGGGAGAGAGGAATCTCTCAAGCGAAACCTTTTTTTTTTTTACTTATATACTTTATAGTTATTATTCGGTATTCCTAATCACTTTACAATCTAAACGCATCTTTCACATGAATCATTTGTGAGGTGTTCATTACTATACCTATAATACATTACTATTATTATGATGAATAATAATAAAATGATTACAATGAGTATTGGCGTATTGCAGAACTACATAATAGAATTAAAAAAATATATCACATTAACGGCAAAATGATAAACAACAATGAACAGGAAGAGCAAAACTATTGATTGGCTTTGGACATGGCATGCGATGGTGTGATACCTGCTAAACTAAGCTCGAGTAGAATTATAGGTGTAATAATAAATATGGGTATATAATATATTATATTAGTACTATAGGTATCGGTGAACAAATTTAACCAAATTTCCTGCCTTATATGTCTATAATAGATGAATAATCCAAAATAAATACTAATAGTCAATAGAGAATATTGTATCATTCTATCTCTGATAAAAAATAAAAATACAATTTTAGATTTACGTATTAAAAAATTAAATTTATGGAAAGTATTTTTTTATTTCTACTAATAGCGAAATATTTGACCTGAAGCTTCTTACAAAAAAATAATGATCACATCAAGAATATTAAATATTGTAGGTATTTAAAATATGAATTAAAGAACCCACAATAAGGATCATTATAATGACGCACGTTCTTGTGAACAATAAAATTGTGTAAATGTTATAAATGTTTATTTAATTATATTCAATAAATGCTTAACCCTATGTGAATTACCAATAATCTATTAAAAGGCTATTTAAGCAATAAATCAATCGGTTAACTAATTTCAGTTCCAGTTAATTTTAGACCTAAATTATATTGCACAATAATTTACTTTAATACATACTAATAATTGCAAATAGAACGTCTGAATGTAACCTTTATACTTTATTAACATAATATTATAGTCAACACATACATTTTAGTTGTACAGCGTAATTATGGATAAATTGACTGATCAAATTCGTTAAATATGAAATATTCAATCCAAATTTTAAATATAACTTTAAAATTAAAAACAATATGATACCTTCTGTTTGCTATCAGTATTATTGTTGTATGCAATACAATTTAGAATAGATCAGTAAAAATGAATATAAAACGATGTACCGTATTTATAATGTAAGAATATAAGATATTATTTTGACGACGGCCAAAACCACGGAGAACATTATATTTACTTGAAATATTTTTAATCGATTGTGCTAACCTATACATATTATTTGTATTTTATAAGAACAAATTTGTTTAGTTAGTTGTTTATCCAAAGAATTTGACGTGTATAACTCTACTAACTAGATAAAAAAATAAAATAAATTAAAAACGATAAATTATTTTTAAAACTATTCTATTACCTATTTACCTATTTATTTAATTTATTTATGTATTAGTTTGAATGTTTACAAGAATATTAATGAAAATAGTTTTAAATAGGTTTCTAAGAAATAAAATAGATATTAATAATTGGTACCTACTACCCCTCTATCTGATTACTCACATGTGTTGTACATTTGTAAATATATAGTTTATATTTTTTAATTTATTATGTGTACCAAAATTATTCAATTTTACTATAAAATCATTGTCATATAAAAACTACAGAAATTAAATAATTCTTTAAATATTAATTCGTGATAATTATTAAATCATAGATTTCTTTACTCGTAGCAAAATAATCATGCAAATCCTATGATTTCTCTCAACTATATTTATTGATTGTATTTATTTTACCTAATATGTAACCGAAGCGTAGTGGTTGTATTAAAATATTTTGTTATATAAACAGTCATTAAAAGTGTTCTATGATCTATTATTGAACTTTGTTGTATACAATAATATGTTTTAGCGTATAGTTAGTACCTCCTAACCAGTGTAGTCTACCTATATTGTTTAAAATAAAAGGATACTGAGAATAACAAAAATTACTGCAAACATATTTTTTATAACTGTCGATGATGCATTTAAATATTATTCTAAAGTATTAAATTACAATATATAATATGCTTAACACGAGGTAAAATCAAATTAATAAAGAAAAATATGTCATTGTTGTTATATTATTTAGTTATATTAAGTATACATGCAAGACAATAGATATAAATATTATTTCATAAATATTGACTACGGAAGAAATAATAGTCATATAATATTTCAAGAACTGCTTTAATATTCATCCATTGTCATATAGAATTTTAGAAATACGTCATTATTTGAATTACTAGTGCATCCACTCTGACATTCTAATAATGCTTACCTTATATAATATATTATTTAATTAAAAATACACATATTTAAATCATTATACTTAGCTTAATTATAGTCTATCAGTTAGTCTAACTTATTTAAGTATATTATTTAATCTTTTAGTTTTGTTTTAAGAACTTAAAAAAAGTGTTTATGCATATTTTATCATTCAATTGTATTGATGTATGGAGATTAATATTTTTGCATTGCGTATTATAGATTTTTAGTCGTACAATTGTTTCAAAATAAATACAATTATTTTTATATTGATTAATTAATGCTATGGAGTATAGATTTTAAAACATTTTTAAACAAAAATTATAAGCTGGTTTACTTACTGTTTTTAATTGTGGATTGGTACTAAACTTGGAAGAGACGAACAGTTACTTTGAGCGCAGTAAAACACATGTAGCACGCACTCCCGCTTAGTTCACTATGAAACACATACAGAAACATGCACACATTTGATACTATGGTGGCCGGTGCTGATCCGTACAAATCGCGCTCTACCGGAACGTAATATTGCATTTTTTTTTTTTTTTTTGTAGCAATTTGAGAATATTCATTTCTAAGATTTGAAGTATTTCATTTTTTTTTTTTAATAACTTCAGTATTAATGAAATTACATTAAATAAAATAAGCAACATAATATTTTCAATAACTTATAACTTAAGGTAGGTAGTTAATCGTTAAAAATTGAGATTTGTGTGTATTATTTTCGTTTGAATACGTAACACAATATTAATTAGGTTAACAATAAAATATGTACCTAATTCACTAAAACATAACAGTATGTAATTAATTCTGGTAAGTATTATAACTATATCGTATATGAATATATGATAGTATTATTAAAATTGAATTATTCATATCGAGCTAGAAAATGAATAGTTTTTACATAATCTATTTTAAAACCATAATATTTTTAATGAAATGCTCAATACTGCACACACTTTTATACGAACCTACACATATTTTCAATATTTAAAGTTATAAATTACATTTTAGATTTTGAACGGGGTAGGTATGTATGTACTGATTTTAAAATGATGTGTATGTCTGTGTACACAATAAGTATGTAGTCGAAATAATGTTTCGATTTTCAACTTTAGTATCTTTCCTGGTGAATTTAGATCATACTTTTAAAAGAATAAAATTTCTTTTATGTATAAAACATTTTTAAACCGAATGTTTATACTTTATATTAACATATTCTAAGCACTATATATTTTTAAACATATTTTGACTAGTTTTAAGCTATTTATAGTCATAAGAAATTTTCGATTATTTTTTTCATTTGTATTCCTATAGATACCAATAAAAATATTTCGCTGGGTTAAACAGCTTGAAAATTTAATACAAGGTTTTTTAAAAGATTTCAAAATTGTAGTTCAAAAATATTAAATATACGTTTGGCCTTTTTTATAAGCATTTAAGGTTCATATTTTGACAAAATTTATCAAAATAATGAATATTATCTAATTATTTTACAGTTATAACTTAAAATGTATGAAATGTTCAATTTTTATGTCTAAGGATTGAAAATTTAAAAAAAAAAATTTCTCTTAAGTAGTTTATATTGTAACCAAAAAATCTAAAAAATTGATTAAAATTGTTTTTTTTTAGACATTTTAAGTTCTAATTGAGACGAAATTAGATATTTAAATTTTAAACGAAGAATAACGATGTTACAGTTATTATTTTATTAAAGTATATTATTATATATTAATATATTATACACACAATGACATTTTAAAATGCAATACTTTTGGCAATAATTAATTCAAACTACAGTTTTACTAATTGCAAAATAAATTAATTTACGTATAGCAATAATATCATATTATAACATACTTATAGGTGTATAATAGTAATGAAAGCTAAAAGACCGTTTTCGTCAGAATTGTTTTTCGTATACAATGGTTTAATATCATTGAATTGAAATTTAACATCCATTACAGTTTTCTGTAACTCGACATCTACTGTACAGCAGAGCGATACCCTCTTGCCCACGTTATGTACCTATGTATGAATAATAATGAGTATCAAAACCATCTCAAAAAACAAAGTATCTAAATTCAAAAATGTCTACTTAGAATGAGTTTAAAATAAAACGAATCTGTACTTTGATTGCTTTTCAAAAGAGGGATTCTAAAGTACCTGCAGGTATACAAATATAATATATTAGTATCAAATGTATATCTGAGCATTTTTAGTAGGTAATTATAATAATTACATTAGTATAAAATATTAATTTTAATTTTAAATTTAGAATTTAGAATATAGACTGATTCTGCTAACTGTATTATTCACTCAGTGGTGTACCTATGTACAAGGGATCTTAGGGGTCCGGGTCCCACCTCCCATTTGCCCACAATGATGTTAAATTTTTTACGGGATTATAAACGTAACCCAATGCTTTGAAAAGCGTTGGAAAAAGTATGTGGATCCTCCCCCCAAGGAAAATTCCTAAATTCGCAGCTGTATTCACCAGTATAACAATAGAATAATATTACTAGTTAAATATAATCGACTAGATACAACATCAAAGAGTCATTGGCTTTAATAACTATACATTTGATAAACGTACAAATGAGTAACTGTTTTTGGTAATTAATGTTATTTTATTAGTATCCAATGTGTTATAAAATGTCTAAAAATAAATTTAAAGCAAAATAAATAGATGAAAATCCTATTCCATTGACCTCAATGAAGTTTTAAGCTTATATTCAATAGATCGAAAAATTACAGTGAAAAAATTATGTTGATACACAAAATTATTACGAGTTCCTCCCGAGTGGATTTAACAGTCATATAATAACTAGTTTTATAAATTACTTACACACCGTAGTGTATAATATGCATTACTGATGATTCAACAGAAATGTCTATAGTATTATTACCCGTGTTTTTGTACATCAACAGGTTGATTGGGGTAATTTTATACTATAAAAGTAATGTTGTAAGACAGATGTGATTTTCATAATTTCACGTTAGCAGATGACGCAATCTAACCTAACAACGACGATCACACTGGCACACCACTAGTTTTTTTACTTATCTTCCTTTGAGGTTTAATATTTATAAGTATAGTCGGTATTAAATTTCAAATAAAACATGATATTTGATAGTATTTTTATTGAATAAGATCGAGAAAATTATTAGAATTGTCGTCCTTTTTCATATTTGACTAATTATTTTACGTATATGAATATTAAGACTTATTGACTCTTCTTTAAATTTAAACTCATACCTAGATATTATTTATATATAAATACAGTTTTAAATTTCTCTTTTATAAAAAAAAATATTTAATTTTTCTGAATAATAAGATAAAGGTTATTAATAAAAATTCCACCCACATACTGATACAGTGACACATACTACCCACACATATTATACAATAAAATATATTTATTGATTATTTACTTATTGAAAACTCACTAATAAAACTAATCAACAAAACGTCACAAATTGATATATTATCTCCACCTATGTGTAATACTGTAATATATCAAATTTACTTTTGGTATGACGAACCTTATTATAGCCAGACGAACTGTGCTATCGGTCAATATCAGAGTTTATTAAGCTCTCATCAAATTGTAAATGGGTTAATTGTCTAAGTGCTATAACGACATAATAAATTGCTAATCTATTCCCAATTTTTCAGTTTCAAAGATTTATGGACTTGAGTATAATAATATGATGATTACCTATACTAAATGTATATATTTAATCAATGTGTTTTTTAATACAATTCGACATATTTACGTCTACTTAATTAAATCTAATAATAATATAATAAAATATAATATTATCATATTAGTATGCACTACAAAATAATTAAATATTAATAATATATTCTATAATATTCACTTAAATTATGCCAATACTTGTAAAAGTGTGCACGTTTAACCAAGTATGAGACTTTCTTTAGAAATATATTTTATAATTTTATACGATCTATTCTAATCAATACATCGATTTAAACATCTATAGAAAATGTTGACTATTTTCAATATGTTGTGTTTACACAAGTCTAATAGTTTAAATATTCACTCATGTAAATATCATTCACTTACAAAATATGATAAATTATACTCATTTTATGGGTAAATTTTAACAAATTACATTAAAATATTACGAGTGTCCATTTCAACTAAATTTCGAATAAGCGAGCCTTAAAAATTTTCATTTTTTTCAAAGAAAATCATTGACATGTAGGTAATCACTATATTACTTTTAATTACTTATATTTTGAGGTTATATAAATTTAATTTAATTTATACAATTCCCTCCCACACAATTTTAAGCTTGTTTTATCTTCAGTAGGTAAGTATAAAATAATGGAGTAATAAGAGTATCCGAAACTCTGAGTGTATTAATAATATAGTCTTTTAAACAATTTTAATAATTAAAAAAATTGTATGTCCAAGTACGATAATAGTATAATACATAAATTAAATTATTACTTTGTAATTTTGAATTTCTGAATTTTTGTACAATGCAGTTTACTTTTACTTTGTAGTGTCGTATCGTGATTTTCTAGACGCATAAAACTAATTAGTAATAATTACAAAATAGGCAATTACTTATTAAATTATATATTAAAAACCAACCTATAGTGTCATTGACGGGTGCCTTCTCAAAGTTTGTCACCTTATTTACATAGGTATTAGGTATATACCTTATATTTGTATATTGTTTTCATTTTTTTAAATTTATAATGTATCTTATCCATATTTAAAATATTTATTGTGCCCTTATGAATAGAGTATATAATTATTATATTTCCTGTAAATAATAAAAAAAAAAATTACATTACTTTTAGTAAACCTCTATAGCGTTTACTTACTGACGACATAAATATTAAATTTGGTTTGTCGATTACTGCAATGTGTCCAGTCGTCCAGACTCCAGACGTCATTGTTCAAATAACTGTATTATTTTTATGCAATTTATTGTTTTTATCATAATATATTATTGTGATCTGTGGTTTTTAATTTACCAAAAACACTCAGAAATTCGATTAAAAAACGTCATGTCGAAAAACAATAAAGACGGCCGCGACGTCGCGACGACTGAATTATGTAAGAACGAGATTCGCGACGAACCGTTTTTACCCAGGTCCCAGAGAAATATTATTTCGCTCCAACCCGGCTCCTCGCGGTCGTGAGATCACCATAATATAATATTATTGTGATTTGTGATATTATATTATATAAATAGCGTTGAACGCGTGCGAACTTTTTGTTCGCGTGGAGTTTATGAAAATCTACGAACAAAAAAAAAAGTGAATACGATTTGTAAAAAATGAAACAGTACGGCACGCCAGATTACGACGATATAATATTAGTATATTATAATATAATGTATGCACCACACGCGGACCACGGTCTGTGCATTTGCGCGCCACTTGCGAGCATGAGGTATTGATTTTTTTCCGTCCACGCTCGCGGTAGTCGTTCTCCGGGCGTCTGGTCTGCACTACGGTCCCCACCGTCGTGCGTGACACACAATTGCACAACAGCTGCTTTTCGCCCGTCTATAACAACGATTTGTGCCATCCAGTGTACGGTCTAGTCATATATACTTACCGCGATTGTTGTTGTTGTTGTTTTCGTTGAAAATATTATATCGTTTTTAAATACAAATTAGTTTTAATATAATTTCGAGATCGATAAACCGAACCGTACGTGTGCCAACGGAATATTACTCGTCAATTCTGTTGTCGTGTGCTTTCGGCTGTTCGATTTGTGCTCTCTTCAAGACTGTTATTTTAAGTTTAATCGTACTAGCTCATAGAATAAAAATAAAAATGGAACACAACGACTACATAAACGACGGATATACGTGTTTCTACTGTCATACATCCTACGAAAAAGGTAATTACAGATAGTTTTTTAATTTTTTTTTTTTTAAGTCTAAATGTAATAATGGATAGTCTAAAAAATTTTGAGTTCAAGTGATAAGAATATACGTAAAGATAGCATGGCATGAACTGGAATAGGTGAAAGTATCACGCGTTAATAAATATTTTGGAGGGGAGTATGATTACACTTATACTGATAGTGTAGGTACTATATGAATTATGAATTATGAATTCAAATGGATAGGTACGTAAAATAACTAGCGTTACATGTTTCATACGTCATGTCGTCATACCGCATGCATACTAATTTAATTTTACTGCTATATTCAGTTGTACCTATAACGGCTATCACATAATCATGGATCAATTAAAATGGTTTTCTACAGTATATATTTGATGTAGCAGGTACTATTAACGCAGTTTGTTGTACTATATTAGTACCTACTTACTTAACATTATTAGACATAATACATTTTCAAAAACAAAATAACATTTTTTAAATAAGTTAAAAATATTTAACAAGTAGGAATTTTTTTTTTTCAAAAACAACTGTAAATGAAACAGTAATTATAGTTTGAAAATAAATGTCTCCATATTCAGTTTGTTAAAAATATTGAATTTTTTTTATCAATTATCTTAGTGAATATTCTTTGATGATTGATTTGAAATACAAAAATTGAAAACTTTTAGGAATATGGCTGGTGTGTTTAGTTTATAAAATGGCTGTTAGTGTGTCACATACGTGATGGAACTATTTTTCATGAGGGTTTAAGGAAATATGTGAAGCACCCCATCAAAGAATTTAGAGTAGGTACCGTATATATTAGTTGAAATTGTAATTTTACAAACTAATAATTTCAAACCTTCAGTTAAGTTTAATATATTTGGTACCTACTCTAAATTCTTTGATGGGGTGCGTCACATATTCATCACACAACAATAGTTATTTTCCAAAATTCACTGTTAAATAGTTTCACAACTCCACTACTAATTTATCAATTTGAACATTCAATGTGTTATACGTTTTCATTAAAGAACATTTTCTTAGTTCCATTATTATTTAATAGACGTTATACATATTATTTTTTAAAAAGCTTTATATTTTAGATTCTGAGCGGAGCAATGCTTATATTCGTTTTACAATGATGTGTGTAGTGTGTTTGAAAACAATTTTTCTAGTAGAAAAAATACTCTGTTCATCAACTTTGATGGAGATTTCTTATAGAATATTGAATCTAGTTGGTAATTTTAGGAGGTCAAAATTGAAAATGTTCAGTCCTTTTTAAAATAACCAGAGAAAAACTAAAAACAAAATACGAATATTTGTTGAAGTTTTAATATTTTTAATATTAAAATAATTGTTTGGTAACCTTGGTTACAACAATTTAGACAGAATTCACTTAGAATATTTCTTTCATAGTAAACAATGACTGTTAAAAATTTAACACATCCATTACAGTGCCTACTCAATGACTGACGAGGTACACACGACTCTTCCTGTACAGCAGAGCGATTACCTACTTTCCCTCTTTTTATAATTGTATATATTATATAAAAATGAATGTACGTTTGTATGAGGCTTCGGCTTCTACACTTAAAAACCATGGCACCAAATTTTATATTCCAAATTCCATATTCCTTGAGACTCAGGGAGTGTTATCATAGCTTCGTTTTTCCACCCCTATATGTTTCCATAGGGTGGCTCACACAGGGATTTAATTTTGGCTCACGAAAATTGAAAATGTTTTGTTTATATATGGGATTGTTATTGATTATAGAAATAAAAGATACTTTTATATAATCTAAATATTAAAATATTATACAAAAATGAATATATGTCTGTATATTATATACTTATATACTCCGATATAGAGCCATGTTTATATGTGTTCTTTTTTAATGGCGATGTCAGGTTATATAGCTATTAGTATAGAAGTTGTAAGAAAATAATATCAAACAAAATAAATAATTATAATAACAACATCAACCAAAAAAGAAAACTATCTAGCAATTGAGTGGGAGGGCCACCAAAATAAAATCAAACACAGTGACAATATATCAAAGTATTTTTTTTTAGTATCACAATATTGAGGTTGTTTGACTATACGTCTGTACCCTATATTTCTATCAAAGTTATTGGAGTTAATATACAAGATAGAAAACATTGCATGTAATAAATTCCCGTTGTTTTCCACATGACGTTGGCGGTTCTTTTCCCCAAGATTGCTGTTTGCCCAGAGAGAAACCTAGGTTTCCTAAAAGCATTTTATTATTTACTGAATACAATATGGGTTTTGTGGTTTGAAACACAACTTATAAATATATAGTATAGGGACACTTTTTAATCATAAGAAATAAAGATCAGCGAAATTGTTTTAAAAATTGCATTTTTACCTACCATCATATTATATCATGACTACTTTTTTGTAAATGAAAATAATTTCCTTCGTTATTAATCTTCTGTAGATCAAAAAATATAACTAAAAAATATTCACAAACAAAATATCTAAATTTGAAAATTTGGAAAAATCTTTTTATATTTTTAATTAAATTATATAGTACATAAATAAAAATAGTACAGATATAGAACAAACATTTTACAAATGTAGTTATAGATTACACTTTTCTTAAAAAGAATGGCAATGGCTTTAGAAAATGTTGAATATTTCTACTATCAGCATTGTATTCTTATTTCTTCCCAAAGGTTTTTAGTTTTTTTTTCGTCGTGTTACTAGCTTAACCGGCAGCACGTATATACGATAGGTGCTGCCGGTCGCACTACAACGTAAAATAATATGAAAAATTAAATTTTTCTATGTAATTTTAAAGATAAACATCAAATATGAAAAAAAATTAACAATTATTGGAACTTATACAATAAAAAATCTACCTAACACAAAACACATTTGTATCGAACTAGAATTTTTATGTACTCATTTTTTACAAAATATATAAGTTGCATAAGGTTCTTAATTTTTAATCTCTGGAGAGTTACTATGCACACCAGTTAGGTACTCTTAGCCTACTTTGCCCGAAAGGCAGTAAGTAACAATAATGTAATACTTTAAAGAAAAATGACTTTTTCTGAATCATCTTTTTATTTTTATCACATTACCAAAATTAAGTAATAAATTAATGTTTCTTAAATAACTTTTTCTGTGGAATCTAAAAAAACTGTATTGTACCTTTTACCTTTCAGCATAAGTATATTGGTACTTTTTGCAGAATAGAATACATATTTTATATATTATTTATTATGCTTGTATCATAATTACTAATTAGTATATCAAATCGTATTAAATATTTGTATCGGTTTAAATCAAAAATCGTAATAATAAAGAATAATAAATAATAATAATTTACAACGAACAATATATTTTATAAATAGCACAGACTTATCAAAAATGTTAACAGCATAGCAACAACCTGTTAAAATACGGGCATGCAACGCCGAAAGTGATAAGCAGGCTCACGCTCCTCAGTCTCGGGAAAATAATATAACATTCATGGATTATATTAGGTATTATAACCATGGTAAACCTTGAAATTATAAATTATTCTTCTGCGTTCTGCGACAGTAGATGTAAGTTGTTAGTTACGGCGTTTACTTTATTTATAAATACTTAGTGAAAATACTGTATGTAAGTCATACTAACCAAAATTACCGTATAGTGTGATCAGTTACTGTCTTTTTGCTTAGTTTATGTTTGACACTGATTTTTTGTTTAGTATCTTTCGTATATTTTAAAAATACGTACATGCTCAATCACGTTTATTATAAAATCTATTGCAGATACGGCATTTTTTGATAATAATAAAAAAATGCTCCTTAAAATAACGAATATTTTGATATAATAAACTCGCTTTTCACATTTCGTCACTTACTGTCTTTCGGCTAAAAGGAGGACAGAGTATACCATTGTATACACCGTGAAATTTTGGTAAGCTTTGATAATATTATTAATTTTAATACTTTATTATTATGTTTATTACATTATTGTTATTAACTTATAAGTTTAAAGTGGATAACGATTAAAAACCGTGAGAGAAAAAATATATTTTGGTTTGGATATTTTGACCAAATTCCATTATTACAACGGAGTACCTAGAGTTTTACTTCAAGGGGGGCTAATCAAATAAGGAATATAAATTATTAAATACCACGCTGAAGTAAGAAGTAAGCACAGAAAATTAGAACTTATATTATTATTATGCGCAGTTGGAAACATTTTGTATAAATTGGAAAAGCTAGTCGTTTGGTTGAAATTCAATATTAATTATACAGATAAAATGTTCGTATATCATATTATTTCGTGAAAAAATTTGATGTATTTAACTAACAAAAATATTTTTTAATTCAGTGTCGATTGGCAACATGCAAACACACGTTTATTACAGTTCAGACTCTCTTATCCATATTTAGATACTTAATAATGTTACCTAATTATAAATACTCGTGATAACTATAACACTGTTATCTGGAGATATTAAATAGTCAAAAATACATATAAATCTGCACGTTTTTCATAGATTATTATTTAACCAGTTGATAAGCCTCGCGATTAATTAAATAACGAGAGACATTAATCGCCTAAGCTTGATGAAAAAAGGCCAAGAATTTCTGTTCGTAAAAGCATTGTGTATTTGACACACCTATTTTCACTCCAAATGACCACCAGCATTATACTCCATGTGAATTCCACTAACATAATATATTACAAATATTTCTAACTACTGGATGTTAAATGTAACCTTAATGCAACACATAACGGTTATAAATAGTTTTTCATACATACCTATCTACCACTTCTGTTTTTATTGTTCGGGTGTTTGAACGTATTAACTATGTATATAATATCATTTTAGAACTCTTAAATAGCTTAAATGGCTAAACGACACAAACACTGAGAGCAATACCACCTTCTTTACCGCTCATTTAGGTACGTATTTTTATGAGAGTGTTAAGGAATCTCCCATCACCTTCCTTAAGATATATCACCAATACTTTGACTGGGTTATGACTTGCAGTCAATCATGTCAAAAATATTGAAATAAATCTCATTTTTACTTTTTTATGTGAGCTACAGGCTACAAGCTTTTCAGCAATAAGCTCGAAACTTTCAAAATCACCATATTTTAACTAAAGATCAGTCTCTGAGTAGAAAAGGCGTTTAAAACCACCCACTATCTGCCACTGTATCACAATCGTCAAGCTTACCCTTAATTTTCTGTTGCTTCGTTGATCGCAGCATTAAATGCGGTGAAAGTTATAAATTGAATTACAAAATACAGAAGTCTCACTAAATGTGCACACTGTCACACGGCCAACTTGGAGTCTACTAAAGGGTACACAGTTTATAAGTACATTCTAAAAAAAAAAACATTACAAATCTTATCAAAGTTTAATAAACGAGGCTCGCACTCGATCAAGTGCCTTCACTTTCTACCATTTCATTTTTCAGCTGAAGTAACTAAATCATAGTTAAGTGCTACAAAATACAAATCCCCCACACCCAAAACATACATGCAAACGCCTCAGCAGGTCACCTCCCGTCGGAGTATCGGATCCAGTCCAACCATGATCATTGATCAACATTCTTGGAGTATTTTAAAAACATCGCCAATGCCATCAATATTCTAATTTCTCACTTATATTAATTTAAATAAACTAGTTTTAAAATTATCATTAGAAGTTAGAATCGTCAAGTAATTTCATATACATAAAACATAAAATGTATTTATAATTTATAATTAAAATGTATATTATTACTTATTATTATTATTATTTTCATTTTCATCATTATTATTAGTAATAGTACCTAATAATTCAATTAAATTGTTCTGCAATATATTTTTTTAATATATAAAAAAACAAAAGATTTATCATTCAGTTGGTAGTTTGGTACATAATTTAGAGTCAAATATATTTAAAGGTTGACTTCATAAATTCACTACATACCTCGATCGGTAATTTATTTAGTACTTACTTTTATTTTATATTACACATTTATTTCTAATTTATATTTACTTAATTAATTCTATCTCTAATAAATATTTATTCTATAACTCACAGGTATTGCTTGATAAGCATTAAAGTAATCCACTGTCGTGTGTTTTTAAATAATTTAATTTTTCAATCTAACTCAACTATACAATCAACTTCGTCAAATCTAAAGAAAAAAAAGTAGTAGGTACCTAATAAAAACATAATATTATATACTATTTACGAATCTCCTATGTTGTTATTCTTATGTATATAAGTTAAGGCCGGATTTTTATGCAAAAAATAAGCTAAAAAATGTATTATTGTGTGCTAAAAAAAACTAAACATCAAAAATTGCAAAATATTATATTATGTTTAACCAAAAATACAATTTAAATATCAGTTTACTTTTGCTTATAAATGTGTACAAGCTATAATACCTACAGTCTAATTGATGAATGCAAAACGTATATGCAATCATATAAAAATATGCAATTTATAATCAATTATGCGAAAATATAAAAAAAAAAAAAAATTAACCATAGAATCCACACATTACAAAATTTCAAAATTTCAAATCAAAATAATTCTATGTGAATTGTAAAAGAATATGCATTTGCATAAAAATCCGGTCCTTATATATAACATAATACATAAAGGCTTATACGAGAAGTAAAAATCCTAAATAGTAACTATAGTATTATTTTTAAAATAGTATTTTGTTAAGGCAAAATTACGTCATTATTAGATACACTATTATTATATTGATATATAAAATTCACATATTATACAAAAAAGTGCCGATTTCATTAATATTGGTCACCGATAAAATATGCTGCTCAATTATATTTTATATTTATGAACTTAGCATAACACTGCAGCTTTTTTTAAACAATATCACGTATACCTAATAAACGATAGGTACCTATTATTATTTAATTTGTATGTAACACTATATCATAAATATGATGGTGTAATATAGAAAGAAAAAAAAATAGTGAGTACAATATATTTTATAATAATTTCTGTATACAGAATACCTATTTGAAATTATATATAATACTGCAGAATCAGCGTCACCAAAACATATCTTAGTTTTTTAATGACAAAAAAAGATGTCTCAATCTATATTACTTGCGAGGTTCCATAATATTATAATACATTGTTATCTAAATTAATATTAAGTCGTGTAGGTACACGTTGTGTATACTCAGTAAAAATCTACACCGAATGTCGCTGATTTATTCGTTGACTGTTTCGTTATACAATAACAACAAATAATAATAATAATACTGTAAAATATATAATATAGTATAGGTATATAGTCCTATATTATTGGCGAAGTTTATAACTTATAAATACATGTATTTATAATCAACGATTGTACTTGGACTATCGCTGTATCATGTACATCGTATATTCGTATATGTAAGTATGTTATTCAAACAGCCGGTTTTATCAGTGGTCACCGTACGATTATCGATTACAAATATTGTGGTTAATCCCACTGTCCGCAATGATTGGAATACCAAGAAATTATGAATTTTAATACGATATACTATGATAAGATAAATAACGAAACACGCAACAAAAAAAAAAACCAACGATATAATATTTTGTCGGTTATTGAAAATAACCAACACTTTATAAAGTGCGTATAACCACGACTAAGGTATATAGGTACTATAACCACTAAATATACTGTAAAATAACACAACTACCGAGCACAGAACACGTAAATGGTTTTCATGTAACATCGTATGCCTATATGTCATGTTATCCGGACATTTTGGCTAAGCAAATTCCCCATAACTATATTTAAACAGCATAACGGGTGACAGATTTGAGGAAAATTTTTTTGTTTTAAAGGGGGATGTGCGTTTGTGGTGGATTTTCTCGGGTAAAAAAAGTATATAGCCGCGCGACCACACGAGTGCGTGATGCTAACCCATTGAAAATGGTTAACGATGATGCACCGTCCTTGAACTGGAGTGGAAAACACTTTCATAAGACTTGCGCAAAAAAAAGGGCTCTACTCTAAAACTTTCCTCGCCGTGAATAGCGCAAGTTGTTGGGAAATTTAACCCGCCAGGAGGGCAATATAATATAAATATTTATACATGATAGATGTGCTTGAGAATAATGATTATTAGGTCACAAAATACATGTATTAATGACAATGAACTTACGCGTATTTCGTAAACTTTTCCCAATATATATATCATATACTTGTTGCTGACTTATTTTTACTGTTTTAATGAACAAATTACAACGTGTTTAATACATTTATCAGTACAATTTTTATTAGACCTACTCGATGAATTTTACGGGTTTTTGTAAACATATTATTTATTTTGAAATGTGCACATTTTTACTGACCATCCCCAATTATCTCTTTTATTTAAAACATCATTAAATAAAATTGGACAATCGTCATTATCAGTTCTACTATAATAACGCTGCCAGACGTCCCGTATAATACGGGAATGTCCCTTTTTTTAACTAAGTGTCCCGTTGTCCCAACAACTCTTGTCGGGACACTGAAATGTCCCGTTTTGTAAACATTTACTTTTTCCGTATTAGGATAATAAAATAAACATACTTTATCATTTGTTTTAATTTTTTAATTTTTATTTTCATGCTTAATAATTTCAGTTGATTGTTTTACAATTACTTGTTATTCGTAATCACCACTGGTCGGCTGTCCTACCGATGCCGGTTTAGTTTTTAGTTTCTAGAAGGTTATAATTTTACATGTTTACCAGCTTATACATATAGATTAGTCGATAAAGAAAAGTTATTATTGTTATCTGGTCTATCATAATTTTTAGTCTATACACCACGTGATATTTATTTAAGATTTTGTTCCTATTGGTTAGGTATTGCCAAAAAAAAAAAAAAACTAAAACAGGGTTGTTATTTTTTTTATTTTTTATTTTACTAAGTAGGTACTTATGTCTCTACTGTTCAAATATTGTTCAAATAAAATATGTCAAAATGTTTAATAATTTTTTTTTTATTTTTTTATATACCTATTATTATAGAAATATACGGAAAACTGATATCATTTTTAAAAACGATTAATTCGTTGAAAGTGGTAAAAAATATTAAGTAAAGATTGTCCCATAGTTTATTAATTAGTAACTCATGATACTTTCATAAAAAAAATTAAAAAGTCCAGCGTCATCATTGTGATACAATGAAACCTCTAAATATTGGACACTAAGTCGCCAAAATTTCGTCTGCTATTAAGAGGGGAAAGAAAATGAGTACATGTGTGTCACCGTTCAAAAAATTTCAACCGTTATTTGGAGAGTGTCCGTTAAGGGAGGTTTCATTGTATTAGGAATAAACATTTTTTTAGTCCCGTATTTTGAATTTTGAAATCTGGCAACCCTAATAACGCACAGTTAATTAAACTACCTATTTTAACAATACTGATATTACAGTCAACTGAGCTCAACCTGAGAACAGTTTTTTTCGAATTCGACGATTGCTTTTACATTTTTATAATAGTAATGTAGCCATGTAGGTAACATTTGTATGCATTAAGTCTCCATAATCCGTGTTATGTGTTATACTCAGGTCCACCCAAAGTAAATAGAAACCTACTAGATAACACATTTTTCAAATGTTTTGTAATCGATATAATTTATATTGGCTATATCATATTTTTTTGTGAATTTCACAGTTGCTTTTACATTATTAGTTTTCAAAAACTAGACTTAAAGCCAAAATGCTGACATCGTTTATTCGATACACCGTCCGTTTAAATCATATTTTTAAATTGTTTTGTTGTTTTGAAAATAAAAATTGTAATCACCCTTAAAAAAAATGCACAGATGGTTAAGAAATGCTGTTAGAAAATGACTGCACGTCTTAAGGTTTTTCCGGTATACAATATTTTGATCGTTGTTACGCTGCCACGGTCGTTCCCCTTAACAGAAAATATCGATATTATTGTATGGCCTTGTGTACGATAAATTGCATATACTGATATAATAAGGGGTTTATTACATTTCATTATTAAATATAATTTTAATGACTTTGTTTTATCAATAAATTGTTATAGTTAAACCTATCATTATTATAATAACCAGTAAATTTTGATTGGGCCTATTTGATAGCAATTAAACGATGTATTTTAACATAAATATTGTTGCGTGGTATATTATAATAATTTAATATTACGGATAGTCGTATTATTATATTTTAGAAACGATTTTTCGTCGACTCGACGTATAGTGTTGTTCAAGTAAAATTAAAATTGTATATATATTATGTTATATTGTTATTATAATTTAATCATACACGAAAAATAAATTGCCATATTAATGAGTAAAAGATATTCATGAAAATTATCGACGTTCAATATCTCGTATAACTTTTAATCTTGCATGCTACATTAGTTGTTGGAATAAACCTACATTATTAAAATATAGTCGTGTATTTATAAGAAACATTAAACTTTATACTCAGACGCGGGTTGCTTATCTGTTATCTTCTGTACAGGTTTTTGTTGATTTAACTGTTTTATTTTTACCATTATAATAACTTTTATCATATCGGCAACAAATTTTAGAAAATCCAACAGCTTTCGGTTATTTGATTCTAAATTAGTTTTCTTTTGGCAGCAGTCACCGCCGTTAGTCCGGAGACCGGACTTGTTTTTGTAAAATGCGCCTAGAAATGATTGTTTTTGATTAATTAACTATACATTTTTTTGTTACTTTTAGTAGTGTACAGTAATCAATTTAAATTGTTTTAAATTATCAATGGCAACGTTTAAAGAATTAACAGCCGAGTGGGCTTGCATTACTAATAATGGAAACTCACATTGTAGCTTTGCAGGTCAGAATATAATTAATATTTTATTGCATCAATAGACAATTATTTTGGTTTATTCTTATTAGAACTGTTATTATAGTATGTTGTATGTATGAATTATTACAAATCCATATAATTTACTACAGTTTGATATTTCAATATGATGGTCTTATGAATTACCTATGTATTATTATTAAAGAAGTAAATGTACAACATTTTTCCGGTACGTTTTTTACAGTTTAAACTGAGCTGTTGTTGAATTTAACGTTTTTTATGATTCTTATCTTTTTATTTATACAACACTAAACCTCCACACTATTTTTTTATGCACGTACCTATTACTAATAATTAAATATATTATTTACTTGGATAATCCTGTATATAAGTAAACATGGTGTGTTAACCTTATGTTAAAACATACACCTACTGCACTAGGTAAATTAATAAGATGGGTTTTTAAAGGTGTTGTCGTAGTGTTAAGTGAAAATAATCATTTTTCTCCAAAATCGTTTTTTAAAACTAAATTTTACTTTTATTATTGTTTACTTTTAAAATTATTTTCCACAGCAACAAAATAAATCACATAGGTACATAATCAAAAGAGCGTTTTAATGCATACAAACGTTTCTGAATGTCGCAATGATTAAATTAGTTCCAAATAAAATTAATTTTAGAATCAAATCAAAGTTTCTAATTTGACAAAATTACATTTTTTTTATTGTTAAATACTGAAATGTGTATAACTATTAATTTATACCTATCATAATTCATAATTAAATGTATAACATTTTTTTTTTTAGAAAGTCAAATTAATACGTAATTTTAATTACAACTATTAAACTAGTAACTAGTATTATGGCATAACACTTTAGCTGTCCGATAAATTAAGTAAACACCTAGGTATATTTATTGTCTCAGTTTAATATAAATTTTTAGTTTTTTATAAATATATCGCAAGTTAAATTGTAACTAAAATATTATCAGGCTTAATATTTATTACAGACATGATATATTATTATATTCACCACAATATCCTTAATTTTCTTAGCTGCCTTTCTTATTTTAAAATCAACTTGTCTCCCTAATATATATACAATTATGCTATTATTTTAATTCTATGATACTATTCACACATTTTTTTTTTTCATTTAATAAAAATAAATTATGTAGATACATTAGGTAGGTAGGTACATCATAATATTATTAATCATAACTAGAGTTATTCTTATGGTTTGATTTAGTCCGTTTTAAAAATTCAAAAACAATCTGTTAATATAAATTAAATTACAATGACAACTATTATGTATTTTACTCGTACAAAATAATAAAATAATATATGATATTAATATAAAAAAAATATATTTTAATACTGATTTGTTAAAGAAAAACATAATATAAATTGATCATTTATGTAAACAATATTTGTTAAATAGGTATATATTTCAAATATTTGGTGTTTACGCATAATAAATAGTCGTTTAAAATTTGATGTATTAGTAACTTATAAAAGTATTAATATCCATTATAATTCATAATTTTATACTTGCGGTCGTAAGAAATATCTATTTAAGTTTTAATAACATTAATTTACTACATATTCAATTAAAGAGTTCAATGCCTACATAATAATTTATGCTAGGTAAGAAAATCATTTTTTTGTTTACTTATTTATTTTAAAATAATATGAGATATATAAAAATACTTTTTTCTCAAATTCATAAAAAAAAAATATTTACCTACTCAAGAAAAGCGAAAAGTTACCTAAATAATTTCAATACATATGTTATTTTAAAAGTGTGGTTTTAAACTGCATTCAGTTTCTACTTACATTTTGGCGTTTAAAAAGTTTATTTATACATAGTAATATACATTTTATTATTAGACTATAGTATATTTTATTATAGTCTGACATCCTTACCTTCATTTCAAGTTATTAAAAATTAACCCAAGAATTTCGCACACCTATTAATTACAAAAAAATATAATCAATTTAGAACTTAAAAAATAATGGGAATTTCATAATTCTTAACATAGTTAAATATAATGATTTACAATAGACTATTTAATGTTTACGGACCTTTAAATTCAAAACTAGTATTAGGTTCGGAACTCTATTAAAAACAAAGATTTTAAGTAAGATTTATAAATATTTAATATAACTAACATTTAACTTCACTATAGCAAATATCTACTATGTTGATATATTTTACATTCACGTATAATTTTATAATACTCTTAATATTATAGAAGTCATACTCCAATAATCAGTGCCACAATCCATCTTATATATATGAGATTAAAATCTAGTCATTATTTTTAATTGTGATACATATTACACTATTATTTATTACATATTATGCTAGTTGCTAGAGTATGCTAAATACTTTGAAGAGTTATGTTAAAAAATAAAAAGACAATAGGCCTGATTATACTGCACCAAGTTCGTAGAAAGTATGACCCTATGTCGGAGAAAGGCATAAGTTACCGGCCATTTTAAACTGCCGTCTGATCTATATCAAATTGCTAGGTTTTTTCATTCAAATCGCCGTGAAAGCAAAATCAAACGGAACTGAACGAAATTTACTTTTGCGTTAGGTAATCGTTGTGAATTAAAAGCAACGACGTTTCCTATATTTCTATTTCTTCGAGATTGATAAAAATCAAGTCGAGCTGCTGGTTGTTTTTCTACAAATTATACGTTTCTTCTATCCTTGGTAGACATTTTCAATTGTAGCCACATTGGTAAGTCTTGACACATTGTGTTCACTTTGTTGACGAATGATAATTTATATTTTTCGAATGTTGTATACATTCGTAGAATATATACTGCAAGGCACACATAACGGTCTGCAGATAATACAATTAATTAAAATTATAAATCATTATATGTGTATTAATGGGAGCAAATACCACCTCGGGTGAAATGTGTGAAAAATAATAAAAGTCAAAATCGCCGAACGATCCATTGTTGTTATCATCTTTGGCAAAACCTATCATATTTTGAGGTCGTCTTTCGAGACTCGATTTGCATTTTCGCCTCGGAGTACAAAATGTGTGGTACACGGACGTTAAAAAGTATTTATTAATTACATATATAACTATCTATATTAAGCGATGAGAAACTTATTTACTTCTATCATCACACCACTTGAACGATAAGTGTTTTATAAGGTAGCGTGGGATACACATTTCTTAAATTTCTCCTCGAGTAAACAAAGAAATATTAATACACATTTGATCCCTTAAGTATTTATGTGGGCGTCCATAAATCATTAATTACATGGAATAATTAAAAATATTAAGTCTGTATTAAAAAGTAAAATTATATTTTTCGTGGTTATGCAACAAAATACTATCATAATAATAATAATACGCATGCTTCAAAATATCCCCGTATAAAACTTCACTATTTAAATTTTATTTAAAATAGCATGAATAGTATTTAAGTAATATTTTTTTCCCAGAAATAATACATTTTATGAAACACTTAACATATCATTATTATTTATTATCATACCTTATACGTATTTCATTACATATTATTACTTATGTTTTTCTTAAAATGTTACCTATTCAAAATTGAGTTTTAAAAATAATGCTATAATTAGTTAGTTACAAAATATTTTTAATGTATACTATAATTTATTGTTAGTGACAATATACATACCTACGCGATAGAAAAACTTTGATATTCGTATTGTATAATAGAAAAAATGTTTATTGCTTTTTATTTTTAACTTACATTCTTAAAAGGTTTTAATATTGTTCCGCATACGAAATAAACTCTTAAAGGTTCTTATAACATACGTTTTGACAAACTAAGTACTATAATTATATGTATAGTACACACTCATAACACATTTTACACTGTGATGGTATTAAGAATCAATTAATCTTATTTACTATAGTATAGTTTTTTTTTCCGAAAATATTTAACGATGTTATACTATCGTACATACGAAATCGTTGGTGTACCTATTGAATTTCGAAAATGATTTATTTTTCTTTTATACGCATTTTCCGCGTTTTCGTTTTCAATGTCAAAATATAATAAAAAAATACAAACGAAATTGTCCGCACTTAAGTAATATTTAACGAGGCAATTTATGACGATCGGCTTCTGCTTATAATATACAGTATTATTGCTTGGTCAGGTCTGAAAACGAGTTGTATATACGAAATATTATACGTTTGCCTTGAACATAATCGCGTGCGTATGGGCTCGCATGTGGCCAGGTTATCAATACTTATTGTAGTTGAAATTCAGTCTTGATCGCGATGCAGCGTGGCAAGGGTCGGCACAAAGCGGTAGACGTTTAATATAATATTTATTTAATGTAATAACAATAACGACGTTGATTGTTATAAGTTTTCTCGTTGAATTCTATTCGTTGTACGACCGAATTTCGTCCATGTTTGAGTTACTAGTATTTAGCATATTATAATAGTTCGTATTATATTATATATTATTGTTCGACAAGTAATAATAATATCATGCAACGAGTTCGGCACCGGTGTCTCAGTATGGAATTTGAAGATTCGTTTTGTGTTCTAAACGGTAAGCCGAATCAATGAAAAGTTTACTATAAAATAAATATGTATATTGTATATATATATATTATACGTGTGTATGAAAACGGTCGTGACTACTTTTACTTTCGGTCCAACTAATGCACCTATAGGTTAATAAAAATATAATAATGCATAAATATTGTTTGAGGCTATACACGATTTGGAAGTTTCTAACTGGTTCGTTTTGTCTTATGTCAAAGTTTTTTTGCGTGGTTTCCTTTACCGTTATTTTGGAATATGTTATATATATATAATATTTCCCTTCCGTTAAAACTCGATCAATATTAAATATTAATAAAATATTTAACCGTTTATTTATTATCGGCCCGGAGAAATGGAAAGCATAATTCCATCGTTTATAATGTCGGTAGGTACAACAGACTATTATGTCATAAACGGAAGACAATAATTAGTTCGAAAAAGTATGATTATTGCTCACGATCAATATACGTCATAATATTATTATCATTTAATATAATATGTCTAATCGTTTTTTTTTTTAAGTATTGATATAATTATTTTAATTTCCTCTTTTCTGTGGAATATCGAGATTAGCGAGCAAATGCAGTCATGCAGAGGCAGACAGTATTTTTTGTTCTACTTGGAAAAAGCATTAATTAATAATTATATCGAAACAACTAAATAAGTATTGATAAAATCTACAACATGATATGTATGTGATATATTATTACCTATTGAGTACTAACGGCGATTTGAATAATAAATGCGTATTGTGTACAAATTAGTTAAACAATTTTTATTTAATTGGAACATTGAGATAAAATAAAACGTTACGCACGAAAAGATGAACGTTTTAAACTCTAAAGTTTAGATAATTTTATTTTGAATACCATACAAAATACTAAACGATAATAATAATTTGTATTTGATAAAATATTTTAACATACTATTTTATAGGTTAAAAATAATAGGTACTGTTAGATTTCTGATTTAATATAGTTATACTCGCCCAAGCCTACTCAAAATAATCATAACGTTCAACATATACTCTGTAATCAAACAATATTAGATATAGGTATAATAGGTATAGGTAAAAGACGACGTATATAAATTAATTATACTGCAATATAATTGTTTGTGTTGAGTATTTTTTATTTTCATTGATAATTTTTTCCACACGGTATTAAACTTGAATGAGGCTAATTTAAAAGTGCCGTAAGAATTAATTTTGTACAGTTACTTACAATGTGAATTTGTGCCAACTTAATGTTTTGCCCCATTCAAAGGTGAAATATGTCGAGTTTAATAATCAGTTATTGTCCCATTATTAATGTTATTATTGAAAGGTGAAGATCCTGCGTAACCCATTGTGCATCAATGCATCATTAATTCTTTAATAATGTGAATGTTAAAAATATGAATTCTCAATTATTCCATAAGTAAGCTAAAATGTTATTCACTCGGGTTAACTAGCATGCATGTTCGTGTGCTATTTCACATCATCTTTAATGTAATAGTTACCTACCTTCAGTAATTCTGCCCAAGTGTTAGAAGGTAAACAAAAAACCGATGTACACTACCTACGCAGGTAAAATTCTTATAGATTTTAATATTTTTTATAATAAATCTGATTTTCTGATAAAAGTTTTTAAAGTACAGCCTGTAGATTACAGTGGTCTTAATATTTTAAATACTTTTAACGATAATAATTATTTTGTAATATTTTGGATTCTGAAGTACGGAATTGAAAATAAGTAGGTACCTATTTGTATTTGATTTCCCAATGGTGTTTTATTTTATTTTATTATATTATTATTCTGTGAAAACTTGTTTGGTTAGAGTACAATACTGCAGTTTAATACAGTGCCTTGAACTGGATGGTACTTGGACGATCTTTTGATTTTCTCTGTACAGTTAAAAACAGTCAACAAGTGAGGTTGAACTATCTCATTAATTACCTTTGCTTTAAAAAAAACATATATAATCTTATCGGAATATTATGTTCTTAAATTTTAGAATGGCAAGTCAGGTATATTAAAAAAACGACGTATTTAAATTTAACAACTATAGGTTTGATGGTTTTGAGTACACTAGATTGGTATTTAATAAGTTAAGGCTTAAGATTCATAACTGTATAAGCTGAAAACTAATGTTTATAATAATATGATACTTTCTTTAACTTGTATTGTAATAATGCATGACAATAGTGTGATCGTCTTCCCATCTTATTTCAAGGTTTCGTCTCCCGTGTACAGGCTCTGTAGAGTAGTATTTCAAACTGTGTCATGGATATTGAATTCTAGTTGGTTTTATTCTTTTGAATTGTATATTACACACACGCGTTAATGTGCACAACATTTGTTTTACGTCAATTGTTTTTTTTTGTTGATAATTGGGATTCGATCAATTGCATCATGATAATATGAACCTACAGCGTGTAAGCACTGTAAGCCTATATGGTACTTTAAGTGATTCACATCGGTTTCGAGTTCGTTGATCAAAACCAGTTGTTTTATTTTTTACTTTCAAACGTACGTACGTATATACCTTAGCTTCCTTGACAAGTGAACCGGTTCCTAGTTATTAACATTGCAAATGCAATATTGTTAGTTTTATATTACAACAAAGGGGATAGCATATAGTTTATGGGTATATAATGTATAAAGAAAAAATAAATAAGCCGAGTAATAAATCTATGACATAACTTGATCAAAACTAACAACGATAAAATCAGTAACCACCATACAGATTTTTTTTTTAAAACGTACTTATATGCACTATCTATGTACAAGTACTTGAAGTATACCTATCTTAATATTAAATATAATTGGTATACTTCTTGAATACGTTTAAAATATTGTACGTTTTTGAGCTTATTTATAATTCAACATCTACATTATTTTTGTTATTTTGATATTTATATTAATTTCCTACATAATATAATGTATAAAATATTCACGCCCTTGGAATCCTACATAGTAAATACATTAGACGGGTTAACAACTATAGATACCGATATCTCATGTTTAGTTAATTAAAAGAAAATTAAACATAATATAATGTACTAATTAGCCATAAAGGTACCTTTAATTTAAAAACACATTTGAATATAGGTACCTATAATTTGTTTATAAGGTTTATTATGTTTCTTTGTTAATAAACGTAGGTAATCAAAAAAAATATTTGTTTATGAACCCTTTTATTATTTTAGTGCGGCATACTGGAACTATTGGTTTTAAAAAGTGTCTATTTAGGACATATCAATATTTAAGTAACTATAGGTATTAATTATAAAACATTTTTGTCACACCGCTCTATGTATATTAGACATTTAAAGATGCAGTGCTATGGGTAAAATAATAATTTATTATGAAATATGCGTATTATATATTATTTATATCATCTATATAATGTACATAATAATTTATGTTTGTCTATCTGTTTGTTAGCTAGATAATTAAAAACTACTGGACGGTTTACAATAAAAGTTATATTAATAGATTCCTAGAGACTTGGAGTGTGTTTATATAGTATTTTTTTTAACCCCTATAAGGTAAATCACACTTAAATTTTTTTCAGCTCACGATTTTTTTTTTCAAATGGTTAACATTGGTATATACATTATATTATATTGCTATTACAATATGTAGAAATATATATTTTCTTACAAATAAATGTATTAAAAAAACAACTCTTTAGCACGGACAGCTAGTAAAATAAAATATTAAAATACACAATAATTCCCTAAAAAAAAAAAATGTGTAAAGTTAAGTGTGATTTATAGATTGTGTAATTGACTAAGCATAAAAAGACGAGTAAGATGGTAAAATACCGATATAAAATGTTAGCGGAGGATTTTTTCCAATAAAATAGACTGGTTTAAGTATTTAACAATTAAGTTAAAAACAAGGTGCATCGATCAGAAAATAATAAATTGTTATTTTAATAAGCTATAACTAAATTTATTGGTGCCTACCTTTGTATGATGTTTTAAATATATCTTGATTTAAAATACTTATGAGAGAAAATTATGAAATACCTACCATTGCTTTGTATTTTAGGTATATTTCTATATAATATTCAATCATCAATGTGTCTCCAGATTCTTTAAATTGATCCGTTAGTCTATGTCATATCCTGTGTGGTAAAAGTGAACAAAAAAAGTCAATCTATAACCTTGAACGAAGGTTAAGCATGCTTCCTACTTCCATCGTGTATACTTACACTTTCTATGCCTCGTGAAGAATTCTAACAGTCTATGCAACCAAGCATTACTATACCTACTATACCTCACTATACAAAATAATAGTTTATAGTATAATATACAATATGCCTACATTTAATAAAACCATATTATGGATAAAAACCATACTATTTAGTGTTTAAAATACATATACCAGTAGCACCTATACCATAATCACAGTAAAAATTGTAATATTTAAAAAAAAAATGTCGATATTGTTTATTCAATATCATATTATGTCTATATAATCATTTATAGTTTTAAAATAATTATTATCAACTGTTAAATAATATTTACTTTAAGGAAAAAAATCATTCTCAATATTTTCAAGAACACAGACATATATGCATCAAAATGTTAATCATTATGAATGAAACACATCTGCAGTAACATACTAACACCACACAAATAAACTACCGGAATTTAACCAAAACAATATTCTGATTACAAAATATAGTAATACAATTTTTTTAAATAAAAATTTTAAATTATATTTTATTAGTATAAACTAATAACACACATTTTGATTTTTGAATATAAAAGTATATATTTTGTATCACTGTACCTAAACTATTAAAAATGAGTATCTACAGCTATATATTTACTACCAAACTACAGTTATTACAATCAATTATAATTCTATGTTTCTATAGTTTACTTTTTATTTATTATTATTTCTCTATTGATTATAGTACTTGATTTTGATATAGTCCAATATGCATGTATAAATTAAGTAAGATGTTCATCAAGCATGTTTTGAAAACCATCATGTTATTATTAATCATCAAATGACCCACGACCCATGACCAATATATCTTTTATTTGTTATGCAATAAGTAACAATTATTGACTCGTGTAAAACTAACTGAAGCCATCAGTCGGTTATGCGTGTTAAGAAAAAAAATTGTGATGGATTTAATACACTAGGTATTATTTCAAAATTAACAATAAGCGTACAACCTAATTCAATACAAAATATAGGCATTTGAATAACAGCATTGAATAATTGTATATAATAAAGCATAATAATATTTGTTAATGATTTAATAAAACCTTCGATATCCACTTAATTTTTCCTATTTCAATTTTACAATCACATTTTTTCACTCTAAAAAGTACAAGTAATTTTTATAAAAAATAAAATAGTCTTAGTATTCATGACTAAAACCGGCCTACAAGAGTATTAATACTTAATTGATCTCAAAACAATGACATACTTTTAAGAAAAATGTATGTCTATTGGCCAGATATATTGTTATACTAACAAGACCTGATAAGACTTGATAAACTTGGATGCTGAACACAAGCTAAAAAATAATAATTTAACCGACAACTAACTTTTTGCCGTAAAAAGCTGTTAAAAAATCAGGTGTTTGAATTTACAATCTTTTTTCGAATTGTATTCAGGTCTAAAGTCCATAAAATGTGGCATTCTCTAAATGGTTATATACTTATATATGAATATACCTACGACCTACCTCCAGTGGCGCCGAGTACGCACTTAAGGTGGTGCATTTGAACCACCTAAAATTGTGGGTGGGTGGGTCTTGGGTGGGTAAGTAAACATATTTACCTAAGACAGTTCATACTATTACTTACAATAGTAAGTATAAAGTAAGTACTAGGAGTTAGGACACTAGGTAGTGACCGGTTTTGTGTCGTTCAGTGTTGTGGGTGGGTGGGTGGGTGGGTAGGCTTTGATGAGAATTGAACCACCTATTTTTAGTGAACTCGGCGCCACTGCCTACCTCTATATGTTTACATTTTCTAATAGATCACTTAAATAGTCTAAATGATCAATATTACTAATTTAAATTTTTAAATACCTACTAAATAATACTTTAAAAATACAAGTAAAATGTGTGTTCACAATGTATACATACCTCAATTTTTATTTAAATTTACATTATTTATAAAAATCCACTATCAGACAAATAAAGAAAAGCCTTTGAATATGTTTAATTTCCTGGTTCCTACTTTCTTTATGCGATATTATCAATAGAAAATCGTAGTACCTAAATCGTTACGAAAATGAATTCTGTTAAATTTCTTTACCGTATTTTTAACTAATTTAATTTTAAAAATCTTAATCCATATGTGTGTTCAGAACCACATTTTATAAATGATATAATATAACATCAAACATTGTTCGTCATATTTGTCTGTTAAAACGATTTCCATTTCCGATTTGAAATTTGAAGACAACTATTGTTTCTATATAATATGTTTGGAAATAAAAATTTAAATCACAAAGTCCTTTAATACTTATAACTCTAATTAACACGTGGATACGACTGAGCATATTCAAATGATGGTTCCAGTTTAAATCCATAAACCTTCCCATAATTGTATATTCTGTTCTATACTTTGTGTTTGTTATATGTATAATATATATGATATGTGCCTAGTTATTGGTATCTAAAAAATTGCGTATGCATAGTTTATCAACCTTAATTAATTTGTGTTGTATACTTGTACTATGCACATCAACGATCAACAATCAGTGATTGAAATAATCGAGTAAAAATAATCACTGCATGATTGCCCAACCGTCAAATCATAATTAAGTATTGTCGATTCAATCGTGGTACCTACTTCCTTGGACGGTATTCAAGATAACAACACAAGTTGTAAGACAATAATAAATATTGGATGTTAAACTGTTAGGTAAATTTAAATTATATACAATACAAAGTTCTTATGTTTATACTACATACCTACATTAAAATATTCCACTATACCTATATATTATAAATTTACTTTACGAATAAAATGTTATGCTATTTATAAAATACACCATATATGTCTTATGTAACTAAAATAGTTATCTCCAAATTCGGATTTCCTGTTTCGTTAGGGTTAGACTGTATCTTAATAATTATTTTCTTGTTACATTTTACACGTATATATAATATATATTTTGCACGAATACCTTCACTTTTCAAATATATCACTTTTTGATTTTGAAACAATAGCTTAAAATTTCCCAGTCGTGAGCCACCTTTATCTGCAAGAATTCAATACAACATTTTTATAATAATTATTAAAGTATTGCCTCATGGGTGAGATTTTTCTTCGTGCATCATAATAACCAAGTGGTTATGATTGTTACTTCAGTGTATATATTGACTATACAACAAGTAAAAGAAATACTTTCCATACGCAAATTGCTCAAGGGGGAATCTCGATAGTTCGATGCACTTTGCAAACAAGGCTTGATATAAAATAATGGACTGTCTTCCAGTCTTCCTCACTCTGCAGATAATTCTTAGGTTGTATTTACATATTTTGGATTCGTTATGAAACGACAACTATGCGGTGGCCATAAGCATTTACTGTATATATAACTATCCTAATGCGTGCTGTCAATTATTCTAATGAGTATTTGTTTTTCGACAACATAGTGTATTAGAGTAATGTTTTAAACATATCTTATTGTCTTAAAATATACATAATGTAGACGATATCGTGTGAATATGGAATGTATGGCAACTTGTTATTCTTTTCAAATAAGTATTTACTGGAAATTATTTTCCATTCGAAAAATACAGCGGTCGTTTGAAAATCAAATTCTCGAGCTAGGTATTTTGACGTATACAAAAGAGTGAGAGAGATTTTAGAAAACTTGAATATTATTTATATACGGCTATAATGTATACTCATATTTATAATAGTGGTTAAAAACAAAAATAAAAATCTTACATAAGCTAAACATTTTTTAAAAACCATCGCTAGTTTATAGATGATAGATTACTGTGTTTATGTTTATGTTTGTATAGTAATAGGTACCTGGGCACACGCCTTGTCTCATACATCTTTTATTCTTTAAAATCTGAAAGATATTTATTTTACACGAATTTATACATATAATCTTACGGGTTAATTTCATACTTATTATTGGTTTTCGATGACGTACTAAGAAATAAAACAAACAATAATCATTGTAATTATCATGTATAATAGGATACTAATTTTACAGAATTTAAAATACCAACAGTTCATTTGTTCAGTTAATATAAATTCCACCGTAACAATCTTCACTACGTGTTTACACGTAATAAACTTATACAAAAATGCATGTTTAACGGGTTACTTTTTCACCTGTCTCATTGTTTGGAAATAGGAAGTGAAAAATATAAATTAAGAATGTACATTTCCGGATTAATATTATGATTAAAAAAAATATGCAACCATAATTTTAATATGTGAAATTAATTTCTTTATTTCATTTTCTATTCAAGATTTAATAATGTGCTAAATAATATTACAGATTTAGCCAAATATGTCTATATGTTAATTTCTATTGATACTGTATTACTGTCTACCATGATCGATTTCATTTTATCATTTTATAGACGAAAGATAATTTTGGAGAAATGTTGTAACAATGTTTGTGCCTTAGTATAGCATTTTTAAAATGTGCTGCTTATTGAATTTATTTGTGGTTATATGTATTTTATATTTTTATAAATCTATTATTAATCTTTAATTCTCTAGATACCTTTTCAATAAGCATTAAAAATCCTAGCTACTTATTACACACCAAATTAATATATTCCTAGGAAGTATGTAGTTGGTATTATTAGTTTAGTACTAGTAGTATAGTTCTATTTTATACTTTGTTCCATCACATATTAATGTATATTATATTAAAGTGTATAGAATAATTAGTAATAATTTATTGCTTTATAATATTATGTATTATCATTTTTATTAATCAATCATTATTCTTCATTATTCTTCATATTCTCAATGCTATATAAACAAGTCATATCATATGAAATTGTCTGATAATTAGTAATAACTAATAACTCTAATAAATAATAACTAATAAGTTTATGTTTTTTTTTGTATACATAAGCGTGTTTGGTTACTCTGTAATAGCCACACATTCAAATTTAAATTTACTCAAAGCATAATATATATTATATACAATGAAGGTGTATATCTGGAATATGTTACCAACGTATTCTATATTGTATACTTACACGGTTACACGCATTTACTTGACTGCATATTATGCATTATAAACTGTTTACTTACCTATCTATATCTTTAATGACATAATATATGGTACGTATGTGTGTACCTATATCTATTTGACATATTATTATAGTGTTGAAATTTCACTAGATATATTTATCTCATATATAAGCCATAGATAACTATAAAATATACTAACCACACCTATGTATGCTCTATTTTTAAAACATAATAATCTCTATAGAACAACCATATGGTGTTAAATATTTTACATTTCATACAACTGCGCCCTTTAATTTGTGTTCATACGTATTTAGGTATTATTTAGCCTTAATGTTTGAATATTCATGACACTATATATGTAATGTAATTCAAAATGTATCTCACCGCCTAAATAAAACAAAAACGTCTAATTGTAAGTTGGAATGATTCACAGAATGCACTACATATTATATAGGTATGTGTATGTATATTTGTAACAATGTAAAATTATACGTTTAAAAAATAATTTGTATTTTACGTTTTCGATTTGCTATATTTATTCATTTTTTCAATGCTCATTTCATTTATCATATATTCGTCTAATCATGATTGATCTTAATTTGTATGCATAATTTTTAATGGTGATCAATAATCAGCTAATAACGGTCAGTAAATATTAGAATATTATAACGGCTGAAACGTTAAAATGTTAAACTGCTAGGTAAGTAAAATTATTAACGATACGTGTAATATGTGTGGATAAAGTATACCTGATATTTCCGAAATATTACAACTGGATAGGTTTCAATAATGGGCAATGGCTAGAGAACTTGTTGTGATTCTTTCTCGTACCTCCGACCTCGCAGCAATGGATATTTTCAGTGTGTGTTTTTAATGAAATAGTATCCACCTTCCAAAATGTTTGATACAAACACCTAAACTGATATACTGAATTTACATATTCTTAAAATTGTAGTATTTAAAAAAAAATATATAATTTTATTATTATGTTCCATCTGTTTGTATTTTTATTGTCAATGATGTAGGTATCTAAATTAATTATTTAAATATCAGCAAGAAGCAGATAACAGCTACTGTTTTATTTAAAAATTAAGTTTGGTTAAGTTTTTCAATTGTTTACTCAGTCAATATTGTCTGGCTTCGAATGATGGAGCAAAATACAAAATGGTTGACACTCGACAATGTCAAACTATTTCGTGACGATGTATAAATTATATATGTATAGACGTATAATACTGTAGTAGGTACCTATGTACATTATAAAAAAAAGCTATATCATTAAAATTAAAACTTATATTATATTATTTAACAACAATAATAATTGTTTCATATTTCTATGTTCATATAAATATAATTTAATAATTGAAATTTGAAACCCACTTGTATGTTTTATAACATTCAGAACATATTGTATAATTTTTCAAAAAGTTTTTTTTTTAAATTAAATATTTAGTAAATTTAAAACCTGGTGGCTGGTGCGCTGGCAATTAACAAAATATAATATACATCATCTACGTCGTACTGTTTATATATAAAAATATATATTCTTCATACTAGTTCGACTGTAATTCTTCAACGGGTATGAATGTATCTTAGGGATTTATTGTCGAGTCAGCTTTTTGTGTTTTCAGACAAAAAAAGTTGTAAAAATAAAAAACGCAACGATCATATTAAAAAAAAAACGATAAATGACATAATAATTAACTATAATAGTGTTTATTTTTGACGACCATACAAGTAAAATATGCAATATGGCCTATCTGTATAGGTATTTATCTAGTTATAAGTTATAGGTGTTATGACAAAAAGTAAAACGTGCGAATCCGATGTCTCCCGCTTCGTAGTTATCTGAGCACGATACTACGCAGCCTATATATGTGCCTCATCGGAAATTTTTGATATAATGTTAACAATAATAATGTTAACTACATCTCTATACCTTCAATTCTACGTGTCTACGTGACGTAGCACCGGTTGTGTATAGTTAAACGAGAGTTCATAGCACTTTAAGCGTAATTATTTACAATATTATTATTATTATTATATTATTTCGTATCGCTTTCTTGAGACACACGCCGCTGGTGTAATATAAATATACGCACCTATAATATTATATACATCTACAGACGATTTCATAACGTCCGAGAATCCAAGTGCGCCACGGCGGCGGGTTCCCCCTTCCCCGCGGCTAAGTGCACTATAGCATATAGTTAATTAACGGCAAACACGACCGCGAGATATTATTACGATGAATGGACCTCGGAAGCGTATACAGTGTGATTAAATATTTTTTCGCGCTCGATTCTCTCAGACGGGTTTAATGTCGGCGATTTCGTTTAGAATTTAATTTCTGATGGTCATTTCTCATTTTTGAACTTTAATAAACAAAAAAAATGTAAAATTTTATTTTTATTTTTTGTAATTACACACATAATCGCATTTTGTTTACCAGCACTTGAAAGGACTAGAAAGGAGCAATGATTAGAATAGATAAAAATATTTATGGTCAAAATAATATCAAAACAAATTACAGCAACATTTTCCAAATATACCCAAATATAGGTATAGTTTTTTTGTAATTAATCACTGGAAATTATGTACTTGCAAATTAACTTACAGATTAAAAATTAATTGTTCTGTCATTTAAATGTTTAAGTTCATATTTTAATATTAGTGTTTTATATTTGTTTAGCCTTGACTTCTAAAAAAAAACAGTGTAATTTTCCTTCTGAAATTTACACAAATTAAATAAGCCGTTTAATTGTTTGATGAAGGCTGGTTTATAAATAGAATTTTCTAATTATTTAGTTCGGGTGGGTACTATAGGTATCCTTCTATAGTAGGTGCATAATAAATATATATATATTTAATATAGGTTACATCTTAGGTATAATAATGATTATCCGTAAATTATGTCTACCTGAGAGACAAGGGCTAAGACTTGATAATAGCACTTAATAGAATAATTATTACCAGTCTGTAACTATTACCTACATAACATATTTAAAGCCTTTCTTTCGGACGCAACTTACCATAATTTGGCATTACATTTTTGGTAACTTCAACGCGTTATTGTTTAAAGTTTAAATAATTGTGGCAGATTTACGATAGCGAGGTAATATATTTTAAGAATGCAAATTGCAAGTATGCAATTTTAAAACTTCAATCCAATTTTTTCGTTTTTCAAAATATTTAGCACAAATATACACAAACACCTACAATATACATTATAATATATGAAATTTTTTGACAATATTCTAAAACGTGTTGAAATGCACACGCCGCGAGCCTGTGTATATACGTACACGGAGCGCAGCACGATATAGTAATATTCTTGTGACGTTATCATTATTATGGTTATTACTGCATCACGACGACGGTGCCGCCGCGGAATGCGATCGACGAAAAATTCCAGTCGCGCCGAGACCGTGTGCCGGGCGACGACGACGACGACGACGACGACGACCATCGGTGTGGGTAACCGGTTTGTGTGTCGTCCGCACGCAGTTCGCACTCCAGCGCTCCGGTCCCCTCGCCGGCCTATGGGTACCCATTCGACTACTATACCTATAGTTGGGTATACCTATGCAACGCACGCCTGTGCCGCCGCCGCCGCCGTCCGACTGGCGATCCAGCTACTCGCCGGGCTCTCCCGCGGAACAGTCTCTTGGCGCGTGCACGCCTGCCCGCTCGCTTGATCGTCGCCGACCGTTATCGAGGCGGTATTAAAAATTCGACGCAGTCCGCCCGACAACCATACGATCCGTCGTGCGACTCGTTCGATATTATAACTGTACGCACGATCGTCGGAATTTTTTTTAAATCCGAATTGTCGAGCTTTTGCCGGACTCGTCGGACGCTCGCTGTGGTGTTTTCGCTGTGCGCGCGCTCGCCCTCGGCGTGCAGGTGTTTGCCGTGCTCCGAAGTCCTCTGGCCAGGCGCGCGTGCGACGCGACGTGCAAAAGCTCGGGCAGCCGTCCCGCGATATCCGTTTTTCGATTTGAAAAACCGTCCGCACAGCCGGTGTGTATTATAGGCGTGTGGCGCACGAGTGTGTAATAAATATATAGTCTAAGACACAAATATGGCGCGTTCGATGCGGAAAGGGTATGACGTTTTTCGATATCCTCATAAAATCTCAAGTTTTTCCGTCCACGAATGCACGATATATTATATACAACGACATTATGACATCCAAACTTTACGGGTTTTCTTTTCCAACGATATAACAACATTTTTGACAACACTGCGCTCTTTTGGAGTGTATTGATATAAATAAAGCCACCACCCTTATTGTTGTGGGTAAAAATTAGGAAAATATCACTCTATACGACAATGTATATTATTTGGTTTAATATAATACATAGATTTATCAAAATGACACTTATTTTCAATACGAAATCACTAAGAACGACCGTGTCGTCCCGATTAAATAACATCTAGGTACTATTATATTATAATGTTTTAACCGTATGTTACCGTACATCGAGTATCGCATTTTAGTACTCATCTTCTTTATGTAATTTATCAACGACGATACGCGTTATATCCAGTAGCCGAATATATTATTATTATTAATTATACTCTTTTATTTACGAAATCCCTACGTTTCTTTCATTATTTGTTCGTATAAGTTATAAGTATTATATATAATATGTCAGTACAGTTACACGGTCTGTATTCACATGTGTATCGTGAAGGTTTGACACATTTTAATGTACAAGTGCCGTACATTCATGATAAAATACACCTTGTCTTTGTATGATATACACAGGGTCGGTTATAATATTACTTTTACTTCGCTGAGAATCAAATCAATCAATTATCATTTAATTTTTTTAATTAGTATTTAAAATTCAAATGCTTATATTATGTTCTATACGTTTATACTTAAATAATAATAAATAATTATCTATGTAGAAAGTTATAGTAAATAATAATGTATATCTAAATTAAAAATGGCTTTTTCTAAACTTAATTGTAATATTCGTTATTTTATAAAACACATAATAAGTCAAATAATATAGATACCTTTAAGCTTATTGTACTTACTGTTCTTTAACTGTACTAACTTACACAAAAATGTAAACAGAAAATGCTTCAATCTTATTCGATAGTTTTTTCAAAATAAAATAATAATATTTTATAAAGTTTAATATACATATATACATCAAATTCAAAAAGAAAAAAAATAATTTTAATTCAGAACGGAAATGACCAGATAATGAATTTATACTGAAATAGTATTTACTTTTTTATAAAAGAAATTACATTCTACATTTTCGTCCATTTCCTAAATTATAAACTGCACATCAATAATTACAGTAAAATAAAATAAATGTATTATACATTTCGTATTTAACTTAATATTATTATAGGTTCATTATAAAATCAAAATTTATAATATCGTGTCTAAGATAATCAATTATTATGATTTACCTGCATGACCTGATAGTATGAGTTAAAAAAAACAAATTATTATTTATAAACCAGTTATTATGTCATTTACGTGGAAAACGTAGCCCGTAGGGATCTTTATAATTTATTATGTCAAGTTTTCTGTGCTCAGTATTCACATATATTATTACGTATGTATTTCACATTTGTTTTCTTACTATCATTGGCAGTAGACGTAGACTGTTGATAATTTACGTATTTCAAAAGTAAACAACAGTTATAACGCATTTCATGTCTTTATGAATATAATACAAATTCATTTTTATATTTTGTCTAAATTAGGTAATTATGCATATTATTAACGTTTTAAAAATGGTATATTTTATTTCCACGCAACTATTGAAACAAATACCATCACATTTTAGAACAACTGTTGCATTGATTTAAAAACTTAAATACTGTACATTGGAAAATTATGTAAAAAAAAAATAATTTTAATTGTTGTGTATATGTAACTGTAAAACTGAATAAAGGTTTAAAATTACATTATATTTTATTTTTCTTCGTTTGTATTTCTCAAAAAATTCTCACATTAGTTGAAATATTCATGGCTGAAAATGAGTGATGTCCGTGACTTAAATTTTCATATTTTATTTTACGGTTTTACTCAGCATTCATTAGTTCAAATAGCAGGTCAAACAAATCAAACATTCATTAAACTCATTTCAATATATTTATACCGACCTTAGTGTATTAGGTATCTATCTCGTACAACACCGTCGTCCGTCGATATAACAATTAGTTATTCTTTGAACGACTTTTGGATGTCTATTGTTCGTTGTGTAACAATATTATTCGTTTATTAGTATGCATAACGTGACATGAAAAACAAAAACTAAGATTTTTTGCTGAATATACTTAATACTATACATTTATATACCTATATATATGCATACATTTCCCAGGCTACGCATTTATAATTCCTAATTTCACGATTCTGAACTATTCAATATAAAGAAGAGGTATACGATTTTTGGCAAAAAATATGCATTAAAATCACGAATATGGATAAAAATATTACTCCTACGTCGGATTTAGCTTCTCTGGACTGCTGGGATTATACAATCGAGTTGGAATGTCTTCGCGGTCCACAAGGTATAAACACTATACTCAACACATTTCACAAATATTGCTGGATCTTAATATTATAATGTATATACTTATACAACGTGGGCTATTACTTTTTTAAATAAAAAGAAAAAATATATATTTTAGTGTTATTATTACGTATTTATCCAACATTATGAATTCATCAATGATTTCAAAGTGAAAATGATTGATGTTAAAATAACTTGCTTACTAATTATATATTATATGTTATCAATTTCTTATGAATCAATCAAAAACTTGTCTTCTCGAAAAAAAAATAATACTCTCCAAAAAATACTGCCTAAACGTAATAAAGAACTTCATGTTCATACTATATATGAAGCAAATTATAATTATATTGATTTGAGCTGATATAAGAAATTACAATTTTTTTTAGAAAGTTAGGTACTTTGATTCTAATTTGTTTAGTAAATAATCAATTTTTAATGATGAGTAATAAAAAATTACAATCAAATAGTTACCTCCTGTCTCTTGATATAAGTAGGTACTATATTCACGTTACTAAATCTAATTTTAAATTAAATCAATGTTGTATATCATTAGGTACTAATTTATTAATATACACTTAGGTACAATAAATCATAAATAGGTATATTTCTTTATAATATAAAATATATCATTGTAATTGAAAGTTATATGATATATTTTGTATCGTTACGCATTTAAATGATTATTTTTAATTAAAAAAATGAGATGAGGTTGGAACTATAAGTGATTAAATAATTAGACAATTATAAAATGTATTCTAAATCATTGATTTCAATAGGCAAAAGTATAAGACTAGTCATAACTAATCGAGAAATAAGTATTATTTGAACTCAAATATCGATATAATAATATGGTGTGAACCAACTATGAAGAGTGTATATTATAATACATATATAAATATATAGCCATATATAGGTAGTTATTAAGTAGGTAGGTACCTAAATATCATTTCATTTCCATCTTTAATACCTACCTCCGTGTCTTTCTAACTTTCAACTGAACTAATTGCGACTGCAGTGTAGGTTTTATGTATAAAATATAAAAAATATATTTTTGTCATAAATTGGTTGAAAGTGTATACTTACGTGTATTTATATAATATGTTTTTTGTCTGGTTTTGATTATTATCAAAAAGCCACAAAACAAAAATAAAGTACCTAACGTTTTATGCAATACGAATTACTGCCAAGACCAACCCAGCTGAGTGCGCAATATCGTTATAATATACCTTTATAATATATAGCTTTAACGAAAACCAATTCGTGTGTTCAGTCGTATTACAATCGAGGTTAACCTGATAGGCTAACCCAGTTAGTAAGCTTTCAATGAAAAAACCAAATCAGAACGAAAATCAAAAAAAAAATGGTTTTCTCCGTTTGATCACGAAGTCTCGTTGAAGAACCTTCCTAGCTTCCTTCTATGGAATTGCGACGCTTTCGAAATACCATGTTTAACTATACGTTCTTATGTAGGTATTACACTATTACGAACACCGGACGAGGTGATTACTCCCGAAGATCACGACCGATCGATATAATTAGAATAAATCTTGGTCTTTGACAAATCATTTAAGTTAATAAAGAAGCGTTATAGTGGGTAAACATGACGTTATAATATAATTATTCGATTTCTAAGTGGAAATCTCGAATTCAATCATGAAATCGTTGTTATTGTTCGCTAAGAATTTATAAAGTGTATTATTATTTATTATTGTACGTAATATAGTGTTAATCGATTGCTTTCATAACTTATTTATAATCGATTACGTCGTGTTGCAGACTTACAGCTAGCTGCTGAACTAGGCAAAACTCTATTAGAGAGAAATAAAGAATTGGAAACCAACTTGAGGCAGCAACAAAATGTCGTGGAAGATCGCAATCAAGAGATCGAGGTAATAGATAATTTAATTTAAATATTAAACCGTAATAATAACCTAACCTATGTGAAAAAAATTGTAAGCTTCAAAACATGTGTTTTTTACAGTAACCTAAAAAAGACAATACACGGGTTATTTCGTATTCACTGCACATATACGCACATAACACGCAAAGAATGCGTTTTGTCTCGAAGTTCAAATTGTGACCACGTCTGGCTATAATAATAATATGCGTTACTTGATAATAAAAATAGATTGTAATGACTAGTCATCCTGTACGCCACATATTTAGTTCATGACATTTAACAATATTTCATTTCTGTTAATTGTACGCTCGAACATTAATTTTTGTTGCCATATGCAGCGCTTATGAATATAATTTATATATAGCATTAGAAAAAGAGCCATTTAAATCAATCATTTATAGTTGCCTATATTTTTGTAATAATTTTACAAACGAATACACAGGTGCTCGAACTAGATGTTTTCCACTGACGTTTACTAATTAATTAAACGTGACTTTGAATTGTGCCGTATACTGCAGTCGCAGTATACAAATAAAACTACGAAATAAAAAAAAAAATAACAGCTCAGACCTTCTGGTTAATATTTGAAATCATCAACGATAATCGAGTTTCATCTGGTTTTGAAAGACGCCGTAGGCATTATTTTAATATAGCTGTGGGCTGTGGCAATGTTCCAACGATGCAACGGACGCTCAGCCAGAGACCTTTCGGCATGAGGTCGGGCATGTAGTCATTGGGCGCATTTTTTCAGTCTTAATCCTCGCGTGCATCGAAACGAATTCGTTGTATAGGGTTCAATAATTATTTTATTACGTACAATACATACGTTTGGTGTGCAAAATGAATTCTATTGAAAATTTGACCGAATGGCCAAACTTTCAAAAAGCCAACGAACAAGCTATTGGTTTGAATTTATACGAACTGGTCGTAACCGACTCTTTAATATGTTGGCAGTATCTTACCAAACAAACGGCCGCTCTGAGAGAAGTGAACGATTCCAGGCTGCGCATTTACGAGCAACTGGAAATCAGTATTCAGGATCTAGAGAGAAATAACCAGAGGCTCGTTCAAGAAAACATAAATGACAAAAAACATATAAAAAGGTAATGTATTTGCATAATGCTTCTGCATAATATCGTTATATATTTATGGAACACCGATCGTTATTCAATTCAATTCTATTATATTATAATACTTAGTCTATACGATACAATCGAAAGTTTGGAAAGTCGCTGCGAAGATTTGCAGCACTTGGTCGACGACATGGGCCATTTAAAGAAAGACGACAGCGTAGTCAGCGAAGGCAGCGGCAGCGGAGGAGCTGTGATCGAAGATCAAGATGAATATGCTAAACTTACATCACAATTGGAGCATGCGAAAAATCTAAGAGTCAAGGAACAGAGAAAAGTGTCTGAACTAGAACAAAACGTGTCCTTACTTATACAGGTAAAAACTAAGTCGTGAACGGTAATAGTAATAAATATGATAAAAGTATATAGGTAATATATAACTATATATTATGATGAACGAATTACTGCAATATTATATATTTATCGCCACTGCGATGCGCTGTACACACGTCATGATAAATTATATCAGATATTACAATTTTTTAACTTTTAATTTATAGGAGAACACCAGTCTAGAAGAAAAAGTGAGTGTAATGCAACAAAAAGACGAAGAACTGAAAACGCTCCAAGATCAAATCGTCTATTTAGAAGAAATTAGGTGGGTCAACAGATTGTGTTAAATAAATAAATTAAAATAGACAACAATATGTTATATATACAATTTTATAAAATTATCATCAACGGAAAACTATAAATACATTTAATGTTAGATCGAATAACAAAATATTTTAATTCTTTGTAGTTACGTACAATTTTCATAGACGAAAATGAATATTTCAATTGATAACATAAATTACTACTAAAAGTACGTAGTAATGCATTTATTTATAAAATAATAAAAACAAGTTTTCGCCAATAATATAGGTATAAATACAGACAGTACAGTATTCACCTACCGGTTCCTTCTTAATGCTTATCCTTGAAAAATAGTTTACCTACTTATATTTCTGGGTTCAACACGGAAATAATAAATAAACAATCAAACCTACGCATTACGGGTAACTTTTGGATCAAATAAATTAATAATTATTTAATATAAACTAGTTTTTAGTTATTACTTATTAAATACTAGTTACAGGAAAAATAATTCGATTATGAATCTTAAACTGTTCAATAGGTATAGATTTAGACTTAAATTTTAAAGATAAAAATTTGAAAGCATTTAAAATTAATAACAATTAAATTTTTTTATTTTTTTATTTATATATTTTTCAACTTTTGTCAACCGTTATAAACGAACCGTCATGTATAATATTTACGTTATAAGCTATAGATGTAATACATTCTATGATAATTTTTTTTTTTTTTTAATAGATAGTAGGTACCTATAGCTTAAGTATAGTATTCTTAAATTCTTAATGTAATAAGATTGTCATTATTCGTTAGTATCATATAGGTATATGCCAAATTTATTATTTTATGTCTACCTATTCTAACATTTCAATAGGTTGAAATAGTAACTAAGGTAAGTACCCAAAGTCTTATGAAGTTCATTTGTTTTTTAGGCAAGGAAACCTGTGTCGGCGTTGTCAGCGTAGTACTGATCCAAACCTATTCGACGAGTATTCAGTGTACGATGACGATGATGACACTGATGATATTAGCGCTATAGGATCATATGTCGAAACTCACAAACACGAAGTCTTGCAACAATTACAAGTATGTTTTTATTCTTAAACTGAAAAGAATTAAACGTGATATGCCGATACGGGTGCATTGTTATAAAACATGCTCATCATGTGGAACCTAAACGTTTTAAATTACTAGTAGGTACTAGGTACCTAACCTATACAATTCAACTAACTTTGAATGTATCTGCGTAATATTCCATGATATTAATATGATCGGCTTAGACGGTTTTGAATGTAATTCTATCTAAAACATTTGTCGTTATAATAATAATCGTACCTACATTTGAATTAAAAATAAAAATCAGCCGCAGACGTTTGTATAAGCCGTAAACGATTATGAGTCATTTCAATATTTTCAAACGTGAGTGATTCGAAAAACCTAAACAGAATATTTGGCATTTCGCCTGAAGTCAGACGCTTAACGACGGTAATTGTGTTATTTCGAGGTCCGAAGATCCAGACTCTTTGACATTTAAATCGGGTCACGTTTTTAGGCTAATGGTCATAGACGCAAACGCAATATGTATAATACAGGTAAATGGACATTTCCCCCTGGACATTTCCCCCCTCCCTTCCATGATTGTTTTCGGTGTAGTAGGACCTTCCCCCCCCCACGATATATTTTTGATGCGGACATTTCCCCCCATTTTTTTTAAAGTTTTCAATTTAATAATATTGAATTTAGTAATATAATACTATTTATTATTTAATATAAAATCATTTCTTCTTAAATGAAATATAAAATATAGACATTTATTTTTATTTTCATAAATATAATAAATTATAGATGTATATATTTTTGATTAACTGAACTACTTGAAACAATACAAATTACAATTAAAATAATAAAAAAAATAAGATTATACCTATATAAAAGATAAAGGATTGTCTATTTGTCTAAATAAAATATAATTAATAATTAATAAAAATAGTTAAAAATTTGCTCATGGCGATGTAAGATAATATAAGAATGTTATCTTAATAGTCTAAATTATTAGTTTTTAATTGATTGGGTTTTGGTTACAATTTTAGATTTCAATGTTACTAATTATTACAGTATACTAGTACTATTATATTTTATTTAGACAATTTCTTAAATATTACAATTATTTTATTGTTTCAAGTAGTTCAGTTGATCAAAAATATACATCTATAATGTATTATATTTATGAAAATATTTGGAAATATTAGACAATAATCCCCCCAATCTACCAATCACCACTCGCTATCAGAATCGTTTAACGAAGTACAGTGGTGTCGAGATCAATTAAAAAGATGAACCATTTCAACTGTGTCCTTATCAACATAATGATGTACATATTCATTTTTACTAGAAAATGAATACCTACCTAGTATTTTAATGAAATGTGTCAATTCGTAGAATAATTATAATATTGCGATTTTTAGACTGGAGTATTCTAGTATAGCTTGTATACAGCTGGTAAAGTAGTGACCCACCTATGACTCACTCAAATAACTTTAGGTGGTTCATTAGGCACCTTGAGAGTTTGAGTATATATAACTCTGCACCATTGATTTATTTTTACTATTTATTTTTGTTTTTATCGTTAAGGAGACGTTGGGGGAAAACTATTCGGAGGACAACCCGTACCGGATATTGGTGGACAAATACGAGGCGCTGTTGAAGATCCAACAGAAGCATAACGCGTTCACACCGATGGTGCCGTCTATCAACGGCAACAACAACAACAACAACAACGGCAACAAGGACGGCCCAAACCGGGGCATATCACTACAAGAGGAGCTGCAAATGTCTGGGCAGTTCTCGTCGTTCAACGGCAACGCGTCGGATAGCGACGACAGCAGCGACGACGACGGCCTTCCGACGAAGGGACGGGCGGCACAGGGAAACATCGGCGGCGGAGGAGCCACGTGCAAGTATTCTGAGACGGAGACGACGTCGTCGTCAGGATTTTCGGACGAGACGAGCAACAAGTGCACGCAGACAGAGACGTTCTTCACCGGTTCGTTCCTGTGCACGATATCGGACGGCGATGACTGCCGGTTCAGCATCTATGACGACGCCAGCCCCGTGGAGAGTCGGTTCCGGAAAACGCCCGAGTACCGCCAGCTATTTCGGGAGATATTTGCCGTGCTCAAGCGGGCGGCTGAGGCCAAGGACGAGGGAGAGAGGCTGCCGCTGCTCCAGGACGACGACCGCGGCTACGAGGGTGAAGACGGTGACATCGCGGCCGACTCGCCGTCTGGCGGCCGTTCGACCGTATCGGCGTCCGGCACGCCACGAGTGCCACCGGCTACGCCTGCCTGCGAGCACAACCCATTGATGTCGTCCATTGAGCAGTCGGTAGCGGACGAACGGCGTCCGACCACACCTCCACCACAGCAACGGCAGCCGCTGGCCGACCAACAGCAGAAACAGCAGCGAGCCGAACACCAGCAGCAACGAGCCGAGCAACAGCAGCAGCGGCCGGCTGTGGCCGAACAACAGCAGCAACACCAACAGGAGCCGCGTCCGGAAGCTCACCGTCACCGCCGGGACATAATCGAGGAGCTCGCGTCCACGGTCAAGCACAAGAAACACGTCCGGCACCGCAAGTCTGCCGCGGCCAGTCAACAGTCCAGGGATATCAGCCACCTGATGGATTTCAAGTGGACCGACCAGGTGACGCGCCGGCAGCCCAGGAGCGGCAGTGGTGACAGGCCGCCGTCGTCGCACAGATCCACGTGGTGCGCCGCACCGAAGGACTGCGTGGACGCTTCGCCCACCGCGTCCCAACAGTACGCCAGCACCGCGTCCCAGGAAGTGGCCAAGCTCAAGCTGCTGGAGAAGTCGTATGCCGAGGTGTTGAGACTGAGGAAGGCGCCGCTGACGTCGTCTAACAGGCCGCAATCGCAGTACATTAACAGAAACGCGCAGTGATGATTTTTCGCTAATGTGTTATCAACTTATAACTGTTAACTCTACGTATTTAAATTTGTTTTTTCAAATCCTTTATTCCTATAATATTATTATAAGCCCGTCGCGGGGTGGAACAAAAAAATATAACAATGTAAGACAATAAATACGTCTCCTGATGATATTTTGTGATCCCGTGGAGTTTTGATTACTCCCATTTAATATTATTATTTAAATATTTTTTTTATTTATGTTGATAATTCGCTATCAAGATTCATCGTTTCTTAATTTTGTACGTATATACATTAATACCTATATATAGTATTAGCGTACCTCGATACTAAGTTTGTTTCCACCGTTGGTTTTTTGTATCCGTAATATTCATAACGATATTACTTATTACGTTTTTTATTCATTGAGACAAAAATTAAGTTATATTATATGTGATGCATGCGTCATATGAAAGATATTTGTTTTTTTTTTTGGTAATATTTATTTACTTTAGGAGAACCTTAATAAAATAATGTGTAAATTTGTTTTTTTAATGATCTTTAAAATGAAATATTATTATTGTGTGTACATATTATGTACAAGTTTGAAAAAAAGTGAATGTATATCATTTTAAACGCTCATTTCAGTTATTATTTAACAAACCTTTTTTGATCTTCAGCCGTGCAACATGCCAACATCCTACGAATATATAAAAATATCGTATTTAGGTGTAGCCTCTAGTCGCTAATTATTTAAATTTGTTCGACATTAAACATGATAGGTACAATACGTTGCACAAATGGCAAATTTCAAACAATATTGAAGTGCTAAAAAAAATGAAAATTTGCATATATTAAAATAAGTATGCGAAAAACTAAGTAGAGAGTGAAGATGTGAAGTGAAATGAAAAGTAAAATTAATATTGAAACGATAATTAATTTCAGAGAGTTGGAACCGCTTTGGCGTTCATCTATTTAATTACATTTACAAGGTAATGTAGTCATGTAGATATTATTATACATACATTATACAATGTTACCTATCACATTATAATTATATAATGTTTTGTACACTTACCCATGCATGTAGTTATTAATTTAAACGCAAAAAATATAATTTAATATTTATAATTTTAACTGACCATCTTACTATCTAAGTGTGCAATGTATTTACCGAAACGTATTTAGGGAGGATAGGTGGGGTGGGTCGTGGTTGGATCTTTTATGCAAAGATATATTTGTGTTTTTATATATATAATATACCTCTTATTATGATTTGAGCTTATTTTTAAATCATCAAATAACATTTTTACTACCTATTTATCTGTTGCAGATTGAACATTTAATTATTATTTATTTCAATACTTTCTATGTTATGTATTGAATGATATAGCTTATTTAAATGTAGTAAATAACTTTTTATTTTTCTTTATTGAAATGTTTTTTATATTTAATCATGAAACTTTCAAAAGTTGACATTTAAAGAAAAGGGAGGGGGCGATAGATAAATTACCTTCGTGGCTCAAAGGTTATAAATAGGTACATTTCTGAGTAATTATACTAATTAGCATTCTATACTCACTATGGTTTAGGTTTAGTTCGAGTCACAAATATAATATAGGTAGCCAGGTAGGTTTCTAGGTATTTGATTATTTGGTATTGGTGGTAACAACCACTCTTTGGTGGTTTTTCGTTTAATTTAAAATTGTTACATTATTACTATAATATCTATATTCGCTATACTATAGTATCTATAGTATTATATCTATATATATAAACGAGTGTCCTGAGTGACTGATTCATATAATCAACGGAGAGCTGAACCAAGAGCTATCGATTTGAAATTTTGATGGTAGATCAATATTATAATTTTACCGAGCACTATGAATAATATGAAAGGATTTTCCAAAATTCTTATTTTGTGCTAAGTGTTTACACAAGGATTTTGAGATTCACGATGGAAATCGAAAACTATTTTTGTTTATTAATGGTTGTCATTAGTCACAACTTACAGATTATAATAGTAATAGTAGAAATAAATTATAGAAATTAGTATTTTATTTTGTATATAAAATATAATTGCCATTGGTTAATCGGGCAGATGTGGTAAACGCATGCATCAAAATATCAAATCGTCGCGTTTGGGGACTTGAAATAATGAATTATATCTCAAATTATACTCGTGTCATATGAGAATTGAATATACATTGTCATTTTTTTACGGACAAAGTAATATTGCTATTTGCTATTGATTGAAGTTAATACATCTCTATATATAAAAATGAATGTTTGTCTGTATGTCTTTTATGCATTCCTACACTATTCATCTAATCACCATGACACTTTTGGAAGTTGTTGAGTATACACTCCCGCGAAGGTTTCTGGCATATAACATCCTTATCTACGTGTTATACGCTAAAAATTCTGGGAAAACTGAAGTGCTTTTTTTGATGTACAAATATTTGGCATAGGCTACCGTTGCTATGTTTTTCATGTGTCTAATATTCTGATTTCACTTAGTTATACACCTCGCGAGTCGCGGGGTCCTCAGACCTCAATCCACCACAGGTGGCTTGTCTACCTGATAATATACTGCTTGCATATTTTCCGCTATCCGACGCGCTCGGATTGCCTACCTGGTTAGCTTAGTTGCATGTAAATCATTTGAGGTTATTCTTCTTAATCTTTGGATCGGGCTAGTAAACTATAGCGATACCGGCAGCTGTTTCCATATAAGCGATTAATATTTAATAGGCGACATTAATGCACTGATTTCACTGATAAAATGCACTAACTGCTAATAAGTTAACTATTAATCTTTACCGTTATTAACTTGTATTCAATTTTAGACTTTTTTTTTTAAAAAACCGAATATTTTTTATGCCTACAATTAGCTAAAAAAATTTCAAAATATTTTTTTAATTTTATTGTTTACATGAAATTTTAATCTTAACATTCAGTAAAAATGTCTAAGGGATTTGTCAGGTTATTCGTTATTGAAACACAACAAAATAAGAAAATCGTTGAGAAATCGGTAGTTTATGGGTGAATATCCAATATTTAATTCTAGACGCTTATAAAATATTAGTTTGACTTAACGGTACTTTTTTTTGTGAAATATAGAAAAACTTATGAGCTAGGCATCGTGTGTTCAATTTACAAGCATAAAAATGTTTATGAATTTCTAAACAAAAAAAAAATTGCAAATTTTTGTCATTCTGTCGTATTTTATTAAATTCTAACTTTAGACACTTGATAAAAACTATTGTAGACTACGCTCATCGTTTTTTTCATTTTCACTAACAACAAGTTATGAGAAATCTTGTATTCAATTTTCAACTTTTTTGACCAAGCAAAATTTTTTTTATTTGACAATAATAAAAAAAAAGACAGAACATTTCTTATGCCTATAAGTAGATCAAAAAGAGTTTAAATATATTGAACATTTTATGGTGTATAGAAAATGGTAATAGAAACATTTGTTGAAATGTATCTACGGTTATTATTTTTGCACGCATCTTACTTTACAGCCAGTTGTTGAGTTGTAGGTATATTGTACATTTTAAACAACCGGATATCGTTTAATTTTGTCAAAATGTGAATCTTAACTAATTTAAATCGATTACAGGCGTTCTTGAATTTCGTATTCAGGAGATTCAATGTTGTAAAATTGTCAATTAACACTAATTTATTTACTCATGTCATAGAACAATAAAATAACCAGCAAGGCCGTTTTAAACTTTTTCATTATTCTGTATACACATTATACATTTATACATATTATATTATTATCCTAACACAGCTCTTAAGAATTTAAATCATAAATTGGTAAGGACAGTTAATGGAAAATGCAGTACGTGATACGTTTTTATCACCATAAACGGGTTTTCTATTGTCTGTGGACCTTAAAATTAACAAAACCACGAATCTTATTAATTATTATAATATATTCCGTGATCACATACCTACCATTAAAACCACTATTTTTTTGGTACGTACAATTTTTAAAAATTATTATTAAACATTGAATTTCTTAGCCCTTGCAATCCTTACATTATGAGTGACCATTGTGTTGTGACCTTTACATAGTTTTCAAGCATTTAATATTCAAATCTTGGTCCACTGCGGTGGATACATTTATAAATGTATTATTACAACTTGATACTCTATTTATACATTTTTATCTGCACACAATCAACTTAAAATATAAACATTTTAAAAAGAATAGAAGCCACAAATTAAGATATATTTAATTAAGTTTAAGTATATCTTAATTCATGCTAATAGCACATTGCACATATCATAACAATTTTGACTTATGAATAATTATAGTAAATAACTGTTAGCAGTAATGATTAAAAAAATATGTTCAGTTTCTTACAAATGATTAATGCATTAAATAATTGAAGTGTGAGAATAGCATTTTGTGATGTTGTACATCTTATTTTTAACTAATATGGCTCCAAACCTATAACAATTATCTTCTAATAGTAATACTTAGTAGATAACCGTGATAACTATCCATAGGTTAAATTTTGTTAAATTGTATCTGCAACCAGACTAAAATGTTGGTTTTAACTTTTAAATTACCCAGAAATCATTTATCTACAAAACTGAAAAGCTTGCAATTATACTTTATTTCTTCACGAAGAACTTTTGTCTTTTTACCAAGATAATAAAATTGATTTTTCAAAATATAAATACTTCAATAAATTTAAAATCAAGAATAGAATCTTAGGATTTGACTAATTAGCCTTTAATGAACAGAAGTTGTACCTGTCAATTCATATTGAACCATTTACCTAACTACCCCTACCTAATGAAATATGCAAAATATTAGGATGTGACTGAGCAAAAAAATTATACTATTGTATAACCCGAAAAATTATCTTTTTAAAATTAACTCTGCAAGTGCAGAATGACTATTGACTATATTTAATGTTAAAATAATTTTAAAAAAAGTAAGTATATAAGTAATAGGTATCAAACTATAATATTAATATCATATTATTTAAAAAAAATGCAATTTAACTAATAAAAGTATTTTATTAATCACTCATTAAATTAATCATTAAACATACATATTTTTATAAAAATACATATGAAACATTTATTTTACAAACAATATACTTATATTATTACACTAAAAGTGTTAGTTTAACATGTAAACTCTCTCTTATAAATTCTAAATTCTAAGACTGGCTTTTAGAAACCAAACATTATTATTTCCTCTTTAATCTTATAGATAGAAGTTCATTGTTAAAAACTTAATAAAAAAATTAAATCAATTTTCTAACTTCACTAATAATCCATATGCTCCAGATTTGTATAATAAATATAAACATTTTACAATGCCATGTTGGCTAACATTACCCTAAGGTGTTACAGTCATAATTGAAAACCAATTTGTGTACATTTGCTATTGTATAATGTACACAAATATTAATTATTTACTAAGTCTTGAGTATATAAGTTAACTGTTGGATAATCATGAAATACAGTTTTCTTTACTTATAAGATGAATTATTTATTACCCCAAAACATACTTTATTTAAACATTTTACACTAGATTTAATTTTGAAGAATACAAAAAAAATTATAAAATGTATATAATTTGAAAATAAAAATATGCATTTTGGTGAGAGGTGAGTTATAAATTGTTTGCCAACAAATGTGGTACACGAATCTAGTAAAATTGCATACATTTATGTCTGAAAAACAAATATTTATTTATTATTAAACAATGCAGTATGTACGGCATCTATATCATAAGTGATATACGCTGATGGTTTATACAAATCAGCACCACGTGCAGGCATTCTACGACTTGTTCTAAAAAAAAATATAATATAATGTCAATGTTCTATTTTTCTTTTAAATAATAACCTGTAATAATGACACAAAGCCCTTAATATAACAATTAAATAATTTTTTTAATATTCATTATTTACCCAGATACAGATATTTGCCCAGTGTTAGAACCAGCATTCCTCACCATGTCACATTTCATAGGCCTGCCATCCAGCTGTCGGTTGTGATATACATCTACTGCCTGGATAGCATCTGCACGGCGATTGTAAATCACTTCAGCAACACCAGGTCTAATCACTTTAGAATCTAATAAATCCCCTATGTCTGCAAAAAGTTCCTAAATAAAAATAAAAATAATCAAATTAATAATACAAACAGTATGTAGGTTAATCACAGATTTATGTGTCACAAAAATAATTGGGGTATTATTAAACACTTGCCATTTTGATAAAAAAAATTCTAATTGGCTTGTATAATATATATTTTGTTAAATACAATAATTACAATAGGATATAATATAATTTTAAACATTAGTACATACTCTTATATCTTCAGATGTCACAGATGGTTCTAAATTAGATATAATAATTTTATGGCCTATAGGTCGTGCACGCTTAGCTAAGGCTAATTGTTGAGAATCCAATCTTGAACGTAATGTTTCACTCAACCCTCTTTGATTCCTATAAAAAAAATCAATAATCAAATGATATTGTTATATAAATCAATATAATTGAAGATAAAAAAACTATTTCAAATTTGAAATAACTTATTAAAGTTATCTACACTTCAAAAAAATATTTAAATTTATTAATGACCAAAAAATAAAATAATTTTAAACCTATAAAAAAATGTATTTTAATATTTTAATAAAAAAATGCATTTATTCAAATAAAAAGAATGTTCTAATAGTGTAGAAAATTAAGTTGAAATAAATATTTCATTTTCTTGTGTTTTTATTTAACACTTAAGAAGAAACTGCAAAAAACCGCTCTGGTTTAAAAGAAACCAGCTATATAAAATAATATAAAATCAATTTTGGTATTTTTATTAGAATTTAAAAATTATTTAGTTACTTGATACTCTTTCCTGATTACTGATAATAGAAATATACAAATATAATTACATTTTTAATACAATTTGAGCATTTTTGTGGTTCTATGTAGTAATGAGCCCTATTGAATATACTTCACTGTCAAACATAGGCACAATTAGACCTACAATTTAGGAGGTGTTAAAATTATGTTTACCTATTTCAATAACCAACACTCATTTTGTTTTTGTTATTTGCAATATGTCTCTTAATATTTAAAATGAATAAGTCAGTAAACCATTTCTAACATAATTGCATTCAACTGATTTCAAATTTGTTGCATACTTGAAAAACTGCATTCAGGTGTTGCAGAGCTTATTGGAATTGTAACTGCAACTAATTGCTTAAGTTAGGAAAAGCCTCTTTATTTCACACTTCATTTTTTGTGTTATAACAGGGACCGGGGGGGGGGGGGGGTTAATCAGAACTAAAGGAAGATTCAGCAACTCCTAATTGCGCCTATGCTGTCAAAAATCAATTCAATTAGTTTTACATAACCGAATAGTAGAATAACCTGATAATAAACTATAAAATAGTTCAATAATGCATATCTAGTTCTTTGGTTATTTTGAATAATTCCAAAATATTAAAATAAATTCTCACTATTGTATTGCATTTTAAACTAAGAATCATTTTATTTATTTTTAAATTATTTACTTTGAAGCTACATTTAAACTAATTTTATTTACCTTGAATTTCTATCCGATAAATCATCTTGATATCCATCATGATTGAACATTGTGTTTCCAACATTCCGCCTCATTACCTACAGTAAATTCAAAAATGCATTGAACTGCATATTCATTTTTAATTTAATAGAAGTATTTTTAATTTACTGGTGTTGGAGAGTATCTATTTGTATCTTCCCATTCCATTGAATCCTCATAATCCATTGCCATAGGTCTATTATATGGTTTATCATTAACTCTCATTGGTCTTGTAGGACGCTCTGGCGGTCGTCTCATAGACTGTGTGTTTGGTATTGGACGTCTTGACATTCTCATATCTCGTCTCACTGGTCTAATTTCTTCAATAGGTCTGTCACCTTACAATGATTAAATATATACTCAGTAACAAAGAAAGAAACAATATAAAACTATAAAAATGTTACTTCTAAATGTATTCAGCTCTGAATTGAAAGTGTTACTACTCCGCCTTTTTTCTATGCCGCCAAAATGTTCTTGATTTACAGAAAGCAGTCTGTCTGGTCGTCTGTCTCTAAAACCAGAATGATGTGAAGGAGCTCGTTCATCCAAAATAGACTTTACAGTAAGAATACCACGTCGGTCAATTTTTACACGACCCAAGTTATTGGAATGGCCTCTTGGTGTGCCCATACTTTGTATTGTCTAATATGAAAAACAATTACAATTTTAATCTCAAATAAAATGTAGTCTCGGATACAAAAAATAGGCTCTGCCCATTAGGCTCCAAGCAGTAGTTTTTTTGGTTTCTTGTGGTAATCAAATCATAAAATACATATAATATTATAATAGGTATATTAAACTTGAGGCAGGCGCTCATTTTCGTATCCGCAAATATGCCACATAAAAGCAACACAACAATATAATAATCAGGGCTCGGAACTTTATGCATTTGCATCTTTCTCGGGAAGCTGCATATTTCAAATCTGATTCGATACAAATTCGTTTCATGAACCATACAGTTGAAATACAAAAATTTATGTTGCATATTTTTGCATATTTGACTAAATTTACATGATTATGCATATTTAAAGATTTTGAGTATATAAATGCATTTTATGGTAAAAATTTATAAGAAATCAACAACAAACAAATTTTTGATAATTGAATATTGTAAATTAAATAATTTAAAAATAAATATCTGCCGCACACAGTTTCCTAGTCTATATTTTGTATTATACTATACCGAGTAATAGCCTTATTTAATTAAAATGTTTATTTTTACCAATAGCTGTCACTATTGCCGTCGGCGACGATCGCCTGTATGGTTTATAGTATTTTTACTAAGAAATTGGTAATAAAAGAATTGGCCGTTACTCTTACCGGCCAGGTTTTTAATTTATATTGAAGTCGCTCGTTAGATAAAATTAAACAAAATATCCATATACCGATGGCCGATGGGTAATGATATTGACATATTGTTTGATCGTGTGTCGAAAACATATTCGATAACGGTGGTCTGTTACAAACATGATTTAATAATCGCTGTATTTGATAAATTCTATTTTTTTTAAATTTAGGACTCTGGGAATAGATTCAGTATAACAGCTTCGATATTATCAAAAGAAAAATATAAATAAAATATTTATGATTCAAAAATAATTTTTTTTTTTTATAATTATGCTTTTAATTACATCTTTTATAAAATAATAAATGCATATTATACCGCATATTTTGGTTTTTTTAGTGCATACGTATGCACATATTTCATTGTTTTTTAGCGCATAAAGTTCCGAGCCCTGATAATAATGAATACAATGGTTACAACACAGAGTATAAAAAATGGATCATTTTTAGTACTATAGTTAACTTTCCCTATTTTATTAATCACTAATCCCTTAGTAGTATTCAATATTTATTAAACAAGGGCACTCTATTAATAATTTTGGAAGAAGATTGTAATGAAGGAGATTTTCTGGTTCTAAGTCTTCCACACTTGCAGTTAGTACATAGCCAAGAAGCATAGCTAACTTTAAGTACAAAATTTAAATTATCAGATGTTTTAAGTGTTACAAACAAATAACTATAGTTTCTACTGGTTATTATATGAAGATAATAATATTTACAGTTTTCAATATAAAACACCTGATTAATTATTATAGTCTTGAACTTTTTAGGAAGAGTAATTTTTGTATTTTACTACGTTTTTCAATAGAGGTAAATGGTGGTTATTAAAAACAGTTACTTACATCATATGATGTTGAATGTAAACGACGTTCCTGAATTTTTTCACGAGCATCTTTTTGATTTGTTAACTTTTGTCTAGCATCGACCATCACTGTTGGTTTTTCTAAAGCCTTTTGCAAAAGTTTAACACGAGCATCAACTACATTCATTACAACTCTAGCATTATTTTTTGACATCATATTTTTATTGTTAAGTCTGCCTTTGGTAGGGTGTTTTTGAATAGCTCTTAAACGTTTCACTTTAGCTGCTTTGTTGGCTGCTGCTACACGTAAACGATTACGAGGACCAGATTGCAGAGCTTTAAAACGTCTGGAATACAATTATAAAAATTATCACCAATTAGGGATTTCAGATAATTTTGTTTTATGTAAATTTCTTAGGACCATTAATCACCAAATAATATAAGCTGATGTGTTTATTTACATCACAAGAAATAGTTTAAACAAATAGTTTTAATTTACCCTCCACGGTCCTGTCCATTTTGGGGTCTCTTTCCTTTTATGAACTTCATATTATTATCTCCTCGTTGTTGAAACCGAATACCAACGTCCTGTTGTCTTGAAACACTGAATTACGACTCCACAAATCTACAATTATTGACCATGAGGACAAAAACAGAAAACGACAACGCGGGAGTCGCATTCGCATAAAAATAAAAAACAGATTCTATTTCTATAAATCAGTTAAGAAACAAACTAATTTAGGAAAACGTATATTTGCTAAAATGGTAGTTACTTGTTATACTTTGATAGACCAAAATTAATAAATTACATAAACAAGACGAATTGTGAACAGTGTGGCCAACAAAACCAAGTGGAATGTACTACATTTTCTACACTCTTAGCGGCCAACTTGAATGTCTTGAACAGCAATAACAAAACAAAGTATAAACCGCCAATGATAATTTAATGATAACGTGATATTTGGTAGGTAGATTCAATTTCATAACAAATAACAATTTCTTATTTATTTTTTATTTTTAATTACCTATTTAGTATTTTTATTATTATTTATTATTTTTAATATTTCTTTTCGGATTTGATTTTACATTTATGTATTAAGGTCATAATCAATAACATGGAAAGGCTGTTCATTACTTTGTACAATGGTTTTCAAGTAAAAACCTATAATGTTAAACTTAATGATTTATGAATGAATTAAATCTTTGATTAGCAATTAATATGAACAGTAATTTTTGCCGACGGGAATCTTCTATTTGTACGGCAGATGAAATACAATATCCTAGGATGGTGGCCGATGAACGACTTGCTTACTGGGCTCATTGTCATAACTATCTATTAAGGGACAAGATAGGCGAAGGTTCATTTGGAAAAGTTTTCAAAGCCATACATACAAAAACCAACTCAATAGTTGCTTTCAAATTTATTTTCAAGGTATAGTTACATTAGTTGGGTGCTTGGTTTGCTAATTTCTTCGTTTTTGTTGTTCATTAAAATATGCCATTTGATTTAGCTCGACAAGTTAAAAACTTTACAACAGGAAGTTGAAATTCAACAGAAATTACACCATCCAAATATTGTAAAAATGATCGAGTCATTTGGAAATGAAAATGGGGTATAATATTAATTATTTTTGTTTGTTTACTTAACTCTCTTCTAACCAAAACATACAAATCATAAGTTTGAATGATTATTGATTACATAATAACATTATAGCATCATGAACTAATTGAACTAATACGGTGGAGAGAAAGGGGCTATAGCCTATAATGTTTCTGGTAGTCAACATATATTCTAAATATGTAACTTAAACAAAAATGTACAAACAAAATTCTCGGACTATAGCCCCCTCCCCATTTTATGCCTATGAATTACATAAATAAATAACAATATGTCTTGCTTCAGCTGACACTCTAGTGTTGGTTTAAGAGGAGACACTTATTGATCTAACATCAACATAACATACAGTACTATAAAATAGGCACCAGAAAAATGTTGATAGTTTGAGTGAGCAAATTTCTCATCACCAATTAAATATCTTAACTGGTTTAAATATTGGTGTTCATATTTTTTTATTTTTTTTATGATAGATTGCCTTGGTCATGGAGTTTGTGCCTAGATCACTTAAAGAAATAATAGAAATTGAAGGTATACTGAGTGAAGAAAGAACACAGTCAATTATATGTCATCTTGTATCAGCTTTACACTATTTACACCAGAAAAGTATTTTACATAGGTAGATAATTTATTAATAGTTTTTTTTTAATACAATACTCTTCACTATATAATTTTAATATTTAGGGATTTAAAACCACCAAATATTTTATTGGACAACAATGATGTTGCAAAATTATGTGATTTTGGTTTAGCAAGGTTTATGTTAACTGGTACTCAAGTATTGACTCAAGCATCACTTAAAGGAACCCCTCTTTATATGGCCCCTGAAGTAATAAATTCTCCTGTTATACCTCCAATATACAATCATAATGCAGATTTATGGTATGAATCGATGATTTATTATAAATAAAATACTGTTCATTCATTTGCATCAATAATTATTCATTTAGGTCATTGGGATGTATAGCATATCATTTACTTTGTGGAAAACCTCCATTTGATACAAAATGTTTGATGCATTTAGTACAAATGATGAAAGACCAACCAATAATTTTGCCAGATACTGTGTCAGCTGTTTGTCAGAACTTTTTAGAACAACTGTTACAAAAAAATCCATCACAAAGATTAACGTGGCCTGGCCTATTAGAACATGAATTTGTAAAAAACAAAGTATACATGATGGATATGGATAAACAAACTGAAGAAATAGATATCTCAACAGAATTTGATGATATTGTATCACCCTTAAACTCAATGAAAATAAATGAAGAAGAAGAAGAAGAAGAAGGAGAAGAAGAAGAAGAAGAAGGTGAAGGTGACAAAGAACCCTCGGATTCTTCTACTGGTCATGACTTTACATCTATAGAAGACACGTATTAATTTTTCATGATTTTATGTAGAAGAAAAATACTTTTTAACATTTTAGGATTAATAGTACTGATTTTTTGTATAGAACTGAAGAGGACTTGCGTTCAAGTCAATCTGGTTGGTGTTCTGAAACTTGTCAAGAGCTAGATGTGGGTTGTGATAAAACTAACTCTATGACCAATAATACAAAATCTAATGATTTTATGAGCGAAGAATGGATTGTATTTCTTCGACAAAGTGCTTCTGAAGTAAAATTTTAATTATCTATATCTATACTACTCATAAATAAAAGTTGTTTTTTGTGTTGTTGCTCTTCTCTTCCAAAACTACTCAATGAAAACAAATGGGCATGGTTTTAAACAAAATGTTATAGACCTAACTCCTGTACCCAGAAAATTGAGCGATGACATAGGAATAAGCCTGTGATGATTTTTGGGCGATGATGGACTTGGTTGATTTATTTTAATGTGTAAATCTTTTTATGGCAATTATTAACATTAAATATTATAATAGTTATGAAGTATAAAATTTTATACGGAATTATACATTTTTATCAAATCAATTTTGGTTTAATTTAATTAAATTATATTTTGTTGGGTGAATTAATATTATTAATTTTATCTAGTTTATGAAGAGACAACTTATATTGATAATTCAATGCCTAGTAAAATAATAAATATATTAAAGTAATTTTTTTAAATGTATTTAAAATTTATTTTTACTAATAACTAAAATGTTGGATCATAATCCTAATTAATAATTGTATATATTAAATAGTATATTAAAATTTTAAATAATGTTTTGTATGCATTTAATTTTGTAATCTGTACATAATATGACATAGTTAATAAAATATAATTTTATTTTTAAGGTTGTTTCTGGGAATATAACGTCTATGACTCAAAAGAGTTTTATTCTAGTAATATTGTCTCCTTTAAAAAGTGGTGCCATGTCTTCCAAATTATTACACTATGTAGTTACTGTTCTATCAATACCTTTTGTTACTCCAAATATTCAACAAACTGAGAAAGACTTAATAACTCAAGTATTTATAATTTTTTTATTTTATTTATTAACATTTTATTAACAATTTATATTTGTTGTAGATTTATATTGAAACTAAAGTCATTCCGTGTTTAATGCAAGCATTTTCTAATGCTTTAAAATCTCCTGCTCGTAACTGTGTATCACCTGCACCACCTGACGTTATTGGCATTCAAGAATTAGACAGTTTAGAATCGGTGCTTCTATTAGTAGAAGGATTATGCTTGGATAGACCTGTTGAATGTCTCAAGCAATTTACTGAGAGTATCTATTTTTTGAAAATTCTACCGCTATTACAAAAATGTTTGTCATTGAGTCATGGTAATACACATTTGGTTACTAATACACTTGCCGTATTAATATTAACTTTATTATATTTGCCATGCAACATTAATTTAGTGCAAGACATAGTTATTGGGAAACATTTGGAAGGTACTATAATTGTTTTATTTATTTATTTATCTAAAAGTGTTTTGTTATATTTTGATATAATACCAAAATAATTGCCTTTCAGGTAGGATTTCAAATGTCGAGCTACATAAATTGCTTAGAAATAATGAAAACCCGTCCATAAGAGAAAGAACATGTGTCCTTTTATTGCATATGACTAGATTAAACCCTAATTGTCTTTTAGAAATTTGGCATCAAACTCTTACCAATGATATTGAATTTTTAAAAAGTGATCCATGCCCCAATGTTGTCCAGGTACATATAAATTAAGATTATTATTTATTTATTTTTAAAATGCATCTTAATGTTTTCTTAAATTAAAAATAAAGTCTGTTATGTAAATGTATTGAAAATTATTAAAAGCAAAGGTCTATATAATCTATTAAAGAAAATGTTAATAACTAAAAACAAATTAAGATCAAATAAATTTTTTTGTTTTGAGATTTTGTATGGTTTTATATTTTTGTTTAGTATTTAAATTGTATTAACTGAAATTATTTAGTTATCCTGTATGTTATATTTAATTATTCAATACTGAGCAGAGCAGTATAAAGGAAGTATAGGAAACTTTTTCATTTAAATTTGAAAATTGAAAATAAATTATTCTTAAAGTATGTGATTTGTCAAACTTTTCAATTATTAATCTAAATTTTTACATTAATAAGCAATAGTAAAAATAAATTGAATTGTAAAAATATATACCATTTATAATGTCTAGGTTCTGTTCATTTATATTATTATTAAATTTTTTTTAAATAAAAATATAATCTACTAGAAATAATCGTACATGAAATATTATGCTTGCAAAGCAGCAGTTTATTAAATGTTTGTTGTAATTTTTAATTGTAAATTGACTCAGTACATTAAGTCTTTTAAACTAACTTTATTATTGTTCTAGGCTGCTGTTTATGCATCTGAACTATTGAAAAGAACACAATTCTACCAAGTGGAAACAGAAGAATGAAAGGATATTATAATCATTATTAAATGAATAAATTGTGGATGTTTTTATTTGAAGTATTATGAAACATTATTTTATATTGTATATGAAGTGAGAAAGTTAAATGAGGATTGAGCCTCAAAAATAGTGATAAATAATAAGTAGCAATAATAGTTATTTATATATAAATACTTGTTGTTTAACGTTAAGATATATGATGAAAATACAATATGTTAAATAGTCATAATCATTAAATCATTTGTTTTTATATACTCAAAAGCAAGATAATAGATGTAACAAAACAAAATATGATGTAAATTATATAATAATAGTAACATCAGTATAGTTTAGTTCGCCAAAAATAACAGATATATGAGGCAAATACTTATTATAGATAAGAATATAAGATAATCTGTTTTTCAATATTCTGCGAACTACTCGAAGGGAAATATGAGACAGGAGTATAAAATAATATTTATATAGTTTTTAAAGACGAGTGTTTATTCCAGTTATTGGGACCTAAACCAAATATTCCACAAAGTGTCATAATGATTTCCCCACCTAATACATTTTCAAGTACTTACAATTCATAATTTATTTAGTTTCAAAGACATGATTATAAAAGAGTATTCTCTTATGGTAATTTGTCGACTTCACAACAAATATACAACTATTTATAAACTTAATCATAATTGAACTAAAAGATACAACCTTGTGTGTTACTTTTAATACTGTCTTTACATTAGATCTAAGTGTAATACATATCTAAGTAATCGGTCCATCTCTTACTTAATGATTATAATATCTAATTCAATATATTATATTTACTTTTTGTTTTTCTTGAGTTTCATAATATTTGGGTTTTCTTTTTATCCCTTTTCACATTTTACCCTTTCAAGTTCATTACTTTTTGACCATTGTATCATACCTTAATACGTACAATCAGTGATTATGTTCCTTACCACCCCTATCACTACAACAAGTATATTTCAGGGTACCATTTTATTTGGTTTAACTTTTTTTAAAGTTTAAACTCGTTCAAGTTATTTATGCAACAGTCAAACTTGAAAATAATCTTGTATAAATTCAGGGTATCTTGACCGCTTTATTCACAACACGTTGGATTAACATTATGTAATAATTTTATTGCATTTCAATCTTAAAACAACGCTTATAAATTAATGAGCTTATCACAAGTACCTATATTTTTTGAGAATACGTCAGTTATTGATCTGACCATTATATTGTTATCTTCTTAAGTGTTCCAGCTTAGTCTATAAACACTTCAAATAAAATATTTAAATGTGAATTTACACTTGGAAAGCAAAAAATCCGATTACTTTATAATTCACAGATAGGAATACGTGGCAATATGTGTACATAAAAAAGTATTATAAAAATTATCTGGTTATGAAAAGAATAATAGATTAGGGATTTTAAGTTCACTATTTTGCAAAAAATAATGAACAATAATAATTTTTACTATGCATTAGGAAATATATCTTGTATAATTAACAGCCTTACAAATATAAAAAAGAAATTACAAACCATTTTGATGAAATATACTGATTATATCATTGATATTTATTGTAATTTGTTGACATGTTTTTAGTATCTGTTTTATTGTAATATGCTAAACTATAATCAGAAATGTGTTTTATGATCTCACAAATAAATTACCAAAATTGTATTTTGACTATCTCTAGATATATTTTTTTTTTTTTGTCGTTTATTTAGTAATTACTTTATACATTACTCATACATTACTTTATACCTATTCATGATTCTTATTCCTTTATCATTAATTTAAAAATGCATGGTTTGAGATTTTTTAAAGTTTATTCTTAATCAAACACTTTTAGGTTAAATAAAATGTTTTAGATTTATACCTATTTGCTATTCTATATTACTTTTAATACACACTTTTTAATATTTGAACTAAGATGGCTGGTATAGTACCTAGTACCTACCATAGTAGTGTATAATACTATACCTACACTTGAATGTTTAACACTTGACTATGAATTATGATAACTAATATATTATAATCTGATAGTCACACATATTTATAATATATATATATCTAGGTACCTACTATATACACTTAATACGCTATTACACTAATAGTGGCAATAATGTAATAGTAGAAAACATACTAAAGAGCTTATAAATTGTTGAATTAGAATTTAGATAGGTAGATAGTTTAATAGATTTTAATTATTAAACAGAACATTTGGTGATTCATGTGCCAACATGTTCTAACTTGTCAATTTTTGAAAATATAGGTAGATTTCCAGGTATTACTAAGACCTAAAAATAGAGGCACCTATTCAGGTAGGTGTAGACTCAGAGGCGGACTGACCCATTGTTCTGCAGCGCAGTGGGCCGAACTTAATATTTTGTTTTTTTTTTATAGTTATAGAACGTTGGCTAAGTTATTTCTGCATTCATAATCGTTGTGACATGTGATACTGTGTTTAAGTTTATGTCGAATGTGGCCACTGACCATCTAATTTGAAATTTCCATTAGGGCCGTTGCCCGTTAATTGGTATGGCCATGTGCTGATAATCTATATTATCTAAAACACTTAACACATAGGATAAGATAGGTACTAGCATAGGCCATTGACAATAAAAGTAATTGTACTGCGGTGCCCACTATAAAGTGTATTCCTACCTATTTGAGACTAGGAGAATAACTAGAATAAGAATACCCGGTGCTTTTATTTTAATTTAACTAAGTTGTAAAAATCCGAGAACTGCTTCACATGATAGAAGTTCTTGCTTGCCTTTCTTACACAAACTGCTATTTCCGTATAATTTTTTAAATCATTAATTATTATGTATCAAATTATAGATAGTACCTAATGTACTAATTTCACAACCTCGAAAAGAGATCGCTCCAGGAAAATCATAGTTTCGTTCTCCCGTCTCCTCTTTGGCCACACCCTACTTCCTTCTCATTCCTCCAAACTTTCATTGAATGATTCCCCTCTCTGCACACTCCTCAATGAATAATGATCCAATGTTTTGCGACATTACTCATCTAATCTTCATCTGCCCCAGTCTATCGTCTCAACGTCACCACCTAGTGATATCCTCTCATTCCAACAAAAAAATATCACACTTAATATATTATCTTTCTTCAGCCATACAGGCTTTTTAATTTAATTTTATATTTCTCCTCTTTATTTTTGTCAGATATAACTTCTATTATGTATCGTTTTAAATAAAACGTTTAAAATGTTTACCTTTTATCTAATTGTTGAAACTAATTGTACATTACAATATTTAAATAAAAAAAATAAAATGTACTAATTTAGGACTGAGGTAGCCAGGTACCTAATAATAATTATATGTTTACAGATGACCAACTAATAATTATTAATTTTTTTGTTTGCAAACTGTTCATACTCATGCAATTTTTTAAATTAATATCAAAGCGTATGTGTATGTATAAACAGTATTATACACACTTAAATTTTAAGAGGATATCACACCCGTATATGATGATCCGTCTTAAGCTGGATTCACACCAATCACACCTCACCGTGTCGTGTCGTGTTCTGTATATTTTATACATAGGTAACAAAATGTTGGTCACACGTTACCTATAAGTTGAATATATCAAACTCTACACGACACGACAGGGTGTGAATGCAGCTTTACAATTTGACAAATACTAAATTTCTCTAACTAGGTTCTAGGTAGGTACCAACAGTATTTAGTCATCATAAGTCTAACCACCCTTTAGAATTTTAATGACCTAAAAAAGGTTAACTAGTATAAACTGGTCACTGGTAGTATATAAGCTATCAATATATTGGTTAGGTTAGAATAGGATAAGGCCAGTTTTCTTTCTAGAATAGTGGGCCACATACCACCCAGTCCGCCCCTGAATAGAATATATTATAGACTATATAAGCCAAAGATACCTAATAATTAGAAATTTGGGGTAGCCACATAATCGTATTGCTACCACATAATAAATGATACCTATTCTATAATTATTATTCAAGTTTGCATCTGTTAAAATGTATACTATATTCTAAGATCGAGGGGGGGGGACAAAGTACTACATTCTGTAATCGTCAGATGGTGGTAATTGTTTATATAAATACTAGCCGATCCCGTGACACGAAGTGTCAGCTATAATAGGTGTCCTATCCTAGCTGTCCCTTCTAGCGTTGCCGCTGAATCATATGCCCATATATTATGTTAAGATTAACTTCAAGTGATTTACATACATCTAAGCCATCCAGGTAGGCAATCCACTGCATCGAAACGTGGATAATATATGCGAGCAGTAGTAAATTATCAGGTAGGCAATCCACCTGCGGTCGATTGCGGACCCCATGAGATGCGTAAGTAACTGAAATCAGAATTAGGTACATTAAAAAATAAACAACAACCAAGTTAATAGATTGTAACCAATGGCAACCATTTATAAACAAATATTTCCATTGTAAATCTCAAAATCCCCGTGTGAGCACCACTTGGGCCTAGACCTCTACCTTTTTAAATGATCCTATCTTCTTCCCATTAGTCTAATCTATCTCTGTCCCAAATTTAATCGTAATCGGTTAAACGGTTTGGGAATGCATAAAGGACAGCCAGACAGACATTAATTTTTAAACAGGTATATATAGATTTCTACTAATTATATAATAGTAATAAAATCTATAACCAATGGCAACCATTTAAATAAATACAAAAAACTACTGTGTGAACTACTGTTATTGTGCACTTAAGAGGCGATAACTCCGGAACCACTTATCGCACAGCATACAAACTTAGACAGTAGCCGATTCTCAGACCTACTGAATATGCATATAAAATTTCATACAAATCGGTCAACCGTTTGGGAGGAGTATTTTAACTAACATTGTGACACGAGAATTTTATATATAAGATTAAAATATATATATACAATATACAAAACATATTTATGTTACACTTATCGATGAGGAAGCACGCTTCATAAACGACTTCAAAACCATCTCAACCCTCTTATAAAGGATCTCTCCATTTTAACACTGCCAGGAAATTCTCGACGCGGGTTAAAAAGGAAGGGGTGTCGGGCGTGTCGAGACCTATTACAATAAATTATATTAACCCATAACTCTAGCAAACAATTTAAAATATATATATATATATATATATATATCATTTATGTATATATATATATCATTTATGTATAAAATATTAAAGAAGGTTGTGATTAAAAAAAAAAATCAAGGTCAGTGTTGCTAATGAGTACTGCTATTAATCAACCCCTTCGTGTCAATACCCACCCTTAGTATTGTAACGATTTACAGATTACTGACTAGTCATTTTACGTCGCACTCAGATTCTTTGTGAATTTGCTTAGGTTAGCAGAACACAGGATCGTCGAGTACGAGCGTTTATTATATTATTGGCATAGCCAGCAGTCGGGTTTGAATCGCGAAGTAAAGACAAGCGTTCTTTCATATAATCTTAACATTTCATTTAATATTAATTTCATTCGATTTATTATTGGTATAATAACCTACCAAATAATTAAATCATAACGCATTAATTAATTCAACTCGTACTCCGCTACTCCTGTGATCTTCAATATACTACCCTCAAGAACAGGGTTACTCAGGTGATAGTGTACTGTGTAATATTATTACTATTTTAAACATTTAATAAATCTTTGGATACGTTGCTATATCGACTTCGATTGTGTTAGTTTATGAACGCAGGTCATAAGTTTCTAGGACCTGTAAAATATAACTTAGAAAACTTTATTTATATCAGTCCAACAACTCGGTTCACAGGACCGGTTCGTGTAGGGGATTAGCTAACCCACTACTCCTTAACGGGATAGGATTAGGTATAAATATCGACAGTCACTTTGTGTTAAACCACGAAGGTGATGTGTTGCAGTATATAAACTTATTGTGCATCTTATGTATAGAATATTTATTTGAAATAATGTTTGAAAAAAAAATGTTCGTAAATAATTTTTTCTGCTATCCCAGAATTTTGACTCTGGTGACGCCACCCCCCCCCCCCTGTGTATTTGAGTAAAATATTATTTACATAATGTAATTTCTTTTAACAAACTTACTATTATGTAGTTATTAATTTTAATATTTACTAAGTACCTACTAAAATGATGGCTGTTGTCTGTTTGTCTGTATTGATTGAATGTATGATACTTATTTAAAATAAATGGTTGTAGGTATATCATACTATTCCTGATTATAATATGTTTAGTTTTTAGAAGAAAATAAATATTCCCAAACAATCACATTATATAATTTAAATGAGCTTTTTTAAAATAAAACTCCTTTTAAATTAAATAAATAAAACATGACTAAACAATTGAAGTGTAAATTAGATATTTAGATGTAAAGTGATGCCGGATGGGTGCGGTCACACTCTCTCGGATTTTTTCCTTTGTATAATAATTAATGTTATGAAAACGTATTATTGATTAAATTCTATCGATAAGACATAGGTATTAAGTACAATGCAATATTGTACATTTATTATAAATTCATTGATACATTTTACGATCTTGATATGAATATTTTATATTTTTATATAAATAAAACTATAAAAGGCTAACTATTTACGATTTACCTATATTTCAAAAAGCATGATACAAATCACTTAATTAGTTTATTCATTACATTTATATTTAGTTCATACCGCCAGAGACCAGGGGCCAACGCAGGAAAAAATTTCGGGGGGGTTTTGAAAAATTATTTATTAGTAATACATTTGTAGGTCAGTCAGGTCAGATAATTTATACTTTGTTCCTGATATTTCGAAATAAAGTTACAATAACTTATCATAATCACGAACATTTGCAAATTATTTTAATTAAATGTTTAATCTTTATAGCTAAGGATTGAAAAATTAAATCAAGATTTCTCATATAATAATAGTTCATACTTTAATCAAAATATTTAAAAAATATATAAACAATGTTTTTTTATAGATGTTTTTATTTCAAATTTGGAAGGAATTAGATATTTTACCGTAGAATTACAATTTAGTTATTTTGTTGTAATCAAAAAATATTATTCATTGGTACTATTGAAACTTTTAAAGTATATTATTATATTTTACACTTAAAAATTACATTTTCAAACTCAATTTTTTCAGTAAAAACTAATTCAACTTACTGTAGAGCCTTCTCATAGTAAAAATAATTACTATTTAATATCAATAATATTCTAAAATATACATAGTCATATAGGCTGACAGACAGTTATGGGTCACTGCCCACTGGGGTCGGTGAACTTTTACGGAACTTTGAGCGGTCAAGAACCTCAATATATTTAATTAAGATTTGGTACAAAAAAAAAATAGTTACTCTTAATGTATTTATTGTTAATACTTTATGTGCCACACACAAGTGTGTTTAGTTGTGCCCATTGTTCTGTTGAAATAAATAAGAAATAAAAATATAATACTCGTTAACACAAAAAATTTGAAAAAACATTTTATTTAAAGCAAAATAATTTTTTTTTTTTTGATTACATAAGAAAAATAAATTATAACAATATAATATCGTAATAACTGTGTGATACGTATATAAACAAATAACGTATACCATATAGGAACATATAAATATAAAAATTTTGATGACCATCACAAAAAAAATGTTGCAAAAATAAAAAAAAAATGTTGCAAGAATGATGCAAATGAATACGAAAAATAATCGTAATTATAGTAATAATTATGGAACGAAATACAATGGCACAAACTGCGCAAAACAACAATAATAAAGATTAAAGGTAATAATAATAAATAAAAAAAAAAACATCCAACAAGGTGCATAGGCGTGGAGGGGGGGGGGTGGGGGGGGGGGGTACGTGATGGAGTAGTTGGTGCATACAGTTGAACAGTTCAATAGGCTACTGCAGGTCGCACCTCTACAGTATCCTCAGGCCGGTCCTGCGGGGGCGGACGGACGTCACGGGCGCGTTTGCTCGAGAGCTCGGTGACGACCATGACGGCCGCGGCTGTGGAGCCCGACCGCGACGGCCGCGGGATTGACTGCGGGGGACGACGGCGAGAGGCGGCTAGGGCGCGAAGCCGAACGCCCGACGGTGCTGCGCTGGTGCCCGCGAAGAGGCTATACTTTTGCGACGGCGTTCATAGTACGTGTGGCGAGCGAGCTAAGACCATATAATTTCGGTGATGCGGAATGCGCACCGCCGGACCCTGAAACGTTTCGTTTCCGCGAGCCCGGCGCTGCTGACGCGGCCTGCAGACGAGCCGACACCGGCCACCGCGGACGAGATATCCTGCAGTGATGACGAGGTCCAAGAAGCCATAGATCTACCGTGTTCTTGTATGTCTTTAATATTTTTAAAATAACTTCTCAAAAGTAATAACTAGATTCACATTTCCATCAGAAAAGATGCTGGTAAAGAAAATCGGACACACACACACACGCGCGCGCGCCATTGTAAAATCAATACGTCATTCTTCGCTCCGTTCGGAATCTAAAATATATATAATATTACTTGTAGTTCTTACTAATAACTAAATAATATAACACAGTGGTGTATTTACAAGGGGGAGGGGGGGGGGGTCCCGTGTCTCGGCCTCCCCCACAGGAAAAAAAAAATTAAAACAAGTCACAAATAACTTGCTACGTAGGTACAGGAGAAAGAGAATATTAATTTATACTATGTATTTTTAATATTAGACCCTCCACAAAAAATTTAAAAATACCCTACTATGCATAATACATATACATTATATATAGTTAATTAAATTATTTAGGGGGCTAAGCAATAATATCAAATATATCTAAATAGATATTATCAAATTATCTCCAATCTCTATAGACATATTTAAAAATATAAATTAAAATATCTAAAAAATTAATTTTGTTTCAGTTAAATGACCAAATAAGACTTGGAGGTGTGAAGTAAATTTTTACCAATTTATAGATAATACAAGTGATTGAGGATTAATCTATTCAAACTTCAATGTTAAATCAAAAAAAATGAAACGCGTTTATTTAGTATAGGTACATTTTTAAATAAAACTTTGACGTTCAAGTGTGGGAACAGATCACAAAATATGCTGTTATGAATTATCATCAGCTCTGTCGTCAAATTGTGGTATAGGTACCTATAAAATATTGGTGAAATGATGGATTTTAAAACATCATAATTGCTACGATTAACCCATTATAATATTAATATATTATACTGTATACCTAGTAGCTAGTACCTATATCTATATACTGACTATACCCGTCTATCAATTATAATTCATAAATAAGGAATACCTAATAACTAATAGTTAGATACAATATTCTATGAAATAGACAATAATAGTTAAAGTTACCGGATGACACTATGCCAGTCCGACACTATATACCTACAACCTACGTAAGGTATAATTTTGTTAGTTGTGACAAAAACACTTGATGAAGATAACACTTGTTTTTCTATAAAGGTTTAGTTCAATCTTATTTTTTTAGAAGGATTTATTTTCCCCTATGTTGATACTATACTTATTGATATCATAGTCAGTACACGTAGGTAACGTCATATACCCAAGGTAATTATTGATTACCTATAGATAATGTGTATAAAGTTTAATCCGGATTAGAGATTTTTAATTTATAAATCGTATACATTGTTGGTTAAGTATTTAAATATGCACAGGTATATTTTAATTGTTTCGTATTTAAAGTTTTAACAAAAGAAAATGGGTATTTAATATTTATCATTATTGATCTAGGTAATGATAATATTAATATCATAGACAAGACGTAATGTACACATTTATATGTACCCTTAAGATTAATCACTTAATTTTAAGTGTCTAGTTAGAATTGATATTTTTATATAATATTTGATGTATAGGTACATACTTAATATATAAGTTAAAATTAATATAGGTAGGTATTATTAGGTATTATATAAAGGTACATAACAATAGAACGATTGAAACCTACTTATACTTAAATGATATTTAAAACGATTACAAACCATCTGAATCTTAAATTAAAAAATCTTACATCAAGACTTATGATGGCTAGGTATTAAAATAAAAAATGGTAAAATGTTTTTTAATAATAGTCATTAATTGCTATATGTAAACTTATTACAAGGAACCTTATATTATATTTTGAAACTATTGACTAAGCATAACTAAACATTTTTATTAACATTAATAAAAAGAAAAAACTGAAAACTAGAAAATTGTATTGTGTATAGAGAACAATAATTTAAGTTATAAAGTAAAATGTTTCAAGATTTTACGATTTTTATTTTTTGAATTACGTACTACAAAATAACAAATATCGTCTGCAACCGCTATCTTCAAAACGAAAATGCGTCATACACCGTTTATTATTTTCTCAATTTATTTTCATTTTACCATTATAAAGGTTTTTTAAAAAAAATAAAGAACATTAAAAAAATATTTTTATTGACACTATGAATCTCAATAATTTTTGTGCACTATCATATGCAAGCCCCACGGGCCACGAGTCACTGTCGTGCATATGTTAACTTTTTCAGAGGTTGACAGGGGTTTTAAATTAATTTTTATTCTAGCTCAAAAATGTCAAAAATAATCAATCTATATTATATTATCGAATTGGTAATTGTCTGTGGTGGGTCGGAGAGTGGACCATGCCATTCAATATATAAGTTCCATGTATATGTCTAATTGAATAAAAAAATTGTTACCCGCTATTACTTGAAATATTAGGTTGTATACTAGATGGTGATTAACAACTACAAATTGTTTCCCAATTTCCGAATTCGTACCAGGGTTATCTATAGGTAAAATAAGTTATGATTCTCAGGTTGTCTACATAAAACATATGAATATTGGTTCCAACGATCTTTCATTATGGTGTTAAAACTATATTAAATTAATTGAATTAAATTTACACCATGAATTGTAAAAAACTGATAAAATAATTTACAACTTCTATCATTATCAACTTTTAAAAGTTTCATCAACAAACATGATTTTTATTTTGCTGAGCATCTTTAAATTATATAGACAAGTAAAAATTACAATATTTTTTTCCCAATCATTTATAAATTTAAAATAATTTCCACGATTTGTTATTACATTGAATTATTTAAGGCTTCATGTAATTCTAATAATATTTTAGGTAATTTAGGTAACTTACTGATCGACTGGAGTGAAAAATTTATTTTACTCTAAAAACATCACGAGCTGTTAGCTGTTCAATATCACCGTTAACTAATAACTAGTCGTTCTTGGCAAATTATTTTTTATGGGCAATTAAGATTTTCTTTTTAACTTATTGCTAAATGATTCCCTACCTATTCCTGGTTTATTTTATGTACGTATTAATAATAATAGTAAACAAGAAACCCGGTGGTAGACGGTAGTTGCCTAAGCTTCAATTTAATTGTATCCTGGGACCTTGACGGCTTGACCCATTTTTAGGCACGCTCAACCCACATGAAATTATGCATTTTTTCAAATACTAATTTTTGGAATTGTTAGAAGAGTTAAAGTATTAGAATATTTAAAAAATATATATTACTTAATTTAAAGACTTAATGATCACGCAACTATTTTTTTTGGAATTTTTACAAACTCATAGTCTTTATAATACAGTGTATAGGTACGTACATTATGCACTAAAGTAGTTCATCACATATAGTACTATACACAATACATTCTACATTAGAACATTATACTTTTAATTAATGCTAAATAATAGTCATTGTAAGTGTCATTATTTTGTTGGGGTGAGAAGGGGGGTAGGTGGGAATTTTCCCTCGTCCTACTTTAGCTATTATGCCCCGATGGGCTGGTTGTTCAGATCAAATATGCTTATTTTTATAATTCTGAAGAACAGGCATTTTGTGTGCTGCGAAAGTTATGATAGTTTTTATATTTTAGAACCTAGTGGTATTATATAAGTTTTTAATAGTTTTTATAATTTTATAGTTTTTTTTTTTTTAATGGTTGGAATATATTTATTATAGACTTGTGGGAGTGTATATATAAGATGTGTACTTACCTATTTAAGTACTAAATGGTGTGTGTGGTGTGCGCCATTGTATGCATGCGGTCATGAGGGCATGTACCTACACAACAGCAATAATATCATAATCCCGTGTAATTTTATTTCTTAAACTACTTCTCAGTGCTATATACAGTATACAGTATACAGTATACAGTATACAGTATACAGTATAAACTATAAGCTGACAATCTGAGTATCTGACATAATAAAAATTCCATAAACCAAACAACCACGCTTAAAAGCTTTATCCGTGATGAGTGATGATTAAAGAACCTCTGATATTATTGAATATAATATTATTTCACTTTTTCAGTTACCTTATTGCAGTTATTAGCATTGTAATTATTTGATTTGTTCGACTTTTCTAGAGAAATCTAAAATTATGCCACTGGTGTAAGTAGGTATCTACATGCATAGGCGTATCTAGGGAAGGGACTTGGGGGCTTAGCCCCCTCCCCTAGTTTGAATATTAGTCGTAATATTATGGTCGATAGAAATTAGCAAACAGTTATCTTATCACTATCAAATAGGTAAGGGCCAAATGGCAATTACTAAATATTACGATTGACTATAGGTTTCCGGGCATCGCGATCGCTTGAGAAAGAAACTCTATGGACTCGCGACCACCACCAGCGTAACTGCTACACTTTCGAATTACCGACCACAAAAATTCGACCAAAAATTGGTCTCAAAAATTATATTCAACATTATAACAATAATGAACCTGAACACAAATATCAAATAAATGTATTCAAAAAACACATAACTATTAAACTTTTTCTATAATGTATATAAACTTTTAAATTTAAATCTAACCTTCACAATTTCTTTCGGCATCATGTGAGAGGTCATTTTAGACAATGCGACGTGTCAATACAATTTTTAGTAGCTCTAGTAATGAACCATTGGATGTAAATAGTATAGGGCTTGGATTTTAAAGCATATATGCTTCTTTTTTTCTATATGAGATAGAAATGTAATTTTTATACATAAATTCGTTTCGTGTCTAATTCTAAATAAATACATTTTTATGTAAATTCTTTTTTTCAATTTTTCCAGTTTTAGCATTTTATTAAGTTTATTATGCATTTGTGCCACAAAAATATAAAAAACTAGGACTACGGTGTTATTATTGCTATCTTTTATCGGTAAGGCCGATAAACGATTACATAATAATGCTATATTATTATTTATTACTAGGGCTCGGATTTCAATGCATTTGGATCTTGTTTTTGGAATGTCTTACACGATGCTTCCCAAAATAGAAATGTGTTTCAAATACTCCATATTTTAACAACAACATTTTTTGGGGCATTTTTGACGTTTTTAAATATTTTAGGAGATTTTTTACCTACTATTCGTAGTATGACTAAAAAAAGTTAACAAATATAATCTATACTAATATTATAAAGAGGAAAGATTTGATTGTTTATATTGAATAGGCTCTAAAACTACTGAACCGATTTAAATGAAATTTGGTTCATAGATAGATTAGACACTGAGAAAGGACATAGACTGATTTTAAAAGGTAGAGGTCCAACCCCTGGATGTGCTCACCACTGGGGTTTTAAAATGTACGATAGAAATATTTGTTTATAAATGGTTGCTATTGGTAACCATGGTTGCTATGGTATGTATAATCTCTGTTTATTTATAGTGTCGTCAATGGTTACATATTATTTTATAACTATTATAATTAGTAAGAATATGGCATATACACATTTTTGCAAATAAATTTATAGAAAAAAACAAATCTTTGGAGTAGGTCACCGTTGTAATGTTTTTCATGTAAATCACTTCAGGTTAATCTCAACTTAATATTTGACTCAGACAACGCCGAGTGGGACTAAATTGAATATTGTTTGTAACGATATTACTTAGTATATTTTAACCGTTATATTATAAAATAAAAAGTATTATGTTGAACATTTATAGCAGGGCTTCAACTCCCTTCGATATATTTGATCCCCCCTATACCTATGCCTACATGGCTACATAATAGTTTATTTGACCTTCCTCGTCTTAGTCGTAAAAAATAGCCCCGATATTTGTCGAGCTGGTCCTATGCGTATAGGTTGTAAGAAAAAACCACATTAATTACCAATGCATTACCATATTAGGTGATGCACTATAAAACTGTACAGTATATACTGTCTTCAGTAGAGTGTAGTTTGACATGTGCAAAATATGCATTAGTGAGACCACTAACCACTATCAGTGCATTGTTTTGAACACCTAGTCGTTTCCTCCCGAAATATACGCGTGGTGTATATATCGTTTATAATACTAATTAAATATAATATTATATTTGACAAAAAACCACTCTAGGTTGAGCGTTGTACCAAACGCTATATTACATTATATTATATTTGTATTTGTGGACCGGCAATTTGCTAATTATAGTAGATATACCTTACTGGCTATTACGGTACTACCCAGTACCAATAAGTTATCACTAGTTAGCCGAATATAAGTAGGTACTTACTACTGCTATAGTGTTGTAAACTGTTACTTATTATTATCGCACCCGTCTTATATTTGCGACAGCAGTTCAAGACAATATTATGCAACAGTTGAAGAGCATTTAAATCCCGCCCAACCGTCGGTAAAAAAACAACCGGCATGCTTATCGGTGTAATACGTTCCTTAGCACACGTCAAACAATATGGTCTGACCGAGTTTTATCGCCGCCACTTAAATAGGTATAAAATGTTCCAGCTTAAAATCCAACACTTCAAACCAGTATGCGCTAATCTGTATCATATTATACTTGTAAATGTATCAACAAATCCAATTCGAACCGATAAGTCTCCTATAATGTAAAAGAGGGATATAAAATTATTCAAATTTCAGATGAATAAATAATTCATAAATATTGCTATGTTTAATACTATACCTGCGTATGTACAATGTATATATATCATCTAGTTCCTTATTTAGTGAATAAAATCAGTGAACTAATGACAACACGCCAACACTATACATGTATGCAATTAAAAAAAAAAACCAATATTATTTTTAAATCTTATAAAACGATACTTTTAAAGTTTTAATTCTTTCTTCGTGTTGTTTTTGATAAATAAAAATTCTAATTAATTTTCTACAATTTTAACTATAGTTAACTATAGTTAATAGTTTTTATATAGAAAAAAAAATTTGAAGATGTTCGTGGTTTTTATGAATTTTACCAAAGTGTGAACTTAAAGTGTTTATAAAAAAAATTGTGCCTATGTATGTTGATTATTTTTGAACTGTTATTATAACAACTTATAGGAAACCTTGTATACATTTAATCAATAATTATAGAAAAAAAAAATTGAAAAAGTCTGTAAATAATTAAAAAATAGTCAAAATATTTTGAAAATTGTCAAAAAACATTTGGTGAAGATTTAAGTTGAGTTACACCAAAAAACAAAATCAATTTTGTAAAAGTTTTACTTTTGGCCCTTAAAATACCAACTATATATAGATTCACTTATCACTTTCCTACCAGAAAAAATGCTGAAGCAGAATATTGAAGCATTTTTAGTGCTCCAATAAAAGACGTTGACAATACATTCATCGCTCCTCTGAAAATCTAAAATCTAAATAATATCATTTATGTATTATTAATAATATGATTTGTTTCTACTCTAATAATATTATACTACTACCTACATGATATACTAAATATTTAATAATATCGTGACCATACATTTGTATAACAATATATTAAATCATAATTCATAAACCCATATGTTTCAAGTTTTATAAGCTTATAACTTTTAATTGTTAATTTATATATTATATACATTTACTTTTAAAGCGCCGGTTATCGTTTGCGCCTTATCTGTTTACCTGTGCCATATTAGTGTACATCATATTTTGCGCATTGACATATCGAACAATAGAATAGTATACAACTATAAAAGAAATATACCTACATCTAAACGATTAAAAATAAATTGGCCAATTCAATCATTTATTTTAGTCAATTTAAAAATAAATTGTCTAAAAGTTCGAGTAAAAATTGTCTAAATGATACATAAATTATAGTTAAAAGTTTAAAATCAAAATTAATTAAGCGAGACCTACAGGCACCACCACAGTTAGCTGTGCAACGTAGAGTTGTAGGTATTCATGTAAAAGTGTATAAAATCAATATCCATCGTTAATCCGTAATCCGTTTAGAATCTAAAATGTAGTTAGATCTTGTAAGTTTTATACTTGTTTTGTAAATGATACATAACGCTAAAAAATATAATACGTACCTATAATATAAGTGATAATAAGTATCCCCCTTTTTTAATGTCAATTATTTAGTGGATAATTTTGTTTTAAATGTCAATGTATCTAATTCATAGCACAAACGAGAAGTTTTTAGTTTTTAGTTATTAAAATGTTTATACTAAGAATACCTAATAGTTCTAAAAAATGGTTTTACAATATTATAAAATAGATGTGCGATAGAAATCGCGTGGACCTAGTACTTATTTATTTTACTTGGACCATTTTTTATAAACTATAACTATTGATGAATTAAATTAATATAATTTACTAAACAATTTAATTACTATTGCCTCCATATTTGCCAAACCCTTTATCTCGAACTTATTATCCTTAGTAGGTAACTTCACAATAACTCAAAACATACTACATAGTTTAAAATTTTGATTTTGATATGTCGACATTTTCAGAAAAATTATGTGCTAAATTATTTACAGTAAACAAGGGGGTTCTTATTTTAATATATAGAAGTTTGACGTTTGTATCACCACTGGACACTTTTAGTAAACTCCTTCTTAAGCAGTACATACCATCCAAAGAATTTTAAAATATAGTCTTTAAGTATATTTTAAAATTTAAAAAATCAGAATTTCAATAAATTTATTAATAAAGGAAAAAAATGGATGTGACCACCCTATATAATATAGGTAACCACTAACTGCTAAGATAGTAATATTATATGTACTTAATATGATCACCTAATTTTTAATAGGACATTAAGAAGATACTTTTTAAGATAATAATAATTTCTTACATTTAAAGCTTATAACTGGTATTAATGTATTAAAAATTACTAATTAATAATTTGTATGTCAAATTAAGAGATACGAAATATCAATGGTTAATATTGAGTGCATTCGAATGATAAAAAATTATGTTTTTTACATTTCGTACCAAATATTGTATCATATCGTCTAAGTAGTAACGTATATAATACATAATACAATATTGAAATGTCAAATAGATCACATACCACTACTCCGCGCATATAGGATATTGAACTGGAGCATTGGAGTTGTGGAGTGTGCCGAACAAATAGGTACCTAATATAAGGACTTTGATTTATTCGTTTGCTGATGACTGATGGTAAACTGTATTATAACCACGTATAAGTGTGTAGCCTCATAATATCAGTAAATACATAAGTGGTTTAATGCATTTTTGAGTGTTTAACAGTTAATAATACAGTATATAGAACAAATTCAAGAATGATGTAAAAATCTAAAAAAGAGATAGTTTTGAATAGTAGGTATCTAAAGAGTCTATTATCATAAGAAAATAAACAAAACTAATGTAAAACAATTGTTATAGAGTAAAGATGTAAAACACTTATATGAATATAATTTTGATCATAGGTTATTGTTTTACGAAAATAATGTCATTGGTGATTTAAAATCAAACATACTTAATACTTATATTTATATAGCTTTTAAGTTATAAGTGTACAACGTGGTTAAATAAAACACTAAAATAGGACAAACAAACAAACAATAATATATTACACTAAATGTTTGTAGTTGTACAAATGAATGCGGTGCTGTTCAAACGTCCATAAAAATATATAATCCTATTTATTTTCCCCCTTATACATCATGTATTCCGGCACTAGTATTTTTAACAATATTTAAACTGTTTGCCCAGCACAAACATTTTCAGTAAAAAGTCATTATTTTTATTTCATAAAAAATGTATACACGCGTTACATAAACTCATTGGAGTTGGTTTAATTCCTCAGAATTTAAAATTATCCAAGTTAATATACTACAAGTTTAATATTATAATAAAGTATTAGGCAAGCTTATAGTTTTCTAATATTATAATTATTGTATATATGAATAAACCACAATAATTGTAAACGTATACATATGTATATACTGTTTCATATTAGAATTAGGTACTAGAATAAAAATACGATGAATTAGTACCTATTGCAATAGGTACTACCAATGAAAATTATAGTTTAGGTACAGTTTATTTATAAATTATAACTGTTACAATTGTTTGAAAGTTGATAAGTACAATGTTCTATGATACAATATTCAAGTACATACTTATAATGAATTATACATAGTATGCATAGGAATACAAATCATTAATAAATAGTTAAGTATAGTGGCGGTGCAAACTTTTTGAGTCTTTAAAGAAAATTTTTTTTTTTTCCAATGTTCATTGAAACGACCTCAAGGTCTTCATCAATGCTTAACACAAGTGGGTAGTAGGGAGATCATGTGATCTATTTATTTATCTATGTATATATCACTATATGCATGATATTACCCCCCTTCTCCAAGAGGAGACGACATGTGAGGCTTCAATCCCAGTGGAGTGGGACCTACTTGGAAACCGGATGATGCAATCGGACGACAGCACGGGAAAACGGTGATTGCGTAGAATCACACAAATTTTTTGCACTTGCTATGAATTGAACCGATGACTGTGTGAGTCGCAGTCAACTGTGTGACCACTGCGCCACTCCGGCCCCTAAAGAAAATTGTACATTTAAAATATTTTTATCCCCTTCATTACACCGAAGTAAGTGGCAGAGAGCTAACTCTAAACTCGGTAACATAAATTATTTATAATATTTGTTATAATCTTTGTGTTGAGGTGTCGAGGATTCAACGATAATACACCCACCCGGACCCAGCCACCATTTAAAAAATATTAAACCTGTGTGATTATAGAAATACTATTGACAGTATAATATGACTATAGCAGCCTGCAAAAGATGATTATATAAATAATATAATTTCCTACTATTTATATCACGGGCATCGATGATTGATTGCACTGAATTAAAATATAATAATTATAAATAATATCATGTTTCATTGTAGCATACTAGGAAATTAATATATTATACCATAAAATGTATAATGTGTATATTTTTGGGAAATTCAATATTTTTTAAGGACTGCATATTAAATCTTTTATGTTTTATAATTTATTGGAATCTTATGTAGTAATTTTTAATCTCGATTAGATCAATAGTCCAACGGGTCTGCAGCGTATAAAACATTTGTGGGGGGATTCGGACATTTGAGTGCATTTGGATATAATTTGGGGAAAGTATTTTAAGTCCATTAATAAGCCATATCAAGAATTCAATGGACCATCCACAAGGGCCGAGGCATAATTTCAGTTTTTAAGAGGGGGCTAAGGTTTTGACCGGTTCTTAATAAAATTGAAAAAACCACTCACAAATTATAATTAGTCCCAATTCCATTTTTATATCAATACAATTGACCTCTTTCAAAATGTTATACTTATTAGTTATTATCATAGGCATAAACACTTTTTTTGGGGGTTGGGACAATAATGACTAAAAATGTATACGGAGGGATAAAATATATATACAGATTTATACATTACCAATTACCTACTTAATTTGAGGGGAATTTTCCACCAAGCCAGTGCAAGTGTGCTCAGCTTTTTTGAAAGGAAGGGGTATGAAATGTTGACTATTCTCAGACCGCAGTAAATATACTTTCAATGCTTTATTATATATTTTATATGATAAAAATAAGCTTAAGAGGGGATATGACACCGTCACCTCCCCCCTCCTGTGTGCACGCCCATATATATATGCTATAGCTATGTTCTATTTGCACCAATATGTATGGAGTATATTGTATAATGTATTTACTTTACACACAATAAAACAAAACATACAATGAATTATTAAACAAATCAATCAACACACTATAGGTATTTTATTAAATTAAACAACTATCTCAGTAGCTAGACTATGTCATCATAAATTACGCGTAATTAACAAGCACACAGAACACTGCCTTTACCTAAATATTAATTGAAAATATTTTATTATACTATGATCGCAGTTGTTATCCAAACTTAAGGTATTAAAAGTTATAACTATGAAATCTAATTATCTATCAATTATTGAATTATATTATAATTATTTTACGTAATTTATATAATAATAATATCATAGGATACTGCAATATTATAGTACATGGATTATTTGTTTTAATGTTTATATACAGTGTGATCCATCTAACGTAAGACACTCAATATTTCAAAAAGTATTTAAGTTGTTGATAATATTTTTATTACATATAGTATTAACTATAAAATCGTTCAAAACAAAATTTTTTTCAAAAAAAATTTTTTTAAATATTTTTTAACCTTATTACTTTTTAAGTTTCCTACTCTTTTGAATTACAACATACAGTTTTAATTCAAAAAAAGAAAAAAACTTAAAAAAATAATAAGGTTAAAAAATATATTTTTTTGAAAAACTTTGTTTTGTAACAACTTCATACCATGAAACGAAAAAATGCCCAAAAACGTAAATACTTTTTGAAATATTGAGTAACTGATACATCTGTGACGTGCGGCTTGTTACTTAAGTCTATATGTATAATAGTAAGGTTAAAATACCCTATAATTATTTACTTATTAGCATGAATCATGTTAGTGGCCAAAATACTAGCCTGAGACCAACCCATACCCGGCCTGGTGATGACAGGGGGGGAGCAAATGCCCACCCCCCCCCCAAATTACGTCACTACACTAAGTTAAGTAAGGTTATCGTGTATATTATACAGTATATATAATACAAATTATTAAGTGGGTATATAAGTAGTATTGTTTGATTCGAACAATATATGTAAATAATAAACACCCATTATACGGTACATTTTTAACTATGCATTATTTTAAATGATTATGGTTGGTGTTTCATAGCAAGTTAATCGAGCTAATTGACGGATATTATTTACTATTTAGGATTAGTATAGAGCGTGTATCGCGTGTATTTCGACGGGCTTGTGTCAAATCAGTTTATCTGCTTATAGTATATTTTATATAAAAAAGTAAATCATGTTAATTTGGTCATCAATGGCGTGGAGAAGGGAGTTATCAAGAGGCTGTTCCCTTGTGTTAGGTTAAGGGGTGGTGGGTCAGAGGGTGATAACTTAGTATTAACTAGTATATTAATTAGTACCTACTATAGTAGGTAATAACTACGACAGCTAATAATTACAAATATTAAAGTGCAGAATGCCTTTATCGGGTTGTTGCCGATGCTGAAGTGTGGGTAAAGTATTAAACTAGCCTTTGAAAATTTTTAAGTTCGCCATTCCGCTGTTTGGCATTGAGAATAAAAAAAAAAATTATATTATAATAAGGACTCATAATTTATTTATCCTTCTGGTAAGTGATTAAATGGCGCTTTAACGAGACTAAATCTGTTCAAATAACATTCTCAGTTCTCACTAACCTTAAAACAAAGAATCTACCTAACCTAACCTTACTCTCCCCTCTCCGCTGAAAATATCTTAACTTATCATCCATTTTTATTTTTATGCTGTATAGATTGCGACATTGTGTTAATATTTTTTATCTTTTGAATAGGTATAATGAATACAAAATGTTTCAACATGTTATGTCAATTTTTGTGTAATAAAAATGATAAGTCGACATCTCAAGAATGTGTATAAAGATAAAAGCTAAGACTAATAAAAAAAAAAGTTTATGATGATAGTTTTGGTTAGGTACCTAATACTTAATAAACACAAAATATATATAAAAAAAACATCAATTCAATTAATAATAACAATTCGATATTTAACATTTTTAGTTTGATCCATCAATTGGGGTTGTATGTGTTCTTTTTTAATTTTGTTGAGGTATAAAACAAGTTTTTTGGGGCATATTAATATAATTTCACAATTTATCAGCGTTGGAAAATGATAGTAGCTTTTTCACAATATGTATTAACAAATTTGAATTGACTCATTTTTTTTTTTAATATTATGTACGGTAAAATAATATACCGAACCATTTAACTTGTTTTACCTTATTATAAGGGTTTTATAACCCTTGTTAAGATACTAAAGAAAATTAGATACCTACTAAACATTAAACTGGTTAGAGGTATAGCCGTATAGGTATAAATTATTATATATTCAATGTCAGAATATCCATCTGTTAATAAATAGATATATAATATACTTATGTATACAAATATAATGACTATAACAGTTTTAATTGATACTTCTGCTTAGTCAGCATAGCAGCAGCTATTCAAGTATAATAAATTATAATTGTACTTTCAAATGCATATTTATACGATTAATTCGTTTGTCTTGATTGACTCAATTGTCAGTTTGTATTAATAGTAGGTATATACTTTATACATGTTTTAACACGTTATAAATAATAACTATTCTGGAGGACTTAATTCAATAAAATAATACTAAAGTATTCTAAATTCTCTATTCAGTATTCGGTATAAAGATTACATAGTTTTTTTTATAGAACTCATCGATTGTATGCATACTGGCTTAAGTAAACAGTTTACAGTAATGCATAAAATATTGCTTTTAAGTGCATAAAAATGTTAAAAAGATAAAAATGTTCCACTTAAATACTTAATTATAAGTGAATATTTATCTTCGTCCAAATTTGTATTAAGTTTTATTAGCAAAAACAATGTATTAATAGACAATTTTAAATACTAACTATAATATATTTTGTAGTATTGGTCTACAATTGAACAAATAATACATTATTACCTGCAGGCTGCAATAGGTTTAATAAAAACAAAATAATGAACTAAACTATTATGAGAATATTTAAAATATATAGTAAATGTAATATATCTTATATTCGTATATGATTAGATTTGTCTGCGTGCTTTAGATTAATGGGTTATCCACTTGAAATTCTCGGGGTTTTTTTTTTCAACACATTTAAACAGTACCTATAAGGCTATAACTAATAAATAACATTATAACCCTTACACAAGGAAACTAGGGTATTCTTCTTTCTACAAACTAATAATGATAGTGTTTAACTCTGAATAACATTTTGTTTCGTAAAATATCTTATTAACATTCTACTAGTTAGGTATTTCCAATAAATAGGATGGGATATGTGTTTGTCTTTGTCCTATTGTTATGCAGAGTAGTTCTAACTTCTAACATAATAATATTATATTGTTGGTATTTAAAAAAAATATATTGAATGACCCCCAAAAAATAATATTGGCTCAGTTGACAGTTAATAGTTAGTACTTGTCGTTACCGACAGGGGCGTAATTACGGGGGGGATATGAGGGATAGATCCCCCCCATGTGCCGTATTTATATACTGTTGTCTTACAAAATACAAAATACAAATTACTAAAAAAAAAAAAATGTTCAGTTATATTACTGTATTGCCAAAATAATTCAAGAAATTAATCAATTTCTATTCTACAAAACTGGATGTAGCTAATTTATTAGCTGAATTTAAATTGTGGAGTAGAAAACTAATAGAATTAAAAAAATCAAATATCAATCAAAAAACCGGAATTGAAGCGTTAAAACTGTGTAACATTAATATTTACCCTAATATACATTTTTTATTAAACATTTTATGCACACTCCCGGTGTCTACTTCACCACCTGAAAGAACATTCTCAAGTTTAAAGAGAATTAAAACATACCTTAGAAATAGTATGACAGACGTGACACATTATTTTAAACTAAAATTCAATATTTATTATTATGTTGATTATTAATTAATTTGTAGGGTGTATCAATGACATTGAATTAAAACATGATGGAATACTTAATATATTGGCGCGAAAACCAAGAAAATTGGAAATTTTGTTATAATAATATAGTGTTTGTTAATCATATAATGTAATAAAGAAAATGGTTTGTTTAATAATAATATAAATTTTTAAAATGAATTATATTGAAAAAGAAATTAGTGGGAAGGACGGAGGGGGGTGTGGGGGGCGAAGCCCCCCACGGGTCTTTGGTTTTAAAATATCCATATCCCCTTCCATAAAACATTTATAATTACGCCACTGGTTACCGACTATAGGTACCTCTACTTGGTAACTCGTATAATTAAGAATTTAAAAATAAAATAATTGGTTCATTTATTTTTCTCGATCTTTCTTCATATATTTTAAAAATGTAACCAAACCTGCCAAACAAAATGTTGTCTGGATATCTCATTTCATAAAACATCTACGTAAACTGTTGATTAAACAATTAAAACATTCGGTTATTATTTTTACTTGTAAAATACTTAAATATCTACCTACTGGCTATTGTTATAACATTTTGTAAAACCATAATAACACTTTAATACTTTTGTACTACAATTTACATTTAACCAATACTATAACAGTATAACCAATGATAATTATTTATTAATTATTATTATACATTCATATCGTCGATACTAAATGGCAAATACATCATTATCATTTTTTTATTATTAAAAAGATAACATTTAACTATATTTTAAAATAGGTTATATAAGTAAACAATAAGTAAACAATTATTAGTTAATACTGCTGCCCATTTACTAAATAATATAGATACTATAATTTTCTATAGTACCTATATAATACATTTACTAATTAGTAATTTCTAGTTTTGGAGGCTTGATTCTTCAATCAAGCCTGATAATTCTCATCACTCTGTTTGCATTGTTACCTAAATAATATGAATAATATCATTGTTATTTATTTTGACCCTTGAAATGTATGAACTATGTAGGTTAGGTTAGCCTAACCTAACCATCTAGGTGTTTCTTTTTTATAAAAAATAAATTTACCTAATTAGTAAACAATTTAGTTTATCAGTAAGTAATTTCTATTTATGATTCAATTATAGATAACAATAATTAATGTGACAATACATTGGGACTAGGTATAGAAATTTAAAAATACACAAAATAATTTTTTTTTAAGTGTTTAAACGGTTTGAAGTTTAAATTTTGACAAAATTCATAAAATGTAGTTACAAATTTATAAATTTTTCAATTTTCGTAGCTAAGATTTGAAAGATTTGATGTATTACTAATTTCTTCATAAGTTGTTCTTACAGCAACCCGAAAGTATTAAACCTAAGGACATTTTAAGTACACATTTTTACGAAATTGAATAAGTTTTTCTTTTATTATTAAAATTACATAGTTAAATAAAAAATACTTATGTTAATATGTTTACCACAAAATTATATTAACAATGTTCTACAGTGAGTGGGTATTAACTTTTAAATTGATAACAGCTAAGGATTATTTAGTAATATTCTATTAGATCATTATTTTAATGTATAAAAATACAAATATAAGAATAATTTATAATATTGTCAAAAATAGTACAGCATACCCGCCTATTACTCGTATAGAAAACTAATTAGTAATTTCTAATAGCAACAACAGTGCAACACACCTAAATAATATTATATATTAAGCTATCCTTAGATATATAATAAACTGACGACCGTTTCCGCAGTCCGCTCAGGATAATTTATTGTTCGTTTATAATGACAATAAGCATTGAATTTAAATATAACACATACATTACAGTTATCTCAACGATGAGGTACACTGGAGTACTTGACTCCTACTATAATACAGTAGAGCGACTTCTGCGGTTTTTTTTTTTATTGTCATTTTGCTTTTTAAAAGTGTAAATACTTTATTAGCCGGATAGTTGTATCCGGGACTGTGTATGATAACAATAAAAATAATTAATTTGATGTTGTTATTATTGAAAGGTTTATCCCATACTCCAATCATTCAAATACTCAAATTAACAAACAACCAAACAATTAATTATACTATGTAGAGTTGTAGACCCAAAACAACATCTATTTACGCTGTAACGTAAACATGTCCTTGATCGCTGCCTACCATACGTTCTATATGTGTACACTGTACACATATAAGTGTATAATATGTATATACTATAATATGTTCTCCTTCATGTAACATTTCGCCTTGACGAAGAACCAAAAACACCCTACTATAAATTCTAGAAAACAAAAACAAATTGGTAAATAAAAAAATTATAAGCACAATATTAATGCACAATATTATTTTAAGGCGCAGATTTGGAAAATTGTATTTTAAATCAGTAAAAAATAGGTTTGACGTCATTTATTTCTTCTTTGAGGTTATGAAATATTAATTCAAAATAAAAAGGAATCAAATCAATTCCATGATTGCTTAGAATATTTAGATACAAGTTTAATAAAGGATTCTACTCCTTAGAAAAGATTCAAAGTACAATTTATTTACAATTTAAATTACCAAATTAAATTATTAATCAATTTAAATTGTTAAAAATATTTTTTTTGTTTTTTCAATTTTTTTGTGATGAATTTTTTTTTTTAAATATACGCATACTACATTGCATAGTAAAAATGAAGAAAAAATGTACTTTTATTCGCCATTTTTAAATCGTCATTAATCATTTTCACAAAATTATGAATTATTTTGTTTGCATCCTGCTGCAGTAGACACACAACTCAAAAGTGGTAGAAAGTGGTTCGACATTTTGAATTATTTATTTTATCAAATGTCAATTAACAGTTTACCTACTGAAATGTAAATCATAATCACTCAAATTAAAGATGAGCTAATAATATGAATAACATAATACATGCGATATATAATATCACATATATCTTACTAATACGACAATAATTAATGATAGGTAGCTATAAATTCTAAAGTGTTTCAAAACTTACAAATACTACAATACTGATAATATTACGTCATGATTTCTCTAATTTGATGATTATAAAAACTAATTACAATAAAAGTCTTAAATATTGTGAGATACGTAGCCACATGGGTAAATTTTTGAAATTGTATTAACACTGAAAACTGTTTTCAATTTAAATGTTGAAAATAATAGAATAATACTAACACTAGAGGTGGGGACATTTCAGATTTCTTTAAATTGTTTGTGTTGTTTTTCACTCTTCTTGATTTTCATGATAACTACGCTGTACAGTTCAAAAGTTTCAATATGCAGTGACTTCTGACTAGAGAAATGCTGAATAAAAACTGTTTGATAATTTGTTTTTTTGTCACAAAAACATAAGTTTAAATTTATTACATAGAGACTTGTCGAGGTCGATGAAACATGGAAGGTTTTTTATTTGAATCTGCAACTACCGACGGAAGTATAGAGACGATATTGCTTGTTTTGATAATTCTGGATACATTGAAATTTGTTACGTGTATTTTCATAGGATGAAAACTCAATTAGTTCATCGCTCATTTGGAAACTTAAATTTGGATTTATTTCGTACAAGTTAAAAATACGACTCTGTTTCAATGCAATATAACAAAATATATTTCTATATTGTGGCCTCTTACTCCATTTTCACGACCCTCGTGTTGCACACCATTGGCAGTGGTATAGCTCCCTCCCATAGACCATATTTAAGTTTAATACTAATACTATATAGTATTTTACCACTTCTTATAGTATATGGATTATGGAATTCTTTGGTTTTTACAACATCATAACTCAAGCTTATCATTTTTTTTATGTAATTTTTTCTTGTTTTCTTTTTTATCCCATATAATTAAAACTGTGATTATATCATTATATTAATTTTTTTGGTCAAGAACTTTGAAAATGTATTTTTTATTTAACACGTTACCAGTTACGACCTCTCACTACTACTGAAAGAACATTTTCTACACCGAACAGAATGAAAACCTATTTAAAAAGCACCATTTCACAAAATAGACTGAATGCGTTAACTTTGGCTATATAGTATTAATAAAAAAAAAAAAATAACAGCATTTGCTAAAAATTCTTCTAGGAGGGTGCAGTTATCAGAGTAGAGACGTAAAGTAACAAGTATACTGAGGTGAAATGTACTATAATTACCTATTATTTAACGTTAATAAATAAATATTATTAAAAACATTTTAAATGCATATTAATGAAAATAATGATAAATTGGACAATTTTCATTCATAGTTTATTTTAATTATTAACGATATCAGCAATATTACCTACTTAATATACACACACAATTTCATAAAAATCGGTCCAGCCGTTTCGGAGGAGTTTGGTAACAAACATTTTCCATTGTGACACGAGATTTTTACATATTAGATATAAGTATTTTATACTATTTATATATATTTATCTACCTTAATGCTACATAGAGGTACGTTATAGTATACACTAATACAGTTATGAAGAGATATAAATGATAAATATACTGTCATAAGGTCACCACCCATCGCACAAATATTTTGTGTGTTTAACTATCGAGTAGTACCTACACTAGTACCTATTAATATTGTGATTAATAACAAATATGATAAAAACTAAAAATAGTACTAGAATAAAATCATAATATATTAATTATATTTAAAAAACGATAATTGGGTTTATTTCGGTTCTTTTAATTGGAACATTAGTGTAGGCATTCCAAATAACGGTTATTAATTATTATATTATATGCCTTAAAGTTAACAACGTGATGGACGATTGTTCGATTTATTAATATTTAATAGTACCTATTAAGACATTATAAAACAAAAATAAGTTTTTAATACAATATTTTCTTGTTAGTCATTCCTTACTAACCTAACCTTTAGTATTTAAATCACAATAATTATATTTTACTTAGGATACTTGTTTTTTGTCTATATTGACACATTATACTATTGGTGTTAGGTTACTCTATCATCAGTTAAATATTTAAAAAAAACGGTCAAGTAGGAACTTAAAATACCATTACCATTAAACTTCATAATATTATATTTTTGCATTTGTATATTATTTTTATAATTGTACATTCATCATAAAACAAAATTAATTGCAGATATTTTTAATTTTGAGAGAATGTAAGTTCTTCTACCGTTAGTTTTATTTAGAAGTGTTTTCTCTCATCCGCATATTGTCATCAAACTAAACATACATTTCAATTTTCAAGGTTACATTCTGTTCACGGCTGAAAGAAGTTTTTTGTATTGATCGAGGTCAAATAATAACTTACATTTTTTTGGTTTGAAATATCTATTTATTTGATTTGTATATTATAACCGAATATTATTTTTACATAATTATGTTCGTTAGTTTTATTTGACCGTCTTTATATGACTTCAGTTACCACCATGCTATTTCACAATTTTCACTTTAATTTGTTATTTAATAGTAGAATACAATTATTATTGAATGAAATAAAGTTTCTCTAAAACTACAATTCAAATAATATTATAAAAATAAAAATAATTTATACTTCAAGACAATTTTAAATTTGTCTTACTATTCGGTTATGTAATTATATTACCAATTAAGTACTTCTATTTATGTGGTGTATGGACACCGTGAAAGAATAATTTAAAAACTAATCAATCCACAAATAAAACTTTTTGGTGAAATTAAAATGTTTGTCTAGATTTGTATATTTTATGTAGTTGTAGCGTACCTGTGTTTATTTTGAAGGACGTTATATATATAAAAAAAATGTTGTACTTGATTTTAATCATATATTTTACTCCAAATATTATAAACTTCATTTAATCTAATTATAGCCATACAATACGAAATGAAAAATAACATTTTAATAATCATTAAATAAAATTATATCATTATCCGGAGTCATGCATATTGCATAACTATCATATTATACAAACCAAGTGTACTAATTTAAAAAATCTCTAAGGTACCCACTATAAAAAAAAATCCTGTTAAAATTGGCTCTATTCACCCCATTTTACGGTAAAGCATATCATATTATAAATTATTTGAAGTACCTATATAGTATATTATATACCTGTTGGGGCGATGTGGCACAGTTGCTTTATAGGTTCATTAGGAAAAAATTCAAATTTTTAATGATGGACCATTTATGGTATATAAATAAAGAAACCATCGAATTATTATAATTTCATAACTATTTAATTTGTATATTATGCATTGATTAAAGATTTAAATGAGGTTTCTTGTGGTTTTCGTATGTACATAATATTCATTTAATATAGTTCTATACATTTTCTTTAAAATTAGATAATCAAAAGCTCAAATCGTCAACAAAGTGAAAAATATTATAACATTAACGTAGTTACAGACTCCAGTATATTTTTAAAATTTTGATTTGTAGGTATAGGGTTTATCGAAAATTAGCTTTATTGGAATTAAACATTATGAGCCATACACACTACACATTACCTCAATAACAGCTTTAATAAAAATATGTTCATAGACCTATACAATCATCAAACATGATTGATTTGATTTGCTTGATTTTTCTTGTATATGATATAATATATGAGTATGCTGTACCTACTGTGTACACTATAAAATATATTATTATTTAATAGATATTAGGTATCTATATGATTATTTATTAGTAATATGTATTTTAATCAATTTAAATAAACTATTGAAAAACATTTATTGTTGATACATATTATGTATACTACTACAGTACTACCATAGTAATTAAAATATGTCGTGAATACAGGTGAATATATTATATCCTTACCTATGGGCTGTATTCTGTAGTTATACAATATAGTGTCATAGTACCGTACTACCTTGTATATATGTACTATACACATATGGGTTCCGGATAGCCAATTAGGCTATTGGTCAAAGCTGTAAGCACTAAATCACTTCATAAGTTATAACTATAAGCTATTATAATATTTGGAATTAAATCACCTAAATTTGTGAATACATTCTACATAATAATATGTCTGTACAAAAATCATTACACAAGGTTGTATAATAAGTTGACAATTCGTTAAAATGTAGTTTGAAATTAAAATACCATTCTTACACTATTAAAAATATTAAACGATGACACACAATTAGCAAACCGTTGTACAACGATGCACGATATATTTTATCAAATTAATTTTCCCGTAGTCTAAACAAACACATTCATTACATTTAGAGCATTTGATATAAAACAAAAAAAAAACTAATAAATAACAAATTACTAACAGTCCGTTTCAATAATATCGTTTAAGCAGCGTTGGCTACAACGATACAGATTACAGACGTTACTATATTATTATACGGTTTAGCATCATATTGCAAAAAGGATAGGTAACAATTATCTTACAATTTTTTTTTTTTAACTGAAAACCGGTCATATTTAATATTGTTTGGCCTAATTTTTTTCAACAGACTAAAAGACCATGAAAAATTCAAATACAAGCAACGATGGAAATATAATATATAGCGTACTATAGCTAACGACTGTGGCAAATGGTACGGAAGTAAAATATTGCTCAACAGAGTGTTATTAATTTATAAAACATTCGACCACGAGATGAATGATATACAACCAATCGATGCCGTCCGGGGGGGGGGGGAGGTTGAGACCTCAAATACACCCCTAGGAATTTTTCATCGATTTAAATTATGCAGAAATGCAGAATCCAACGCGAAACTGAAAGTATTTATTTGTAATCTCTCTATGTCTCTACATATACATAATAATTAAATAATGTAATATACATTCGTAATGATTCTAACAAATTTAACCAACGTGGCAGTAAAAGTAAAAAAAATCCAATTTAAATATTAACCCTCTCAATATGATATAAAATATATTACACTTATAGACCTATATATGCAGTGGTGTGTGTGTAACGAACCCTGATTGCAGAAAATACCCTCACCCGCGGGCCGCTGCCATATTTATATACGTATATAAAATATAAATATATAATATTGTGGGAGGTAAATTATTTTTAAAAACGAAGTCACGATAAGGGTGAACGATGGTGGGTAATAATAAAATATATACTCGCTATGATGTGGAATATTGTGGAACTTCTCTCGGCCCTCGGGTAGGTAACGAGAAAGGTATGTTTTTAAATTATCGTAAATCGCACGCGCGTCTACACTCCATAGTGAGAAAACGCAGTGGGCTGTGCCCGTGCGCAACCGCTACGTGCGGTACACAAACCATGGTTACCGCCGGTACATAATAAATATAATACTACCGCAAAATAAACATGTTGTCCATATTATTATTATTATTGCTTACCCGTACAATGACAATAACAATAACGAACAACCACAACGAAAATAATGATATAATATACCTAATCATTTATGGTTAACATTTCAAATATTATTAAAATAATAATACTTTACAGCACGCGTCACTGTCTACTGCGAAGGTAGGTACGTACGCACGCCGCCGCACGGTAGTTACCAATTACCGCGTGGTACGCGTACGCGCGGCAACTGTTGTGCTTGGCAGTTGGCACGTCGTCGTCCCGAGTTCTTGTCCGGCTTATCTGTTTAATTTGTGCGTACGCCGCCGCCGCCGCCGCCGCCGTCCCGATCCGTGCGGGCGCGAGCGCGTAAGCCGTACAACTGAATACGCGTGTACAACGCCGCGCCGCCGCCGGAGATAATACACGCGCGCACCTTTCCCCGCGGTTTGACGCCGCCGCCGCCGTCTGGTAATGCAATATATAAGATCCGTTACGCGCATTCACTGGTCTCATAGGAACGACAAGTGCCCGCCGGCAAGACTGTTCTGTTCGTACGCCATATACATAATATAAATATAACGTTCGCGTCTTGCACGTTGGTTAGGGGACGCGTTTCTAAACGATTTTTCAAGTCGCGTTCAAAATCGTAATAACCGTTCGTTGTGAAAAAAAAATTTTTTCCTCATAATTGTCCGTGGACGACCCGCACTCGCAAGCGCCCGAAGTGATTTTGTCATAACAATAATATTGTATCCATACTGTATACGGACGTGTGTACGGAGTGTACGACGACGATTATCACACACATACGCGCACGCAGCGCAGCACACGACGGACGCACGCACACACGCGGGCGCGCTCCGCATATTATAGCACTGTTCGTAACGACTACTACTGCTGCCGCTATACTGCGACTACGACTACAACTGTTGCTGTACAGTACAAGCCAACACTGGTACTACGACGACATTCGCTCGCCGGTAACGACCATCAGCGGGCATCAGCCGCTTACTGCCGACAGTCAGCCGTCAGCCCAACCGAATATGACGTCGCCATCAGCAGCTTCCAGCGCGCGCTGTTACGTGCCTAGATCCGTGATCGTAGCCGTCGTCGCCGCACTCGCATCGTGCACCGACGCCGCCACAGTGATGACCAGAATGAAAGGTGAGATTAGTTTTTCGATCGTTTTTTGCCCGTCCTACCTCAACACGTGTCCGTCTGCCGCGACCGGTACTAAAAATATACCCTACTTATTTATATATACCCATAATAGGTAGTTCCTAAGAAGTTATACATTATATTATTATTCTCTCTTGTCCATCCCCATCCTCCTCCCCTAACTTCGTGGGTCCGTTTTTGCTTGGACAAATGGGTGATTTTGCTAAAACTATTATGATTTATTGTACATTTGTACAGGTCTATATGAAGTCATCAGACAGAACATTTTTTTTTCACACACCTATCGCCATACTAACTTGGCGAACGATATAATGTGCCTTGGACGATCCAAAGACGTATACATCATTCATCTCTACGTATCCATCTCGTTTATGGTTTATCTATACGACTACAGTATCCGCGTATATTCTTTAAGTGTACTTGACCGCAGACGCGTTTTGAGAGTTTGAGACAGTCACCGTCGTCGTTTTGACAGTATAAACATTACGAAACACGTTATACGCGCGTCGGGTATATTATTATAATATGTTATTCACACGTTACTCCGACCGGCCGGCGCTCGCATCGATAAGAATATTATTATCTCCGAATTGGATCGCACGTACAGAGTTCTTTCCGGTAAGCCGAGAGACTTGCGTAGATAGTACCCAGTACCAACGTATATAATATTATAATAAAGTGTACGTGCATTTACAACCGATCAGAGTAGTGGTCATTTTCAGATTGAATTACCGTTTGCCCTGATTCCGAGACAAGATACATTTTTTTTGACCACTTCGCGGAGGATGGAGATTTTCCATACGACAATCAAAAATCGAACACGGGATTACCCCAAATCCTAAACTAACACAAATATTTGGTGTACCCCTACTTCTACCCCTCCACCCCAACAATTGTAGTCGAATCGGTGGCCGATTGATCCCATTTATCAGCGTTTTTCGCAAAGGTCATCATCTCGTCATCGCATATTACTATTATATTTTGTTCGAAAAATAAAACAATTATAACGCGACGATAAGAATATATTATTATTATTTCTTCTCGTCGTCAATTAAGCTCTATAACATACGTTCCGAAAACACGAGCCTATAATATAACGCAGTAGAACAATAATAATAATTGATGGGACACTTGTGGCAAACAAACGAGTTGGCAAAAAAAAAAAAGTGAACGCGACACGCGTACGATAACAACCAAACTTTGTATACCTACGTCAGCACGAGGGATTGGGCGGCGGTGCGACATAAATTATAATATTAAAATATTATATCGTCAATAACTACTTTATTCGGTGGTGGCACGATTGCGTCGAAAACACGTCGGCGGCTTCGCACTGTAGTACACTTGGTAATAACTACGACATATGATATCGGGAAGAACAACAAACAACATTATTATTATTATTATTATTATTATTATTGCCTCCCGTGCTTTTGTTTTGTTTTTTCCGTCCGACGAACAATCCACGCTGGTTATAGTGTACGTATAACATTATATTGTTATGGCCCGCATAGCTCATTGGCGCCTCGGTTGTTCGCACGTGCAACGAGGACGACAGGCGTGCGATTGCGATCGGCCTATATAATATATATATAAGTATACAACACATGCGGCTTACGATGATATTATTATTATTTGTTATGGTGTTGCCAGCGATGCGTTTCGAAATCGGTCAGAAAAATATGGCCGAAATCACTTGCCGCCGATCGGCGGATCGCGTTGATCTATATTATTATATTATCGTTCCGCGCTCGTTTATAGATCGTCGGAAAGGCTTAGGTTTTCGGTACTTCCGGTCGTCGTATTGTACGTGATAATATTATTATTATGTGACGTGAGGCATACACGTGAATACAAGTGCAACACTGCTTGCACTTTGTTCGAAGAATGGCGTAGTCGCGACATAATAATAATATTACAATGCGGTTGGTGTACGTGCGAGAAACGAGTTCCGCTTACCCACATCGCGCGTGCATACGACGGATTGTGTGCGTGCGTGCTTACTTGCTTGCTTGGGTATATTATACTATATAGTTACTATAGTATATATACTATATACACCGCCGAAATCTTCGTGCGCGATTTATGTACACGTTTCCACACATAATATTATATTATTATTATTATCATTTAGATTTACGCCGTTCCCTTTTCTCAAAGGAGTGTTTCGATATATTATTTTAACTGTAATACTGTTGTTTTTGTTGTCTGGCGTACCGATATGTCAGGGACAAACGCAAGAAAAATTTCAGCGGAGCACCGTTTGAAAAAAATGGGAAATTAAATTTGTAGGTCAGATCATTTATTTTTAAAAAATTTCCTGATATTTCGGGGCAACCCCCAAACACCTTTCCAGCGTTCGCTCCTGTCATGTGTTTAAAAGTCCCCAAACCGTCTACTCTCATCATCCCTTATGCGATGTGCTCGAGTATCTACGATTCTCAAACGGGATGTGTAAATTACCTTGATATTGTTGACTAAAGAATTTTCTGACCTATTTCCGATTGATTAAAAGGTAAAGTGACGCTGATCGATAATTCTCGTCAACTCGGGATGGTCCTATATGTGCAGTATTTTTATATTTTTTTCAAATCACGCACGTCGCACATTTTTGTTTATAATAAACTGATACTATAACATACATGTTCGATGTGGGGACTCTATTATAATATTTACGGAATGCGTGTTTACCCACCGTGTGTATAACTCGATTACGGAATTTCTCGGTATACCTATCTGAGAAACACGAAAAACAATCTCATCTTCAAAACGAAAAAGTTTACCGCCATCTCTCCCACACTCAAACACACTCTCTTTTCTTCTCTTTTGTGTTCGTGTGTTGAGTGTCGGTCATCCTCCATAGATTGTCGTCCATTCACACCCCTCGCATAACTCCCGACCCATCCTAATAAATGACGCGCGTGTCAGCACTCAGCTGTAATATCATCATTATTGAAAATTGATATTTAACGACGGGGACCTATACAATATCACTGAGATGACTGTCTTAACAATCCGAAATCATAATATTATATAATACATAAACATGAGCGTGTCGAAACGTGCGGATTCGACGTCAAAAAAACAAAAATCACTTTTTTTATCGCCGTTAGCGTAAAAACTACGCGTCGAGGTCGTCGTTTAATTAAACAACGCGTATGATGATATTATTATTATTGCGTCCAAACCAATCGTCGCAAAAACAATGAATTAATATAATTTTTCAATAAACGGTTTGCAGGCGATATGAAAAACGTGACTGTTGTTGTTATTATTATTCGTTCCACCACCGGCCACCGCCGTATTATTTATTTCAATATTTATATACGATATTATTTTTGTCGTAGATCCCGATGCCGCGCCGGACAAAACAACGCGTACACGCATTCGTCAGTCGCGCGCGCGCACTCGAGGTCGGCGACCTTTGCGAATGATTCACAATAACCGTGAACCCCCTCTCGCCCCGTAGACTGTTCCACAGCTGATGTTCAAATAATAAAAATATTATACCATGTCCATACCATAGGTACAGAGATATCGTATTGTCGATTGCAGATGTAATATATTAATATACAATTAATTAATTTACATTAATCGATGACGTTATTATTATTTATTATTACCGTTTAAATATTTTATGTTATTGCTGTATACTATTGTAAATACGGTTTGTTTTCCTCGTTCGACGACGTAATCGTCGTAATCATATAATATGATGTGACGTATACTCCCGTGCATCGACCGGCTTTACTAAATTGTCGGCTTGTTTTTCTTGTTTGCAGACACCTCGATGTTCAGATCCAAAGGAGCCGTTGACGAGGACGGAAATGCCGCCGCATCGGCCATCAAGAATAACGCCGATACATACAACTTTAACGCTCAAAACTACACAAACTCCGCCAATATTACCGGTAAGCTTCATTGCGATACGATTATTATTTATTATGTAATTTAAATTTGTAGGCGGATGGGTGAAACGCTTAGGGCAAAACGGACGGGTCGGGAAGGGGATGGTGAATTCGGGAATTTCTTCGTGAATATCGCGCGGGGACGACGACCGCAACCGATATCGATCGGAAGTGTTGCCCCACTCCCTTGCCCATAAGTCGTTTGATTTCCGCGACGTCGTCGTAATTGACTCGGCAAGTCAGCTGAGAATTTTTAAGTTATGCTATACATAGGTAATAGGTATTATGAACATCGTTTGCACTCATATATTCAGTGGTATTCGACAGTCTCTCGGAATCTCAGATATTTGACTTTGGACTTACCATCACTTATTTTAATATAATATGTACGTTGTCGTAATATAGAATTTCTGTTTTTTTTTCTAAAAAAAAAAAAAAAGGTTTTGAGCCAAAATGTACATGGATTAAAACCGTCTCTGAACGAAATAATACCCAAACAAAAGTCAACAAGCAGCTACCAAAACCGGCGAAAACACATTCGTGCGCTCGAATAATAAAGACTCGCGAGTACCACGTGCCGAAACCGCGTGTATATAATGTGGTTGAGATTTTTCCTTATAATTACTTTTTCCGTAGTACTGTTATTTTTACGTGTTTCCATATTATTATTTTAACGCAGCTTAATTATTCTTATCCGGTGGCAACAGCACCCTGTTGACCCCCACCACCATAAATACGGCCCTGCCGACTTGTTTTACTAGTCGCAGCGTCAATAATACCGTTATCATATTCTGTGATGATACCTTGGAGATCGCGGGGCGTGTGATTCGCGGGTGTGCCTACCTATTCTACCTATTATTATGATTTATGACAATATGAGCGACACGCGCCGCCCGACAATAACAAGTTGACGGTAGTCGGTTTTTTGTTCTTTATAATTAAGCAGATCGGTTGATGTATTGCTCTAAATACATAATATGTGTACATATTGGTTTTGAATTATTAACAATATATTTTTTTAATTATTTTATGCTCTTTCTAAAAACGTTGATATGAAATAACCGCAACGCTAAAATATCAAAAAGCGAAGCTCGCAAAACAGGCATTATTTTATTATTGGCTTTTCTACATTACTATATTAAATCATTTAATTGCCTTCGATACTGTACTAAATACGTCTTAATCCTCTCATTTCGAGTGTTGGATATCGGCCATCTTATCGTCGCAGGATAATAATAAAATAATATGTACCATGATTTTAAATATACCGGTTAATTAAATATTATTATCTATAATTTTGCTGTTTATAACATTATTATGGTCGTTCCATCTATCTTATCTATTCGCGATAGGTAATATTTTTTGTAAATACTTTAATCCTCTTCGCAATTTTTCGCCAATAAAATCATAAACAAATACGTCATCCACATTATGTATTCCGTACTCGAACAACTATTATTTTTATTATTGACCATTATATCACCTATAGGCTATAATATTAATAATCATCATAGTTTTATCGCACGCGCGCGCACGTCGAGTGTCCGCGGATTTAAAAACAAATTGCAATTCGATGTTTCGAGATTTATTCGTGGATTTTTTTTCTATTCTCACTGTTAGTTGTTGTCCAACTATACACGCTGCACAGTCGGACGGTGAAGTGTTCTACAAGGGCGTCCGTAGAACCAGACGCGGCGTAGCGAATATGTAGGTAAACACATTTTTCCAGGTGTGGTGCAAAAATAACAGCCATTAGGCAGGTTTTAAAAATCTCCAAGACCACTATTATATACGTTTATACCAACGTAATAATATAATTCGAACGCAGAGAGCGGTTAGTACATATTATAATATTATACCCATGTCGCGTTATAAATGTTATAATACGTTTCCATTATTGTAATCGACTGAAGCAGATTATTATGAAATTCATTTGCTCCTCTATAATGCGATGGTTGGTAAATGTATGTATATAATATGTTTTAAAATTATACGCAGAATCCAAGATTGCGACCCGTTTCTGCTCGTTCAACCCTCCCGCCTATATTTATTTAAACTGGCATTTTCCGTATCCAACGTTGTTTTACTTGAATATGTTTTTTCGGCTATCAGTGTGTCTATATTTATAAATTCTTTACAAGCTGTCTATATATAGTGTTATATTCGATAGTTTTTTTAATTACACGTTATGACGAAACATTTATTATCGACTTTCTGTAGGTATTCGTTAATCATATTATATAGGTACATTATACATATATTTCAAAACATGCATATGTATATACGAATACTGATACAGCAAACTAAAGGCTTATAATTATAATTTATTATAGTCATAAGTACCTACATCTAATCGAAAATCATTTTAAATCCCTGAGTCGTAAATGATGAGACCGATAATTTTGTATATTACATTTTATTTCATCGTTAATTCTTTCACTCGACTACGATTACTTTCATCATTTTTGTTTCGCGTATTTGCAGCAATATAATATTATTATCATTATTATAAATACCTATAGTATACCTACATTTGAAATATATCTTAATCCGCATTTGCGGCTGCTCACACACGGCCGCGACAAGCGACGAATAATACGGTCGTTGCGTAATACTAAACGAGCAACAGCAAAATATTATATATTTTAATGTATTCGGTTTATACCTACTTCAATGTAAGACTTCAGGCTTATGAAAATATATAGAACATATAATAATCGATACGTTAAGCCCAACAGTCAAATTCCGTCTCACAAAAAAATAATGGCGTCATCGGAGAAATCTAGACCGAACCGGAAAGGCGGAAATATATAGTAATAATATTGTAAATAGTATACATATAGGTACATATTTAATAGCTGCCTGATAAATATTATTGGGTCCGGTTTGGATAAAGTAGGATTGTAGGGTTTTTCATTTAGTGACATAGCAGAAAATAAGTTTAAGGGGTGCAAAAGTGTTCACGGCCTTACTTCTCTCTCCCTTACTTTTTAAATTACCAACTTTTTTTACATATATTTATAATATAATGATAAAGTCGGATATTTTGCCACTTATGCAGATATTTGTACATCTTTTTTTTTTAATATTAAATTTAATTGGCTGTCAAATTACTCACCATAACTATGTACGTTATCAAAATCGGCGTCGTATCGAAATCTCGGTGGGTTCATAAAATAAAATATACCTACCTTATAATTTATCGTTTTATAAATTATTAATAACGGTCGGTGGAAGGGGTGGGGAAAAAAAGCTCGATAAACTCGTATAATATAATGATATAATAAAATAATATAACCAGCAAATAGCAATGATTTAATAATAACATTTTTTTTCATTATTGTGCGCAGATTCGGAAGACGACGACGGGACGTCCGGTGCAATGGGCGACGAGGAAGCGCTATCTGCCGTGTGGTACCTGGCCGCATTCGGCGGTCTGGTATTGTTCTTCTTCGTGGTCACGTGCTCCGAATTGTTCTTCGGCAATCCCATCTACACGCGCCGTCCTGTTGAGCTACCGCACGCTGGCTACCTACGCCGCCACGTGTACGGCATCCGAAACCACGGTCAGCACCACGGTGGCAACTACAAGCCCGAGACGCCACCCCCGCCATACCACCTGTTCGCGCCACCCAGCTACGACGACACCGTCAAGGGCGGGTTCGGACAGGCGCAGCAGCAGCAGCAGCAGTACCACCACCGCGTTCCGGGCGCCGCCGGTAAGAAGCTCGCCGACGTATACGTGGTGCCCGTGCACGCGGCCACGGTCGCCGCTGCCGGCGCCACCACCTGCGCCACGTGCACTGCAACGAACGCCGCGGCCGCGGCCGTGGCGGTGGCCGACGCCAAACTGTTGGCCGTCGTGTTGCCGCAGACGAAATTTAATTAATCGTCGCTGCCGCCACCAATACCTACTTTTCCCTTCCCATCATTCGTTCCCTCATCAGTCCGCCACTGGATGTTTACCCCTTTGGACGGACGGGTGGACGGCGACGACGACAACGAGGACGACCACGACAAGATAATTCTACTAATTTGTTTTCGTGCAACCAGACGACGCGCACGCGCGAATATAAAGCAATATAATAATCAAAAACAATTAGTATATGTTATAAAATATTATAATATCACGTATGATATTTTCTCTCAATCGCCTCTCTCTCTCTCTCTCACTCTCTCTCTCTGCCGTCGTGTCGTGTATCACATGCGCGTTTTTTGATCTCATTTTTATACATATGTGTACATATCCAAACGTTATTTTTATACGCGATCACACACACACACACACACACTACCTTATACGTTTGTTAATATATATATATACATATCTACGCACGGTTATGTAATATGATAAACGCGTTATAATATATTATATTCGTATATACGCGTATGTTCGTTCAGACATTGTTGTTATTCGTTCACACACGATATATATTAATAAATTGTGTTTATATAATATTGTTATTTGTACAACTCTGAGTACTTTCCAAACGTTTTTATATATTATTTATTATTGATGTGTGTGTGTGATTTTTTTTTATATATTATACATAATTATTCATTATTTTATTTATATATATATATATATATATATATACATAATATATTAAATGTTGTATATTCACACTTGTGCGGTGGTATAATATAACGTTATAATAGCGATGTATCATATTATTTTATTTATCGTGTATAATGTAATACACGCGTCAGTACGAATGGCGGCGAACCGTTCGCGATTATACCCGTGATCGAGCGCCGGGACACGCGACGTCCATACGCGCCAGTCGAACCCGTGCCGCCGCCGGACAACACGTTTGACGCGCGGTCCGCGGCGGACGATCGTCACGCTTGTCCGCGTGTGCCCGTACCCTAACCTATCATCCGGCGTACGTGCAGCCTCGCACATCGTCTCGGAGCCCATCGCACTCCGTTCCCATTGTCTTTACCATATTATGTATACACAATATATTTTATTATTGCATATTTTATATATATATATATATATATATATATAAACGTAAGGGATAAGTCATGATCCGATGGATATTATTTGTTTTCACGACTGCAACATTTCGATATTGTGTACCTACATGTTTTTTTCGTGTCTATCGACGTATGCTATGTATGTATGTTTTTTTTTAACCTAAATTGAATTTACCTGTTGAACGTAGCCTATATTAGGCGATTTCTTTTCTTTCTTTTTATAATTTATTTAATAAACTGTTACCAAACACATTTTTATCTATACATAAGTTTTGTTTTTATTTATCATAATAATTGTACTCTCATCACAAACATCACAAAGAGTTGGACAAACAGAAACCAAATATTTGAATAAACATTATAAACAGTACATACACGAAGTATTTATCGTGATTCAAAACTGTACTAATGGTGTGAACTTCGTCAACTCCTTGATTTCCGTTTTTATATGATTACTAGCTGAATAACCCGGCTTCGCTCGTGTGTTAAATATAAAATAATCAATTCGTATATAGGTACATTGGTTTTTATTATAATTATTAAGTAAACTATTTAAAGCCTAGCCATGAAATATAAAATGCATATATGTATTAAAAACTCGGTAGAGTATTTGGAACGACTATGTGAAAAAAAAATCGTTAACTTATTTGAATGACACACTAAAAAACGGTAACCTTTAAATACAGTACCCCCTCTGCCATTAGACAAAAAAAATGAAGAATCGGGTAAAGTGATGACACTAAGGAAAGTATTTGGAACAACTCTGCGAAAAAAAAAAGGAAAAAAGTTCAATAGTGTCGTCAGAAAATAGGGACATAAAAAAGGCCTGTAATATTTTATATATATATATAAAGATACAGAGAACGTGAACTGAGACACAACACCTGGACACTGTGTCGTCGTTTTCATAATCACTTAGCACTTAATATATTGTTTACGAATTGATTTTATTCACAATATATAAATTCAGATTTCTGTTACTACTATATATAGCTACTAGGTACTATTGTTATATTCTGTGGTACTATTAGGTTTATAAACCAGTGTGGTCCAATATCTTCTGTGGTCTAGCCAAGAACAAAGGCTTCGCAGATTGTGGTGTTAGCTGATTAAAGTATGTCAAATGGTGCTAAAGTTAAGTTAGCTCAATTAAATAAATATCCTCTAAATCGAAATATTATATCAACATTTGAAATATTATAATTTGGTTTTAAGTGAAGGTACAATCAAATATTCGACAAAATCGACACGAATATACCGCAGTGTCGAGTGTAAGTTCTGTATAATATAATAATAGCTGTACATTATGTATAGTGTATATCTTTAAAAATACGGTATTATGCATTTATACGTCTTACACTATTACAGTACTACCTATTAGCATGTACCACTGACTTAAATGTAAAATCGCCAACCGAAGTAAGTGTCATGACGACGGCAGGCAATAAGGCAATTGAAATGCGCGTGTGTGTCCGCGCACACGGAACAAATCTGAGTAAAAGACCACAAATAACGAGGTTCAACCGTGTAAATAAACCATGAGAGCTTGAACACTATCCGTCTACACATATTTAATGGGTATGACGAAGAAAAATATTGTCTTCTCGACTCCGCCAACAAAGACTTATAGTTTAATAAAGTTTAATATGACTTCAGAGTGAAAAAAATATGTGGGAAACAAAACGGTTAAATCTTAAATGTGAACTTTTGGACGGACCGGGGCGAAATTTCTAATTTGTTTGCTTATAGCCTCCGGGACTATTTATTTATTGTTGAGTCAAGTCCATATATTAAAATTGTCGGACGTGTTCCGCTCGAATTGTAAGAAAAAATAAGTAATGGAAAAAATGTTTTGTTTTTTAATATTATTATAGTTATTAAAATATTAATATTATTATATTGCATACTATACACAGAGGGCAGAATATGCTTGTGACGCGGTGTATTGTAGTATGATACCTGCTACAATTTCGCAAACAATCTAGAATTTTCATAATTAATCGTGTGTAGTAAGTAGTTGTACAATGGGTATTTAAAATTAAATTGTTACGTCATTGTTGTACTTAACTACGAGTCTATGACAAGTGACAACGTAACACTACATTATAAGTACGATATATAACTATATATATATAATACCACGTATTATAATATAGGCATAACATACTCATAACTCTATTAGATTCAAGTGTGTTTTCGCGAGTCGCTGCAAGTGTGTGAGATAGATTGTCGTATATTAGCATTACTTTCGTACACTCGTATACTCGATATAATATATGAGTGTATTGAGTATTCCGCGTATTGAAAGAACTTTACTGTATTGCTCAAACATGATTTATTGAGATATATCTATATATTTATATATATATATATATATAATATTATTAAATACGCAACGTGCCAACGTATTATCGTATTGCCTTCGTATAAATAATACTAGACACTATTATAGTTACACTATACTGCCCAGTGTCCATACGACCTTTTTATAGATAAAGATTGGAAATTTAAAATAAGGTTTTTCTTAAGTATTTTATATTCTAAAAACTTTTTATACCAACATTTTAAGTTCAAATTTGGACGACAAAAACAAAACTATTATCAAAAAGTATTGATAATGAAGACATTATTTTAACATTTAATGAAAAGAATAGGGCAATTATCTTACTAACTGTTTTGTGGTATTTTTATAACAAGCAATATAAAATAATATAATACATGTAATAAATCTTTGATTAATTATATAAATATTTGTTTGTTACTATTTAATGATATAATATTATTAATTCTGTTACGACTTACGATATAACAAATACGAAAAACAATATTTAAAACAATTATTTTGAACGGAGACTAGTGTAGTTTATTATTTTATTAGTAATACGGTAGGTTAAACTAATTTTAGTCAATAATGATTAGAGGGTGTGAACTGTGAAGTGCTTAGCACCCACGGCCCCACGTCTTACATGTATGTTAAAAATATTAGCTCCCACTGAAATGTATTTTCGCCTGTGAATATAATAACTATAGTAGTGCTCTTTAATCCTCATGGAAACACCACTGATCATAAATTATAATATACTGTATTTCGCCGTGTAAGAGACTAGCAGCTGACAACGATAATAGATAATAGAAAATAGTAAAATACTAATAAAATATTGAAATGTGCACATAGGACTTGTCCAAAATGATATTTGTAATTTGTACTATTGTACAAAAGTTAAGAAGACGTCCCTCGAAAACGTGTTGACGGTTTTTTATTTTATATGCACGGTGCACACACGGTCTCACGAGGAGCTGATACCCTGGTACAACTATCGTACAACTATCGTACAAATACACTGCATCGGGCATCCAAATTGCATTCATATATTTAACAGTATTTATTATATTTATATTTCCGGAATACGATTCTAATATTATAGGTATTAGAATTAGATAAGAGTCCCGACCGATTGCATTTTATGTAAACCATATCAGGCGGTATTGCGGCAAAATGCTTAAAGTAGACATTAAATAATTAAGATAATGTATGTCTTACAACTGACGTCACCACACCGAGAATTCAACACGGCATTATTATAAGTCACGCGCGATTGTATAATTATTGTATTTCCTATCGCGCATACCATAATAATATAATATATTATATTATTATATATTTATACAACCATATTATGTATATATGCTTTTACATGTTAGTTCATTTAAGTACCTAGTTGTTTGTGCCGTATGAAGAATGAAGATTATTATTATTACGAAATAAATAATATTTTTGTCGATCGGACTGTGAGAAACAGAATACTTGAACTGTTGAAGTGATTGTCGTCGTCACTATCGTCATACTATACGGTCATTATACCTTAAGTAGTTTTAACTATTAAAATCTGTTTAAAAGCGTTTTTATTTTTACATATTACGCGTTTACGTTTTTACTCTCAGCGTGACCACCGTGCCAGACGCCAAGACGTATAACCATACTCTGCAGCGCGCAAATAGGAGCAGAATAACTGAAATTTTAGAGAAGGCTAAGACCACTTCTCTATTAATGTTTAAAATATGTTTGTCCGCTTATCATAAATATTTTCTATTATGCAATAATAAAATAAATATATAAATATACAGTTCACAATAATCAAACTTAATATTTCTATAACAATAAAATATCATCTAACATATTATGACCTAACTTTTTTATTTTTCATTGAATATCTTAAATAAAATATAATGTTATTTATTTCCTGGATGATACAGGTGGACCCAAAGATGATAACCAAAATAATTATAAAATAGTAAAATATAAAAATAACAAATCGTTACAATTTAATATGCTATAAAGTAATAATAATAATAATATTCATCTGATTACGTGGAAATGTAAAAAAAATGTTGGGAGCTATTGGGAATTAACCCTCGCTGGCCTCACGCCTCCACATATACCACCTACTTCTACTATAAAATATGTACATATTTGATATCTTGTATTTGTATTTTTTTTTTCTTACGATCGGCGAACAAAAATATAATACTTAGTAAATTATGAGGCTCATTCAGAAATGAGGCAACTGCGGTGACGAACATTATTGGATATATATTATATATTAAATAACATACACGATACACCAACAAAATGACAAAGCCGAGTAAATAATTGTATAATATTAGGTATACACTATACAGTATACACTCGACGATTGTTACATAAAATATAATCCAACGTAATTATTTGTTACACTCGAATAAAATACTCGACGAATAATCCATAACAAAACAATGAATAAGTTATTAAATATAAACTAAGATCGGATGTACCTACTCATCATCACTGTACTAACCTATATAGGCGTTTATTGTATACATGTATAATATATATATATTTATACAAAATAGATATGAATTAATTCTGAAAAAGATAGCCGTGATACTTCGTCCGTGCCGCTTATTATTGTCTACGGATTACGATTATATAATATATTCATTACGAATACGATTTGATTTCTATCAACATTGTCGTAATTAGTATAATAATTTCGATTGCAACACTTTGAAACTGGTGCAATTTTCAAATGTATACCTTTTGCAGTTTGCATCATGCTGAAATCTATAGGAAAATATAGTTCTACGATTTCTTGTATGTTCGTGGTGGTTTTTAAATATTTTTATTACTGATTGCTCAGTGATTAATTCCTACGTATACCTACCTAAAATACCACTCGTCAACATATCTTGGCTGTATTTGAAAATTGGAATCTTCTGTACCCATATTAGGTACATTAGACGTATGATACATTGATACCTATAAATAATTTATCAATGTTCGTTTTATATCTGTTTACATTTGGTGGAATATGTATAATATCGTGCTGCATACTATTTTTATTTGTCCAAGTTGGTATGCAAACAGCAAACCCATTGTAGATGGCTGAATATTCATTTAGATTTTTCAGTTTTTACAGTGTGTGGTGTCCTAGGTTCAACCGAGAAGCTCTTTGACATTTTTTACAAAATGTTATAAACATAATTTGAGATAAAGTTTATCTTAAATCATAGTTATTATAAGGCTAGGATTTTAATGACCCCAAAAACCTAAAAAAATGACCTTAAAAATGCCCAAAAGATAAAAAAATTATCTTAAAATATTACAAAAATGCATTATAAATTTATAATTATTAATTAATATTACGGTACAAAATTACACACTGTACTTTCCACATCACTGTCATTTAATTTAACGATTAAGATAATACTCGAGGTATCGAAGATAATTGTTGTAAAATATACGTGGTTTTATTATCGATAGCGAGTATTAACGCACTATCTTTATAATTGAAATATTGAATTTGAGTACGATATTAAATCTGTTACAAATTCAAAAATTTTATCAAAAACATCTAGTGTAAATGAAAATGTATAAAAATATTACCTAGATTTTAAAAAAGTAGAAAAAATGCCCATAAAATTGAAAAAATGACCTGAAAATGCTACAAAATGACCCTAAATTTATAAAAGTACAAAAAATGCAAAAAAAAGCAAAATAAAAACTACATATTTGGACTCGCATTTTGTGCTTAAAAAGCTATGTCCTGTAAATCCTAAAAAAAAATCCAAAACCTATACTATATTACTATCCTAGGCCTAGTTATACATATTGTGTTTGAACTATTTTTCTTATATGACATCTAAAATAGTAATGAAAATAATAGGAATGAAAAGTCATAAAGGTAAAATATTGTGAAAATGTTGACACTTCTAAGTATTTAATAACTTCTTAATAACAACTTTGAACTTATACATACATACATACATATGTATATGCGTTTATTGTACACGGGCACTACAGTAGGTACCAGGGTACCTATTTGTAATAAAATACACAAAATAAATGACTTTGCTTATAAATTACAAACAAAATTTTAGATTTGATAATTTATAATATGCATTGTGCACAATAATTTATAAAATGTAGAGTACTCTATGTGTATCGTGTGTAAATAATAAATGTATAAGTATACGTGAAGCGGAAAGTTAGAGCTTTTAATATAATTCAGTCGGTACTGCACTTCAAAATAATGTATTAATGCATTATATTTTAACAACTTAGCTATAACGCGTGTCACACGTAGTCGTGCGTACCTATATTATACAGCTTATCAGCAATAATATCCACGAAATTGAGAACAATTTGTATCATTGTTGTGCTAATGTGCTATATCGCAATTATTTCAAGGCGACCGATTGGTGTTAATTATTGTGATTATTCGACATACCACGGGCGTACTACTCTACTACTACGACAATTCCCATTAATTATTTAAATTTCTTTCATTTTTATACATGGAGATTTCGTGTATAAATTGCTACTTTATCAAGTTAATTGGAGATTTTTATTAGTCAATTTATAATTCTCATTAGCTTTTTTGGCCATTCGTTATAAAATAAAAGATATAATACCATAAATGTTTTCTTTTTAAGAAATACATACCATTTTACTTATAGAGTTCATAATTTATTTTTGTGCCGATACTTGTACCGTATAGTCTTATTTCAGTAACCGATTTAAAACTTTATCTATATATAGGTTCAAAAATTTTTTTAAATAATTGTGTTATTGTGATAAAATACACATCTTTACAAAAAGACATGCTATATAGAAATTAAAATCATTTTTTTTTCCATCTGGAAATTGTAACAGCGGGTCTATTATGATAGGTTAGGGTATGAAATAATCTTAGCACCATAATATCTGATGTTATCGGTCGATAAATCGCTGATAAATGATAATTATACATTTATATAAATAAAACAATGGTATCGGTGACAAAGTCAAGAACTGAGAACGTGGTGTGATTTAATATAACAATAATTAAATAGGTATAAAATAATAGCAGAAATTGAATAAATTGCCCTAAAGTGAAAGGGGAGCTTTATTTTTAATAAATATGATTATTTTAGAATTGATAAAAAAATAGCAAACAATTATTTTTATATTATTTTATATGATTATTTTTAACATAATTATTAATTATTTATCGATTATTGACTTGTACTAATTATATGTATGTTTATATTTAAATAATATTATAATGTCTTAATAAAAAAAGTTTATAGCGAAATGGGACGGTGAACAAAAAAATCGTCAAAATGGTGGTGAAATGAAACGTCGTGAAAATGGGAACTGGCCTAAAAGAAGTAGGAATATCTACTAATTGAGACAAACTTCTAAATCATGAGAATTACTCAAACAGTTAATTTCATGACATAAATATAGTTAATTAATTATTATAAGTAGGTAAAAAGTATATACAATTCAGCAAAGACATTAAAGTGTATAGGGTACCTATGAATTGGCTATGATATTAGGTAATTAATAACTATAATTTGTATAATTTAGTTGAATTATACTTAATATATTACCTACAGTTAATAAACAAGTTGGATAACTATTTTGCGATAAGAGTATAAGACATATGAAGTTGGTAATAAAACAAGTTATCAACATAATATTTTTAAGGTAGTCTTTATCCATAAACAATACTCAAATACGCGATAAACCAGAAGAAGTCGAAAGTTTCAAAATAGATAAGCGGTCGAATATAGTTTTTGCTGAATAATTGCGTTTCACACATCCCTTCGAAGTCAGTCAAATATAGTATAAAATATATTTAGTAATATAGGCTTGACAGACCGTCTTCGCTCAGAATCGTTTTTCGTATGCAATGATTTATTAATTCATTGCAATTAAATATATTATATTCATTGAATACAAATTTAACACATTTATGAAAGTGACCCACTCGGCACCTACTGTATAGCCAAACACTACCCACTGGCCGACCTTTTTTTCAAATATGAAATATCCTTTTTTTTAAATTGTTAAGCAGACGATTTTTTTGAAAATGTTGATGTATTTAAATCAAAATTAATTTTAGTAGTTTCCAAGTTATTAAAATATACATACACTTATATTATAAGAGTTCTTAAAAATAGTTTATAAAAATATTATAAGTATGTAATATTGAATCTTTTAGGTACTTATGTGTTACACTCAAACAATGTTTACAAATTATAAAATGTGGATGGATTAATATTTATTATTTATTAGTTATAAGTTACTAACTATTACTATAATTTTAAAATTATCATAGCTCCTACTCTGCACTCATATCTTTCAAATCTATTATATCATGGTCCATGGCCGATGGGCTTTTTTCCCTTAATACACAAAGTTAAATAACTGTAAAACTCCTCTGAATTTCAATTTAATATTATAATTGTGCTTAATAAATTATAGAAAAAAGGGTGGTTCTCATTTGAAAAAAAATTTAGTTAGTATAATCACAGAATCGAAGTATTTGGAAATAATATAGGTCTTTGGTATAAATAGGTATACAATAAACATACTTAAAAAGTTTTAATAAATTCATTGTTAAAAGAAAAAATGGGCATGAGAATATTTGGTGAATCACCCTGTATATAATCGTTGCGCATTACGTTTAATTTTATAACAAGTATCGTGTTTATGTTTAGTTAAATTGAAAGTTTGTTGTATAATTACATCATAATTTAAACAAACAAGAAATTATCTTCAAAGAAAATTACAATCCTTGTTTTAACTTTTAATGTATGACGAAAAAATGAAGAAAATTTCAGTTCTTAAGTTAATAATAATTTAATATTATTACCTATGCTAATATGCTATACGGTATAATTATTTTAGTAGCTGTACAATGTATTCAAACCTAGTGTATACTGTTTTTATTTCGTTTGATCATACATACTTATCACATCATATATACTTAATATAAAGAAAAAATGTTTACTGTTTAATTAACAATGGCAATTGCAGGCAAAGAATCAATATGAGAAGTGAGAAAGTTTTTAGCTTTACAATAAGGTGTTTTATTTATTAGAAGATTTTAATATGAGTTGACTGTTGTCGAATATCCCCACCGCTAAAAAAAAATGCAGTACTTCTACTCAGAAAAGTATTACAATTTTATTCTTTAGCGCAATTTATATAGATATTGTATATATTATCTAGATTTTAGATTAGTCATATAATCTCTAAATTCCCACTGTCACTCTTAAATATGACTTCATGATTATAATTAAAGCAATAAATTATAAAATCATTTTCAAATGTAAACTGGAAATTGTAGGTGATAATATTTCAATACGGTACATTTGCAATAAGAAATGTGTATCGAAAACGGCACGCGGCTACAATTAGATAAGGGCCATCTCTATAGTCCATTGGCAACCATTAATTTAAACGTACAATACGTATCATATTTGTTTGAATTAATCGAGTCTTTATATTTAAAACAATTATACATTCATATTAACTTACCTGTAAAAAATGTTCATATTAACTTAATTATGTAGATCCTATGACGCCAATCACGCACCAATTAAATATCGTAATATAAAGCTAGATTAAAGTTTATATATTTATGAGTGGTGCAAATAAACAAATGTCTATGATTAAGTTTATTAAAGAAAATAAAAAAGTTACATTCACCAGGCTTTTAATAATGGTTCTATGTTATAATAAATATTATAAAAATATCTTTATTTTCAAACATCTTAAACGTCATAAATCAACATAGTCACTTAATCCGTGAAATATAATAATATGACGTAAGAGTGTAAGACAATAATATTTAGAACATAAAGATAAACAATATATTATATTTATTTTTACATCAAAAACAATGTTTTTTAATAAACAAAGACGTAAATACCCTAACCTACAAAGAGTAGTAAATTATATTTATGATAATTTGATAGTTAAAAAACATCTTAAACACGTTTATCAGAAATATTTGGCCGCCCAACCATAAAGTTAATCTTTAGGTAATTTGGTTGACTTTAAATTCTGGGCTCGAAAGGAGTCACGATTATTAATTTTCTACTGTTTTATAACGCTCTTTAGGTCAATAAGAATAATAATAGTTCAACTATTTGGTTATTTCATCAGCTTCACGTAGTGCCTCTATACATCAGACATTTGAGTCATAAGACTGGCACTCAGATGGTAGGTATTTAATGTAGGTATGTCAGAATTGAAAACATTTCAGTGAATTTTTTCGTAAAATAAGTATTAAAATAATTGTAACCATTTCCTATAGAACTAGAGTAAAAATTGATCATACAAATAATTACATATAACTATATAAGTAACCATTTTAACAATATTATAGGTTAGGTTTGGCTAAGTGTTTTTGGTTAATTATATTAACCACTTTCAAATGTAATATCATAATAGGTATTTTAATATCACACGTTAACACCACCATAAAGGCCTACCCAAGAACGTATATGATTTTTATTGAATATTGAACTTATCAAAAATGGTTTTATGTCTATCAAGCTATTAACTTTTAAGTAAAACCGCAGAGTTTAAAACAAACTACAAAGTAAAAGGATTTATATAATAATTGGATCTATAATGTTGTTTGCCTTCGTCCGCAAATTCAGTATTACTGATATGCTGTGTTATATATTAGTATATTAATATATATATATAAGTTATAATATAACAGTAAAACGTATATACTATATCTTTTATCATAACAGAAATCAACGATTTGTTGATAAATGATACATAATCAGACATTTACACACTCGCGCACGTGTACTCGCTTATTATATATTTAGATGTTTGTATAAGGAGTTTCATTATATTAATTGAAATAATGTATAGACGTATAGTTATACGAATTGTTTTAAAACCAATAATATATCACTTGTACACTTGTATTAAATATACGTAATCCATAAAATATGAAAAAGATTGCCAATAATCCATTAATAAGCTTATGCACTAATATAATAGATATCTGATACAATCTTGCATTGTTAATTATTGTTATTCGTATCAGTGTAGAACTGTACACGGTAGTGTTGAACTGTATAGTGTGAAATGTTATCTGCAAACATGGATATTTTATTATACTGTCGGTTGTCACAAGCCAAATATACATTTAGATTGAATTTATTCTAACTTCTAACAATAATAATTTACAATTTTTGTTTAATTATTATTTATTGCATTTATGTAGTAGGTATAAACTTCAATATTAATAGGTAATTTTCTTCAAAAATAATTTTGATTATTAGTCGTAACCATTGATATTAAACTTATGGATGCGATATATTGTATATAAATCTGTAAAAAGGAAGTCAACACAACTGACACCATTGTTAACCGTAACAGTCTTTACATATATTTTCTCTCTTGTGTAAACGTTGGCTTCTTTATCGCTCAGAAGCTATTCTGTGCCAGTGAGAACCATCGTTTCTCTCTCCGTTATATGTTGGCCTAAAATTGTATATTTAGTGAAAATAGGAATCATATCAATGGTCATAATAAAATAGACATGATAAATTATTATACTGCTAAGTTTGAGGTACCTACGGGCTACGGCAGACGTTGAATGGGTTCCTCAAACGGTTCAAGCCACTTTTATTTTAACTATAGGTAGGAACCTACTTTGTTATAACATATACAATATACACATATTATATATAATTATATATCACAATATTAGATATCAATAAGTAACAGTTATTAGTTATTGTTCTTAATTATTATAATAGCATGCGGTATACTTTTAAAATGAAATTCAAAAAACAAAATTCAATAGTAAGTAGTACTATAGGTACTTAATATTATAATATTATATTACAAATCTACAATGTCCATCATTTAATAATACATTTTACATATTAGTTTAATTAATTCAGTTACTCGGCGTAAATTTTAATCAATTTCACTATTAATAAATACATTATAACTATTACTTTGATAATAATTAATAGGCTTCAACTTCACTTGATTAAAGGTTTGTCTTGTCTTAATCAAAATCATTGAACGACTAATTAGTTTTATTGCAACAAAATAGTTTAGTGAGATCAAAATGACCTATTAGTTTAGTATGGTCGCCTCGTTCACCTTAGATTAAACCTTGTGAATTTTGTTGGTACATCGAAAATCTTATCTTAAATTATAATTATGTAGACAATTTAGTATATTTAGGCACATGTAGCGATGCACAGACACGCAGTACTATAGTAGATATATCGTATATTATGTACATACTGTACGTGCTTAAAGAAATGAATGCAATACAGATAAATATCAAATACTATACATTTTAACGATAACCTAAGTTTTAATCTAAATTGTACATTAAATATATTAATTAATATTTATAATTGTATCTATAGAGATAGTAAATAGATACATGTTACATATCAGATGAGTACCATACCTAGCTATTCCAAAAAAATTATAAATCACTAAATTACATATACCTATTACCTACTAGGTAAAGTGTAGTCATTTTCAAAGACTCTCACATGCAGGTAAATTCTAGGGGACTGGGAGGGACAACAAGAAAAATCAATTTTTTCAACTGATAAGCAGGGCTATGCACTTTAAACTTTAACTAGTGGTATAATATATTATAATTACCTAGCTATTGTTAATTTATATTATATATGTTCTTTTTGGTAGGTACAAATGTTTTTAATCTTTTATGTCTCATTGAATGGGCATACCGAATTTTGTTATACATGTTTTGAAACATTAATTGGTTATTAACGGCATTTTTTTCATTTGTAAGACAATTTTTATTAATTATATGGCATTTTGATTCATTTTGATTCTACTATATTAGTGCAAACAATTAAAAGTGGTCTAATTTTGCATATGAAATTTCATATTCCATTCAACTAATAAAATTGATACGACAACAGAGTATATATTATAGGTAAGTACCTACCTAACTACTTTTGAACCTAATTTTCAATAAACACTGAATAAAAATAAACCACATTTAGCATTATATTCTATACATATCAATAATCAATATGTATATTACCCAATTAACATACTAAATATTTTATGTGATATGTTTTCATGAAACAATGCATTTAATATTTTTATTATGATTTTAATTGTTTATTATATTTTTTAAGTGCATTATTTAAATATTTTTATGTCATTAATGCATTTTGATGTGACATAATTTTTATTTTTTTTTTAAGTCATCAAATTCCTGGTTCCTTTACCGATATGTATATAATTTTGATAATAAACTGGAGGAGTTATTTAATCACGAAATGTTATCAACAAAACTACAGGGAAATATAGTGGTAATGGTCAGTATAGTCGACATAGTCAGTTTCGTTTGTGCAACCGTTACCATACATAACATATTTATACGTACATAATAATTAAAATGAAAGTTATTAGTGAAACAAACATAACGATTTTTGTTTAAAACGGATTTAAGTTTTTATTTAAAAAAAACTTAGCTGATGACATTAAATGATGGACATGCATTAAAAAATATGTTCAGCTTATTTAAAAACCAATCAACTTAATGAAATCTAGTTCGAAAATTCTAAACTTATTCACAATGGTATGAAAGACTTAGAGCATAAGATCAACAGTGAACAGATGCAGATACTCAGCTAGTAGTAACAAACCAAAACAAAAAGCTTTAGAACAACTCTCTGAACGACCAGCAAAATTATTTCTCGACAAGATGAAAAGTTGTAATGTAAGTACAGTAATACAACCTCAGATGTAATTTACATTAAAAATTACAAAAAATACGATAGGAATTTTATACATCCAAAATTGCCTCAAAATGTGAATTGTGAATGAAATATTGAAATCCATAGAGTTCTATCAACTATGAGGTTAAAACATTTATAGATAAGAACTTTGTAATGGTAAATGACTCATTAAATGGTTTGGACGATATTTTATTTTATGAAACGTGCAGATGGTATTAGGTATATATGTTACGGACAATGTGGAATACAGGGCAATTTGATCCACTAGTACAATTAAATCATTTTTTGTACAATATATATTTTTGAAATGTATCTTTACTTATAAATAAATAATATTCATAGAAAAAACAATGAACAATTATTTAATAAATTATTTATTATAATTTTATTATTACTTATTTATTATATATTAATATAGATCGTATAATAGGTATATTATTTATTTTTAATAGAAATTTAAAACTACTTAAAACAGGCTTAGATGTGTGTCTATTTTAGGATTCACATTCCAGTTCAAATTTACATATATTTTTTACTATGCATTTACAAAAAAACCAGTTTGTTTCAATCAACAACCTCATAATAATATAGTAGGTAGGACGTAGGTATATACCTGTTAAATGTGTAGAGTACTTATACCTAACCTAAAAGTTATGGTTATTATACAATTACAGATAACCGTGGTATAAACCATCATATTATATAGAATATCGTGGTATGTATTTATAAAATGTTGTGAAAGTTTTCTTAAGCTTTTAAAACCAATAGGCATATAATATCGTATATTTTACAAATATGTACCTACTGTCATACTAGATAATATATGTCTTCAAGCAGTTTAAAACTACGGTTTTATTTATCCACAAAAAATGTTTTGTGTACTTCGAAATATATTTTGTCCGTACACCTGAAAACCACACACACTATAAAAGATGATTCACCAAGTATGCTAACCCACATTTTAGATTCTAAGCGGAGCGAAGAATGTATCGATTTTACAATTATGTGTGTTTTTACTTTTTTTCCGGTCTGTAGAAAAAAATTAAGGAAAAACAGGAATTTTTTCGCAAAGCAAGTTTTTAACAAAATCTATTTTTATTTTTGCCCTTTGGTGTAATAAAAAGAATAATAACCGTAGAAACATGAAAATTTCACCGAATATTTATATAAGCATTTTCTATAAACTACTATAAAATTGTCAGTATATTTTGACTTTTTTAAAGCTATTTATAAGCATAATTTTTATTGTGGTCGATAAAAATTTTTCCAGTCGATCAAAAAACTTGAAAATTTAATACAATGTTCTTTATAACTTCATAAAAAAAGTTGAGCATTAGTCTCTATCTAATAGTTTTTTATAAGCGTCTAAAGTTGAAATTTCGAGAAAAGACGTAATAATCAACAAATTTTGCATTTTTTTTTTTTATTAGGAAATTCATACAATTTTTTATGTTTAAATCAAAGAATTCAACACAAAATTCTCTATGTTTTACTACCTTTCTAAAAAAAAAATTTACCGGAAAGTCAAACTAATTTTTTATGAACGTTTGAAATTAGATACACCTCACACCTCACACATTGATACACATCTACATATACACCAAGAAATTTTCAATGTATTTTGACTATTTGAAACTATTTATAATTTAGGAATTATAAATAGTCCTCCTATTGCAAGGATTGCAGACGTACAGAACTTCCTCGTACTTTGTCAACGGTTGAGTACGTGAGCAAGTTCTAAAAATATTCTAAAACCAGTCAAAAATCGAGTATTTTAAAAAAAATAAACCAGGATTGATAAGATCACATCAAACAGAAAAAATATATTAAATTCTAACTTAGCCACGTAGTTTTATAAATTATATTGTACACCAAATAGACTCAAAGGTATACTCAAAGGTGAAAGGTACATGCACATATTATATGATATAATCAATAACTGATAATCTTATAAGAAACCAGCGTCAAAGTCTCGGACGAACTTTTATAATATATTATGTATCTATAGCATATATAATATTATATTGTCTATGGTCTATAAAGTATATACTCTATAATATACATATTTGGATTTACCGATTATTATTTGACACCGATCATCCATTCCTACTTGCAAATACTTCATACATATTATTCTTATTCTTATTTAAGAACATGTTTTACTTTGTCAAGATTCGTCTAAAAAAATGCCACATACCTACTTATAATTTATAGGCTAGGATTTCTATGTAATATAAAATTGTAAAATATGTTTTCAATCATTTTGTTAAAATATGCAATAAAAATAAAAATAAAATATACAATAAATATAATTTTCAAATATCACTCTATGTTTACCAGACTATAGTGTAGTCTTACTGGTGTTAGGTCTTAGGTGTTATCATTCTTTCTTGTGTATTTGATTATAAGATTTACTTTAAAGTTTAAATACATTATGGCTCGTTCACTGGACACTGACCATAGGAAGTAATAACCGCGAACACGGACAAATCGCCGTCGCCGCCGCCAACTTCGCCGTAAAACCATTTCGCCGTCGTCGTTTCGACGTGAGGCCACTTCGCCGTTAAAAAAAATGTTGAGCATTTTACTTTTTTATTATTTATTATACACATTAAATACATAAAAACACATAAAAATTAAAAAAATATTTAGACGTCGATAAAAGATTAATTAAAATTGTGAGTAACTACAATAACCTATATTAGTTTAACATCATTTCTGAGAGGAATTTCTCAGAATATATCTTTGAAATGATCTTTTTATTATAATTAAATATTGACGTATGTTATGCAGGTATCTTATAATGCTTAAAATTATTTATTTTTTATTTATTATTATTATTGTTCCTATTATAAATTGTTGACGAAAATTAAATATTTTTCACTATTATTGAATATTGAAAAATGTGTATTGTAAACATATTTATAAAATTATTATTATTAATATTATATAGGTACAAATACTTATAATGATTAAAATGTATCAATACAATTAATTATTATTATACAATATTTACAAGTTTATGCTTTGTTATGAGTTAATTTTTTTTAACGGCAAAGTGGCCTCACGTCGAAACGGCGACGGCGATTTGTCCTAGATCGATTATCATTATTATTTTGTCACGAATAAATACATAATAGTAAAGATGCACACATTTTATGGTTTTGTATGATCACCGATAAATGTGTCGTTTTCTATCTTGCCACTGAAGATGATAAATGGCCGAAAACCCACTTGACGCCGAAGAAAGAGATATCTAGTCCTTTAGTGCATGGATGCGCAAATTCTTTTGCAGATAACGCCGCGTGCTGTCCTTAGGTTAGCTACAAGACAGTGTCTTGTTCTCAGCGTGCGTCCACCATCCAGTGGTTGTATAGCCTTCTGAGTTATCAGCTCCTATCTCACAATAATAATTGTACTTAGAGTCTCTTGCTGCAGTATATTTAATTTATACTTTTATAAATGTATCGTGTACTTTCGTTCTTTCTATATTTCTATGATACCTAGGCAGATAAAGCTCAATTGATATCAATGCATATGTATATCGATATAATATATTATATATATATATGTATCCAGGACAACAGGTAAGATGCTTGTATTCCATACAAAAATTGCAGTGTACAGTTGATATACGTAACCTTGGAAAGCGTTCTGAAACATCTAGAGCAAGATTTTAACGTTAAATTTGGCTTACAACTTTTTTTCTGTTTATATAGACTGTTATATTACATTATATAATATCATAATTAAGTGAAAGAGAAGCATAATATAATTTTAGAACAGATTGAATCAAGTTACTTTTTATGTAAGCTAAATCATTTAACATTAATCATTTTTGTTAGTCTTACTTTTAAATAAACCCATAGCATTTTTACATTTTTCTTAGTGAAAGACAAAATTACTTATCTTTTGTTATTGAAATAATAATTAGGAGTGAAATATGACGCTTGGCATCTGGCATTTTCCAATACTTTCGTCGAAATATACCAAGAATCATGCACTGCTCCTGTTTAAAGTTAAAATGTATTAAATAAAAAATAGATCATTTGTATCAATATCCGTATATAGTCATTACTAACCAAGTTTATTAAAAGACACTAATAAAAAAATCCTAGTTATGCACATAAATCCTAGCCCTAACTGTATATTATGTAGGTGTACTTTAGTTGCAGTTCACTCGTGCCCATCGATATCACGAAAGTTGTGTTGATCGTATAGTCATACGTTTCCGCGTCCAAACTTCCAAAGTATCAATAATGAGTAACGACTGTCGACTGTTGCTTATATTAGGTATATGGTTATTACTTATTAGGATGCCACGTCCGCATTTGTTGTCTTAGTCCTACAACTATCTACATACCTATTTTAATGTTGTAGCTAGTTATATGATAATTTTTAAATTTTAATACTTTAAAGTTAAACAATATAAATAACTCACTTTAAATAAAGTATCGAAAAAACACCTCCAACAGAACATGGACAATGTTGACACCTTTAACTTTTATAATTAGTCGAAATTCACTCTAATTTTAATGACAGGAACTCATTAATTAAAACCTTATACAACGAAGCTATAAACGTGAACTGCTGAACGCCGTATAAGTTTACGATGTTAGTATGTTACGCACTTTTATAGACAACAATGAACATAATATGTGGGTGTGACGTATTGGATGATTATTTTGAATAAGTATTCCATGACGTAACCCACAGGGCCCAGCCCACAGGCACTAACTACATATATACACGAAATCAGTGTTAAAAATGGACTTGATGTAAAAGCATATTTTAATATAATTGAGCTCGTTGAGCTCTACTCCAATTGTAGGGAGTGCAGATGAGTCGTGCTATATGGAGGAGGGAGAATACGATATTGGTCAATTGATATAATTATTTAATTATTATGATGATTACAAAATACCTATAATAATATATTCATTGACTCATCATTGGCCACTGCAACGATTACATAATTTTACACCAAGATGATATATAGGTATAAATAGCTAGTGAAAACTTTTTTTTTTAATTAATAGGAATGCTATGATATTAAATACAATAGTAATATGACTGATCGCCGTTATCGAATGTGCAGCAACCAATCGCGTCATGAAACAGCATAATATTACGACAATTGATCTTAAATAATTCGCCTCATAACAATCAATCGCAATCAATTTACCGAACCACAATTGATCGCTAATACCAATTCGTTGTAAAATGTTTGATCGTAAATCACCAATTATATTATCTCATCTGAAATTCTGAACTTGTTATTATACAGTGTCCACTACTGTCCAGCTAAATTTGATTTAAATTAAAGTCGCTTGTCCAGTTGTCATCATCTTTCGTTATTTCAGATATTGTATGTGCGGCCTTCGCAACTAAATACATTTTTTTTTTCAAAATATAATTCACAATATGACAAAAATAGAACATTAAGTAGAAGTGAAAATGATTTATGGCTTGAATAACGGATTTAAGAAGCCTCCCGGTGACAGCATTTAGGCTCAACTGAATATGAAATTTAATTTATTATTTTTGAAATAATTTAAATAAAAACATAAACGATATCGTACATTTATAACACAGTATAATGTAGACGACATCATAATAAATAAATGGTTAATAATAATAAAAAGGTCGGCAAGTATGTACCGCTCCGCTGGACATTGGGTGTCATGGTGAAATGGGGCTCACTGTAAAGAATGTGTTAAATTTGAATTCAATGATGTAAATTCATTTTATACAAAAAACGATTCTGAGCGAAGACGGTCTGTCAGCCTACATAACTTATTAAATAACTATTTAAATATATAATTTCGTCCAAATTTGTACTTAAAATGTCAATAAAAAACAATCATCCATGATTTGTTAATATTTTTTTTTTTGAACTTTTAATTACTTACGAGAAACCTTGTTTTAAATTTTTAATTCTTAGCTATAAAAATTGAACATTTTAAACTACAAAATAATTTGTAAACATTCAAAATGTTGATAAATGTTGGTTAACATTTGAAATTCAAATGCTTATAAAAAAAAGTGTGCCAATTTGTATTAATATTATGTATTTTTATATTTTTATACTACTACTATAACAATTTATGATGAACCTTGTATTAAATTTTCAAGTCATTTGACCGATCGAAAATATTTTTATCGACAATTAACAAAAAAGAATAAAAAAACAGAACATTTCTTATGCCCATCATAGCTCAAAAAAAAAATCAAAATATATTGAGAATGATTGTGTATAGAAAATTCTTATATAAAAATTTGGTAAAAATGTCATCTACTAGTAATGTTTTTTTTTGATTTATGACAAAAAAACAAAATTGATTTTGTCAAAAACTAGTTTTGCATCAACATTCAACATTCCCGTTTTTCCTCTCCAAAGTACCTACGAGATGCACTTTCCCACCAGAAAAGATATTGATGAAGAAAATCAAACTACTGATCGTATATTCCGGCCTGGGAAAAAAACACATCAATACATTCTTTGCTCCGCTTAGAATCTAAAACTCTAAAATGAATTTGATAAATAAAAATCAAGTATACCTATATCTCTTTTTTTTTAATTTGTTTATTTAGTGAACATTTACGATCTATATTGATATTAATTTAAATAAATAAAAAATAAAACAATAAATAGTCTATACAATAAGTAAATGACTGATAATGAATGTAAAATGAGGTGGTGAAAAAAAAATGACATTGAATAAGAGTTTCATCACATTAGAAAATCCTGGACATGGCTTGTAATTTTAGAGAGAAATAGTAGTATACACGTCGTGTGTGATGTACGCCGAGAAGATCTCTGGTCCATTTGCGTTTCAGGCGTCTGGCTTGGTTGCCCGGAAATGCATTGGAATGAAGTTGAGCGATGAGGGTGTTTGATTGGTGTTCAGTATTGGCGTAGGTAATATGTGGTAGCTGTTTGCCTTATGGTGGGGATTTGAAGGTCGTTATATGTTGTGCGATATTTGTGACGGACCGAGGGGCTTTAGCAATCATGCGTAGGCAGATGGTTCGGAATGCTTGTATGGTTTTTGTGTTCGATCGTTTAGCGGTACCCCCCAGAGAGCGATTCCGTATGAGAGTACATATACAAAAAAAAATTTAAATAAAATAAAAATAAATCAACTAAACAATGTATTATATAAAAAATCAATAATTCTAGACAAGAATTAATAAATTTTTTAATGTGAATTGTTGTCGACACGATTCGAAAAAAAAGGTTTAAAATCTATCTATATCGTCACTCAGTGCCGGATTTAGAACAGGTGCCGCCCTAAGCCTTTTTAAATATGCCGCCCCTACCCCAAGAAAAAAAATGTAGTATTTATTACTAATAAATATCATAAATAATAAAATATATATACAATATTAATTTACGTAGTCACATAAATGCATAAAATATTTATATGTTTTTTTTTAATTTCTTACAATATTTGCAGCTCCCAAAAATATGCCGCACTAGGCTCGGGCCTTACTGGCCTAGGGGTAAATCCGGCCCTGGTTCTCAGCGGAAACGGAAGTCGAAGAACCTTTTTAAATTTTGGCGGAAATGAATGAGAACCGCAGGTTACGCAATTCAAAATTAATGGGCGACGAGTCCCTTACCCGAGGGCGTAATCATGGACGAAACGATTACGACCGACGGGCCACGGTCCGCTAGATGGGGCTGCGCGCGCATAAGCGGTGGCAGTATGTGCGGTCTGTCCGGTGCGATATTATTGTGCCGTCTGTTCCTCCACCCAGCCCGACAGTTGTTGGTTAATACATCTTTTCGCTTTTATTTCTTTCTCTCACTCACTCTCAACGTTTACGTCGATTTTTTTTTTTGTCTCCCCGCGCGCGCATGTAATCATCGTCGCGACGACCCGCCGCCGACTCACCTACACAATTAAAATGGCGGAACGTTATCAACACAACATAAGATGTCATTGACGCTTTCCGTTGTTTACGATGCCTAATCCCATTCGATAGGTAGGTAGTTTTTCCGTCCATTCGGGATTGTTGCTGCACCCAACCGTTGCGCGTTCGACAAAGCTAGGGACGACGATGCGCGCGCGCGCGTCCCAAGTGTTTTGGATTTCTTGCCGTCGGACGGTCTCAACCACTGCTCGGCCAGCGGCTGCTGCTCCGATTGTCATCTGTGCGTGACCGTGCGTAATTTAGCCGTTTCCCGAAGTCGCTCAGGTGCTCGTGTTGCAAGTTAATGTTAAAAAGGTAAGTGTACCAGCCCGCGCGGAATGTCGTCCGTGGGTGTCTATCACGCATAGTATACTTAAAGCGCCGTCGTCGTTGTTCTCAGGTACAATGACAGTCTCCAGCCAATAAGATTGGTGACGGACCATCTAACTGAACGGCTGAACCTTGATAGTGCATGCGCGTTACCGTTGGCCAATTCAGGTTCTGCGTACTTCGAACCGAAACCGACAAAGAAGGGCCGACCGGCGACTGGACAACATATTCGGCTTGCGGCCAAAAAAAATAACCAGAATGATGTGACAACGATGAGCAACAATCTCATGTTTCGAAGTATGTTTTTTATGAACGAAGAAGCTAGACATTTCTTGGCGCCGCCTATACAATTGTCTACAACTGACGGAGAGTATTTCACTCGCAAAACTGGTAATCCTAATTTGAATACACATCATCAACAGCAACAGCAGCAAGCCGTTGCTGCTCTCGTCAATCACGATTCTAGTTCTAGTGTTGAAATCAAACCTTTACAAGTAAGATACTATTAAAATGCAATGCTAATCAATTGACTAATCCTATTGTAATTATTTAGCCACCGAAAGCACGTCCTCACGGGTGTGAAGAGTGTGGCAAAACGTTTCTAATGAAACATCATTTGTCAACTCACATGCGAGGTCATACTGGTGAGCGACCTCATATTTGTCCTGAATGTGGAAAGACTTTTGCTCTCAAACATTGCCTAAGTACTCATTTGCTATTGCATAGCTCGGAACGACCATACAAATGTTTAGAATGTAATAAAAGTTTTACCTTAAAACATCATTTGGTTAGTATTTATATTATGTAATTATAATATGATTATTTCACTTGATTCTTATTCTTTATTCTTATGTATGATAATAATTATTCTTTAGGTAAGTCATGAAAGAGTACATACTCGAGATAGACCATTTGAGTGTCCTGAATGCCGTCGTCGATTTCCTCAGAAACGTCATCTGACTACTCATATAAAATTCCACTCTGGTGAACGACCATACTCTTGTTCTGTAAGTGTTAATTTTATTGTTGTGGATCTTTCTAAATGATGTCTTAAATAACTGATCAAATGCTTACAGGTTTGTGGTGAGACATTCTCGCGTGAAGAACATCTAGTCATGCATTCAAGATTTCATGGAGGAACACAACCATTCGTGTGCCCAGACTGCGGAGCTGCATTCTTGCGTAAATTTGAATTGGTTAACCATGAACGACAGCATGGCCGTATACCTGAATCTTGCCCCGCTTGTGGTAAAGAGTTCTTACAGAGACGCACATTATTGGTTCACGTAAGAAACTGTGGCCTTAACTCATCAACACCAGTACATAGATCTCCTTATACCGCAACTGCGAGCAAAGCATGCCGGTATGTATTGATTAATTTTATGATTTAATAAAGCTAATAAATATGCAATGGGATTAATGTTCATTTAATATTTTTTCAGCGAATGCGGTGAAACATTTGCTAGTGATGAAGGATTAGCACTTCACATGCGATTACACATCGGTGACCATAGTTTCCTATCTGATATTTGTAGTCTAGCTGCTACGTTGAAACAAAGTGTACAAGGTGTATCAAATGGTATTGCCAATGTACAAAATCATCACCAATCACAACATCAATCTGGTGTTGTAGCCAACAAGAAATCTCACTACTGTGGAGATTGTGGCCGTGGCTTTACCCAAAAACATGGCTTACAACAGCATCACGTAAAATACCCAAACGCCACATGTAAAGACAAACCCTTCGCTTGTCAAAAATGTGGTAAAAGTTTCATGCAAAAAAATCATCTTGTACTACATGAACGGCAACATATGGATCCACCACCGTCCAGAAACCGTAATGCTACCACTTCAGCTGTCCAATCTATACAACATTTACAGACTGAACAAGTTGGCTTGCAACCAACTCCTCTTCATACAACTATCCTGGGACTACAGCCTATTAGGCATATTCAATCTGGTAGTCAACCACAACTTTTAAGACATCCCAGTGAGGCCCATTCAGGGTCATAATAACTGCCTTGTTTTATATTTAGATTTTTTTAAAAGGTCTATATTTTCTTATCAAAATTGCAGTTGTTCATTGATTTTTCTTGAACTTGAATCCCAAAATATAATAGTAGGAGTAGTGGGGGTTTTATTCATCAGAGTATACGTTAAATATATTTTGATTACCTAAATGTATTATTTTATGCATGAATGCAAATCAATTCAAACATTTATTTTTGACTGAAAGAATATGGCGTCATCAGGATTTACGCGTTTTTTTTTCATTAGTTTTTTTTTTTGCTTGCTCTTCAAGTAATATGTTTACTTAAATATCAAATCTATATAAATGTATAATTACTTATATAAAAAAAAAAATTAGTTTCATTATTACAATTAGAACTATTTTATTAAAATGTATTAATATTAACATGAATATATTATAATATGTATTATCATTGTATGCTGCACTAAAGGTTCACTGACAGCTGAATTGATTTTCAATCCATTCTAATCAGCATAGCAAAAATTGGAAGTTAATTTTTTTTGCAGCTATTCACTTGGAAAGAATTTCCTACTTATATATATTTTGTTTGTCTATTTGAGTAAAATTCGTCCTCATGTCAAAAGTACAATTAAGTACCAACCATACTATGAGTTTGTAAATGTTGTGATTTTTTTTTCTTAATTTTTTTTTTCATACCTAATCAAATTTATGTAGGTAGACTTATTAGACAAGATATTGAATTAAATTAATTTTTCTGGATCTTATATTAGTGTGTAAAATATGAACATATATGTGTGTATTATTGTTCAATAAATAGTAATACGCATGCATTGAATTGTAATAAGTAAAAAAATCCCAAGTTTTAATGGGTGCTACTAATATGATGTAAAAATACTTAAATGATAATTTTATTTTATTTAATTTTAATTTTTTTTTTTTACCGTCTTGTACCAATTAATTGTAAATACTTAACATTAAGTAATATAAATATTATATATATTTGAAGCGTATTAAAATATAGAAAAAGTTAGCACATTTTAATATTTTTTAATTTTTTGTGTTTGTAAGAAAGATCAGTTTTATTTGTCTATATAAACATTCCATTTGTTGGTCGTAATAAATTGTATAATTTTAGTCATTTTGTGTGGGGAACAAATTGTAATGATAGATCATTGCCTTATTTAGAGTTAGGAACTTAATCAGTAAACAATTAATATTTAATGTATATAATATAATAATTATATATTTATGTTTTCTTCGACAAGTTTTATTTGACTACAGATAGATAGGAACTAACTATATTTTACACAATTTTTAAGTAATGAATGTATTTTATTAAATTAAAAGTTTTTATTTGATACGAAACTTAATTTTTTTTATTATAAATTAATGAAAGACAAAGGTCAACAAATATACCAACTGAATAAAAAGTATAAAATATATTATAAATTGAAACTCCAATTATGCAGTGTCTAAAAATAAACTGTTTCAGAGGGAACTTTCAGAGTTCAATTCGGACACTTTATACAGATAGGGTTTAAAACTCAAAAAAACATAATAGATATATCCAAGTAGAAAAATATTATATTTGAAATAATATTTTGTAAAAAGAACATAATGCACATTATAATAATTTATCTATAACCTAACGATAAAAAAAAAAGTGATTAAAGAGAATGAGCTTTTGTCACAATTTAAGCTTAGGCCATCAGTCTTAGAGGTGAATAGAAATCATCATTTGAGCATACTTGCTTCAACGTTTTAATTTGTCACCAGTTCTGTAAAATCAAGCAATAGTAATTAAAATGTATTGTAATAAAATATACTTCAATCGCTTACTTGAAACCAAACTTGGACAACAGAGTCTGACTATTTTTTCCAGTACTTTTAGATAGTCCGGTCTTTAGATATGAACGCTTTCCCTGTTTTGGGGTTACATCAATAGAATTGTTGATTTCTTTTGAACTCTGACTACCAAATCCTTCATCGATATCGTTTTCATGGTCGACCTATTAATATAATGATTTTACAGAGGATAGTGTAACAGTCATAGAATATTAAACAATATTGTCATTATTTATTATTGAATTATAAGAAACATACTTATTTTGTACTATAAAATGAAAATATTTTTCTGAATCATATTAATATTTTATTTCTATAGATTTGATGTATTTTAATTTATATACATTTTTTTAACAAATTAATAAATCATGTTTAATTAGTAAAAACAAAAAAATAATGTAAAGCCATTATAAAAAGAATGTAAAGAGAATTTATTCAAATGTTTATAATTTTAAACCAATTGTTTTTCAGTAAATTTTCATTTTTCATTTATAGCTATAATATCTAATAAAACATCACATAAATATCAACAGTATCTGAAACACTTTGAGATATAATTATATTTTTAATCATTTTTAAATTTATCAAATTTAAAAGGTAAGCTAACGTTCTTACTTCTTTAGTGTCATCGTTTACTGAAATGGAATCATTTAGATTGTTCTGGTATTTTTGTTTCTCACTGTGTATTTCTTTATTTGTAACCATTCTATTATTTGAGTAACTCTTCCAACTAAAGGCTGTTTGCGTTTGAGTAAATAGTTTTTTATTTAATGTTTTTGTGATGGCTTCCTCATTTTTAAGACACTGGGAATGAGGTATATTTCCTTCGTTAATATTACTAGAATTTGAAGAGGTATTCAAATCGTCATTAGTATTATTATTTTTATGAATGGTAATTTTGCGGCATTTAAATGGATTTATTGATTCTTCTTCAAGAACTTCACTAACTTCAGTAATTTTGGGTGTTTGAGGGGAAAAGTACCTAGAAATAAATAGTTTTTATTAAAGTTTAGATGTATAAATTAAAAGAATTTTAATAACTAACCCACTAACTATTTGAACATCTGGATCTATAACTGTATACTTTCTTTTAGCTAATTGTTTTAAAATCGAAGGTGATTCATTTTCTTCTGGATCTAATTCTGGTTTAAAAAGTGTATCTGTAATTTTACAATCTTTGGTATGTGGTGATTTTCTAGACTGATATTTTTCTTTAGTAATAATGTCACATTTTTCCAAAACTTTTTCGTTTTCATAAATTTCATCAAGAGTATTTAAAATATCATCTTCAGTCACTAAAAATTATACTTAGTATGAATAAATTATTCTGGTCTGTAGTCATTAAAAATAATAAAAATACCGGGTGAACGTTTTTTTACTACAGGAGGTTGATGAATTGGTGATGACCGTGTGTCATTTTTGGACACCTTGGGACTAATAGTGGGAGTACTCTTAACAATTTCTTGTGTTAAAGTACATACTTTAGGGTTATATTTAGATAGCTGGTAATCTTTTGACCAAATACTTTTATGACGAGCTTGAATAATTTTATTTTTCACAATTTTATCCGGAGTCTAAAACCACCAAATCAATAATCCATTATAGAAATGTATGTTATCAATGTAATGAGTACATTCTTAGTTCTTACTAATTGGATATCTGGATCCCAATTATCCATAACTTCTAAAGAAAATGGATCTATATTTCCTAGTGCAAGTTGATAAGCCTGATCACTGGTTAGCTTTGAAACAAGTATAGGAAAATTAGGGTCTGATATATCATTTAATGGTACTATTCGACGTGATAATGGATCAAATACAGGTTGGTGTTGGAACATACGATCAGCATCCATAAATTGATCACGGTATTCAGGTGGAATTTTAGTATTCATAAAAGATCCTAATCTTGAAAGTGCCTAAAATATTGAAAAAAACATTTATTAATTATTAGGTTAAAATAAATATAAGCAAAAATGATAGGAAAAATGTACTTTGTAGATATCCGGTTCACTTGTTCTAGTGATGAATTGTCGAGCTTTAATTAATCCTACTCCAGGAACAGAAGGTAAATAATCACAGCCTGATAATATACACATATAACGAAATTTGTCTAAACTAAACTGTTCTGGTTGTATATTCATTGAAAGATGTATTTTTTCTTGTTCAATTAATATACCAGCACCATTTTGGTCTAATTTAAATAACACCTGTAAGCATATTAAATGTCAGGCTATTTAGATAATGTATTCAAAGCTAATTAATCAGTTATTTTACTCTTTTGCAACCAAACAGCAACAAATCTGAGTCTTCTGTAATAACTATATGAGCAATTCCGCTTAAATTTAAATATGCTAATTGAGAATCAGCTTCATATGGTGCTACAATACAATCAACATTAATCTCTCTGCATTTCTTAATAAGATTCAATGCCATTTTATGAGTAACATCAATACTGCGTCTTAAAAGTGATGAAGCTTCTTTTCCTTTATCCAAACGCATCAACTCGGCTGCTTTCTTTCGGTTTTGCTCTCTTAGTCTAACAATTATTGTAATTATATAAAAACCAATAATTTGACATCATTAATATAATCGTTATATTATTACTTTCTCCGTTTTGATTCAGTATCAGCTTTAGCAGGTAAATGTTGACCATCAAACACTAAAATTGGTTTAATATTTTGAGCTAACAACATAGACACAAATCGCATACAATAGTATACATACCTAAAAAATTATAATAATAACTAAATTCAATAGAATAAGGAGAAGATAGATTAATAAACAATGTTAAAATTATATTTAAATTTTAACATGTCTTAAATTTTGAGGAAATTTATTTTAAAAAAAATCTTATTATAATTGAACATTATTCTGATTTTTGTTAATAATAGTAAAATATATATGCAGATTTATAGTGTTCATAGAAATATTATGAATATTTATTTTTATAGTATTATAGTCATGTTATAAATGTAACACTATATACAATGTAATTGGTCTAGACCACTGGTTCCCAAACTGGGGGGCGTGTACACATTGCTGGGGAGGCGCAAGCAGTTATTACGAAATACAATTTTTATTGATTAAATTTTTTTTATTTTAAAACGTAGAGAAATAAAGTTAGTAGACTGGTTCTCTTTATCCGTTCTCGGGTATCAATAATGGATAACCGATAATGACTATAAGTGTTTGGCCGCATCGTGCAACTTAATAGTTTTATGCCACGTTATCTGTAACTTAATCGGTACGATAAAAGGATGTTGGGGAAAAAAGCTATTAGATTACAATTATATATATTTATATTTTATAATTATTATCATCAATAAAAAAGTAGTTATTCCGAATAATTTAAAGTTTATTTTAAAAGAACACAAAAAAATATGATCAATTTTTTTTCAATTTAAAAGAGGGGGGGCGAGATTTTTGAAAATAAATTAAGGGGGCGTAGAATAGAAGAGCTTGGGAACCACTGGTCTAGACAGTTAATTAAATATAAATAAATATAAACAACTATTAGGTGCTAAGAAATTATTTTATTTCCTAATTCAATCTGGAGGACTGGAACCTTAGTAAATGTTATTCCAGTGAATGTAGTAACTAGTAGCTTTCAATAATGATAAGTGATAACCTCTAAATCCTAATTAAGTTGATGCAAATTGTATGAATATTGAATATTAAGCATAGTTTGTGATACATTCTGTGAAATTTGTGAAATGTTAGAAACAGTAAAATTTCTGTAATCCATACCTAATTACTAGTATCAAATCTATTTCTCGATTCTTCAAATTAATTAATAATTTCTATGAATAATATTCTTTACAAAAAAAAAAAACCATAACTAATGAGTTTTTGCCTTTTAAGCATTAGAATAAAATTTCTACTTTTGACCCTACTGTTAATTTTTCAACCATTTTCCTATAACTCAGAACCTTTGCACAGTCCAAAAACGTAGTTACACTTCTAGATTTTTAAAATACATACTAAAAAGTCAAACAGACTTTTGATTATTCATACCAAAATAAATGAAAAATAAAATTGGTAGTTAAAAACAACACATTTTGTGAAGTCATTTTTTAATATTCCAATATTGTTTCATTGAGACACATGCTACAAAATCAGTTTATAACTTAAAGAATATTTTTAGTTGTACTCACGCTTGACAATCCTCTCCTCTTGCCAATTTCTCGGCACAAGTGTATACACCTCTGTGTAGCCAACAATAAGCGTCGATGGCCACAGTACATCCCGAAAACTCTGACACGTTAACGGACCTCCATGACTTTTCTAAAAGAGGTATTAGCCCTTGAATACCCATGTCCCTTCAAATGTCAATTCGTTTACCTGTGTTTAGTACGTAGACAACAAAAACGTAACGATTATCATATATACTTAAAAAAATTAACTTTTCCTATTATAATTCATAAGTCTGTTTCCATACAAAATTGATTTAAAATTAAATGTAAAATTGACTATTGTACAACGTATCATTTCTTATATTGTATTAACCCGCCAAAATATTGATAGCAACAAACATTTTTATGTTATACCTTATACCACAGAACAATTATACCGCGGTCAACAATTTATTCAATCATTGACCCGTGATACGTCCCATATCTGATATTATCTTTTTCGAAATTACAATTTTCAGCAGCTGTTTTGCTCTGCTGTTAGTATCGTTTATTCATTTTAGGTTAGTTCCGTCGTACTCGTTTCGGAAAACCGAGAATTTTCAATCAAATTTCTTATCGACCTTTATTTTGAATACTTCTTCCTTAATTTCTTCAAAATCAAATTACGTTTATTTAAATTACCATATTTTACGAATATACTAGTTAAAATGTTGTTTAACACTCCACTCCGTATGCTTGGCCGACATTTGCGGCCTTTGTCGAAGAAGTACGTACGAACAAATTAATAATATTTATGTGCATTCAGAAACTTAACAGATATTTTTTTGTTTCTTTTATAGAACGTTAAGAATGTACTCTGCCGTCGCTCAACCATTGACTGTACCAGATCCAGATGGAAGCCCACTAACGAGCTCACCTAAATTAGAAAAACTGTATACAGAAATCTCTTCCTTAACAATGGTTGAAGTATCAGAATTTACTGAATTATTAAAAGTACGTCTTAACCTAAAAGATATTCCCATGGGAGCAGTGGTCAGCGCCCCAGCTGCGTCAGGACAAGTGAATACAATTTAAAAAAAACCTACTAAACCAGTATCAAAATTACGATTTAATTTTTTTTTTAAGGATGAAGAAGATGAAGTAGCTACTACAGTCAAGACAAGTTTCACCGTTAAACTTATGAAATTTGATGAAAAACAAAAGGTTGCCTTGATAAAAGAAGTAAAAAATGTATTGGAAGGAATGAATTTAGTACAGGTTAGTACTATCTATAATAATTATGTCCATAATCCAAATATTTTATATAATACTGCAATTTCAGGCTAAAAAGTTTGTTGAAAGTGCCCCTACAGTAATCAAATCAGATATTGGTAAAGATGAAGCAGAGAAATTAAAAGAAGCATTTACTAAAGTAGGAGCTGAGTGTGTAATTGACTAAGTTTTACACATATTATGTTATATTATAATGATGTATAATTTTTTTTTAATTTCACCAAATTTTAACAGTTAATGTAAGTAGTCAATATTCATAATGTATTAATAAAGTTTTATATATGATATCATGAGATCTAAAGCATTCAATACCTGTCCTGTTTTTTTTAAGTTGTAATGATGACTACTGACCTCAAAGGAGGTATATTTGATCCATGTGAGTCACAAAATTATTAATGGGTAGATGATTTGCCATGAGAATAGGTATAGGTATAGGGGTAATACAGGGCTTCCATAATTAACTGTATATTGGCCTACTAATGAAGTATCCATTTTTTAACCTCTAAAGTAACAACCTACGAATTCACTATTTGGAGTGCAGTGAGAAAATGTTAAGGATGGGTAGTATAAAAATATTAAACATGTATTAAGGAAATAAATGTTCAAGCCATCACTGATGCTAACAACAATGGGTGTACATTTAATAATAAAATTATGATTGGCAAATTGTAATTTTTTAATCAAAAATTAATTAACAATAAACTTTTTAGTGCTTAAAATATAATATTCCCGAATCCCGGTATTCATTTGAAGTTAAATTGATAAGCAAGATAAAAATGTTATTAAGTATCGCATCATTTAGTTAAAATTTAAAAATAAATATATTTGTTATTCATATTAGTCATAATTTTTGTTCTCAAATTTGATTTTGATAATTCTGAATAAATTATATTAATATTTAACAAATGTGCTGTTATGTTATTTATAACTTCCATATAGAACTAATATAGTTACTAATTTATGCTCTTTCACAGTTACACAACATTTAACATTATGACTACTTTATTTAGATTTACTAAGTTTGCACTAAAGTTTAGAACACAAAACTAGGAATAGAGCTTAATCACTAAGGTAATTGATTTTGTTAGTATAAACAAATTAACAGCATTTTATGATGTAATCAAGACTGAAATTATAGAACTAATGATTACATAAATTACTCTTTAGACTTATGACATAATCTCAGTTATTAAAGGATATAGCATATTAAATATACTTAAAATTGTTAATTTTAAGATATACTCAAAGTGAGGCTTTACATTGCCCATAGGAATTAATAAAACTAGCCACTAGTCACTAGGTGTAGTAAGCCGTGCCGGCTTTAATTGAAGTGCAATGCACCGGGGCCTCAAGGATGAGTTTATTTTAGGGGCCTCAGGTCATTGTCCTAAAACTGTGATATATATTCAGTATCATCATTAGCATAAACAATTGATAACTGCAATTATTATTATAGTGGTGTCGGTTATTGGTAGTAGATGGGGTGAGAATTTACTCGAATCATGCTTTAAGGAGTACAAATTAAAATTTGAATAAGTTATAAAATTACTCCGTCTCCAAATTTTTCAAGTATTTTTACATAACATATGAAGCTAAAATAAATCAAAATATCACTTATATATCAAAGTTGTTTTGTTTTTAAGTTGAAGTCTCGCCTGCATATTGTGTTTTCTCCAAGTGTTTTCATGTGTTCAAGTTTGTATTACAGTGTGAAACATAGCAATTTTAAGTTCAGAAGTTATCATTAAGCTTCATGGTTTACGGGATGACCTAACGATGACCAAATGTCCTCAACAAACCATAGAGCATTTAAATATTACCGAGGGAACATCTAACTTGTCATAATCAGTGGTATGGCAAAGGGGGAGTAATCTAGTGGTGGCTGGGTGGGTTTTGGCCAATAGGTATGCATTTAGTGTTAACTACAACAGTCAACAGGTAATTAAAAATGCAATAGTGAATGCCTTTTTCTAGTTTGGGTTGGTGGGTGCCGAGTGGAATATTAGACTTGCCTCTGAACAATTTCAAGTACGACTGCAGTCTTCTGTTCATATGAGCATAGTATACTAGATGCAGACTTATATTCGAGTTTTTAAAGCCGGGCTAGAATTATACCAGTATAATAAAAACTCTAATTACAGTCAATAATGATTTCTTAAACACAAACAATTATTAAAATTGCTTTTTAAAATATAACAAAATATACTATATACATGTAAAAACTTATTAGGAATGACGGTACTTAGCGTTATTATTAGCTTCATAGGTACATATGGTAACCCGTAAACCTCTTCCCATTTAATATTTTATACTCATAAAATTGTATTTGTTGTTATACATTTATTATCCTTCAGAGCAATGGGGATATACCTATATAATTATGTGATGGGATTATTATACTGATCATATTTTTTTCATTTATTTAAATCTATTAAACAATTGTTGGTTTGTAATTAATATTTTACTGTAATCTCCAACTCCCAGCACAATATATTATTCTACATTTTATATATTTTTTTTAATATTAAAGCAGGTGGCTGTGTTCCTATTTACATTTATTTAACTCTGGTCAATAAAGGTAAATTTTAAAATTTTTACCACCTATCCCAGGTGGAGCTTAGTTAGAGAAACTTTAATTAATCATTGTTTAAAAACTAATAGGTAACTCTGAGAAATTTTTTGGGTAAAAATAAAATTATATTAGACTGTGGCAGTGCTACTGATACATTTATATTTGTATCTTAATTTTTTTTTTTATTCTTGAAATGGATGTGCCTTTAGCGCATGTGTTATTGTTGCTTTTTTTTCGATTTATTAAACCTAAGTTAGTTTTTTATACATATTTTTTAATTTTTTTTTTCACTGAATTTGACTTCTGGTGTCTGTGTTACTCTTACAATTTTTTTTTTTTTGGAAACATTCAATGATTGTTGGTTAAAATTCTTTATCATAAAAATAAGTAAAATATAATGAGAAAAATAATAGAAAACATGTGTGTCATCAACATAAATGTAATTACGCATTAATATAATATGTATAGGTATATAATTTTAATAAAATAAAATACAAAAAATTAAAATTAAAAATATTTTAATTGACTTTAGGTACCTATATATGATGTATAAACTTAAATAACAAATATAGGTAGGTATTAAAAAAAAAAATTATCTTATATAGACTATGCCCTAAATAAGATATTTGTATGCAGTAAAATAAGCACTTAAGCACATAATTATATCATTATGTTTAACAAAATATTAAATAAATATATATTTACAAATAATTTAAGAATCGTTCAAAATGTAATCAAACATAATTTAATCTGTTCGCTGTTTATTAAAATGTATTTGTTCCAATCCTATACAAAACTAATAGGGAAATCCAAATGTAAATTATTAAAATACAATAAAATATATTCATATCATAAACTTAATGAAACAACAGTAACAATATTCATTAGGTACCTACATATTTGATATTATTAATTGTGACTTACCTACTATTAAAAAACTTAATAATAAACGATGTTACGACGTTTTCTATTCCTAACTACAAATGTAATTCTGATGCTGTTTTTTTACAATTCTAAACCTTTTGAAATGTACCTACTCAATTTATTGTTGATATTTTTTTCATTTCAATCGGACTTCACGTATGTTTAAATATATTCTTATATTTAATAATCGTTGATAATACATAATATAATTTATATAGGTAGTAATTATTAATTAGGTATTGGTTTAGAGTGAAATGTAAATGTTTACAGCGTGTCGCCATGTCAGAAACACTTGCAGTTACTCACCACTGTCCGGTTTACAGTTAGAAAATATTTAAAATACACATAATACATAAATATTATAATTTATAATATAATATATACCTAAAAATAGTTAAGTTCTTTAATATCTGTTGTGAAAGTATAAACCAGCATAATACTATGTATATAATAATATAATATATTGTTTAAATGTAAGGTGCAAGTACGCATACCTACGCGTGAAGAACGCACGAAAAAGAGTCGAAGAGGTGCAAAAAGATCGTTCGTAAACACGTCGAGTTAATGTTTAATATTATAATATTTCCATGCTTTTAACAACGTATTAATGAGTAAAAACTTGTTTGAATTTTATGATACTTGTTGCACCTATATCTACGATTCGCTTTTCATACTCCGAGCTCCGAGGAATACATAATTTGATACTAAAAGAATCTTAATTATTGTTTTGGCTTAGCAGTTAGTAACCTATATATTATATAAAATATTTATTTACGATTCAATTTAAAATTATATATTACCATTATTACCTACTTACTAATATAAAACAGTTATGTTCTATAAAATATAATGCATTAATAATAAGTAATATTATATAATATATCGTAAGTGTGGGGTCAATTAATATAGGTAGCAGGCTTATTTTTCTGTGCTCGCGATCATTATTGCTGTTGAACAGTTGTGGCAGTTCTCGACTTTTTCCAATCGTTAAATATCAGATACACTCCAGTTCCGTACACAGCTGCGTTGATAATTCCAAATACCTAATCATTGTAGGGAAGTGAAAAAAAACCAGTAATATAGGTAATTAGTAAGAAATAACAGTCATAACTAATAGGTAAGTATATATGCAGATAACAGTTATTACTACGAACATTGAATCGTAATACATGCGTGGATTGTCTACAAAGTGATTATTTTAACGATGAACACTCATTGTCATTTGTCTCGAAAAGTATTAGCATGCAGCATGCTTCTTTTTATATATAATTTGAAGTGATTGAAACAGAACGTTCTTATAAACAATTTATACATTTTGCTATTTTTTTTTTAACGACTACGTTTTTAATTTTATGTTCAGAAGCAGAACTTTCCAGATAATACTGATGTACAGTTAGATAGATAAGTCGAATCTCAAGAGGAATAAAATAAAATTCGACTCATGTATTATTCGAGTATACAACCCAAACGGCCCAAACACAGCCTTAAAAATACTTCAAGGGGCTTTATTTTCCAGTTATCGAGATTCAAGTTTTCGAGACTCGACTGTAAAATAATTGAATTACAAATGAGTATATGCAATTAATTAACTTTAGTTCATATTTGTGTTTAAATTTAATAGGTATAGCCGTATAGGTAATAGGTAATAGGTATATTTAAAGTTTAGAAGAGAGGGACGGATACACGCGGAGTATAGTACAGCTTCATAGAGGTACGCTGTACTTATCATTTTTACGTATCTACTGAGTGTAAGAGTGTTCATCTACTGTTAAAATAATCACCCAGTAAAATCATAGCACACTTACTCCTGCCGCGATGTTTGGGTTCCTGTAATACGACTGGTATGGCCTGGACCATGCTGAAATTTGTACGATGAACGCGACCGTGTACAGGACGGTCAATAGGAGCGTGTTGAAGAATTCCTGGAAAAAATTGATGTTTTCGATTATAATTTATTGACAACGAAATCACTATGGTGACTTTTTAATAGCGGTATAGTAAAAGTGCCATGTGTGAACTGGAGTCAAATTTTTTGAACTCTATATAGGGTATTGACGATCGGGTGGGTTTAGGTCTTATAGTTCGGGCATGACCCTTTTCCGCTAAAAACCGGTCTCCTGAAATACGTATATAGTCCTTTTCTTTCAAAAACGAAAAAGATACGATTCCTGTTTCCGCCAAAATGTATTTTTATGAAAAGACGTTTCCACCACATAATATTATTTGGGAACTATGTACAAATGTAACAATCATGTGTTTGTAGTGTACTTACTACTTACACTGAAATAAGGAAATATTCTAATCATTATAGGTATATAATTTCATACCACATGTCCATAATTATATTTAAATATTTCAAAATTTCGATTATAGCTGTTGTATAGTCTTCAGGATTATTTACAAATGTCATAGCTATTACATATGTTACACTATTATATAGGTAAGTATGTTATAGGATGTATACCGCCTACCATTACATACATTGTTTAAAAATTTAAATCATTGATTTCCAAACTTTTTTTGGTTGAAACGTCTTTTAGCCGAAACCCGTTCCTAGGAATAGTTTTTTTTTCATTTTGGGCTTTTTATTATCTACATTGTGAGTTGAGTATACAATGTAATATATGAACTGGTATATTTTGGTATAATATAAGAACATATAAGATACATTTTTTCATTTTTGATGCAATCTTGTCGTGATTACCATAGGTAACTCTATAATATTATTAGGATCATTAAATATTACTACTAGGGCCAAATTTACAAACGACCTTTTTGCCACCTTCTAATATTACCGGGCCAAGCTTACATTTGTCTAATTCAGAATGTAATTGGACTTTAAGGAACTTTTATTGATACTTAAAAATACCTTGTTTGAAAACTAAATGTTATGTTTTTTTTGTGTCTTTGGCCGCATGTAATATATATTATTAAATTGATTAAAGTACATGTTATGATAATAATAATAATAATAATACCGAGAGCACCCAATTGATTGGGAAATTGATAGCCTCCCGGATGGAGAGGAGGTAGACAAACGACCAGATGGCTGTCGCTATGAAACTGATGATAACCACGAACAGGAACCAATTGGTGCCTGGTAACCTGGCCGGCGAGGCAAGTGCCAGACATATTATGCCGAGTACCTGGAATAATAAAAAAATATTTATGTTACAAAATGATATTTTTAATCGACGATTGCGCTGTATGCAAATAGGTAGGTATACCTATATGTAATATATTAATTATACTTATATAAACTATAAAAAATAACTATGAATATTCATCACGACGTAGACATAATTTATTATTGAATACTGATAATGAAAATTATCATCGTAATCGTGTCAAGAATATCTTATAAGTGGTTGGTCTCATATTTTAAAATATCACTGATGTATGAATCTACGTCTTTCACGTTTATTTTCAGTGATCGAAACTGTAAAATATATTATATATAATACAATTATAACTAAATACCTGCAAATACTAGGTGATTAAAAAAAAAAAAAAAACAATAATTATTTTATAAACTTTAAGCATTTTTTCCATAATTTGAGATCATTACAAAAGAATATTTTTTAAGAAAAAAAATATATTGTTTTTAATCTTTATAATTTATTTTAAGTTTTTCTACTTTTTTAATGACAATATCTACATATATTTTCAATTTCATATTATAAAGGCAGAATATTTTTTGGTTTAATAACTAGTTAGACACATTCAAGTATTTAAAGTTTTCATGATCGGAGTGCAGTGAATCATACTCTGGATATCACTGTAAAATATTATTGGTCCACTTCTATCCAGTAACCACTCATCTAACCTTTAGGTTGCATAAGTTACAACTTACTAATAGTTAACTACTCGTTTGAAATTCGATAAAAAATACTTAACATCAAAATAATTCAAAAATATTCTGTTTTTGAAATTAAAAATGTATGTTTTCATTCATAAAAACAAAAAACTCTAAAAATAATAATGATAAACTATACAAATTTTGTAAAAAAAAAAAAAATGGTTGTTTCGTATCCACTTTAAATTATGTGAAAAAATATTTTCAAAATCATTAATAGTTTTTGAAATAATATAAGCGAGTCTTCCGGCATGTATGTCAAACAATAATATATTATACGTACCAAACCATAACAAACCCGATCGCCCACTATATATTACACACTGCAGATGTTGTACCCACTAACGTTATAAATTATATTTCGACGAATATTACGATATAATAATATTACGCACCCGTCACCCAATACAATAATAATGACGATTTAATCTATTCCGATATACACTGCAGTTGTTGTAAGTGTATTATAATATAAATATATACATATATATAGATGCGTGAAAAAAAACTTAAAACAGAAACGAAGGTCACCCATATACCTACATAATAATATCATAATTCATAATATATTATGGATAGATCATATTATTAGATAGGTGTACAACAGTGGCGTCATTTCAGTTTTTAATAGGAAGGGGCAAACGGTTTTACCTAATTTCCGCTTACACTTCTATCTCGATACGATTCCCGTATTGCTAACTTTATACGTGCCTGAGGCAAAATTAATCTCATTTTATGGTAAAAAGACGTGGAGGAGCTAAAACATAATTATGGTACTTATACAGTTATACCTCAGTAACATAATTTCATATTTTTCTAGAGGGTCGAACAAATTAAATGACAACATGAAAGATGAAACTGTTAAAACGTAATTGAAAAATCGAACAATTTTAAATAAGTACCTTCTATTATAGACATTTTTTGATCATGGATAAATTTAAGAGCGGTCGTTTTATAATGTCTATAGTATCAGCGTCCGACTAGAAAACTAGAAATATTAATACCGTGGTACTATCGTGACTATAGTTTTCCAATGCTATTACACAATACTATATTATTTCCTCAAAATCAGAAAAATTATGGTTCTGTTATTTCACCATCAACCGGCCCAACAATTGGACTGCTTTTACAATCAGACAGGGGCAAATGCCCACCTTTCCCCCCCCCCCTCAAATGACGCCACTGGTGTACAATCGTTTGCGATAACTGAATAGGTACTATATATACGTTTAATTTGTATGTAATAACTACACGTCGATGTGTCGTCTGACAGTTGAGGTATAAAATAATAAACTATAAAAATATGATATATATATATATAATACATATACGTAGGACCATTAATGCTGCACGGGCAGTGAGTCCGTCTCCACGCGACGATGCGCCCACGCCAAGCCTTGGCCATGAAAACCGACGAATTCAGTCGCCGCCGTCGTCGTTTGCCGCTGCTACTATAGCGTTATCGTACCCCATAACCTACATACCTATATAATATAATATTATTTGTTTATTATAATATATATAACCGCGGCCGTCGTATGACCGCACGCCGTTCAATAATAATGCCGTAGTGTCCATATAATGATTTTCCCGCCGAAAACTCTGTATAATAAATATAATATATTAATTGTACACTATATTATATATTACACTATACGCAAATAATAATGACCAAGGTAACCTATATTATAACAACGTTATACCTAATATATTGTACAATACGCGTGACGCATAATATGTGTTATATTTTGTTATTCGCTGCGCGTTATTATCTAAGTTCATCTGGCGAGGTGCTGCGTATATTTATATACATTTTATTTTACGAGCTTTGTCGATTAAAGCTCGGCGTCTACAGTTTTGTAGTTTTTTATTATATGAATAAAATAATAGCAATATATTATGATACACTTCGGGTTCGAGAATCACTGAATAAACATTAATGTTTAATTCACAGTATAGTGAATAATAATAATATGTGCGCACGAGACACACGTCATTAGCCATACAGGAGCGCATTCGCTGCGGTATTAAAATTGTCCTGAATCGTCCCCCATAGCCCAATAGTACCCTCGTATATTATATTTGTGCCTTTGGATATTATAAAGTAGAAAAACACTGAAAACTATATGGTTATCAGATAAGTATGGACTGTTTCGTCTATAATTGCAGTGAATAATCCAAAAAATAAACGTTCATATATTATTATACAGGGTGATTCACCAAGCATGCTCACCCTCCTTCAATAATAATGCAGTTATTCGAAATCTGTTTTTGGAATTTTCAAATATACTCAAAGTTCATTTTTTCACATTTTTGAGATATTTTATGCTTCTCAAAAAGTGACTTTCGGAGATAGAAAACTTCTGTTTTCCAAATGACAACCTTCCTTTTTTATTGTAAATTTTATTTATATAGATTATTTAGTGGATAATTTTTCTGACAATGTTGACGTATCAGAATCAAAATTCGTATGAGAAGTATTTGAGTTATTTAACTTTGTGTACTAAGAATAATAGGGCCATGATAATAGGTTTGTAAGGTACCTATGTGGGTTATGGTAATTTAAAAATTTTAGTGATTAACATTTATCTATCAATATTAATTATTTGTAAAAATGCCCCAAGTTATGATACAAAAACCAATATAACATCAGCCTATTTTATGTTTTTGTAAAATCATTTTTAGGGCCTATATTATCCTTATATCAAACATTTTAATAACTGATAAATTAATCGTTCAAATTTTGAATTAGGTACATCAAAATATTCAAAATAAATATCCACTAAATTATTTACATAAAAAAAAAGGGAGAGGGGAGGAAGTTCTTATTTGAAGAACAGAAGTTTGTATCTTCACAAGACATGTCTTAAGTAGTACAACAAAATTAGAGAATTTTAAAAAATGAGGATGAACATGATTGGTGAATTATCCTGTATATTATTATCTTGTTTGTTTTTAATTACATTTTTTTGTGAAGTATAATGCACACAATATTATAGTTCTACATTCAATAAGACAAAATTAAAATAAATTCGGTAAAATAAAATACACTATATGTATAATCTAAACAAATGCAAGCCATATAACTGCTGGTTAAAACTTTTAACTTTTTAATATTCATTAGGTTCTTGGCATTTCTATATAAAACTCAACATATTTTTAATTTAGTTGGTATATAGTATATGTTTTGGCCCGCAAAGAAATTTTAATTTTGTGTATATGGTTGTTGAGTAAAAGAGTTATAATATACACCGTGCAGGCTAATCAGAGGATCATTTACTAAGGTATTTTTTAACTAACAGTGTGCATGTGTGAGGAAGGGGGGGGGGGGGTGACCAAAAAAAAATATTATAGACAGATATTAAATTGGCTAGGAATTATTATATTAATTACACTAACACCGTCGGACACAATCTTTCAGTTTATAATTAACATTGACTTGTAGCGTGTTTGTACTTTGTACATGCAATGTTATAATAATAAAAAGATGAACGTTAAAGAGTGTTTGTGACACGTTAAAATTATTTTACAAAACTTATAAAATGTGTATATTTTTTATGTTGCCCATTGCCCAACAAGTATTTGTAAATAACTTCTATGCATCTATATTATAAACGGTCCCGGCGGTATATATATATATATTACTGAACTGTTGCAAGGTAAGTTCGAATCTAATCTGAACTTTTGACTTTGGAATTATGGATGCGGTGGAAAAAATAGAATGAATCGCATCTGGATTCTTTGAGGAACATACCTCTGTCAACTTATTTGATACTTTGAATTTCAATTTCATAGTTTCATAATTTTATATTTTTAACTTTTAAGAAAAGAAATGTAATTTTACTCGTCCTATATATGAATCATCAGTTAAATATAAAATATCCATTTTTTTTCTAACGGGAGAAGGCCCAAACCTGAAAAATTCTAGAATCAATTTTTTCCACATTTTTAAGGTATTATAGGGTCCAAGGAGGACCCATCCGGACCTGGGGTATCCCAGGTTTCACCGCTGATATAGTGATATACCTATACTTTATAATAACTAAATATTATTATTATATTATAGTGTTATGGGCACTATTGATCTAATATATATGGATAATATCTAGGTAACTACCATATAATATAACGAGGTTACCACACTGGTACAGGACACTATAGTTATAGGTATGTCTGTATATTATGATAATTTATTGCCAAAAGACGATACGTCGTGTGTGCATAATGGTATTTATCGACCGATCGATTCCACATTATTATTATTCCCGTCACTGCAGTCACTGTTTTGTATTTTCTTTATACACCGTCGCGTAGCGGTATTCTTCGCGCCGCGGTCCAGAAAGCGGTTAAAGTACCGTTCGCGCAAGGCACACTCTGCGTAATGCACTAATGCTACATCATAAACGTATAAGTATTTTTTTTTTTCATAAAAGACGACATGTCGACATAGGTACCTATTTATATAATATTATATATATTATTATGTAATGTGTACTGCCCCGCAAGCCGGCTCAAGAGCAGTTTTCAAAAAGAAAAAAAAAATCCCCGAACAATGGCCATATCGCTTTACACGAATCGCACATCGCCGATATGCCTGTTTATTGTATTATATCTATATCTATACTACTATATAAATTGAAGTCGCTTTTTTTTGTGCGGGGTAAACTCCGAAACTACTTATTCAATCGTCGTGCAATTTTTTTTAAATTAAAAAGGACATCACAGAGAAGGTTTAAGGCAAAAATTTAGTCCGATTAAGTTAATGAATAATTAGTTATTTTTAATTTAAATAAACGTGTAAATTGTATACCTATATATATTATTGTACATATTGTGCGGCCCACGGGTTTCCAGCTACCTGCAACCTGACCTTTTTGTTCGTCAAATTGCATTGTGTTTGATATCGGTGTTGTTCTGAGAATTTTATCGCACGTACACCAACATGTATACTAAATATTCGTATTAATCTATATTCTATATCTATTACCATAGACATAATAATATATTAATAATATATTATTATGTCTATGTCTATATCCTATACTACTATATAAAATGAAGTCGATTTTTTTTTGTTCTGGATAAACTCCGAAACTACTTATTGGATCGTCGCGCGTCGTGCAGTTAAAGAGGACATCACAGAGAAGGTTTTTGGCATAAATTTAGTCCGATAGTTAATAAAAAAACTTATTATTAATTAAAATAAACGTGTAAATTGTATACCCATCTATCTATATCTATACTAATATATAAAATTTAAGGAGTTTTATACGACCACGCTAACCAAGAAAACTACTGAACCGATTTGGCTGAACATTTTTACTGTTATATACTAATATCTGACAGTCTGCTGAAGGTTTTAGTACCACTTTTGATAGTAAAAAATAAGTTGAAAATTCTTGAAAAATTAAAAAACAAAGCAATTTCTGGGGCCTCACTACAATGTCCGCAAGAACAGAACTTTTTTATGTTCCCATTTTGTGACAACAATATTTATCTTTTTTCCATTTTTTTTTTTTCACTGAGATGTTCCAAATATCTTCCCGAGTGTCATCACTTCGATCAATTTTTAATTTTTTTTGTCTGGAGGGGATGGGGAGGGGGTATATTGTATTTAAATGTTCCAATTTTCTGACGACGCTATTGAACTTTATTACAATTTTTTTCACAGATTTGCTCCAAATACTTTCATCAATGTCACCACATCGCCTTATTTTTAATTTTTTGATGGAGGGGCGGAAGAGCGGGGTTTTTATTTGTATGTTACCGTTTTGTGACGACACTATTTAACATTTTTCCAATTTTTTTTCACAGAATTATTCCAAATACTCTCCTGAGTATCACCATAACACTCGATTATTAATTTTTTTTTGTCTGGAGGGGGTGTATTGTATTTAAATACTTCAATTTTCTGACGGAGCTATTGAACTTTTTTACAATTTTTTTTCACAGAGTTTTACCAAATACTTTCTTGGATGTCACAACATCACCCGATTCTTAATTTTTTTTTTTCAACAGATTAATTAGCATTTATTTTGTATCTGTATTCTTTTTTAATAAAAATATATATATCATTAATACCGCTAAAAAAACATTTCAATACGTTTTCATTAACCGTTTTTTGTATATATTTACTTACCGATCACATTAAACGATAACATTTGTATAAAAAATTCTACATATCATCTTCCGAATGTAAAATAAATAACCAATCACGGGCGAAGCCGTGACGGGTCGGCTAGTTACTATATAAAATCGCTATGATATAATAATGTTTGCACTGCACGACGACGACGAGGCTCGTACGTGCAGATATTTTTCCATTGAAAAATACCGATTTTCGTACCTACATTATTTTATATGATTATATATGTATTACAATATACATATATTATGCCGTACGATTTTCGACCGAAACTCTCGGCGAACACATAGCTCTACTACTGTATTCCATGTCGTCGTCATCATTATATATATTGTTTTGGATATAATAAAATTATAACGTACCTTATAATATATCACATTCACATATTATGCGGCGTAAAATTAATTATTCTGCTCGCAGCACAAGACGTATCTTATGACTTTTACCGTATTTTCGTATCTAATATAATGTGATACATCCACAGTATGCACGCATCTAATAGGTAAAGCCTGCAGTAGATATTTAACTTATTCCGTATTTCTGCAGCATACTCAATATAATATATTAATTCTACGTGGATGGTGGTGGGCGCTGACCTCTTTGGCCTTTGCGCACACAATCAGTCATAGTCCATAGATGTCGTGTAAATAGTATTATAGACATGCATAATGTATCATTCATAATATTATATTATAATTACAATAATTCTATTCAAATATTATATCGTGACAATATAATGTGTTATTGCGAGAAATACCTCCAACACAAACTTCCGGAACTATCGAGGAAAATATTGCCCCGAAAACTATACAGAAGACAATATGAAGAGATTCAGGATTCCGGGATTCGGGTGATTGATATAGCAAAACATCGCGTGAAAATACAAATTGTAAATAATTAATAATTCTAATAAATGGCTAATAACCTTACAACCGAGCATTAAAATAATATGTTTAAACCCTGAAAAAAAAATCTTAGTTGGAAATGGATTTAGACGAGGTACACGTTTCGGTTCATTATCGTATAATAGGTCCAAACTTCTGACTGAGAAACTTAACCCACGCATCATCACCGTTTACACGTATCACCATTACGAGACTTATTTTTTTTTTAATTTTATGGCTGTATTAACCTTCAGGGAATGAGTGTTGACAATATGACTTAGAAATGATTACAGCAAAGATCTAAAGATATTTTTATACTCCAAGTGCACTGGCGTTTAATAAAGAGAGAACAGCTGGGGAGGATGTAAATATACAATTCCAAAAACTAATTATTATTTGTATAAAACTAAATTGTACAGCATATTGAAAATAATAATATCAAATATAATTGTTGCACAGAACGATTTAATTTTTTATAAACACATATAATAATATTTATAATATAAGCCCGTGATGCTCTTCTTCAGCAACCATCGTAATTCTTGGCTCTTATGCAATATCGTTATAATTATTTAAAAAAGAAAACGTTTTGAGTTTCAGAACCACGCAATCCGTGACGTGTTTTTTTTCGTGGAAAACACGATTTATAGTCAACTCTTTATTTATTTTGTTGACATGTTTTTTTTCTTCTGTTATTGTTGAATTTCTCTTTGTGAGAACAAACCGGAGAAAACGTCGTTGCATCGGTTTAATTGTCATATGGAAAAAAAACCTCCATAAAATATACTCGCTGCGCTATATAAAGAGAACCCGATTAAAATTACACTACCAATTAAGTAATATACAAGACCGTAAGTTTTTCCATTATTTTCGTTTTTGCTCGCCTCGTGGTCATATTCATTGAGCACGACACGCCGAATTTTGTCACAAACTCGTAATACCGTAAAATTTAATTATACATTATTATGTTGTTCAACGAAAGTCAATTTACCTATAACCTATTCATATATTTCATACGCGTATATAGCACCTTTATTGTTTTGGACAATAGCTATAGTTCCTGTACTGCAGGCTGTACTTTATATATACATATACTCTAAAGTACTATACAGCAATGAAGTGTTCGACATAAGTACATAATATAATTTTTTCTCTAGCGAAAATCGTTGGTGTTAAAAAATGTATATTTACCTTCTGGCGACGACAACACTGCAAATACTGCGTATAACAACAATATAAATTCGCTAAAAATTCAAAAACGATTATTTTATGGCCCTGCTTATACAATATGATGTATAACCCCCGTTTTTTTCTAACGTAACCTCAACCGTCGATCATTTTTATCGACATTTAAATCAACTATATTGTCTATTATGAGATAGTTCTCGAGGTGACATGTGATATGGAAATCTACGTTTCGAATCATGTACATTGCAGATTATTATGCATATTATGTGTTCTAATTAGTAATTTATTATGTTGTTATGATGTACACCATATGGCATATTATCGTGTCGTATTTATCGTCTTATTTTTCTCGACGATTTCCTAATTCAGTGTTTGACGCAGTACCTCTCGTGATGTGCATTTTATAATATATGCGATACGACTGATGCGATAGTCTATTATTAGGACATCCAGAAACGCTGCAGAAGCGAGACTTAACGTTTTAATTTTTACTGCCGATATTATTACTATGGTGGTGCAGTTTTGTATACCATGTTTTCATTGAACCATTTCCGAAACCCATTTCAATCGTACAGTTTTATTTTCAATTGGTTCAACTGACGAATAGAATATGACGTACCTACCTACCAATTTCTATAAAAAAAAAAACTCTCTTAACATCATAATATTATGATTGATTGAACAAGGAACTAAGGAACATTTATACGATGTTATTTAGCGAATACCGCGATTATATACAGCTACTATAGAAATCGGGGGACGTCCATTATATAGACGAGTATAGTTGTATATTATATCGAACCATATTAATCGTACTTGCACGTTTTCAAGTACCTATATATATTAGGTTCTATGATTAATATGATGGATGTATCTATTTTGTTGTCTCTCTAAAATATCGTCGAATGGCCTTTATACATAGGTATATAGTATGAATTCATTCGATGTTAAAAAACGTTTATTCGAAATTAAGGGTTATCAAAATTAAAGGTGCACGCATGTATGCGCAGGAGGCATTTAAAATAAATTACACGTGCTACTCTGTACGTAGTCATTATTCAATAATTTTACTGTTGATCATTCTCCGATCACTCCAACCACAGTGACAACTTTTCATAATAAAATACGAATTAAAAAAATTATTATTTATGTTTTTGGGCACACCGCAACGGCTTACACTCGTACGGTGGAAAGTTTCATATTAAAACGAGAATTTAAAATTCGTTCCATTAACATGTCATAAACGTCACATGCATTTTATTTTATACCGACTCATCGTCTTCGTGACGCGATGACGCAAACGTTACGAGCAATATTCGTATTTCGGTATATATTATTATACATAATATAAATAATAATAATACAATACAGTAATATATATTATACGTACCGATATAATGAACGTTATAATAATATACTCGTTCCATAGTACCGTACGCATCACACAAACACCAACTAATATGGAAACGTTCTATCGAGATGGTTTTATGAGATGTTCATGTACCTACACGTACTTGTGCCTATTATATATATATATATATATATATATATATATATGAGTCTTTGCCATGCCCATATTATGCATACTCGCTGCAGAAGTAAAATGACTGAAGTCTCAACGATTTTTTTTTTTAATAAAAACGTTCGTATTGTATAGCCCGGAGAGACGCGGTTGACACAATATATGCATTCGGACGCGTTAACGCGGGTAGGGTACGGGTACATATAATATATACTTGTATATGTTATTATAATAAGCTTTCATTTCTGTGGGAATTTCGTTTATAATGTGTAGGCATAATAATTGCATACGATCACTTAATATTATTCATACTATAATATATCAGTTTGTAAATCGTGGTACCGAAGTATAATAATGTTGTGTCTATATATTAAAATATTATGTTGTCGGTGCGGCGAACATCCCATCATTTTTTTTTTTTTAACCTATACTATATAGTATATACACCGAACAATAATTAACCATCGAATTATGCTACATGTTTACATAATATTTTCGATGACCGTATCTGCCATACATTAATAATCTGTTATGCAAATAATAATATTTAAAATGGAAATCAAGGTTTTTTTAAAAAAAAAACTTCCGACCAAACTGCACGGATAAAATATATTGTTATAATTATATGTATAGTTATCGATTGTTTTTATTGTATACATATTATTGATATCTTAATATATTTCCACCGTGTAATCACTGCAACCATAGATTAAATATACTAGTGTATTTAATCTATGCTGCAACCGTGCAGTAAGTATCCGGATAGGTGGTTTTCGCTATAATACTCCCAGTCACGTATAGACCGTTGGAGGGGGATGGGGGGTTGTGGTTCAATAATATGATAATCGACCCGCGAACGTGTTCTGAAAAAGTAAATAAGTAAATGAGTTTACTCATACTTACTTACCTACATAATGCACACACACACACACACACACACACACACATATACATTATATGATATCGATGTGTAACTGTGTAAGATATACACGTGTGGGCGTGTGCCGGCGAACGCAGTCGTCCGTATATAATATATACTATTATTATATAGGCTCGCATATACGATACGCGATTACAATATGCTTGAAAAATACGAGTATATTTAGTCCGTTTAACGGTATCGAAACGAACGGCGTTCAAGAATACTGATTAAGTGCAGTTGTTGTTTTTTTCTTATATCAACGTATAGTATAGCTGCAGCTGCAGTGGCGTTCATATTGTTATGTGTGCGTTGACGTGTTGTATACCTAAGTTGTTGAACTATCGCGACTATTGATATAGGTAGGTACATATTATATATACAGGAAATTATCTCGTATCAACATGCACTGTCAAGCATACAATGAAATATAATATAATATTGTATTAAGCAACGTTTGACGTATCAACACTATTATTGTACATTTACCTATATACGTATGGACAATAATATAATATGATTTACGCGATCTCGGGGTAAACTGCAGCAAGTTAACCGCAGCGAATAGTCAAAGTTATCTGGGGAGATGGCCGATAGGGTGTTAAGTCCTCTGAATTTTTTTAAAACCAAGTGTACCCAAGACGGTTTTCATGTGGGGAGCTGAAATATTTTTTCATCCCTAAATGATTTCTACAATTATTCCACTCCCACGATACTACAATACCTATTCAATATAATATTATGTATCAATAAATAAAATGTTACATATTAAGTGTGATATTTATGCATCCTTAGATTAAAGTAGAATGTAGATAATGACAAACATTTATATTAAAAATATATGATGAATTATTTGTGATATTGTAAAATAAAATTGTATTATCTTAATTTATCAAATAATACGCCTTAAGCAAAATTATTTAATGCAAAACAAAACATTAAATTAAGTTATCAAACAAAATCTAATTTTTGCTTGTTCATTTTTAAGAATATGTTAACAATAGAATTTACTGGTATTGGTACAGTCATTTCCTTATCAAAATCAATTATGCAATAGTGCTAATCCTCATAAGCGTAAAAACGAGCACATTCTCGAGCACAAAGCAATACAAGCACATATAAAAGCAAATACCTAGTAAACTAATAGACTAAAGTCTAAAATACATTATATAATAGATGAGTGTGTTTTATAAAAAAATCGTTCAAATTATTTGTATTTAATCATACGAATATGAGCAATCACATTAAGTTATTACAATTTTAAACATCGAAATGCACAAAATCAATTATAGTTACTTTCATAATAGTTTGGTTTTTAAAATGTAATAGTTATCATGATAACGGAGAAATGAAGTAATGAAGTATAGCATAAGAATATAATATATAAACTGATATTAAACTGTATAATATCGTGTATTGTGTGAGACTTTGAAAATGTTTGTTTAGATTTTGGTGCTGAGTGCCAAGTCCTGAAGTCCCATATACTATAAGTCCCCTCATATTCGCGCCACCGTGCGGCCTGCAGCAGCAGTATAGCTTTTATATAAAAATTGACCCTTCAATACGCTACGCCAGCTATTGCCATCAACGACGAGAATATTATTGTTTACAGGAATCCCGCGAGTGTCATTCAATTATGTACACTATACGATGCAGACGCGCTGCGGATTGATGTCCGGGAAATGTTCGAGCATGACTGCTAATTTTGGGGTTAATCGCGAGTTCGGAAAACCACGATGATGATAAATCCGTCGCGTCCTATTAACGCAACTTACGTCTATATACATGTAATAGGATATAAAACTGCGCGGTGTTATATTATGACGGTGCAACTGTGCAGAGCAGTATATAATATATATTATATTACTGTATTGTGTACGGCGGGCGGACCGAATGCTCGGTAGGACGTGTCAAAACGGCGAATGCGATTTCTAATCTAGTCTAGGTTATACTATATACTTACATACATAACTAAGACGACGGAAAACCGAAAAAAAATCGTTTTCACAGATGAAAAACGACCGATTTGTCGAAATGTTTTTATGGTTCGAACTCGTTAACGGTTCCGCGCGCGCGCACTTTACGCACTTTACGTCGAACCTGAAAACGATGAGTAAGTAGCATTCACATATTCCCATATAATAAATATTTAGTACCTTAACCTCGTGTTTGTATCTATCACCTATGTATTATACTATTATGTATATATATATATAATTAGGGTCCAAATTTCAATGCAGTGACTTTTATATTGGGGTGCTAAAAAACAACACATCACAACACATAACAATACATTCAAGTATACCTACATAATTTCATTTATGTAACAGAAAGGTACTTCAAAAGTAAAACTTTTAATTTACATTTTTTTTTTAGCGTTTTAGACTATTTTATAAATTTCTAGTGCTTATATATGTTTGTACGTTTTTGGAAATAATAAAATTATGTAATTCAAAATATCATTTTAAGAAATGTTGATTGGTCACAATGTAATGCTCAAAATTTAACAGGTACAAAATAGTTACATGTAAAATTAAATATTAATCTTATTTCTTAGTTTCATATTTTTATTTGTTTAGAATATTATGAAATATATATAGCTACAAGATGATGTTGCTAACCGATAAAAACCTTTGCCAACTTTCCTGTCTTAATGTTGTAATCTTAGAATTATTAAGGCTTTTCCACCTTCCTTAAATATTTAAATATATTGTATTCAATTTATTTTGATGATAAATTAATAAAAAAAACTTTTAGGTAATTTTATATGGCATTTTTAGATATTTTTAAATATTTTTTGCGGCATTTAAATTCGGCACCTACACAATACATATTATAATAACACCGAAATATCAATAATTAAAAAAAATATTTGTACTTGCTTAACTTTTAGAGGTTTTCTATCATATTATAGGTATATCGTATATAGGTATATAATGTAGAAATGTACCGTTTGCTCATCAAAATAATTACAGTTTTATTAATAATTTTTTTGTTATTATTTTTTAATGAGTTTATAGTTTGAACATCAAAATTATGTTTTAATCTATACCTAGATAAAGTTAACGTGAAGAATTTTATTCTTAGATAGTAAAAATGTATTTTTATATAACGTCCAAAACTACCAATAAAATATAGTGTATTGAAGACCGCGTCATATTTCTGTAACTTTCATCTCGCATAATTACATGGGAATCTTAGGCTGTGTACGTCCATGTACATATTATTATGTTTATATTTTTTACCGAGTTGTATGCTTGTATCTAGAAAAATCTTAGCGCAAACGATGCGTGGTCGAGTGTTTAATACTGCCACATCCATACCTCATGCGTCATAATATATTAATATAATATTATAATGATGTAGGTTTAAGGAAAATTCAAAGCATAGTCAAACCGAAACATACAAATCCATCTATAGGTCTGATAACTGATTTCTGCACAAATGCAACCCATAATAAATACTTTAAAATTCAAACAGTCAACAGACTTGTCCAACTCAATACGGAAGATTCCATGGTTTTTTGGCTTAAATTATAACAAAATACGATAAATTCCACGAGAATTCATTAATTTACAAATGAGTATCCATCGTCAACTTCAAACGCTCACAAAAAATTAATTTGATTTTTGGAAAACTGGTTTATTTTTATTGTCACCATTATTGCATACATATCGTTAAATTCTCTTATAAACGATAAAAAAATATATATATAAATATAATATATTTAATACATAATGTGTATAAGAATACGGTTAATAATTGAATAAACCTTTACTGGTACGAGTATATTACGAGTTACTTTATGGAACTTTCAGCCGATTATAGTCTTTAAGCCGCAAACATTCTTTTGAAATTATTTTTATCGCTTTCTTCGTATCTTCGTCATTTATTTATGAACGGGTAGGTCTCTCGTATAAGTACACAATTTACGCCATATAATATTGTCGCATGCGGTACACAACTACATATAACTATCGTCTATGGTCTATCACGTTATTGATCATTATCATTTCATATACGCACACATAGTCGTTTATATATTTCTTCAAAGCCGACGGATTATTTTCTTTCTTTATCATTATTCCAATTCTATAATATATAATAAATACCTATTGGCTATCGATATAATACAATATAATATTATGATATATATATACATTATACACGTTACACGTTACACGTACTCACATGGCACATCCATCATTCCATCACACTATCGCAGCATTAAAACGTAACAATTAATATAATTGCATCGATATAAAACGCGACCGCAGATACGTCTCCACCGTACAACGGTATCGTTAGAAAATAACTATAATATAATAATGTAATAACTGTATGCGAAAACAAAACATATTTTTTCCAACCTTCATATAGGTACATGTAATTTATGTCTTCTAGTTTTTATTTCTTTATTTTCCATCACTTATTTTTTTCCTCTGCGGCACTCAAAGTCATTTTTCACTAAATAGTTTTATACCTTAATAGTTTAAGTTAAATCTATATTATTCGTGGGCCCATTTATTCCTTTCACGCGCACTCGCGTATTATATACAAAGTTAAATTCAACTCGAATAGTCGTTTGATTGTCCGAATGGAGAGGAGAGGGGTAGGGGAGCATGGGGTAGATGGGACGTGCGGTCAAAGTATTGCAGCAACAAACCCATAATATAATATTATGTATACACCGAACAATTTTAACCATTGAATTAAAATAAACTTTTTTCTTCAGTTTTTCTTATCTATTATATTTTTTCTAATACAGTGGCGTAAAATAATGATTGTCACTCACGAAACACATTTGATCGTTGTATTATAGAATTGAAATTTGAAATTCACCAACATTTTTATGGATTGACGCGCGTGTTATGTAATTTTATCAATTTATCAAAGTAAAAGACGCAAAATATTGAAACGGAGTTATAACAATCAATTAACAAAGAAAAAATAAATATTTTATCCAGCGCGTGATCGTTTTTCTTGCAGGTGTAATTATTACATGATTAAGTCATCGTTTAAACATTCTATATATTATTATATAGAGTTGTAAAATATTAATTATTTTCAATTATCAATATATTTGCGTTATGCGTAATATTTGAACAAGACCCAGTTGAATGTAGGTAGGTACATGATTCCAGACAATTATGACAGTGCCATTATTATTCAGTCGGAAACCGCTCCCGAAAGGACTTAAAAGAATCGACTATTGAGGCATCGCAATAAACACCGAGATAAATATAATATAATATAAGCTGCTAAGAAAATATAAACCACTTAAGATAATATTATATGGACGGTGCGTGGATTTGGCCATTTTTAGATTATTCCGGTATATTGTACAAAACAACTTTTATACCTATACGAATAAGTTTTTTTCATTATATTTTATTTTTGTAATTTTTCTTATCTCGAAGTATCAGTAAAAAATGTTAAAGTCTTTGTAGACATATTTTTTGTTTCCTGAAAAGTAGTGCTTATTTGACTTGATTCTCTTTTACACCACATCCATGTATATGTATACGTTAGGTCGTTCCTTAACTAATAACTATAATATGATGAAAAAAAATATCATAATATTTTTGGTCGCACCATCTATATGGGTGTGTAAATGTATAAAAATGAACCCACACTTAAGCCGCCTAGCCCTGGCTATACGAAACTAGACTTAAGAATTAAACATTGAAAAATGCATAAGTATTATATATTAAATAATGTTAAATCGTGATTTATGAACTCGGAACAGTAGAAGACTATACTTATTATTGAAGTATAGTATTATTATTATGCGAACTGTGGTAGGTATAACTTTCGAAACGATGTCAATTATAGTTACATTTTACCTGAGCAAATTCAACACCATATCACGACCCCTATGGCTGTATATTGTTATCATCTATTAGTTACCTATATGGCTATATATTATATGCATATTTTATGATACTTACATCATACATGTAGGTACCTATGTGGCTATAAAGTTGTACTATCGTTATATCGACCCAAAATATTCCTCGGCGAATACACTATAAAAGGACACTATCGTCACCCGCATGATGGTTACTGGTTAGTTGGTAACACGCGATAATGTCCATACTCATATTATAATATGTTATACGATTATATGAATATATAATTATTGATGGTTATACAAGTGTTAATAGGATTTTATTCAATTTCTTCCTCTGAATGACTGAAATAAATACAATTTTATTGCATAGAAGTTATTGCATAGAAGGTACTGTGTCGTTTTATCACATCGAGGAATTCAAATTCCAGGGCATAAGGGGTGATGTTTTGATTGGTGGATTTACGTAATAAATTATACCATGTTATTATAAAGCTGGGATTTCAATGAACTTTGCATTGTTTTCCGAACCTAGCTACGCAATGCTTGTTTTATAACATATACCTATAGGTGTTTTTTTTTAATTAGAATAAGAAATTAAGAAATTTTTTGCATTTTTTAACAATTTTAAATTTTAATGTTTTTTTTATTTTTTAAGGCATTCTATGAATAGTTTGGGTATTTTTGAAGTTTTTGAATCCAAAGTTTGAATTTTAAATTGTATTTTTTAAGGCGTTTTTTGTTGTTTTATATAGAGCATTGAAATCCACACCCTACTTATAAATTATATAAGTTAAATTAAATTTTGGTGTCTCAACAGTGAAACTTCCACCTCAAGTATATTTTTTAATTCTTTGTCAATGTATATAATGTATATGCTATATATATATATATTAACTAAATTATTCATTGTATAAAAACAGATTGAGTACATTAAAAATAAAACAATATAAAAAATAAATAAATAAATTATAATAGATAAAAGACCATATCTTTACGCTGCTATTTTTTTTATAAAAAGATAGGCTATATGAGCAATAACTTATAGTATTTTTCAGTCATACTCGAGTGGTTATTTTGGGGCAACCGTCAACCATTCTATATACGAAAATCTAACGAAACTCAAAACTATTCGATTGCTGGTCATATACGAATAAAATATTACATCAAATTATCTATAGGTACATATAAATATTAAAGGTACGATATACCTACGCATAATACTTGTTTGTTATTATTACTAAGTTGTTCACAGTCATTGTCATAGGCGTAATCTGTGGAGGGGGGGGGGGGGTGAACTGCCCCCTCAAATATTTAACTGAGTGGGCAATAGTGTTATATTGCCTTATAGATTTTTAGTTTTACCACAGCCCCTCCCCCCCCCAAGTATTCACCCTAGATTATGGTCATTGTAGAGTTGTTTGTTTTTATTAGGACTGCAATGATTCATGATACGTGACAGTACCTAAATAGTAGGTAGCCAGGTAGGTACAATGAATTATCCTGATGGTACATCTTATATTCTTGTTTAGCCCTCTATATAATATATCAATGTCAAAATTCGAAAAAAATATTAATGGACTTTGCCATGGAGTTTTACTATTCAGTGTGATGTTTAAGGCATGCCACCCCTTTGTTATGGACATTATGTTTAAATTTTGCATTTATGATATTTTAAGTAAATTTAAAGACTATAATTTTAAATATAGTTAAATAATAATATATTCGTTATCTACGTGCAATTGGTGCGCACAAGTCCCATCATCATCATGCATATATATTTTAATATTTATGAATTTATGGTAATTTATTTATATTAAAATATTCATTTAGACTATACAATTATCTTAGTAGGAACGTAAATTATAGAACCTACTTGTTCAAATTTCGATTTCTGGTACATCAACATTTTCAAAAAATCATCTTTGAAAAAAATCACCCTGTATATTATAATATACTATAAATTATAGTATACAATATACATAATTTACCATATAAACTACGCGTGTACTTTATTATTATTTAGTTGGTATACTATAATGAAATGATTATTTACTGCCTCTCATTTTCTCTCGTTCTAATGAAAATAAAATAGAAACATATTAAGTATAGGTATATAAAAGGTAGGCAACTTGCGGTGTGGTCCGCCTCCGCTTTAATTATTTTTTATTATTTTTTAATTATTATTTTTTTTATATTTTTGCGAACGGGGAACGGGGACGACCGTTTAGTAATTACGATTGTATCATACTGTTCGTTAACCGGTAGAAATTGGTTTAATTAACGTTCAATTAAGACGTTTAGCCGTTTGTGCGTCGCGTGCAGTAAGGAACGTATAGCCGCGTAGGTGCATCACACACGTGTAGACCATAGATCTTATCGCAGGTCAGTGTGCCGACGCAAATGATCATAATGTATAGTGTACCCTGTAGATCGTAAAGTGCTTGCAGCAGTTCGCAGGCGGAAGTACAGAGATGACTTACGAATTTACGCGCAACAGCAGGAAACGGGAAAAATTGATTACGACCACGTCACTGCATGATCGCGACAACGATACGTATTTATTAATGAAAAACTTCTCGAGCGTAGGAGTGCTTGCAGCACCACACTCCGTCGAAAAACACTGTTGCGACGACGTGCGGTCCCGTCGTCGTCATCGCCGTCATTCGTCCTACTTAAAACTGCGTGCACGCGGTACGCCGGTATCCAATATGCACGCACCGACGACTCACCTAATGCAGCTCATTGATCAATATTATTATTATGTATAAATATATTTACTGACCGTGGATTATTTTAACGAGAAATTTCGGAAAAAATAACAAAATCGATGTAAACAAAAATAGTATCATGCTACTCAATATTTTTCCTCTGCGTGGACAATTGAAGAATTATATAGGTATATTATGTCTTTGGGTATAAATATATTTAATTTGAACTTATATTTTGTTTCTTACTATATATAAAAAATATTATGAAACCAATGGCAACTATTTATAAACAAAGCGTTACCAAAAATCGGTTAAGGGCTTACAGCCAGCAAAAAAAAAATTGTATCCAGCCAAAAAACATATATATATATGTGAAAATATATGGTAGACTTCCGGGATAGTGGACAAATATAATAATATATGTCTTTCTCACTATCTTTCTTTTGAACGAATAATATTGTCTTCTTATCAGTGTCGCAAATAGTCAAAATTCTCAACGGAGCTGTGGCTTTTTAATATTTTTTTTATACGTTACTGTAGTAGGTATATAAGTATACAGGCATATGCCTGTAGGTCAAGAGTATAAAACCTAGTACCTATTAGATATATGCCGTATACATAGGCGCAACTAGGGGGGTGCTTGGGGGTGCTGAAGCACCCCCAGCTTTTTATTTAGCACCCCCACACCAAAACCACCAAAAATTTAAAAATCATGAAAAAAATGTTGTTTTTTTTTGTATTTGACATTTATTAGGACAAACACAAATTGGTTGCGTGATGATTATAGTTATATCATATATTAGGTATGTATGTAATTATAATGATATATTATTAAATTTTTATTTAAGGATGTTACCTATGTGTATCAACTTGGATTTGTTAAAAGCCGAAATGCTTATTTGTAAGAAGGCCACATTTCCAAATGTATTTAAATTGTTACAAGTGGCTCTTACAATTCCGGTGAGTTCTGCTACGTGTGAGAGAAGCTTCTCGTCAATGCGTCGTTTAAAAAACTAGCTAAGAGCAAGTATGGAACAACAGTGGTTCACAAATTTATCAATTTTAAAAGAGACATTGTTAACAAAATTAGTTCTTCAGAAATACTAGAAAAGTATTCTACTAAGAATTGAAAATTATTATTAGTATAAAATAATATTATTATGTATAATAAATATGTATATATTGCATTTAAACTTTATTATTATTTTTATCACTTAAACAAATTATATACTATAACTAATGTATTTATAAGGTATATTATAGCTTTTATACTTAAATATTAGTGTGCTATGGTTGTATAGTGTGGATTGGAATGATTATAATAATTATAAAATTGTTGTATAGTAGGTGTTTGGGGGTGTGGGGGCTTGCCCCCACGGGCCTGTGTCCTCTACATAATTTTAGCACCCCCAGTGTTTGGCTTCTAGTTGCGCCTATGGCCGTATATTATTTTATTAGTATATTGCACATCGTTCGTGCATTTGTTTGTGGATGATTGTTGAGATTTCGTGAGAATTGTGTTTCACCTAAGATTGGTCCTCCAATCACACTATTAATTGTATTTTGAGCCACTGCTGCTTACGTAGAAGACAATTAAATAACAACCGATCTATGGTTTTTATAGCTTAAAATATCGTGTACAGAGAATAATATATAATATAATATGTTTTATAAACATTTATTTTCATTTATTCCACTAATTTATAATGTTTAGGTATAGATAAGTGTTATTAGATAAGTATATTATGGTAATGTAATGGTGTACGCACCTACGAAATGTATTTTGCACCTGTGTAAATTAAAAAATGAAACTTATAGACAAAAAATTCCCATCTGAAAATGTTAATGAGGTGAGTATTATTGCATGCTATATACCTACCTAATGCTGTTTAAAATAATCAAGTTTACATACGATTTGAAATTTGAATAAACAGTGATAATAAATAGGATATACGCGTCAACTGTTGCGTCATCTGTTTATGTTTGTTCAAGGAACATTTGTTTAAATTTTCATAGAATAATAATAATAATAATAACAGCTATATAATATATAATAATATGGTCTGCAGGTAGATATGAAAACGATCGCTCTGTATACAAACATAATATACATTTCAGAAATATAATATATTAACGAGGAGTAGAGCCGTAGAGCAGGTATAATATATATAGGTGAACTTTTCTTTTTCTGTCTTCCTTCGCGTGGGTTACCTTGTGTAGTATGTCACAATAATTATTCGTGTTTATACATATACATAATAATATACAAGTTATTCCCCCAACGCACGTCCTAATAGCCCACAATTTTGTTTTTAATTTTACCGCATTCCGTTCGGATATTGTTATTAATGTTATTATCATTCTTGCAGCAGCACTGAGCAGGTTTATAACGGCCCGGAGCTTTGTTGTTATAATTATTTCAAGTCGTTCGGTCCAAGTCTCCGGAATCTGTATTATGTATTGAAACATTTGAACATTGAAAATGTGCGGCAAACAGGTTGAAGTCGTCTGACAAACACATCGAAAAGCCGTAAACAATAATGGGACAATCTGTTACCAGACCAAATGCGTCTGAACGATCGTTTATTGTCGACCCCCTCCTAACCATCTTATACGGTGTACATATAGTGTTAATCTTAAATCCTAAAGGTTTTACGATACTAAAATGTATTCACACCTAAGCGAGAGAGTTATGTATCATTACAACTCTTTCCTGTAATATTAATAGTATGTTTTTTAAATTACAATTTTTTCTCTACAAACTAGCGTCTAAAAATAAAACGGTACGTACGTGTCACTTTTTATCTTGCGTATGTGTTAAAACTTAAAAGATAGGTCGTTTGATATTATGAAATGTGGTGGTGCGTTTTCCATTGCCTACTTTAAGTTAAATGTAAATTGTAATTAACTGTTTAAATATTACTACAAGTAAATGAAATTTGTTATAATTTCTTGAACAAAATATAATACATATTACAACGAAAACAAAACTTGTTGTGATGTAGTTCAATCGATGGTATAATATTATTCTATTCAGATGTTCAACTAAATAATATTTAAAACTAGGGCGTATATTTTAGGACGCTGCACATGTATGCAGCATATAACTGTGGATACGCCGCAGTGACTTTGTTTTTTTCTTCAAACCGTACAAGAATGAGAAGATATTTTTAAAACTCGATCTGTAAGGATTAAACAATTAACGTAGGTTCAGTTTAATAAAGCTATCTAAGTAAGTATACCGTTTAGTGTGTGTAATATGGATCCAGAGATTATCTTTAGGTATTTTATATTATTATGTTTGATATATTATTTAGAGTTGTTACTTAACAGTCTAAACACGTAAATAATTGCATTATTTGGAAAATAATAAAACGTGTAAATGTGTAATTAAATGTTCGTTTATATTATAATATTTTCATCCGTAATGTATAATAATATAATAATAATTGTGTGTGTTGCTTTTTACAATATGACAAAAAGGTATTGTAGTAGCCTTGTGGAAGTTAGGAGCGCCAAGAATGCTTTAACCTATACTTTGATGGGTTTACACGTGGTGGTGGAGGCGTGGGGCTTGGCCAATGGGTGTTTCTTTTTAAGTATCCACGCGCGCTCAAATTTTTTTATTAAAATAACAAAACATAAATTCAGAATATTGTATACGCGTAGATTATAATATTGTGTTTATATTCGTAAAAAATATGTGTTAAATGTGCAGCCGACGTTTCCTTGCGTAAACAACTACAATAGTTACAATAGCTATATAATTATATAAATGTATATTAGTTTGTCCCTAATTTCAATAAAATCACAACACACAAAAAACACACCAACGTTTGTTGATTATTTTAAACAAATGCGCGTTTACGGTGTTTACACTAATAGTTTAATGATTCATAAACTGAAAATTTAAAGCCAATATTAAGAACCAAACACTTATACGATGACATTATATGATTTCATTAATAATTTTCATTCCCTATCAAAAGTTACGTATTTTTAACTTTACATTTTAAATATTTTTTTAAATACTTCTAAACGTTTCGTTTACGTTCTTTTGTTCCTCAACCACAGACATGCGATACAATTAATTTGTATTTAAAATTATTTAAACTCGATACAATTGCATTTAATTGTTCTTTCCAGTCTTCCAGAGATATTCCATTAGGTATTCAGGTACTCTGCTGTAACGTTATTCCGCTGCGGTGTGCAAGTTGACAGTTTATTTTGACTGGAATATCATGATTATGAATGAAGTATGAACATATTATATAATTAGGTAGGATTGTTATTTGTGCATATAACTATTTCTATTATTCAAACGACTTCAACGAACAAAAAAAAAGTATTTTAGTTTTAAAAATACAGGGGATAGGTCTAACGTTCAAAATATGTTATCCGACAACAAAACATCGGTGGAATGTTTCAGACTTCAGTGACTGTACAAAATGGTCGGTTTTTACAGAAAAATTAATTTTTATTTTTGTAAAAATCAATAGTTATAATATAATTTGCCTATATGTAGGTACCTAATAATATGTATTTTAAAACGTAAATATTTGTCATGAAACTTACCAACTGTGCTAATTTCAATATCCCTGGTAAAGTTTTGAAATAATTGTAGTTGATTTCCACCCAAGCGAAAATGTTATTCACGTTTCCATTTTCCACTCCAGGTTTTCCAGTTTTGGGCTCGGGATTTTGAACAGTAACCACAGTTTCCGGCATTATTTTAATATATATTTTTTCACGGATTTATTTAAAATGAAAAATGAATTGTATATTTGTACGATATTACTGTTAATGTAAGATGTACCTATATGTACCTGCGTAAACGTTAAGGACTATAAGCGAATACCCGTCGGTCGTTGCTCGCGTGTTGGCTGGAATTGAACTACCTATTCGATCACGTTCACGCTGAACTGCGGTCATCCAGCTGAACACAGCTCGTATTCGTATAGTGTGGCGTTTAGAGAGGGGCAGTCGCGTATGAACGAGAATAGTAATCTTCGTTTTAATTTTCATTTAAATAATATTATGCTTATGTTGTTTGTTTTGTTTATCTTACAATAATTTATAGGGAATAGGGATAGCAACATTTTTTCAATGTTTGTATAAATGTAAAACACATTTGTACTATAATCATCATTAATATTCGATATATTCCTAAAAACTATGTTACCGTTAACAAAAAAGGAAGACACTTTACGTTTGTACAGTGGAAAAATTACAGAGTTACAATTAAGTCAAACAATGATTTATCAACGTTTTACATTTTACTATAATTTTAAATTTTAATATAAATTTTAAGTTATAATATTTTGATTAAATAAATACATAATAACTGTTAAAATAGTGTAAAATAATGGAAAATTATATACTTTACAATGAAAATTTAAAAGAAAATTTGGTCAAAAATTATTTTCTAAAATATTTAGTGTAAGATAAAAATGGTACTGAACAGTGAGCTATGATTCTATGAATATTAAATTATCTTTGTGATTAATATCACAATATTATAAATATTCTTTTCTCATTAGGTGTCTATTTTATTCAATTACTAATCATATTATATTAATTTTAATAGAGTTATTTTTACATGTAGCATGTGCAATAAATACTATTATAAAGGTAGTATTTATAATACTATTATATTATATATATTTTTTTTAATACTATTTACTATTATAATTGTCTATGCAATTTTAATATTTTTAAAATAATGTAAAACAAATACTTACCGTAGGAACTTAAAATTCCTTTTACCAAATAGGTACTAAATAGGTATCTAACATAAAAAAAACTTACTAATGTGTCCAATTAAATGTGTCGCTATTTAATCCAATGCACTAATTTGTGTAATAGCGTCTTTTACAATGTAATTAAGTAAAAACTATTTTCTAAAAAAATAAAATACATTTTAGAAATTCCAAACAATTAAATACTATTATTTAATTTTTTTTGATTAGTTCAAGTTATAATTCAATAATACAGCACATTTGTTGTACAATACAAGCATATAGCCAATAGCTGTATAAGTATTTAATACTTATGTCATTGGTATTAGTGGAATACTGCGAGTACGAGTACTTAGTACATAATCAACCGATGATTCATTTTTTATACACATAAAATCGTATTAAATCTGGAGTTCCACAAGGATCACACCTATAGCTCCAATATTATTCAAAATATTTATAAATGATATTAACTTTCATAATTGATCTAAGCGAATGTTTGCAGATGATGTTAAAATATTTCGTAAAGTTAATTCACTAATTGATGCTGACTTGCTTCAATCCGATTTGAATATCCTCGATGTTTGGTGCACTAAAAATTATCTTACACTTAATAAAAGTCGGTAAGTGGGTACCGCTCTGCTGTACAGTGGGCGTCGAGTGGATCACTTTCATGGAAGTATAAGATTTGAATTCAATGATATAAATCATTGTATACGAAAAACGATTCTGAGCGAAGACGGTCTGTTGGCCTACATTAGGGTGACCATATTTAGAAAATAAAAAAACGGGATATCCGAAACTTCTACCCCCCCCCCCCCCAGGAAAGAAAAGAAAAATCCTTCCATATACATTCACATATATGCACACAACTGTAGAGAATAAAAATACAAATCCGAGTCACGTCACAAACAATTATTTTCTTATTACTTTACCATTTTTGAGTAAATAACCTAAATATAATAAAAGTTTTTGTATATTTAGGAATATTATTTTAAATATTTTTTTGTGTTTTATTAAAAAACACAATGTTACATTTCAAAACTATTATAACTCTTTAAACAATTAAAAAATGTACTTTTAAATATTAAAATTTAAGTATTGAACAATTAAACAATACATTACCAATACTGTTACATTTTTTTTTTAGACAAGAATTAGAAAATTTACAACATCAGCTTTTTTCATTATTCATGAAATTTATAATCCTTCTTCCACACTTTCTACTATTTTTTCGTATTTTTCTGAAGAACTTATTGAATTCAACAATTTTGGGTACTTCAATAGAACTTTCCCTATTTCATCAGCATCTCTTAAATTAGGAAACTGCGTTTTTAATTTCAGATTAAAACTACATCGTCTTTTGGACATCTTAGGTATTATTTTTCAAAAACTAGACAAAATATCGATACGTACGCACTACGCGTCAATTTCAAAATACAAAATGAGTTTACGGAAAGGAATTCACTGATCGAATGTCAACAGTGGACAGTGTCAACTGTCAACCAAAAACTATTACCGATAAACGCGAAATGCCTATAAAAGACGGAAGAACACGGACAATGTAAAGACGATAACGAGCATAATAGAATTAAAACAGAATAATAATAATAATAATAATAATAATAATCGAATCAATCTAATTATAATATTCATAAATCTACAGGCTTGTCGATACCGTAATACGGGTATTCGTAATAGTTGAAAAACAAAAATAGTGGACGACCGTCGGCCGGTAATTGTGTAGCGTGTGCGTTGTTTAGTCGGTCGGTGCGATAAGACGACGACGAACGAAACAGTCGCGCAGCTTAACATGGTATCTGTTATTTATAAATTTTGTTTCTAATTTAAAACAAATATACGAGTAAAACTGTTATATATTATTTGTTTCATAAATCGATATTTTTTTCACAAACATAATATAATATTATTGAAATAACGGGATTAAAACAGGACCATCTTCTAAAAACGGGATAAAAAGCGTCCCGTTCAAAGTTTGTCGGGATAACGGGACATGATGACCAAAAACGGGACAATCCCGTTTTAAACGGGACGTCTGGTCACCCTAGCCTACATATAACTAAGTGTATTCTATGATATTATTGCTATATTAAAATCATTCATATTAGTATATTACTACTATAATAATACAGTAAGTTGAATATTAATTTTTGCAGAAAACATTGCATTTAAAAATGTTATTGAGTGTAAACAAAATCATAATATACTTTAAAAGTTTCAAGCACCCACAAAAAATGTTTTTAAATTACAACGAAATAACTGAAATTGTAATTCTTTATTTAAATATCTAATTTCGTCCAACTTTGAGTCTAAATTGTCTATAAAAAATTATTTTTTTGATTTTTTATTTACACTATTAAATACTTACGACAAACCTTGTTTTAAATTTTCAATCCTTAGCTATATAAACTGATCATTTTATACATTTTTAACTACTAAATAATTTGCAAGTATTCGAGATTTTGATGAATTTAGTCAAAATTTAAACTTTAAATGCTTATAAAAAAGGGTGCATTTGTATCTGTGTCTAGTATCTTTAAAAATATTATAGTATATTGTATTTAAATACTTTGTTTGAGGTGTATTGCACAGCCCTGATTATAATGTAGTAGCGTAGAACATAATATTATAAATATTATTATTATCTCAATAATAAACTTATGAATCGGCGTTGTGAATAGGCAACTAATGATACACCAACACCAGTCGATATTATCTTTAATCCTTTGGTCATTTTTTCGATTAGATTACTACGCAAGATGATACAAAATACGAAATTTGATACTTGCGCCCAGGGGGTGCATGTAAATTCCACCGATTATGGCTTTTTAAACCCTTTTTCATGTAGATTCTACCGGTAGGTTTTCAATACCTGAAAAACAAATGTAAACTCCACCGATTTAATTTTATAATTTGTATTTTGTATACATTTATTTTATTTTAAAATTATTTAAGTGCATTTATTTTCATACATAGATTTCGATAGATATAGATACTATTATATATTTTTACACTTATTTACAAAATGTATAATTAACAATAATGATCAGTACTCAGAAGTTGGTTTATAAAATAATATAATATACGTAATAACATTGGTTACATTGTTTATAGATATTATTTATCGTATTATATTTCATAAATTAAACTAATTGTTTTCAAAACAACGGAACTCTTTTAATTTTTACACCACCACTTTTCTTCCACGAACTTTAAACCCGTTTTTTTATACTTAAAGTTATATAAACATAGCAATACTTTGCCACGTTCGCTAACTATTTCATTCAATGTATATTCATCTTGAAATCAACTGATGAACTTAAAATATGTGCCTTATGTATAATATTTTGTCGAACGCGTTCGTACCGTGAACGATATGATATTTATCAGTCAGTGTCAGTCGTTTAAAAATTCGACATTTTAGTCTGTGCAGATATTTTAAAAATAGTTTAAATCAGTAGAATTTACATTTTTTTTCAGGTAAAAAAAAAGTAAAGGTGGGACTTATATGTTATACATTTAGGGTTTTATGTATACTTTTTTTTTCTCCCAGCCCCAATTACATAATATATCAATAACGACGATAACAAAGGTCTTTGGAAAAATAAACGTCCCCGAAATCCTACAACGATGGCCGATTAGAGGTATGTACTCCGTGGTTATGACTGGTTACTAATAAACCACGTCGAACCTGTCGCCTGGGAAATATTTTATTTTTTCGGCGGATGAAGGATGAGATTCGAATTGTGTCAGTTGTAAATCAGACTCCGACCGTCGAGGTACACAAGAATGAAACAATGGCCGACCTCTTCAACGATACCGAAATCGAATAAACGTACCACTACGAGACTGTGGTACCAACAATAGAAGAACTGCAGGATGAAGATATAAACCACAACAATGATGCATGTGATGGGTGACGTAGTTGCGAGGTTTGCGGTTTTATGGCGAGGTTTGCGGTGACCCTCTGCGGCAGTCGGCGACTCGGCAGTATCACTCGCATTTTCCCAGTCGCCGAGCGGCGTGGTCATCATCTCTTCGCTTTAGCCGCCGTCGCCGTATCGTCTCCGCCCTTCGCCGTGCCCGCAACCGAAGCAGCCAGGGGATACGCGCCACCGGGTGAATCTTGCGTGTCGGAAAATGTGTGGGTGTGCATCACGGTTAGATTCATCCGGTCTTCCTCGTCCCCGATGTCGGAATTCTTATGTATTTACAGTCATTATTTTTTCTGTTACACCAAAAATAAAAACACATGTCAAAAATTGGCTTCTTGTAAAAATTCTTGACTTTTTTTTTGTATTTCCCGACGCGTTTAAAAATTATTGAGAAATCTTTACGTTTGACCCCCCTCCCCCCCAAAGTACCAACTAGATTCACTTTCCTATCAGAAAAGATGCTTATGAAGAAAATCGGAACACTTTTACCGCCTTAAGCGTGGTGACAGACACAAAAAAAAAACACATCATTATTAAATCAATACATTCCTCGCTCCGCTCAGAATCTAAAATGAAAAACAAAATAAATAAACATTAAAAAAAAATAAAGTTTTTAAAAATTAGTAAATTCTAATTATATGAAAATAAAAAAATATTTTAAAATTTAAAATAAAACAAAATTTGTTTTTACAATAGAGAATATGATTTTCCGTTTAATGTGTGCAATTGTAAAAAAGCATCTATTATGTAAATCATTGTTGGTTATACAGGGTGTCACAGGTCTATTTGACTAATGCAATAACTTTTACAACAGTAACAGTGATTAGTAAGAAATAATCTTTAATTTTAACAAACTTCGAAAATTGTTTAAAAATTAACGACTTAACCAAATTAAAAGTTTTAAACGCCAAAATGGTTTTTAAATACTTATTTATGAAATAGCTATCTTGGATTATTAGAAAAATATTAAATACAAAATTTAAATTATTTATTTTTGTTGTAGAAAAAAAAAATAAAATATAAGATATACAAATTATAGCGCAGAGCTCTACAAATCATTATAAAAAAAAAAAACTTAAAAATATTGAATAGAAAAAAAGTTATTGCATTAGTCAAATAGACCTGTTACACCCTGTATATATATATTTTTTAATTATTATAATATCAATTAATTTTAATGTAATAAATAATTTTTTAATTAAAAATAAAATTATTTTATTGCTATGCATGCACATTGGGTATTGCAAAACAAGTTCAATCGGTCACCGGTCGTCATTACTCATTTATCATTATTCGTTATCAGTTGCATTGATAATGATAATGACGAATGACTTTAACTTTGTACACTTGTATCTATAATCTAAATTATATTATTATTATTGTCGTTTGTTTTTCGTTCACAATTTTTTTTTATCGGTTGAACCGTTTCTTATGACTTGCATTATTTTTGATTTTGACACACTCTACTACTGCGGTTGTCCGAAGTCATAGTCACCAAATTTTTAAATATTATTTTGTTGCCACGACCGTTGTGTAGTGCACGATGAGTGCATTCAAACGTTTATGTCTGCTGTTGCCGACTGTATTTGCGATTACAGTCACATTAGTCCAATGTGATGCCGATTTGTTGAGGTAAGTAGTGTTACTCTCAATGATATCAAATATTTACAAACATTTTTTAATGTTCATTGTCGTTTTCAGGGTAAAACTCTACAAAATTGACAGTGTACGTAAGCAGCTCAGAGGGATCTCTAATTCCCTTAGCCAGATTCAAAGTCGCTATAATCCGCTCAATGCCGAACCATTGTCCAACTATTTAGATGTAAGCTTGTATTGTCCTCATAGCTACACTAAGTGTTGTTTTACATTTTGATTTTTGATTTTTTCAGGCTCAATACTATGGACCGATCAGTATCGGAACTCCCCCTCAACCCTTCAATGTGGTATTTGACACTGGTTCGTCAAATCTGTGGGTGCCATCAAAACAATGTAGTGTTTTGAACATAGCTTGCAGTAATATATTATAAATATTTTTTATTACTACTATCGATATTATTGGTATTTTTACTAAATATGTTTTTTTGTCCAGTGTTACATAACAAATATAATATGGCCAAATCGACTACATATCAAAAAAATGGAACTGAGTTTTCAATTCATTACGGTTCAGGAAGTTTATCGGGCTACTTATCTTCTGATGTCCTTTCTGTAAGTACATGTTTTTTTTTAAATAAGAACTCAATATATAATGTAGAGTATAAAACTAGGATGGAATTGATTCTAATTTATAATAATTGTTTTAATATTACTTTACATTTAATTACTCAATAGTAATTGTACCTAAACTCTAATCAGTATACGTTTAGGTTTTATATATACTGATAAACTTTAAATATACTTAAAAAAATAAGGTCAAGTAAGTATAATAAAAATAAATCAGGACATAAATAGACACATTTTTATTAGTATTTAAAATAAATAAATATAAATATAAAAATAAATGATTGTAAGTAATGATGACACAATTGAATAATTTGATTTGATTGAAGTGAATTAAGTTATTCAAATAGTTAAAAATGTTTGGTTATTTTTAAGTTTGAAACACTCCTTGATTGTGTATATAAATATTTAATGGGTATTTTTTAACTAAATACTAAATGTCTACAGTCGTCCCCATCACTAATAATTAATATAATATACTATAATATTATTATTATTATTATTATATTATAATAGTATAAGTATAGAGTTTTCGGAATAATTAGTACCTATGGTTTTTGTTTTAATTGTTATCGAAATTTTTCTTGGTAAAAGTGTTGCAAATTTTTTTATAATAGATAAATTGTATAATATTGTTGATAATTTATTTTTTGATTGGTTTATATTTTTATCTCTAAATTTAATAATAATCACTGTTTAGATGGATGGAACTTCAATTATTAATCAAACCTTTGCTGAAGCAATCCAAGAACCAGGATTAGCTTTTGTTGCTGCCAAGTTTGATGGAATACTTGGTTTAGGATACAACACAATTGCTGTTGATGGAGTCATTCCTCCATTCTACAATATGATTAATCAGGGCATTGTAAAAAGTGCCGTATTCTCATTTTATTTGTCCAGGTAATGATGTAATACATTTTTTAAAATTATTTATAGAGATTTCTGCATTACACAATTAAAAGTTCAGTAATAAAACATTATTCAAACTATTTAATTTTTAATTTTCTATATATATATATTTATTTAGAGATCCGTCCAGCACTCCTGGTGGTGAAATAATATTTGGTGGATCTGACCCTGAAAAGTATACTGGACCCTTTACTTATGTTCCTGTTACCAGACATGGTTATTGGCAGTTTGGTCTAGATGAGTATGTTTTCATTTTTTACATAACTATTAATTATGAGTTACAAAAAACTGTTATGATTAAAATTCATTATTTTTTACAGTCTATACTTCTCTATAAATTAATATAAATTAAAGTTTTTATTAAATTAAGTACCTATTGCATTTTCCCTTTGATGTGTAATTATTATTCATTTCATCTTTTGCTTGAAAAGAGTTCTTGTTGGCAATACATCAATTGTGAGTGGAGCCCTTCAAGCAATTGCTGATACTGGCACCAGCCTGATTGCTGGACCTGTTGACAATATTAAACAAATCAATGAGCTTCTCGGTGGTACTGCTATTCCAGGAGGAGAATATATTGTAAGGTCAACTGTTTGATATTTTATTGGACTTATAACTAATGATGAATGATTGTTTTAGATTGCATGTGATCAAATAGATAATTTACCTGTGATATCGTTTGTAATTGGTAGCACAACATTTAAACTTGAAGGAAAAGATTACATACTGAAGGTGTGTATATTTTTTCACTGTTCGCGTTTCTCCTATGTCTTAATATTAATGACCATTAAAATTTGTTATTTTCTAATTATTATTTTTCTAAAATACTTGTTTTTGTGTTCAAGGTGTCTCAATTTGGAAAAACCATATGTTTATCTGGTTTTATGGGTATTGACATTCCTCCTCCAAACGGCCCGTTGTGGATATTGGGAGATGTCTTCATCGGTCGCTATTACACTGAATTTGATCTAGAAAACAACAGAGTTGGTTTTGCCAATTGTAAATAAGAGGTTTGGGATCAATATGTACCATGGCCAAACTTGGTTTTGCATGCAGAAATCAATGAACTGAATAAGCAAAGCTATATTTTATTTTAATGTTTTAATATTTGTTTTTAAATTATCAACATATTAAAACTTTTAGGCCTTAGTCAGGGTTGATTTAAAAAAAACATGAGGGGTTAAGTCTAATTATCAACTAAATTTAGAAATGCAGATTAAAAGTCTAATACTGCTGCTGAGTAGGAGGGTGTTACAACCCCCCTCCGGTTTGTCCCAGGCTTTAAGCTCTTTTTATGTTATATTAATAACTAATAATATTATTTTCTATATATTTAGATAATATGTAAAATAAACTATATATTTGTATTGATTTGGAGTTATTTGTATTAGTGAAACAAAAAAAAAAAAATGAACACAATTTGAATGTCAATAGAGAAATATTGTTGTATCTAATATTTCTTTTTCGGTTTTCACAGTTAAGTATCTCTACACTATTTTCAATAAAATGGCTTAAATTATTGATGTTCAACACCATTTGTGCATATGAAAAAAAATATCTTTATTTAAAACATTTTGTTACAAAAAAAGTAAAAATAAAATGTTCTTGAGTCTTGAAGTAAGTATAATGACATAAATGTGTTGGCTATAGACTATTCAAAAGTTTTTTTGAAACATTAATTATTATATTAATAGTAAAGACAGTTATTAATAAATACAAAGACACAAATACACAATAGTTAATATTGATACATTGTTTCGGTCATAATATAAATATGTTTGTCAAGGCACGTACTTGTTTTAAATTAAACAGCTTGCCAAATACAGTTCTGATTGTTTGTACATATTTTCGTGTTGACAATTATTCATTTTTATTTTTTATGCATTTAATATAATATAATTCTTAAACTCTAGTGTGGAATTGTAGAAAGCGGCCTTGCTTGTTTTACTACCATAATATTGATTAATAAATTATAAATGTTTTAATTTTGAGAGAAAATATACTTAAACGTTTAATATTAAAATTTTTTAAAAAATATCTTGATGTAGTCAAATAATATCTGTTAACCTTGACTATTTTTAATTAAATTATTCATTAGTGTTTCTGGTATTTTGGTATGTAGCCATATAGGATAAATTCATCAATACATGTCAATCTATAAGCAAGTATTGTGGTTATATTTGTTTTGTCCACGCTATATTCTAACTTCTAAGATCGTTCAAAACAATTTTTATTTTAATATTCTCAAACTTCTGACTTAGGTACTCTAAGTCGTAATCCGTAACCAGTGCCGAGCTTAGTAAGAATAATAAGTTAAGTAAGAATATGTCACCTGAAGACAGATTTTAAAATGCTGCCGTTTATGTAATATTATAACACCTATAATAGTATAATATAACATTTTTGAAAATAAAAATGTGGTCGAGTGGGTACAGCTCTACTGCACACTAGGTGTCAATGGTGTCATTAGGATCACTGAAATGGATTTGTTAAATTCAATGATATAAAATTACATACAGAAAACGATTCGATGGAAAATTGTTCTAAAAACTTTCGGAGAAAATTTAAAGTATCTACAGATATAAGTTTTTAGTTTATGAATTACATCAAAAAAACTAAATCGATATTGTAGTTAACTGGTTTTGCCTGGTTCTTTGGTAGTTTTCCCGACGCGTTTGAAAACTGTTAGGAATATTTTACTTTTGACTCCTCAAATTACCAAATACCAACTAGGTATAAAGATTCACTTTTCTACCAAAAAAAAAAAAAAAAATGCTGTAAAAAAACAAATCATTTTTACTGCCCCAGTGCCCCGATAGGTTTGAGTATATGATGTACGAGTATATGACTTATGATTGATGACAGAATGAGAGATACAAAAAACACATCTTGTACAATCAATACATTCATAGACGATAGAGTACCTATTGAAAACAATTTATTGCTTGCGGTAGTGAACAAATAAATTAAAATTATTAATATCAAATTTACTAATCTAATACTTATAAATGTATAATACACAACAAATACCATTATGTATCAGTATATCGTATATTTATTGCTGTAAGCATATTGTATACAATACATTTTATACTCGAAAATAGAAATGCGTCGGTCTGAGCACATAATATAATATTATGGTCTTTCTAAGAATACGTGATATCTTTGCGTTACACGATTACATAATTTAACAATATTACCATTATTATTTATTGTGCATCTTTTAATAAGTCTTCTTAAGAATTAGAAAACTTTTATTTTCGTCTTCAAAAAATTGACGCCTGAGGCATCTGCCTCCTTTGGCCTTTGCGGCTTTGCCCCCCCCCCCCTTAATCAAGCACTGTCTGTACCCCGTTGTACTCGTAAAGTCGTAAAAGAGAGACAAAATGGCTATAGTGGGAAATGCCTCGACGCGGCAGAACTTTTTTGCTTAGACCACCAAAAGAGGTTGGCAACGCTGGGATTCCTACTGCAGATGTTTGAACTTTGGATGTTGATAATACTGATAATACGCTGTAAAATGTAAATAATGAATATTATTATTTATTAAATAAATACTTACCCAAGTAAACACCAATTAGTAAATTCAGAATTGTAAAACTGTGTTTTATATTATCTACATTTTAAACTTAAACCTACGATTTTTTAATTTTGATTCCTGGTAAGGTAAATTTCTGGTTGACTTAAGTGACGTAAAGACTCGTCGCTGATCGTACCATTTATATTGGAAATTGCAATGCACTTGTGTTATTAATGCGCATCTATGCCAAGTTAATTTTGGCTATAACTATATTCACGATACTAGTGATTCTGTACTTCAACCCAAAGACTGCGGTTAATATAAAATCGAAAATATTGTCTTCGAGCCATGTGGCTACTGCACTACCGCATAACAAGACCGAGTCGAAGGTTAGCATATGGATATCGGTGACAAAAATCGATCGCGGTCACTTGTTAACAAAGTTTCGTAAGTTCTTCAAGTCACTAATCAGTCAGCGTGGCAAGTGCCGTGCAGTTTTTGAATTAAATGTAATAACAGACAATGCCAGCCGTCCGACAGTTGATAGTGTAATATACGAATTTAGTAAACAGTACAAAGAGACACTACTGACTGTAAATATAAATTTTAAATTTCTGTCTGATTGAAAATTTTATTAATTTGTGTGTGTATGATGATTTATAGCTAGTTCATTATGATTTTCAAGACGTGCTGAAAATAGTTGAAAGTAAAATCGAACCATTGAAACGATTCTTTCAATCATCAAAAGGATCTTACTATAGTGATGATGTTTTTTATCTATCCCCGGCACTTCATCTAGTTGCCCCTAATTCTTTAAACAAAGCTATTGTGGTTGATGTTGATACAGCATTTCAATCCTCCATTTGTGACCTTTACAATGTGTTTGACAAGTAAACAAAGCTAGAAATGCTTTCAAAAATACTGATAATAAGGAATATTATTGTTATTATTGTAGTTTTACCAACACACAACTGTTTGGTTTGGCCCCAGAACTTTCCCCTGTCTACCATCATATACTGTGGAAATGGAGGAACTATAAAAGCAATAAGTACAAAACAAAGCAACTCACAAACTTGAATGGCCTGAACAGTGGTGTTTTATTGTCATATTTGGAGCGAATAAGAAAAAGCACTGAGTATGATAGACTTATCAGTCCTGAATGGATTTCTAGTGTTGTTCAAAAGTATCTATTCAAAGTAAGCGTACACATCTGTCCCCTTATTTGGTAAATGAATGATTTCTGATTGTTGTTATAATTTTAAGGGACATTTGGGTGATCAAGACTGGTATACTCTGGTAAGTTATGAACACCCAGAGTTAATATACCGTTTGTCTTGTGGATGGAATCGCCAACTATGCACATGGTGGAAGCTAAACGGCTATGCGGATACGTTTGACTCATTTGCAAGGTGTACAGAGAAAGTACATTTATATCATGGAAATTGTGATACACCTATTCTACCAAAGTAAAAGTTCTCTTGATCAAAGAATGTCTTGAAATGCTTAATATTTGCAATTAAGCTGTTTAACTACTTGTTTTTGTACAAACTTGAATTGTTAACCTACATAAAATGTTGAATTTATATTTTACTTGAATTGTTTTAGTATAATGTTATTGGTTTAAGTTTTAAATAAAAATATATTTATTATATAGGTTATTTTAAATATTTTTACATTGCATATTGTATTATTGAGATTATTTAGTTTCTACTGCAGTTTAATTAAATTAATTAAATCTTGGCCTTGCAAAATCATAACTAGTTTAGAAACAATTTTACATACAAAAAATGAATTTGATAATCAATGTGCATACCATAAGTAGATTTAAATTTGTTAACCTTCAACATGCCTCTGTGTATTACTTATCTGAGGTAAAATCTATAAGCACTGGATTATTTTAGATGCCACATAAATTTCTTACAAGTTGAAGTATTTGATATAAAAAGATTTTGGAATACTACAGAATGATACATTTTACAAACCAATTTCACATTATTTTTGGAACTAAATATAAGAATATGAATATTGAACATATATCATTTTACTTTGATTAGTATTAGAAGAAGCAGAACTGCAAAAGTATAATTTTGTAACTAAACTTGCACCTGCAGAAATTTGTCAGAGTGGTTAAGTTTGTAATACATAAAATATAATATTAATTGTAAACTTGACTTAACATAATTTTTATAATGGTGACCTTTTTTCTGTATAACCACCTTCATCTGTTTTTTAGTAATTTATCATAATAAACACAATTAAAAAAATAATTTCAAAAAGCTAGGGGAGCAAATGTTTCAGCTTATCCCCCTGCGGGCACCTGTGTTTACTAGTTGGTAATTAATAATTTATTTGCATCAGTGCTCTGGGTGTTTTGAAATCTAATTTCAGAGTTGTATCGCCATGGCCATTGGCCATCCAGTGTCTAAGATGATAAGTTATACAAAAAACGTTGTATTGATGTATTGTAATTACTAATTATTATAGATGGCAATGTGGCACACAAATCACGATATACTATATAGACATATAGTAAGTAACTTTATAAAATACTCAAGAAAGGTAGCAACTAAAGTATGAAAACGTGAACGCTGGATTACTTGGGGACATTATTATAATCATTTTTAATTGGTACCTACCTATGTAACTATAACTATGTATAACGACAACAGTTTGGAGTTTTTGAAAAAGAGCCGTTTCTTTTTCTCGCGTTTTCCTTAGTAAATACTGCAAATTCAAGAAGAGTAAAATAAAGCGAGAGAAAATAATAAATAATTATATAAAAAAAACGTATTTATAAATATGCAACATAAAATATTATTTTTCTTATCACGCGATAATTTTTTTCGTACAAAAATGAAATAAATAGGAACAGATTGTTCTGTCGTAATACAACAATACACTTATATTAATATTATATGTATATATATGACATGTAAAAATGGACACCGAGCCTTAGACTTGGGTGCCACTTTAAAAAAAGAAAAAATTACAAAATAGTAATTACGCGTAACACACGTACCTATCTACACTTAAAAATAATTATTGCTTTTCGATACACTTTTCATGATAATCATAAACCGATGTACCTACATCTATTTAACAACATTAAAAATATTTTAATAAACTGTACCTATTTTTTATAAACATTATATTCTAATCAATTTTTTTTTACAATTTAACATTACTCAAATATTCATATATATATATATTATATATATACTGTATAGGTACCTAGGTACGACGACGTACGCAGATAATATAATACCCATAGGTATCTAATAAAAAATACCTACTTATATGTAATATGATATGATTGTCTCGGTCCTATAATAGTATGTGTAGGTATTTACATGTACCTACGATAAATTAAGTTATTAACTTAACTACTATATATGTGATATATTGTATTGTAATACTAATACAGGTAATGTACCTATATCTATGATATTAAATATAAATATACCTATATAATAGTATTTCAATGCGTGTTATTTGTGTTACTAAAATTATACATTCTAGGTCTCACGAAGTTTAAACAACAATAAAACGTTAGGTATGTATTGTGCATTTGTGCCTAAAATAGATTATACAGTACAACACGTAATATTATAATAATATTAAATATGATAATAAAAAAAAAAAAATTGTATATAATATTATAAAAAAAAGTTTATATTATACGAATATAATATTTATGTACAACGTCAAACGAACTGCGTTCGACGACAACTTACAATTTAACACCGCGACAACGCATCTATATACATGCATATATAGACATGGACGAGCGCGGCGTAAAATTATCTAAAAACTGTTTAAAGTTTATTGGACGGGGTTCACTGATCAAAGGTTTATTTCATCCTCTTCATAGCTCGCTAAACCTAACTTACACTAATCGCTTACCGCTTACGCGTATAACACGCTTTAAACTCGTACATTATAATATGTATGTACCTACAAGACTGAAGACACTACCCTAACTGCTAAGTATCTACAAAGTTATATAATGTATATATGATTGCAAACTTACAAAATATAATAATATATGGCTTCTACATTATATAAAAGAAAGAAAGAAAAACAATAACAACAACAACAACAACAAAATTTAAGTACTTGGACCGCGATACGCGCGTCGTCGATAATACTGTGCGCAGTTCGTTTAAAAAATATAATATAACAGTTGGACGAATAATAATATAGGTAAGTACAAAGAAACGAAAAAACTACAATTTACGCGTTATTTACCTATAAATAATAACAAGTGTGAGATTACGCCAAGTCGTAATGACTTATATACTACGACAACACTTTGTATTGATTATAATATATGTATATAAAACGAAATTTTCAAAATTGACATTATCCAAATAAACTACCTGACGTTCCCAAGGGAACGGTTTTCGAATCTTTCAACTACTATACAATATAATTATAAATAACTCACATATAGATCTAAACGCTATACATCTCTAAGACAAAAAGGGCATATTTTATATGCGAGCAACGCCAAAAGAAATCTTTACACGTCATAATAATAATTTTAAGTATATTATAATATTTAAGCCGAGTTTTTCCTTGTTGCCGCGGAACCGTACACTGAAATGCGGTACGCGCGTGTGGAATGACGCCGCGTCCCACGCAAGCACGACGAATATGATCAGAACAGAAATCGTTCGTACTCGTCGTATTCGTCATGTTTGCGTAGTACGCGGTGTATAACAACGGTGAACGGAATAACAAGCGGCCGGAAGGATTGTAGATAATATCTATTATATAGTCTATATTGATGTCTATTATAATAGATATCGTCTACAAACCTTGGATGGTAATCGATGTAGGTGTACACCGCCGACTCTGCGCCTTTTTTTTCTTCGACCACTACACTTCATCGTGAGGCGGTCTGTCCGTTTCGCCATTTGTGTATCCGCTGCACCTCGTCGAACGTCCCAAATCCGACATGCGTCGTATCGGAGACGGCGACTTGCGGTTAACCGGTGTGGCGTGGTGGGGCTACGGGGAGTACCGGTGAAGCAGGTCCACATCGGTCGCACCGTACATCTTCATCGTCGCCGTCGCCGTGGGTTTGCTGCACAGCACGGGCGACACTTTGCAAAGGCCCAGGTTGTCGTAGCCGGTGAACTCCTGCGTCACGAGTGTGGCGTCCTCGCAGGGCAGCTTGTCGGTCGACGACGTTGACGAAGACGAGACGGTCGTGCGGCTGGTCCGGTGGCCCGCGGACGACGAGCTCGCGGACGACGCCTTCGGGGCGTCCGTCGTGTGCGTGGCCATCGTGGTCGTTGCAGCCGCCGCTACCGTCCACGGCTTGTTGTCCACCGTCTCGCTCACCGTGTTAACCGTGTTGGTCCTGAACTGCTCAAAAGAAAGACACAAACGACCTTTAGAATGTATGTACTGGAGTAGTTACTGAACATTAATGATTGAGGCACTTTGAAAAATAATAAATAGTATTTAAATGTATAGAGGTTTTTATGGAAATATTTTAGTCGAGGTTTAATAATTTGTTTGTCTGATAGCTGACAGTTCTAAAGAAGACTATTTTATATCAGTTTTATATGAGAGATTGAGAGGTACCTTACATTGTACAGAGCGCAGGACATTGTTTTTTATCATCACAAAAGAAAATTTAATAATAACTGAATACTCAGATAAGAGTATAAGACTATTATACATATAAGCTGGGTACTAGGTGATTGGGCGAAGTTACGAAAATAATTAAAAAAATTACAAATGGGTGGAGCCGGGGTAATGTAGGTCAACAAATTGCCACTAAAACCGAAAAATACAGATCGCCCAGAAATGTAGGTACCTGTATGTTTGCCGTTGTTTTTTGACTCGACTTTGTCGGAAGCCTTAGGGAAATCAGTGTTTATACTTCTTCAAAGTTCAAATTAAGATCTTATATTAATCTAAAATACTTATAAGATAGTTTTGATGTATTTATACTTCGGCATGTGGGAATTAGTTAGAATTGAATGTTTGGGTCAAAACTATGCTGAGAAAGGCAAATATTATTTGATAATGAATTGAATATCATACTGTTTAATATTTATGAAATTAGAACTTCAACTGTATTATACTGTACTATGTATAATGGAATTTAATTGTACACACGAAGCCACGAGCAGTAGTTTTTTTTCCATCGAGACGGATCTATGTATTAATGAAAATATAATTTCTCCGTCCAGATTTCGCACACTGAAAAAACCGCCTATACAATATATACGGCTGGGCATACTATATAATATTATATCGTATTGTACACGGTACACACAATATAATAATGTGACATACATATTTATGACTTATATATTTTATATTCCAACAATATACGGCTATACAACCGCACTCTATACGCACGCGTTTCGAAATTATATTATTATTATACATATTATACACGCAATGTGTAAATATTATGCGTTACATCGGCTTTTTTTTTCTTTCTCGGAACGACATTTATTGCAAACACAACTCAATAATAACCGTAAACATCCCGATACGGGAGCATCAATACAATAATACATCATTATTTAGTGTAAACATATGTTATAAAGTATGCATAATGATATGATATTATATTAAATAGTTTAGGCCGAGGACGGGGTGATATAGGTTTGATATTCTCATCATTATAATATCGTTGTACTGTAATATTACTAATGTATTATGTGTGGGAATAATATGCATTTAAAAACTGTTCGGGCATAATGCGTAACACTGCGAGAGTCGATTAATGCCCGAGGTAAATAATATCATAATAATATATAAATTACTGAGACAATGAGACGTGATTTTTGATAACTACTTTAACATTAAAAATCTATTACATTTCGGATCGCGTCCCTCGGCTACCTTTCAGACATGTTTATAATAATACCGAACACGACATTTTATAATTTCGTATAATTTTATGACTAATATTGCATCCTATTAACATTGAAACGCATAAAACCTTGTAATTATTATTAATATATTATATGTTCGTAAGCGTAAATCATTTGTAATACGCATGGTTTTGATGGAAATTATTGTACGTTATATTTTTATTTGTTATCGACGACATTGCGCTGTGGTGCAACACTCGCCTCAAGGCAAAACAGGAATTCAACGTTATTAAATTTTTCGAGAAGTTTTATTTTTCTTCGATCGATTCGTTGAACGCGCATTAACATACGCCGTGAAACAATAATTGCGATTTAACGACAACCCATGTGATGTATTATTATCGGGAGAATAGTCTTATGGAAGCAGCGGCCATTCCGGGAGAGGGACGGAGAGGAGCTACCTATATATTATTATTATTGTATGCATTACAAAAGACCATAAAAACACGATTACAGCACACAACATCTGTAGTATAATATGATGCATGCACTCCGTGATGCTTCATAATATACACGGCACTATGGGTTCGTCGAATGGATACATAATTACAACAATAATATATGCCTCGCGTCTCCGTATGATGATGTGAACGTCACGTCTCCGCGAGCTAAACACATTTGAAACACGTAGTGTTAGTACCTGCACCGGACGGAATGAAAAACATTCGTATTGTGCGGTGCGGAGAAATAGAATAATAACACGCGGCACACCCTTCTCAATATAGTCTGTTTGGTAAATAGGTATTTCGGAGGAAAAAAACGGGAGACAATAATAATATGTATAGAGGTTTTTTTATCGTGCGCATTCTCACTTCTCAGTACCTACCTACCTAAATACCTACACGTTAATTTTTTTCGGCTATATTTTTCACGGTATCTATTGTACATAAATTACAACAGCACCTACAGACAATAAAATATTATATTATATTTTTACCTTTAAGAAAGCCAATTTTTTTTTGAAATATGAATCTTTCCCTCCGTTCTTCAGCTTTGGTATCTTTCTCTCGCGTTTCCATATGAACGCCAACATGACGGACATTAAGGCGATCGCAACGACCACCAGCAACGTCAACCATATTATCAACGATTTCAGGGTCTCCAACTCTTGTAGCACATCTACACGCGGGGCAGAAACGAATTTGTTATTAAATATTTGAAAACGGCTTATAACACTATAATATCTATTAACTATACGTTTATTAAAAATGTATAACTGTACAACCAGTCGCTCACCTTGGATGTTAATATCCTTGACGTAATGCTTCACGTAGTCATGTATGTAATCTGCACAAAAAAATTCAAAAACGATTAATTAATGCGGTCGTCTGTCGAACAAATCACATATTTTATTGGGACGACACGACTGCGAATCGTCGTCTGTGCAGTCGTCCTATATTCAAAACAAAGTATTTCATTTTACGCGCCTATTTACCCCTTCCCTGAGCGATAGACGAGCGTGTCGTAATGATGAAGACAACATAGTATAAGAAAAATTCAGTTATTTTGCAGAATTTACAATTATTATTATTATTATTATTATTGGACATGTCCTCTGCACACCGGGTACTCGCGTATTCCGGGTACGAGTGTCGCATTTCGCCGTGACCAGCATTATACCATCCGCCCGCCCCAAATCCAACGTAATAATACTATGATGATGTATTATATACGCATCGTGTGTAATGAAAAATATACAGTATATATAAGTCATCTGATTTGGTACACATACGAGGTTAATTTATTATCAATATTCAATTCGGTAGTCTATATCGCATAGGGACATAATATTATTTTTTAGGACGATGATGCTCTATACTAAAGTGGCGGCTTACACAACAGTTACCATACGTGAGGTATACATAATATGTCTGACGTATACGGTCGAGTTGATAACGTGCTCAGACGCGGAGTGAATAAAAACACACGTACTTAAAACATAATAATACATAATATATATAATACCTACAGACGATAAAATAAATTTGATAAAGCACGTTCTGCGACGACGCACGGTAGGTATGAAGGTAAGTTTAAAATTAAAAAAACGAAATTATAATAAAACCTAAGACCGCACTGAGCTGCACAGACATTTCGAACTTCTGTGTGTAATATTTTACTGTTTTGTGCTTGCGTTTGTTTGGCCGATTTAGAGCTTATAGTTGCCCCAGCAACACTCTCCCTTCAGCATTTTATACATGTGTATATGAATAATATTTAGCAGCACGACTTGCTAACAGTCGACCCGATTGATTTCCTTATATATATATAATATATACACGCGACGACTTCTTCGCTTCGGGTATCCAAGTACAATGTATATATAGACTATTTTGTACAGGTATGGGTCAACTACCTATACAGCTGTACAGGCGTATAACTATACTCGAACGACAACATTACGAGTCACCGTTTGAATAGCTGTACACAGTAGCGTACCGCAAGTATAGAAAGACTGATCGTAACAGAATCAGGTCACTCGACGTCGCGCGGGAATTTACAAAAGACTTATAAACTTAACGGGGTGGTTCTTTTTTACTTAAGTCGCCTAAAACAAAAACCATACTAAGTACCGCGCAGCCAGACACAGGCACGATCTGCGAATAATTTGACGAAACTTGTTTAAATTTGATATCAATAATTGAGGTTCCTTTTAAATATTAACAGTTGTATTATTCATTTTTTTATTAGTTGAAACGTAATGTTATGAATATTATTGTATTGCTTTTTTTAAAAATGTGGGGGTAATACACATATTATATAGTCCCCACCTGCCATGCGGTCTCATATCCCGTTTCAAGTTCATATATTTAGCTATAGTGCACGACCTGCAAAAGAAGTCTGGAAACGCTTATATGTAAGAGCTGTGTACAACAAAGCTGTAACAACATTTTATCATAATGCCGGACACAATGATTTTCAACATGCAAGTATACATAATACGGTTAAACGGTTACAACTTGCAGCTGTACACGTGTTGTGACGAAGTAATTTAGACGACATATCCATTAAAGAAGAATAGCGGTGTATACGTGCTGGTTGTATTAAAGTTGACAAAATGTTTGATCGACGCATTCACGCAATAATAATTAAGACAACATAATAAATTATATATCTGGTAATTTGGATTGAAAAATGTCAACATATTTTACGATTTGATCAGTCCAACATAAGAGTTTTGTCGATCCGAGAAAGTGAAATGACACAAAATTACGTGTTTTCTTTCGTCGATAATACATTATCATAGCAGGTAGTACTTACAAGAAAAAACGTTTAGTCATCACAGCTGATAAACAATATATTTATATTTTTTTATCGGCAAAGAATTCCGAAATTTCAAATATGAAATTATTTTCTTACTAGGTAGATATTATTATGCCAGTAGAACTAGAAAAATCTAGGTTCCGCGGTATAATGTGTTCCTATACCTAAACCATTTACATTTTATTCGATTAGTACCTATACGTTTTATTTTTTACCTCGTATCATTAATATTTTTTTTTACTCGAGTCACGTTACATGTTATAATTTACAAGTTTAACAAGTAGCGTATTTGAGAATTTATCTCGGGTGGGAGCTGGCTTATGGATATCTTGTATATTATATAATATATTATAGATAATAAATTATGGTAAGATTATATATAGGCGTTATTATTCATTATTAACTGTATACTAAATAAAAACTTATAAGTTATTTTAGGTATTTGTTGCAAGGTTAATAAAAAACAATTATATTAATAATAAAACGAGATTTAGGATTGTTGTTATGCTGCACAACTAATTAATTACCTTTAATTTATTTTTAAAGTATAAAATAATGCATATTTTTAAATAATTTATGAAACTTATTTTTTTGATTTATGGTAATTCGTAATTAATTAATTCTAATTAATATGTCGTCTAAAGTTGTATTTAGAGTTCATTTTAAAAATTATCACGATCATCCGAAAACAATTATAGTTGTGAATTCACGGTTCGCAGAATCGCAGTAAAAAATATTGCATGACGTACAACGGATGTAGGTACACCATATTTAAAAAGCGTATACGTAGAATAGTCGTTGGTACAAATATGCATATTAAAATACTGAAAACCTTAAAAAAAATGTTTCAATTTTATAATTAAAATGGAATTTATTACATTTTTAGCGCATATCACCGCGAATGTTAACATTTCTCTTTTGACAATGACAAGAATACTTTATTTGTATTTAGTTTTAAATTAATATTTCATATTATAAAATAAGTAGGTAATGTCTCCGAAATTATTGAATAAGATTAATTTTCGTATTCCACACGTGAATACACGAATAAGTACCAACAATACTTTCTACCTAGTTAAATGTATAGACAAAAATTTGTGAACAGAGCTGTATAAAATATCTAAAATTTAATCTGAACTCTCTACCCATTGGGCGTTATGAATTAAATAAATAAATATTTTGCAGTAGACGTCTGGTAAATTTATAAAGACTTTATTATATTTTGCGACGGAGGATTCCATGATATAATACATTTATTACAGTTTATAAAACGCGTTACTGTATGCAGCACATAAATTATACAGACATAATACACTTAAAACCATAGTGGCAAAAAACACACCTTCGATTATTATTGTAAATGGGCTGTGGGGCAAGTGTGTATAGTGCAGGTTAGTGCCTTAGTGGTCATGTTAGGGTATTCCATAAAATATAAGTCATATTACGCACACAGACAAACACACACACACACGACACTTATAGAACCATAATGCATGAAAGGATAAAAGACCACAATGTTTATGAAATAACGTTATAACCCAAATAACTAAATAGTAAATGGCGCACAAAATAATAGTATATAGGTACAGTTAAAACGAAGAAAAAAACAACAAAGCAGGACCACCAACCAATTTCGCCTCGTCACTATATAAATATATATATATATTATATATTATTATCATAGTATAATAGGTACACCTATATATGACTTGTGGTGCGTGGTCTGCGTCATAAACTCATACTATATACAGATACTAGTAGATTTACGCGCAGAATCTGGACTCGTGAGTCGAGATCGTAATTTCTCATTTTCGTTTGTTTGTTCACATTATAATATGAGTTAAACATTTTTTTTTACTCATTTATTGTTTTTATTTAATATAATATTATATTTTATTGAGCACAGCGTGTTATTACAACCGATACGTACGAAAAGCCATTAAACGAAGATGGCCGCTTGTCTTCTGTCTATATATGCATAGCGAGTAATACTCTATAATGTTTCAATGTCCCAATATTATATTATATAATAGAAAGAACCAGCTATAACACGAGGACTAGTTCGTAAAAAAAACCATAACCCGTCTACGGACCATCATTTAAAGAATGTGTTGTTGTAAATTTGTATTTACACCGCGATCACGCGTACATTATCATCATCGCGCTCTACCCGTTGTTTACCAGATGGACTCGTACCTACGTTCCGCATAATACTAAGACGAAAATGAAACGAATAACGTGAATAAAAATATATGAGTTCAAAATATGGTACAAGTCGAAGAACGATGTAACAAAAATTATTTCGTACAAATGTGCAATAGACATTTGAGGTGCATTGAACGAATCTTGTGGGGAAATTTAAACGGTTTATATAACGGAGTATATAAACGGTAAAATGGCATAAATTATTATAGTAAACAGTACTTCAGGGGCCCAAACGTAAGAACTACACAGCTATGGAGATCTTGACGGTTAATAAGCTTGGAGAGTTGGAGCGATTTCTTCGGATATAACCATCGTGATCGGAAGGACGATATATTGCCACAGTCGGTTGCAGTACTAATGCATATTCACAGAAACTAGGTAGGTATTATTATAATAGCACAGAATAGATTAAATTAATTTAAATAATTTAATCTTTTCCTGTGATTATTTAGTAATGTTTTACACGCGTGCAGTTAAATATGGCGAATATAGCAGACGATGTTCCGAAGTAGAAAGTCTGCGCGATAGAAATGAGGTCCACGGTCCACCCTGCGCGCGCGCCATCGTTAATTCGTAGCAAGTGGGTTTTTTATTTTTTCTTCTCCGAGAAAGGACGACGTTTGGCGACGGTTGACCTCGCATAAACAACTGCTGCGGTTGGCAAGCGAATGATTATAGTATACAATATTAACAAGTAATAACAATATTCTTTGTTATTTATTATAATATGGCAAAAATAATAATTGTTATTGGTCTTGGATTTGTATGTGACGATAAATGAATAGGATATAAAGTCAATCCGTATAAAATGCTCCATTATTAATGTACCAACTTTAACGAAATATGGAGCGTAAAATACTAAAATGTATACTCGTATATGGTCAGAAACACGCGCACCTATCTGTATAATACGCGTACAGTCTTATTCGAAAATTACAGTTCGGAAGAAAATAGTAGGACAGTCAGTACCTACGTGTTCTCAAAATCGTATAAGAAAAACCACAAAATAGGTCTGAAATATATGAACACAAACCATCAGGCTCCAATAGACGTACCTTGACACTGTTGTTGGCATATTTTGACGTCGAAGTTGTGCGAAGTCTCGTTGCAGTATGAATGACACGGATAACACTGGAGATCGTGGGCCTGGCACATGTGGTACTCCGGGCACTCCTTCTCGCCACACGGCTTCCTTAGCGACAAGCCCGTCATCACAGAGACTGCAATCCAATTAATATATATTTTATTGTAGGTATGATGTGACGAAACAACGATCGTATCACGTGTGTAAGATAGGTGTACAAATTGTATAGTGGTCGGCGGTAGGAAGTCGCGCGCGGCCGAGTGCCGACTGCCGAGCCGACGACGGTCGCTGGCGGGAACCAACGCTTTTGGCGCGCTCCGAACCGAACCTCATCCGCCGCGACCAACCGGTTTGGCCGCGTCGCGAAATCGTTACCAAAACAAAAAAATTTACAATAACAATTATGGATTTCGCTCACCTAACGTATAACTACTGCTATTGACGACGGCTGCGGCGGCAGTATCGCAGTGCCCCGGTGGTAGTCTGTCGTCGGATGGGACCCGCCAAGGGCCCGCCGAACCATAATATTGTTATTAATATTATATCGCCGTGCGGTACGAGCGGCGGCGACAGCGGCGTAGCAGTTGTAGAGGAATGTTTTCGCGTGTGTACACATTTACACACCACGGCCGCTACACTCGGTACTCCCCCACCGGGCGGCGCGCGGGTGTTCTGCCGCTCACCGGGCAACCTGCACAGGTATACACACACGCGACGCCGCCGAGTGACTCACCTTTTTCCCGAGTCGACGTTGTCGTTACTGTTGCGCACCGCCTCACCGCCGCAGCCACCGCCACCACTTCCACCGCATCCGTTCGCTTTCTGCGCCCCCACTGTCGTTGGTACCTGTCCGACTGAACCATCGTGACGCGCACCACACCTGTAACGACCGAAGACCGGTTTCGGTGCGGCGACGGTCCGCGATGTTGCCAAGCGGCTCGCTCCGCTCCGAGTCTTTTACTCTTTTGTTTCGTTATTTTTTTGTCCGTTAACCATAAAACAATCGTTACATTTTCCGGCGTCACGCGAAACTGCCAAACTTGTGACGAGAACCATCAACACTTTTATATCAAAAGTCTGCTTTCCGTAGTTTATCTTTAAATGACTGAAATGCTCGTATCGGTTTAAGGTTATAAACCACAAGTTATTGATATTTCTTATTACCAGCTACTACCACAAAATATTATTAATTCCTTTATCATTGATATTATTCCGTGTAGTTAAAATCACAATCGATATAGATAATTAACTACTAGATATATTATATCTAGTAAACTCCGAAAAGAGTAAACTAAGTTTTATACATTTGTTTTTGTATCCAAATGGGTAGGTAATTATTGAATAAGATCTTTTCAATTTAACACCTAAGAAGGGTCTTACCAACATCACGCCAAGTTCCTATATATGAGTCTTGCATTTCAGATGACCTTATAGACATATCACACGCAGTATTATGTATTAGACATGGTTAAACAAATTTATTTAGTCATGGTATTAGATATGTTTTCTGGATGGACTATCGGAGAAATGCATACATGGTATAATAGAATACAACAATATTGAAACGATTTTGAAAATACCTGACATGTCACTAAATATTATAACTTAAAAATATTATGATTTGAATATAAAAAATTGCGATGTTTATAGCTATATCCTTCAGGTATCATCTTCACCACGAAAATTACACAACGAGCTACTTTATCGAGCTGTAATACTTTTTTAATTGATAAGCTGTACTATGCTCTATGTCAGGATGAACACGTAACTATAAACTATACAACGTTATGGTGTGTTTTGGCGCGTCGCGTAGTCAAGGCTACCTCGTCGGTTCCAGAAAGTCTAACGCCGATTTTATTTGTTTAATAAACCGACCGACGACCTGGACTGCTTATCCACGCATGGGTCGTGTGTATAGAAATGTGGTACTTATGCGCGTGTGCCACTACCGCCTCACCATTATAAGTCCCGTAATTTGTCACACACTCACACGCACATAGCATTAAAACAATCGTATTTAAGGTATAACTAAGTAGAAACTTGAGACTAAGTCTTTCAAAAATGTTTTATCAATTTCTGAACAAGTAAAATAATAAAAACTGAGGAAGTCGCCCTGCTGTATAGTGTATAGTAGATGTTTAGTGTTCCTTCAACTTTCTTGCCATTAAGTTCGTCATTGTGATGGATATATTGTGTTACATTTGAGTTCAATGATAAATCATGATATAAGAAATTTTGCTGAGCGGAGACAGCCAATCAACCAATCTAAGGGTTGCGCACATTGGATCAGATTTAATCGTTACTGACAAAATCGATTGCATAACTTTAAACTAAGTCCCACCCACTGGGGCAGATCGGAAACGTCGCGTCAAATGGGATCGGAACCGAATAACCAATTATTAGTAGACAATTGTTGGCTGTTGCCCACATAAGTATAGAACCCTATGACAATATATATATCTGAAGCCAGAGTTGGGCAAAATTTTATCTAGATAATTATTCGAATCATTCTTTTTATAATTATTCGAATAATTTTTTTTATAATTTTTCGTATAAAAAGTTATACTAGTACAAAATATGTACCTTTTATAGAATGATTATAGTTCTTCTAGTATGTCTACACTCTATATGTATAATGTATATACTACTATATAGTATGTACCGCAGTAGTAACTATTGTCTATTTATCAATACTGAAAACGTTATTATTGTACCTAGTAAATAGTCCAGTTTCAGTACTATATAGTACATAGTCTTAGCTTTATTATTTGAGTAAAAAATTGAATAATATTCAAACATTATCATTCGAGTAAGAAATTATACAAATAATTTTCAAACATTATTATTTGAGTAAAAAAAATTATTCGAATAATTTTCAACTATGATTATTTTAATAATTTTTGTTTATTTTATTTGAATAAACATATTATGGTTGGTAATTTAGAACAGGCACATATTATAAACAATAGTTGGCATTGGATTTTCAATTACACGATTATAAATCTTACTTTATTCAGAAAAATGTAAAAAAATTATTAAAAAAATGATTCGAATAATTTTCAACTATGATTATTTGAATAATGTTTGAATAATGTTTTCAAATTATTCGAATACATTTTTATTCGAATATGTGTAAAAAAATCATTCGAATAATTATTTATTCAAATAAAATGTTATCTAAATAATCATCTAAATAAAATTTCATTCGAATAACGCCCTACTCTGTCTGAAGCGCACTAATCCATAAACATTATTATGACTTAATAATGAATAATAATGCTTGGTAAGTATTTTTAGAAAACTTAATAGAATCCTGCAGTTTTTATTTTCTGCCAAGAAAGCTAGAGTTAATATGTGGTTTCTTAATCACTATTTGTATAGCTCATATACCTGTAGTATTACATTTCAAACTTTTTGACGAAACCTAAACATCAACACTTTAAAAAAAAAATAATAAACTCGAAAATTTAAAACACCTATATATATAGGTATAATTAAAATATTTTTAAAATTTCATCGTGTATACAAAATAATAATTTAAGTAATTTACTAAACGATATAAAGTATCAATATGCAGACGATATAATATATACATAGCCGATTGCACCATCCTGCAATTTTGTAATAAGTAGCGAAGAATTAGATACCTACGTTAAATACCGGACGTGACGTTCTGATCAGTCACCCACTTTTTAGCCCTATATAGACTGTAATAACGATAAGAGTGTAAGACTAGCTGATAACCGCAATTGTAATTTACCTACTATATTACTATATATTATATGGTCTTTATAGAATGTGTATGTATACAACATGCAATGGTTTATTGTTTCAGATTTTTAATACACGAGTTAAGTAATAATATTAGTAACTACTGAATGGTATAATACTATATAATGGTATGTAAGAAAAAAACTGATAAAATGAAGTATTATTATTCGAAAAGTGCAGGTTCTTTATAAAATATTGTCCACGCGCAAGTCGTTTAAATCTCCATGCATATAGATAAATCATGCACTCCCATTTATTATACTGTACGTGTAACACGCATCATTTGTAAAGCTCGTATTTAAGTCGTCATACGAACATTTTCAAGATCGATTTATCATTTGTCAATTTGCTTTACTGTGAATTAGGATTGGAATTTAACGAGAAAGATGATATTGATATAGGTAGCTGCTTAGTTATTTTTATTCTCATAATCAGTCAGCAATATCCACCGATAGGTATAGCTTTTATGCGGGGTAATACGAGTATAACTGTACAATTTTGAAAACATTTGTCTAATATAATTTGGCTAAAGTATTGATAGTTCATAGATATAGCTATTTAAATATAATATACAAACCCCTTAGTTCTTACCTATATTTGGTTTATTTAAAAACGGGTGTTTAATGGTATACTTAAATTGAATGCTGTTGTAAATGTCGTAAATAAAAAAATTGTTTTCTACACATCTGAATTACGTAAGTTTAATTGGTATATATATTATATATGTATTGAAGATAACTTATAGGTTATATAAAGTTTCTTCACTAATATGTAGCAAAAAATAAGATGGGTAGATACCATAAAAAAATATTTCTCTGAAAATGAGATTAATTTTAAAATCTGGAGAAAAAAACTTCAAATAACTATAGATACGGAGTGTAAAAATGTATAGGATAAATCATAAATATATAAATGTTAAAGGGTGGCGCAAGATGAGAAACTTGTCTCCATTATGCAACTCCCTTGGCAAATAATATGAACTTATAAATTAATGAACGTTCATCGTGCAAAATGATAGATTCAGTTATCGGGATGTTAAAATATTAGAGGACTATCCAACATTAGGTTTAGAATTTAATTTAATAATATTAAGTAATGTGAAATGCAGACAACCTGATAAGTAACATAGGATAAAAAAAAAATCATACTTGCTTCATTTTCTTTAATACTTTAAATATGAACTTAAGACATTATACTGGAAAGTACTATCACTTTTCTAATTAATTAACTAGAATTTAAACTTATATTTTAAATATTTAATGACGAAATTCGTGCGCTCCCCGAGTCCAAACAAACTAAAAAATAAACATTGCGAATTTATATAGATAAACCCATTAAAAGATAATAACTTGTTGCTCAGGGTTATACAGTAAATTTAATTTTCTCTATTTCTGAGGGTGTGAAGTTTTTTATGGTAAAAAAATAACGCTCCGTTAGTGATAAAAATAAGTAAAATTAACGGGTCGGCAGCCGGCAGCATTAAAGAATTTTAAATGAGAAGTCGTAAAATGTTCTTTATATGAAAGTTATAACTCCGAAATATTAGCTTTAGTAACTTTACGTTTATTTTATTACTCGTTTTTGCGTCGAACATTATTTAAATGTCTTTACGACGATTATACTATACTCACAGATTACAGGTAGGTAAACTAGTATACTAGTATTAATAATACTACCATATATAATATCTACTATAAATTATGTTTGTAAATTAATCAAATATTTTTTTTTTATAATTATTAAAAAAAGTTATTTTTATAGATATCATTATTTGTTAAACATTTCTTTTTTATTTGTTAATTTAAAATTAACAAAAGTATGTATAGGTATATATAGGTATATATTATGTATGGTGTATACCTATATTTTATTTTAAAAAAAAAGTGGGAAAGTCGATAATTACTTTGTTGTACAGTATTTTCCATTGATTATAATAATATGTCACTTAGGTAATGATTGTGTTATATTTAAATTCAATGATACATCATAAATCATTGCATTCGAAAATTGATTCTGAACGGGATGGTCTGTTATATTTTTTTCACAGAGTTGTTCTAAATACCTTCCTGAGTGTCACCAAGTCTCTCGATTTTTAATTTTTTTTTGTCGGAGGGGAGGGAGCGAGGGGGGATTGTATTTAAAGGTAACGGATTTAAGAGTATACCATTTAATAATTTAAATACCAAATACTCCTACGAGTGATCTATTATTCACAATTTAATTTTATTCGTCATTTTAGTTAAGTTTAGTAATTGTTTAAGCACTCTTTCGTAAATAAACTCTTGCCGAAATTATAAACTACAAATTAATATAATCCTTAAGTATATAAAAGAACAGGCCTTTTTTATGTTCCAATTTTCTGACGACACTATTGAACTTTTTTACAAATTTTTTCACGGAGGTGTTCCAAATACTTTTCTGTGTGTCACCATATGTCACCCCGCGATTTTTCATTTTTTGTCTGATGGGGGAGGGGTATTGTATTTAAACGTTAACGTGTTTAGTGGTATAGAGATTTTTTAGCAGCACTACCTGAGCACTCAACATTGTGGCAGATAAATATTTCAACAAGATCGATATGATCGACCGTCGATACAGTCATGTCCGCGGAAATCGAAACTACGATTGGCCGAGTACTGGAGAGCGGACGGTCATGGAACTTGCCAAAACCTTGACTTGACGTCTCTGTCGATAAACATGACGACAAAAGAAGAATGGTCAACATCGTAGATTTGATCGTGGACAGCTTGTGGTGCACTTCGTGTCGGAGTCGTTTCAGTCGTCCGGCATTATACGTATACAAGATCGCTGTCGTCGCTGTCACCGTCATTATCACACGGTCGTCTTCAGCACCTTAACACGGTCACGAGAGTTAGGTGCGGTTCGGCTTTGGACCGGTTGTAGTGGTGTTGTGGATGGTTCTCGGACGCTGTATTATTGGCGGTCGAGTGGCGCGAAACGGAGTTCCCGGCTTTTACCGAAGAACTTACGGCCTACGCGGCCCGATCCCCCGTCCTGCCTAGTACATGTATCGGACCCGGAGAGAGAGTCGATAGGGTCATGCAGTTTGCATCCCGTAGTGGTGGTTGGAGACGACGTAAAAGGGCCGCTTCGTAAAATATATTTGCTACTATCGTAGGGCGCGTCAACCAGCGCATCGTCGTCGCGCGCACCAGCCGGCAGCCACTGTATCGCCTCGTCGCTCCCGCACGTAGTAACAGGTGGCCAGCGTGTTCACGCGACTCCAGACATCGGCGACGACCGGCAGTGCGATACTGCAAGTGTTGCAGAATGACAGCCACAGCCTTTACACCCTCGTCCGAGGAACAATAAGGCGATGACGACAGGATCGGGCGAATATTGGTATACGTGCGAAAGAGCAATTTACTCTTATTACGGTGTTCGGTGCCCGGTGGTACGTCACCCGCACACACAAGGTTTACTGGCCAGCCGCAGCTTGACGGGGACGCGATAGTGTTTGCGGCAGCCGACACGCGAGACCCACCCGATCAGCGAGTGTCCTCGGCTGCTTCGGTCGTGCGTGGAGCGACGGGCGGACATGACACAGCGGATATCAACTATGGTGACTCGACGTTGACTACTCCGTACAACTGTACAAGATAGTGACTGTTGACGACGGCGGCAGCGATGGACCGCGGTGCGTTGCGGCGTGGTACGTTATCGCCGGCCACCACCGGTTCCGCTTAGCATCGAAAGCTGTCTTCACTTGCTCAGTGCACAGGTCGTCGTCAAGTAACGTGGTACGGTGGTGGCGTTTTGGCGTCGGACACACGATGTGGACGGTCGAGCTGTGCGAAACGGAGTTCCCGGTCTTTAACGCCGATCGTACGGTCCTCCATCACAACTAACGCCGAAGAGAGATTCGACTGGGTCTTGTTTGCTTTCGATTGATTGCATTTAGCAGTTACCTACATAATATAGGTAGTGATTTCTCGGAATTTAAACTTACTTGTACAATCTATAAAATGTATGCTAAATTCTTCTTACTATAATATACTATTACGTACCGTGAAAAATTGTCAAACATGACTTTGATAGTGGTGTTGCCTATCTTAGGCGCCGAGTTATCATCATGATATTATTATTCAAATAATTATTATATTTAGTTACTAGTGCCATAGACCATAGTGATAGTGGTGTAGTAGAATTACACGAAGTAAACTTTTTCATTAAAGATTGCCGAAGTCTCCGTCACCGTTTTGATGATTATAATGCTTCGTGGCTAAATGCAAAAACTTGTAAGTACCTAGACACCTAGTACAATTTCAAACGGAAAGAACGCGTTGAAAATCAAAAGAATTCACTAGTCGCTACACAATAATATTATAGTAATTAAGTATAGGTGGGTTTTATTAATAAAAATAATAACAATTATTTTTTTAATTCCTTTTATTCTTTGCACAAGTTGAAAAGAAGCAAGAAAAATTGAGACTGCATCAAGGAGTTGAGTATAGGCAATTTGTATGTACGGCCATGGATCAGTGCTCAGCGGGTGCATGTTGAGTTGTAAATGATCGTTACAAAATAAAGTAGTGTGCAATTTAAGATTCGATTAAAGAAACTAATGGAGTGCTTCCACATGAGCACGGACTAGTCAACAACTATCGTTCAGTGCCAAGCAAATATTATTTTTTTTTGTCCAAAAGTATCAACATTTTGCCGGTTGTATTGACTAACAGTTCTATTTTCCCGTCCCCACACCAGCTATTGAATTTCAAAACAGTATTAACTTTTTTTTTGTTGTACTAAACCCCATCTCAAGTTTTCCCACTTTTGATGTGACATGTCTAGATCACTTTAGAAATTCAAAACCAAACTTACGCCATTTGATTGTGCTATATCAAATAGACTTACAGCCCCAACACTAAAGTGATAAGTCATCCAGGTGGTAGGTACTTTAAATTCATTTTATGTGTTTCAGAAACACAAATCTATGTGAATTAAAAAATAGTCATTTTTTAAGTTTGCGTGATTTTTGAATAATAAAAATTATTTGTGACACGGTTAATGAAACTTAATTTGTAATACAGTCATACCTAATCATTTATTATACTTCATACACAATTTGTATAACAATTAATGAATTTTTTAAAGGATTTTTATACCAGTTTTGTGTCGATTGCAGTTTATATTTAAACATACCTAATTTAACTTGGTAGGTACCTATGAAGTATTGAAAACCGGTAAACAATTATATGGTATACAGTGAAAAACCTTGAAACTTTCCTCATAAATTGTTATAATAGCAAATTATAAATATTAGAAATACATAAGCATGTTTTTTTTTATTTTGTTTAAATTTTGACAAGTCTCCAAAATTATGAAAATTAGCAAATTATTTTATAGTTAAAAATATATAAAATGTTTAATTTGTATAGCTAAATAGGATTGAACATTTGGTTTCTCATAAATAGTTTATACTGCAATCAAAAAGTTGAAAAAATATACACAAATTTTTTTATTTTATTGATATTTTAAGCTTGAATTTGGATGAAATTAGATATTTAAATAAAGAATAACAATTTCAGTTATTTTGGTGTAATTTAAAAATATTATTTGTGGGTACCTACCTACTTAAACTTTGAAAGTATAATAAACTAAATATTTCAGCAAAAATTAATTTAACCTACTGTTTTATTTATTGTAAAATAAATTACTATAGCAATAATATCATACAATTTACTTAGCATTAAAGGCTGACAAACCAAATTTGCTCAGAATCATTTTTCGTACACAATGATTATATATCATTGAATTCAAATTTAACATATCCATTACGGTGACCCATGCGACACCTAATGTACAGCAGAGAGGTACCCAATTGCTTAACTTTGTTTTAGTTAATTCACTTCATTACTTAAAAAATAAGCTTGAATTATTATTTTTAAATTAGTACTTATGTAGTTATGTGTACTAATAAACATACTAAATTAACAACCCAAGTAACTAACAAATGAAATTATTAAAACAGAAAATAGATAAACAAAAATTAATATTCTCTTCTGCAGTAGTGTCTCTTTGAACAATCACTCGGCAGGTTTCAAGTAAATGATGCAATCAATGATGATTATTATAATGTAGCAAGGACACATGCTTAATGTAGTAAAATTACACTATTTCTTGTAAAGCCATAATCTAAGTGGCAGTCCATCTAATTATGTTCATAATTAATATTATAATTATTATTTACTCTAAATGTTTTTAAATTCATTATTAATTGTTTTATTTTGATGGGGAAAATATCAATTAAGGAAGGTAATATTCAACATATACGCAATTTAGTTTTAGTAAACTGAAAAAATGTGTCAAGTAAATTAAAGATAATAGTATAATATCAATGCTTTAAAGTTAATATGTACTATAAGTTTTATGTATATTATTATAATATATTATAGTAATATGTATTTGTGTTATTCCTCATAGCATTTGCAGTATTAGCAAATAGCAATTTTATATTATAATAATATAGTACCTACCTAGTTATGACTTTATACTTGATTATAATTTTAATGAGATAACAATATTTTTATATACTAAACTAAATTTTTACGATGTATTTAAGACACATATCACAATTCATTTGAACAGACATTTTTATAAAATTATATAAATTGTTGACAACCAATAGCAAATATTAAATGCGTTAATGCATGTGATTTCCACAACTAAAAAAAAAAAGAAATAACCAAGTTTAAGAATAGTTCAATGAGAAATGTCAATTATTAATGGTTTCTTAATAATGGATATAATAAGTTTTTTTTTTAAATTTTGATGCGCAATAATGGTTTATCAACATTGGTGTGTACGTTATCTTTATGTACTTTATTACTACGCAGTGCCCTCATAGTACTGATTAAAATGTGCATAAGCAGTATATTGATTAATCCTCTTGAAACGCACAATTTTTTGATAATTCTTCCTACATAAATGTTTGTTTAAGAGAGAGACAGAGATAATTAACAAAACAAATTTTTTTAAATACATTTTTATCTACTTTTGCACTTGCTTCCTATATTAATCATAATATAATGAATGATACAGACATACAGTTGTATCTGCTTTTTTTCAATGAGGTCAGAGATTGAACAGAACCATCCAAATTTCTTGAACTCTATTTGGTTATGTTATCATTCAATACTTTGGTTATGACGTAGATAGAAAATATACTAACTTTGTATTGATATAATACAAAAAAAATAATTAATTAATCTAACAAAAACTGTACAGAGATGTGTCTACAGAAGATTCAATAGTTTGTGAAGTTTTTTTTATTTAAATCTAGTATACAAAAATACATAATGTTAGTTAATATTATAAAGAAAACATGTATTGCCAAAAATTGACATTTCATCATTTTCATCATTGTTTATCGAATCTAAAGATTGCACAAGACATGTCAGTGTACAGATTTTTTTATAGTATTTACATACAGCAAAATCACAACAATAAGTTAAATTGTATTTTCTATTTCATAATCAAATACAATATCATATGGAAAAAAAAATATAATAATAGTTTTATTTTTAAACTGTCTAGGATTTGATTGTCTATAAAATTTAACTATTGGAAGGGAGGGAGCTGAGTTCCATCAAAATACAAATAATACAATTATATAATTTCTTTTTAAATAATACTTATCAACTAAACATTATTGAATTACAATACATGGTACATCATTGAACGTAAGATATTGTAAAAATTAATAAATTAAAAATTATAATAATCATACAATATAATTTTACAATTTTTTTTTCATAATAACAATTCGTAGGAACACAAAATGTTGATATACAAAACACGATGTACCATAATCCGCATTATTTTTTTTTAAATAAATAGTTTTCTTTTGAAATTAATCAAAATAAAATAATAGTTGAAATACTCTACAGGGAAAAAATAAATTTAAATTAATGGGTCTTTTGTACTTTAATGATCACATAAACATTGACTTGATAATAATATATAATTTTTATTTTTTATTGTTATATAATATATTCTAAACATTATGATTATTGTGAAAAAGAATATTATTTTTATCGCGTGTATTTATTCATTTAATTGCACTGCGCTTATCACATTTGTTTCCACATATACATGACTTTTTTTCACCTTAAAAGGAGTATGGAATCAACTCTTAAAGTATTAATAATGTCATCACTTATTGATTGTTTGATATATATATATATATTTATACTTGTAATACAATAAATATATTATACTCAATTTCATGAAAACAAACATACACATGACATTAACACACATGTATAGTGTAGACATATTTTAGAACTAAAATACAATATGTGCATGTATGTATGTATTAACAACTATATTTATTTGTACATCACAATTAATTAGGTACAATTATATTGTTTCTATGTTTCTATGTTAATATATTTTTATTTTTTAGTTATTGCATAAATGTCGAATTACAATACTGGGAATTTTGTAAACTAATAATTATAACAACAGCGCAAATGTATTATACACACATACATTCATATATATATTTATATGATAGCTTTCATATTTTACAGTATTATATATATCATGATAATGTGTGTGTCTTAAATTTAAAACAATCAAATAAATATTTAATAATACCTAACGGTAATCCACATTTTGAAAGGAAAATAGTATATTACCATGGGAGAAGAATTTGAGATCATATCTGTACGGTATATATTATAATATTGGATATTAAAGTGTTACAATGTGAGCAGTAAAACAGGATACAATGCGTTAACTTTAGTCTTAACTCTTCTGATGGAATACAATACAAAAAGTTAACCAGTAGGTGTTAAAAGTTATCTACCAACCATGCACGTTTCAAAATGTTTTACAGAAATAATAATAAGAATACATAAAAAATAAAATAGTTATTTTAAATACTATTAAATGGTTTTACAATATTGTATGACATACAGATATGATTAAAATGGTATCGTAGAGGTAATATAAATTATTACTATTTCAAGAGCTGTATATAGTGTTTATTCATTTTGATATGCTATATTATAGAAGGTAGATACTGTTTGCTTCACTAACATGCATAAAGTATTCAGAGTAGACCATAGTACTTTTCCATTTTCTCGAGTTAGCTAAATAAGCTATTGGGAAAAATAACAAAGTCCACTCTATCTTTAGATACATATCAACACATATATAACCTATATATATATATATATAAATACACACACATAATATTTGTCATAAACTACTTTTCAATTTTTTTTTTTTTTAAAGGAGCTTACAAAGTTCATAATAACAATTATTATTGCTTTTACATTGACTACTGAATACCATGTTAAAAAAGTTAAATAGAATATGTTATTTCCATTTATAATTAGGTATGCTTACATGCTAAATATTTGGTCTGTCACGCTTAAATGCAAGACAAAAATTATCACAATATAAATATTATATTATTTTAAATGACAATAATTATTAATGATTTTTTTTTATTATTATTCTCTCTAATATTACAATTAAATTATAAGTCCTAAAAGGTGCTTGATTGAATGTTACGAACTAGTTAATCTAGGAACTGATCGCGCAAAATTATTATATCCATTAGGATTTACACGTTAATAACTAATTGTAACACAGAAATATAAAATTGTTGAGTCCGAACAGTGCAAATGGTAGATGTTTTTAACGATTCAGTCAAATTTTTACAATAACGTTGGAAAAAGAAAAAAGAGAAAAAAGAGAAATAATTAGTAATTTGATGGTCGAGATAATTAAAATACCTAAACCGTAGGTATTTTACCTGTAGAATTGTGTCATTATTTTATAGGTCACACACCTTTTGGATGAGAATATTTTGTGTCAACAGGAACTGTGTATGTCGTCTGAGCATTGTATTAATGCAAATTTCATTTGGTGACTGGTACTTGGACAACATAATGCATCAGTCGGGTGGGCAGACTACCTGCATTTAATTGATAAAACTCTACTAGTTGTAAAAGGTCATAAAATTTGATCACACCGTTGTCTAGCGTAAAACAAACTTGATCATTAATTGGATCCATTTGCTGTAAAAATATTTTTAAAATTTGACCAATTGTAATAAAACTATGAGGAAATTAATAAATAAATTTGAATACATACCGCTAAAATAGGTGTATGGATAATTTTACCACCACATTTGAATGTAAGTACATATGATCCGCATTTACTTTTGCTCTCTCGTATTAAAAACACCCTGTAAATTTTGTTTTCAGATAAGTTAAAATAAACAATTATAAATAAATTTAGTGTATTTACCCATCTTTGTTCCCAAGTCCATTGAGAACATTGGCAGCTTGATCACGGCTCATGTTTTTATGATACCATGGCTGAGATAAGTGAATATCATTTTCAAGTTTCGTGACAGCTGTTTGAAGACCAGGAGTAGTTCGACCACTGGATCGCCAGCTTCGCCGCACACTACCAGTCTCTGCTTGAGCAATGGCAAGTGCTTCTTTGGGATCTTCTACAATACGGCCAACATTTCCAGAAAAGTCCATAGCTACGTGGGACCGTACACTCTCGTTTGGCAATGGCTTCTTATTGTATTCATATTCATTAGCATCGTTGTGCTTTTTCACAAATGACCTGTAGTTGTCTCTTAATTGCTTTCCATACTACAAACAACAAACAGATATATTAGGTCAATATTATTCTAGCAATAAATTATTATTTGTTTAACAAAATAGTTTAATACTCACTTTCGACAATCTCATAGCGCACATCCAATAAGATTGCGTTTTATTGGAACTGCACGCAATGTACTGCTTTATGCCACTAGCAGGCACCAAACATAGGCAGTGATCTGTAGGAGCGCCTGCTACCTTCTTATTAGTGGTAAATATTCTGAAGTCAGCTAGGTAAGCCCAGACTTGTACTTGACATTTATCTCGCGCTCCAGACTGCAAAAATATAGTAAAACAATGTATAGTAAACAATAATAATTTAAACAGTTTGAATTAAACTAAGTCAGGAGGAAACAAATGAAAAATAACACCTAATGGTATCTTCAAAGTGAGAAATGTGACTATTCATATTGTTTTATTAGTTTCATAGAACAATTTATACCAAGAAAAAACGACGTACTTAAATTTTTTTTATAATATTGTGTCAATGCAAACACGAATTCAGCTGGAAAATGTATGAAATCAGCCTTTTTGAATATTAACCTACCTCAACATAAAAAACGTGGACTATATCCGTTTGCATAAGCATAAAATCTGTGAGAAATCAGTGCAAACTTATTGGATTCATATAAAAATTAAATATTTTCAAACAACCATTTTTGTTTTTGAGTTTTTAATATTAGTAAATTTTAAACTGAAATTGTATACATTTAGATGACACCGTTGGGTATGAGGGTATAGCAAATATGATTTAAATTAAAGTAAAAAACTCGATAACAAATTTAACGAACCCACATATTACGTACTTTAGTGAATTAACAAGCCCGATTATAGAAGTATTTTACCTTCAATGTTAATACAATAGAGGAATAGACCATAAAAAAAAACAAAAAATTCATCTATAAATAAAAATGGATTCTTTTTAATCAAAACATCTGTGATACAAGAGTACATTAAATAAAATGTATAGTTGTTGTAATAAAACTATAGTTCCTAATATACTATATTATGTATAAACAGTGTGAAAAAAATATGGATTCATTATATTATATAAATTAGGAACACAATGGGCAAAAGCGATCAAATGTTTCAATAAAAAATTCCCACAAAACTACTTTTATGTCGCAAATAGAATACCGCGAATTGTGTTAAAAAAAATTCGTTAGAGTATAATAATAAACAATATACTTTTTGGAATTTTTAATTAAATATTGTTTAAAACTTGTGGGTACTATTTATAGTAGAAATAGGATGATTTCATAAATTAATTTAAGTCGGCAAAATGCCTTTGTAAACTATAGCGACGCCAATTTAAGGTTTCCCCCGGATAATAATAGCATAATGTAAAAACTATATATAATATAATAAGATAAAACAATATACGTAACGTGCACGTGAAAACAGGATCGATGTTAGAAAGATCACATTTAAATTGTTATAAAAATATATTACGATTGATTTTAAAGTAATATATTTTAAAATCAATATATTATAATAATAATATAATATAATCGATATTATTATACTAAAATAGTTAATTTCAACATTAATACGACACGTGGATTGAATAATCGCAATGGTAAAACTTATATTATACTTACAAATTCAAAACCTAAACTGCAGTTAAATACTCAAATTTCAACTTCTTAATCGGTTAATGGTAATTAACTGTTCCAAAATTAAGTACCTATTATTAGAATAAATTGCAATTCTTACGCGGGCTGCACGTTATGAAATAAAAAAATGATTCAGTTCCAATTCAGACGAATGAATACAAAACGTTTTTTTGGAGAGAAAAATAATTTTTATTTTTAAAACAATATAACTTTCAAATTGTAATTTTCGTGGGCTCATAGTCTGTTAATTAACTTTTACTTAGTCAAGAGTGCCTATAACTTTGTACTTAAAGAAAACGATACTTATTAATTATTATAGTAGCAGACAAGAAAATGATCTCGGGCCTCGGCTATCGAATGACGACTGACGAGTATCGACTGTCGTCTACTCGTCTATCATTCTATAGACTATCGATTAACGCTAATCACCATACACTGTAATACCATAGTATTTTTAGTAGGCGATTGATACAGCGAATATTGTGATCATGAAAATGAAGATAAGATTTAAAATGTAGATAAGAAATACACTACGGACAATTATTTTTGTCGCACATGATTATCTTTGTACGTTATAATTAAAATAAATTAACTATTCCAACTTGGGAAATACACCGATAAGTTCAAATTTGTAAATATTCTAATATGAATTTATATTGTTGACGTATTATACCATATATAATCGAGTGCAACATCTAACAACATATTTTATAATGTATATAATAGTATAATACAAATAGTCGTGTAACAAATTAAAAAAAATACGAGTCTAGAATTTGTAACTTATAACTAACGAACCCAAACGGCCTAACACCGTTTTATTAACACTGCTAAAAAATAAAAATGTGAATTTGAAATAACTAATAAAGACACACTTGTTGAAGTATCGGCGTTATTAATATTTACAATAATTATTAGCACATCATTAAACGTCACTAAACTATAACAACGGCATACGAATATACGATAAAATCGTAATATATTTATATATCTGTGCCAGTGCCACGGTTGTGTATTATAGGTATAGGAGTGGCCAGGCAGTCGGAGTGCAATCAAAATGCATTGTGATCAATCAACTCCAAGGACGAATTTATGACGCATCGAGACTAATATCTATAAAAATGGTGCGCGGCGGTACGAGTGCATAAGGCATAACGTTATGTACTTGCATACATGTATAGTTATAGTCACCAGGTCTCGAAGTGTTATATTATATTAATGCATGTGCATGTGCATGTCCGAGAGAGACGGACAGAGATTGATTACGATTGATAATAATTTAATAACAGGCGTAATAAGACGTGCCTCTTCGCAGGGTCAGTCAGTGCACATGCATCTTGCAGCGTTTCGTCTACTAAAACGAAGGTAAAAACGTATTGCTAACAGAATTATGATTTCTTGACGACCGCACGGATTTCATCGAGGTCATCTCTCGAGCAAATGCAGTAAATAATATATTTTATTAGATTTAGAGGGCGGCGCTTTTATCATATTGTATTATTAAAATATTTATATTTTAAATTTAATATAACATTATGTGAATAATGCAATATAATATTATTAAATGTGCAACTTCAAAAAACGAAATGCACCGATAAGTGATAACGTCTTATCAGTTTAAAGTGAAACAGTATTGAAATCCGAGTACCATAGGCTACAAGCTACTATATTTGTACATATTCTAATATCACCAGAAACAAAATATTAGACACGGTTTTTGTTTACTTTTACTATTTCATTTTTTAACACGTACGGAATAATCGGAAACGCTGACTATTCTGAACATATATTTCAAAACTAGGAAGTTATTATTCTTAGACCAACTCAAAACAATTTAATACACAAATAATAAACATCAATATGGTAAATCATTTAAAATTAAATTGTTGATTTAAATCGTTAAATATTGCCACGTCGTCAGCAGATAATTCCTGACAAAGAATCCGGCAATGTACTTCAAGTTCAAGATTATTCTTATTGTATGTAAAATGGGCACATCTTTTTTTAATCAATTTACCTATATAAAGACATTTTTCTGCAAAATTTACAATAATAGGCAACTACCGTAAATTCATCAGTGTATATTATATTAGCAATAATATAATAATATAATGTATTAATATGAGCAAAAGATAACATAAAATAATGGCATTAGAAAATAATATGATATACCCATGTATAATAATAAAGACCTCAATATTTATGAACGGTATGTAATTTTAATAGTAAAAAACGCGATATGATCGGGTTTATTATAGTTTATGTATAATACAGGTACCGTAATATTGAGATAAGTAGCAAAAAATTCAGATTACCTGTATAATGTATACTATATTATATACACGGGCAGGCTATAAATCTACAAGATCAAGTACAATATTGTCGAACGATGACTCTCAATAATTAGACAATAATATAATTATCGACAGATACGGAGGGAGAGTGGTAGAGCAGTGGCCCGTCTGTCTCGTAGCAAAAAAAATGTACAGAACCAATAAAAAATAACAGGCAATAATTGTTATGCAATCAGACCAGCACTTGAGGTGTTAACAATTATAAATAGTACCAAACACACACACACACACAAACTGAATACGAACCCGTGCATCGCGAATGTAAGATTTCGAAAAAAAGATAACCACGCTTCAGTCGTGTGCGCCGAGTATGACTGATATAGTGATATTGTAATAGTGCATATTATAAGTGATCAAAACAAAATTTTAAGGGATAGTTGCCTAGTATTCAATATTACCGGCTCATTTATCTCTCCCCCCTCATCTTTACTGTACAATAAATCCCGATTAACCAGTAGTAAAGTTTATATTTCTTCAGAGATATGTATAATATGATTTTATTTAACATTCTACCACTAATTTAGAGCAATATACTATAAGAGCTTCTTTACTGATAATTTTCATTCAATAACTTGTATAATATTATAAATTATAGTTTCAACCAATATACTTTTTATTTTATTTACTAATTCACATAATTTGTAGAAAAGTGCATACTATTTATTAAAATCAGACGAAATGCAGATAGCAGATTACAGATGCTTGACTTAAAGGCCCCCAAATTACAAAATCTTTGAAGGTGCCTACAGATGCGCGCTCGTATACCTAAAGAGTGTGAAGAAGTGTTTGCTGCGATTTAATTAAGTATAGGTACATGTGTTAATAATAAATTACACCGGGCTGGAAAAGTTAACCGAATTTCAAGATTCGGAGAAACATGCAAGGTAAGTTTATTAAAATGTATGTTTTTAATCGAAATGTGACATAGCAGTATAGCACCTATATACGAAACACACGCGTCATGGTCGCGGTCGCAAGACTATTATCAGTCAATACGTATTTATCGTCTTACATCGTTAACACCCACGTCCTTTACATCTTGAGTGCCCGTTGTCTACCATGGGTAAATCCCACTTGACATTTTACAGCGAAATAATTATTGTTTATTAATTAACGAATGAATAATTATTTTGATCGTGTGCGGAGAATTGTAACATACTAACATAAATTGCAGCCGTTATAATATAAATAGATGAGTGAAAAAACACGTGGTCGGTGATTTTAATTTTTAATTTTTGATCGGAATTTTATACAATGACGATGATTCATACGCGAGACCTTCGTGGTCGTTGGCAGTAATACGCGCGATTAGTTTCTCGATAGGCCTCTATTTCGCCCATAGTCCTTAGACAATAATAATTTTTTACTACAGCATTTTTCACATTAAAATAAATTGTCTATTTTCGCTCAACGCTTTCCTCAGCTAGTGGGCGAACTTCAATACGATATGCCACGTTTACAAATTATTAATATAAATATATATTATATATATATATATGTGTGTGTGTGTGTGTGTGTGTTCTTGCGCAAACACAACGATACTGTGTTTGAGTATTTTTAATTTTAAGCTATCCAACAAATTGGGCCGTGAATAAATATAGAAAAAAACTGAAAACTGTTTTTTATCGTATTAAATGAAACTAAAAATTATTATATTTTTATTTTCTAACGAAAAAATAATGAATATATTTTTACAAAACTATTTAAAATAAAAAAATATACATTTACGAATTTTGATATTTTAAAATTCTCAACAAGACTAAATTTGTAACTTTACTTCGTAAAATGTCTCTACCAGTGTCCCAGAAAATTAATAAAGTATTTAAATTAAAGTTGCCTAACATAAATTAAGACAATCAAAACAATTTATTATGTACATTTATAAACATACAGAATAATATGATTTAATACAATTAAATTATGCATTCAAAATTTGTAATAATTTATAAGTTTAAAAAAAAGCCGACAAGGAAATACAAATTGTTGGTAGATTTTTAAGTTATAAATACATAGGAAACTAAAGAACAATTACCTATCGGCTATCACCAGATATTATAAAAATAATTTGGACAACTGATTTTTTTAAATTTACTACCTATGTAGATTGTAGGTATTATATTAATTAGAGTAATGTACTAATGTATGATAATTGATAACATTATTGAAATTTTCAATAAATTCATAGATTTAAAATAATTTACAACGTACCGCGGTTTAATAAATAATTGTAAATATTAATAAGTTAAATTACCTAACTTATATACTAGTATACTACCTACCTATCTATACATTATGTGATTGATCAATAAAATTCAACAGATATTAAATTTCTTCCATTATCATCTATCTCCAAAAGATAAACAGTAACGAATTTATATTAAAAAAACCAATATTCTTCGACGAGTTTAAGTCACATAAAGGTCTTCCAATTTCATTAATAAGTAAATTTCCGAACAACCACACGGGTTGTAAAATTTTTTTTAGAAATTTATTTTGCTTGTTGTTTTAATCCAAGTTTTACTTTTATATAATATATTGCCTAGCATTTATTATTCTGCTAGCTTAAATTGTATTTAAGATCAATCGTAACGTATACACTATACACTATACATAAATATAAAAATTATAAACATTTTGTACTTAGTATGTAGGTATAATATCTAACATAATTTTTAGTGGACATAACTTATGTAAAATTACATAAAATTATTAACAAAATATAATCATTTTCATTTTTACCAAGTAAATAACGGTGCAAATACTTAAATATACTTTAATAGTGAACATAACAATTTAAATGTATCTATACAGTGTTTTAAATTTAAATATTTTTTTCGAAATATGAAATTGACAAGTTGACTGAAACATTGTGAGATACCTACTCTCTTCAACATTAAATAATCTTGGTTCTAATAGCGGCGTTAATAATAATTAGCCAGTTAAGAAATCTAAACTAGCTGATATCAAACAGCGATTTTTTTCCCAAATACGATTCTTTATCATTTAAACTTGTGTATAGGTACATATTATATTATCTATATTGTAATTTCATAATATATTTGGTGTACCTAAATACATACTTAATGTCTATAAGGGGACTTACTACTAAACATTTTTTAGTTTAATATAGTATTATACTAATGTAATACTAAGATACTAATGTATCTTTGAATTTTATATTACGTATTATATTATTGATAAATATTATATTTTGTATATTTAAAAGAAACTTATTTTTTTAAATATAATAAGCAGGTACCTACTAAATGAAACAAATTTTTATTTTTTTGACAGTCAATCGTGTAGTAATATTACAAATAATATATATTCTGCAGAGAAAAACTAGGTAACTAAAAAAATTTAACCAAAAATGAAAAATATAGGTCTTTATAAATTATTTAATGTAAGATAGAAGCAATTTACAATGACAAATTGTAAATTCAGCTAGGTCACTTTTGTATTCGAATATCTGTGTTTCAACAGAAGTAAACCATCCATCATCAATAAAAAAAAATGCAATTAACCATTCAAAAAATAGCGCAAATTTATTATCTATCATGGAAATTAACATTCGTTTGAGAAAACATTCTCGTTATTCAATAAAATTACCACATTATTCCCGACATACTAGTATTGTTTAACATTTTGAACAAATTAATTTAATTTAAGCATAAAGTACTTAATACCAAATCGAAAAATATAAATTTTACACTGACCAAATCTTCTTAGATAATTAATTTAGGTGGTAAAATGTTTATAATGTGGTGATAAGTGATCTATATCGATTCATGCATAGATAGTAAAAAGTAGTTGAATCACGATAAATGTAATCTTATTTCATATATTATAATGAGGTAATACTTTAATAAGGTCAAAATTGCAAAATAATTCGGTGGAATTACTAAATTATATTATTCCGTATGGAAATATATGGAGATCATTACTAGTACTATCTACATAATGGAGTTTGGATGGCTTTATCAACAAAATATTATTGTCTACGAATAATTAGGTAATTACCTACCATGTTACACAACTATATTACTATAATATTGTTCATACTTATGTATTATTAGGTATAGGTATTTACAACAATTATTGCATTAGTAATATAGTTTGTCACGATAATGTGATACATTTATTCTTTACAGTTTACATATTATTATTATTATTCCATATTTTAACACATATATTTTGTATTGACCTACTACAAGTGGGAATCGTCACTATACCAGATTATCAGGGAGTAAAATATCTAAATGTTAGTACTGCACAAAGCCACGGGGCTTTGTCCCTCACAGTCTCATACACCCCCAAATTATACCTGAAAATAAGCAGACATTAAATCGATGTATTTTTTTATTATTACTTTTATAAAAATCTAACCTATCAGTTATTGGTTCCATATAACTTCTACAAAATAATCCTAATAAGCAATTATAACATAGAATTTAGAAATACTTAATTGTATACATTTACACACACATTTTTATCAGTCTTGAATTAAATTTTGAGTTACATTATTTATCAAATACTGAGAAATAACAACTTGGTAATACTTTAAATTTAAAAGCCTATTAGGTTTAAGCTCTCTTTTGTTTCAAACTGCAATGGGGGTCAGGTATTTTATCATTGATTATTTCGGACGCTTCTGAAGACTCATCGAAACCATAATTAAAATTAATATAGTATTAGGCAAGGTCGACCCCCCCCCAGAACATTTTTAAAAGTAGATACGTTTTAGTAGTTAGTTTAGTTTATTGACTATAATTGTATTAAGAATAAAGTTATTAAAAAAAGTTGGACACACGAAATTTGTGTTCAGTTACGGCCTTGGTATTAGGTAAATTATTTGTTTATTGACTTTATTTTATATAAATTGGTTCCAACATTGAGAATTGAGATAGATAAACATTCTAAACTATCACTATTTTATAGACGTACCGCGGTACCATGTATAACCAATTTAAAACAAAATCAAAACGTTAATAATTAACAAGGTACTATTAATCATAATGTTATGTTATAACTTAAAAATTATAATCAATAGGTAGTAATAAAACAATTTAAATATACAAAATTGCATGCTTCGGTTAATATTACTACTATACAAACTTTTTAATTTCATATTGCGAAAAGCTTTTCGTTCCGTACAAAATACCTACCTAATGCACACAATATTAGTGATCGGCATTTGTTTGGCCTTATCTATTTAGAACCGGTTGGCTGTTTGCGTTAGCAATTTTCATTAATAGAGAAAGAGAGAGAGAGACATACATACACACACACACACACACACACACATATAATTGTGAAAGTATCCTCATGCCACCGGTTACTAGACAAAAGCAGTGGTTGTGTTATACGCATGGAGTACACCTTCACTAGCAAAGTATAGGCGGAGAGAGAAAAAATAAATTGGTGGTCTATTTTATCAGGTTCTAACCGCAGGTTAATTACGTTGCAAATAGAAACAAAAAAAAAATTGTAAAGGAGTGGTCAGAGTGTAGTGCAGCGCGTGTGTATGTAGAAAATGATAGAGCTGATATAACAATAGTGCCGGCTAAAATAGGATTTGATTGCAATGTCAGTTTGTAATTATTATTTAAATAAAAGTATAAACAAACATGCATGTACCTAATCTATCTACTCCATCTTGATAAAAAAAAAGTGTGAAATATATCAACTTGTAAAACAGATATACAATTGGGTAATAATAACTAATAAGAAATAACATTAAGCTATTACTAATTATTTCCTGATGGAATACTATAAATTAAAACATAATAAAATACCATTTTATATAGTTTTAACATTTTTATCTTTTTGTTGTCATTCTAAATTTCACTAAACATATCATACAAATGATAAATTCGGGAGGATTTTTATTACACGAAAAATAATCTTTAATATTGAATCAATAATAATCAAATGTACAAATATTTAGGATATTAAAAGTTCAATCGTTATGGAGTTTCTAGAAAACCAAATTTTTAAAGTTTCTACCTATCGATTAAAACAATTATTTTTGTTATTAATGGAGAAAAGAAAAACAATCTATACAAGCATGTAGTTAAATGTTAGCATGTAGTTATTGTGATACCAGAGTAGAGTATATATTTAATGTGAATAGCTTGATAAAAGAATAGTCACCTATTGGTAATACTCCGCATATAGTCTCTAAACTTTAGTACCTATATATTATATTATCTAGGTGCGTGTAGATGAGGAGGGACTAAAAATATGTTGTATTTTTTTGTGAGAGTAGTAAGTCACGATCCCAGTTTCTTTTTAATCTGCGAGGAGGCTCATAAAAATTATTTAAGAGTTTAAATGTTTAAAATCACAAAGCGTTGTCTGGGAAACCATTTATAGTCGGCGCTCTGCAGTAAGTATAGTTACGAGAATATATTTATATGGAGGTTTTGGTGGTAAAATAAAACCGTACACCTACAACGGGCTATAATAGTAATGATAATAATAGTTTTCTTAATAGCTAGTTATCAAAATATATTAGCGATTTGACACTTAACACATAATATATGTAAATACATGTTTAATATACAGCAAGGTGTAGTATCCTAAATTATTGTTCAGAAAATAAAGATTATCTATAGGTAATATATACATGACATATTATGCGTGATTAGGAGGATGCTCTGAGCCTAAGAAACAATTCAAAACTCGTAGTCATAACAATAAAAAAATATTTTATATTATAATAAATTTAATCCCCACTAAATGTTAGCTGTTATAGGTAACCCTATATTTGCTGCTGCCAGCTATGACCTTTGGGCTATATTTTACAAGATTAAGATAAGGAAGTTATAATTTACTGCAAAAAAAGAGTATAATGATTATAGTTTTTAAATTGTTCCAAAGGTGAATTCAAATGAATTGGTTTCAGTAACAGATTATCATTTCAACAGTTAAAATCAAAATTAAAATACTAGAGTAAAATTGTAACTTAAATTTTCAGTATTGATAATTTGGACATAAAATGTATTTATATATAATTGGTTAAGTGCATTTAAGCTTTTTTACATGATATAATATCGCTAGAAAAAGTTTTTTTGTATGGCTTTGTTAGCAATAAACCCGACAATAACCTACATTTTCCTCGCGGGTTAACCGTTAAATAAAGTATATTTTATTGTTTTATTTTTTATGTGACATAATATACCAGTATACCACTACCATTAACGACCTATAGGACAAAACAATTTGTTACTAAATTAAACACGAATGTCTTTCAGTTTCACATGTCATAACTACTATTGAATGTTCTTAAACAGCTCTCAACCATCACAATAAATTTACAAAATTATCTTAATTGCAGAGATCTTATATCTTTCCGGATTTAAAACCAACCCGTAGAAAAATTGTACGCTTTAATCGATTTCTCTCTCTCTTTCAACACAACTTTTCATCATTATGAACGTGCCTCAGGTTAGATTTTCATTCATACACAAAGGAAATTTAGTTTTTCGGTACCTACGTCTGGATTTCGATAATCAGTAACATAAATAATAATAGTACCAACAATTTTTATATTTTATATTTTAATATATTTTTTTTTTGTCAGCATACTCGCAAGTATCGTATTTCGATGTTGCTTTAAAACATATAATTTGCGGAAGAAACTCGATAGTATATTATAAATGACATACAAGCTTGGATATAAATTACATGGCTGTAGACATTATAATATATAGATTATAGATGAATATATATTACATTATAATATAATATGTATATACCTATGTACTGTAAGAACTACATAGAACCGATCATACATTTAGTAAAATATTTTATAAATTTCAAACATTCAATTTAAACAATATAATATGGACTACTTAAAATATCAAACCCGTTGGTATCTAGTACATACATTAATTGATGAAAATGTAACTATCTAACCTAACCTATTGAAAATTACAGTTCACCATTATCTTTAGCAATGACAAATTAATGAAACGTTTCAAATCAAAGTACAGTAATATTTAGACACGATTAGTTTTAATACGCATTCGTATACCTTGTCCTGTACAAACCACTCGGACGATCTTCTACTGAGAGGAAGGATCGCGTAATTTTGCGAGAAAAAAACACAAAAAAATTGGTTAGAAATTTATTTTTGAAAGTTTTTACAGGTACGTATATTGCAGTTTGCGGAAGCTACGGAAATTCGAGTCGACGAGAGAGCAATGTAATAAACGCCGATCGAGCGTCATAATATAGATAGTTGCTATCGGCGAGAACGGAAAAAATTTCCGAGTACACTCGGTAGTTGGGCACTTGGGCGCTTATGCTTTAATCAGCCAACACCTACACAATTCGCATGGCTATACACTGCGTAAATAACGATTTGGTTTCAAAACGAAAAAAATCGCTCGCCGAAAAATTCCGCGACACAAATCGTATTAACATCGGAACTCTGAAGCGTTCGTCGTAACAAGTGGGTCGTACATACCTCCTTCTCCTCTTGTTCCTAGGCAAACCGATCGTAATGATCTAATGCGGCCACACTTGAAAAAAATTTCGGAAAATTCACTGGCAATTTTCACGTCCCGTACATGGCGGTGGTCGGTCTATAGGTTGTCGACGACGCACGGAAACGCCGGCGACGAACGTTCCGCTGGGACTCGTACGACAATTTAGTTGTAGTGGAAGTAGTAGTAGACCAAAGTAATTATTATTGTTGTTATCGAGGAAAATCGACGACGCTAAATCTGCTCGGTGGACGGACGGAGACGCGGCGATAAGTGAAATACTGTAATATATTTTGTGTAACTCGCGACGGCACGCGATTATGACGGAGGCGGCGACAGTAGTACGCGGTCGGAGACGACAACGACGATTGGGTTTTGAACGCGGCGGATCGGCATCGGGGCCGCCGGACGGACACTTACACAAAGGAACAGCTGATATCGAACGTTTTGGGCCGTCGTCAGTACTATAGTAGTGACGGTAGTGGGGGCGGAGGTGGTACCGGTGCTGCTGCTCGCTCGCTCGTTCACTCGATGGCTGGCTGGCGAACCGGCCGGTAACACTACCAGTTACCACCACTATCACCGCCAACGTCACAGCCGCGCGTAACGGTTGAATTGTGCGACCCCCTTTCCCACCCAGTCACCGAGAGCCAACAACGCTGCTGACGACGCACAGCTGAACCCACAGTGTGGGCGACTCGCAAACGTACAATTACCGTATCGCGCGACCGACCGGTTTTTTTATTTATTGTTTCATCTGTTTGTTTTCTCACCGGTCGAACACGACAATAACTATTAGGTACTTCTTAGTTATTATTACTACCGTTGATTATAAATAGTAGTATGTAATACTATTTATAATAAATGTATTCGCCGTACCAGTATTATATCACAATAAAGTATACAAAATAAACGTACAATATACCATCGATTAAAAATCACGTTACTTCTAAGTCATAAACTGTTCAGTGTTCAGACTCGACATCAGAAAAACCAAATATATTAAATAAAAATATTAATGGTACAAATTAATGAAATATGACTGTAGCGTGGAATGGAAAAGTATAAGTCCTTTTAAATGCTCGAACGTAAATTAACAGTATAGATTGAGTTTAAATATTTTTTAAAACGGCCTAATGAAAATATCCGAAGGTGATAATTTCAATATTTAGATGGACCTTCACCAAATATCAATCATAATAATATCATTAGATTCAATATTGTTATCTTTAATGGTTTGAAAACCTTTAGGCACTATATTATATATTTTCATACTGCTAATTTTTGGAATTATACATAATATGTAATATTGTAATACACTAATACTTGTATTAATGTCAAAGTTAAATGAATTAGATATAATATCTACCTTTTAAATAAGTAAAAATCAAATTTTCCGAATATGCACTATTCTAATTTATATTGTTACATAAATGATTACCGCATGTTCAGTGGGGCCCATTATCTTCTTGAAAAATAAATAATATTATCGTGATATTTTTTTTTTAAGAATTAATTTTCTGGTGATGAGTTCAAGCAACATAAATAATGATAAAATAATACACTACTATATTGAATCCGTCAACTGTTATATATTTTATTATTCATGCATTCGCGACCGATCGCGATCGTATCCAATAAGGTAGTATAATACGATCAATGACGATATTATACAAGGTGTCTTATCGTGAATTGTATAGTAGGTAACTAAAAACTGTTAATTAATTATTGTAAGTATGACTCTCATACAATAATATTTATCTTAAGTCATAATACATTAAAAAAATATTATCAATTGGAAAAAGTTTACTGACAAAGATAAGCCCGGCAAGACACCCTAGACTATATAGTACCCCTCCCACATACACACACACTCACACTGGACACGTAGTATCATGCGATAAATATATTTTTGAAAAAAATCGCAGTGGTCCCCACCAAACACGTCAGCTGCGCGCGAGACCACAAAGACGATTAGCAGCACGAAATTATACATGTGGACCGTGTTACACAGCAGATGGTGCAAAAACCTATTCGGACCGTTTTCCATCCCTAAAACGGAATTCAAAATTGGCGATGACGTGGGTGTCGTGTATAAAGGGTACGTGGGAGGATATAAGTACCCTGATGCAGCCTTGTGCCGAAACAATGACTCTGACATGTCGGTTAACAATTCCTCCCCCAGTCCCCTGCAACGGACATCTATATCGCATGTACATAGGCAATGTCCAAAAATTTGAAAATTCCACTTCTCGAATGGCCGGCCTGCCGTCGTTAACCCTGCGGCTGTAGGTATGATGAAAAAAATTAATCATAATACAATAGTTCTAAATGTTAGAAAAAAATGTTTTGTTTCTGATTTAAGATTTTAGAGGTAATGTCGGTCGTAAAATATGTGCACCATATTATTATACATACATATTTTGACCATAATGTTATAACTAGGCATTTTATATTGGGTACATATAAAAATAATGTACAACAATTCCAATTAACTAGGTATAACTACAGAAAAAAAATATGCCACCAATTAACTTGCAGGGACGAGTAAACAAAAGAAAAGTAATACCTAACATTTTTTGGAAGGCAACTCATCAAATAGTTGTTCCCCGAGGCCTGTGAAAATAATGTAGTCAAGGACTGGACCTAACAAATGGTACAAATTTAGGACTACAATATAACATGATAACACGCATCCAATTATTTTTATATAAGTAGGTATACAGTAAAGTAGAACTTCGTCAAACTGAGGGCCCATCAGCAGTACAGCAGAGCCACTCACCGGCCCACTGAGCAATCGGGATATTACCAGGTGGTCTGGAGTCTGGTTTCCTCACATAAAGTTTAGTTCCAGACATTTTGTAGCTTTGTATGGTGATAAATATTAAACTGGATGTTTTGTTTTGTGATTGGTTGAAATTATAAATAATTTAATGTAGGTATACATGTAATAGTATACATATAGAGAACAAAGTAAGAATATAATAAGAATGAGTATTTTATTTAAAATTACAGTTTTTGATTAATGCAATAAAAACTCCATAATTATAAGTTCAAACTCAAAAATTAGACCCCTGCCGTTTTCTTTGATCTAACTGTTTTTTTAGTCAGCAATAGTAAGTATATATAATAGAATATAGTGGTCAGTGCACCATGGTGGTGTGCTTAAGTACGACGAAATTCCGGCAAAACGAGTCAAGTATTTGTATACTTGTGAGTTGTGAGCCTATCAGCATTTCCGGCCCGATAAATACGTCTCCAGTTTTCTGAGGATTACCGGGTAAGGGCGGCGCGTCAAGGTAAGATGCACATCAGTCACCTATATTATTCAAGTTCCTTGAAAGAATAGACAGTCATTCATATACGCATCTATATACTCCATACATAAGACCGTTATTAAAAATATATTCTTCCTGCGTACCTATGTATAATGAGTATAGGTTATGACTACAATGTGTGTATAATATTAAATGTATAACCTGGCATTTCCCGGGAATAAATAAAACAGAGATGGACAATCCACCTGCGGCGGATAGAATTAGTAACTTTTTTAGTCAAGTTTAACTTTTGTAAAATCTTCACGTTACATGTGCCGCCTTACAATTTGTTATTGTATATTATAGCATAACATCATAGTTATATAATATATTAAATTAATTTAAGTAAAATCTAGTACTATAATAAGCAATAGTGTATAATACCATATGGAGGACAAGGTTATTTTTTCCCAAACTATAGCATCATACATTTTAATCAAAACGAGACAACGCATTACAATTATTACGCTAACCATACCTATACACAATTATAGTAATAAGTTATAACACTAATAATATTATAAATATTGGCAATAATGAATTATTGTTTGTCAATTTATCACGAACTAAAATGTTGTAATGTTGATTTAAATTTTAAATATAATACAATTGTTCCATGCGTTTACGAGTCTAAAAGAAATTTATGCTCAAAAGTAAGAAAAGTAAACATTTATTCATTGCCGTAAACAACAATTGGAGGAAAATAACTAACAATCGTCTCATAATTTTATTTAGCGCATTAATATTTAAAAAATGTACCACGTAAAAACGAATGGATTTTCATTCATCATGTAAAAATTACAGAGTTACACATTAATTATTTCCTAAATATTTACTAAATAACCATAACTCCTAATATACGTGCATATTATTGTAAAAAATACATACGTTTGGAACCTAAAATGTGAAGACATACCCAATTAAAATGCTTAACTATTGAGGTACCTAATCAATAATCAATATTCAATATCACTGGTATAATATTAATTCCTATTGTATGGTATTCATATTTTCCAAACTACCTAATATAATATACTTATATAATTATTAACACTAACTACCTCTTTTAAATTTCAATAAGTAATAAATATTACTTTAATCTGTTTAAAAACAATATTTACTTACGTATACAAATAATAAAACTATACAATTTATATTATTTTTAAAATTCTTCAATGATAAAAAAAATTATACAGCACGAATAATAATTCTCAAAAATATTTAACAGTAAATATTTTGCTACTATAACAGATTATATAGTACATAAGGTACCTTGCTGTGTATGAAACCATCTGATTTTTCGATGTACCATTGCCAAATGTGTTTGAATTGCATTTATTGCTGTACGCCCTAACAACACTTCAATTTCAAAAAGAGTTCTTACCTATATTTCATTACAATTTAAATATAAAGGTGTATATACATACACAAAACTATAGTTTGATTAATCAGAACAGAAACTGGTTGAAGAACTATAACTTTTCAAATAAAAAAATACTTTTCTTAAATAAATTACTAAAATAAATAAAATGAAATAAAATAACTTAAATAAATAGCTTACTTACGCGTATACAAAACGTAGGTATAGTTTAAATTAAATGATACTCAGGCAGGATATTCGCGGAAATGAAATTCATGATAATATAATACTTTGCGATTAATAGATAATATGTACTGTATATAGTTGTCGAGCTATATTAGTTATTACTTAAAGCTAAAAAAAAAAAAGATATGAAATAAACCATAATGTATTAATGTTCAAATTATTTAATATTATAACGAGATTGTTAGACTTTTTTTTAATTTCAAAATAAAAACTGTCTCGTATTATATACAACATTGAAATGAAAAAGATAAGGCTGAATATTATATTTATCATACTTCATCAAAAATTGTTTACGAATTGAATTTATTGTGAACTAACGCGAGCAGGCACTATACGAATGGAAAGACTTTTAGTTTGTACTACTTACTCATAAGTCATAACTAATAACTAATATATATTAAAAATAAAATAATCTTTTATATACCAACTATTTACATTTTTAAATTAACACAATAATATTATAAAGGGTATATTTTAGAAAATATTTTTAGGGTATAACTTAATCATAAACCATAAATTGTTATTAAAACAAACATAATACGAATAAATAGATGGAAAATGAAGTATAATACTAAAATTATTTCTTATATATTTTTTTATTTTTTATCAAATAAAACAAAAAAATAGAATAGTTATTATATTGTTATATTTTGTTTAGATAAAGTATTGTGATATACGATATACCGGGTTTAGATATATTAAATATATCTATTATACATTTTATAATAATTATACATATATATTATACCTTACATGCCGTTGTTAAATCATTAAGTAAATATGAAAATAGTAGCGAATTTAAGTAATTGATATAGGTACCTAATTATCATTAACGTATGTATTAATTTATATCCAAATAAATCCAAATAAAACTTTTAGATTCATACTGAAAACCATACCATAATTAAACGATTCTGAGACCTTATACGAAGTACTTATAAACAGTCATACTGCAGAGTTGGATTTGATGAATACTAGAATGTATTGTGGTTCATATAAGTATAAATATATAGCGAGACATATAGTATAATGAAATAATGCACTTCATTAGATATTATACTTCAATAGCACATAAAAAAAATGTGGTATATAAATGATCAAAAAAAGTAATAGAAATAGTTAATATGAAATAATAATTATTATTGCCGGTAGTGGAATTGTATACCTGTCATAGGCGCAAATTGACTAAATTTTTAGGGACATCACAATCAATATCAATTTTTCTTATCATCAAAAATACGCTGACAAAAGTTAACAAATTCAAAATATTTCTTTAAAAAATATACATGATTAGTACCACAGAATATAAAAATTAGTACTAATTACTAGATTTTGAACTGAGGGGACTTGACTGAAATTTGGGGGGACTAAGTCCTCCCTAACCCCCCCCCCCCCTATTTGCGCCTATGATACCTGTATAGAGTAATGCAGCAACATCCCTTACATTTATACATGTATATATAGAAGATACAAATAACAAAGCTCGCTACACTTGAGAAAATACCGTGAGGAATAATAATACTGTCGAGTTACGATAACTCGAATCTCAAGGGGAATATAAAAATTAATTCGACTTGTCTATTTTTTGAGTTACATACCTCAAACATAACTTAAAAACACTTCAAGGAGCAAGGAAAAATTGTCGAGTTTTTGAAGTTTTCTAGTTATTGAGGTTCGAGTTATTGATACTCGACTGTAATACTATAATAGTTGTATAGGTACACAGGTCTCATTATCACTTATTGTTTACCCTCATATACACACTCACCTGAATAAAATATAAATTTTTCCTTCCGACGCCTGTCTAAACTTTTCGATTTACTCAACTATTAGAATTCAGATTACTTAATAGAAACTATAGTGATTCAACATTTAAAATATTTACATCAATTATAGTGCTATAATAATTCAATCTTGAGAATGATAATGATATGTCATAGACCAAGATACCATATGAATTATAAAAAATGTTGTGAACTGGTGCCATTTATAATAAAGTAATAACTTTTCAAAATCATAAACTTGAGTCGGTTAGTCATATTAACTATAGAAAATAAGTTAATCACATGTACAAGGACACACACGGAAAGTCTTAAGTCCCCCTGTATAGTATGCATAGAAATAAAATATGATAAATTACGAAAGTTATAAAGCTAAGTATATCGTATATACACATACACATTTTTCTACATCCTATTGTCCAATAAGAAGAAATGATGGCCATTGTTACTCAAAACCATATTTAGGTTTACACTTTATAATACCTCATATAGCGTAATTGTGTAAGTATATTGGAGAAGAGGGCCAAGGGGTTGTGTGTCGTACCCAAACAAACAATTTTTTTTGTATTATGCAGTATGCTTGTTGCCTTTACGTCATTACAAATTGGCATTTGAGGAGTATGATTATTATTCGAGAAAGCGTAACAGTTTTAAGTAGGTACACGATTTGAAAAAATATATATTTATTTGAAAATCCCCCCCCCTCACGATCCTATAACTGAGCACTAATTACGAAGTCACTGAAGCGGGACTAACCAACTTACACTGCAGAGAGCGAACGAGCCACTAACTGGTTATATACCTAGTATATTATAATCATTGTCCATATTGATATTAAACTTATGGATGCGGAATTGTATAGAAATCTGTAAACCAACACAACTGAGTTACTGTATTATCGTTATATAATATTTTTTCTCTATTGTTCAAATGTTAGTTACTTTATCGCTCAGAAGCTTCTATGCGAGTGAGAACCATCGTTCTCTCACCGTTATGTTGGCTTTAAAGTGTATGTTTAGAGAAGATAAGAATGCCGTATCTATATGTTTAATATCAATGATTATCATAAGTATTTATGCTGTTAATTTACACTCCCTTTTCTTTTGGTTTGATTCTAAACGGTCACATAAGATTGACTTATTGTGCTGCCATCGAATGCATTTGTTACTCCGACTAATAGTCAGCGACTACGATTACTACGTTACTATCTATTACAAACGAGCGAGAGACAATAAGAATCAGCTCTATATACCAGAGCAATCGCGTAAAGGATCCCTCCGAGAAAAAAGTTGATAATACATATTTAACTGCAGCTCACAATAATGATAATATATCTTTTCTATGTCTGTATTATTATTATTATTATTATTATTGAACCGTCGTCGAAACAATGTTGCCCTGCAACACTCGCAGTGCATCATTAATTATTTCACAATGGCAGCGTTTAAGAAGCGGTTTTTTCCCTCTCCTCAATAACCCTCCCCCCTCCCCACGGACATTTATTCAAAGATAAATCACAGACAATCTCGAGATTTTGACAACTCGACAGAATAATAAATCGCCAAAAAGTGTGCTCCGCTGTCACATAATAATAATTGGTCAGACGGGAGTGGCGAGTGGTATATACATACAATATAGACTATAATAGTACTAAATAGCTTTTAAAGTTCTATATGACATAAAAAGAGTGTATACAGGTTTTTTTATACAGAACTCTATACCCACGCGTACATACACTCGGTTTTAGGCCCTTGGTGCACTGCTACTGCAGCACACACGATATTATATTATGACGGTGTACTCTTGGCATAATATCGAAGAAGGGTTTTGCATTTCGGATGAAATTTTGAGTGCACGCCGGCGCATTATATACCTATGCTGCAGCACAAAAGGTAATCAAGGTTAAAACCACGTATACCTATACAACATCGGTATGACCTCGGCTGTGTTTGTATAAATCGTAGAGAGAGGGAGAAAGAGTGGGCGAGTGAGTGACACCAAAGCGGAGGGGAACAAAAATTGAAAAACTCCGACTACGCACACGGCCACACGGGTAATTATTGGTGTGGCGTACTACAATGCTGCAGCACTGCAGCAGTACTACAGAGACACAGACTAAGCAATACTTACTATATCTACATATACTACCTGCCTAATGGCTAATGCCTATATATACAACACACACTCACATTCGGGGCCGGGCCGGGCCGGGTATTACACGCGCAATGAAACTAGTTCCATAATGTGTTATATTCATTAGGCTGCGTTTGCTCCGTGCCAGAATAAATAAGTTGCAATTTCTTTTTTTAACTTACTCACGCGCGTTTTTTCGATAAAAAAAACTCGCGTCAACGACGATTTTGTAATCCGTAACAACGCGCAAATCGCATTTTAATATTATATTTACGCATTACGCATGTACTCGCATAGAGATAGTCGGGCAGCTGTCAGATTTTCCGCAACAATTCTGTGCAAAAAAAATAATTCAAAAAAGAGGAACTTCAAAAAATATTTCGCTTTGGAATAAGGAATTAAAATACACCTTGTCGTTGAAATATGTAAAAAAAACTAAAAGAATAAAAAATGTTGTTTTTTAACAACGTAAAATTATGTAAAAAAAAAAAATTCGAAAAACATCAATTAAGTTTAAGAAATAATGAGTGTTATACGTTAAATGGATCATTAGGTGTATACATTCATATTTAAATTATCAAACATAATAAAAAATAATTACTGATATATATTTTATTTTAAGCTACTATAAACATGTATGCAATTATAAATATTACTGTCACTGTCTGTCTGTATACACTATACATTATAATATATTGTAAATTGGAATTAATTTTCCGCCAGTGAAGTACTTTTATATATAATATATAATATATGTATTAACTGTCGCTAATATATAAACGCACATATTATCTATAGCTGTAGCCTGTAGGCCCACAGGCCACAATATATTATAATAGTTTATTATATTTTATCTTTCTATTGATAGTTAAAAAAATATATACTTTACTCAAATAAAAGATTTAGTTTTAAAATACGATTTTATGTAGGGTACAAAGCTGCAGGGATGTAATGTTTCGGACTTCTCAAAAAACACTATGACAAAGAAACGAGTTCTTTGTGGGCAGTAGCTGAAGGTGGGGAGAGGTCCTAACAGTGAAACGGCGTAGTGCAATATTTTTCAAAATAATAAAGTTGATTGATAAATTGTCGGCGGAAGAGTTGGGCGAAAGAATTGGACAAATCATACGATGATATTGTATTTATATAAATGATTTAAAAGAAACTACAGCTGTAGCTACACTAAATAAATTATAATAACGTGTAAAAGTTGTTTGGTGTTTTAGTCTTTAAGAGCAAACCTTGCAATTCGATGAAGTTTTTTCTAGGGATAGATTATAGTGAAAGCTAAAAAAACCAAATTTTTACATTTCATAGATGACTATGTAGATGTTATACAAAAATATGAAAAATAAAAGTTGCTCAATCTGGACGTTAAAGTTTTTTTTAGAGGGGTGAATTTTGTTGGCATTGATGAGCATTTTAGGAGCCAAATCTTATCAGGCAGTTTATATATAATAAAAAAAACCGACAAGTAAAAATAACCAAAGAAGAAATAGTACATACCTACTGTAAATATAATGATATACTATATACATGTATATTGAATATTGAATATAGCAGGGTTACTAAAATTATTTATTATTGATAAAAAAAACATTCTGTATGTTAGGATCTGTAAGTATCAACAATAAAAACTGGGAACTTGACTTTACTGAATAGTAGGTTTCATGTACCTCATTCAAGGAATTGGTCTATATATTATAATAAGAGGATAAATCATTGAATACAAAAAGCGATTGTGAGCGAAGAAGACGGATTTATCCTATTTATAAGGATACTTTATCTTATATTATTAAAATTAATTTTTAATTTGATAAAGATTGAACTAATTTTTGTCAAAAAAATTTCATATAAGTTTTAAGTCAATATAGATACCTGCTGACGTACTGTGTGTAAACTATCGTGGTATAAATAGCTTGAAATTAGTCTAAATATTTTGAAAATTGATTGTATTGAAAATAATATTATACGTATAAATATAGTGACCCGTACGACACCTATAGTGTACAACAGAGCGGTACCCACTTGCCCACCTTTTATTTTGCTGAGATTAGATTTTACCTTAAGTCGTATAGCCTTGTGATTGATAACAATACTAAAAACGAATATACTGATACATTAAAAATGTCAAGTATATCTATATACCAGATATGTTAAACATACGGCCCGCATGCGGCCCACGGCTCATTTTTTTAAGGCCTACGGCCATGGATTTAAATTATCAATACTAATGGACAAATGATAAAAAAAATTATACAATTTTCATTTCGTGTCACAACTATGTTAGAGAAAGGTTACATAATATTACATATACATTATGTTGCTTTTCTGTCTTATCTTCTGATAAACTGTAATCGAATAAATATTATTGATTGTTTTATATTATATATATATATAAATAATAGAATATAGATTATAAAATTAAAAATGTGTACAAAATATTTTAATTCATTTTTATGTGCGCCCCGCATAGTAATTCACTACTAACTATATTCAATATATTTGGCCCAGTTAATACTTCGAGTTTGACATGACTGTTCTATACGGTTATTCATTTTTGAATTACAACAAAATAAGAAAATCGTTCCTAGTGAAATCATTTTATTTTATATTTTACGGGTTAAATAAAATAATTTGACTTTTTGGTAAACTTTTTTAATTTGCTAGAGATAATCTTGTATTGAATTTTCAAATCTTAGATTTAAAAAAAAATGTTATGAATTTCTACCTCAAAAGAATTTGTCACTTCAGACACTCCTCAAAACTTTTTTTTAAAATTACACTGATAAACGTTTATGTTGAACTTGTAATACATTTTCAGGTTCTTTATAACACGGCAAACATTTTTTTATCGACAATATTTGAAAAGAAACTTATAAATATCGAAAATTTCTCACGCCTATATTAATTGAAACTATAGTTAAAATATATTAAAAATGTCTTGTATTTACGGTATTTGTTTTTGAGTAACGCTAAAAACAAAATTGGGTTTTTGTAAAAATTCCTGTTTTTCTTATTTGTTTTGTAATGCCCGACGCTTCTGAAAACTATTGGGAATTTTCAATTTTAACTTATAAAAAGTATCAACTAAAATACTAAATCCCCTTTCCTACTAGAAGAGATACTGAAGTTGAAAATCGAATTCTATTTCGACTATAGTACTTATTGTGAACACTGCAGACACAAAAAATAAAAAAACATACATCATTGTAAAATCAATACATTCATTGATCCGCTCAGAATCTATATACATATAGGTAAAAATAATATTTACTATTTTTTTTTGGTAATTATTTAAAATATTTTTTCGGATATTAGGTATTCCATAGAAATTAAAATTATGATGTATGGACTAAAGTACAAATAGTACAACTACTGTACAATCATTTGATACAAAAACTAAAATATGAAAATGTGTTTTTAATATAAATTGTATTATATAATAAAAAGAATTTATAAAATTAATTTTATGATTTGCATTAACTATAATTATTAATATTTAATTCCCATATGGATCCCCCGAGTGTAAGTTATTATACAATTTATATCTGCTGCAGTGCTGCACGTATTATTATGATTTCTAAACGTAAAAACAATTCTTTATTTCAATGAAATCAATAATTTCACATCTATATATATACATCATCAAACTAAACACAATTTATACATAATGATAAATAAGCTTAATAAATTAAAAATATTAAAGCTTTACTGAGTTTGCAGTTTTTTGAATGGATATTTGAATGTTTTTTATTATCTTAACGTTGTCTTTCTATATCACGGTAAATTGTAACGACTAATAAGTAATAACATTTAAAACCGCATAGAATCCTATTAAAATTTATTTTTCCTTTACATTTATTACATTGCATTACGACTTAAAATGCATATTTGATCATTTTACTATTGATGGTATAGAATGTATGGCTTATTTTACACTTAAGTACTAGGACGTCCATATTATATAATGGCGTATTATATTAATATGGACGTTCTAGTGTTCAACCCTTAAAAATAATTTGAAAACTGCTCTTCGAATTTTTTTAAATTTTTTAAATTTAAATTGTACTATATTATTAAATTTTCATTTCCACTGTTTACTCCTTAAAGTAGAACAAAACACCGATTGGTATAACAAATAACTGTTTATGCTTTATACATGACAAGTCGTCCTGATTTATTTAAAATTGTTGTTCTACTTTTATTAGACGTTTGTATAACACAATAATGCATGCAACACACGATAACTGATAGTTAGAAGAAATTTTAAATTCTTAAATCGGTCGTAGGTATATTGTATTACAAATTGTATAGAAGTATATAATTGATATAAAATAAAAAATTGCTTTCGTGGTAAAAAAATGATTAGGTATGAAGTTTTTAATAATAACTATGTTCTATCTGTATGTAATATTAATTTTAAAACAACGATTAAAAAAAACTTATTGAGTAATAAATGACAAACATTAAAATATAATAGAAGAATCAATTATATTCATTACACACAACGAAAAATAGGTATAATTCAGATCACACGCTGTATTGTCGTTAGATATATATATAGTATACCTACTGGCGCTATAATAGCGCCTTTATACTATTTTATAATTTTATATAGCTAACATTTTGAAAATAGTAGTTAATAAATATTAATGTATACGTGATACACGATATTTATTATAACATAATTACTGAAGCTCTCAATTATTTTCATAAATTATAAATTTCTGACGTATGTTATAAAATGATCATATATATATTTATTATTTAGGTATATATATATATATACCTAACTATATTAATATACATTTATATGTAACAAATATTTCTATATAATAAATACGTCTTAAAAATTATAATATAATGACCCAATTTCAAATAGGTAACACAAAAGTGAATAATTCTAAACTTTTCTTAAAATCAATTCAATGACAAAACGGGATTATCAAAGTGAAATGTATTTGAGTACTAAATAATATTATAATGTAGAAGAGATAGGTAACAAGGACGATTTTTAAGAGTTTAACAACAACTGTATTGTAGTACTACAGTTTAAAAACACTGCAGCGTTGCACTATCTAATATGCCATATATGATATACCTATATAAAGAAACATTAGAACGTTGTAGAACACTTTAGCATACAAATTATGAAATAAACAGATGTTCCGTGTATTTCTTTAAAAAATTAAAAGTGTTTAGTAAGTCTTTTGGATTTAAAATGAGCATTTTTGTGTGCATTTTACTTTTTACTGTCTTTTAATTTTTGATAGAAAATACCTATTTCTGTTTCTTTTTAGTTTCTGAGCAGAACAATGAATATATATTGGATTTACAGTATTTGTTTTTGTGTATGTCTCACATTAAGTAAGAGTAAAAATTATTCACTTTTAAAATTAGAGGAAAGTTTCTGGAAGCAAGTTGGATTTAGTTGTTACTTAGGGGGAATATTTACTCACAATTAGTACCTATCTGACAAAATTGATTTTGTTTTTTGTTACATAAATTAAAAAATGAATAACCACATAAACTTGAAATGTTATCAAATATTTATTTTAACATTTAATTAATGATATAATTTCAGACAGATTTTGGCTCTTTTGTGCTATTTAAAAACATTTTAAGTATAAATACACATAAAGTATAAATATTATATTATAAAATAACCTATAGGTAATAGAAATAGAGGCTGACACGTCTCAGTTCAAAAACGTTTTTCGTAAGCAATGATTTATCTATGAATTCAAATGTAATGCACCCATTACAGTGACCTACACAAGGTATAGGTAACATTTTAAAACTACTTCTACTTGATAGCCGTACGACTTACCGGTTTTTTCTTTTAAATTGTAATATCTTATTTTGCTAGCATACATTCATTGATTTACGTGAGTATAAACTTATTATATTTAATTAACTTAACTATTAAATTATAATATTTTTTTTCAGTTCAAATTACATGTTTATTAAAGGAATTTTAGTCCTCATTTTGTAAAGTAATCAAAGATAGTTATTACCTGGACAGAACAAATGTAAGATGACACACACGTCTAGGGTATATATATATTATAATAATAAAATAAAAATACTGTAATGGAGTGAAACAGTACAAATAATCGTCCCAAAATTTTTTTTACACAATTTATACTACTGTTCCTGATCGCAAAAATATAAAATCGGGCTAGGCATAGGTTAGGTTAGGACGTTAGGTATATTATAACAATCTCAATTCTGTATTTTGCATTAGGTACCTACATAATAAAGTGAACGGTATATATAATTTTTCCATTTTTTATTTACCTGCATTTTTACTATACACATAATACGCAATGATTTATGAATATCATGAAAATGCAATATGAGCCATGTACCTAACCTATATAACTAACCTCGTGTATATATTACGTATTTACGTGAACGATACACAAATTTTTTAATTAAATTAATTAACATTCAACACAGTTATAGGTTATAGGCAAATTATTTATCAATTTATTGTATTATTATCATTATACGAGACCTGTTGTATAGAAATGTTAATTTTCCGATATTATAATGTCTTGCAGAGAAAATTCAAGTTATTAAAAAAAATTACTCACGAATAACTCGTACTTATATATATAATTATAGGTGGATAGAAATAATGCAAACAATTATACATCATTGACTTTAGTTTATATACATGGTAGCGGACGTATTTAGACGGCAGACTTCACATCAGAAAAATCTAAACATTTGATTCGCATAAATATCTATATGTATACACTAAATAGCAATAGCTGAACGCTGTGTAAAATAGTAAGGTACATGCGGTATACGTTATAATGTGAGTAGCACAACGAGGTTTTTTTTGTTGGGTGGGATCCAATCAACCCATTGAATTTTTTTTCTTATGAACATGATGCATTTAAAATTTAAATATCATGTTGGAAATTATTATAGTACATACTAGTTATTATCTTTTACGTTAAGCTGGTAAAATAAAAACATTTTTAATTCATTTTTTTTTATAAACATGTATATTATGTTTCAAGAGTCACCCCAGTGGTCAGGACCTGCAGGATTCCAACCCTTTGGTGCGCCATTGACTTAATCGCCACATCCTGTACCTTATATAATAAAATATAATGATAAGTTATTATATAAAACGATTCGACTTTGGTGAAATTATGACATTGTTACGACATTGTTATATTATATAGGTACAATTGTAATTATCGTTACATTTGCATATTACGCGTTATTCAATACATATATTTATTATTTAATAATACAATTAATAGTAATATAATCGTTATATAGTATCGTCCGGTTGCAACTTTCGCCTTCATCCCCGACATTTTCGGAACAATGAAAATCGATTAGTCACTTGCGAGTAGTTTAATATAGTTATATAAGTTATAAGTTATAACTATATTATATGAGTGTAATAAATAAATAATTAATTTGTAAATAGGTAACTATATTCTATAATTTTAATTTCTATACATAAAGCATAGATATATATAACGTATAATTAAAGAACATTTCTTAAATAATAAATAAAAATCGAATTATTTAATTAACAGTAAAACAATCAATACATATTTTATAAGTGTGGATATTTTTTGGTTCAAACTAAGCTCATTACATTAAAAGTGAAGAAGGAAGAGTATATACGCATCTCTTTAGCCTTCAGTAAATATGCCACCTTCAGACTTACCGGTCATCCCCCCCCTCCGATACTCCACTGGCACTAAACGCGTGTACCCATAGATAATACCATCGAATATATATATATATATAGGTTGTTAAATAGTTATATATACATATAAATTATATATAGTAACGTTATACCTCTAAACATATAATAATAATAACATAATAATATGTACAACACGACACGTAACCCCGACCTTGGTACACTAGCGAAATCACGTTGCGCGGCGTCCGTCTATCAGTGCGGATGCACACACGAACATGTACCTATATAATAATGTGCTATGTGTATTGTATATATATGCAGCGCGCGCGAGCGACCGAGAAGAGCGTATCACGGTGGCGGGCAGGTGTTGAGCCGGCGGGCACGAAATTTTTTTTCCTATGACGGCGACGGACGGGCGAGGGAATCGCCTCATAGGTATACAGCGCGTATATAATAACGTTTTGTGTACTTATATATATATATATATGATACGCGTATAACACCGTCAGGAGGGGAGGCATAGGAGAAGAGTGCGACGTTGCCGTTACATATTATGCCGCCGTCGCTGTCGGGATGCTGACGCCGCCGTCGAGCGAATGCATATTGTGAAAGCGGCTTTCGACGCGTCGCGAGGCTTATTGCACATCGAGCGAGAGTAGGGTCTTCCGGTTGCGGCGGGGACCGAGAGAGCGGCTTTTGTTGCCGCTCGGCGTTTTTGGTGGAGGGCGGAATTCCGGGCTAGGAGGCATAGGGTAGGTCAATAAAACGTTAGCTGTGCGGCGGAAGGGTGATGCAGGCCTATATATGTGGCACGTGCGTGCGTCTGCGGGACAAGGCCTGGCCCGCGCACCGTTCATACCCGGACAACGGAACCGCGGGCGTCTAACCGGAACGGGCGTCTAATCCTGCAAGGGCGGAGCGCAAACAGCTGTTCGGGGGTGGGACTGAGTAGGGGTGCTGTACGCCGCGTGACGTTTCGTCTTTGTGTCAGCGGCGGCCGTTCGTAGTTTCCCCCGCTGCTGCAAGCGAACACTGCGCGCGTATAGTGCACCCTCGGACCGACAGCGACACCCTTTCCGTCCATGCGCACAACGTAAAATGATAAATATAATATTATAATAACACGGTCTTATATAAGAATAATAATAACACGTCGCTCGACGATAAACGCACTTGGCGGACGCCGGAGGCTTTTTCCTTTTTTTATACCTACATTATTTAGCCGGCTGCATCACACATCACAATTTCTTCGATTTGGTTTCGAAAGGTTTTCAACACGAATGATGATGACGTCGCGGCGGTAATTTCTTATCCGAAACAATTGTACCTCGCGGTTAAGACGCAGCACCGCCACGACGAATAATATACGAAAAAAACCCCTCTATTTCTATTTTCTACCAAACGATCGCTGTGCTTACATAATATAATAACTAAAGTGATTCGAGTCGCACGCCAACCCACATTTTCAAAAGAATTAATCGCCACTCGAATACTCATTGCAACATACGCCTGCGCTGCAAACACAAAGTAAATAAGTTAGGGTAGCGACACCCCCATTTTAAGACGTAACTCTACAGCTCACTGACCAATAAAATGATACTAGGTAATATTTGCAACACAAATCGCTCAAATTCTACGTCAAGTTTCTAAAAGATAAATATATAGTTTACAATTTGTTATGCATATAAGGGTTATATCTTATATATTATGTAACATATTGTACCAACCTATTGTCTATTAGCCATTATAGATAGATACAAACCTTAAAATTGAAATGAAATAGTATAAATACATACACACTAATTTATGATAAAAAGCATCAAAACATCTGTAACTTGTAAGTACCTACCTACCTATAAAAGCATTTATTTTTTAAAAACACAAAAGTTAGACAATGTTTGTCTAACGTTTAAAATGTTAACCCGGATTTCCAACATTTATTTCAGCTTGACGATGGACATACACATACACACATCGCAATAAAACGATTAGAATATTCGACATTTTTCTGGCAATAACAATTTTCTAAGACGGTGCTCTTTATGATAAAAAAAATAAAAATAAAAGTAACTATAGTTCCGTAAATATAAATGGTGGTCAAGCGTAGCGTATATTATAATAGAGAACGTCAAATGTGGTTCCATTTTTATGAAATTAGTATTAAGTAATAATTATTTGTTAATTGCTGTATAAAAATAATAAGTACACATTAATAATAAATATCTTATTTGAGTATACCTAGTAAAATATAGAACGAAACGGACATATTCTCATTACAATATTGTATTGTTAAACTACAATGCAGAAAAAAACATGGAACCAGCAAAATACCGAAGTCTAAGGTTTATATACCTGTTTTTAAAGTATCTCTAGGAAACAGAAATATAGGAATTTAATTTTTTCTATTGTACTGTGAAAGTTGGGTGAAATAAAGTATTTTTTATTTATATTCATTTGATGGATTTAAATTATTCCAAAGCATTTCTAACCTTATTGTTCAATATGCTTTTATTTGTATTGTTTTGAATATTTTTCAAATAAAAGTTCAAAGTAATTCAAAGAGATCCCCTCGAGAATAATTTAAAAAAATTGTATGCCCCCGGGATGTAGTCGGAAGAAAATGACAAACGGTATAAGTTATCCGAAATCCTACGGTTAAGATGATAGGCCAAATATTTACATTTTTAAAAGAAAGATTTTTCATAAATATAATATTATTATAAATTATATGTTTTATATTATTTTTTTAAATATAATATATACATACATACACACATACATTCATATATATTAGCAGTCAGAAAATAATGTGTACTTAAAACACATTTGTTAAAGGATATTGAGGGCAAATCAGCATCATACCTACTATTTCCGTATGAATAAGTTGCGGATTTCTTCAATTGGAACATAATTAACATCAATCAAAAAAAAGATTTAATATGACTATAATATAAATACGAGCGCGAGTTAATTTAATATCAAAACGACTTTACCTTAATTATAGTCCATGTATAATAATATATATAATACTTATCGGTTAGAGAGGCAGAGGCGATTCGAGATTTATTTATTTTTACTCATTAAGTCATATACAGGGTGATTCAACTAGAATTTAAAGACTAGCAGTACAGACTTATATTTTTCAATTGAGAATCACTCCTTTTCACTGCAAATTAATAACAAATGATTTTTTTAAATAAAATGTATGTACTTATATCTAAATTAAAATTTGAAAGAATGGTTTACGAACTATCAAAATGTACGTTATATAGGTATAATAAGTAATAAGAATAAAATTCCTTAGTTGGTTTTGAAAAAAAATATTAAATATACCGATGTAATAATTATGTAATTTAATATTTGTTATACCCAGACTGCAGTTTTTACAAATTAAAAATGAATTATTATAATTTTCAAATCACTATAGCTTCATATTATACTTCAAACCTTCTATATTAAATAACTCAAAACTACTCGTTCAAATTTATTTCAATTAAGATACATCAACATTTGAAAAATTCATCTAATTACCTATCATTTATCAAGAAAAAGGGCGATTATCATTAGAAAAAAATAAGTTTGTACTGCTACAGAACACTCTTTAAATCGTATAAGAAATCTAAATATTTCAAAAAATGGTCTTAAGTACCTATATTTGAGAATTCCAAGAATCAGAATAAATTCATTATTAATGTGAAAATTGGTAAATTGCCCTAATTTAACCTATATACGATAGCTAATTTTATTCTACTTGAAGATAATTAAATTGCGACAAATGCAGTGTACAACAAAGATGGTTAATTTTTAGATAAATCATCCGCAGCTTTATACAATATAATATACGTAATACAACCCGTTTTTCGCGAAGATTTATTTTCCTCATTATTTAAAAATATCCATACCTAACCAATTACAATTCGACTCAACCAACACAACATTATATTTTGTAAAATTGTATAATTGTTAAACTTGTAATAACATCTGGTATGCTGATACATTTTAATATATTAAATAAAAAAAATAAAAAATTTCCTCACATCGGACATCCAGGAAAATCCACAGAGATTATCGTAATTCTGTAGCCAATTGTAATTTATGCGAAAACTTCAAAAGGAGCCGTCATGGAATCAATAGTCATTGTTCGATTGAACGATTTTATTGTTTTCCCGAGCTTACCGCGCGTAACGTTGGTGCCTTCATCTTTATGCGAATAAAACCTTAAATTTTACAGCGCTTTTTGTGAAAATTCGTGTAAATTCAAGGTTAAGAAAACCACAACGGTTATTAACAATCAATTGGAACGTTATTACATGCCATTGAAATAATAATAGGTAATATACCTACATATATTATCGCTTATTCTGTTCCAATGCATGTAAAATATAAATTTGTTTAGATTCTAAGTGATGTATGTGTTAGTTTTACACTGATGTTTTTTTTCTTCTAGTAGAAAATAGAAATCATTAACTTTGAAGGTGGTTTCTGGTTGGTAATTTTAGTTTTTGACAAAATAGATTTTGTTTTTTTGTTATTTTTAGAATCATTTTCTAGACTAATAGAAAAATAAATAAAAATATTTGAATACAAAGTTCCTCACAAGTTTTTTTCTACAACAATTAAAAAATATCAAAAATATGGTCACAATTTTAATATAAGCGTTTGGATTGCAAATTTTGACGAGATCTGTCAAAACCGAGAAATATTTTGTAGATAAAATTTAATAGGCCTTCATCTCCATTCAGATCGTCTTTGATGATTTATCATTGAATTTAAAATATTGACACTTTCATTACAATTTATAGTGACCTACCTATAATAACCTATACTATACAGCATAACGACTCCCGGGTTTTCTTTATTTCATAATATTGTAATATCTTTATAATGTTATAACGTCCAACCACAGGATAGGTCCGACCTCCCCAGTTTCTAAAAATTGATAACATGAGTTAGGACACCTTTAAAATAATTTTAAAAAATCCGGTAAATGATTATCACGGTATATTATAATAATATACTGTAATGATTATAACAACATAATAAAACAACTACAGAAAAATGAAGTCATCGTGTTTTTTTAGATGTTAACTAGACACATTCGTCGAATTTGTTCAAATAATTATCGATGTGTATTTACTATTTTTCGATACAACACATTTATTGTTAATTTTTCAATGCATCGAGGATGTAACACGCCTTTACATATTATTATTAAAGTATACCGTATACGGATTTACGCGCAAACTGGCAACGTCTCGCCATAAGCAATGTGTCAATCAAAAATTATGTTTTAGTTCTGGTTCGCGTACGCTGTTGCCAACTATTCCGAAGACATATTATTACTATTATTATTATTACTATACGCTGATAATAATTGACCGAATTTTTAAGGCCAAAAACCGTGTGGCACGGGCCCAAGTTATCTTTCATTATTTTGCCGTTGGTTTTTTGACATTGTCAAGAGATCCAGCTAGTGAACATGCCTATTTTCTTATTATTTTCAATTTTACAAAAAAGTAGTAACCTACGTTAGTGTGTATATTTGTATATATCAGTAGCCAACAGTAGGATAATCAAAGGTTATAAAAAATATCACTGCCATTACATTATGTTTCTGCAATTCATGCGTAAATACACTATTTTTTTCAAAACACTATAATAGTTCAGGGGTCCAATAGTCGGTAAAATGTTAAGCCTACTCTAAAGATATTAAATCCATTTTTATTTTTTAATATCAATTTTTGTTATAAAATTAATGTTTCAAAAAAGGATGATATAGAATATAGATTATAGAGTACAAAACAAATTTTAACAATTCAACAACTAAAAGCATTAACTAGGTATACTGAACTCATAAAATTAGCATTTATTTGATTAAAGGAAATATAATTTCTAGTTCTTATATTTTGTTAAAATAATATAGTAATCAAATTATGTAGACTTTAGCCTATATGATAAAAAAATTATTATTTAAATACAAGAACCATGTGCAACAAATTGTGTTTACTTCCAGAAAGCTAAATACACTATAGCTTAATATATTATATTGGCAATTCATATTAATCTACACGTATTCAAAATATGGATTATACATTTATTTATGTCATTCACTAGTCAGTTATATCAATCTGATAAGATAAATAATAAATAATAAGTATTAATTGTTATGGATTATAAATTATTAACAGTATTAGCACACGTTTACATGGTAATAGGATATTACACAATAATTATTTATGATAGCATAAAAAAAATTTCTATAGGTTAAAATGACCTCATTGTTGATTACAACAGAAATTGTAGAATCTGAGCATAAAAGAAATAATAAATGGAAATTACTTAATATGGTATTATATTTTGGTTTCTGTTGGATGAAAATTAATGAAATTGCTTTTAGTCGTATATAAATTATAAAAATAAGCTAAAAAGACAATAGAAAACCACCACATGCTATGTTGGTTCCTAGTATGTGAACTCCATTAAATTCAATAGAAATATAGAGTACAGCCAACCAATTGAAAGATTGTAAAACTAAAAAAAATTAACTAATCTATAAACTAATATAAAGTTACAGTAAAAATATATGTATCCATAATATGTCTATCTATATATTATAAAGAAAATAATAACATTTTTAAATATTTGAGCAAATTTTTAGAGTACCTACTATTAATTAATTGATAATAGAATGCACCAATATAATATACAATATAAACTATATACAGACAAGCAGTAAATTATGGGTTACAACCAGGTTAAATTCAAAATAACCTTAACAACAATTTATTATTGATTACTTAAATTTTAGGTTTGTTATAAATTTTAAAATAAATAACAATAATTATTAGAATGAATTGCCTAAAATTAGAAAATATGTAATCCAATTTCAAAATGTTATGTTATTTAGAAACTATTGTCTTATTTAAATAATTTTTTTTTTTATTAGTTAACCCGCGGCAACATAGGTCATTGGGTATGGGGAGGGAACTGTAGGATTTAGGTTGGGTAGGTTTTTGGTACACATGTGTGTGGTTTTTTTGGCAGAATTTTCAAGTGGGCATCTGTAGGTATTTGCGATGCCCGGATGGGGGATGGTGGTCACTCTCTCTAGACAGTCGCCTGCCCAGAGAGAGAGATGACGCTCGTGGCCAGGATTCAAAGAGAAATAATTGTTATCTATAATAACCGAAGATCACATCGGGGCTTAGAAAACCTAAACCTTGGCAGTCTATAAAGAGAAAAATGTTAACTCTTTTAAAGACTAGGTGTTTTTATATGCATAAGTTACAATTTAAAGTTAAGTCAAAACATACTTACTATTTATTTATTTATCTCAATGTTCAACTAAATGAATAATATTCTTTAATTATTTAGTATTATAAAGATAATTTGATAAAGTAAATTTCATATAAATTATTTTTTTGTGATTAATAATTAATATAATTTATAATAATATATATATATTATATATATTAATATTTCTATAACTTTATTATAATATATTAAGATATTATCTTGTAAAATAGGTTTTAATTTTTATACTTATTGTAAAATACATATTTATTTGTACTCTCATAGTAATTGTTAGTTAAATATTTTATTTTCATTTAAGTATTGAATGTTATAAACAAAAAGACAATAGTCAGTGCAAAAATAATAGTCACTATCTAAATTGTATGTTTCAATAATTTAGAATTGATTTAAAAAATACATTGACATCAGAATGACCATTATATTAAAACAAATTGAATAGAAATCACATGGTTTTGATCATAAAATATCTATAACTGTAGTAATGATATATTTCTAATTCAAATCATGCCTAATACCTAAAATAATTATAGAAAAATTACCAGATACATAACCCGAAATTAATAATTAAATAATAATTTGAGAAATAGACTACTTACAAATTATTTTTAAATGTTAAAATATTAGATATTTTGAATGGTAAATTATTTAGCTACATAATTATTTACCTATAGCCTATGAATTTCAATGAGTTCATTAAATTAGAAACAAAAGAAGTAAATAAATTTAAAGCAGTATTGTAAAAACAATGACAAATTAAATAACGCTTTCTTATGCACATTTTATCATTTTTCCAAATCTTGACATAATAAAATTATTTTGCATTCATAAATTATAATTTAATATTTTAATTTTAAATCTCATTATTTGAATGGCATTGAAAAACATCATCCATAGTTACAGATGGATAGTTATTCATAATAAAATGACAGGTTTCTAACTGGTACCAAATAAAATTAATGATAGTATAAAAATAAAAATAAATATAAAATATTCATAGAAAATTTTTTTTTTCTAGTATTAACTCAAAGACTGATGTATTATCTTACCATGATAATGTTGCGAATGTAGCTAATCCCGGATCTCCTAATGTGTGGTACTATGCTTTTGTGCTGAAAAATTATAAACCAAATATAATTTATATATAGTATGTGTATCTGAGAAGTGAGATTGTTAGTTAACAACTAGACATTTTAAACACTTACATTTGTTGAGAGATAAAGATTTTTATCCTTGAGCAACAAAACTGTTATATCCCAGAAGGGCTTTGTTTTATTACAATCATAAACCCATACCTGGCCAAAATGAAGCGGACAGGTGTCACCATTGAGGACTTTCTAAAGATAATAAACAATAATAATATGATATTATTTACTACTACAACATATCTTGAATTAATTAATAATTCCTTATTTAAATATTTTGAACAATTTACAAACATTTTATAATAATCTAAGATTTCAGCTAAGATATTAACCAATACTATCAAGGTATAATTAATTGCATGAATAATAAAAATAAGCATCATGGTTAGCGTTTGTAATTCACGTAACCATATGGACATTTTTATGGTAACAAGGTATATATGAGGCGATTATGAAAACACAATTTAAGTATAACACTTTACAAACATTCAATAATTAGAAAATATTAGTTAAAAAGTAAAAATAAACTAAAAATAGAAAGTAAAAAAGCTTTTATACAAGGAAAATTTAAGTGAAGATAATTTAATTGGAATCAGAGAGATGTACAACACGTTTTTATACACAGTTTTAATTTTATTATCATTTTTAGACTGTTGTTCAAATATTAAAAAATTAATTTGTTTCAAATTTCAAGATTGAGTCATTATTATTTATTAATAATAGTTAGAAAAAATGAGTATAAAAATAATACAAATAACATTTTTTTAACCCTAGAGAACACGCTTCACAGTTAAATAGACCGGGCTTTTAGAATTTTGTTCATTGTTTCAAAAATACAAAATATTTATCTAATTCAATCTATAGGTACCTTCTAATTAGGTAATAAAGTAAAATTAGATACAACTTCCAACTGAATACAATTTGATGCCTGTACTATAGAAGGGTTCAAAGTTCATTACCTATTAATATACGGTATTAAAATATTTTATATAATTAATAACCTAATATGTAATAACATTTATATGAAAGTTTAATTTGTTTATATTAGGTATCAATAAAAGTATATGACAATTTTTATTTATTTAAGAGCAATAAAATAATAATTATTTCAATTTATCGAGTAATTTGTAATTTCAATACACAGTCAAAAATCATGGGAATGTGGAATCTCGTGAATATTTTTAATGCGTAAAATTTAGGGTTAAGTAAAAATAAAAATAAATTACTATAATGAATAAGTTGATTCACAAAAGATAACATTTAAAATAAATAATTCAACTTGGCCTCCAATTGATGTTCTAAACTTGGCTGAAGATCAAATAATTAACATTCTGATTAAGAACGAATAACATAATAGGTAGAGGGCTGGAATAATAAACAATAAAACTGGGTTGCTCCCCAACCTCATACAAGTTTTAGACTAATTATAAATAACTAAAAATGTAAAATACTAGGTCAATAGAGAATTTGTTTAATTTTTAATAGTGAAAACTATTTTGTACAATAAAAGTAAAATTAGATGGGTTAATTTCAATCTTATAATTCACTATGTAATTTTCTTTTATAAATAATCTGATTTTATTATAATTATTAATTTGACATGTTAATATTTATATAAAACATGGGTTATAATTATTAAGATATTTAATAATGAGGAAGTTAAATAATTGTATGGTATTATAGCTTAAAATATGTTTCATTTAGCATTTTAGTTAGGGTTTCACTTCAATACTAATTAAATGAGATAATGTTTTACATCAATTAAAAATAAAAACTTTTAAACTGCTAAACTCTTAAGTAAAGGAAAATTAATTTTTCTATTTTTTATTATTCTCATATATACTTTATTTCAATGGACCAACTAATGTACCTATAATATTTTCAATTTATATGTCCTATAAAATTTTTTAATAAATCAACAAATTATTTTCCTATCATGGTTTTCTTTAAATTCAGATTATATAAATAGAAAAAATAATTTGTTTAATTAAAGGTACTAATTAGGTATAAGTAATATTAAATTACCTGTATAACTTTGGCTTCTTTTTTTTTACCAATATCCAGTGTTCTGTAGAGCGAGAATTCCTATAAAAAAAGATTAATAGTTAAAATTGCTGATAAATGTTCATATATGACAAGCCTTAAGACACTTGACTGAAAAAAAATTTTTATTTTTAAATTCTCATGGACCACTTTATACATGAAATAAAATTTACTTCTGGGTGCTTGAACATGTGAAACATTTTGTTGTTTAGTTGGAGCACCAAAATTCTGTTGTTCTCGTGTTCCATTCTATGATAACATGCTAACACAAATTCGTGATTTTCTAATGTTCTCTCTTAAAAAAAACGAACAACATATTATTAGCTATAGGTACCCAACTGTAATAAACAAAGGTTAAACGGTACAACTAAAATGTCACAATTACCTATGCCTTCGTCCTTCCAAACTTCCACAATTGACCATCCATAACATTGGCTGAAAACGTTTTTGCCTATCTGAGAACATATTTGTTCGGACGTTGTACTTGGGGTAACTGAAACTGTTTCGTACGTACCATCAATATGATAAACTTTAATCTCTGTCTGAAATCATCGAATTTACATGATTACTACTTACTTATGGCTAGTCATCAGGGACAGTAGAGTTTTGTGTTTCATGTGCTATAACATACAAACTTTTGACTTAGATATGTCAAAGTTTGTAGAAGGTACGAAAACAATAATGCACAAAAATTGTTGAACTTCAATAACACATGGTTGTTGTTGTTATTAATCATTATTATTATGATAATAAATATTATCGTGTTGATAACATTGTTTTCGAAAAAACAGTTCATGGAAAACAACGTTCATTAACCGCGTTTTTTCTTTTAAATTTTGAATCGTAACTACGCGGTGTTTATCTATCACTATAATTTGTGGTTAATTTTAAAATTGTAATAGTATTCAATCTTACCGAAGTCGAACGGAGATCAAATTGGTCATCAGAATAGTTTTCATTTTCAAATTGTGCGTAAGGTAATGACGACGTCATGTCAGAATTATGAACTACTTGTTTAATCAATGACCAAATTCTGTAAAATTTAAAAATATCTATACAGAAAATGTATATCAATCAGCATTACATTTTACGTTAAAAAGCATTATGGTGAAGGCCCACAAAGTCACTAGACGATAACCGGTTTATATTATATCGTATACTAGCTGATCCCGTGCACTTCGTTGCCCATTAAGAAAAATTAATAATGCCAAGTCTATATGAATGATATATTTTATTTTATAATATAACGGTTACAATATACTAAGTAATATCGTTACAACAATATTCAATTTATTTTGGGTCATTATGTATTTTTATTCGTTTTATCGAGAAAAGTCTGATCCGTCTCATTCTGTGCCACCCAGCGTTGCCTGAGGCAAATATTAAATTAAGATTAACCTCAAGTGATTTACATGCATCCAAACCACCAAGGTAATCCACTGAATTGGATCTCAGAAATATGTAAGCAGTAAATTATCAGGTAGGCAATCCACCTGCGGTGGATTGCGGACCCCATGACGTGCGTAAGATCCCATGCAAAAGATTTGTTTTTTTTTATAAATTTATAGCTGAACCGGCAACGCTTTGCTATTGTTATACTTTTCATAGGTAAATTTGACCCAGTGAAGTTAGTATCACTTACAATTTATTCATCTTTCATATATAGCTGTCCTATATGTGCCGTGACCGTTCCGGGATCCCCCCTGATTTTATAGACACATTTTCAAATTTCAACTATATACATCTTTGATACAACGACGGAAAGTGCGAGTATATTGTAAGCTATTAGTACGAAGCAAATGACGGATGTCGGGTAAAAAGTGTTTTAACGCGTTTATAGTTCGAACCCGATACCACTGAATACGACGTAAGGCGTTCATTTTTTTTTGCATTATTGTTATTTTTTTTGGCACCCAATTAATTTTTCCACACTAAAACCTTCCCCGATTCTAGACCTATTTAATAGTGAAAACCGAACTAAAATCCGTTGCTTACTTTTTGAGATTTTTGCGACCAAACAAACAAATTTATATAATAGTAAGATAACAAAACTAAGATTAGCCACGTCCTTTAATGCAGTCTCTATATAGTGTACTTTACCAATAAACCGAACCTATTTTCTATACAACTCATAAATATAGCCTCGGAACAATTTATATCCTCATGCCGATAAAATACACACACACACACGAAAAAGGTCCAGGTGGATGGAAACCCTCGGGCCGCCGTGCCGTACCTTATTTCCTGTTATCGGTCGGGTGCTATTGTTATTATTATATCAATATAGATATACAAATTGCACGTAAAAAATTATTTTTACCGATTTCAACCCTTTAAAATCAAAATTTTGAAAAATCCTTTCTTAGTGGCCGATGAAATTATTATAAAAATCTATCCTCGAAATTTCAAGTCGATAGCTCAAATAGGTTCGGCTCTGCGTTGATTCTTGGTAAGTAGACTTTCCTTTATATATAGAGATTATTGGTACTCAATATTACTCCTATCTATCGATGTACAACATCTGCCATCTTTGTATAAAGTGAAATATTATTATAAGTCTCAGTACACACGATTCTTATCTACCGCTGGTAATATTGCCTGTTAGAAGATTAAGGCGGCCTATAGCAATTTATCACTAATTCTGTATGCACAAAATGATCCATTGGAGTATTTAACTGATTACTGTGATGGTTACACACCTATTTTTTTTATAACATTTTGCCAATAATTACTTCGGAAATCTACACAAAAACTTTGAAACAAGCAACAACATTTTACCGAGAAAATAAGTTTAGTCAGTTAAGAGGACCACTTCGTACACTTCATATACAGGTAAATAATCTACAGAGTGTCACATGCTGGATGGATCACAGAGTGCGTGTATATTTACGAACTCCTACAGCGTGATGTATTTACTCGTTTACCCACCTCCAGACTAAACATTACAACTGACATAAATATATTTGAATACTTAATGGATATTAGTAATTCAGATTATAAAATATTTACATAAATCAGCTCTATAAATCTGAGCTATATCGCAGCAGCTGCAGCAGTTGCCGACTATAATATTATCATGTTGAAACACGAAATAAACATCACGAGATACTCTATATATATTATATATATAATCATAAAAATACCCCTCCTATCGTGCTACAGCATGTCATGTGAGAACCAAATATATATTCAACTACTTGCAGTATATATAAATTATATATACATACATTATATAAGGTGGTCCATTTAAGTGTCTATATAGTCTATACACTCATAATTTTGAAGTCTTAATTTTTTTTTACATAATTTGATGTTATGAGTATAATATTTTTTGGAATATTTAAATTTATAATAATCAAATTTTGGACGAGTTTACTAGTAAATTAGTTATAACTTATAAGCTTTAAGTATACTTCTAAATATACTACTTATAATGATGCATTTGGCAATTGAGGACGCCATCTATTTATATAATTATTTCAATTTTAGTTTTTTGTTATATCGGTTCACTGATTTATGTATATATATATATTATTATGTTTAGGTATTTATGTTATTATACCACTAATTTGATTATTATTATTAATTATAAATTATATTGGGCTTGATCGTTTTGTTTAAAAATAAATAAATTAACATCATCACTATAGTATAATATTGTATATAATATTATAATATACTAATATAGTATACATAAGTTATAAGCTTATAACTAATTAGCACTAGCTAATGATTCAAAATTCGATTTTCATGTATTAAAGTACTCCGAAAAATATTTTGCTTCAGAATATGAAATTAAATGTATATGCTGTCTTCCAAAACAAATAAAAACTTCAAAAATAATGATATAAATTAGTATAAAATAATTATTTTTAAATTGTTTTTTTTTCAATGACATCAAATTATATAATATTTTCAAACAATTCAAAACTTTTCAATGCAATAAGTGTAGACACTTAAATGGATCACCTTGTATATATTTTTACCAAACACGTGTTACCGACCAACTGTATAATATGTATATAATATTAAATGCGACGTGATACGACTCCATAAAGTGGCGGAGCAAACATTTATTTGTCACGAGGTTGCTTATATTATTTTTTATTTTTTTCCTGCACCTGCCGTCTCTATTTTGGATATACCTACCTAACACTATTTATATATCTAAACTCATACATTAGTATTGTGTACACGAGTATATTATAAATTATAATATCCGGATACAAGTACGTCCTATTATATTTTTGATAATCGCGAGATCGGGACTCCAGTCTCAAATATATATATATAAATACACACTTTTATTTCATCTTTGAATTTATTATTGCGTCACGCGACACGCTATACAATATAATGTGCAAATATAATTTTAGTGTATCGTATACATATAGATTAAAGAATCTATCTGCACCAGTGCTGTAGCTAGAAAAAATTTTTATAGAGGGGACACTTAATTTTTTTTTTCTATAGTTTTTGTAGAACTATTATACTTATCACCTGTTAATTAATGACACCATTGTTCATAAAAAAACAATGTAGAGGAGAGGCATTTGCCCACAGTGCCTCCCCCGTGGCTCTACGGCACTGGTCTGCACTCTATAGACTATATTATATTATACAAGTTAATACGTTATATCTTCATATTATATTTAAAATATATACTACAGTCGTTATAGGAATACATATACATCAATAATCAAATTAATTTAATAACTACCTATTATTTATTAATAATCTATATTTGAAATTATCGAAATCCCGCGAGACTGCTATCGTCAATCCTCTTAGGCAATGCACCCACTGAGATTTTTAAAATTACGATTTTTTTAAAATTATTTTTGTATGATTTTACTTTTATGCAGTTTCCTTTACTATATAGCCCAGACATTTATAAAATTAGGATAACAATTATTTTTGACCAACCACAAAAGGTATAACAGTTTTTTTTTTTATTAAAATGTATAAAATATGTTAACAGTCTCTGTACAATAAATATAATAGTTACCTAGTAAAATAATTTGATACAATTTATATAGTCTTTACTCTTTATAGATGCTTTAATGTTTAAACGGTAGCTGGGTAACATGTTATAAATTATTAATTCTAAAGAGAATATAGGTATAATAGGTATATCACAGGTACTTAAAAATGTATACCTACCTACTTCATTATGACATATTGACAATTGACATGTAGGCATCTATATAGAAGATGTAAAGACTAGTATAAATCTTCCAATCGGCTACCATATACCAGTATAATATCAGAAATATATATCGTTTTTTTTCGTTATTATTATTTAAAATAATATTTACAATCTATACATAACAATTAGCATGATAATTAAATTTGATGATAATCAATTAAAATAATAAATAAATGACAAATGAAAGACGCGAGAGAGGAGGACATGACATACCGGAAAACAAGAGACATGTGTCGTCAGCATAAGTTACGATTTGTCCATCAATTTTTAAATCACATATTGAATTAATGTATAATATGAACAACAATGGGCTCAGGACACTACCTTGTGGTACTCCACAGTTAATACTCAATTCTTCACCTGAGGAGTTTATAATTTGCACAATTTGTTTCCTGTTATTTAAATAACTTATAAACCATTTTAAACTACTATTATTATTAAAACCAAAACTTGGTAAAATGTTACAAAGATCAATACGATTGATCGTATCGAAGGCTTTAGCTAGATCTAAAAATATTGCCATTGCTTTATTGTTGTTGTCAAGTTTGAGAGGACATTTGGAAAATAAGTGGATTTTCGTGGTTTAAAAGTTTGTTGTGAACAAACATACATACCTACCTAATTATTATGAAACTATGTTGACATTTTAATAATAATAATAATAATTTTATTTCATAAAATTATTTAAACTAGATCAAATATCTAAAAATTAATCTTTGGCTAATAAAAACAAGCGTTTGTAAATTAAAACTAAAACTCTTTCACCAAATTGATGGATTAGGTATATAAAAATTTAAGATAACCACTGGTTTTCAGTGCAGTTTGACAGTGCTTTCAGGTGCTGACAATGCTAGCATTCAAACGTGAAAAACTGATTGTAAATTTCGGATAGTTTCTAATGCATGTAGGGCTGTGGTTAATGACACTTCCCCCTCCCCACAACGGGATTAGGTAAGTGGGTACTTATCACTGGTAAAATTAATTTTTAATAGGTGGAGGTTATTGGGCCATTGGTTAATCCAGCACTGGTGACACCTAATGTATGCTAATAAGGAGTATGATGAGTGATGACTAGGTAATACATTTTTTTGCATAGGATTAAGACATTTTGAATGTTAAAAAACTGATACTTAAACAGTAAAATTTGATACCTACATATATTAACTGTATGAGCCACATATTGTATATAAAAAATTCATATAATGAAACAGGATATTTGAAAATATAAGTACACACAAATACACAATGACTAAAACAATTTAACTAAATGAAAAATGTATACATAATATTATGTATGCTGGTCGCTGGATATGTATATTGTATATTTTGTATACTTAATTTACAAATTTTCAATGTATAAAAATGACAAACATTTGTAATCCTAATAATCTAAAATATTTTAGGAGTAAAATTACATTATACTGGTAGTGTTTCGTATTTGAATAGAATAATGTTATTACTTATTTATGTGTATTGATTCATACCGATGAATATATTAGATTTACAATATGTATGGTTTCTTTTAGAGGGGGGTCTGTAGACACATTTTGGAGTAATAAAAATGTTTTGTTTTTCAAGTTTGTGGTAGGAAGTTGTGTCTAGTTAATACTTTAGTAAAAATGAAAAGCACCCACTTTTAAAATAATCAGATAAAAATAAAGAAAAATAAGTGATAAACGAAAATTTAATAACAACAAAATCGATTTTGTATTTTGTTGTTATTCAAAAACAAATAGGTATAGAAAACTAAAGCTCTGAAACACTTGCAATTTTCACCAAATAGGCATCAACATTATTAATTTGTAAAAATGGTTGGAGTAGAATAAACACTATAGATCCAATATTACATATTTTTATTTTTATTTTTTTTTACACTATTTTTAATGACTTATATCCTTTATATAAATATTTTAATAACTTAAAAACTACTCGTTAGAATTTTGAGTAAAAAACATTAAAATGTTCAGAAAAAATATCCACTAAATAATTTGCAGTAAAAAAGTGGGTTCCAATTTGAAAAACTGCAGAAGTTTGTATCACCACAGAATACTCCTTATATGTAGCTGGTAATACAAACAACTCAAGAATTTAAAAATATGATATATTTCAACATTTCAAAAATCCGTTTTTGAACAATTACATTTTTGAAAATAAGGGGGTGAGCATACTTGTTGAATCACCTTATATATATTTAACGCCTATACAACGTATTAATCAGTTATTCATTTTATACATTTTTTAGAAGCTCCACTCATCATACTAATATTATTAAAATGTATAGTCATATATATATAACCTATGCATTTTGTAATTTAGAAAATTGTTTATACACCTTTGTATAGTAATTGCTAAATTTGTATACATCATACATGTATGTGTAAATGTGTTATATGTACCTACCTACATACATACATACATACATACATACATACATACAAATTACAATCTATCTACAGAAAGTGAGTACTATTATGGTACTACAATAATAGGTAAATTGTATATACCCATTACAGTGGCTGATCGAAGGAGGTATATTTGAATCACGTGATTCACAAAAATATTGGTGGGTGTCCTATGGTTGGAAAATGTAATTTGAACAATTTTTAAAGGTTGATATTTAAATTATAAATGTAATGTTTAGCAGCCGTACACGTGTACCTACCTACTCGGCATGTGTCGTAGTGTCGTACAGTAACAGACAATTGAACCTTAAGCTAAACCGTGGTACAGAATTGAATAGAAATATTGAATTTATTAATTCTTTCATCGATAACGTTATAATAGTATATTATTACGAAAATAGTTGTTACTTATTGCTTGAATTTTTACTTCCATGATTTACTGTATATACCAATTAAGAACCCATTATTTAACCACTTATAACCTAAGAATTCACTCCTTGAAGGGCAGTGAAAATTTTTTAGGATTGGAGGTGTAACTCGATGTAAGAATATTAAATGTGATTTAAGGGGAAAAAAGTTCAAGCAGCCACTGATATACTTTAATGTATTATACCAAAACATATTACATGTAGACATGGTCAATTATTTTCAGTATAGACACATCGTTTGAATTACAGCCATTTGGTGATTATACAATTGTGAGTTGTGGGTCGTTTTATGGCAAACATCGTGACTACCTAAATAGTTTTTACACGACGAAGATAAACATTAGATTATACAATCGACCAGGCATAATATAGTTTTAGTAATTCCGGTAAAAGTTCAATAGCAAGGAATGGGAATTGAAACACGCTGGGAGAATATAATATTTACTATATTATACAATACATAATAATATATTATAGTAAGCAAGACGGTTCGTTGTATTTCAATATGTTTTTATCTCTATGCATATCAGCCGTATTCTATTTAAGTGAGACATTAATATGATGGCCATAAATCATTTCTCCATTGGGATAAATAAATTAAAATGATGATTTACATTAACATGACAAGAATAATTGCTCGTTTAAATTATGCGATTTCTCAAATTTCATCCAAGTGTAGATTATAGGCAGAGCCAGTTGAGTCTCTTGACACACAACAAACATGAATTGTTTATATTAATGTTATTTATTATTTATATTAAACTAGTGACCAATTGGCTATTTTAAGCGCATTCAGCGTATACAAAACACAACACCATTATAGACAATAATCACATGGTATTGTACTAGTACTACGATTTTATATTAAAAAAAACGGAGAGCTGGTTCTGCTGTATTTCGAGTGTGTCTATACGGTATAGACTATACCTCATCATCGAGTAGGTCACTGTAAACTGTAATGGATGTGTTTAAATTTAAGATTAATCATTGCTTATGAAAAACGATTCTGAGCTGAAACGTGTCAGCTTTGATTCTTATAAGGATAGGTATTTTATAATATATTTATAATATTACACTATAAAAGTAATTTATTTTTCCATTAGTATTACGGTATAAGAGGTTTAAGAATACATTTTTGATAAAATCATTGTATATATTATGTACTTTATAATATTTTATCATATTCTTTAATAATTAATATTATTGCTAACTTATAAGTCACTACTGACTTACCATAGAATGGTGCGAATATAGCTTTGAACCTCGTGGTATAATTGTATAAATAACTTAAAAACAGTCTAAATATAATACTATTTTAAAAATGTGATTGCAGTAATGCAATGTATAATATATAAAATAATAATATACGTGTAATAGCCAGTAAGAAGAAATTATGAAGTACCTATAAATTGCATTACATTTCCTAGTTTTTTTTACCGCAAATAATAATAATTTGCGAAACCCTAAAATATTGGTAAATAGTTTAAGTAATGCTTCATATCAAAGATCATCTCTCGAAAAAGAATAGTGTGGCTCCGTTTATGATTTATATTTATTATAATTTATAACAATATTATAACCATTAAGAATTAAGCTGGTGTTGTGTACTATATACATATTGTATAGTTTAATTTAAAAGAAAAAAAGATTTCATGTAAAATGTATAAACCTATGCTCATAATATTAATTTTAATAACCAAATAGCACTAGTACACGAAGTATACATTTTCTATTCTTTAGGACTTCCTTTTATCATCAGTGATCCAAATCGATATTTTTCTCTGTGAAAGAAAAAGAAAGATAACCTTATTTAACCATATCTAATTAATCTTCGATGATAACATTTAAATTCATTTTAGTCTAATTACTCTAATTAGAATTTGTCATTTTTAAAAATATTCAAATAATCTCCTACTACGTTACAGCGAAATTTTTTTTTTTTAGATTCTTATCGAACCTGATATTGAGTAACGAATGTAATATAATTCTATATAATGTCGTATATTGTGTAACACAATTAAACAATTTTAATGTCAGTATACAAACGCTATCTAATTTCGACAAAAAGTTGTCAAAGTTAATGGCTGGTATTGGTTGATTGGTACTTTTTCAGTCCAATTAAACACTAAATAAGGTCATCAAAGCGTTTGAGAAATATATCTTCAAATATTAAAGTAAAAGTATTAATGAAGACATGAAGTATAACCTACCTAGAAACTAAAATCCTACATCAAATAAAATAGTCTAAACGACAACGATTAACAATAGATATAATATTATATAAGACAATAATATATATATTAATGGCGATTGTACCAAAAAAAAAAAAATATATACCTACATAGTTTCAGATACACCAATAGGTAAACTAAAGGCACTATATTCCATTAAAACTATTTAGGGAAAAAATTCCTAATTGTAATTTTATTTTGAATCAATATAAAATGTTCAATATTATGTAAAACAATCAACAAGTAAATACTAAATACTAAATATGATTAAATATTACTAAATTGATTACAATATATTAATATTTATTACTTTATTGGACAGTGGCGTCACGAAGATTTTATCCACAAGGGCAAATATTAGAACTATATCTACCCACCTACACGTCAAATTAAAAACGACCTATATGTATAATTTTGTTTTTATTATAAAAAATATAAAATACACCTAGCTATTATATAATGCTAATTTATCACACTGAATCTACTACATATTATCATAATTATTCAATAATGTTATTTAATTAGGTATAGACAAATATTTTTAACCCTAACAAAATTTCCCATCTTTGGAAATTGTTTGGGGCAATGGCCCCAAAAAAATGTCTTTGTAACTGGGTACATAATACAGCTTTAGTATTGCATATTATGTTATGTGTAATATAATCCCAAATGTATAGTCTAACCACTTTAACCGAACTTTTATATAAATATATTAAGTGTATAATGCGTTACAAACTATAACTTAAATATAACCTGGATGTAGGTAGCCCATTGTCAATTTTCGATTTTTAATATATTCATATGTGAATTAACAAAGATACAAAATTTCATTATGGGTGCATAACGCAGTGATAGCCCCTGTCAAAATTGTAATTTTCCTATTGTTTGTTTATTGAAAATTACGATCTATTTTATTAAAAAGTTGTAGATAATACGCATTCAGAAAATAAAATTAATGTTGGCAATCTTATTAAAGGAATAATTTAAATAAATCTGAATAAAATGTTGTAATTAACAGGGACAAATACGTGTAGACGTTGTATTCTATACTATACATAATATATTTAATTTATGTTATAAAATTATTCGAAAAGTATAAAAATGCGTGTACCTATCTATGTATGACTCGGAGCTATAAAAAAAAACACTCTCATTAAGGAGGATTCTTCATCAGTTCTGAATGCAAATTTATTAAAAATAATTACATACATTACTTGTCGATAACAAGTTTTACAAGAGTATTTGCCTTCGAATGACCATTGCACCTATTTGAATTTCTACTTAATGAATAAGTATAGCCAACATTATTTTTAATTTACGTGCAATCAAATTAAAATATACATTAACTAGTTATAATTTTAATAATAAATAGCTATGAACATTTTTTCATAAAAAAATATGTATTTATAATTTATATCGACGGGTACCGCTATAATAGATTTTTAATATACAGAGTGGTTCACCAAGCATACTCACCCCATTTTTCTTCTTAAATAATTTATTTATTCAAACTCTGATTTTTGGAATTTTTAAATAATACACTTAAAGACTATATTTTTAAGTTCTTGAGAATTTTTGTACTACTCAAGGGTGTGGAGACTGTGGAGATACAAATTTCTGTTTTTCAAATGAGAATTCCCCTTTTCCATTGTAATTATTTTTTTTTTCTAATGTTCATTGATACGACCTAAGGTCTTCGTCAATGCTTATCACAAGTGGGTAGTAGGGAGATCATGTGATCAATTTATCTTTGTATATATCACTACATGATACTACCCCCTTCTCCATGAGGAGACATGAGTGGGACCTAGTTGGAAACCGGATGACGCAATCGGACGACAGCGCAGGAAAATAGGTGATTGCGTAGAATCACACAATTTGTTTGCACTTTGCTATGAATCGAACCGATGACCGCGCGAGTCGCAGTCAACTGCGTGTCCACTGCGGCCCTGCAAATTTTTTAGCGGGATAATTTTTATAAAAATGTTGAAATATCTGAATCAAAACTTGAACGAGTAGTTTTTAAGTATTTAACTTTGTTTAATACGGATAATAGGTCCATGATAATGAGTTTAGATGATATAGGGGCTATGGTGATTTCAATATTTGAATAATAAACATTAATCTACTTAAATAATTTGTAAATATGGCACAAGTATTATAAAAAATACCTACTAGATCCAATGCATCTATTTTATATTCTTGTAGACCATGTTTAAGTACTAATATCTATAGTAGGTTATAAACATTTTAATAATTATTGAGAAACTATAGGTACTTGTTTGAATTTTAAATTAGGTACCTATACGTAAACTTTTTCAAAAAAGAAAGCTACTAAATAATGTACCGTAAAAAGGGGTTCTAATTTGAAAAACAGAAGTGTGTACTGTGTATCACCACTCTTGTAGGTAGTACAAAAAAATTCAAAAATTTTAAAGTATGGTCCTTGAGTAAATATATTTATAAATTCCAAAAATCAGAATTTGAATTAATTAATTGTTAAAGGAAAAAATGGGGGTTAGCATGCTTGGTGAATCGCCCTCTATGTATATGGTATTATATGGAAACCTTATAGAAGTAGTTTTGGTGTAAAAAAATTGTAAGAAAATTGTTTTATAAATTAATAAATCATTTGTGTCTTAAATAATAAAAATTTTAAAAATAGTTGTCCAGAATAATAATTTTAAAATAAAAAATTAATTCGTTTTACGAAGTTTGTTTGTATGTAAAGTATAGGAATTAAATAATCGATGTATGGTCATAATAATTCTTGCGTTTGCATCTTATATAGATACCAAATATAATATACATATTATAGGTACAATGTACATAGAATATATAGGTGGTATGTGGCAAAATAAGTATACATAAATACATTATATACAAAAACACAGCAATGTAATAATTCTTATTTCTCTAAAAAATATAATTAACATTCTTAAAAAACGTCAATCATTATATAAACTGATCTTGATTTTTTCCCCGTTTGATTTTTAAATGTCGATCTACAGTCTACACCTTTATTTTTAATTCTATAATGATAATATAATGTATAAAGTAGAGTACTTATCTACAGTCTAATACTCTAATGACTATACGCTGAAAGAAATCGGAATTCATTACTTCAAAAACAAAAGCATCGCTGTTGGGACAATTATTTGAAGACGAAAGCTTCAAAGACAGCAGAACTGCGGAAGTAAAGTAAGGTTATGGATGTAGATATAATCGTATGTGCAAGCGTTATAACCACGGTTATCTGTAGAGCTAATCAGCCATGTGAATAATACTAGTAGGTAATACAATATTATATACGATAGGTACTAAATACTAGCAAAATACCCGACACATTGTCATAATTATTATAAAATACCGCCATTTATTCTCTCGCCAAACAAAATTACATAGGTATTTTTCCAACGTTTTAAGGTATGTGAACTATATCGCCCAGTTGTTATATTTGCAGCAGCGTTGTGGAAAAAAACTACTTATTCGGTCTAAATACACAATGAATGATGATGGTTACAGCAATTCCAATAATATTGTAGTGTATGTATATTATATAAAATAAAATATAAAAAATGAACGTCCTTAAAAATTTATATTTCGTTAATGTGACGCATTCGACGTCAAAATTCCCTGTACGTGTATTATATTCTCACATATGTTCTCCGTAACCGGCAAGGGGTGTGTACGAGGACACTGGCTGCTATTTTTACGATTGTCAGCGTCGACATTTCATCTGGCGTATTATTATTATTATAATATACACTATACACATAATATGTATATAATATAAATGTATTTATTTTTACGAAATCCCCTTTTATATACGAAATGACAACGTGAAACGACATTCAGTCTTGTGTCTGTAGTACTGTATAATTGTGTATGGCCGTATGGGATATAATATTATAACGCAGCACACTAACACATCCAAACGAGCATAATATGGCAGAATAAAGCAACGTCTTGATGGATTAACAGCGTGTGACCTGTAATGTGTGTAATTATGTTATTCTATTTCACATTCTCTCGACGATTGTTATTATTTTAAAATATTCATATCATAATGACATAATAATATAATCGTGTTTACAGTTTTGTTCCAAAACGGACTAGATATTATACGCCGTATACATGCGTATATAGACTACAGCACTGGCTGCAGTTCAAAAGCCACTATATATTATATATTTATATGGTATATTATACTCCCACAAACGTCGTGATTTAAAATTTAAATTAAGTCATTAAAATAAAATGCATATATTATTATAATATTATAAACATTTGATCGATGAACTCATTGTATTTTTTTTTCTGAATATCTCCGTTTCGTTGCAGTCGGACATATAATACCTACTGTTATTCTTATTGGAAACGGCTACCAATTACTACCTAAATAATAATAATTATGTATTTGACCTTTTTATACACTCATTAATTACAATGGCATTGAACCACCAGTGATCGTTACGCGATTTTTCATTTAATTGTACGCTAATATGACGCGCCTATATAATATGGCGTGGGCAATGCTTCGTATTAAACAAATCGAAAAACACATCCCTTGCACCCGGCGCGAAGAAAACAACATATTAATATAATATAACTATATCATTAATAATTATTAAAGACCATCGTCGTCTGGGCTCTCGCGGCCACGCATATGGTAATAAAGTTCGTCATTTTCGCGTGTACGTAGTACAACACCTAAAATACTGCGTCGCAGACCGTATGCGGTGATAGATTTTTTTTAAATTATGCGATAGTTTAGAAAATAATTTCGTACATTATCGGTGGGAAAGTATAGCTAGTATAGTACTTTTAGAGCCATCGGTCGGAGAAGAGTAAAAATTAAAAAACAATAAAATGTCTTCGAATTACAAAAATATTCATAATTAACTTCACTGCTATGGCAGAATATTATAACGACCGCCGCGACAACAATGGAGTTTACTGTATAAATACAACTCGTAGGTATATACACACTCGAATAAATTATACGATTTGGCGAAACCTATATTATGTTTATGTTTGAGATGGTACCTACTACCTACATATTATAATAATGATTATACCTAAGTTATAACGATGTACATAAAATACGGTGAAAAAAACAGCGTTTCGAAAAATTATACATATATAAACCGTTCTACAATAATATCCAGTATGACTTTTCTGCAGACATTTAATTAACAGCTTGAATGGTGGTGATGATTATGGCTTATAATATAATATATATTGTAATATGGTTGGTATTTAGCGTTAATGATGGATTCGCGGGCTCACTGCTGTTACTCACAATTCTGTGGCAGTGCTGCTGCAGAGTGTAGTTCCTGCATAATAATATAATATATATTATAGATGTATAGTATCATTATTATTAATAATAACCGTTATACGGTTCTTGTGTGTCGAAGAAGAGAAAGGTCGACTGATGCAGAGGCGACGGTCAAACTGGTATGGTATTGTATACTGAAGGTCCGATGAAAATGGAATCGTATATATATATATGTGTATAGACTATAGAGGTACCTTGCTGCAGCTCTATGCCTATAATATTTTATACTATAGTACACAACAGGTAAGATTAGGTATCGAAAAAGTGATAACCCGTACAAGTCGTGTGCAGGCGTTTCCTTTTTCGGTGTACGGCCATTAGTATTATACGAGCACTGAACAGAGCCACAAAGCTTTAGAAAGAACGAAAGAAAGATAAACACAATTATTATTTATTTTCATATATATACGTTTGTCGATGAATTGACAATAAATCACGTTGCAGCGGATGCGTTTTGTGAGAGATGGTTTCATCGATTTATATAAGTATACGTCTTATATTATAATAATTATTATAATAGTGAATATATGTATTTAAAACTAAAGTAGGCTTGTATATTAACGTACGTCATCGTTTAGAGTTTGTAATGTCACGGTTATAATATTAAATATATTATAAAATATAAATTATAATCATAAACTGATCGTATTGAGTTTTATTTTCAATTTGATTTCGTCATATTGCGAAAAACACTGCGATCTTACGATAGAAAATAATGCGGAAAAACGATAAAAAATCATATTAATACGGTACATTGATAATTATTGATATACGTAGGTATAAGAAAAGATAATAATATATTAATATCGAATAATATATGTTATATTGTTCGTGGAAATCGGCCTTTTAACATTATTATCGCCGAAAGTTCATAGTTATTAATTTAATTCGTTATAAATTTATAATATAGTATACTGCATAATATTCTCAGAGCAATAGTCGTAATCTCACAGGTAATGTTGTTAAATAGTTTTAATTTGTGAGATAACTATTTTAAAATTGTCTTTGTAATACCTACATGATACTTATTTAACGCATATTAATGTTATTTTTTTAACCAAATATAGAGCATAGCCACATAATATGCTTGTAATGATATTATGATAATATTGTGTCGGAAATGATATATTTCGATTCGGATCAATACGCCCCCCGAGTTGTAAATATTTGTTATACCAACAACTCGGCTGGTATAAAAACTAAATACTTAAAAAACATAATACTTATGTACACATTTTGAGCAAAATAAAAATATTCAATGCCTACAGAATGAAAACGAAAAGGCTACAATCTCGTGGGGGATTTTATTTTATCGCTTCGCGTATCACCTATACCTATATAGTTTACTCCTAACTAACTGCTGTTAACATGTACAGCTATGGGAAGAAGTTATTTTTAAATACCAATTCATATTAAAACGATTTGAGATTTTAATATTTAGAGTTAATATTCAAAGTTAAGAATGGCAATAATGATGCACATATTAATAATTTTTTGGGCATATAAATGCATTTTTAGTGAATTTTTAATACAATTTATCCCATAAAACAATAATTTAACATAAAGTAAGCCTGTATAACTTCAATAGATATAGAAAGGAGTTTTTCCCGTTATAAAAATATTCTGTCGGACAATCGTCGTAGGTTAGATGTTGAAAATCTTGAAAAAGCTTTAGTTGTCCAGTGCAACAGAATATGTGGGGGTATGAAAAAATAATAATAATAAAATCTGAGTGTCACAATATTTACAAATATATATATATATGTTTTAGATTTATAGAAGTTTTTCTCGTTGTAAAAATATTCATTCGGACAATCGTCGTCGTTTAGATGTTAAAAATATTCAAATGTTCAAACAATAAATTTACTTTATTTACATAGATACATATTTTTTCGGTTTTAAAATAATTTAATGATAGTAGTAAAGTAAAATTAGTAGTATAATTATTTAATAGTATAATATAATAATTTATTATTTATCAGAATGTACATTTTTATTGTACATTTTTTATGCATATTTTTTGGCATATTTTCGTGTTTTTTTTGTACATATTTTGCCAATTTTACTTCCTATAACTTCTCATCCCTAATAAAAACATAATATAGCTACTAAACTTAATTAAATTATAGTGTTTAATGGGCCCCACTAAGTAAGCTCGTGTGATGGTCCAAGAGTCTTAACTATCATAATAGCAATTCTTGTTAATATATTCAGTAATATAATTTATAGATTATACTTAATATAATATAACACGTAAAATATAGAAAGAATAGAGTATTGTTGATAAGAAATTAGATAATGAAATTTAAAATAAAGGTGAGTAATCAGCAGCTTGTTGTAGAAGCCAAATTGTTAAATTTAGTTTGAATATAACATAATTTGAATAATCACGTAATTCATATGGTTTAGGTTATTATAAATATATTTGGACCAATATTTAGTAAAGAAGATTAAATGGTGAATTTTCGTGCTTTAGATGTAATAATATTTATCAATTTGCCTCTGGTGCTAAAATTATGGAAAATGGATTTAAGTAGATTATTTTTTACTAAGAAGGTAACTGTTGTTTTGTAAAAAAAGTTTATTTACTGTTATAATATGTAATTTCTCATACATGTTTTTAACATGATCGTCACGGCTTTTATTTAGAATATTATTTTTTGTAATTTGTAATTTATTAGGATTACTTTTATTTGCTGCGCCCCATTCAATTATGCAGTAAGTCAGTGATAATTCTAGTGATTCTACTAGTGTCTTATATACTGTTTTATTTTTGTATTTGTTTAGAATATATCTAAGTTGTTTAAAGACGTAAGCGAGTTTCCTAATTTTTGTAGTCGATGAATTGATATGCTCTGTCCATTTTAGGTAATGGGACATTTTTATACCTATAACTATTTGACGTTAAAATTAATTTTTAATTTATTATTGCAGGAGCATGAGTTTGGAGTAGTACAATCAGTTGCATGTAATAAAATGTGTTCACTATTTGGAAAATCTTTGTTGCTTAGGTACATTACCACATGCAAATCACTAATATGAATGTTTTTTCTATATTTAAAAATTTTGTTAGAAAATAACTAACTGGAAATTGTACTATCAATATACCGACAAAGTTCTAGTATAGGTACTTATAAAGTTATATGTTACACTTGCCTAATTATGAAAACACTTCGTGTATAAACTCGACAAGGAAATTCAACTGCAGAGGCGCCGACTTTTAGATATTAGCGCGGGGGCAAACTCTTCTGTTAAGCGAAAAAAATTCTATAGTATGCTGTAGTTTGCTTACCGGGAGGGGTAATTACCAAATTGTCCCTTAACTCGAGCGATCTATAGTATTTATAATTATTATAGATGATCATATTTAGGTAATATACAAATATACAATCGTCGATGTTCTAATGAATATTTTCATGTCATAATCTGGTATTTTAACCAAATAATTATTGTTGTACACAACGGGGCACGGGGCGAAATAATACTTTTGCCCCCGTTAAATCAATGTACAGGGGCGATCGCCCCCTTTGCCCCCGTGGAGTCGGCGCCTATGAATACAAGCCAATTAATAACATTCACATGGTAAATAAAAATTGTTATAAAATCAACCAATAAATTAAATTTGAAATCGCTCAGGTTAGTTATAGAGTCATAGTTATGGACATCGAATCAATGGTTGAGTAATGTATTGTATGTAATTTATGGCCGAAACACAAAGTCACATTGATAATACCTATATATATATGAGTTTATTAATATAATTTATTATTCGTACCACGCATCTGACAGTTCATTAATCTGCTATCAAAGACAATGCAATTGACAAACATGTTATATAAGTTATAGGCATTCAAATTTATTTTTTTGCCGTAAGAAGTTTTAAATAATTAAGGATATTTATTTTCTACGTGTTTAGAAACTATTAAAAGATTCTTATCGAGTAAAAACTGTGTTTTTTCTTATAATAAGAATACAAAATACTATTCTAAAAAGTAAATTTACTGGACGTTGATTAATATCAAATATTTAATGATTAACATAATATATAATATATTACCACCCGATAGATTATATTTTTCTCTTGGATTCTTTCTCTCTCTACTATATATTTTAAAAAAAGGTGGTCAAGTGATACCTGCTTTGCTGTACAGTGGGTGTCTAGAGGAGTCACTGAAATGGATGTGTTGTGAAATCTGAATTCAATGATATAAATATTGTAAAATCATTGTACCTATACGAAAAACGATTCTGAGCGAGTAAGTGGACGAACTGTCAGTCTATATTACTAAGTATATTTTATGATATAATTGCTACTAAAGTTATTTATTTAACTATTAGACATAACTACATAAGTAATAGGTACAGTAAGTTGAATTAATTTTTGCAGAAAAAAATGCATTTGAAAACGTCATTGTGTGTATTAAAATAATAATAAACTTTAAATGTTTCAAGTATTCAAAAATAACATTTTTAAATTACAACAAAATAACTAAAATCGTTATTCTATTTCTCTAATTTTTTCCAAATTTGAACTTCAAATATCTATAAAAAAAAAAGCCGTGTTTAAATATTTGTTGGTTATAATATGAACTACTATGTAATGAGAAACCAGCTTACTTTAAACTTTCAATACTTAGCTATAAAAATAAAAATTTTATAATATGATTAATTTTATCATCAGATCCGTTGAGAATTTCGATTTATCGAGGTCATAATATTCGACTACTGTTCGTATTTATAATTGTATGAATATGATCTTTTTTCTAACAAGTAACAACGGTTATTGATATTTGATTACATATTAATACATTTTATATAACTGTGTTATTCCACATCGCAAATTTTTATATACTTGTTAGTGAACCGTCTATATATGAACATCAATTGCTACTCGCCTACTCGGGTACCTAGTTGCTAATGAATATTGATCGTATTACCAGTTATATAGATACTATTGACGAGAAAAATTAATATCCTTCACCCGAACTCTCAGATCTCTCAGACATCTATCGTCCGTTATAATATTATGTAATGTAATTAAATAGTACATAAATCATGTATATATTATATATTATTATTATGGAATTATAATTTAAATATTTTAAATTTAAATTTCAACATATTATTATTATATACAATATTCCCTTCGTCAAAAATCAATATTATCCTTTGCAATAGTAATTAATAAAATCACCATTAATATTTAAATTAATACAATTTTTCATATTACACGAGTTTTACAATAAACATAAACGGTAAGAAAATTATTCGTTTTTATGGGGCGTCCAGGAAGAATGGAGAATTTGCGTTTAGTTACATACCTAATAATTACCTAAATAACAATAAATACATATTTGGTACGTACATACCGGGGGCTTAGAACCAAAAAATACTAATCTTAATTGTTTGTTTTAATTCGCTTTTTTTATGTATATAGATTAACTGTTGATACTTTGTAATTCAAGCTCATCAATAACAATTTAGAAGCATTATTTAAAGAGAGTGATCAAGAACTTAAAGGTTCTAAATCAACCTAATTTACTTATTTGTTATTTAATAGTGATATAAATCGAACCTTTCTCTTCTTAAGTCTTAACAATTAAATTATATAGTATAGGGGATAGACTATACTATTATAAAACCTAAAATCAATAGATTTTATCTGCAGTACCTGTAGTCTATACTATTTCATACCTATTCATTGTATCAACCATAGGGCATAATTCCAATAATAATTTGTTTTTATTTTTATTTTAGTAGACTTGGTCGAAACCATAAGTCTCGACTCTCGGGGATTATACAGTGTAGATATATATTATACTATGATAGTACTAATATAATAGTAGGTATACCAAATATTATTAATTATTATATAGATACCTTTTTTCATTTATCAACAAAATACAATTTTTTTAATAATTTAATTAATACCATGATACTACCATTATAGGTATTATAAAGATTTAAACATCATGTCTCCTCTTTTGTACAACCGAAATTTGTTTCCAGAAAAATATTCATTTAGTTCAGAACAAAAAAGTCTTAAGTGTAAAAAAAATATGCATAACTCTATTTGTTGATATTTTTGGGCCTTAAGCTGACATTTTCCACATTATCGTTTACTTACGTTATCTAAGTTTTGATTGCAAATCTATATCAGATGTCTTACCTTAGAACTTTGTTAATTTTTAGATTTGACAGTCATTAAAAACCATTCACTTCGAAAGAAGAAATAATTAGTTTGAAATTTAAAATATCTCCCTTGAACCATTTGATATTTTTCATTTTATTTTGTCATTTTTAAATAGCACTTTTTGGTTCTGAGCCCGCGTTACTGTATCTGACGCACAAATCTCTTTCTGTCTTTCCCACAAAACATCCTGGTACGAGATCCATAAGTACGATTATCTGAATGTAGGACGATGTTTATTTCGAACGCGATGCTGCGTGCATGTTGAATAAGCAAACGTGTTTGGAGATGAAGTTACACACAGAGAAAGAAAAATAGAATTAATAATAATACTGTCTTATGGATATTCGTGGACCGTGGTACTCGTCCGCGTGTGCTCGAGCCGAAGCTTATAAAAATAGAAGACTTGTATCGGTATAAAAAATCGGATAGGCGCCAAAAAATAATGGTACGCATACGTAATATAATAATCTCACAAATTTGAAATGTCACAAGTGTTTAATTTTTTTTTTTTTGGCTAGCAGTTTTACAGCAGAAGTGTTTTTCTCTGTAGATTGTAATAATATGATATAGTGTCATTAATTTGAGAACGCGTCCAAAACCAACTATACTGGATTGATTGAGCGCGAAGCGCACACTTTTTATTCGTTTTAATAATGAAAACGAAAACGAAAATTAAAAACTATACATAACCGTTTCTATAATTTAAAGGAATGGAAACGTAGTAGTAACTAATACTCGATTTCAAACAGCCTATGATTGGTTATATTATTGTTGTGAGTTTGTGATGTACAAATTAATATTATAATATATCACTATTTAAGTATACTATCAAAATATGTTTGCGATAGAGTACCTACCATTTATGAAGTACCTGCGAGAATGGAAACTAAACAACAACAAAATACGTATTATTCACAAACATAAACAAATTCAGACTTTGATAAACACGACGACGTGATGTCATGATGTATTTAATAGTTTGATTTTAAACCCCCATTATATATAATAATATAATACATTATACATAGGTACAAGTATCAGCAGTCAATATTTTCAAAAAAAATACATTTTGAAAAACTAAAACTCATTATATTAGGTACATCATTAAATGCACAATATATGCCTACATTATACAACTTAAATGACTCTCCTTGCAACACTTATATTTATTTTATTATATTATATAAAACAGAGGATTTGTCGGTCTGTCATAATTCACAAACCTGAGCGACGACGAATAATGTCATCCCGAGGTGATGGACCAAGCAGACCAGGTTTGGTATGTTTATTTACTTACAGTGATGGTTTTTTATCATTTATTTATTTATTTAAAAAAATACAGGTTTAATAAACCATAAACGTTATACATTTTAAAGTAAAAGTAATTATTATTTAACAGTTCCATAATAGTAATAATTCAATTATTATACTTATATAATAAAAAAGTAGTTAGGATAATTTGAAGTGCTGCTGCAACAACAGGACAGGATTTTCATAAATTTTCCAGAAGAAATAAGAAATTGTTTACAGTTTGTTAGAAACTCCTAACATAGAATCTACAAATATTTATATTTATTTTTGTATGAGATAACAATTACTGAAATTAAATTCCCAAAGTTAATAATTACTTGGAAATTTCTAGTTGTTGCACCATTTTCAATTTTTTTTTTATATATAAAGCTCATACTCCAAACATTTAATTTACATTTAATTGAATCAAATGTTATTTAAATATGAAAACGTTTTATTGTATTTAAGGTTTGAAATAAAAGGAGCTATCTTAAGCTTATTTGCATACTCAATGTCAGAATCGGCAAGTCCAATGTTATCAATAATTCAATGAAAAATAATCGGAGATGTCCGTTTATTGCACCCACTTATAGACATTTTTTCTTTATATTTCGGGTGAAAAAATGTCAGTTGTCCGGTTGTTTTAGTAGCCCGCAAATTTAGGTATTCCGCAAACTAAATTTTTAAATCTTTGGTGTGGATTGCGCACGACGCTCACTAAAGTACAGCCACATAATATTATTTTTTTTTAATACCTATCCTATACCAGCTATACCAAAAACGTACATAAATATTTATTGCGCGTTCTTTTGTCGCGTACGTGGTAAACTAAAAATGGTAGATATAAAAACAGTCAATAGGTACCGAGTAACGATATTGTATTATAGTATTATAATTTTTTTTTTAACACTTTTGAAATGCTGATGTTTCGTGGTAGGAACAATAATAATGTATTGTATTATTTTACGTCAATTATTGCTGCAGACATTATAATATGGCCACCGAAACCCAATTAACGACTAAACATTATTCACCGTAGTTTACAATGTTGATTACAACATACATACACACACACGCTGCGCATACGCCATAATATGGATAATATACAATATATAACATATTAAACATATATTATATTATGCATTATTGCATTGTTTTGGATTTTTGGGATATGAGTATATTATACATGGCGTGTGCGAGTGTGCGTATACAAGATTATTTTCTAGGCGCATTATTATTACTGCTGCAGTGTGTCATGCACACGTACGATAAGACTACAACTAATTTTACCTACATTAAAATAATATATACGATATAATATTTTATTATATTATTACGCCGAGGTTCGTGAAGTCGGATCGCAAGAGTTTATAAACAAGCAGACCTTGAGACAATTTAGGATTTGTTTTTAAATTTATTACGCGTGTATGCGGTATTGGTATACATAATAAACTTTGAAATTCTAAATGTACACCTCCGTATATTATTAGCTCCACCTGTTGCAGCTAGCACTATCTGTTATTTACAAGATAGTATCTACGCATAGATTCCGCCTCGAAGTACCTACATATTTTATAGAAACGTTCTAAGTCCATAGAGCTGCAACGATATTTTTGTATGGGTATTTTCTACGCGACAAATTTAAAACCACATTTTTCAAAATGTTTAATTGTAAGCGCACTGCATTTTGCTTGGAATGGTAGATTATGTAAAAATACTGGTTTATAGGTTTGTATCACACGTCTATGATCAAATTACATATATTTAATACTTATCCCCATCACGAGTGTGTTATAAAAACATATTCTGGTGTACCGCGGTAGTCCTCTCTATACGTGACTCCAACTGTTAAAATAATTTTACGTTCGTATGTGTTACCTATTTCACAACGTTTATGTGTATATTATTAAATTATAATATTATGTAGAACGTTTAATTATTTTTCTTACTGAATCGATTTTTACGTAAACGCTGTTACTGCATATATTATATATCGCCTATATAATATAATATATAATTGCTATCAGAACTGCTAGATCACAATAAATATTAATTACAAAGGTTACTTATTCTATCAAGTGTCGAAAACAAAAATCGAATGCAAAATAAACGAGATTGCTCAAGTTACTACCTACTTATACCTACTTTATGAAAGTTATAATTATATATAAGAATACGAATAAAAATGTATATATTTATCATATATTTATATGATAAGTAAAAATATAGTTTCTGTTTTCTCTCGTACAGTCTACTCACACATCTGTGTGTTTGTTCACGAATTCCATGTTGCATTTGATTGTAGAACGAGGAAAGTATATTATTATAAATTATGGTACACAATCGGAAATAAAAATGTGATGTGTTTGTTATATTATTATAGTCAAAAATTCTTCGTGTTCTTTTTTTTATTTCTTATATGATATAAAATATAATTTCCTGTACTTAATCACGTATATAATATGCTGCACTGAAACATTAATTATTATTTATATTCTCGTTTATATACGATTTCATGATCACCACAGGCCTGTTTTTAATAATAAATGAAAAGTATGTTTCAAATTTAATTCCGTTCTGGTAAAATGTAACAATAATAATATTATTCTTTAAACGTGATTGGTTTGTACATCAATGAATAAATAATGCACGGAGAAAAAGTTATGTTGTACAATTTTTAGAACTATGAAATTTCACACATTTTAATAATTATTGATGTCTAGTCCACAGGCGTGGTGACATTTTTGGCAAAAATTAGTTAAGTGCTCTATACATTTCTTCATTTCATTTTTCATATGACGCACAAAAATATTGTATGTGTTTGCTTAATATTTTATCCACTAGATTGCATTGTTGTTTGAATATGTACTATGGTTTAAAAAATTTTTTTGTTCAAATGTGGTATACTCCGCCTTACAACAAAAATATTTCAATACAACTAAGTATATTCGTGTAATTGTTAAGTTTCAAACATGTTAAAAGACATAATTATAATAAAAACATGGGCATTTTTTACTTCAACCCAAAATTTGTATAAAAATAGTGTAAACTTTCAAATGCCTCTACTAAACAAATTGTTACATGTCATTATTATCACATCTGTGCACTAGACCATCAATATATGATAATCTGATACATTCATAAACATGTTTTATAATAAAAATAGTTTTGTTATTTGTGTTAATTAAGGTTTATGGTAGGCCCATGATAAAGATAAATGTGTCAGATTAATCTTGATAAATCTAACTTCTAAGTATAAATATAAATATGTAGAGACAATATAAATGATCTCACTAATTGTAGGTATCTTAACAATACATCGGTCGGCATATACAAATTCTTATATAATGCATAATAAGCACGACTTTTATATAACGATTTTTCATAACAAATTAAAACTGAAATTGTATTATCCTTTAGTCCTTACATCCTAAAATAATGGTCTGAGATCTGCAGAATAAGTATTTAGGCATTAGCCCATCGACACTTGCGCATTCTGTACGGTTTCAATTTCACTCAAAAGTTGTACTATAAACAAAAATCATGACACCAAAATACATAAAAACACGCGTGTAGTGTTATGTTTAGAAACAATTATTTGTATACGTGCAGCCTATACGAAACGTCGTTATAAATAAAAATCAAATAACATACTAAGTCTAAAACCAAGTGCATAATAAAAAAAATTACAAAAAAAAACCAAAAATGACTATTGCAGTTGTAGGTACTAAGGTACTTACGCGTACTACAGACGACGATCAAGCCCGGACATGCATTCGGACAAGTATCGAACTCATCGAAATATACAACACAAATAATAACGCAAACAGGATGATGATAAAATTTAGATGATACGATTAAGTTATAGTTATAATGATATGCACGTAAAATCTGTATCGTAAAAGACAGCGCTCAATGAAGGAAATACCGAAGCAAACACATTTTTCACAAAATAAATTTAATCCAAAAATAAAAAAATTGTAAATCTAGTCATTAAATTTTAGATGTTCCAAATTTATGTTTAAGGAAAAGTAGACTTAGGAAATGTCTTGCTAGCTTAAGCATCGACAAAAAAGTAAAACAAATAAATAATTATGATGTCGAACCGTCACGACACCGACGACAACGACGGCTGCGGGAGCGCGCGCGATTTAAAAATAGAAATATCGTTAAAATATTATAATTTTAATACAAAGTTAAAAAAAAAAAAAACATTTTATGTACTGCGCATTATACGTACCGGAATGGAACGGAAAAATCGGTTGCAGTCACGTCGGAACAATCTATAATAATAAATGCATCATCGCGTTAATGCCCGCGTATACTGCGACGGATATCGGACCGGCGGCCTTCCACTCGGTAAACGATCTGACGTCGAATAATATCACTGCTGCGATATTATGATACTATGCTCGCCGCGGTGCTGCAGCCGATGTACGGCGCGCCGCCGCCGGTCCGACATATCATTATTATATTGTAATTATTATTATTATTATTATTATATTATTTCATCGTACGGCCAAGACCAGCGATTGGCTACCTCCCCGTGACCGGTCTCACGGTTCGCACATATTATTATTATTATTATTATTATTACACGCGTACAATGATAATATCATTATTTAATTAAACATTTTCTAGTGCACCGCGCTCGTAGGTATATAGTATATACATAACTATGTAAGCCATAAGGTATTACGCGTGTGCGTTTAAAACATCGAAATTCGAGATTAACTTTATATACTACGCGCGCATTCATATTTTATTTTAATAATATGACGCCGATAATATATTAATATAACGATAAAAATCGATCAGTTGTTAATAACAATAAATTCCCGTTCGTTATTTTGTGAGAAAATCATTCACAGCAGCTAGAGTGTATAATTAATTATTGGAATCCGTCTTTGACATTCAACAATTTGACAGTTATTTTTTACCCGGTTAACTACATTGTTGGAATTGTTTGACTTGTTGTAGCACAGCACACGCAGTGGTCTAATTTTTTTTCATCAATGTTCTTGTAAAATAATCTAAATTTGGCTAAAAATGATTTGACATCAGAATTAGACAATAATGTTTCTTTTCTTTGTAATCTTAAGTTTAGCTTGTTAAATAATGCAGTTATGTCATATTTTTAAGTAAAAATCAATGTTGGAGTATTCAATTCTGATCCGATAATTGGGGAATATGTTTTTCTTTTTCATTAATAAGTACTAAAATACCTATCACTATCATAATTTCCAAGTATATCTAAACAACCGCTCTATATTCGGCTACAATTTCTTCCAAATATTGTCGAAACAGCCGTCGATGAGAGCCAATCCATTCATTACGTTTTTCCAAGCTAAAACTTTGCAACATAACGCGTCCCGGTGTACGGTATAATGAAAAACCGTAGTCATTTAATTAATGATATTTCATGTATTTATAAGGTATAACTGATTATTATTATACGAGCAGTGGCGTGGTAAACTGCAATTTCAGAGGCAATTGCCTATGAGATTTTTCTTAAATAGAGGGGTGGGTGGTAGCCGGCGGGTCCCCCAGTAAATGTAATATGACATACTCAATAGGTAGTCACTAGTCAATAATGATCTGAAATTTAATTAGTTGTATTAAATTAATACATTATTGAGACTTGGGGTATTAATATTGTAACTCGCCTCTGGAAAATTTTTAGTTCGCCACGCCACTGTATGCGGGTTACGCAACGCGCGCTCGAAGATTTTACGAGAATACGCGTTTGGAACAAGCAAAGTGTGCGGTCGGCATGTTCCAAAACCAATCGCCTTAGAACACGTGCGGTTTGGATTTTGACGAGTGCCGGCCGGCCATTTATTTCTCCAAACGAGCCATCTCGACGGCGCTAAATCGTTTCGAAACGTGCGATTTCAACGGAATGAACACCGGCCGAAGTATATTATAGTCCTGCAACGACGCGCGCGCTAATCGTTGTTCGTTTTACTCGATTAAACCCTCTCAACGGGAGTGCTGTGGCAGGCGACGGTAGGCTGCAATATACGCGCCATACCAGCTATATTACACGACGAAGACGGCTAATGGAAATCTCGCGTGTAAAAAACAACAAAGGCGTGGCGTCGCATAAAAACCATTTGCGTTCCGACGGGTTTTTCGGCAACGCAATTTGCGGAATTAAAATAATAATATTATAATGTAATGCGCAGAGTTGGCGCCGTACGGAACACGTAGACGTAGGTACCTATCGCAGTAACGCGACGATTCGTCCGTAATATATTATATTACTCTGCTAGAAAAACGAAAAAAATCGCACTCGTGTAATATTTTAATAAAAGATAATATAATATATTGTGCGATCGGACATTGTCGTCGGTAGATCATCGGCCGATTGCCTACGCGGAACGCCGTGCGCCGCTTTTTCGCGCAATTTCGCATTGTTTTATCAGCGCAACGTTTTACTATAATATTATTATTGTATGTACGGGCCGTGCGAATTCCCCCTAACACGTAGACCAGAACACTGTCAGCGTTGCGATTTGTTCGTCTAACCATCGGCCGGACGGGGTACACTGCACATGCAAACGGCTGAAAACTTTTCTAGACGTCGGTTCGCTGCCGCTGAAGTATTATACGTGTATCTAAGAGCAGAGTATCCCGTAATCGAATTAATATCGTGACTGGGATTTATAATACGCCCGGCCGGGCCGGCTATGCGCTTGTATATACACTCGCGGCGTGGTCGTTAAGGTTTCACGGGGCCCAGTTTATATATATATATATATATAATACCATGTGTGTGGTTTTGGTGCGTTTTCGGGAAAACGTCGTATGTATATACGATCCATATATATAGCAGTGAAGTGACAGGTCGCGGGGTATAGGTCCTCTAATAGGATAGCGACTGACGGGGGACTGCCGTTGCCGCCGCCACCGCGGTGAGTCATCGGAACACTTAGCCGGGATCTTCTGTGCCCTTTGTCGTCGTTTTCGCACGGTGTTTTATTATATACCGAAAATCTTTTCGTCCGAGAACAATAGTATAACAATATAGGTATAGAGAGTTCAACGGTTTTTTCCATTTATCTTTGGTTATTTTTTTTCCCCAATGTTCATCGCAAAATATACACTTTTACCATCGTGTTTGACTTTATGCGCCGTGGCTGCCGAGGCCTGTGACCCGAAACGATGTGACCCATCGTGCAAACGATCTTAATTTATTTATACGTTTATATTATGAACGTTATTTTTTCGTCAACCAATTTAAATTTTTGGTTTCTTTACACTGTACACGTATTATTAGGCATGGTGACTTTCTCGGGAATGATAAACGACGCGTGTCCGAGGGTTTGGGTTTATAAATGTTTATTTAGGCAGTATAATATACGATATACCTACTTAAACTGCTTCCTGTTTGGTGTAGAAATTTTTTTTGACGACTTTCCAATACCATCCATGTATTTGGGATCCAAACGAGAACTTCAAATAAGTTTAAGATAGTACAATGAAATAGTGACAAAAGTTTAAAGTAATATTACATAGTGTAACGAATAATCTTGTAGGTAAGTAGTAGTCTTAAAATCAGTGGTCTTCAACTTTATTGAACCGGCGACCCATTTATTTATTTATGTAAGCGCCCACGAGGGTACAATATAATATTACAATATTACATTTAGGCCACAACAAAATAGACATTACTAATAACAGATATAATGACTAATAATTAAGCTAGAAAAAATAAAATTCTTATTAATATAAGATAAGTTTGAATAGTAAAATATTATAATGATAGATACTAGTTAATAACAAATCGGTTGAACAGGATGGACCAACATAAATAACATAATGTACATTAAGTGTATTTTAAATAATTTTTTTATGCAACGATTTATGTTTCAAAATAAAAGAAAACTATTTGTAATTTGTAAGTACTGTTTTATATATGTAAAAACCAATCAATTTTTAATTGATTGAGTATTATTATATTTATGTTTATTTTATTTGCTTTACACAATTAAATAAAATACATTTATTCTATATTTTAGTTGAATTATTAAAAGTAAAACGCGACTCGAATTTAGGTCACCACCCATCGGCTTAAGGCCTTAAGACCACTATAATATTCATATATTATGTATAGTATACATTCTATTATAATATATAAACTACAACGGTAATCTCATTTTCATTTTTTTTTTTAGCAACATTGATAGCATCTTTAATCATAAGTTTTATAAGTTTTTTTTACGATTAATATTTTAAATACTTTTTTATCTAGAATCTATTATAATTGAAGTATAATATATACTATATACATAAATATAATAAACACACTTTATCGATCGATAATGTTTTTAAAATATAAATACTAAAAAGTTATTATCTAGGATCTAGATAGCGAAAAAAAACTGCTTATCTAAAGTGTTATATTATTAAGACTGAAAGGATTCAAAGAAAAATATAATATTAGTTTTAAAAAGTCAACTGACAAAAAATATTTATGAAAACTTAAGACATATTTTTGACATTATAGTAACAATCTTTGTGGTTTTTATACAATAACTAATAAGCGCATTATATATATTCTTTTACTACAACAATAATTGTTTAGTTTTGAACGATACATTTGACAGATGAAATGCTCATCTTTATACTTTCACGTTGTAGATTAGAATGTTAAGAATAAAATATTATACGTGGTCACAACATATTTTGTAAATGTTTTATGTCGAATGCGCATAATATAAGAGTAGTATAATATATAATACGTATTATAATATACTCTATACATACAACCTATACAGAACTCGTCAATCCGTGGGCTATGTTAAATTTGTGTTAGCGTTATGTTCCGAATGAGTATACATTTAATATTAATAATAGCCATAAATATTTCATATAGAATAGACCATGTTCAAACATCGATAAACAAAAATGTAAATGACCTTCAAGGCTTAATGTATTTTAAATTCACGATACTTCCTAAATATGTTTTTGAAAACAGAATACCTACACAACTGTATGTCATATACTTACATTTTATAATACAGATTTCGAGTTTATCTTAAGGATGAATATAGACGAAAATATTTACAAAATCCGATCAATTTTTTTTTTTAAATAATACAATTTAATGTGTTCTGAGAAAATTGATATATCCGTCATTGTAGGTATGTATTATTGTGATTTTTAATTAACAATACTCAGCGATTTGTATGTGTCGTAGACAAACTCTGCAAACATTTCCCTGGATATATGTATGGGACCAAAGCCCTAAACAAACTATCACTGTGGCTCGTGAGGAATGTGGATGATTAATATTACAATTATAATCATTATATTCTCGTTGATTATACATGTTTTTTTAACCAAACATGGAATATAATTATTATAATGAACTATTTTGTTATTTAGTTATTTGTTTAGGTAATTGTTTATGATTTATATTAAATGTGGTATAATATTGTATTGTTATCATTATTATTTTACCTTTTAATTATTTATTAGATACTTATTATAGCGGAAATTGCTATTAAAGCAAACATAATTATTATCTGCACACTCTGTAGTCACTCTATAGTCACCTGAATTTGAAATTGTAAAGCCTATTTTTTACACGTACTTGTTTTTTTATGCTCTCGACGATTGTAGAGATGTTGTTCTAAATCAAAAAATGCACTCGTAACGAGAATTCCGAGACAAAGAAATATTGACCTGACAATCTGATATAATCCGCCATTAAGTGTACACTAAATAATAATAATAATAATGATAATAACAACGATAATAATATTAGTTCTATAGATGTATGAATCTCTTTGTTCTCTCTAGTTTGACAGGCCTAAACAGCTCGATCATTGTTGTATTTGGCATCATATTGTTATCGTACCTATAGTTTATTCGAAAAAAAAAACAGAAAACCAAAAATATAACTATAAATAATAAATGCAAATAAAACGTTATAGGAATAACTTAAGATAAAATATATCCATGTTAAAATGTGTATACCTATAAATAAACGTACAGAAAAAATGATATTACAGCTTTACTGATAGGTATACCATTGAGAATTTAGAATATTGAAAAATATATTAGATTACATTCAAATGATTATTACATAAATTAGTATTTATGTGAAACTAAATTCAAACGTAGACGATATTCAATAATAATATTTTTAAATCATGTATTACTTAGAAAAAATATTTCATAATATTTTTAATCTTGATATTTTATCTGTAAGCACTGTGCACTACAGTGTGCAACAAAAAATAAATAAGCCTTTTTCCAGTTTTATTATATTAAACAAAAATAAACACTGCATTGTAGTGCTAAAGATAAATCGTTTCAAACTTCCGCAATCAAGATTAAATTATAAATTATTTTCGAATTCAATCAATTTCATCTGGATATTCGGACCACATCTGTCCAGAATTTCAGACCTAATCCAAGTCCAATTTCAGGAAAAATGTTTTAGGTTTTTGATATAAGCTTTAGAGTACCTATATCTTTTCCAGACAAAGCATATTATTTTTAATATAATATTTATTTCTTAGAAACACAATTTAAAATGTTAAAACCAAAAACTAGATTTATTTTAAGATCCTGATTCTGTATTGGTCATGCATCCAAATTGGTATTGTTGTTTTGTTGAAACGAATATTCGATCCAGATTTGATTGTAACCATTCAGCATTCGATACTGAACTGCATATGTATTAAATTGCCACTAATCGCAATGACTTGGGCGACGAACCACTGACCAGCAAAGGTAGATATCAAAAAGTAATTTTTTTTAACATTTTTTTCTTAGTTAGTAAGTTAATTTTCTAATCAACGTAATAACTTAGACTTAGCTTGTTTCAAATTGCCCATTATAACATCTTAGCTTATTTCAGTTTGTTTGAAAAATAATATACAAAGTATATCTATGTGTAATGGTAAAATCATGTTTATACATCTACCAGGGTGTAACAGAAAATCATGACAAATAAAAATGAAAAATTAATGCAAGTTAAACGAATGAAAAATTATAAAAATTATATGGATGATAAATAATTTAAGATTTAGTCACGTCTAAAAATTCCCAAAAATAATATTTTGAAAAAAGTTATTAGGTTTCAAATAAAATTACTCCAAAAAAATATTGATATTTTAAAAATTGAATAAAATAAACTACTTGACTTAAATAATTGTTTTTACTATACCAAATTTTCTAAAAATTAGATTTACAAATTGATTATTTTGATTTTTTCCAAAAAAAATTAAATCAGTTTTAAATTTTTTTATTTTCTATATTAAATTGTCTTTAAAAATTACACTTAACTTGTGCAAGTGTCTGTAAATTATAAATAAAATATATATTTATATATTCAAATTATATTGATTAGAACAAAAGTTATTTTATTACCTAACCTGACAAGGTTTTTCAGGTACACCCTGTATATATAAATACTGAAGCAAGAAACAAAATCAATTTAATTTAATCTAAGTTTAGATCTACATAATATAACAAAAATTGAGGTTAAAATAAAAAAAATTAATCAAATAGTTATTTTTTTAATCATGTTGTGTACAATGATTTTAGATAAATATTTCTTGATCAAATAATTTATTAGATGTAAACACATGTAGTCGCCTAAACCATTACAATGTGCAAGAAATAGGAATATTAGGTTGAATTATTAACCAAGTAGTAAGTTATTATTTAAAAAAAAAATTAAGTTTCACAATCTGTGGCCCATATAATAATTTAATGAATATTTAAAAATAATTAATTAATTGTTTTTGAATGAGTGAAGAAAATATTTTTCACCATATTAATTTTACACTTTTAAAGTTAAATGTATTATTTGTAAACTTTTAATCAACGGAATGTTCATAACGTTGTTGTTTACAAATTAGAGTTAATTTTTGCCATTAACTCACCCACCTTTGCTAATCAGTATTCAGCATTGATGACATTCTAATATCAAAAATGTTGGTTCATGCAAAGTCCAAACTGCAAACAATAGTTCCTATTTTATTTTCGTCATTCATCCAATCCCGGACCCGTAACTCGTTGCCTACTCTCTCACGTTTATATATGCATTATTCGTCGAACTCTGCCTTATTCTTGAAGCAAGCAAAGAACATGGACTTTAACATACTATGTAGGTAAATTGTTGTTACCCCTAGCCATCTTCTCGGAAGAACGTATCACTTCCGTGTGTTATACGTATATAAGAACTTACTAACTTGTGTTAAAACGTTTATTTGTATAAAGTTTTAACTTTAAATGTAATTTAATTAATTACAAAAAATTTAATTAAATTAAGGTAGATAATTAACCAAATTTGAGACAGAAATTTTTTTTTTTACCATTTAAGAATCATGAAATTATTAAATTAAACGTACCTAAAAATACTTTAAGTCATACTTTTGTTTTCTCTGATTATGAAATATATTGCTGAGCTTCGACAATAAGTGGTTTTCGTAGGAATAATATTATAACGTCATATAAATACGAATGCCACTGACTTTATAATGCTTAAAATGTTCTTTCCAATATTAAAAAATGTCCAAAATTGTAATAATAAATAATACATTTCAATTGATTAATTTAATAGATTATTGTTGCGACTAATTAGTAGTTTGTAGTTCCAATATAACATACGAAAGAATCCGTTGATTCTCAAGATCTATTACAGATTTAATGTGTAGGTCTAATCGAACGGACAACAACGACGAACACTTATTGTGAATGCGTGCGTATCTTCTTCCAGGTTTGAGTGTTAAGTTGGCAATTTTTTTCATTAATTTTAACTTTTTAAATCATTACTTATTCAGCAACCTGGCCAGATAAGACGTACCATTATCTGATCGTTCCTCCTCGAATCTTCACTTAAATATATTTGTGGCTTAGGTTGGATTATAATACAATAGTAAATACTTTGTTCGTGTTGTAAATACAACCACTACATTATGCAACCCAAACTACGTTTGTAGTAATTGATACTAGGTATAAAATAAATATAAATACCAGAATTTTGTGAACGTTGTGCACTTCCCACGTTTTTTTAGACAGGAATTGTATATCCCAGTGTACGTCGTTAAAAGCCCGATTAATGTCATACGTGATTCGATAGCTAGTGAAAACAGTTGTTAACGTCGACTACACATCATGATACATAGTTTATAGTATATTGATGTTATGCGTACTCTATGTTTGATCAATATCAAAATGTATGTGAGTTTTGAAAATTAAATTTTCATAACTAATACTCAGGTCATGCAATTATTGACAATTTTTTGTATCCTTTACCTGTAGATTATGAAGGTTTTAAATGACCACACACCATACCTTCGTATTATGCTACTCGCATCAGGCGTGTACAGCAAATTTGATTAAACTGTTGGCAATAATAATTGCTCGTCAATTCGTTCCGTGTGCAGCTGCTCACCGATTTATTATTCTTGTATCCATGGTTAAAATTGGCTTGGTCGATAATTATCAAATGATTTCGTCAACAATTTAAACCACGTTGAGGCACTCGGCTATAATAATTATGTTCTAATCAAATTAGTTGTCATGTTTTTTTTTCAAAGAAAATTTTCCGAAATAAAATGTTTATGTCCAAGATTGCTTTTGTTGTATCCCTGTTTGATATAGAAATAAATCAGTAATTATTTTTGCTTAGTATAATAATATATTTTGTATGTTTGTGTCATTATACTAGTAAGTGAAAATAAATAATATCGATTTACCCAGACTTACTACTTCATATTTATGACCGATCTTAACATTAAGTCATATTTGAGTTAATTTGAACATAACAAAATATGGATTATCTTGAATGTTTTAATTTCTTACCTACTTGTTCTATTGAGTTCTAATAAAAATATTGTCAATTTTCCGATTAAAGTTATTAATTTTGTTTTATATCTTAATATAATTGACAAATGTATTTAATATAGTATGTTTAACATTATATTCATAGTGCTTTAAAATATTTTGATGTATTTAAAAGTTACAAACTTATACAATATGTGTATTATAATAAAAGTCTGAGAAAATATTAATTTTCAGCCAATTTTCAATTGATCAAAAGTAATACAAATCGGTCACACTTTATTCTTATGAACATTCCTTAGTGTAAGTAATTTGAAAACAAATCAATAAACGTATTGAATTATTGGCAGTTGGTCGTATTTTTTGTTTTTCATTGAAATGCTCATAATAATTATAATTCATTACGAAGATGTTTTGATACATTTTTTGTATTTTCTGTTATTTTAAAAATGTTTTCTGTATTGTAGCTGGATAGAACTGTAGTACGATTTTAGTATCTTAAAAAAAGATATATCTAGATTTTCTAAAATCTACGACATCAGTTCGCCAGCATTTGGTTTAATTTTAATTCCAATACTACTTACATAATATAATTTATAACGTCGAGAAAAACAGTATAAATTTAAGAAGATTGTTTACATTTTCCAATATTTTAACATTAGTTAATCTCAAATGATAAACATAATGCAATCGTAAGACATTTTATTTAATTAACTATATATGCAATTAAGAATATAGTGTAAAACTACATAGTACAAAGTATTATTTGATAATTGACTATATACACACTAAGTACCTTTATAGTGTAAAATTAATAATTATAATATTATACAAATAATAAACAGTTATTATTTGATAATAATGCGAAATTGTGTATACCAATGTCCAATGGTTATACAAATGTAATAATTATATGTTTTTCATTAATTTTTATTGGTGGTGTTAACCGTAAATCAAAATGTGAAATGAGTCAATGTCATTCGGTACGGTTATCTCATTTTTTGAGAACAGATTCAGTTTCTTCTGATAAAGAGTAAAATGGTGACTAGATAACCGTTCTGACTATTTGAGTATAGGTGACCAACTGGTGGCTGAAACTCTACACCACGTTATTGTTATTTGTGAATTGTAAGGTTATGAACGTATGCCCGTCAAAATTCCAATCTTTAACATTTCGTAATGGACATCATGACTAGCTAATAGCTTATGCATTATTACGTTCTTCGAATAATTTCGATACCATCCCATATTCAAATCGTTTATGTCAACTTGAATTTAAATTAATAATTAACTTACAGTTTACACGCACCAGTGAACGTGAAATATGTAAAACACTTTGATGTCTCACAAACCATAGTCAATACATTATATTATACTCGTACCTATACGCCACAGATAAGATTAAAAATAAATTAAAAATGATATTATATCGATTACGTGAATTCATAAACTGTGTGAGATTGTCATTAATAATGATTGTGATTAAACTATATAGATTATTCAATTATTATTACATATTATAATATATAATATTCGTTGCACGGTTGGTAACACACACACACATAAATCCATATAAAAGTATCAAATTTCTTTAGGTACCAATATATTTTTACGTCATTAGATATTTAACTTTCTATAGTCTGAGATAACTTTTAAATAAAACAGTTACACAAATGCAATCAAAACTGCTAAACCCAAATGTTGTGAATATTTTAATAGTTCGTAAAAATAATAGACTTCCTGCAATGTTCGAATGATTAAAAAAAAATAGCTGCAATTTTTCTTTAATGTCGAATTAATATTTTAATATTATGTTGATGAATACTTTTTTTAAAATAAAAATCCCTTTAAATTTCTGATTTAAAATCATTGTGTAAAAAAGGATTTGTAATATAGGTACGTCTGCAATATAATATATTTTAAATATATTTTTTTTTCATAAAAACCAATAATCCAATTAAATAAATTGTATTTTGTAATTTGGTTCTCCTGACTCATTTGCAGTCTCTTACTAAGTGAGATAACATTAATAACTTATTAGATTTAGAAAGAGAGACCCATAATTATACAATAATCTATATAGTTCAACAGATTAAAACATAGTCGCAATGAGTAATTTCAGAGTTCAAGTCACTCTTCAGGGCTTATACAATTGTTCAATTGTAAATTTAATTTTAAAATACAAGTAAAATTGTTATTTATTTTAATATGTAATTATTTAAATAATGTTTAAATATTAAACATTAATAATTATTACATATCATACAGTAGGTACGTTTAATAGCTTAGAATATTATGAACAAAATATTTTGATTTGAATAATCAATTTAATACATTGAGATGTTTTTACTTTCATTATTATAATAATATAACATACAGACCTTGTCGGTTGCATTGTGTAGGCAGTACACTTTAGTGCATAACCCGTGACCAAAATTGTTGTAAAAAAAAAATCACTGTTGATGTAATGGTATTTAAAAAAGAAAAATGATTTTTACATAAAATATCACTGATTATTCACGAGAAATAAAATGAAACTATGATCAAATATGTTTGTATGAACGTAACTAAAAGTGGATAGACCGAAAAAATAATTTTTAAAAACTCAACATTAAATACTTAAGAAGTATAAACTAGTGAAAATACGGTAAGCGCTAAAGAGCCGCTGGTAACGTACTGCCGTACTGGTTCGACGTATGGCCGACCACATTTGTAGGCTGCTGCATGCCAGCATAACCACTACATATATGCCACTACCCTAGATCGCCTGGTTCGCTCGGTGGGAGAAATCAAAATAATAAAGGCGACGTGGAAGACAGAAACGTGGTTAAACACTATATACTACTTAGATTACTAATGCAACGCGACCGTGACAGTTTATTATGTCCCAATGCTTTAAAATAGTTTTTTTTTTTTTTTTGAAACTGTATAAACTGATTTTATGTGTTGACGGCTTATATATATATATGTAAAAGAACAACCCAAAATTACTTCTGCCCTTGTTATTGGTACATAATTATTTAAAAATAAACATTAATGCGGTGAAAATGTTAATTTTTTGAAATTAAGTTTTAAATGTTTGTGCTTACCTACATTGTTCAAAACAAATTACAATTAGAAATCTATAAATACGTTTAAAAAATGTTCATACATTTTTTGTACAATTTTAATGCATGTTTCTCGATTAATGTACAATAATAACATATTAATGTTTTTATATATTCACATTAAATAGAAAAAACTGTTATTTTGTGTACAAAAACAATACAATTTTGTAGGATACGACCTGAAAAAATATATTGTAAACATATCACTGTGAATATATGATACATTGATAAAAAATTAAATGCAAATAATATAATTATTATAATTATAATTTATTTAGTCATTTATAAATAAATATTATACATATATATAGGTATTTGACGTCTGAAATTTATATTGTGTAATAATGATTCTCGAATTCATTTTCCTGACGATGAATTGTGATAAAATTGTAATTAAAATGTATTTAAGTAGTAAGAAATAGGTAAAACTGTAAAAGTAATATTACATTCAGTATTACTTACTATATTTAATATTTTTATTTTTAACTTAATTTGCTCCAAATAAAATTAAAACTAAAAATATTATATTTAAAAATTATCACTTTTTAAATGATGGGTACTTGAGTACCGATTCTGCTTTAAAATAATAACATTTTACTAATTTGGATTGTCAGGGTTTTAAGAACATCTATATTATAATATGTAATGTCAACTTTAAATTTCTATACATTTTATTTTGCTTATAATTTTTAATTTAAATTTCTCAAAAAGTATTTTTAGAAAAAAAGAAAAATTCAAAATTTTTAAATTATACGTACATTAAATTTATAAATTGAATTACCACGATGGTAGTAAAATTCTTTGATTAAAAATTAAATATTGTATTATTAAAATGTATAGATATTTTTATATTTATGAAATATAAACATTATAAACACAAATAATTTAATTTGTCTTAAATAATTAATTTAATTAGTAAAAATATTGTTCGAAGTTCGAGTGTAATTTGAAAGTTATAACTTATAAATTATATAAGGTTATACATTTAATTCAATCTAAAGGTTACCTACCATGAATACATTAATTTGTTAATATGTAGGTATATTGTGTATCTTTTATCTATGGACTATCGCCACTATCATCATCTATAACTTTATACATGATTGATAATGATAATTATAAATTATCGTTCATATTATATAATCATAATATACCTTTGATAAAGTATATTTTATTAGGTTGTGATTTAATTTAAAATAAACGACATGACGACAATACGTATAGTTATAGTAATCCAATAATTCATTTTATGTAGGTAGTTTAATACTTTAATAGTACTTAGACACTTACTCCTTATAATAGTAAAACACAATATTTTATTTTAAGTAAGGTTAAAATGGAAAAATGAAAAACTATGAGTGACGACTGACGAGTCACTGAATAAGAATGTATGAAATACAAATATAATGAATATAAATAGTGAAGCGACTAACTTTGCACAGTGATCTAAATAACTGAAATAACATTCTAAAGTATAGAAAAAGTTAACAAAAAAATATAATCTAGAATAAATAATACACTCTCATAATAATTATTAATTAGTATTTATTTTTATTTTTATTTATTCTTCAAGAAGATAATGAGCACAATGTCCCATTGTATATTAATAATCAGTTAAATAAATTGCCTTGCTTCATATCAGAGGTTTTACAAGTGTAGGTATCTCGTCATTAAATAAGTCACCATAAAGTGGTATATACTTTACATTCTAAAGTTTGAAATAAATAAAAATACATATTTTTGTGATTCCGTTATATATGATATATCTTTTGCAAGAAACAGTGATCATCGGCGTTCCGTCCATCGACGCAAATTAATACCAAATCAAATAATATCCAAATAAATACAATTATAAAATAAAATATAAATACGTTTAATGATTATATTATAAATACTAAATTGTTTTTAAAACAGTCTCTTAAAAAAAAAAAAATTATTATTATTGTTATGTCAATTAATATCATAAATAAAAAAATTAGGGAATGTTAAATGCCTGCAAGTAACTTTCAAAATTAATATTATGCGGTACTGATGCTATAATGGATGTGTACAATTTGAATTCAATAATTTATAAATCATTGTAGGTATATACCTACATAAAAACTATTCGGTGCGAATAAGAAGGTGGTTCAGCATTTATTTCTAACTTTCTAAGGATAGTTTATCTTGTATTATGTATTTATATTATTATAGGTATAATTTTTCAATTTGGTATACCAATAGATTGAACTAATTTTTGCCAACAACATTTTATAAAACGTATTAGTGAATACTGAAATAACCTAGAATAGTATGAATAAGTTCGAGGTGAAAATAGCTTAAAATTAACTATAGTATTTTGAGAATTTAATTTTGTAAATACAAAATAAAAATATACGTAGGTATTTATTATAGTTTTATACATTTTCATGTCTCAACAACTGTTTTTTTTTCAATTACGATAAACTTGGATAAAATAATTAAAATTTAAATTGAACATTGTCAAAATAATGTCGTCAAAATTTGAAATTAATAATTTGATAAAATGTTAGGCAAGTGGGTACCGTTTTTCCCGTTGATTGTATTAAATTTAAATATATGATAAATCATTGCATACGTAACATATAACATGAAAAATGTTGGTCCACTACTCCGCTCATCATAACTTTAAATACTTATATTATAATTAGCTACTAGTTCGAAATTCTATTTTTATGTACCGAAGTTCTCCAAAAATATTCTGCTATGGAATATAAATTTATAAATTTAAATTTAAATTTAAAAACACTCGCACATACGCGCGCCGCGCACCTCTCTCTCTCTCTCTCACACACACACACACACACATACACACACATACATTATACAGTCCACACAAATATCGAATATCCATTTTTCTACCGTTCTAGTGGTTCTACCTATCTTTGGAATATCATGAAAAATTGCCTTGGCTCACATTATTTTATAAAGTCACTTTCAGAAACTATATAGTCTGCTCGAGCTAATGCTATTACTCCCTTATTTATTGAGTATTTTAAAATTACAAATACTATTATAATATCGATTAAAAATTATTAATAGTTATTTATTAGAATAAATTGTGAAATCAAAATTCAAAAATGTAAAACATTGTATGATAAGTTTGACAGCGAACCCAACAGGCAACAGAGGTTATCTTCAATAGTTCACGCATGTCGGAAATAAAATCTCAAATATCTGGCGATTTTTTGTCAAAATCTATGATGGGTGTGAGTAAAATTCTGAAATATCAAGGATTATAACAAAAACAGCACATACGCGGCACTACAAGCTGCAATCTGCGGTTTGCATCACTTAATTTCGAAGTTCAAACAGTTTAATTATGGTAACAGTATTTTCGGGATTTCTGTTTAATAAAAAAAAAATTTAATTCAACGTATAATTTACTACAAAAAAATAAAAATAAATATGCAAAAGTACTTAAAATTTCAAAAATATTATTGCCTGATAAAAAAGTTTTATACTAAACCACTTTTATTCTATTTTCTAAACTTGTCAAACTTAAAGCAATATGTTTTATTGTTATCTACCTATGGGCTATGGTCATTAACACAAACAACTAGCCACTAGGAGGTTTTTGTAAACGATAACACTAAATAATCACGGATTAGTAATTACTCATGTCCTACACGTATAAAGAAAAAAATAATAGTATATGTACAAATTATATCGAATCCCAAATGGGTACTTGATTACGTCACACAGAGACTATGTAACTAAAGTTATAGATGCAAGGATCACACAATAATTCAATTTAATAGTGCCCCATTGCCTCGATATAATTAAATACCACTTTCTGAGACTAAAGTTCTTGTGGCGCTATATGCGCAGAAATGTGATTTTATATGGCTATAACTTACCCTATATATAAGCATAATATGTCTATGAAACAATAATAATAGAAACAACTAATACATTTCATTCGAATATATACTATAATAAAATAATTTATAACTAAAAGTATAACTTTTTTAAACACAAAACATTTCTGCCGATGGAACGATGAGCAATTTAAAAAAAAACGCATCACATTAAAAAAAAATATATATATTAGTAGTTACGGTCATTTAAAACTTATGATTAATGATAATTTTACTATGATAAAAATGCTTATACAGAGTGATTCGTTTAACAGTAAACATTTATTATCTTAAAAAGTATAAATTTATTTGAAAATATTTTTCGTTAATAATATAGTTTGAAATTTTTATAAACTACGTTTTTGAAAAAAATTTCTATTTTTTGTGATTAAAAAAATGTTTTCAAAAACGCCTATATATTTATTGATATAGTGAGAATTTAATGTTAATATGATATATCATGTTTAGTTATACAGTTATTGTAGAGATAACCATACATTGTATTTACTATTCATTATTTATAACTAGTAAGACATTGAACTTCTCACTGTTTCTTGGGAATTAAAATATATTATTAGCTATAGTGTTATAACTTATAATTTATAACGTGCCTATAGTTAAAGTATTAAACGTTTAAATTAAACTTAATCTTTGTTATTTTCTCAAAGACAATTATTGAAATTTAAATTCATTAATTCAACATTAACTCATAGGCCATATTAAATACCTCAGTACCAGAGAGAGGAATTTATTCTTTTTTTTGGTGACCCCCCCGGTCGAGAGGGCGTGGACGCGCTAATAAATTATGACAATAACAATAATAATCAAGTTAAATTTTAAAATCTAAACGCCTTCTTGTTGTAGAAGCAAACAAATCAATAACTGTTTAATATTTTGTCAATGCTTTTATGAATATTAAGCACCTAATGCCAAACCATTAAATGTCGATTTTCATTAGGAGGACGCCACACCCGTTGTGTTGTCTCAGTCTTAAGAACGTACAGCATTGCCAATTTGTGTTCATTGCATTGAAAATGTCATTGACTTTTTAAATTATTATAATATACTATAGAATCTTCAAGCACCCACGAAAAATATTTTTAAATTACAACGAAATAACTAACATCGTTATTCTTCATTTAAATATCTAATTTACTTAAAATTTGAACTTAGTGTGAAAATTGCATGTATCTACGGATTTCTTTCTTTTGTTACACCAAAAAAAAAAAAAATAGATTTTGGTATAAATTACCTAAATCGGACTAAATAGTTAGTCTTTAAGTTATTTTGATAAATACATTCTGATTCTTAGCTGGTGTATAAGTATTTTATTTTTTAAATAATTTTTATTGTGTATAACAGACAGATATATTATATAATATTATTTTTAATCGCATTTGTTATGCATCATATTATTTAATATTTTTTAAATAAATTTAATTACAGGCTCTAGTAATAAGTACCAATTTATTTTATGTGGTTAAGTTAAACTTGAAATGTATTTATTGACAGTAAAATATTTCACTTTGATGCCATGCCAGCTGATGAGGCCACACAATATGACAAGCTAGTTCGTCCTTATTATAGTCCAGCTGGTAGTCAATGTCCGTTTTCCAATAATTGATTGATGGGTTTTATTTCAAGCTTTTATGTTTTAAACTTGAAATTATCAATGATTATAAAGTGTTAACTGTATAGGAACCGGTTTTGTGTTGTTTTGAATAATATGTTATGATATATGCATTATGATCGATGAAAAATTAAAAAAAGCCTTCGATCATTTGTTAACAAAGTTTATAAAACAATGTAGAAATAAATGAAAAAAATAGTTTAAATAATAAATGTAAACTATACTATTAGTTTATAACAATTAATTGGTATGTACACATTCATGATTCATCCCTTAAAAAGTCTAATTATTAACTACCTATTATGGCCAAATGTCTATTCTATCTATTCTGAGGAATTACAAAACATTTCAAGTAGTCTACATATTGAAGTTATGACATTTTAACTGATATAAAATTTGTTTTGAGTAAACATCACACATAAAGTGCAATTATTTTCTCACCAAATCAGTTATCACTTATCTACGTTATAAAATAAGGTTTAGTAATATGTATAACATATAATGCACTTATAATTAAGTATATTTAATGAAAATAAAACGAAACAATGAAACAATGAAACATTTATATAAACACTTGATATTATACTTTTATCATTATATAGATTCGTGGTTTATTTGAAATATATTATTTTAATATCTATGATGTTTTTAAGTATGTAAACTAATGAAATTATATACTTACTGTCTTAAGATGATTATTATTACAATTTATTGTTGCGACTACTAAAAGTGCGTCATTATTTAAGTAAAAAATAATGGTAAAGGTAAAATATTAGTTGTCCGTCACTCCGCGAATGTGCGTGTGAACCTTAATAAACTTTGTTATTAACAATTTACCATCTGTCACATTGCCATTGAAATGGTCACTAAATATTATATATATTTTGCCTTTGGATACCTTATAATGTATTGGTTGCCTTGACTATAAAATAGGCATTGATGGCTAAAACTAAAACCAAAAAGGCAGTAAATAAATAAATATAAAACCTTAAATAAATAATAAAATAAAATATTTTGATTGTACATAATAAATAATAATATTTAAGCTCTGTATATTATACTGGTTTTGGAGAGATGATAAAAAAAACATAAAATATGTCATAAAAACCAGACGCGCCTTTACCAATAAACATATTTTTGTTATTATGCCAATAATTTGAATTTATAGTGAATATTGTAAAATCACACTACACTCTATGGAAATGACAGACAACTACATTTTGACGACAACGATATATTTTCATAATGAAGTCGACGAGTTGTTAAAATAGACACATTCAGTATATACAAGTATAATTTAGTGGATTATTGTAGGTACAAGTTCTGATGACATAATAATAATGTAATGTATTCCAACCTAGATATTGTATGGAAAACGAGAATGGAAAGCAATAGACGATCGTTTGCAAAAAACACCGAACAGTGCAGTCGACATGATACGTTTTCGAAGAAAACAAAGGGAATCGGTTGATTTCGAGTGAATGTATCATATATTGCCATAACAACAACGAGACGGCGCGAGTGGCATTATCAAGGCTGTATTTAAACGAAAATAATCGAGGAACCGCATCCACTGCACATATAATTATTATGATATACACAAATGTACACACGTAATTCAGGCTAATAAAAAAAAAAACATGATAAAAAAAAATATTCCAGTATTTTTAATTAGATAAATTTGTAACACAATTGACAGTTATTTTTATTGGAGTAAAAAATTAACATATTGTAAAATTACTCAAAATCTATAACATTGATTTACGAAACACTGGAAAATGGAGATAAATTTGTGAGACAGAAAGAATTGCTTATAACAGCCTAAATCGTAACTTCAGAAAGGTTTATCAGAAAAATACCAACAAATGTCATAAATTCAATAAAATTATCATATTTTTTACATAAACAATATCTTAAAATCAATTTAATTTATGTCTTATACGCTTTAGATTGTTTGTATATTATACGAGTAGATACTAGGTACTGCAGGGTATTCAGTACTAATATACTGAAGGGGTTTTTAAATGTAAAAAAGTTAAAATCCTACTCATTATTTAAAAAAAAGTTTAAATAATTTTTTTAAAAAAATCATCAAGGAATGTTTTATTGTCTTGCGTAGCCGCGTAAGTGAAGTGTATGTTTCAGATTTCATATCTGTATATTCTACCAAAATACAAAGTAAAACAATTCCTAGGAAAAAGGTCTGAGTAAAAAAGACTGGTTAAAAAGTCCAAGGTATAAAATTTCAACTGAAAAATCTGAAGGTTAGTTACAGGATATTCATTGAATTCCATTAAAAATCTTAGTATTTGAGAATATGATCCCTTAGTATGGTAAACGAAAAAAAGTACCAGGAAATAAGGTCTCCGAGAAAAATGTGCTCGAAAAAAAAGTCCCCTATTTATACATTTTATAGTATATATGTACATTTATATTAGAGGTTAAGTAAGGTTAAGTTTGTTTCAATGTTAGTTGAAATATATAACGTATATAAACGTACAACAAAAACCATTACTTATCTACAAACAAAAATGTAATGTTTGTGAATCGATAAATTTGAAAATAATGATGTTTAACAACTGTCAACTGATTTTCATCTACAAAATAATGTTGTAATTATTAGTCTGTGTTCGATCTCTGTTTAAATTGCATCATGGAAATACTAAAATCTAATAAAAATAATGAAAAAATTGCTTTAAATGGATATATGTACACTAAACATATAGAATGTTAACACTTTATTTGGTAGAAATATGTGGTAAGTAATTTTTTAGGTGTCAGGCTGAATTAAAAACAAATTTAAGCAAAAATAAAGTTTAAAAGATTAAAAAATGTACATGAACAATTTATTATGGGAGAATTGAGTGTTGACGTATTTTTTACTAATATAATTAAGACTAATATTAGACTAAAATTTGATTAAATTTGTAAATGTATTAAAAAAAAAAAATGTTTAATGTAATATAACTTATATATTATATATTATATTATAAAAGGGATGTACAAAATGGCATTATAATATACTAGCTCAAAAATAATTAAATGTACATATATTCTACAAACTCCCACTATTGTTGAGCATAATGTATCCCCATAGTTTTAAGACCAATACTCATTACTACTATTTTGTAATTATTACAGGCTAATAACCTCAGGAATTGAAGCCTTATTTAAATAAAAAAAAAATATATACTAGCTGCACTTTGTTGCCCATTAAAAAAAAATTAATAATGCTAAATCTATATGAGTAATTTGTTTTATTTTATAATATACCGGTTAGAATATAGTAAGTAATATCGTTACAACAATATTCAATTTATTTTGGGTCATTATGTATTTTTATTCGTTTTATCGAGAAAAGTCTGATCCGTCTCATTCTGCCCAGCCCAGCGTTGCCTGAGCAAAATATTAAGTTAACATTAACCTCAAGTGATTTACATGCACCTAAATCACCTAGGTAGGCAATCGACTGCATTGGGTCGCGGAAATATTTGAGCAGTAATAATTTATCAGGCAAGCAATCCACCGCATGTTCGAAAGCTTAAACACTTCACATAGTCATATACACTGTGAAATTATTTTTAAGTTGTAATCAGATATTTTATTGGACCTTACGTACGAGTGTACTATTTTTCGTGTGGGAACTTACTAAACCCTGGAATGCCGACCCCGTGAGGTGCGGAAGTCCCATGCCAAAGATTTGTTTTTGTTTTTATAAATTTATAGCTGACCCGACAACTCTTTGCTATTGCTATATTTTTCACAGGTAAATTTGAGCCGATGAACTTATTGTATCACCTGCAATTTATTCATATTATATATATATATATATAGCTGTCCTAAATGTGCAGTGACCGGGATTCCCCTGTCGTTTTTAGACACATTTTCATCTATAGACATCTTTGCTACAACGACGGCGAGTGCGAGTCTATTGTAAGTCACAACACTTTTTACCCGATATCCGTCATTCGCTTCCTACTAATAACGCGTTTGTAGTTCGAACCCGACACCACTGAATAGGCGTTAAAATATTTACATTATTGTTAATTTTTTTCAGCACCCAATTAATTTTTCCAAACAAATTATACACTAAAAACTTCTCCGAGTCTAGACCTATTTAATAGTAGAAACTGAACTAAAATCCGTTGAGTACTTTTTGAGATTTTTGCGAACAAACAAACAAACAAACGCTGTCTCTTTATATAATATAGTAAGATTGTATTATAAGATATGTTTATTTTTTATTAGCAATGAATCACTAAACATGTACAATTTAATATGTAAAAATGTTCACTTTGTTATTATTAAATAATAATAGACCACCTAAGTGTAAATGTATGACTTTGTTTTATTATTTGATTTTATTGCCGGGTACATTTTTCCCGCATTCTTCAGTATATACTTCAAAATTCCAAAAATCATTTGAATAAAATCTTTGTGAAAAATGAAAAGTTAGTGAATCACCCGTATACAATAATATATAATTATGTGAGCATAGATACATGTGTCCGTATCACTCGTTTAACGGTTGTTTCCATCAGGAAATGTCGACAGGAAAATATATTGAATTTCCGTATGCTTTATCCGGAGATCTATTATCCCCACCCCTCAACACTGACGTCATGGCCGTGTCGTCGAGATGCGTCATTACGTATTTACGTCTTATACGTCACGTACGATCGGTCGGTCGGTCGGTCTGTCGCGCGGTCCGCAGACCGCGACGACGAGAGGTCTCCCCGTCGTTACCGCGGCTGACTCATCAGTCCGTCTGGCGGGAGGGCAGCCGACATCACTGTTGCCGGCGTCCGCGGATAGGTGGCGCTCCACCTCCACCCGGTCGATTATTGCGTTAACGTCTGCGGCGGCGGACGTCCGCGCCGCCGCCGCCGCCGTGCCCTGTCGGATGTAATCGGCCGCCGCGCTCCACGACAATCATGCGGCACAGCGCGTTCGTTGACTCATCCTGTATATCATTTATCGTCCGCGGCCGTGCCCCGGTTGGTGGTGCTATATTAGTGTTGCTGCGCCAGTGATCGGTCCTGCGTTATCACCAACACCGTTGTTGTTGTTGTTGTTGTTGATATTATTATCATCATCGTCGTCGTTTTCTCATCCGTTATACGATTAAATAATATTTTATAGCATAATCATATTAATTTTGTAGAGTTTTCGTCCCATAGACGGTAGGTAGTTTGAAAAGTCCCGCGTAATTTTGCGAATTCTAAATTGTTTCTCATGCCATCGAAGTTTTCGTTTTTACCGTCGCAAACCGCTTTTCCGATGCGTATCCGCACGCGAATCGTGGATAGGCGTTTCCGCTCGCGCAGTCCGTGCCCGTGGTAGCGGCATTTTATCGTTTTGATATTATATTATATCAGTCCCGCCATCCACCAATCGCATATTATTATTGTTTCGGCATCGGCGGACATCGTGTACGAAGACGAAGAGGCGTCTCCGATCGCCAGGTAAGACCCATTATTATTATTTATAATTAAAATTAATGTTATATTAGCTTAAGTCAGAGCATATTTTTGTGTGTAACACACCACACTGCGTGTAATTATACAACATTAATTTTGGATAGTCATTATTCATTGTAGTAAAGCGTGGTGTAATGACAATGATTAATTTGTGACATAATTTATATTATTTTAATTAATAACAAATTTGATTTTATGAAATTCATTTAAATAAAAAAGGCGAAGCACATGTTTCGGCGCTGTACCAACTACTGTGTAATAAAATGTGTCAAAAATGACAAAAACAGTACTTGATTTTATTAGTTTTACCAGTGATATCAGTATACCTGTCTCACTCGACGCGCTTTCGGCGTGTGGTTAAAAATCCGAACTCGATTCGACTAAATGTACCCCTGTATAATAGACGCTTTATGAATTTCGGTCGGCCAGAAAAACGGAGTCCCGTGACTGACCGAGATTTTGCCATTTTAATATTTATATTTTACATTTTTAGTCCACAGTGTCCGATCAGTTGGTAATAACTAATAAACTAATAACATAATATGTTGTTTGTTTTGTACGCGCTGACAACGGAATCTTACGACCGTGGGTATTATATTTTTATGCTCGAATCGCTCGTGCTCGTCAGACAACAATAAATTAGTACACAATTAAGATTTAATAACGATATGAATCGCTCAATCAAACGGTTAATTCCCTGTATTGACGAGGCGCAAGTTCAATATACTCTAGAAATATTTCTACACGCACCTCGGACAATATGCTACCAATATGGTAGTATGGAATTTTAGTCTCTGTGGTTATAAATTTATTATTTGATAAAAAAAAAAATGACGATCAGTCGATCGATGCGTTTTCATAATTCACGGACTGAGCTTCTTGAGCTCCTGATCGAAAATAAACAAATTAATCAGCAACACTGGAGTTTTATAGCTTTTTTTTCCAGCGACTGCGTCACCGAACGTATTTGAACAATAAAACCGATTAGCCGCGGCCCTGATTAACGACAATTCCGAGTATTTGATCGTGCGTACGTCACGGTGATGGTAATAATAATAATAATAACGTGTACCGTATTCTTTATTTGGTTCTGCAGTATTCCATTATTATTGTTTACGACAAAGACTGAGTACTCTCCGTCTCGGATGGTGGGGGCGAGGGGGTACAACCGTCGTCACCAGTCACCGCTACACATGTGTGCCGCCGTAGTCGGCGGCGTCATAGTCGGTTTCAGGCGTTTCAGCCCCTTGTCGGGTGACCGTGTGAGAATAGGTTTTCGTCGGGCAAAAGGGACGATCTCCGCACGCGGGACGTATTTTTATCATTATAATTTAAAACGTGGTAATGTCGGCGCGACGGGGTCAGGTAGTCCTGGTTCTGGGTATATCGGACGGACCAAAACTGGTTTCGCGCATTTTCTCTCCGGACGGTTTAGATCGTGTTCATGCGATATCGTCGGATAGTCGATTGGAGATAATAACCACGGCGACAACAACGGCTGCACGACGGCGGCGCGCCGCTTTGCCCTTATATAATATTGTCGAGAACGTGACGACGATAACAGCGTGTGATTGAAAAAGGCCGGGGTGACGGTGGAAAAATGTTGGACGCGGTTTGACCACTTGGGCGGGTGTCCGAGGTCGTTAATCGTTAAAATACGATAGTAATAATAAAATAACTTTATTGTCTACTATACACAACTTTAATAATGTAATACATAGTAGTTCATGATATAAGTTAGTGGTAATGAGTAATGACCAACGCATAATATTTACGCAGTCGTCGATCAACGGCATCTTTCGAGTGGAGGGGGCATATATTGTCTTACTTCCCCACCTACTGTCCACCCTGTAATACGGCTGTACCCAATAATTCCCGTTGTCGGCTACAATATAAAATACTGCTGTACGAGATCGATATAATATTATATTCAAGTCAAATACTGTCGTTTTTTATTTCACTCATCATAATTTACGCTTATTGAAAAAAAAGACCTAATTAACTGATTGTGTAATTCATAATAAAAAAATCAAATTATTATCATTATTCTCACAATCGACGGTTCATTGTTCTCCCGGTCGGCCGCCGATGATGGCCCCCAAGACGATATTATAATATTATACCTAACCTGGTACATATATTATATCAGTATAAACGAACCGTTATCGCACGTCACCAGAATGTGACTGTCACGGTTATTTTAATGGACAATAAACAAGTCGTCAGGCGAAGTAGTAGTAGTAGTAACTAGTGTCAAGTAGTAATAGTAGTAATATAGTAATGCGGTGGCCCCGAAATTAGAATTCACTGTCCGCCAACGATGTGCGTGTAAGCCTCTTATTCTTCCTAGGGACAATGAGTTGAACTCTGTCCAAAAATTCGAAAATCCTGACGGACGTGCAACTGAACGGCTAAAAGCGGATGCTGATCTCGTGCATTATTCATATCGATCACTTGGACACGTGTAGTGCTCTGCGTAGCTGTCACCTCCCCTCGCCGAGGAATAGGGACGATGATTTAGGTGGCGGCTCCGACTTCGGGCACACGCGGACGGGAATCGTCGGCAATTATTAATTGCGAGGATGCGTAATTATTACTGGCGTCACGTAATTTCGTCTAAATTCTCCGAGCGAGAATTGTGTCAAATATGTACATTATCATTGTTGTGCTGCAGACGTCATTGTTGCTATATATACTACAACATAAATAAATGACAGTTTCTCGCCTATCGTCGCCATTACTTTAACGGACAGAATATAATAATGGTTGTCGAATTACAACAGTTTTTTTCCGCACTGTTAATAATTTAATGAACAATCGTACGCAATGCGACAGCGCATCAATTACAGATAATGCTTTGAAATGAGTGTTAACGAATTTCGTGAAGAAGTTAAAACGATAATTATATTTCCATCGCGTTGACAAAGAAAACGGTATGTCGTCCTATGGTTATATGCACAGTGTACCACCTATATTTTCCGGATTACATTTTTTTTTTATCTAAAACACCAAATTCGATTATTATTTTAAATTATACTTAATGTTAATTCGTTACACTCACTTTAATGAATTCGTTGCGATTTCTATGTAGGGAAGCTACTTTCGTGAACTGTTTTTAGTGCAAATCGTAAATAATAATAATGTCTAAGGTGTAACCTTTTCGTGAATTATTTGAAAAATATGTTGCATTAACGCTTTCTTTTTAAAAAGTTTTGTTATGAGATCGTAATTTTAATGTTCACTTGAGTCTTGACGCAAATGTCTGAGAAGATTTAAAAACCATGGTTATTCAAGTTTAAAATTTATTACGAAGATAAAATGCCTATATTTATAATACATTTTGTTCCCTAAATGTAGTATAATGTTCAAAAATATTATCCAATAAAAACTGGCAACATGCTGTACCATAGAAATATAATTTTTCTTGAGTGTTAGGTATAACGATATAACATAACAAGATAAATACAACGCCATGTTAGTCACGTATCTCTACAGTTTATTTTACCAACTGAAGTACCTTCCAATATTATGAATCGTTATTGATTTTATATCAAAATCGAACTCCAACGACCATTGTCGAAAACCCACTTTTCTAATGAATGTTGCAGGTTCCAATGGGGTTCAGTCGATTTTAAGCTTCGTGTTGGTACCTAGGGCTAGAGCATGTTAGTATAATAGATAAACTTTTACATATGAAACTTACAATAATATTCGAAATACCATTAAAAGAAAATTAATTGTCAATGAATTGTTTACTTGCATTTTTACAAAACATTATTATGGCTTAAAAAATTGAAATGAATAACATTGTATATGTTTTTTAATTAACACGAATCTTGAAAAATGCCATTCCATTTCTTAATCCAGACTTTTTTTGTGTGTCTTAAAATTTATTTATTTGTATAAGTATATAAAATTAAAAGAATATTAGTTTAATTTTACATGACAGGCTTCCATGTGTATTATGAATAATTTGTTTATTTTCAAGTGTCCGGAAACATTTGGTGGCACTCCTTAAAATACTAAGGGTACATCACGACGTTTTAATTATTTTTAAGTGGATTGGTATTTGATAATGTATTTTCTACAGTCCTAGAAATGTAAAAATAATACAATACGGCGGGATCCTAATAAATATTTCTTAACATTAAAAACAAATCATATGAGAAAATTATAAGCTATATTTACCAAAATACTTTGTAAGGTCTACCTAGGACCCTAAAAATAATCCATGTATCGTCCATGTAAAATATATATATTTTGTGTTTTATACGATAAATTATATTTAAGTCGTACAAGTTTTGTAAATTTAAATTCATAAATGTACCTATAATATGCATACAATAATTACATGAAAATATTGAATGATGGAATTTTATCGTTTATTGACATTTTTCTTGCCCCGTTGATAAATCTGATTAAATAAATGGCATTTAATACCGATTAATAATAATGTAAGTATAACTCTATATATTTTATTTTTATTGAGTAGGTACCTACACTTTGTTTGGAAAAATTCAAAGTACATCATAATGTACTTAAATAAAATATATATCACGTCTATATGGTGGCATATTAATAAAAACCATTTAAATCATTAATTTAAATTGTTTGCCATTAAGATTTAAGAAGACAGTAATAGTCTTGTTAATTATTTAGTTTGATATTTTTTACTTTATTTTTTACTTTATTCATATACCTACATTTTAGTTATATTCGTTCATATAACAAATGTCGTAATTCAGACGACGTAATTTGTTTAATAATCATGTAATTTATCACTCCAAAGTAATTAATTCCTAGAAGAAATATTGTTGCTATATTGATTATTAAAAATTATTTTACCATATAATTTGTACTTATTTTATTTGTCATCGATCAATTAAATAAATAAATGTGACAAAATAATAATTAATATCGTCCTCATCTATTATAGTGTGCCTACGTTCATTAACTGTATAAGGCCAATTTATTTATGCTTTGTATCTTTTGAATATCGTTTTTTGACCCTTCATATACTATATAGGCATTTCTAAAAATATACTGCACATTTTTCTTTTATCCCAAGTAGGGATCTACTGTTATTTATACGAACGAATATTACATTGTAGGTTCTATCCGTCATAACTACGTGTTGGCTTTACATTTTTGAAAATAAGTATTATGTTATGATTTTTAATGTAATTGCATTCGTGTGGGAAGGGGAAAAACATAGTTACTCGTTCGGAGGCACAATGGGTCCGGTCTTGGGATTCTGTGGCGCCAGACGAACAGCATTGTAACGTTTCGAAGAGGTGTTTAAAAAATACATAAACTCACATAAATATGTATAACTTGCTTGCCCTCTTCTTATGGTCTACGTCGTTCGCTGGAATATTTGTAAACATTTTCACCCTAATTTTTATATTGTTCGTAAATATATTATAATGTCATTCAACCGAATAGCAATGACTGTTTAAAAACACTGCGTTATTTACTTGACTATTGAGCGTTTGATAATTCGTAAAATTTTACTTAATGTATTAATGATGTTTGAATTCCTGTGTAGCATTGTATTATTTGAACTATCAATAATTGATATGGCACTGTAATGCGTTTGTACGTAGGTAGAAAGATGTATATACGTAAATATTAATGTACTGGTAAACTGGTTGACGTATACTGGATAATATTATGTACTCGGCGACGATGACCTAAAACGATGATCGACGATTTTACCAAGTTTATTTACTCGGCCTCACTACAAAGTACTGGTGAGATTTTGTTTTGTTTTTTTTATCAGCCATATTTCACGTTAGATGATTGTAGTTTAAAATACAAAAGGGAATATGAAAAAAACAATTATTATTTTTATATGTATTTAGGGTTTTTAGTTTACTCCACGGTTAGTTTTGACAATGGTTATTGAAATTTAGAAGGGTAACTCCGGTGTCTTGGGAAAGAAAGATATAAAGTGGGTTGTGGCTAGCAGGAAACGTGGGACGTACCGGAAACGTTGTGTCTTGTGTATTCACGGCTGCTCCTACATTATATTCAGTGTTGCCAAAACATTTAAAAATAGAGCTTTATTTTTGCGAACTAATCACGCATGTTTACAATTATATTTCGATTAAATATGTAATTAATTAGTTAATTTCATAAATACTTAAAAATATCGATAGTTGAACAAATATAAGTTATGGAAATGCAATAAAAAAAAGTTGAATAAATTGATGGATGTACATCCTTGTCTTGTGTCCCAAATTTTTTGAAATGCTGATCAATCCTAAAATTATTGTCAGAAATGGGATACTGGAAACACAGTTTTTGAAACACAAGTCATTAAAAAATACGATTAGCTATAGTGATTTTCGTTTGTAAACATTCCAGGAACGGCGAAGTGAGTAAAGAATGCTAAATCACAACATCTGAGAGATTAAATATTATCAATTTTGTACTTAATTAAAAAATATTAAAGTGCGCAGTAAAAATAGTGTTATTGCGTTTTACTTTCATAGGAATTTTTGTATTATTCTTTTTATAAGATATATTAAGTGTTTATCATCTGATAAAAGTTAAGCCACGTGCGTGACTAGGATACTTTTTGAATCTTCGAAATGATTATTTTTATCATCACAGTAAAACGTTTATTTCGGAAAATATAATTTTATTATATCATCTTTAAGTTATAACGCCTATAACTAATAGAAATTTTAATAATATGGCATAATATACAATGATATATTATCATCCTAACATGTCTTGTATTAAAAAATATTTACATCATAATATAATAATATGACGTATTATGTATATGTTTTTAGTTTTTACTATTACAATTATTAAACATACAAATACATATAGGTACAAACTAAAAATATAATTACTAATCCCAATTATAATTTTAAGTTTATTAAAATTTAGTTATATTATTATAAAACTAGAAGTAAACTATTATCATATAGTTGTTTTAAGACCTTGTTTTTCTGGTATTCGCTCTTGTATAATAATATTATGTATTGTGACATTGTGTACACATCTATAGGTTAATAAAATATATTTTAGATTTCACTTTAAATTCTACTTTATAATTGTCAATTGATACAATCGTCACTTGTCAATACTTATAAAATAAGAAAACTCTTTAACACGCAATATATTAATATAATAATAAGTATTCTAATATTCTTACCTTTTTATCATTGAAAAATTGATAGAATTTTCTTTTGTTCTCGATTTTGTTATATTTAAATCACTTCCTTGATTAATTGTTGTTAATTTGTTTGTCGGTTAAATACGAATTAGTCATCTTTTAAATTGCATAGATTATTTTTAATTCTGCAGTATTGAACTTCTTTATTTACCTAACACAACTTAAAATAACAACTTCAACACACACCTTAGACCGTCACCGTAGGTACTGAATCATAATATTCGTGTTCACAGTGAAATTGTCAATTGATACTAATCATCATATTGCAGCTTTATCGTTGGGTATTTTCAATTTCAGCGATAAAGACATTGCATTATATTATATATATATATATTATTGACGGACATCGCCATATCGGTAATATATTTATCAAATAATGTAGGTATCTATAAACAATAGACATATTACATTATATAGCGTGCATATATACACATTTCATTAAAAACTTAAGTCGAATGCATGTTGCATGTATAAATATTTCAATTTAATAAAGTTAAATTACATTTTTAACTGTACGATTGTTTTTTTTTAATAAAAACAACAATAGCAAAATAAGTATTTTTTCGTTTTAGATGAAATCTTAATTTTAAACAATAGCGTTTCCATTGATTATTATTTATTAGTATCTTAAAAAATAGTATAACTAAACATAAGTTATAACTATTTTTGGAAATTGTATTATTAATCCTTTTGAAAGGGAATATTTAAAGTTATTCTAACTTAATAGAATAATATTTTTGGTTGTCTTAACCACACACATTCTACACACATTGTACATATTATTATTATTGTTCATCGTTCCATTTAGCTATTAAGGTACATTATTGGAGACATTTCTTGTCCTTCAGTCATGTTTGCAAAAATATTTTTACTGTAGTAGATAATATTAATTATTATTATAGGTATCTAGTATAATAGTGGTATACCATGAAATATTATATTTAATGGTATTTATTTTGACATTTATAATATTTTCGAAATGTCTGTCGACTGTCAGTGTAATACTTAAAATACATTATAGTTTTTGGTATTTTAAACCTAAATTTAAAAGCAATGAACATATTTTTATAAAATATTTTAAAATGTAATAGGCTTATATAGTATTAATAGATCATTAAAATATATAGACATTAATGTTTATAAGACGTCAAACGACCCAAACGTTTTACGTTTATATAATGAGTTTAGCAAATCCCGGGAAATTGTTCAGCGGAGGCATTGTTCAAAAACGGTTCTACGAACCAAAAAAAAAAAATAATGATCTAATGATCATTATTCAAATAAACATGTTTTTCGGCTTTATATATAATATATTATACAATACAAATGAATTATTTTTTCCCTGTAATATTATGTTTCATTGCTAATAGATTTTTTTTTTACCCTACGAATTTCTTTATATTATCATATATTTTTTTATATTTTATTCATAAAATTATTACCTACTGACTAGTTTATAATCTATATAATTGATAAAAACGTTGCTAATGTGTATGAAGGAGATTGTTGAAAAAAATTGTTATGTTTATATTTAAGCAAATGTTTGTGTTGTATTAGTTGTGGCTAATGTAAGACTAATTGTGTCAGTAATTTACCTACCAATATAATACACAAAACTAATCAATTAAAGAAAAATTAACCAACAGATGCTTTAATGATAGCTATTATTGGCATTTGTATTTATTTTGTATTCATTAGCTAAAATGTATACCTAATTCATTGGTATGATAAAAAATGGGTTAAGGGGTGGGAAAAAGTGGTATATCATCATATGAAATAATGAATCGCAATATTTTTTCAACGTAAACCAAATCGAATTGATATAAGCAAAATAGCATTGTACGAATTGGTTATCTTAAAAAATACTAACAAAGTAACAAAATAGTAATAATAATAATAATAATAATACTAATAATCATTATAATAATAATAATAATAATAATAATAATAATAATAATAATAATAATAACAATAACAATAATAATAATAATAATAATAATAATAATAATAATAATAATAGCTTATTACCCCCCAACCGTTTTCCTATCGCAAAGTCCCACTCGAGACACGTTTATATTACATTATTATACAACAATAAATTTGCGTGTGAGTTTTTACGGTACGGACTACGGCGCGGCTCAGCGGACCGTTCAGTATAAAGCTAACGTTCGCGCCGACACGATATGTTGTCCATGTAGTGAGTGCGTTATCACATTTTGCCCGGTCGTGTTTAACGGTGCGTGTAGTTTGTGTGGTCTGCAAAATTTTTGTTTTTGCAGTTTTTTCCTTCGCAGTACAGTATAGGTTTGTGTCTGTTTTTGGATTGTTATTTATTATTATATTTTGTTAATAACACCGCATATTGTTGTAATAAGACGTCAGACTGTATCAGCTGGTAAATTACTATAATATTGTAAATTAGAACCGCCTTTGCTGAAGAGATTCGAAAATAATTTATTTATTGATTCTTACTGATAGCCGATGGCTGTTGAATTTAATTTTTTTGTGTTTTTAATTATACTTGCAATAGTTAAGTTTTCCATCTTAAAATTAATGAATTGTACAATTTACAATAACAATCGAGAACTTTTTAACATTTAAAACACGATATTATTCAAATGTATGTATCATTATACTATATACTTGAAACTTGCCTGCCCTGACCACACACATAATTGTTTTAAGCTTAACGTACTTTTTTTTTAAACAAACCAAATCCCGCCGTTGAATAGTTTGAATTACATGTATTATGAATGACAATATAATTCAGACTTATTTCGTGTAGACCTTTTAGTTGATCAGATAACTTATTTGCTGAAATTTTATTAAAGAAACGTTTGGATATTAATGAAGAATATATACAATTAGCATTTTTTTGTACATTTACAATTTGTAAAAATAAATTAATTTCCCCGAAGAAATTTGAAAAACGTTGTGATGAATGATATATCTATATAAAAGCATGATGAATTTAGAAAATAAGTATTTATTTCCTATAGTTTTCATAAACAATTGAGTAAACAAATTTCAACTTATCTTTTTGGCCCAGGTGTAAGACAAAGTTAAGCTGATTACTTGTGGATAGTTATTTAATTTTGGATTTATTAGATGTAAAATATTTATTTTTTCTTGATGAAATATTTGTAACTGATCGTGAAATTTATTTTACAATACTTACATAAGGGTTTCATTAATTTATAATATGTTTAGCCCAAAACACCCAATGACCAGTGCTTCTTCGGATTTAATCAATAAAAAACAAAATAATATATACCTAAGGTATGACTGTGTGTGGACGATGAAAAAATACAGTTTATAAATTAAATTATATAACATGAAATAGTAATGTTTATGTTGTTCTATATTCTATTGTAATATTAATATGTAATTTGTTGTGTAATAATATACCAATGTACTATTCTTAGCTGTACCTAAGCCATACACTCTTCATTTAAAACAAAATATAAATCAATTATAATAATACATCTTTATTTAGCGTTATACTGTGTTGGAAAATTAATCTGATTAAAGTGGTTTCATGTTGCGTAATATAGGCTATATTTTAGAATGTAACCTATACCTCTTTTGTTACATTTTAAGTCTTTTCGGATAAATTCATGAGATTTAGGTTATTATATTTAAATGTTAAATGTTATTGTTATTAAAGTGTGATAGAACATTCCTCTTTGGTAATTATATAGGTATACGATACCGTCGATACCTAACCCTTATAATACCTTTGAAATTGGTTGTAGGATTTATTTCTATAGATGGAAGAATTACCTAATAAGTTTAAAAGTTATTTACTAAACGCACTTATTAAAATTCCAAAAAAAATTTAATTTTAGTTGACATTATTTTAGCTATTATCACTAAATTGTCTAATATTCTATTGCGGAAATAATAATCGTATTACATATTATAACTTATTACTGAGTTATTATGTACAAATAAAAAAAATGGTTTTTGTTATCATAAGTATTTTTAACAACAGAATAATCAAGGTTAGAGATTAAATGAAAGCATCACTGATATTTTTGATTTTGTTTTATTTTACCTTTTTTAAGCATTTGTAAAATATGACGTAACAATTTATGTATCTCGACTATTACATAAGCACATATACGATTATTATGATATATATACTTGAATATAAAAAAGTTAAGTACCAAGCGATGTTATCTCACAAAGATTTAACTACCTATTTATTTTGAAACAATTCGAAGTATCTATTATTTCGTCATCAGAGTATACACTCCATATATTTAGGTATATAGTCATATATAATAATTGTATATTATAATGTAAAAAATAAATTGGTGAGCTAATATATTTTATATAGCAACATAAATGTTTAAAGTAATACTCATAAAGTCATAAATTACTATTTCTGTGCGACCCATTTCTCCTTATAAATATAAAATAAATGATAAGTAATGCCTGGTTTGTTATATTTATTATAAATTGATAGGTACAGCCGTACAGGACCACAATTTCAATTTCAAGTGTAGGTATTATATATTAAATTATAAAGACCCTACTTCAATTTGAAGGTTTTTTTAAGAGATTTTGAAGGATGAATTTTAAATAAAATTATAATTCATATTAATGATAATAAATACACAACTTAACAAATCAATATTTAAATAATTAATAATAAAACAAAACATTTTTAATTGTTTATACCGGATGCTAAAATTGACTTTTAATCGTTTTAATTATTATCCAATGTATATTATAGTATTGAAATAGATTTAAAATTTGATAAAAAGAAAAATAAGTTAGGAAAATGTTTTTTACTGGAATGTAAATAAACACTAAATTATAATAAAATGATATAATATGTATTAATTGTATTTGAACTATACTAATGGTCTATACGAAAATATATTGTGATGCATAGATGAAATAAATGTCCGTAAATATATTATTCTTATAAAAAAATTATTTTTTAAATAATAAAAAAAAATGTTTAACCTATAACGATTTATTTTTAATTACTATTAATGAATAAGTTTATGCAATGTAGGTAGTTAATCATTTTTTTTTCGGTTTATTCTTTATCCCCTCTTTATATTGTGTACTTGAGTATAATAAATATGTAAACAATGCGGTCAATTTGTAGGAAGTTTTTGTGCTTCAATTGTGTTTGCTCATTTGTAAACAAACATGTATTTTTATGTATTCATTCATGTTTATGATATTTTAAGGTCAATGATACCATTTTGAATTGCATTCGTTGAGATACCGCCACATGAGTTTTCGCAGCTTTATTTTAAAAATAATATGTTAGACTTTTGTCGTTAAACTCGTCTATGTAGTTGGAATAGGGAGACGTCGGTTAAAAACATTTTCATAAACCGTCCAAAACGTGACTCACGAGCTTTGGCCTTCCATGACTTGTTTTGCTTGTATACAGATCAGCATTGGCAATATCAGACGATACTCCAAGGAAAAATTTAAAAATATATATATATGTATTTAAACAATGAGTTCAAAACTTTTTTTTTATTTTCATCATCTACATAAGTCTTTACATAATTTATTCAAACATGTATTTAAGAGCGTGGGAAACAATCATGAATAAAATGAAAAATTATCATATTATACAAGTACAATTGTTAATCAATGATCCTGAAAAAAATCAACTTGGATATTTAATACTATATTTTTTTGATTCTCTTTGATATAATATGTGGAAAAAAACTCTCATTTTAACTATATGATTATTTATTATATTTTTATTATACGTATATAATTTGTTTTCAAAATAAAAATGTATTGTATTACTAAGTGACTATACCTAAATGAAAATATTTACAGTAAATAGTGATCGTTGTTTCAATATATTATATGTACCTACTCATGTATCATATTTAATTGAAGAACAACCGTTTTAGTTGACATATATATATATAGTTCATATTTTAACTCTAAAATGTATATGTTTTATATAATATGTCTAGTGTCTACACCTTTTTGCTTCATAATCATAATTTTATTCATAGTTAACAAGTGTTTAACTTATCGTTTCGCAAATACATTATATAACCGTTAGCTAAACATAATAATTAATAATAATTTGATAGTTTAAAATAATTAGTTCATCAATAAAGAGTAACCATATAATATCAAGTAAACCAGTTTATTTGATAATTTGATACCTTGACAACATTATAGTACATACCGTGTTTTATTTCACTAATTTATTCTATCATGCTCTAAATATTTTTTCTTAAGTATATGTACCTATATAATATTCTGATCAATTATTTAAATATATATAAAAATGAATGACGAAATCAATAAGCTTTTATAATAACATCTATTCATATATCTACCTAGTGTAGATGTATAATTGTTGAATAACGAATTACTCGTGTATTGGAGGCTACCTTTTTTTTCCAAACTCCACACGATAAATGTACGGAGATCCCGAGTAACGATTGGCTGTCGATTGTTGGTACTGTTGGAATTATCGAAAGAATTTTAAGAATGTATTCTCAAGCAGCTTGTCGAACGAATCGATTCTTTTCAAAAATTATACAAAGCTGTTTTTCCATCACCGACCACTTAACAGATAATCGGTTAAAATGTCTTGATGCTCTTTTGTTTCAAATTAGACTTCTCCATATATAGTGCAATAGGTTTTCAAGGTGAGCAGTCTGTTAAAAAATGCACTCGGGAAATCCTACAACTCGCACTCGCATGTTGTTGACCCCTGTGCATATTCGTTTGGACACCACTGTGCGTGCACCATATGTTGTTCAGAATCAGTTCCCCTGCCCTTCGCGTCCTGTCACCCAAACCATTCGTAGTAGGCCACTCGCGCGTCTCGAATATACAGCGCCTGTTAGAATTATCAGGCACCGATGGCAGACATCACGCACATGGGCCTTCGTAATAAACTAATATACATGCAACTTTTTTTAAATAAATGCCTTCTCCCTTTTTTTTTACCTCGTCGGAATATAATTTTAAACATTTAAATTTAATCGCGTCAACCCCATCGTTGGCCATCGCCCTAATCGCAGAGTCGTCCGTCTATAATAAAAATACGTCTAGCTCCAATTTTGTATTTAAAGCAAAACTTATTGGTTCAGTATAAAATACTATATACGTCTATATAGTCTATACCCATTACAGCGTTGATCGCGGCATATTATGTAAGGAGACCTTTGACCGGACTCGTGACACCAGCTGCAGGTCGCTGCTGCAGATCAGTGGTTCATATCATATATACTTACCGCCTACTGGGAGGTCGCCGAGACGTGTTTAATTGCGGGTAGACCGAGAAGAACGGACTCTCCGCGGTTTTGGGTCCACTGGTCACGGTAGTACGCCTCTAAAAACTGGCCACTTTCTATGAGAACAAAACCGTAGGTGTCGCATGCCAACTAAATCCGATATAACATGTGTTCAACTCGTTCGATCTCGATGTCTTATCAATGCACATCTCATATAATATTTATGCATTTTTTCAACACTCTTATTTATAGAATACACATTGTCGAAAATAGAGTTCATAAAAACGTATACTCCAGTACTTTCATACAATTATAGCAAATGTCTAAGATCGCAAAGGAGTTATCCTTATAGTTTGAAAAATTGTAATCTGCTTGTTTTTGGACAAATATACGTTGATTCATTTTTAAGCATTTTCAATTTCCTTTCCAACGTCCATAACCTAGTTGCGTGTTGTTTCAGATAACTCTTATCTATATAATATGTGGCTGCACGGTGTTTATTACTATAGTGTTAATAACTGATAATAATTATTTGTGACCATTTCGGCAGTAAAAATATACTGTAGGTACATTCGGTTTTAAAATATAAAATAATAAATATTTTTTATTGCACGCACTTACTAGCAATAATATAACATTCTGCACGACAGACAAGAGTTTAATAGACAATAATGGCAAAACGCTGGAGCATGATTATATTCATTAAAACTAATGTGCAATTGTCATGAAACCAGCAAAAGACAGAAGGACACTACAACGGTCACGTACATCCTACATCCTCTCTAATTCATTTTTTTTTCAATTTTCACTCCGGATATTATAGTCAATTTTAATAAACCACTCGGCGGTGTCTGAATGTGTGTGTGTGCATTATATTCCCGTCGTTTAGGGCCTGTACAGGTTACCAATAGCATAATAATTATGGGTCACGAAACCGCATCGTTCGTATTACCTTTGTGGGCGTTTTGACACGAGTGCATTTTAGTCGAATAAAAAAACTCCCACTTTAACGTCGATTAAGGTTTATGTTTGAATGAAAATAAAATATTTACCATCTGTTCAAAATTAAATTTTGAATAATGAATACATAATGCAAGTGGGAAGCAAGACTCATAGATTGTAATGATAATTTTTATTTTATTTTGGTGGCAATAAGTACAAATAGTGTAATAACGACCGTCAAATGGTCTTTGAAATAAAATAATTGTTCAAGTGTAGGTATACTTACGTGTATAGAAAAATGTAAGCTATCTGTTTTTAGATTTTATTTAACTAAAACAAATCAAATTACAGTAATATAATATAATTATGTCAATAACATACATGAAACATAATAATATATTTGTTTTGTCAAATGTCATATAGTCTAAGTTGTCAACTAAGAATTACTGTAGATCAAATAGAAACTTTGAGTTTTATTCTACCGATATAATGGTTGAAGAACTTATCTTGTTTGCTGTTTCGACATTTAAGATTAAATGTTTAATATTTCACGTATATTACTCATAATTTATAAGTTGTAGGTTTAAACAACACATTTTTAATAAGCTTGAAATATTCAACTGTTTTTATTAGTCAGCGTTAAGCTGTTCATTTTCTGATAAAATCATGTTTAAATATTAGAAAATATGAACACTTGAAAATAACGTGACTTTGGTGTTTGCTAGTTAAATTCATTAGGTTTAAAGGTATTAGGTACGCTTAGACATAGACATTATCTGCATTCTATATATTCCATATAAACATGAACTTATGTACAATATGCATATTATTAGTTCTATTGTTCTTTTGTATACTTGATGTACATAATGTTTTATAACGATAAGATATTTTCGGCATTTGTGTCTTTTTTATTAATATACGATTGAAAAATATTATAAAATAATACTGCATACCTAGTTTATTTTGTTTTTAGAGATTGTTTAGGTTTAACATTTTTTAATATTTACACGATTACTTAATTACATTTAAAATTTAACAATGCAGTTTAGTTACAGGCTATTCAGTAAAATAGAGTAGGTAATAAGGCTCCTCTCCTCTTGTTTATTTAACTTCTTGGAAAAAAATATTATTCTCCTGTTACCTTCGGTTTTTTTTATTTTTCCTCTTCCGTAATATTATCGGAGAATGCTGTCATTCATTACTTTCCTTACCTTTTTTCATGACATAACATTTCTTCAGCAATGTATTTTGACCAATTCTTCGGTCCATCATTACTTATACTCGTTAATTTTACGTAATTATTTTGACGTGTCCGTTAATCATATTGAATTAATTCAATAATCAATCATACACAATAATAAAAAAAACCAGATAATATTATAAAAATATAGGGATTTCTCTGTAATAAATATTTTTTAAAGATTCAGTTTTCACAGAGGTTTTCAAGACTGTGTATCGTATTCATTACTTAGGTTATATATTATATTTTTATATATTTACAAACGCATTCAATAATATCGTACCGTTAAATTTTCTCTTTTTTTTTTTTTGTTGTAGGATGTGTTAAAACGTTGGTTGCGAACATGAACGCATAATTAAAAATATATTCGTGTTAAATGATTAGTGTTGTTTGTATGGTGAAAAAATAGAGGGGGGATGAGTTGTAATGAAATTCTAGGAAAAAATTGTTTAACCTACGACTCGCTCATTTATACATAATATGCATATTCTCAAGGTCATTACGTGATCCGGCGAATACATTTAATTCGAATTTTATAGATAATATAATTTTTTGACTTTCGCTCGTCGTTTTGGCGTCAGTGTAATAACTCTGTACGCGATGTAAGTCATAAATTGCGCCATTAATGATAAGAGACGTGTAATCCATAATACATTTAATTTCTAATAATTAATAATTAATAATTATTACCCTGTCCCGACTGACGACGTTGGCGTTGACGCGCGAGAATCGAGATGCTAAGAATTTAATAATACCGGCTTGCGACATGTGTATTGTTAAATAGTACTGCAGGTGTACAATACCATTTTTTGACTCGACTGTACGTTTTAGTTAAAACAATATGCCAGTTTTTTATTTCTTGTAGATAACAACATATACACTTGTTGTACCGGTTGAAAAGTTAATTTGTCCAATATAATTTACACTGTATACAATACCTATGCGCATAGTACATTGTACGCTATAATTCAGCGCACTTTAAAATGGGCGTTATAGCTTAAATACTATAAGGCGTGTATATTATTACATAGATGTGTGTGCAGGGTAGAATGTTTTCGCAAACAATGTTTTGTAACTACGACTACCCAACACATTTAATCGCGCGTCCAAATAATTTATATGTCCTTTGGTAAACACGCGTGCTTTTAACATAATTTCACTGCGGCGTTCGTTTTCAAAAGCAAACCGTTTGGGTACAATTATATACATTATTTCGTTGGTATTGCTTTTTTAGGGCTGTATGCACACATTTTTTTTTCACGGTGGATATAATACATTACATACGTAACAATGGGGCCCGTTTCTCGTTGTTGATTTGAACACTAGTGGCGTTGTGGGTTTTTGAATATTTGAACATTGAACCGCGTTCGCTGGAAGCAATTATTGTTGTTTTTTTATCGTTATGCCGTAGACAATTTAATGTGATAATGCGTGATAAAAAAAAATTCGTGATATATATTATGTTTCGGACGAACAATAATAATAATCATTTTTTTCACGGTGATTAAAAATAAAAAGTAATGATAAAGAATAATCGTTTGAAAAATTGGGCGCACCAACCCTTCATTGTGCACGAGTGTTAATTTTTTAGATTTTTTATCTACGGTAATAATATTATTAATTATATGGTGCACATGCTAAGTTCGCGGCTATGGTATATACAGTATATAATATAATACATAACGGATTTATAACCGGTCTCGACGACTATAACAAATTGTATTATTTTTGCGTGTGTACACATTAGAATATTTTAGACGATAAATTATTCGGAAATTAAATTGTGTGCACATTTACCGTTTCTATATTTCTGTACTTACGATGTGTGATATGTGATTTCGTCTTTGCGAATTGTATAACAAATGCTTTTCGAAAATTTGCATTTTGGTAATTCATTTAAAATAGTAATTTTTATACATAATGATTTTGAGAAGGGTATTATAAAACCCGTCTTATTTGAACATCCACATGTCATGTGTATAATTATATTAATATTTAATATCATCAGTTATTTAGAAAACATTTTTCATATACTGCTGCCTAATTAGTTGATATATAATTCCAATATAATATTATATGTACTTATCTGTTTGGTGAGATTGTGGTTTTAGCAAAATCCTGTTATTATAATACATAACTATTTAATAAAAAGCTATATCGATTTCTCAATAAAAAAATCAGACCGAAGTCCAAATTCGACATTTGATAGCATGTTGTTTTTTTATCATCTGTACTGCTCTGCAAGTTTTATATTTAATAGCGTATTACAACTTTTCTTTGTTTTATGCAAATGATTCAGATCACATTCCACGTAAAATTTAAAATATTATTTACCTACCTTCTATTTTAACGGTAATATAACTTATATAGGTTTCTTTGAATAAAAACTGAATAAAGCACTTCAGTTAAAAACAGCTGTAATAAATTATAATCTTTCAAATATGATATTCGTATTCGATTCTGAGCGAAAGGAAGAAGCTATTTTGGTTTTACTTTGATGTGAGTTTTATTTCTGAAGACTTAATTTTTTTGTGCAATAAAAAAACTTAAAAATTATAGTATCATATAATAGCCAGTGCTGCACTGTTTTAATAAACCAGATACAGATGGTGGGTACTTTAGAGTAGAAACTTACTTTTTCTAAATTCTTGGTAATTTTCGCGACAGTCGTGAATAAATACAACTAATTATTCTATTTTACCTTTTTCGAAATATTGTTTGTTGAACTTAATGATAATATGGATGTTAAATTACAACATAATTTATTGATTTCACGCATTGTAACTTATTGTGAGAACATTTTTGTCATTAAAAATTAATTGCTTGTGTACATTTTTATACATATTAATATTTAATTACTATTGAACTAGTTATTTCGAAAGTCTTAACTAGGTGTCATTTATTTATTTATTACTATATTTATATTTCATAAACAAAACGTTTTTAATATGCAATAATTTATTGTTGTTTTTAAAATTTTAAAAAATACACTATTACTTTCTGCCAAGACGGGCGAAGGGAGATAAATATCCAACGCCCAGTCAGTATTTTTCGGAATTTTAGATTGTCATTTTATTTGAATATTAAGTACCTAAAGTTTTTAGATGTAAAATTTAACACGAACTTAACAAGATTTAGCATTGGATATTATAATAACACTAATCGTTAATGTTAATTAAAGATAATGCAAGTATGCTAATTTTAGACAACACCTTATTTTGGTATATTACATAATATTATAATCCTCCATTTGATTAGTGTTGTCAGTTATGTATTCGGAATACTAATTTGCGAGTGTTCAGTGCGTAAATCTTATAAAATTATTGTTTATTTTATTCTTCTAACAGATGCTATTAAAGCCTCCATATACGAGCCTCTAGCATTAAAGAGCTGAATTATGTATAATTTATTATGATATTTACTGTTTCATAATTATACATTATTATTGCTAGCACAGGTGGAAAAAATAGACATTTAGACTACAAACTTAAAATATTATATCATTCCATTATCAATACGAAATGGGAAATAATATAGTTATAAAAAGTGCATATTATACCAATATTAAAGATTATGCAAAATATGTTACGGACCACTAACTAGAGTGTATGCCACCCACTTAAATAATAATATAAAAATGAACAGATAGTTATCGTATTTATGATATAATATTATAACATAATAAATCATTATACAACAGTGATGATAAAATACTATGTACATACGCGTTGTATATTGACGTCAACCGAATAGCATCGGCAGACATATAGAAGGGATCTGGGGATACATGATACATCCTGTGTGCAAAGGGTGCCAGTGGTCCTTATCTCAGTAGTCGAGTATATTAAATAAAGGAGGGGTCCCACAAGCTGTTCGAAGAGTCAATCTATTGTAGTGTTCGAGGCGAAGCACCTTCATGTCAGTCTCAACCATATATTGGTTTGGACTTCCCGATTTCCATTAGTTCCGTATTTAATTGTGTTTTCGACTGAATTGATTCATTCTATATCGATTCAAGTTGGGAAATACACTAATGTTTTTACACAATTTCTCTACTTTGATATCGGAATTTATTTCATGAGGTATATCATTAATTTACTTATATTATTGTCATTTGTGTTATTATATTAGAGATGAAACAATTACATTTTTATTATTTGTTTGCTACAATTAATGTAAAAAAAAAATGATAGCAAAATGATAATATTATTAGGTACCTGCAATGTAAACAGTTTTTTTTAAAACAACCTCAATCACTGATTACTAATCACGAACCTGTGTAATCCGACGAATATTCCAAGCAGATATGAATTGTCTGCTTGAAATAAAGTGTTGTTGATATTGTGTTACGTTTTCATAATTTCTGACAGAATTGTCGGTCCCCACGAGCCACGTGTCGGTAACGTGTATACAGTGTGAATTCGGCCTTGGGTGTTTGCCTTGGTTGACGTGATAAAATATGAGCCCACATGTCGATGACAGGTGAAGATTATTAAACCACCAGAGGGCGTTACGTGATTGATTATCAAAATATATTTTGATTCGTCCGCCAACACAACAATATTATTACAATATCATAACGTCTAACTTAATAATGTAGTGTTGGGTTTTAGCTAATATTTCGGAAGTAATATACGAACCCGATGCGTTACTTTTTAGGCTGATGCTTTTATATTATTATTATTGCGGGAATCACGTGATTTTGTCATATGACAATAAATATGCGAAGGGCAGTGTTTCTAAGTTCTTAATACACAATAGATTTATTCCTATTGTTCACGGATTTTGGTCTCCGAATATTAAAATATTGATTATTCGATGACTCACGTGTGTACATAGTATATAAACACACAGCTGTCGAAGCCCAAAGGAGAGTAAATTAAGCGGTATAGCGTGATTTTTACTCAGGATAATATTATGCAGCAGACATTGCAACATTTATTTGATACGTGGTTAGGTACAGCACTTGTTTAACATTTTGATACGTATTTGTTATGTATTACGGTTTTAAACAATTGTAATAAAGTAAACATTTTATTATTAATTTATATGCACTTTTAGAAGCCATGGCATATCGTTTTGAACAGTTCATTATTCAGTCCGATTTAGAGGGTGATTTCAATAAGAGATATGACTTGGGCCATTAGGGTCAAGTGTTATTCTGTGCCGTCAGCAGTTAAGGGGGGCAATAAAAAAAATAACAATCGCGGTGGTGAAGTTATATATTTGTATAATATTAGAATATGCTCTCTTATTTTTGTTTGCTAACAAGTTTTGTGTTTTAATAAGCACGTGATGCCTTTGCATGACAATATTATCTTCTGTGCAAAGTACGGTGTACGTAACTACCAATTTCAATCGCCGTAATATAATATATACAGTGTGATAAACAAATTGGAAACGGGCTTTTTATAATTCCCTATTATCAATTTTTGAATTCCGATTTTAGTTCTGAGCGAAGTGAAGAATGTTTTTGAATATTAATAAGCACCATAAAACGAATATTTGAGAATATTTTTAAATTTTCCATTAATTATTCTACGTGCTAGGAATATTAACTTTTGGTTTTTAAATGACAATCTCAGTGTTTGTGTGTCTTGTTTTGGGACTTTAAAGCCTTTACTTTGAGCCACATAGTATACGGGGTAGACCATACTTTTAGACCAGTGCTGTTAAATCTTGTAATCAAACAAGATTTTTGTATATTGGTAGGTCATCCAGTGGTATAATGTAAACATTTTGGATAGGAACAAAACACACATTAAAAAATGGGACCCTTATTAGAATAACATGTATAACAAAGTCTATATACTTTATCGTTATGTCATGAAATGGTTTTTGAAAAATATTCAACAAATTTTTCCGAAGTACTATGAAAAGCCAGCGAAAAACATTGTATTATGATAAAGTATTTTGTGATAAAACCATAGGGTAAAATTTACCCGGTTAGTAATAAACTAATATAATAAAATACAATTATTATTACTAATATAATATAATGGGTTATCAACAGAATATTATGTTTTAGTGTTTCGTAAATATTTTACATGTAATTATATTATTATAGGCTGTATTAGGTGATGTACCTATTATTATAAATTATAATTTATACCAGATAATACAGATATTATACTGTTTTTAAAATTATATGTGAAAATAACCTAATATCTTGAAACTCAAATGATTGTATGTCCTCTTTTTGGTATTTGTTCGGGTTGACTGTAAAAATGCTAATGTTTTATGAAAATTATTTTATATATACGTATATTATATACCACTAAATACTACTATTTTAAACATGTGTTTAAATCCAATATGAAGTGGAACTCATGCAATTTTAGCTTCTGAAATTGGTATAGAAAACCGCTGTATAAACCGAATAAAATAATTGAGAACAACATCGGAGATACTCTTTTTTAGCTTAGCATGTACAAAATAATAGTGATGGGTATATAATTATATTGTATGTATAATAGGTATGCTATTTTGTTCCCGCTAAAAATCCAACAATTCTCCATTTACTGTTAGTCGCTTAACACGCGCTTATGCTTTGTGCTTACTTGATTGAAGTAAAACGATGTTTACTATTACAGCTGTAATGAGACCATATGAGGGCAATTACGACGTCGATTGTCCAACGGACTCCAATTACTGTGGCGACTCGGACGAAGAAGAAGATCCAGAGCGATTGTTAGACGTTTGGCTCGGTGAATTGGACTCATTAGCTTCGGTAAATATTTAAATTACAATAAATACATACTCCATTATAGTTTGTAAAATATATACTGATTAATGTGTAATTCAGCAATATAAATAGCTCTAGGCGTTTGTTAATTTTTGCGCGTTGTTTCCAAATGGCGTGGGGTTTTAATAAATTTAATATATAAAAAATCCGCTCGGGATAATATATATACATCGCGATTTACCAAGCATATGCTCACCCCCATTTTTCCCCTCTAATAATGAATTGATCAAATTCTGAGTTTTGGAATTTTTAAATATACCCAAGACCATATTTTCAAATTCTTGAATTTTGTTGTACTACTTGAGGAGTATTCTCTAGCGATAAAAACTTGTTTTTCGAGACCCTTCTTTTTAATTGTAAATAACTTAGAGGATAATTTTTCAGAAAATATTCACGTAACAATATTAAGGAAAACTACAACTGTGAAAATACAAAATATATATCTCCTCTTAAAAGCGTTACTGTTATAAGTTGCAAGCTACATAAGACTGTTGCTCGGAGGCCGGAGCTCTTATTCTAAACCGAGAAAAATTCAAATAAACAGCATAATTATATAAACATAATAAACCGAGAAAAAATAAGACACATAGTTGTAAAACCAATCACCTTTTTATCGCCTATCTTAAACCCAGAAATATCTTCTTTATAATATAATATATTTACCGATTGATTCATATTATTATTATTATTACTTTATAATGGTGTTATAGCGTGTAGATTGGGTGCTTTCCAAGGCGTGACTAAAATTGATGTATCGAAATGTTATAAAATGTGAACGGTGTTTTTTTTTAAAACAAAATTTATTTCATTACGTTTTACGGTTTGGGCGTGACGCGACCACGGTTGTTGCTATATACAATGCAGTCTGCAGCAGCAATAAGCAACCCTCCAGTCCCAGAAGACACCTTATTAAACGAAAATAATATTATATTGCACTCGGATCTCGCTATACATATACATAATACATTTATCCATACATACATTACAAAAACCGTAATTGGTATAAAATAATCGAATAAAATGTTTTCGTGGAGATTACAACTCGCATGACCTATATATCTACTTATACCTATCATATTATTAAACTTGGTCAGTATCATTAAAACGGATTGTTATACGTTATATCCCATACATGACAAATATCTAAAAATCGGCCCGATTATAATTGATACATAAATTAAATTAAACAGTACTCAAACTAAAAAATTAAATAAGAATCAAAATTGGACATGAACAATTACGCGCTATGATATATCGATATGTATTATGCGATAAAATTTAAAAAATAGAATAATATAACGCATAATCGCTTTCAATGTAAGTTTTTATTTGTGCGGAAAGTAGGTATTAGTTTGCCTTTAAATATACTTGAATATGAATTATAATCTACGCTATATTAAATTAATGAATATTATATTATATTATTATCGTTCAGTACTCGGTTGTAAATTAAGAAAATCGTATTAGATATGAAAATATAAAATAAAAGATAAGCCACAGTATTGTTATTTCTGAAACTTGTTTTTTATTATTACACCACCCCCCCCCCCCCCACTTTCCTCCTACTAAAATTTGGTTCGCTCCGAAAGATATGATCTGGCACGGGTCTGGTCCGAATAACAGCATCAGCTGCAGCAACAACAATATCATGTGCTTATACATACACAAACAGCCCGACGAATATTGTATATATTTTTCTCTCTCTCTGTCTCACTCTTGATCAACAAGTCCGTGATGTCGGGATTTCGATCGTCAAGGACGACTTTGTGGGCTACGCGTATGGCGTATATAGGTGTAAATACTACGTATATGTAGGTAGAGGACCCATAAGTATTTATACGGGCCGTCAACAGATGGCATGCGCCCTTATTACAGCGGCGGCGGCGGCGGCGGCAGCAGCAGCTGCTAACCTATCCTTGTCCCGCGCCGACGTGTGCACTGCACGTGTCCGGTCTTCGGGGGCAGGTGGCGCGTGTTGTAAGTACGCTGAACGATGATGATGAGCTGTATGCGCGCGACCGCACCTGGCCAGGTGTTCTGTGACGGTATAATGTACATGATTTATACTTCACTTACCGTGTGCCGTGTGTGTAAAATATATATAATACAACACTCTGGTCAATTAAGTCGGCGAGATGATTAGAAAATTGATGCTGCTGCTGCTGCAGGACGTCTTAAATCTGTTCGGCGAAATCCGAGGTGCAGGCTCGGGTTTTGATTTTCGTCCACCGTGATGTAAATAGTATACATAATATGCATATACATTTATATTATATGACTTGGTTTTATTCGGATACGCCTTCATAATATGTTAATATTAATTGTATGTATTTTAATGAGTATAAAAATAATAGTTTATATGTAGCTACGAAAATACGTATCGAAATTAAATATAATATAATAATACCTATGAATAATTATGAAGGCTCACTTTTCCGTTATTTGATAATTCTATTCTGTTGTAAACATTGATAAACAGCACAATATTGTATACTATAAGCTATAGTGTACAATATACTTTTATATGTAATATCGGTTATACATTGTTCGCTGTTTTTGGCTGCAGTATAATAAAGACATGTGGTGCCACATATCGAGATTGCCGCTGCACAATAATATATTGTTCGCAGCGTGACATTATGAACTTGGTCTTGAAAAACATAAATTCGTGTTTGCGTCGTTTACTACAAAGACTCCAAAATACACCCCATAACTATAATATGGTTTAAGACGTCTGACCCTCCGACTGGAACAGTGTACAATATTGCGTCGATTTTATTTCGTTTTGATTATAACACGACAATGAAATACCGGTGGTGGCGCAAGACTGTTTATGTGCTACGCACACTCGATATACACTTAGAGGTTCATAAATATAATATTAAAGTAAGGCATATAAAATTGTCTGGTGGTGTTCTATAAACATTCAATTAAAATCCAGCTTCGGTTAACTGCCGTACATTGAATTTATTGATTATCTATATTACGGGTAGAAAGTATGTAACGGTTTCCTAATAACTGGTTTCGATTTTAATGATTATTATTATAATACAGTTTGTTGGAATATTGGGCATATAGCTTGAAAAAATATATATACCCACTAGCTTCACTCACCTCTGCACTTCTAGGATAGTGGTGTAACATAATATGTTATTCTACATTTTAACGTGAAGCGCGTATGACTCCCTATCATATTTAGATTATTAAGAAACGTACTCAAGTTTACATTTCTTTGCAGCCGTTTTTCGAAACTTCATTTATATACGATTTTAAGTGTTGATAATGTCAGCAGATCGTCAATGGTAAATTACAAATTTAGGCCACTTTTCCCTCAGGAAAAATCTTTTTTCTTCTAGAAACAAAAACATGTTTTCTCAAGTTACGAATTACGATACGCATTTTAATGATGAAGAATTATAATCGACTGATAAACAGTAGAGACAATGACTACTATAAACTTTAAATTCCACCGGAGACATAAAACCATCACGGTAATTTTACAATGTGTACCAGCAATTTTTATATATATATATGTCAATTAAGTTTATGTGTTTCTAGAAATAAAAATAAATAATCATATGAGTCCATTATTTAAAACGTACTGATGTGGTCTCACGAAACACGTTTAAGACTATTTTAAATAGAATATAACCCCTGTATAACTTTTGATGAAATTTAATATTAGCCTCGTAGTCGTGGGTTTTAATAATATAAGTGCTATTTACTGAAATTTATGATGATAATGTCTTAAAGAGTTTCAAAGGACGGAAATTGTCGTATTGAATCCATTCCAACTGCCCGTCGGGACGTCTCGCACTTATAATATAGTCAGAGTTTTAAAACCTATGCTAAAAAATCTATTGCTAAGTGCTAATGAGCTACTATTGTTGTTTAATAACAATAAGTATAAGATTAAGTTAATTTTTAATTTTAACTTTAGCAGCATTACCTCGTCTATCATAATCTTAGAATTTGTTACATTAGGGTAATAAGTAAACATTATTCCAAGTACAGTGAACAAAAAACGATAAAACAAACCGCGTGCGGTCTTTGAGAATCTAGTGAAATCAAAAGGTCCCTCCCTACTCATCATTAAAGAATATAAAATCAAAAGTAAACAATAAAATATTGAATAAGTATATTTTTCATTCTTCAGTAAGCAATTTTAATATTTTATAATTAACGTTGTGAAAACAATTGGTATGTTAAAATAATTAATTTGGTAATTCAATTTAAAAAATATATTTTATAAATGCATACGGCTGCCTCTAGAAGCGAATAATTTTAAAATAATATCATCAATATTCATCATTATTCATTAATCTTAAATCCATTAATAAAACTTAATAATAATAATAATTATTTTTTCATTGAAATATCGACAACAATAAATCAAGACCCAGTGATTTGTTGTTGAATAGAAATCAAAACTTTTGGTTTTGCTGAAATTATATTTTTTTTGTCCTCCGTCAAACTTCAGTGCATTCACGCATTATTATTATTATTTGTTACCATGTCGGATCTCTTTACCAACTAACTAAAATATTTATTGATTATTATTTATAATATAATTTAATCATGATTTTAGCTTATACTTGAGGGTGATTAGATCTGTTACTAGAAAACTTATCGATTTTGTTTCATAAAGAGACTACTTCTGATTGCCTTTGGCTGGTTACATGTTCTATCATTGTTTCAAATAAATAAAAACTGTAGCCAGGAAATATAGCATTTATATTTGATTTACATATACAAATGATGTAAGATACATCCATAATATTAATACCAAAACCTTTAGTTGATTTTAATTGATTAGGTTTCAGTTGAACAGAATCCTAATCATCGTCATAATGTCTGTAAATCATACTCGGTTTAGGACCTATTACTAATGTTGTCGGTTTTAATGGTTTTAAATATTACCTATTGTGTCTTTCAATTTGAGAATTTTAATTTATTAATACATTTACATCATTAGAAGAGTATTTGAAGACACGTCATGTTCTGTGTTTGTGCATACTAATACACCACAATTGAAATATCTTCGATTTTGCTGAGTGTCTTCGATGGGTAGTCTTGATATCTGGATCTCTAATTCTTCGGTTGTGGTAAGTATACCAACCGGTAAGCACTTCGAATTCGTCTAGCCGGTTCATGTCTCTAGTGAGCATAACTATGAATGATATTTCTCCATCCGTAGATACCATTTTTTAAAGACGTACGTCGTTTTGTGGCACTGAGAAATGAAGCAGTCTGTTTTATGGGATACTCGTGTTATAACTTAGCAAACCTTCATTCTCTCGACATTATACATATTTTTGATACAATCGTTCATAACTCCAAGCTGGCTTTCGAGATCAAGAATATACTGACAAGTAACAGCCATTAGGAATTCCAGTTTTGAATTTAGAATCATTTTCGGAAGTACTTGGACGCTTTTCTATTCAGTGTGGTTAATACTAGTATTCTTTTTACGTATCTCTATTGATAAAAGTGAATGATACCTACCTACTATACGGATTCCTTCAATCGTTGGCAATTCCATTTTGTAGTACACATTGGGTTGGATTTTTACTTTTAAAGGGTTTCTTAATTTTTATCAATTCTTTTGAGTACCAATATATTTTGAAACAATTTGTTGATTAACTGCTAATTCTAAACATGTTTTTTTCTCGATATGAACAGTTTGTAATCAGGAAAAACTATGACCACAACACGTCAAATAGAAGAACTAACTTGTATTTCCTCTTATCTCATTCGCATGACCGTGTCCATTGTATATTATATAATAAACATAACAATTTATATCGTAGGTTATCACACATTGTGTGTGAATAGAGTGGTTATATTATAGGCACTCACTACTGCAGAAGTTATCGATGACCGCGGTTTTCCGGTTTTCGCACGCGCCGCCGCCCCACCCAGGGTCCACGCATATTATATTATACCACGATATAGTCGTATTGTTGCTGTGCATACGATTGCGTTTTTCGCCGCGCTATCGCGGAAAGTCGTCGACACGCGAGTCCCCGCATACTTGCAATAATAATGACGATGACGATGATGATATTATTTATCATACAGGCCGCGCAGTGTTTGTACACATATTATTATTATTATTACGCGCACACGGTCGCACAAATCACAATAGCGTGCGTGCGTCGTCGTCGTTAAAAGTCGAACTGGTTTATTGTGTGTGCGGCAGTCGTCCTCTGCGCGCTAGCGTTGTCATATTTTGCGTCGCGGGGTACGACCTGCGGTGTCCGACAACATCGGCCGATGGCGCCTGCGTACACGAGTCTTATTAATTCTCGTACAGGTATCTACGTCTGAAGTAAAAATGTAAAAAAAAAAAAAAGTAATAATAATATATAGCCGCCGCCGCCGCCGTCTGGCCTGCCATATGGTGGTGATGCCGAATCGCAAAAAAAAAAAAAAACACACACACAAATTTCGAGATTTGTTGTTTATCGAAATCCGTGCGCGTGTGTGCGCACAGAGTAATACATGCCCAGGAGGGCGAATAACGGCGGCGGCGGCGGCGGCGGCGGCGGCGACGACGACGACGACGAGGACGAGGACGACGGTGATAATAACAAAATACGGTGGAAAAAAACCACAGGTACCGGCGCGCGTAAACTATTATAATGGTAGTGCGTGTAATATATATTATATTAAAACGTATTTTATATATGTATAGAGGTATACACGCGTAGGTACATATATAAACAACACGACGTAAACGAGTTTCGGTGTCGGGCGAGAATCGGATTTCGAATATTATTATTATTATTATTATTACTACTCGCCGCAGCGAGAACATCTGCCGCCGTGTGCCGATCATCTCGCTCTCTCGATGCCTCTTACCCTCACTCCCCCTGCGGATCGCTGCTTGGATCTCTATATCACGACGTCTCTCCGCGTCGCACCGCGGCCGGGTATATTGTGTTACGGCGAGTACGGACAGACACGGGCGGGACATGTGTTGGGCGCGCACACACGCACAAGCACGCGGTCTCTTCGAGATTGCACCTGGCGGACCCGACCGTGTATAGCGCGCGGCAGCAGCTGCTCCGGTCCTGGGACACCCGGTCGTCGCAATCCGACGACCGGCCACCCATCCCGAGACCCGGAATCAGTTCTCGATCGACGTCCGCGGACGACCCATCACCGCCGTCATGTTTTCGTGCAAGACCCGGTACGCATGCGGCCGGAGCCAGCAGCAGCACAGCGACAGTGACGAGGACGGCAGCTACGGCTTCGGGGCCGTGGGCAACAGAACCAGGGCCGCTGCGACGGCGGTCGGCGGTGGCCAGTCGTCGTCGTCGCCCTCGGACGAAGGTGACTATCATATCTACGGCAACCTGACGTTCGGTTACAAGCCGATACTGAAGACGAGGCTGTCGAGCGCGGCGAGTTCGGTGCGCCGGCGTGCACCCGTCAAGCGGACCGTCAGCTTTTCCGGCGTGCATCGGTCGCCTCCGTCACCTCCGTCGTCGCCGATCAGACGTCGCAACAGCTTCCGGCCGCCGCCCCCGTGCTATTCGGTGGCCGTGCGCCGAGCCTCCAGTTTTTCCACCACCCGGAGGAACGTGGCCCAGATGATCGCCCAGAGGCAGCGCATGCCGTTACCCGGTGAAAACGTTTTTACGCCACCGTTGCCCGCAAACGAACGCGTTTTTAAGCTACCTCCATCGTTGCCAGACGGGCGCCGCATTTATAACAGTGACATTGCGCCACCGAACCTTTACACTAGCCGGGTCATAGTCGACGTGCACAAGACGTCTGATCGCCTGGAAACGCCCCCGACCACGGTTGCGGCCATCGTAAGTACCTTGAACACTTCAGGCCCATAAATTGCAGATTAATTATTGCTCAGTTTTCCTCTTCGCGTCTTGTCGGAAAAATCGTCAAACCTTGGCGTATAATATTACGTCATAATATTATCGTCATCATTATATTTTTTATTTCTATTACTGTTTTACTTTTCGTTTAAAAACGTTTCAATAGCAATGATAATAATAATATAGTGTAGTATATGGATGGTGGGTACCACGCCTATTGCGTGCTCTCCGGTGTTTTTAAATTATAGTTGTGACAATTACATTATTATTATTATTGTTGTAGTATATTATACGACACGAGGCATGTATATATTGTACAATAATAAGTATAGTAGCTGGTGGTTCCATATTACTGAATGCGTATTGTAGGTTAATATAAAATTCGACTGAAAATAAAAATATCATATCATATTTTCAACACGTCTCTTACCTATAATATACTTGTACCTATGAATTTCGCCGGGGGTTTATTGTTATTATTTATTTACGATAAGCATGGAATTCGTACATTTAAATAAAGAGATAATACAAAACATTGATAAGATTTAAAGAAATACTGGAAATTACTACTCAGTGGCATATTAAACTAAATTAACCACCTAGAAGTTAGATTGGATAAAAATAAAAATTAATAGAATAAACCTATCAAATGATTCTGTGCATATGGGCCGATTGTGGCTTTAGGAGTCAAAGTGGGAGTGGTCACTAAAGAGAATGATTTCTGCAAAAGTAACGTGGGTGCTCGGACTTTTATGCTCAAGGCTGAAGAGATGACGATGACGGATGAGCATTGAGCATCCAATTTAAATTATAAATACAAATACATATTTTACAACAATCACTAGTGAATAACATAAATTCCATCGTTCATCGGAAAAACCCAAGTTTAACCAAAAATGAATTTAAATGTTTTATATAAAAATGAGTACTTAATGTAAATCAAATTGACATTGAAAGATAATATTATTTAATTAATATTTTTACTATCAGATTTACCTTAATTAATATTATATAGAATTATATAATGACATCGGTTTTGGTGAGAAAATTAGACGCGTGGAAGATGTTGTCAAATTTCCAAAAAAAAATTACCCGTGCGGCTTTGCCGCTGATAATGGATCGGAGTCGGGAGAAGTGCTGTCTTCGGTGCTCAAATCGATCAATACGACTCAATCCCATACCCATATAATATATAGTTATAATATTGTGAATCGAACATCGGTGTTTAAATAGCAGTATATATTTATACTTCATAATATTAAAAAATGTATTATAGTATTGTTTTTATATTAGTAGTTCGCTCGAACTAATTAGACGAATATTGGGTGGTTTTAATGGAAGAGACTAACTTTTTACTTATTATTATGCATCGCGTGCGTATATGATAATAATAATCGTCGTAATACGGAATAAATTATTATAGAGGAACGCGAAGAACAATGGTGAGTTAGTTTAAAATATTATACATAGGCTTTCGAGTCTTAAAAAAACGCATAATAATAATCGAGACAGTTGACCTAACACAATGCGTTATATGGGGATCATTGTTTCGTTTTTTAATTGAAAACGTAATGTTTTTTTATTTTTGTATTAAAACGACCGCGTCTATGCTGTGTACCATAAGTGCATATTACTTACGTTCAGGGTTGAGTTATATTAACGCGTAAACGTTTTTTTATAACTAACGCGTTGTCTAGGAACCGATATTATTTACAACGCTCGTCCGTTTAACGCCCATCAACGGGCCGACGACGTCGCAATGACGATAAATTAATCAAAAAATCGCGTGAGCAATATATTATTATGACGTGTACGGTGCAGTTTAACTGCGTGTTATAATATATATTTTGTGTTCGGTTCGAGAATTAATATAATTTTTAAACTATATAGCGCTGTTCTCAATAAACGCATAAACACCACCGCCTCGCCATCGTCATTATAAAAATATAAAATTTGCGCGTGGCGTCGAAATAATAATATCGAAACGTGCGGTACGGTAAACGCGCATGATTGTAATACGTATATAATAATAATATAATATATTATTTATATCGCGGTGACGACAGATTATTATTTAATATCAAACTTCGGAATCTACGAGATTTGCGTGCTCGGGATACAGCGGTACGCAGGCACGCATCGAATGGTTAAAGATAATAATAATAATAATAATAATAATAATAATAATACCTATATTGTAGGAAAAATAATTGAAAACCGTCGTATTTCAATCATACGTTCGTATAGGTATGATTTTCGTGAAATATACGAACCTGGGCGGATTCGTTCTTCGGCCGAGAGGGGGAGCAGTCGCGTTTGTAAAGAAGTTTTGACGTCGCACGAACACGAACTAGAGTATAATAGGAATAATATATGTATAATATGAAAACCAAAAACGTCTGAGGGTTGTTCCCCTCGCCACTTACATGCAGGTGGCTCGTGTGCAGTTGTGTGCGCACAAATCGAAGACGTACTGCACACGCGTATACCTGTATATAGATTATTTGTTCGATTATGTTCGACTGCTGGTTTTTTTTTTTTTTATTGAAATATCAACATTTTTTTGTTTTTTAGAGTTTAGACAAAAGCCCGTCCAAGCCAGTCGACAATGTCATTTTGAAAGCGCCCAACGCCACCGACATAGCTGGTCAGCGGATGGATTCTTATAGATTTTCGATGGCAAATTTAGAAGGTAAGTTGACGATGTTATAAATGCGATGCCGTTAACACAGCTCGTCGCCGCAATCATCAGTATATTATACGTATAGCCATATAGGTATACAACGGCGTTTAATAATGTTTCGTTCGATTTTTTCGCGTTTCAGATACTCAAGACGTAGACTTAGACGCCGTGTTAGGAGAACTTTGCGCGTTAGAATCCCAATATCAGAGCACGAATAGTCTATTGGATTCGGAAAAAATCGGTAAGTAAATCACTGTCTATATTAGATATTTGTCGTCAGTTTCGCGTTTTTATGAAATATAAAATATAAATGACATAATAATGACATTCAATTGTTTATCACAGATTACAATTCAATAAACAGGATGCTGTCAAATTCAAATCAACCGGGAACAGGTAAAAATCCGTCATACGTTTTGAATATAATATTCTGTTATTGTGTTTCACCGCGATTTATTCACGCAGACTACAACAACCCCTTATCGTTATTATTATAATACGCCGGCAGACATTTCGGGGTTTCCAATTGTGCGGCAAATCACAAAAATCTTTTCTTTACAATTTTTTTTCTCGTCACACTGGTATGTATATACCTATACATTACTAGGTATATAGTGCCCATTATATTATTATAACTCACAATACCGTTACCATTCCAATAATAATAATACGTCGTCTGGGAAGGGTCAATATCAGAAAAGAGGCACCTGGCCAATACGTTGTTACGCCACTATTCTACTCCGGTCCAACGATCGTGGTGTCGTTTTTGGCCTTGGTTCAAATAGTAATGAATCAAAGACGGTTCGTGACATTCGGTCTGTATACGTTTAAAACTGAGTGGTAAGCCCAATTCGTTGGACTTTACCCAAATCTGATAACGTTATAGGAAACCGGGGAATACCCTAATAGATAAACGCGTCAGCCGGATTAAACTTACCCCTTTATTTTCTTTTAATATTTGTCTCCCAATGCATATTCCACCACGGCACCACATAGGTCTACACATTATATATATATATATATATATATATATATATATGTATATACACGAATCAAAGCGCTATAAATAAATACATTTTATTTTTCTAGTAAGGACAGACAGTCCGGATAATGATTCCGCGTTTTCCGATTGCGTATCGTTGCTGTCAAGCAGCGAGAGTTCAGCTTCGAGCGGCACTACCAATCACTCTGGAAACAAAGTATGTAATATTATTATATGCAGTTAATCGTTTTTATTTTATTATTTTTACTGTCGTTTTAACATTATGCATATTCAGCATATCACATAGTATCGTAAACTGTCATCCGTCTATAGTATTATAGTATTATAGTCGACATTATCGATTATTATAGTATATTATATTATGCGTTACGTTGTGCCGCGTCGACGGAATCGTTTTAATGATTGTTATTCGTGTTTGTGCGCGCAGGAGTCGTCTAAAGCGGAAAAAATCCGTCTGGCCCTACAAAAAATGAAGGAGGCCAGCGTGAAAAAATTATTCATCAAAGTGTTCAACGACGACGGTGGAGCTAAATCGTTACTGGTCGACGAGGGTATGCGCTGTAGTTATGTGATGCGTTTGTTAGCCGACAAACATCACATTAATCTCGGACCGCGCTGGGGGCTCGTCGAACATCTGCCGGACCTTCATATGGGTATGTTAAAAAAAAAAATCATACTTTTGCAACACGTGTTATATTTCTATTTTTTTTATTTTTTTTTTGTATTCTTTTTTTTAGAACGCGTTTACGAAGAACACGAGTTGCTGGTAGATAATCTAATGCTGTGGACCAGAGATTCCAAGAACCGTTTATTGTTTGTCGAGCGGCCCGAGAGGACGTTAATATTCGAAAATCCGTCGTTGTTCAACACCAGTAATCAGTCGCTCAGCCACGCGACTAGTAACTTTGCACAAGTAAGTACACGAATTACACATTTAAAACCTAACCATAATATTTTAGAAAAAATCATTATTGCTCGTTATAACTGCTTCGAATGGAAAAAATATGTAACTAAATTACCACGGGTGGTAAAAATTCAAAAAAAATTGTTATTTATATTATTTAGAGTGAAATGTAATAAATAAATGATCCGACCAATATTAACAACATCAGACCTAGGTTGTGATCTGATATAAATCCTTACTCGTTTTAAAGAACATGTTTTTTAAGTCTTCAATTTTTTTTAAACGCCTACGGTATTTTTGCCGGTAAGTCGCACATTGGATTGTATATTTGTATCCGTTAACGACATATACATATATCACTGATTATAATATCAGTAACCAGACCTCCTTTTTTTTTTTTACACCTCAATTTTTTCTGACCCGTAACGCGTTTTTTGCTTTACAGGAATATTTTTGCAACGGCGGACTTCCGAGCGTTGAGGGCCCTCTGTACATCAAAACGGACTCGAGGAAGGGCTGGAAGAAGTACCACAGCGTGCTCAGGGCTTCGGGGCTGTACTATTACAAGGATAAGGCTTCGCGGTCGCCCAAGGACCTCGTTTGCCTGGCCACGTTCGACGTGAACCAGGTGTACTACGGCGTGGGCTGGCGGAAGAAGTACAAGGCGCCCACCGAACACTGTTTCGCGATCAAACACCCGTGCCTGCAACAGCCCAAGTCCACCAAGTACATAAAGTACGTGTGTGCCGAGGACGAGCGGACGCTGCAGAAGTGGATGTCGGCCATACGGATCGTCAAGTACGGGCAGCAGCTGCTCGACAACTACGAAACGGCGCTGGCCGGCAGAGACTGCGACCCGACGCAAACGTCGTCCATGTCGCCGACGCCGCTGTTGTCGTCGTCCGGGTCGTCCCTGCGCCGCGAAGGTTCAACGGGACGCGGGTCGGTAGGACTCGACGACGACGATGCGGCCGCCACCGCCGCCGCCATGATGCTGGACGACACTGAGAGCGGACTGTCGTCGGACTCTGGAGGTTCGTCGTCCGGTTGCGACGTGGCGTTTGAGTCCGACTATCCGCCGTGCGGCACCATTAAGCGGAAGCCGCCCAAACTGCCGCTGACGGCCACCACGCGTCAGCTCACCTGCTCCGTGACGGAGACGTCGGCGACGACTGCGTTTGCTGCGGCCACGGCGGCCGCCAACCATCAAAAACCCGTAAAGTCGGTGAAGTTCGCGGACCACCACCAGCAGCCGTACCAGCACCACCAGCAACTGCAGTACCAACAATACCAACAACAACACCACCACCAACAACAACAACAGTACCACCATCACATGCAGCACCGCCGGACGCCCAGTCTGGAGTCGTTGCCGCCCCCGCCCCCCGAACTGTTGGTCGACCACGACGGCGATGTCGACGAAGACGACGAGCTGATGAACGCGGTTCCACCCCCTCCGCCCAAGCTGCTGTCGCCGCCCAGCACAGCGTTCCTGGCCGACCTTCACCGGGTCGTTTGCAAGAAGTGGCAGGTGGCTCAAAAGTGCAAGCTCGACACGATGGCCACCCCGCATGAAGTGCTGGGCTTCCGGGACCCGGCTCACGGGGTCCAGGTGCAGTTCGCCGACGGTGGCGCTGCCGGCACGAACAACGCGTACAGCCGCGAGGCCAACGTCAGCAATTGGGTTGCCGAACACTACGGGCCCAACAATCTGTACGAGAACGTGTACCCCAAGCAGCAACCCGGTCTGGGCTCGGCCGCTTGTTCGTCGCCGCCGCCCCCGCCGCCGCCGCAACAGTTGCCGCCTCAGCATCTCCGGCCCACCAACAAGATCAACAAGCGACCACCTCCGCCGCCTCCACCGAGGTCCGAGAAAACGCAACTCACCACCATTGTCTCGTAACGACGAGTGCCATCGCCTCGTACTCACTCAGTTTGTTTTTCACATTCGCTTTTCTGTTTTTGTCGCGTATCCGGCCCGACGCGATATCGTTAGTCGTTGCCGTCTATAGCCGTTTTGTCGCTTTGTGTACTATACCTACTCATATTATTTATTTTATTAATTTTACAACCGAATTGTGTAATATTGTTAGAGATCGTTTTTCATTCGATCGGTTTATAGTAATATATATTATTAATACCGTTGAAGTCAATATTGGGAAAATTAAACTGTATTGAAAAATCTCCTTAACGGCCAAGGCCCCAGGGTCATACTATGATGTGCTGTGACGGTACGTAAACCGCAATCGACTAACAAGGCTGCGTCGAAAATGCGTCACCGCAATTGTATGCGTTTCTGCCGCCACGATTAACTCATTGTTTTTAATGGAAGGTGTCATATTAACCAGTTTGTCGCCAAAATTAAGTACAGCTGTTTATTTTAATAATATTTTTAACTTAGTTATGCAATTATGACAATTGGTGGTTAATAATAATTGCTATAATAATTGATAATACCGTAGACACTTTATTATTTAATTATTTATCATATGTCTATGGATAATACAGTTCCAAACATTATTTGAGATTTAGATTTTTGGTGAAAAATAATTTATTGACAGCTGCTCTTATTAGTAACATTGGAACAATGATTCCTGCGGCTGACTGGTAATACCTAGTATACAACCTTTCGTTTAAACTCTGCGGCAAAAACCCATAGTAAAATCCCGGGCTAATTGTTTTTTTTTATGTGTGGCCACAGTCGTCCAAAGGAGGCGAACACGGCTCACAGCGTCTTCCCTCACATCTGTGTTTTGCGTTAATTGATTAATTTTTCTTTCTACGAATAATATGTTACTAAAAGACTGTATTTTTTTTTTTGTGTTTATATTAATAATCATAATTGTTTATATACATTTATATTATATGTTTATTCCTAATGGTATTACAAACATAATATTGCAGTTCTGATATTGTCTTTGTTGCAATAGTATCGTAATTGGTGCTTAATTTATATATCTTTATAATAAATACAGAATAATGTATGTAATATGTTTACATTTTTTTTTCTTTTTATCACAATATTATGTTACATGGTACGGTGATTATTATTAAAATTATTATTTTTGCTGCCTGAGTCTTCGACAACATTTATCTTTTTATTGTACATTAATTTCCAAACATTATGATTATGTTTTTTTTTTATATATATAATTATAATAATAATAAGTTATAACAAATAAAGTAATTTGTGACTTTTTTTTATTGTAAGTTGAGTATAAAGTTATTATTTTATCACCACCGATGATGCTGAAGTTTATATCTTCTTGTTTCTTAGGAAATTATATTTTATCATGATACTGTCTACTGCTATAGTGTACCAATGCTGTCGATTTAGATTCATTGAATATGTGTCAAACTCCATTTTGCTCTATGTGTTTGTATAAATACTAAATTAAATATCAATCAAGTAAATCAATATAATGCTTTATAGGCCTCGATTTTAAAAGTGTAAAAATTTTAATTACTGATAAAATTATAAAACCAAATACTTCAAACACCAGGCTCTAATTTTTTACATCTATAATTAATTTCACATAAAATGTGGTGTATAATGTTCAAAATTGTCCAAATATAAATAGTGCAAAACAGTTTTACTTAATTCATTAAATATCTTTTTATACTTTTATAAATCCAAATGGTTATCACTTAACAGTTATTGACAATTGAATTTTACATTAAAATACAAAATGTATACATTTTATATTTATTAAAGTTGTAAAATTTGTACTTTTTAATACTAAAAAAAAAAAAATCTTGATGATAATTTGATAACATTGTATTATGTAATTTATAGTTGAAACCGAGATAAGCTATGAAGTATAAACTTATATAATATATATTTTGTTTATAAAAATTAATTATCGGTGAATGATTAGCAGAGAACATTTAGACTGTTTAGGATGTTTAGATTGTTATTAAAGTTATTATCTAGATTAAATTTGATGGTCCTATTGCCATGGAATATTTTTATGGTAGGAAATTATTAATATTTATAGGTATAATATAATACATATATCCACAATATATAATTTTTATAATATGATAAATGTTACTCAATGACGTACTCTCATAGACATGTAACTCCAGTCTTAAAGTCCAATGTGTATGTACCATTGTACCCATATGTCATACAGCTACATAGTCAATATCCACATTTATGTAATAGCATGATAAATTATTTGTCATAAAATGACATAAATAGAAAAGTGCTTAATAGTTTAATCCGTTGTGTACTGTTTTTTTTTTAATTGTTAACAAGAGTAAATATCATTTTAAGTAATCAAAATTGGTAAACACTGTTCTTTTTTTTTCATTTATTTTGTTCAACTTAATAAAACTACAAGGTTAGGAATTTGAAAAAAAAAAACATCACCAACAACATTCTCTTTTATTTATAATGGAAGTTCTAGAGTTTTGTTGTATGTAATTATTTGCTGAACAATGTTTGTTTGCACAAAACTGTTTTTATTGATTGTTTTATAAGCACACAACAACCCAATAGTAATGACATAGTGTTTAGAAAAACCACTTCACACTTGTACATCTCTATAGCTAGGTAATTGAATGTTTTGTTTAAACATGTTTATGTTTTGATCGGTTGTGATTCAAACGTGTTTTATTTTTTATTATGGAAAGGTGAACCATATCTTTGTTATATTTTTTTTTATACACATGTCCAGTATAACAATGCTTGTAAATATGATGCATTTTTTTTTTTAATGAAAAATATGGTGTAATTTGTTTTGAAAAAAATACATTTTATACATAGAAAGTTAAAAACTTGAGAAAAAATAAATAACTTTTTCATGTTTATAAAAAAGATAAATAAATATATAATAATACTTAATATGTTTTACTATTTTCATTTTTTTTTTGGAAATTCTGTAATTGCCTATTTAAAACTCCTTATAAGTGGATAAATGATACCTATGAAAGTATGAACTTCTATCTACTCGTATACACAGTTCTAGACTAGTAATGTAAAGATAAATAACATAATATTAACATAAAATAAAATTACATTAGGTTTATTAAAAATGTTTTACACTAAAAGATAGTCATTTAGATTTCATTAAGTAGTTATTAAAAATTATTATGAAAATGATTGCAATAATAATATAACAATAATGTCTTATAATAGTGGTGAACGGAATATTGTCATCCAATATTCTACTAATTAACTGTCGTCGTCATGCAAATGTAATATTTATACTTTGAATTAAGATAATATTTTAACAAGAATATATAGGTAGTACCTATATAAGTATCTATATAAAGCAAGATATAAAGTTATGTTAATTATGTATTACGATTGGTTATTTATAAAATCAAAAAAAATGTTCTCTCTTCACGCCTGACCAGAAACAATTATTTTCTCGTAGCATTATTATTAGTTATTTCTATATTATCAACTATCAAGTAGGTAGTTGATACATTTGAAAATAGTTTTTAGTGGATATTTACTGTTGTACTTTTCCAAATGTGAAAGGGAATGAGCCACATATTGATGATACTTTCTATTTTTGGAACCTTAAATTCAGAAAAATGTAATACACTCATAAGCGATAAAAGGTAGAAGATATTAGGTAAATATAAGTCATAAATCATGATTGGTTCTCAAAATATTTTTTAATTATCACCTGATGTCTATCAAATAACATCTGAAAAATTGAAAATTACAAATAATTATAGAATAAGTATTCTGTTTACGACGTTTACGTCAATAAAAATTCGAATAGGTATACGGAGCGTCATAATCGTATTCTTAGGGTGTAAACGTTAGAAAAAAAAAATCTAGAGAAGTGAGTGCACGTCGTATATCTAAGTAGATCACCCTCAACACACCACTGCCTATCTCAGTCTACTGTCTAAAGCAGGAGTGGAAAATCTATGGCACGCAAAAAAAATTTGAGGGAACATGAAAAATTAAAATTAAAATATTCATATTTTATTTTTATTTTTTATAATAAACAACAACAATATATTATTATGTGTATAATACTTTTCATAATTTAATTGCACGTTTAAAAAAAAAAGGTAATTTTTGGCACGTAGCTACAGAAAAAGTTGCACCCCTCGTTAGAGTTTAGACGGGCAAGACTTAATTGTGCACTTGTGCGTCATGTGGATATTATGATATTATGTCGACTATCATATTGTTCATGTACAGTATAAACGTAGGGAAAAATCAGATACACATAATTGTAATCATACCTACGTCATAATGATTATTATTGTTATCGCTTTCATTCAAATATTTTAAAAATAAAATAAAAATTATTAAGAAATATTATGATTTATATATTTTGGTATAATATTCTTATTTCTCATAGAACTAACTATTAGACTCGAGTTGACCAACATTTTTTGGGAAACCCCTGTGACCGTGTGCTCACTTCGCCCATCATAACTTTAAATTGGTACCTACATTTAATGTATAGCTAATTAACTATTAATTTGAAGTTTGATTTATATTATTTACAAGGTCATAATAATCAAAGAAATATTTTGCTTGGGAATATAATGAAGTAAAACATATTTATTGTCATTTAAAACAGTAAAAGCTTAAAAAATGATAAAAATACCAAAAATAGTAAGAGTAAAAATTGTTTTCTGAAATGTATTGTTTTGCAATGACTTTAATGTAGAAAAATTAGTTGACAATTTATTTATTACTACAATTTTTTAAATCTAAAAATAAAAAATATATACATTTAATTACTGTAAAAATTAAATTTAATATGAAATGGATTAAATAAATAAAATGTAGGTACTCGAAAAAAAATTATATAAATTCATATCTATTAACCAATATAAAAAAAATAGAATATACAAGTACATTAAGAGTATAAAAAAAAATATTCTGTCAATTGTAAACAAATTAAGATTTTTAATTTATTGCAGGGGTTTCTACACATTAGAGTATAATAGTCAAAGAGATTTTTTTAATTATTTGAGCATTTATATATTTCATAGTTAATTTTTAAAAATAAGTTTAGAAACCAGAAATTAACAACTGTCAACCGTCTCAAAGTGGACTTTCCTAACTATATTGTTGTAACTTGTAGTTTGAAATATATATATGGTCTTCCAAGCTTAATTCTATTATTATTTCTATGTTGTAAAATCACTTCTGCCGTCAGCGGGTCCGTAACTTCGAATCACGAAAAAATTATAACTATATTATCGCTATAAAGTTTGCTGTTAAGCTGCGCAGATAACATTGTCTATTTTGTATTTCGACACCTGATATTAATTACAACAAATTATTGTGAACCAAAAATATATTATATAAAATGTATACGGACCTACAGCCTACAGGTGCATCATCTCGAGTTCGTCGTCGACGACTTTCACAAAATCTTATTTTTGAAATACGAGATCAAAAAAAATCCCAACTCTATAATGTTTCAATACGTTTACGTATAAACCTGAAATGGTAACCATATAATATTAAGTACAATCGATTATTATGTTTCGCAACGATTCTTTTTATTTTAAATTATATGCCAGTAATACCGATTGCCTTATACGGCCGCGAGAGTCGAATTTCGATCACACTTTTTCTGTTGTAAAAAGTAAAACTTATTGGGTGGCATTACTGCGGGGTGCCTTCCCTATCCTTTAATCTGTTATTTTATTTTTGTATGCCCTTATCCTAATTATTATCGAAGTCCAAACGTTGTATCTTGCATAGATTTTAAGTGTATTTTAAAGTAATAATAAAAAAAAGTTCAAATTTTAGCGATTGACCTAAATTGCAGTACCTATTATGTTATGTTATCAAAAATCCTATCGCAGTAATAACAATAATAATTGTGATATTTCAACCGTGGTGCACAGTGCACACATTAGGTATAATACATAATAGCGTTATTAATATTATGATGGTAGCTGAGTATTCAAAAAGTTCACTGACGGGCGATGGCTACCCAAATATTAATGGGCTCACTGGTGATTAAACGTAAGACGGCGTCTAATAGCAAACCGATAAAAGTTATCCGTATTATTATTATTATTATTATTATTATTATTGTTATTACTTATTATTTTGACCGCACATGGCTTATTGATTATCGTAGGCAAGTCTGATTTGAATTATTAATTATATATAAGCTATAAAATACCGTACACCAGAGTGCTATATTATACGTTATGGTTTCGTGATGATTAATATTATTATGTAATAATAATTGTCCAAAGAACCGATGTAATAACATTATTTTATTATATTATTTTAATTATCTTTATAGTCACTATATAATTACTATACAAATTCGATATTGCACGGTGCGCACTAGGCACTACGTACGATAAGGCACTAGCGCACACTAGCTATGGGGTCTGTCTGCGTCGTCTACGGGATCGTACCTTTATCGTGATTTAAATTGTATCGGTCGCGTCGACATTTTCTCTGTCTCTATCAACGGACGACCATATGTCTCCGAGCTTGTAACTTTATTTCTGCCACTTTTTTTTTTAAAGAGTCCAAAACCGAAAAAATAAATCGACAGTGTTTTTTTAGATGTGATTATCGAACTCATAATATATATTATATGTATACCTACTATATAATAATCTTTGGGCATAGACTTTCTGGACCAAACTAGTTTCCCGTCTCCACTTCGCAGCGGACGCGATCCGCGGCGGGGCAGCGCGGCGCTAGAAATACGACTTGGCTCCTCTGCACCGGACCGGTAAAACTACGGTCAGTGCCCGTTACCGTACCGCGCCGGAAGTACGTACACGCCGGCGGTCGTCTCCTCCTCGGCCAGAAACGCGACATTTTTTTATATTGATCGTTTCGTTGGACGCGAAATGATGTATTTTCAATGGAAAACCGTGATCTTCGCCGTCGCGCTTATTGTTTCGACGATAGCCGCCGTCGAATCCGTCAACATGTGCGTCTTCCAGAAAAAAAACCTAATCGTCGAGGAATACAAACTGAGCTTTCTGGACCATATGCTCGGCAAAACGTGAGTCATTATATACCTATATATACAGCACTTTAGGAAGAGGTGGGACGGAGTACGCCTTATCTGTCCCCTTATTTAAAAAAAAATAAAACAATTTGCGTTTTTTGCGTACCCCTATTGCATCTAATTATTATGCTAATCAATAAGATATTTAAATCTTAGGGATATTTTTTTTCCATCCCTCTACTAATTTTTTTTTCATTCAAAGCGTTTGAACGTTTAAACGTGCCTACTACCACCCTCATAAAATAATATTTAATATATTGTGAAAACTAGACAAAATCGACGACCGCAATTATAATAAAAGTAGATAGGTACTCGGTAGATAAACGTGCATATATAGGAATCGCAACGAAAAGTCGCTTAACTGCATGTATATTCGCCGCAGTGATAAATCTGTGGTACCTTTACAATGACCTTGACGTTATACCAACATTTTCGAAAAATTCACTTGAATTTTGTGGTTTTTTCCTATTATTTTGAGTATTAGTTTTGATGATTTTGACAATAAAGCATTTAAAAAAATGTATAATTAAGATTCTAAAAAAATACCTTCCATTGTTAATAGTATGTTTCAAAGCTTCTATAAAGCAGTATATTTTTTAGTTTTATATTAATAATTTATGAAGCACAGAAATATTACTGTACATTACCATAGTATAATAAATAATTAATAACAATTGTATAGTACCATTTTGAAATACTAGAAAATCTAACCTAATAGTGTTTAGGTAAATTTATGTATAGAGTATCTAATGATATATTACAGAGTTGGGCCAATTAGGTAGCTATATATAGCCATGTAGGCACTTTAAAGTATTTTAAATAGAGAAAATAGTAAATATCGCAGTATAAACTATTGAAAATTCAACTTGTAAAAAAATACAGTTCAGGATAAAATAATAATTTTTATTCATGGTCACATTCACTTAGATATTTTATACTCATACAATATAATTTACATATTTCAAAATATATAACGTGGATTTAAATAATTCCATATTGAAACATTATGCTAATGGCCAATGGAAAGATTACAATATTTAATAATATTATATAACAAATCCATGCATATTCTCTATCCATCATTAAGTTTAATTTTAAGCATTTATAAAAAAAATGTAAGCCTAAATAGTTTTAAAAGAACTTTATTCAGACACATGGTAAATAATTTTATGTTTTCCATCTCAAATCCAATAATTTCTACAATAAATTCGGCAATCAAATACTATTTTGTTGCATATTATTATTGTGAGTATACTATGGGTATAAAATATATGTATGTACACACCTTACAGTTTTTTTTAATGCTCAAGTCCCAAGCCTCGTTTATAACTATTATTTCACAACGTATAAATTTATGAACACAGTTTTGTTTAGTAAAAACGTATTCCCAAGTAAAATTAATTTTAAAAACTTTTTAAATTAAATATAATATATTATATATAATTGAATATATAATTAATTTATCAATAAATACTATTGCATGTTAGATTCATACAAGGATTTCGTGAATAGAACATAACCAATGAGTTATAATCGCTGAGAGGCTGCGTACTCCTTAATCGCAATCCAATTAGTAAAAAAACTAGGTGACTATAAATAAATGTTATATCTTATATCATAACATAGGCGCCAATAAGAAACATTAATAGTTAATGCTTTAGATCAGTGGTGCGCAACCTTTTTTGATCCACGACCCCCAAAAATATTTATTTTTATAATACGACCCCCCTTCCTACCAAAATTATGTAAGTGTATAATATTGTAAAATTATTGACGATCCCCTAATAAAATTTGGCGACCCCCTTAGGGGTCGCGGCCCCCAGGTTGCGCACCACTGTTTTAGATAAGTTTAGGTTACATTAAATAATAAGCGGTTAGCGGCTGCAAGATTATTTAATAATTATTTAATTATATAACAACTGTTTTTTTGTTTTTAATAAATTAGCGTTGGTTCCAAAGTAGATAATTAATTTGTTATCATCGTAGTTATGAGTATTGAGTATATTTAATAATAACTCATAATATAGGGCATAATATTATATTCATAATATAGCTATTGGTTTGTTTCTATTCTAGTTTGTATCTATAAAACTGACGACCGATAAAGAAAACTTATTCGGTCACTGAAGCACTGAATGATTGATCAATGTACGGTCAAGTGTAAATTTAATAAAAATATAATATCGTTCGGTGTTTTAATTTTTAAGTTGGGTGTACTGAAACACGAATTCCTGCATACCTGCTGACAAAAACCAGGTATTATACTGTATAGGTATGATTTTCGTTCCCACCGTACCCGCTGGACGAGTAAAAACTGATTTTCAACACATATATTATAAAATCAAGTCTGAATTTACTGCGGCGAAACGTTATTCGTTAAAAATGTCATTAGAAATAATAAAGGAGCTTAGTATTAAAGAAAACAAACGAGTTTGTGATTCACGGTTAGACTTCATATTATGTAAGTTTCGAATGACAAAACATTTACTCAAACGTTAAATTCGTACCCCGAAATTGTCAAAGAATAATTGACAAATTGACAATTCGATCTAATTAAACGAAAAAGTTATCAACTTTTCACCTATTTTGATTAGGGTATAATGTTTTTAATTCTCCCTTTAGTGTTTTTGGAATAAAATGTGAACAACTAGAGAATGACTGTACTAACTTTTAAGATGTTCCAGAACATCAAGAATTGTGTCGTTAAAATCTATACTCAAATGTTCGATCTATTTACTCTTATTCTTCAAATAAATAACATAATAAAGTGTTACATTACTTATACAGTTATATTTTGGCAGGAATAACAAGTACATTTTTATATGTTATTGTATTTATTTAATTATATAAGTAACTATGCATTATATTATGTTTAATATTATAATTGCATTTCATGAACCTGTATATTCTGTGTAATAATAAATCAATTTTCCCTTGAGATCCAGTATTTATAACACATATTATTATAATATAGGTAAAGAAAAACAATACATTAATTCAAGAAGGTACCTATTATTGTAGTTTAACTGTTTAAGTATGATAAAAAAATATTATTTTTACATACTGGTCCTCTATAGGCAGCGGGACCAGTACGTTATACTAGTACCTTGTTTAAAAAACCTTGTAATGTTATCAAAAAAATGTGCATAACTAGTTTTACTAGTATTCGCAGTAGGTACCAGTAGGTCTTTTAAATGTTTTTATATATAAATGCGTTTTAAAAAACGTATACAAAACTATGAAAGCCTAATATATTAAATCAACATTTTTATCCAATGATACTCGAAAAAACCACTGAATTAATTAATTTATAGCCACGATTTCTTCCACAAATAATATAAATTGTTTAAGTTCATAAACATATTATATGAGTATTTGTATTGGTTCATCGTCACTCGTCGGGTTAAAAAAGTAAAACCATACCATACCATTAATTAGGTTTATGGCGAATATCCAATTTGGTTTGACCATTAAGTAGGTAGTTATACAAATATATTTACTTTCTGCATGTAAGAACAAAGAACACGGAACGGAGTATCTGATTTTTATTACACTGATGTGGCTTATTATGTTTCTTATAGGTTGTATTTTGTATGTCTGTATCTACACCATAATAATATTACGTTTCAACATTATTATTTATTAAGTTTGTATTCAACTTCAAAATCGTATTTTTCACTACGGGGCTGATGTACTCTATATACTATAATATATAATTGTATTATGCAATAAAAGTATAAATGTGAGATGATACCCAAGTCCTTGAACATTGTATTCTTGGCAACATCAAAACTTGCATGCCTATTAACTACCTATATTAAACAATTGCCAAGTTTTGTTGTAGATATTGCTAAGTAATTCCTTATTTAAACATATAAATGAATAAATGCGTAGACTGGTGAAGTTGAATTATCTTCACATAATACTTAAAAGTCAAATAATAATGTACAGGTTACTATAGTAATATTGAATACATTAATTGTTTTATACTACATTTTAATCATAAATAGTTAATCGTCTTATAATACCTATTATTGGTGGAAAAAATATTTTCTATATAGTATATAATAAAGATAAAATTAATGATTATTATATTATATTATTGCATTATTATATCCACTATCGGTTTAACTTAAATTTGTTTTAAATAACATTGATGAACTATAAAATAAAATATTACTCAAAGTAGATGATTGATACAATCATGATTTATAATACGCTTATGGAAATAAAAAGTGTTTTTGTTATTACAATTTTACTGTATTAATAAATGGTTGTAAGATTAAAATTTGTATAGTATGTAATAATTTATAAAAATCTTAAATTTACAATCAATTATGAAATTATCTCATACGTCACGCATAAGAAATATACAAGGCGATCCATAAATGTACACCTGAGGGGGTGGGGGTCTCTTCATTTCGTAATTTTTACCATTGTTGTACCTATCTAATATTATCAATCAATGAAGCTTATATTTTTCAACGCGTGTAATACATACAACCTAAAATTCTAAACAAAAAAAATATTGTTTTAACCCTTTAGTATTTTTATTACTTATATCGTTGGCTAGCACAAAATTGTTTTTTAAATATTATTTGGAAATAATATCAATATAGTAATGACACGTCTTGTTAATTTTTTTTAAAATTAATTTAACAATTATAAATTATTATTTCTTAAAATGGTTGAAAATCTTATTAAATCCACAATGTTCAAAAATTATAAATTATATTATATAATTTTCCCTTCGTGGTTAAATTTAAGATGTTCGTATAGCCATATAGGCACACCGAAAATAACTATATTTCTATGTCAATACTCGATATATAATTATAAATAATTCATACTTTGTTGTATAGTTATTTAAATTAAATAAAACCAGTTATGTATAAATTCTGTAATTTAATTATAGTTAAAAATTACTATTTATATTGTCTATTATTGAAACTAACAAATCCCGTAAAATTATCCAAAAAGGTCGGCAATCAGGTACCACTCTACTGTATAGTGTTATGTGGGGTCACGATAATGGTTGTGTTAAATTTAAATTTATAATGAAATAAAATCGTTGTATACGAAAAATGTTTCCGAGCGAAAACGGTCTGTCAGCTTATATAACTAAGTTTTTTTTATTTTATTACAAATAAAATACTTGATTTAACTATTAATACTATAGTAGGTTGAATTAATTTTTGCAGAAAACATTGCATTTGAAAATGTCATTGAGCGTATAAAATATAATAGTATACTAAAAGTTTCAAGCATCCACAACAAATACTTTTATATTACATCGAAATAACAAACATCGTTATTCTTCATTTAAACATCTAATTTCGTCCAAATTTGTACTTAAAATGTCAATAAAAAACAATCATGCACGATTAACATGTTAATATTTTGTTTTGAATTGTTGGTTACAAATTTAACTACCTACGAGAAACCTTATATTAAATTTTCAATTCTTATCTATAAAAACTCAACATTTTATAAATAACTACAAATAGTAAACATTTCATATGCCTACAATTAGCTTAAAAAGTGTCAAAATATTTTTAAAATTGTTTGACTTGTAGTAATTGATAATCTTAACATTCGGTGAAAATTTCTAGGGTCTACGCGCTGTTATTTGTTTTTGAGTTACAACAAAATAAGTAAATCGTTCCCTGAAAAATCTGTAGTTTATAGGTGGAATATCCAATGTATAATTTCAAACGCTCATAAAAAATTAGTTTGACTTTCCGGTTAACTTTTTTTTTTGTGAAAAGTAGAAAAATGTATGAACAATTTCAAACCTTAGATTTAAACAAAAACATTTTTATGAAATTCTAAATAAAAAAAAACTACTTCAAATATTCGTGATTTGTCGTATTTTGTCGAAATTTTAACTTCAGACGATTGTTAAATACTATTGTAGCTTGGGCTTCGCGTAAAAATGCCTTTTTTTGTTGTTTTTTTCTGCCGTGTTTGAAAAATATTGGGAATTTTTTACTTTTGACCCTTCAAAGTACTAGCTAGATTCACTTTTCTACCTGAAAAGATGCTGATGAAGAAAATCGGAGCACTTTCACTGTACCATACAACTAGATGATAGACACAAAAAAAACATATCATTGTAAAATCAATACACATTCCTCTCTCCGCTCAGAATCTAATATTGAAATATCGATGTAAATGCGTGTTAGGATGTTGAACATTTTAAAACGAATATTCACCTTAAAACATTGATGATTAGTGATTAGGAACATTTACATAATACAAGACTTTACAATAAATAGATAGGTAATTATATAGGCTATAGCTGTATAACGATCAATTTATATTTTATTATGAAATTATTAAAAAATATAATACTATATTAATATTTAATACCAACTGTAATTTTATCGTTTTCGTCTTATCGTTATTTATCTAAACATCGCAGAGACGGAGTAATTATAATAATATGTGTATAAAACATATTTTTTTTAAAATATTGTCTTATATTTTTTCACACAGACTAATAACTGAATCAAACGACAATATTTATGTGGTATCAATTTGCCGTCCTGTACAGGAAATGTTCTATGATCCCAGACAATTGGCTGGTGCTATCAAATTGACGGCTGCAGGGAACACGATCGATCTAGGACGCATCGACCAATCGAACGTGATCGTTAACGGTTTGATTTTATCTGTTCGAAAATATTATGTAAATACGATTTACCTTGTTAATTACGTTTTTAGAAAATAATATTGTTCTTACATACGTCGGTGGTGATCGAGATACAGATGCAGGAGACACGTGCAAAGGTCTGAGATGGAAAACGTATCTGACGTTTGTATGTGACCCATTGGTAACACACGTAAGTTATGATTTGAAATGCTCGTTTTGAAAATGAATGTATCCAATGACTTCTAAAACCAATAATGCAATTTAAAAATGTAAATTACAAATACTGCAGTATTAGGCACATAAATTATGAACAATAGCCAAACATATACATATTTTAGAATAATATAGGTACCTAAGTCGATTAATTTTCAATAAACAGTAGGCAGTTATAAAAGGCATATTTTAATTTTTAGTTTTTTCATAGTATTTGAATATAACTGCGTATATCTTATTCGTTGATTAAATACATCCTAACGAAATCAAACCTAACTTGATCTAATTCATATTATATTATTAGTTTCTTCCAACGTTTTTACCAAATGGTTTACACTTCCAATGATGTATCTACCAATTTAAATAGGTTTTAGTAAGAATAATTTACATACGTCATCGCACTGATGTCAAGAAACTTATAATAATAAGCTCGATAGGGACATTCACTAGTTAACGTTTATTAATAGGTAGTTATTATTTATGAACTAAGAAAGTGCTTTAAAAATTATATGTTTATATTTGGCCATTTGGGTACCCATCACAACTAACATTTTTTCAAACAACTGTACCGATTTGAAACTGCGTTTTACACTTTTACTTGTATTTGCACAATCACACAATGAAAAAAAATACATTATTTCATTCATAATTTAAAAATTGAAGAATTTATTTATACTTGGCACGCGTTTATAACATTGCGTATACGTACCTATATCGTAGGCTTTAATGCGAGCCGGTTCACGAAAAAAATGCTACCTCTCAATTCTTTATTATTTCGAAATTATAAATTTTCAGCAATAATTGTCACTAATACCTATAGCAGTACTACTTTTGCTTTTTATTAGACTTTAGGTTTTCGCCAATTAAAATATTATTTCGTATACTTTTTATTTTTATCTCCAATCCGTTATCAAAGTTAATAGTTTTGTTATATCTCCAACGCTATTAGTATCGTGTTAGCTTTTCGCTAACTTAAAAATACTGTATAATGATAATTAAAAACATCAACTTTGACTTAAGTACCTACAATAAAAATATTACTTTTCGAAGGGAATTAAAAAAAAATGAATAACGATCTGACCTACATTTTTTGCAATTAATACACATGTGTTAATCTTATAACATTGTTATGCATTTTTTTAAAAATTTTGACTTCGTTATTGTTATAATTTTTTTGATAATAAATCTTGTTTCTTTAAAATTTTAATTAATATTGTTTTTATAACATGTCCGTTTATATACTAAATAAAATACCTTATTATGTTTTAGGATATTTTAACATTGATTGACGAAGATCCCGATCAACCTGAAATATGCCAAGTGTGGTTCGAAATAAAAACGTCTAAAACATGTAACCGGCATCCACGTATACCATTAGTGGTTTTGGAAAAAGATTTTTCTACTTTCAAAAATCAGGTAACTAGATCTGGTGAGCGGAGGCTAATAAAAAGTATTTTTTTAAACAATATAAATTCCTACATACTTTATAATCGTTTCATACCGCGGCATTGCTGCAAAGTTGTTATTTTAATAATCATACTGAGATTACAAATTCCATCATATAAAATATTGAAATAAATTGAATCAATGCCGCCATGATATTTGGTAAACCAAATATACCAAAAAAATGGTAAGGTTTTTATTTTCTGAAATTCTTTAAAAGTTGTGATAACGTTAAATCAACAGTTTAATTTAGAGCACAACATAATATTATATTATCCGATTGTCGATCTTTTTTGAAAACGAAATAATATGTATCATTGAAACACAAATGTTTTCTTTATAATCATTATAAGAACTTGGAAGTTGTCAGACCACTATTTTTTCACTCTGACTTACGCACAATACATCAAATTTTAGTTCAGCAGTACAAATCTATTGTGTTGGTAGATTTAATATTAGAGTGAATTGAACTATTATCCAACTTAAAGTTAAGAATATTAACTGTGTTTTTATTTTTACTTTAGATTTTTTTACAATATTCCATGTGTCATGCTAATAGGCAATGAGTATATAAAAATTACAATTTAATAATGCACATATATATCGCATAAAAATAAAAATAAAACTCACAAAGTTAATGTTTTTAATTTTAAGTTTGGTCGTGGATAAATTCCCTCTTATATTAAAACAAACCACACGATATTGGTTCTGCCGAACGCGCAATTTTAGTAGTTAATAACGTTTTGCACGTAGGTCAGAACTTAGAGGTAATTAAAATAATGCAATTAATAATTATAATAAAACCTAACCACTCGTAATATTATTTTTTTAGACTGATCATGAAAAATACAGTGTAAGAGAGCCAACTAATTTCAATGATATACCTTCTAGACAAAATGCGTTTGATTACGAAACGATTAATTTCTACAAGAAAAGTATAGCAAATATTGAAAATATTGAAAAGAAAGAAAACCTCATTATAAATGATTTAGACAACAAATTTAATAAATCGTTAAGTAATGAACAATTTAATACCAGTAAAGAAAATAAAACAACCAACGAGGAAATTAAAAATGGCAACTCAACTCCAATTATTTCAAAAGATCGAAAAAAACAATGGGACAATGAAAATAAATATCATTATTTAAATATGTATATGAAGTTAATCAACGAGAAAAAAGAAGAGGAGGATGCTAAAGGAGATAATTCGAAAACTAATACATCTGAAGACAAAATGTCAGCAATTCATGAGAATAATAAATTCTGGATCAAAACAAATATGCCACACTATGAAAACAAAGAACATTACCCAAGTAATGATTTGGTAAATAAATTTACTAATCTCAAAATTAATAGCACATTGCCCGATATACCATCTAATAAAGAATACAGTTATCCAGTAAAAAATGCAACTATCTTACACTATAACGATTTAAAAAAATATTTAAATCAAAATAAAAACTCGGAAGGTAAATATGAAAATTCGGTTATGATTGAATCAACAAAATATGATGAAAATAAGGACGATAAACTAAATCAGGACGTTCCAAATGATGCATCAAATAACGTTATAAGACACAATATGTCCATTGATAATGAAAAAATAGAAAAAACATCGAGGCAAAACACATTTGTAAACAAAACATCTTATAAAGAGTCAAATGATTCTGGTGACAACAAAAAACCTTCAGATAATTCAAAAAAATCAAATTTAAATAATGATCTACGTAATTATAATAAAACTCTGAACACAGATAACGGAGTTAAACATAAAATAATTGACGAAGGAAAAATAGTAGATGTTTCAAACCAAAGCCAATTGAATGATAACAAATCGATTATTTATGATAACAAGGTACCAGGCAATGAAGCCAAAGAAAATAACTCAAATCAAACGCGTTCGCAAAGTAATACTACAGAGTCTAACTCATTTCAAAAAGCAGATCAAAAAAATGAAATCGAAAACAATCCGAAGAACGCCAATAGTTCAATAACCGAGAGTACGCCACATGACGACTCTGAAAATAAGCCAACGAGTAATGAAGATAAAGGTGTTGATGCTAATAATATTAATAGCACAAAATCAATAATTGATGATAACAAGGTATCAGGCGATGTAGTCAAAGAGAATAACGCAAATCAAACTCGTTCGCAAAACAATAATACGGAGTCTAACTCATTTCAAAAAACAGATCAAAAAAATGAAATCGAAAACCATCCGAAGAACGTCAATGGTTCAATAACCGAGAGTACGTCCCGTGACGACTCTGAAAATAAGTCAACGGGTAATGAAGATAAAGGTGTTGATGTTAATAATATTAATAGCACAATAAATACAAATGATGATAATTATAATTCAACTAGTGGTAGTGATGACAGCACTACTGCTATCACTGTTAAGCCCACAACAAACAGTCCTTCAAATACAACGGTTAATGATAACACAAACAAATCTGGTGAAGTAAATGGTTCATCCACTGAATCATCGGTCGACCAGTCGTTAAACAATATTAAAACAAACGATAAATCAGAACCAAATGGTACAATTATAAATGGAATCAATAAGGTAAACCAAAACCTACAACCAGACCAATCAACACCGGTATCTAGTTCACGTTCATCGGATAATAATGAAAGCGATGATTCAAAAACTTCTACAAATAGTATGAACCAATCAGAAAATGGCTTCAGTTTCGATAAATTTTTTTCGAAATTTTTCCCAAACGGTTTACACGTATCTGCAGCTACAATAGTTGGAGCATTGTAAGTATATATAAGTTTATGATAAATGTATGAAAATTTAATTAAGAGGACGATACACTCAAATGCGTTGTCTCCAGCTTACAAAAGCTTAACATAAAAATGTTATGTTCTGGATAATCTATTTAACTCAGTTAGGTTTAATATTAGAGTTAATTAACCTATTAAAATGTACAAAAAATGTACAATTTCAAAATGACCATAACTCGTTTTAAAATTAAAATATTAAAAAAAAAACGTATGAGATTTACTCGATAATAATCTTAATTCTAAATTTGATGATAGGCTAATCTACTCTAATATTATACATAACAGAGTTAAGCAGATTATGCAGAACGTACAATTTGCTGTGGTATGCGTTTGTATGACAAAGACAACGCATGCGCTCCCTCTTAATTATAAATACATTTTTTTTAATACTCCATATATTGTAATTTTATAGAGCTTCATTGACAGCTGTTACTGGAGTAGTTGGAACAGCCATAAATCGTTATTACTATAAATTATCTGGTACAGATCAAATACCCTTCAAAGGAACATTCCAATCGATTTTTAATTCGATTAAAGTATGATTAAAAAAGCTAAAACATTTTTAAGTTTCAACATAATATTATATTTTTTTTCAGGTTATTATAATAACAACATTCTGCTGTTGTTGTCGTAGTAGTGGTGAGGATGATTTAGAAGCCCCAAAATTAACGAATGAAAAAACACCTCTTTTACAGCCTAAATATAGTATATCGACACCACTAATCGTAGATGAAACGTCTAAAAAATCCAAAAAGAGTAATAAAAGTAGTGACGACGAAAAACAGCAAAAAAATGATAGTGAATATGGCAGTATGTCAAATGAAAGGAAATCTTCGACTTCTGAAACAAAGTATAGTAAACTTAAACGCAAATCGAAGATTTCAGATACGATTTTGAGTGACTCTACTTCAGAAAATGAATCGCTTGTGAAAAATGTTAAAGAAAAACTTATTAATATTGAGAATAATTTGCAAGGAAAATCTATAAAAGAAGTTATAAGCGGAAAACTTAATACTATATTCACTGAAAAAGTAAAACCTACAATCGACAGTATTATTGAAAAAGTGGGGAAAAAAGTCGAATCAACTGAAGAAATTAAGAAGAACTTGGATATAATAACTAAAGATGCAGCATTGATATCCAAATTTGTAGAAAACGAAAAGTCAAAAAAAGATACCGATGACGTTTGCGTGGATGTTGAAATCAAAACAGAAAATAATTCAAAAAAAGTACATTCAAACGAAATTGAAACACACAATGCCGTAGTACAAGACCAGATCAAAAGTATTACGCTCGACGAATCGCAACAGGCTCCAAACATTAAACCAATGAGTGAAGTTATCGTTTCAAAAGTATCCGTACCAACACTAAACAAAAAGGATATTGTTACGAAAAATAATGTTGAAAAACCTCAAGACACCGTTGTTACGTCCCTCACAGACACCAAGACTAAAATTAATGAATCAAAATTGAAGTTCTTAGGATTAGAAAAAGATGATAAAAATGTGCAAAAAGTGGTGACGGACGAGTCCATTGTAAATGACACAAATTTAGAAAATGAAGAGGATGAATCAGTTGAAGTCATCGAAGAAATTATATACATCGACGGGGCTGACGGTGAAGAAGATGAAGAAATTATCGAAGAAATAATAGAAACTACTACAATTGAAGATGCGCCGGACCCGTTGGACGAATCTTCACCAGGTTCAGGGCACAAAAAGGTCACAGTCCGAACAACTCGGAAAATATCATCATCTTCGTTGCCCGGTGAAGTTAAAACCTTCGAAGAAACTGTAGTCACCGATGGTATACCAGAGAAAGTGAAAAAAACGCCTGGTTTTCAGTTTGGTGTCGGGAAATCTGGAGTCAGCATGAGCGTTGGTGATCAAAAGTTGGAGATCGGTAAGTCCGGATTGAAGTTGAACCGCAGCAAAAGTAAATCACCAAAAAACGTGGAAGGTGACGAGCCTGACAAACGGGACACAAAATCTCCAGAAAAATCCAAGAAGTCCATGTCGTTACCCAAAATATTTAAGCGGTCAATCTCTCAGCCGGTGGACGATGACATCATAGAAGCCGAGGGAGAGTTGCAGCCGGACTCTGCGTCTACTAAAAAATTGTCCCGGACCGGTTCCGGCTTGTTGAAATTCGGAAAATCGCGATCAAAATCCACGGTGGTCCTAAAGACGGGTGATGTTACGATAGACACAGACACGATGTCAAACTTCATCAATAACGAACGGAATGCGTCGCGTAAATCGAATGTAGGACTAGGCGAATTTGACATAACCGTCGGCAATGATGATGTTGCCTCCACGGTGGTCGTACGTAAAACGTCCACAACAAGTTCTGTAGGAAAAGATGTTCCAGCGAGCATGGATACAGTCGGAATGTCTCCTATAGATGTAGTAGTTGGGTCGGCTAAAGACCAAAAATCGGACAAAAATGCCGACACCAAGTCGAATGCCAAAACCAAACGTGAAAAAAAAGACAAAACAAAATTAACGACATTAACGAGGCCTTTTTAGATCTACATAAATCTAAGGAATAGTTTTAAACTTACTGTGTAAGAAACTTAAATATTATTGGTTCGTTTGTTCATTATTTTTAGTTATATTTTTAATAAATGTTTTCTTTCAAAAGTCGATGTGAACTATAACTGTTGGACTTTTAAATTCAACATACAGTACTGTAAAATTGTTAATGTTTTGATTTTTTTTTTTTATGAATTCAACATTGATTTTATTTGTGCAGAATGCAGGTACTGAATATATTACTAAATAGTGATACTGAAATTTGTTCAACTAGTTTTAATTTTCTTTTTATAATTCGTTATTCATTATTTTCTTACAGTTCACTTATTCTTTCTAATTGAAAATTATATTCTTAAATGTAATTGTTTTTATATAATATTTAAAAATACTAGTTTAAAATATTTGTGAATAATATATGTTTTCTATTTTAAATATTGAGGTTATTAATGAGAACACTTGATGCTGATAAATGAATTGTATCAATTTATTTGGCCTTGGAAGATAATCGCTAATATTTCTGAATTGATTTATGAATGACCCAAACTAAAACGCCAATAAAAAGTATGCTAAATTTACGGTGTTGGGTTAATTGAAGTATATACGTCATGTCGAAAAAATAAAAATTTTTAACGCAATATATATAATATGTTTATTTTTTAAAGATGATTTATTGAAGCAGAACGATAATTATTATTTTTATGATTATAAACTTTGCTGAAAGTCAATTTTAAAACTCGATTATAATTTGTTGAGTTTGATTTAAATCGCAAATTATTGTATTATTTTACGTTTATTCTATAATTCTTTTGATCGTGATGTTTCCTTGAATAAAATAACTTTAAAATAACTCAGGTATGTAATATAATTAAACCTATAAATTAATAATATGAAACTATGGATATATTAAAACCGAGGTACCGATGCATTATATGATAATCGAACGACCAATCTGTAATATGTATATATTTACGTGCTGCAGTTTAATAGAAGACATATATATCTATTATATCTAGCTACTATGGTGGGTACTGGGTGGAGGGGGGGGGGGGTTGTAAGTACTTGAAGGGGCGTGCGAAAACTATTCTTTGTGGTATTATGTTTTAAGTTATAACGGCTAGGCTTACAGACTTCTAGAATTTACATGTTTTTTTAAATAGTGAAATAAATAACTGGTCGAATAAAAATGTTATTTGGGATTTAAGAAATCTAAAATGATTAATAATATTTGTTTTTAGAGCATATTTTAAGGATTATCTAGCTTATTCGTTATTATTAGTTATTTTCATCTAGCTTTTTCTTTAACTACCTATTTAACGAGTTTCTGAAAAAAACTGTAAACATTTTTTTATAAATGGCTATAATCCTATACCTGTATACCTAAATAAGTTCTTAGTGTTGAGTAATTTTTAATTGGGTAACCTAATTTGTATGGAAGTGAATAATGTATACAAAAATATCAAAATGAATACCTGTTACTATTATATTATATACAATAATAAATATAAAATACAATTTTCAAAAATTCAGTAATAATCTTAAAAATCTGTAAATAGTATCACATAAGTATGTACAATACACCTCAACAACGATCGCGAAACTTTGGCGGTCTAGGTCTCTATAAAAAAAAAAAAATAGTTACATTGTGATTCGTGACTGCTGTTATTACTAATACATTAAAGATTTGTCTAATATAGATGATGAATGATATGGTAAATATAATACTTATGTTCCACAGTACATCGGTACAATTTATTAAATTTTTTTTAAATTGGTAATAATTTATTGATCGTTTAAATTCTTTCGGCAAGATTACAAAAAAAATTATCAGAGATGGCAATTTATTGGTTAATAGGTCGAATACGTGTCATTTTAAATTAAGGTTTTAAAACCATTAACAGGGCAATTCCTGAACAGCGGCATTTGATATTAATAAATCATTCATGATACATTTATAAATGTTTGTTATATGCAATCAGAAATTACTAATCAATTATAATAATTGCTATTAGGATATTTCAGTTGAAAATTGTGGTCTTAATATTTTTTAAATTATAACATACTATTTTGTTGAAAATACATCTAATTCTATTCCATCTTATTGTACATTATCAGCTGTAGACTCTAGTGGTTTAAGCAGTAATACAGTATACTATCCTATCGTAGTTAAGATTTGCGAGGTCTAGGTCAAAATATGCTACGATTTATATGTTTATACTTAATAGTACTTTCTGTTTCTGATACATAACACATACATTGCATAATATGTTCCCGCATATGAAATACAAATGTATGTAAATAATAATCAATAATAATATGTGCAATAATATCCATAATTATGTCCCTTATTCTGAACAGGTTTTCATTTTGTGCCTTGGTTTTCGCAAGATTTCTTTACACTCAACAGACTGCATTTTTATTAAATGTTAATTTGTATTTATATAGATATACCTCAATAATTAATAATATTTTAAATTAGTAGAATGAGGAATGTTTAATTTAGGATAAAAATATTTAAGAAAAATATTCTTAGGTTTTAAATTATTTGCAGGTTTGCTCTCTGTTCAGGACAAAATGATTTCCAAACACGAAGCTCTAGGTATAGAAAATTAAGTTACGCCTGGAGGCGGATATACTTCTCTAATCTCTTCTCAGATTGGTTAAAGAAATTCGGACATAGGTAGTTAGTCATTGTGCTAGACGCGAGTTTTCTCGTATACTTGAGTCAAATGCCACCACTCCTTCCAAATTTACCTCCATTACATATATTATTCGGGAGGTCGTGATAGATTTAAATCTAATGTGGTGGAAATTAATTCTATGCATTTTTACCAACTATATAATTTGCAAATTTTAGAAAAAAAAATTGATCTTTCTATATCACTTTAAAAGATAATTTGCAATAATGTATTTTTGATGATTATATGTGATTAAGAAATGAACAACTTAAGAGGAATCTTGCATTACATTTTCAAGCTTTTTTACTCAAAAACAAAAATGTTACCGCATGTATAAATAGGAAAAAAAGTTGACAATTTATATTATATTATCTATATGAAGCATAAAAAGAGACAAAATATTTTGAAAGTTGTAAGTCTATTAAATGTTAGAATAAATATCTGGCGAAAATTCCAAACCTCTACTGTTTTTTTTATTTTTGTAGTACAAAAAAAAAAAAATCAATTTTGTCAAAACTTATGTTTTGCGTACAATAATTGTCAATCTGTCCTTAATTTTTTCTATACTGTTTATCCCGATTATTTTAAAAAACTCTGACCGTCAATATTGCTTCCCGAAGTCAGGTTAACCAAATCGTTTTCTTTTTTTTTGAACGATCTGATTGTTACACCCACAAAGTTGAAGCATTTTTCATACTGTCGCGTGGTATAATACAGACACAACGGAAAGAGAAACATATCCATGGTTTGAAATTCAATACGTCAATCGTTCCGTTCAGCATCTAAAGTTATAAAATTTGTACTTGGGATAATACTGCAGGGATAAAGTACGTCAATACAGTATATACGTATCGTCTGCTGCAGTCGCCGTGTTCGGCCGTATACCGATGATACACATTAACATAAATAAATAATTATCGGTCCCGCGCAGCACGTGCGTCCGACACGCGCCCACTTGAAACCGTCGTCGACGACGTTTCCCATTTATTCGTTTTTTCCACGCCGAATCTGCGACGGACACGGACGATCCGCCCGCACACCCTCTCGGCAGTCAGCACGCAAGTCCCCCGCAGACGAGACCCGACCCGCGTTCGATCGTTCGATCAGTCGTCGTCGACTTGCTGCTATATAATATATTTTGTCGTGTGTGTTATACACAGCCTGCGGATTGCGAACGACCGCAGAAACGGGCTTGACGAGATTAAATCGTATTTATATATTATTATATCGTCGTCGCAAAGCCGCCATTAACCCTTTTCGTCGAACACCGGCCAATATACGCGATACTGCAGTAGGTTGAATTTTTTGAGTGGCTGTAGTATGAACTATCTATTTAGACTATATCAACACTCGTTTTCTTAGTAAATTGTTGTGTTTTTTACATGGTTTTAAGTATCTATACCCAAAATTAAATTATTTGACCACCCAAAGTACCAACTAGATTCACTCGTTCGGAAAGCGGGTATTATTTTTGTTGTGGTTATACGTCAATTCTTAGAAATGTTCTGATGCCCATACGCGCATACACAAGTCAAAGAACACGAAAAAAATACTTTTGCTCCGGTTGCCGGGTACTAATTTGATGCAAATATTGCCAAAAAAGAAAGAAAATTTCATTTTGTTTCGATCGATTTATTTTAGTTTTCAAAAGATAATTGTATTTTTTTTTATTAATTTTATCAAATTTTACATTACATATTACGATAATATTATGAAAATTTACAGCTTGATTAATTTAACCCAATAAGCAAAGCTTGTAGCGGGTTAAATGAGTTACAGTATACAATGACTAGTAAATAATAAATTAATTGTACATGTTGACATATATCACTAAAAATAAGTTTTACACATAACATATTATAATAAAGTTTTCATTTATACAATTTCACTTAATAACCAATTTTTAACAATTGTTTTAATTAATTTAATATTATTACGTTTTGAATAACAATGATCAAAAATATTTTTTTTTAATATTTAAAGGTAACGAGTTATACATAACTGGACCTAAGTAATCAATAAATCTTTGTTTCAACTTATTTCAATAAATCGTCATAGCATTATATTATACACTTTATGCATAATTATAGTACGACGCTCGATTGTCGAATACGTATTTGAATTTTTACATATCTGTTTAAAAGTATACTGATGGGTACATCCATCACGTTCAACCGTTTTTTCGTGCATTTATAAATCCTGGTTTTAAGTTATTAACATGGTTATTGGCTATAATATATCGTACACGCCACACGCGATCGCTGCAAACGCGGTGGTCGCGTGCACCAGCAAAAGCGCACGCAATGTATCCTTTATATATGCGTATATATATACCTACGACCTACCGCCGATCTGTGTTTACCGTTCCCATCGCTCATGTTTGCACAGACATCGCGGTTGACTTCAGGTGGACATGTTATATCATTATTATGTATGAAATGAAATTTGGCCCACACGCACAGAACAAGACCGCGGGGATGATATAATACGGAGAGAAAACAAAAATCCACATGATTATTATACATTGGTACTTATATAATTAAATTATGCGAATATAGGTACCTACAATAGTATAGGGCGCGTGGGTCAAGGGGTCGTCTATGCCGAAAAGGATATTGTGCAAATATTTGCGCCCCGGACCGAAAAAACATGCTCGTCGCCGCGCGGTCTCATCACAATATCATAATATCCGTTGTACGCCGTGTAACCGCACTATAACCGCGGTATTGTTGTGGGAACCCGCGACGACGACGACGACGACGGTGCGGCGGTTTAATGGGCCGTCACTAATACGGTCGTATGTATATAATATTATCATACTATAATATATTATATGTATTGCAGTCCGCCGATCCGGTCTCGTTCTAATTCGGCGCGTGTGCTCGTCGTGCCCAAAAGCCTACCCTCGCGGCGTGTGTGCGTGAGTGTGTACTGCGGTATAAACACGACCGAAAATGGTCAGACCTCGTGACGCGCCCCCTTTCGGAAAAATGAAAATCACACACACACACAAACGATGTGGGCACTGTTTCGTTTCACTTTATTGCCATATTAAATAAATGAAAAGAGGAAATATTTGGCCGAGCAACGTCCGTCCTTTGGTCGCTTTTGTGTGCGTGTGTGTGTATATAATAGTCGCGGAAATGTTATACATATTTTATTATTATTATTGTACTACATTTTATTCTCCCACGTGTCACTGCAGTTCGTCGAGTGTGTTTACATACTGCGTCGTCGGACACGCGACTTTTACGAGTCGTTTTCATCGGCGCAATGCCACGCCGTCGATTAATATATTATACGGCGTGTTTACCGTATCGCGGATAGCCCACGCACGTGATATTATTGTCTATACGTATTGATGACAAGTATTAAACATATGTGCACGTAAAGTGGTGCTCTGCGGGAAGCGCGTGCGCCTCTGTGCCGTGTGACAATTAATCGCGACGGACGAGTTTCAGGCTGGTAAGGCTGGACCTAACCTCCGTCTCCGTGAATTAAGACAGGTGTGTCTCGGTTATAGAATTTGAGAGTCATTTCCTCAATTCGCAGATGAATAAATTGGCGTTGGTGTATCTCGCTTTATGAATTGATTCAATCAAAATGGATTTTCCCGGGGATTACCCACATGGTATAATTCAACCACGGTCCAAACTACTTTCAACACCACATTCCAGATACGTCTAATGAAAATCTAGCTAACATTTTCGTCAAAAATAGTCGTTAGTTTTTGAGTATGAAACTATATATTATAAGCTATATTTTTAAGAATACATTCATTTTTAAAAAACATATCATAGGTTTCTCATATTATGTAGTTCATACTGTAACCAAATAATATGAAAACTGTATATGTCAATGTTTTTTTTTTACATAGACATTTAAGGTCGAAGTTTGCACGAAATTACAAATATTTAAACAAAGAATAATAATTTTAGTTATTTGGCCTCCATTTAAATATAATATCATGTTTTGTTTAATGGCTTGAATAAAAAACATCAATCTGGTAACCTATGACATTATACGGATTAAAGTTTCTATGGGACTTGTTATTTATTTCATATATTCGTCAGTGTGTTTTTGAGAGTCTTTTCGTAATTAGTGTTTTCCGAAAATATATTAACTCTCAATATTATCATGTTATTCTTTATCATTTACTTGGCTGGTATGCTTACCACGGCGGTGATATTCTATTGGTCGGTTCTACTGAAAATGTGCTGTGACATTAAAAAATTTGTAAAGATTATTGCATTTATTATTGAAGACCAACGGAAGGGACGAGGATGTTTAGTAGAAACAGAAATTTTTTTGGCAGATTTGCTCGGTAATATAACGAACTATTTGTCTTATACGATTAGATCATAATATTTTTGTATCGCGTATTATGCTTATCGATTGCAAAAATAAAATGTGACTTCGTTTTTTGATTTATATTATACAGAGTCGAGGAAACTAGAAGCGATGAATAGCCCTGCACGGGACTTAAAGGTACGATTCCGGGTGCCAGATCCCGACGAGTCGGACGATCAGACGTCGTCCGCGGAAACTTACTATTATGACCATCAGTGTATTTGTCACAAAACCAATTGCAAATTCGAAGACTTTGCAAGCAGGCTGTCGGCCGTGGAAAGTAATAATATATAATTATATAATATTGTGTACACTAATTTTCGTCACAAACGCGTACGAATAATATATTGTTATGATTATACGCCAACCGTTTTTCGTTTGTTTATAGAGATCGATAATAATCCTACACGGAAATTAGACAAACTGAACATGAAAATAGAAATATTAGAAAGTAATTATTGATATATATATATACGAATAATTATACGTGTTTATAATATTATGACATTCGTGTTAATTATTTTCACTAATAATCACTCCGTTTTTTGTGTGCAGGAGAAGTGTTGAAGAACTCTATGGGTTTGAATGCACTCCACATTTGGAACGGCCGTTCTGGCATTCCGCAATACGATCAACCAGGTTTCATGTCGAATCCTGTGGCCTTAGATTCAGGATTCATCGGTACGTCTCCCGCCGGTCGGAACAAACCGGCGAGCTCGGCACCATGTATGTCGACAATTCCTCCGGCACCCCCAGCGTCCTGGGATCATCTGCCTCCACCACCGTCACCACCACCACCACCACCAATGACGGTAGGGACAATGAGCCCAGCCTCACGACCTAGTTTGCCGCAGAAGAGTCTGCCGCCGAACAGCAGCTCTCTGGCAAATGCGGCAAAGACATATTTCAGGATTCCTATTACAGAGGAAATCCTGAAATCGGTGGTTTTAAAACCACCGTCAGAAAGGATATTAAAAAACCGTGCACAAGATAGCAGATAATGCTGTAGGCTGCAGATAACGCCATGTTCATTGTTCATGTTAAAGTTCATTTAATATAATAAAGTTATATATTGTATACGACTGGACGTTGAAATCATTTCAGCAACCCAATAAATTATAAATATAATATAATTATTTTTGGTGGTTACATAATAAACCTCTAGGGGCATAGCTATGGATTTTTTTTCGGATTGGCCCACTTTAAACCTTCTACTCGTAGACGGAAATGGGGATTTATCCAAATGTTTGTATTAGCGTCCCGTGATTAAGGCGCCCGGTGCCAATGCGATTTTGTACACAAAAATACGCTCTACGAGAATAGGGATCCTGTGCTGTAGAATCAACCAAATTTGATAATTTTTTTTTTAACTAATAGAGGGTAATATTTTACAGGCCGCATCGATCTCCGTTTTTCAATATTTTGATCTCAAACTTTTAAAAAAGTCTTTAAAAAAAGAGACAATTTTAAGCTTTTTTTACAAATTTTTTTTTATCATTATTTAAAATAAAATAAAAAATCTGAGCTCGATGCGGCCTGTAGAATATTGTTGTGTATCAATTAAAAAAAAAATTATCTGAAAATATTCAATCGATAATGAGTTATCCATATTCCCGTAAAGTCATTTACGTCAGTCGAAATGAGCAACTAATAATTCGTCATTTGTTAATTCTGTGACATGTGCCTGCGAGTGCGTTCGCGTCGTTCATATGCGGGTAGTAGAGGGTTCTCTCACACTAATAACCATTTACACTACAACACATTGACAAGATCGTGCGACGCCGAAACAATATGTGATTAAGGTTGCCAATAATTTGCTCCTTAATAAATAGCCGGCACCGGGGGCCTTAAAAAATAAAGTAGATAATTTTAAAATATACAATTTTTATTCATCTGAATACAAGAGGGTTGTACAAATACTATTATATAATTACTATAGTCGTCACTCATAATGCAAGTATTATCCATAACTTGTACCATATTGAAGTACACCTAAAACTGCTCAAAACTCATTATTTTCGTCGAATCACCTGTTCATTTAAACACATGACGTCTAAAATATTATATTAAGTTCAGGTTTTTTTCCTCTTTTGAAAAAATACGTAAATGTGATAATCTGACATTTTTCTTGAGTTTTGAGACATTCTATTTAACGAAACGTCATTATTGGATGGAGTAGGTACGCTTGCATTAAAAATCGTGAAATTGCCTTCTTCAGGCTAGCCAACTTGAGCGACATCTCAATCGCGTCTACCTAAGACTCCCTTCCCGGACAGGACCCACGCACAGACGAAGTCTGCAACTTGTTTGCGCACAATCTATAATTTTTACCTGAAAAATCGGAACTCGTTTGGGTGATATTAAATGCATAACTAGTTTGAGCACATGACAATTATTATATTTTATCTCGGTAGACAGATGGCCACTGATAATAATTAGTGATAAAGAGTTCGGAAATATTATTAAATTCCCTACAAACAGTACATCTCGAGAACTTATATAGTGATCGTACATAACATTTGTGCAACTATTATTACAGAAAATAATAGACCCGTAATTCTTACGACTTAATTTTTATATTTTTCATATTGAAATTAAAATAAACAATTATTAACATGCATTTTTAATTTAAACAAGTATTAAATATTAACAATTAATAATTAATAATTAACAATTATTACAATTATTAATAAACGAGTTTTAATATGCATGGTAATTTAAGTCTAAAAGGTAACAGTGTTCAAACCACGTGTATGGTTTAAGTCTTAACTGTTCCCAAACAAGTGGTAGTTTTGTGAGCAAAAAAGTTGTCTTTTTGGTATTTTTGAGCAAACCAGTACCACCCCGCAGTCAAGTGCGTCTTGTAAATTAGCAGTTTAGCGTTTTTTTCGAAAAATATTTTAAATGAGCGAGCGTTATTTATTTTTTTGTTTTTATTATATGTTTATTCCAGGTTAATCGCGATTATCAAGGTTAAGACCCTAATACTCAAACGAATCCAGTGAAGTAATAGGTACTTTTGGATTTAATGTCGTGTCGGGGCGTTTAATTTTATTCGCCGCTTCTCGTACCGTTCAGTCGCGGGTTAGTCAATTTAAAAGGGATTGTAAATTATAATTATGGACCAAAATCTAGTCTAGGACAATAAAACAGTAGGATAACTTTTTTTTTTAATTGGATTTTGTATTATTGTGAATACGCGATTTGACTTGATACGAATTCGTACTTATATCATATAGTCGTTCCATCCGCGAAACAGGACATCCGGTTAACAGCATTTTCAAGAAACGTTTCTGATCGACTACAACAATACAGTAGCACGGAGATCACTTCAATTTTAATTGCTCCAAAAACGAAAAATTTCCCATTTTCCAAGAGACTGCTCGAGTATATTGTACATTGTACATTGTGTGATCTGCGATTTATCGCAAAGGATCTACTCAGCTGTCCTTTTGGATTTCGTCAGAAAACTAACTGAGTCGTCAATGTTTGATTGTCAAAAAACTATTTTTTTTAACAATAATTACATTTTGTAGATTATATTTTTAATTTAGAAAAATATGATAAGAATAAAAAAGATGAATTGTACTCTATTTAATACAACTGTTCTTCCATTTTTTTAGTTAAATATTTATAACAGTAAGAATTGAGTATTATTATATAATTTGGCGCTTATGCCCCATTAATTTCCTTACCTGCAATTTTAGTTCTAGTATTTTGGTGCTTATATCCTATTAATTTTAATAAACCTATCTATTACGTGTAGCTATTTTACAAGTCCCGAAACCGACAACACCGCGTGACATTTTGTTATACTCTGCAAATATAATAAAAAGATAACCCTAATGAATCTTAATTCTTAAATAATACCTATTATTAATAAATGTAATATTTATCCCCAGTGAATTTGAGACGTGCGTCTGAACATGCTCGTGCAAAAATAATAATTACTATCAAAAAATAAAGAGTCTATTAAAGTTCATTATTATTGATAATAATATTATAATATTTATAATCATAAATAAATGACATGTTATTTTTTAATAAAAACGTAAATAAATATTCTCCTTGGAATAAAATGTTAATAACTTCATACGATATTGCATTTTTTAAGATTACGACGTATTATTTTGTTTATTATTATTATTTATAGTCAACCGAACAGATAGGTAACAAAAAATAGTTTTTTTTATATAAAATCTATTATTAAATTTAATAATGCGGTTGTCGCTTAGGCTCCATAAAGTAAAATCCTATGGCGCTTATGCTAACATTTAAAACTAAATGTCGCTTATTCCCTATTTATTCACATACCTGTTAATTAATTTACTCTTTTTGGTGCTTATGTCTAAATCTAAATTTTCGTTTTATATCGTAAAAAATAATCGTATCGATAAATGAGTAAGAGCAATTGATAGAGAATGACGTCGCTTATGCCCTAATTACAAAAAGTGGATTTCGTAAAAAGTGTCACTTATGCCCTTTTGCATTGTCGCCATCGAATTATATCATTTTCTATTTTATTATATTGATTTTCTTTTATAAAATACTGGCCGATCCCGTGCACTTCGTGACACGAAGTGTCAGCTATAAAAGCTGTCCTATCCTAGCTGTCCCTTCCAGCGTTGCCTGAATCATATGCCCATATATTATGTTAAGGTTAACCTCAAGTGATTTACATACATCTAAGCCACCTAGGTAGGCAATCCACTGCATCGAAACGTGGATAATATATGCGAGCAGTAGTAAATTATCAGGTAGGCAATCCACCTGCGGTCGATTGCGGACCCCATGAGATGCGTAAGTAACTGAAATCAGAATTAGGTACATTAAAAAAAAAACAACAACCAAATTAATAGATTGTAACCAATGGCAACCATTTATAAACAAATATTTCCATTGTAAATCTCAAAATCCCCGTGTGAGCACCACTTGGGGCTAGACCTCTACCTTTATAAATGATCCTATCTTCTTCCCATTGGTCTAATCTATCTCTGTCCCAAATTTAATCGTAATCGGTTAAACGGTTTGGGAAAGCATAAAGGACAGCCAGACAGACATTCATTTTTATATAGGTATATATAGATTTCTACTAATTATATAATAGTAATAAAATCTATAACCAATGGCAACCATTTAAATAAATACAAAAAACTACTGTGTGAACTATTGTTATTGTGCACTTAAGAGGCGATAACTCCGGAACCACTTATCGCACAGCATACAAACTTAGATAGTAGCCGATTCTCAGACCTACTGAATATGCATATTAAATGTCATAAAAATCGGTCAAACCGTTTGGGAGGAGTACTTTAACTAACATTGTGACACGAGAATTTTATATATAAGATTATAACCGATATACAGGCTACTTAATATTTCGTAGTCATAGAGAAACCCCGTATCATAATATTATAAAATTCTGTGATTTTTTTTAAAAATAAATTAGTTGCTTACAAACCTTTGAGGTAATAACCTATTGTTTTCTGTTTTAATGAATAGTCGTTAAATGCCGAGGCACCAATTTTTGTGCCGAAAACAGTCGAATCCAGGACAATTACGAGGGTAAGTGTATTCGAACCATTTTTCCAAAGATTACAAGTCTATTGTAATCTAATTAACGACCAAAAACATTAATGTGGCTCAAAAACAATTTATTGTATTTACAATATTATATTCCATATTAACTACTGTGCAGGATTATATAATAATATGCGTGTGAGCTATAAGTTATTGCCAGTATCTAGATAAATTTATCTAGATATGATATCTAGATAAAAACTTCATATCTTTATCTTATCTAGATAAAAAATAAAATTGACATCTAATTTTCATCTAGATAAAAATTATAGCCACCTAGATAAATTTGTATAGATAATTCTCAAAATCTGTAGCTAATAATTAGTAATAACTATTCTACAATATTATCATTCAATATAAAATAAATAACGAAATAAGAAATCTCATTTATATTACTTGCAAAAATTGGTTCTAAAATAGTTTTACATGGCATTTATTAATAATGCATTATGTATATGTAATGTGTATGCATGGGAGGTGGGAATTACTTATAATTTTATAACGGCCTATACGGGTAAGTCTCACGCAAGTAGTACGAAAGCCGAAAGATCCTTTATATATATAAGTATTGGAACCTGAGATACCGCACCATAGGTCGAAACTGGTTATTATTGCAGCTGCGCGGCGGATGGTTTATAAATACTAAAATACGGAAATAATTGTCGATAAGAAAATACTACTATTATAATATTGTTCATGTAATCAAGTGCTATAAATAATTGTCATTACCCGGACATCAATTCTATGAATTCGTATTTTGTTGTGTCTACATAATACTATAATACTATACAATAATATTATATTAATTTGTATGCCTATATAAATGCCTTATATAAATATCTAGATAAAAGTGATTTTATCTATCTATATCTAGATAAATTCAATTTCTACAGTATCTATCTATATCTAGATAATTTTTTTTTATCTAAGCACAACACTGGTAAGGTCAGTTGCCCACAGAAGTTCGGGTCAGCGCCCGAACTTACTATTCAGACGTTTGCATCCATGAATAAACTTAGTCCGCCACTCGACGTTGGAGGATTTTCTCTAGAGCAGGACGGACGCTCACTTATAGATAAGTTAGATTTGGCAGTGCAGCCGATCTTTTGGAATGTCAGTAGTGCAAAGACGTTCAGGTCGATGCCCGAACTCTCCATTAATTCGCCAGTGTACACGGTCAAGTCTGCTCCACCGGTGCCAGCTCCAATCCAGAGAAAATCCGTGTGGAAGAGAACAAAACAATTCGTACGGAAGCGCGTAGTGTATGTCGCACGCCGGATTTGTTATTGCGGATCTTCCGTAGACAAATAATAATATTTGTTCGCAACTACAGTTGTTGCTATTGTTATGTTAAAATATAAACCGTTTCGTTTAAAGTGATCTTCTGTTATTTGTATTTATTTTTGTGTAATAAACTAATAAGACTCTCGCGGAACCGAAATCGACATTAAATTGATTAGATTCAGTTTTATATTTTATATATTACAATAATTGTATACTATAAGGCAATAATATGTGTATAATATGGTTGTGGTTATAGACTTATGAACAGCAGGGAAAAAAGAGTGGCAGGTTTTTACTGCCCTCGGGATAAACCACTCGTGAGCAGTGCCATACTGATATAAATATATTATGTGATATCGTAATGCGAACCTATAATATTATAAAATATTGAAGTTAATAGAGGTAAACGACATCGGGCCCATAATTCGAAACTGCATTCGACATAATATCTATATTATAATATTTATAAAAAATTTATAAAAATAAAAAATTTATTTAAAAAATAAATATCGGCCAAATCGATTGATGGAGACAATTTACGAGCTTCAGTTCCATACACAAAACCTGTAATTGGAAACAATTATGTCAAATATTCAAGAACAAGTCTCTCGTTTGATTTAAATAATTTATTAATTTAAAATTAAAATTTGACGTATAGGTACTTATTTTTTTGTTATTTAAAAATTAAATTAAAAATGTTATTTCTGTTGTTTCGTTTTTAATTGTGTTTTTTTTTTTTTTTTTGTTGTAGATGGAAGTCGTTTCATCAAAATGTTGCAGTTCGTGGTACAAAATTGGCTGCGCACCACCAGCCAGTGGTAATTGCGAGCAGACGAGGGTTGATAGTTGTTTTCAGGACACATCGTTTGCGCGCGTTTAAATTTGTATTTATTATTATAATTTCGAGTTTTAGATTTCGAGAGAGAGAGAGAGAGAGAGAGAGAGTAATAATCGACAGAACATATAGTACCTATAATATATATATATGTGATATGTCACATATTTCATCACGAAACTCGACAATCGTCCGACGTGATGTATCAACAACTACCTGCTAAGTGATAGAGTTATATAATACGTCATCGATTTACCTGCACGTTGCGTTAATGCGCATTAAATTAATTCGGGATAGTCGTCATAGTTAATCCGGGAGTAACGTGCGTATATAAAAGCATTAAATATTTAATTCGGTTTGTCAAATCGAATTAACTCTCATACTATACCAGCTGAGGGATTAAAATATTTGTTGGCAGGTATTTCGAATTCTCCAACACTTCATTACTATAAGTACCATATTAATATAATTTAGTATAACAATATTCTAAAAAAGGTATATTATCTTTGTAGAATAAAATATTTGGCATATGAAAAACATTCTCCGGTAGGCTACTGCAGCAGTGGTTAATAAATATTACTATATTATTATACTGACTTAATTCCGTCACGTATCGACCACAAGTCCAAAGTATTTTTCTATTTTTTTTAAATCGATCCGCGGCATTCAATTTGGACTCAACAATATTACATTGCGTGTATTTTAAAAATGTGTTAAATACAGGGTATCATAATATTATGATAATACTATGAGCAGGGCTCGTAAGTTCATGCGTTTGAATATCAATCTTGCTAAGTTGTATTTAATGTTAGATGACATAGAAATCCATTTCAAGGTACAACAATTAAATATGTGAAGTCTTATTTGCCTATTTGGCATATTTATGCATATTTCTTTTTTATCTGGCATATTATACATGGTTTTGATATTCCTATTCATATTCGAAAATGGTCAGACCTCGTGACGTGCCCCCTTTCGGAAAAATGAAAATCACACACACAAACGATGTGGGCACTGTTTCACTTTATTGCCATTTTAAATAAATGTGAAGAGGAAATATTTGGCCGAGCAACGTCCGTCCTTTGGTCGCTTTTGTGTGCGTGTGTGTGTATATAATAGTCGCGGAAATGTTATACATATTTTATTATTATTATTGTACTACATTTTATTCTCCCACGTGTCACTGCAGTTCGTCGAGTGTGTTTACATACTGCGTCGTCGGACACGCGACTTTTACGAGTCGTTTTCATCGGCGCAATGCCACCGTCGATTAATATATTATATGGCGTGTTTACCGTATCGCGGATAGCCCACGCACGTGATATTATTGTCTATACGTATTGATGACAAGTATTAAACATATGTGCACGTAAAGTGGTGCTCTGCGGGAAGCGCGTGCGCCTCTGTGCCGTGTGACAATTAATCGCGACGGACGATGAGTCTCGAGAGCGCCTACATCATCCCCTAGCTCTGTCTAACCACTAAACCAGTGTCGTAGCCAGACATTTTTTAAATTTTTTTTTTGAGGGGGGAGGGGGGCACTTAATTTTTTATCTCTAGTTGTTGTAGAACTAGAATAATTAACACCTGTTATTTGATGACACCATTGTTCATAAAAAAAAATTAGCGGGGCAGGCAATATTACTCCCTGCAGTTTGACAGTGCCTTCCTGGACAAATCAAGCAAAACTTGTAAAGAAAAAAAATATTGTTGTGCATACGGTAAATATTTCTGAGTGAGCAGGAAAATCGTGGACAAAGATTTTGAAATCTCCCTGTAAAGTGTAATACGGTAACATTTTTAGTGTAAGGGGGAAAACCATTTTCGAGTGTCTAATTCCCCTGTAATTTCAAAATACGGTAATTTTTTTACGCAAGGCGGGAAATCGTGGACAAAGATTTTAAAACCTCCCTGTAAAATTCTATACAGTAATTTTTTTTGTGTGAGGGGCAAATGTGTGGACAACGTCTTTTTAATCTCCATGTAATGTGCCATAGGACATTTTCGGTGTCCTCCAAGGGAGACACCCCCCCTTAAAATTGTGTGATTATCGCTGGAAAAAAAACGTAAAACTCAGAACATATAAATCTATACTACTTATCAGTATTAGAGATTAAGGTAATTTCCTAGTCATATTTGTAAATGTATTAACAAAGTATTAATTTTTTACAACATTACCTTTTCTGTCTGTTAATGCCTAAGCATTGACGATATCGCCTACTAATTAGGGTGACCAGATGTCTCTTATAAAAAATGAGGACATTTTTATTTTTTACTAATATTATGGATAGGTACTTTAAAATTATTCATAATATACAAAACATACTTGTGTTATTTATTTAACATAATTTTATTATACTCAGTTGGCTGATTGAAGCACATTAAAAATCTAACATATCTATTGGAAACAATAAAATAAAAATAATCGACCAAAACTAAACGAAAATTCAAAACATTTATTTTTAACCTTTTCAAACAACCTTAGAAACTTTTAAACATTATTTAGAATTGACTTGACCATACTTGTCAGAACTAGATATTTCTTTTAAAATATAATTGTTTTTTTGATCTTTCAAGTATTTAAAAAAATCAGCACATTTAAAATGTTTAAAATTAAATTGAACCATCATAACACCCTTAATGTTTTCCAATAAGAAACGGTTGCGTTCTTTAGTCCATTGACTAGTTATAAGTGAGAATACTCTCTCAGTACTAGCGTTATGTCCTGGAATAGCAAAAAAAAACTGTGCAATTTTCAAAATTTCAGAAAATGTTATTGTTTTGATTTGAAGAAAAAAACAATAAAAACTTATTTGGAGATTTTTCAAAGAAATATGTATCATCTTGGATGCTAATAAATGTTTTTAAATTTTGAATCTGGTCAAATAATTATACATCATCAATAAAAACATTTAGGGACTTTAAGAAAGTTGCCTTTATTGGCAACTGAAACATAGCAATCACAGACGATACATTTGGCTTCACTAACGTCACGGCCATCAACAAAACTTTTAAATGATTCCTTCAGTCGATCATTGAAGACACATTTTCTCTTAGGCATTTTTAAAAACACTAATGACTATATAGGTATTATTGTATTAACTATTAGCTATTTTTTTTTTTAAAGTCTTGATTAATAAATATTTATTAATTATCTTGTTTTGGTCTTATCATTGTCTACAAAAGTCAATTGGTTTAAATGTTTTTATAGCATAATATTATATTCTTATTCCATTGTTAGTTCTAAAAATAACTATACTGTGATAGTAATATTAATAATAATAATAATAATAGAAAAGTTCTTCTAAATCTTATCACAATATCTTAACATCCATCACCACAATATATTACTATCTACAGGACTACAGCCATAACAAGCCATAATTAGAATTTTATCTATAATCGTGTGCATTACTCATGTTATCACCAATTCTGTAAATTATTTTTTTGGAAATATAATATCGTTTAAAATACATTTTACCACTGAATACAGATTACGTGTAAAAAAGAGGACATTTTGACTTTTTATTTAAAAGAGCCCGGACAAACGAGGACACTCATAAAAAGAGGACAAATCCTCGTAAAAGAGGACGTCTGGTCACCCTACTACTAATGTAAGACCTTTATGGTATTGGCATTTACGTTACTACATAATTTAGGTACATCATTGACGGCAACATAGTATATTATTTTTAACTATTTAAGCTTATACTTATTTGATTTTCTTTTAAAAAACATTGTTTTCATTATAAAATATTCATCATTTCAAAGATTATAACTTATGATAGAATCCCTAATCCCTATGAAAATTGTCACGAATTATGGCTCAATATGGATATCAATGAGCGGGCCAAGGGGCCTTATCTAAATCTAACCTTCCTAGAAATGTTTTTGTTATTTTTTCTGGTAATCAAAATGTTGAAATAATATGATGAGTTTGTTATATATCAAATAGAATTTATTCTTTGTACATTTTTGTACAATATCTGTAGAAACAATGGATATAATGCTGATGTAAGCCTTTATATATATATATATTATATTTATTCTAAATGCTGTTGAAACCATAATTAATAACATAATATAATATAATCACTACATATTATAAGGATTACCTATAAGAAGAGATTCGTCAAAAGATTAAAATATTACTAATATTATTAATATTTATTACTTTATTAGTATCGCTAAATATACATATAATATTATTGGAAAATACGTTCGTATTGTACATAAGAAATAATATTATAATATTATATGTCATAGGCTACATTATAAATTCTAGGCCCTTTGAATGGGTCAGATTGTTAGTTATTTTAAGTTTTTATTATTCTATCCCATCAATGAAAAAAAAACTGACTAAATGTCTAATTTGTCAAAGTACCTCCGCTGGGAGGTCTCTTCACTCTGTGTTTCGTGTGTACTATAATCAAATAAGCTTATTGTTCAATTATGTAACAGATTGATTAATAAAGAATTATGTTCAAAAAAAAAATGTCTTATTTAAATATGAAACAATTATTATTTTACGTATTATGAAAATGACTTTGCAAATGCTCTATCACTAGAAAACAGATTCATCGCGTAATAGAGTAACTTCCTTCGTAATTTAATGAAATTACATTTTTGTTGTTATTTTCTCCGACTCTCTCGACGAGACTTTGAAGGGTTTGTCGGATTTACGAGGGAAAAAAAATGTGATTACCATCGATTATAAAATTCGTATTTATTGTATTTGATAAATCCGGTCCGCTGACGCCGCGCCGCCGTCGTCTCGTGACTGGTCGTGTTCAACGAACCGACCAATTGTTGTGTTTGTTTGTGTCGCGGTCGTCCGCCGGCCGAATTGCATATTATTATTATTATTATTATTGTTTTCCTCGAGGGCTGCGGCGGCGGCGGCGGCGGCGGTGCGTTCGGAACGTATGGCGGTGGCGCGCGACCGAAGTGCCGTGCGCGACACGTGCGCGTCCGACCGACCGGACAATAATTTTTCCGTAATCCCTCGGGCACGTTTTACTCGGATCGAAAGCGGGTTTTTTTTTTTTTTTTTTTACTTCGATCGTAAGAGACGAACAAATATATATATATATATATGTACATTGTACACAATATTATATAATACAATATAAAATAATATGCGCTATAACCGCTAACCTGATTTGCATAATATCCGAACGCGGACGAACACGCTGCGAACACACGCATACGGTCCAACACCTATACCGGCGGCGGCGGTCGAATTCGCGGATTTGAATTAATTAAAAGTTCTTACAATTCTGTAGATAAAAGAAAAAACGAACGACGACGATACGGCATAAACACATGATTATTGTATACGAGATGATGATTGACAGCGACGTCCGCCGCCGCCGGCATCGATTGTATTATTATTTAATACTATGGGTATTATATTTTATGCGTATATGTAATATTGTATAGCTTATTAGCGCGAACAACGTTATTGCGTGCACGCGTTCGGATTTTCGGTTTGGTCTGCGGTGACGTTATCAACCCGATACCCGGTATCTCAATAATACTGTGCGCGCACAGATCAACCCGAGTTCATTAAATATTATTATTATTATTATGCAAATCGTAATTCACACTTTACCGTTCCAGCGCCCGATCCCCACTTCAGCACACTCCATGTCACTTTATGGCTTATTGTGATGACACACATCATTGTAAAATCATTACATGGCTCCGCGACGAACCTTGAGGACTTCTCCTAAAAGTATAAGACGGATCGAAATACGAATCATCTTTAAAATATCATAATATAATATTATTATAACTATGTGGTTGCATAGGTACCTATATAATATCATTAATAAGGGGTCTTTGGAAAGATAAACGAGCTCGATATACTAAGGCTGGCTGATTAGAATGATAATGTACTCGCTGGCTATAGTGGCTAGTAATAAACGACGTTGTGCTCGTCATCGGGGAGCAGTGGCAGATATATCCTAGTTTTGAGGTGAGGGGGGACGAATTTCAAATCCACAAAAGTAAAGAGATTCAACCCCGAAATTTTTACTTTAACCACAAAAGTAGTGTTGCAGAACTGAAAAAATTAATTATTTTAGGCGAAAAAACATTTTTTTTTTTTTCAAATTCTTTTAATAGAATTATCCCCTAGCGTTTTAAAATAGGTTAAATATTATTAACCATTATGTCCGCAACCCTTCTCAAATTATTACGCTTTTTTACACACATTGTTGGATTTATTTTTGAAATAATTGACAAGGGTTGCACGGCTTATATTTTGCAATTGACATTTTACTAGCACAAATATATGGTCGAATACAATATGCTTGTGCTTTTTATTTTAAACATATTTTGTACTCATAATTTAAATAAAATATTTTTGTTGTTATGTTATTTAAACGATCCATCATTTTAAATATAACGTAATAATATCATACCACTGACTATAATTTATTAGTAATTCATTAAATATTAAATTATTATTAGTTATTTAAAAAACTACGTTGTATAATCATCTTAATATTTATTTATAAACTCATGTAATGTATAGTACATCGTAATGACCGTATATAATAAACAATCATTACTACCACGTGTAACCTTTGTTCTTAAGTGCAACCTTTTCTGTTTGTATCAAATCCACCGACACCATTGACGTATATAAAGGGTGGCCTAGTGGGCCGTAGTCCCCCCCCCCCCGAAAGTACAGGCAACATAAATCATATAACAACGTGGTAGTGTAGCACTCTAGGTGCTAGATCACTTCCTGGTTGCTATCCCGAAAAATATTTCAATGTACTCCACTGGCCGATACTATTTTAGTGTATTTAACTAAAAACAACGTCTATTCACAAAATATATGAGTAGGCGCTGACTTAATAATATAATCCCCCTCTCCTCTACATTGGACATTTCTGTGTATGCTACTAATTAAACTAGTAACTACTTAATTATAAATTCCTTAAAAATATATTACGACGTATTTGGATTTCCAAACGTTTTTGAAGGATGGTAATGACTATAGTCAACTCCACTATCAGCGTCCTCAACTGCCGGCGAGCATCAACAATAAAAGCATAACCATTTTTCGGGATCCCGCAGTTTACTCGTACAATTTAGCAGTCATCGCACATTCACACGGACAATATGGGTATATAGGGTTTACAATTATTACCATATATTATATTAATTGTCGTCGTCGAAATAAAAAAAAACACCAGCTAATTACGAACAATAATAATACATGTATCGGCCGCGGGGTTCGTGCGACCGGTAGGAAAAAAAAATTCAAAATAAAAGGGGTGTGCCCGGTAGAAATTCGACATGTATGTATGTACAACGGCGCACGCGTGTAAACACTGCAAAATATAATGTATAACGTCATAAATAGGGTAGTGGCGGGCTCCTCGGCGACGACGTTCCCGCGCCCAATCTTTGTTTACCCTTGAGGGATTTGTTATTATTGTGTTGTAATATGTGTTTTTTTTTTTTTTTTTTAAAAACCCGTAGCCGCGCTTCCCTGTTATTATCGCGTCCAAATTGGCCGTGTCCGTCACACGATCAATATAAAATAATATTATATATTACGTTATACTGCAGATTGGCAGCGGTCCGCCCGTACACGCCGCCGTCGGCACCGGTGCAGCCGCCGACGACCAAGTAGTCGCAGGGCGGAGGTGTGTGGGGGTGGGACACGGGAACGCCGTCACCAAAGAGTTTTACCATTTTTCCGCCCACACAACCCGTTCTCGGATACCGAAATTGTTTTTCTCACGGTTCAGCGTTATAATAACGACAAGTCATACTGCACTTTCCGGTTTGTCACCGGCTTACAATATATATTTCCGTTTTGACGGATTTTCACAGCACCACCGTCGCTCCAAATGCCGCGAATATCTATGCATACAGACCATTTGTACGGGTTTGCCACGAAAAATGAGATGGGTCCTATTATAAGTGTTTCCTTCACGGATATCCGTATGTTTTCCACCGAAAATACTACTGACACAAGTTATCATAAAATTTATATTCACTTTATTTATCATCATTGAAATATTATGTTCTTTATATATTATGTTGAGTAAAATATTAATTTTATTAATAATTTCTTGAAACAAGTTTAGTTTAAATGTGTGTAAAATTTATTAAACACTTATAGAAAAATAATTGAACATTAAAACTAAAAATATATAATCAATTAAATAATTTTTACTAAAATAATTAAAGATATATAAAGTAGTTGAAATAATTTAGCGAACTGCAGTGGTAAATTAACATTGGCTCATTTTGTCATTGATGAGATTACTCGTCTAAAATAAGTTATAAAAAAAAAATCAATTAATTAAATACATATTATATGTATCAACATCCCCAAAATTTCTTATTAACATTACAATGTGATTTTTCGTAAAAGTTAAGTTTTTGATGTTGTAGGTATGTTATACATTTATATTTAAGTGGTAATTAAATCAAAACGTTCTTAAAACATCTTATTGACATTGCAATGTGATGTTCCGTATGAAACCCAAAACATACAGAGCAAAGATGTTAGGCAACTTAAAATGTTTAGTGGATATAGGTAGTAAATAGAAGATTTTTTATGTGTTGCTTGTAGACTAAACGTTGACGAGTTAATACTTGGACAAATTTTCAAAGAAAAATGTTATATTGTTATATCGATAAACAATTATAAATTGAGTCTATATGGCCTGGCCAATTAGCCGATAGGTCAACGAATCGACATTTGAGTAAAAATAAGTTTGTTATATCTTTATTTAGGTAATAATATTAACGAAATGCTATTTTTTTTCAATATATGCATTATATATTTTAAAATAGACTTAGCGTCTCAACTAGCTATTTTTTAAACACTTAAATAAGAAATATGTAAACGCATACAATTTCGGCCCTAGTTATTTCTTATGACTCTAATACTCTATAATATAAATTACATGCACATTATAAATAAATGTATATAATAGGTATAATCATATTGAATTAAATAAATCCCAATTCCCAATGACCAAAGCCCAACACATGTGTAGCCCAGAATTGAACAATTCCCGAAATTCCCAGTGTTCACGGGCAAAGTCAAAGTGTTTTGTAATTTTGTAGTATAATATTATTTTATTGTATAGATTATACATAGGTAGTACATTATTGCATTATTAAGAGGATTGCATTGTATTATTAATTATTATTATACTGTAACATCGATATTTTTTACGCTTTAACTAATTTAATTAGTACCTATTTCATAGTTGTATTACTTTGCTTATCTGATACATTTTTTTCTGTAAATTAGTAAAACTGATATTTTATTAGCATTGTGTCTAATAACATTTTAATTTCAGTAAGTAGGTACAAAGTATATTACTAAGTTACTAAGTACCTACGACCTACCTACATAACTATTAACTAATTCATTGGTACATTTTATTTTTTTGCACATGATGAAGATCCAGAGCACTCTACAGCAGGAATTGCTTATAATGTTTTTTTTGCATGTATTAACATTTAATATCTATTCATTTGGTTCGCATTTACATTTAACAAAACCTGGACCCTCAAATTATGATTCAGAATGCTCTTCATGGCTCATGGGCATACATCACAATACTTGCGTCCCTTGGAATACCTACTTATCACTGATGACTGTTAAGTATACAGTTGAGTTGTCAATGTTATCTTTAGGATTATTTCATGACCTATATAATAGAGTGGAGACCTTTTTTTGAATTTCATATACTTTTTTTCAATTGAAAAATCCTTTATAAAACAAAATCTTTTTTTCCAAAATTTTTTTTAAAAATACAGTTTTAAAATTTGAGTCCACAGTGTGCTTACGCACTATTCGATTTATGATGTACGATGTATGATATACACGCTGTTAAAACGATCACTCATTCATTAAAGCTCCAATGCGTATTTGTGCGTATCGATCTACAACTTCTGCTGCCGTATCTGATTGGTCGGTGTGCGAGTGACAGGTCGATTCGCGAACTGGAATATTCGCCGCCGCCCTTTTATACCCTCCAAATGTATATTATATACTAACGGGGAGTTTATTTTATGGTATGTGTCAAACGCACTACTTGTGTAGTAGGTGTACCGTGTACCTACGCTTCCTCCTCTCTCTCTCTCACTATCTTTATTTGTGTGTGTGTGCGTGCAAAGCAATTATTATTTTTCTTCAATATAATATTTATAATAATATAACACACAAACGCAATTCGCAAAGCGTATTAAACTTACAATAATATCCTTTCTTCACAGGAAGATTTCGATTACCTATCGATTTAGGTCGATGAAATTATGTATAATATTTAACAGCAGTCGTTGAAATACAAAACAAATAATACGAAATATGTTATAATAAGAGCTTTATGTTTTACATATAATAACGTGTTGTATATTAATATTTGTTCACCAATCAAAACTTAACTTTAGTTAAATATTTCTCTCTTAATTGACATGGTTTTAAATTTAAACAATGATCGAAAAAGCAAACAATAAATTACAGATTCTGTATAATTTACAACATTTTATACAATATATATAGTATATATACTTTACATGTTCATTATGATTTGTGAGCAGTATTCATGTGTCTACTGATTGGGGTACTCGACACTCGTCATGACTCATGATCGTTGTTAGATATAGCCTATATAGGTATTACATAATATTCTGTGTTCTCAGTGCCATCTGTCACAGTCCACAGTCATTCCAATTTGGATAGGTGAAGTTTGATAATAGAGATTTTTTAAAGCTCAAACCAGCTAATCAATTTTTAACTGATAAGAACAATTTATACTTGGTTATATTGTTTAAAAATCTCCCTGAAACACTTTTTTGGGAAATATTGTTTGATATAATATGCCTATAACCGGCACACCTGAAGTATCTGTCAATTGAGGGGGAGGTAGTTCGATACCAACATGAAGCGATACGCGCGGTCCATCAGTCAGTAAGGTAAGTCAATGCATATAGTACGCGGTAATAATAAAATTATAAGACGTTGTCTATCTCAGGTATTATGATGTATCAGTAAAAAAAACCTAGTACAATTAAAATAAAATGTTAGTATACTTTATTATACTTTACCGATGCTATTAGGTATAATTTATAGTATCAATACATAGAGCAAGCGACGCAACGAGACTACCTTGGTATACATGTATACGTTATGTAGAAGGCCGAAAGTTTTTTTTTTTTTTTAATAATTTATTAAGGCTTCAACGGTCTTTAGCCTGCATTAACTTAGTATTAAAAAAAGGAATATAAACTAATATACATTAAATCTAAATATAGAACTCGTATATATATTATATACAGATATTGACATGTTTTAGAGAAAGATTATTATTAAAAATATTGTTAAGTATTTAAAAATTGTTGTACTTGCATGGTGGGATTCCGTGATAATACAGAACGAATTTAAGATGAGCACGTGTCTGGAATATATAGGTATATACATTATATACATATATATAGGTCATACGTACATATATGTACATTATAATAATCAAATATAATTTATTAATACTGTATTGGTTTCACACCATTACACCTAGAGTTCAATTTATATAACTTTAGTAACTTATGTATTTCGAAAAAATATTGAAGCACAGGCCACGTCAACTTGGTGAAAGGCCGAAAATTCCTGGTGTAAAAATTGAGTATGGTAGCAGTCGATTTGAAAATAGGTTTTCGAGGGTAATTAAAAAAATTGTTATCTACAATTTTTCTGCAGTTGTGTTGCAGCTAAAATTAAAAAAAAATACGCCTATATGTGTGTGCCCGTTGTACTACTTATACTTCCATCGAACAATATTCGTTGTGCTCAATATATGCTTATTAAACTTACAGTTCATAAAATATTCAAATTAAATATGGATTCATAAATCACAATATTAATGTATTACCTATATTGTGTTTGTATAGTCATTATCAATTATTATGTGTGCAATGAATTACACAGTTTTCATACCCCGTATAGCAGGGACGGGCAACTGGCGGCCGGCGTACCTTTTATATCTGGCCCGTGCTACATTTTCAAATTACATCATACAATTTTATATGTATTTATAAATTACGTTGTTCATAGATAATAAATGTGTACAATAGTCCTATGGCAGTTGAAATTGAAAAGCAAGATGCTTCATTTCAATTAGAATTATGTGAGTGGCAAACAGATATGTATTTTTATATACAAGAGATTAACGTATGTTTTTGGTAAAAACACCCATTGAAAAATATCCACTTCTACGAGATATTGCGCATTAAAAATGTTATCTATGTTTGGAACGACTTACATTTGTCAATATACATTTTCAAGTATGAAGCATATCAAATCAAGAAATTGTCTTACAGATGACACATTAGGTCGCGCACCTACTGCCAAACATAATATTTCCACTACCAAAATATAAGTTTATTTTGAGGCGTTATCATCTGCAATCAGTTTAGTCACACATTCTAAAAACTCACATTAAACAGGCTGTACAAATTGGAAACACGTTAAAATATCCCCGACAAAATATCCCTAAACCAAAATATACCCGCAAAACATATTCCATGACAAAATATCCTGCGTAAATATTAATTCAAAATTTTTTTATAAAAGTTACATTAATATTAATAGAATACATTTATTATTTACATTCATAGTAGATAAAAAAAAAAAAAAAAAAATTAAAAGATGTTTAAATATATTTTACGTTAAAAATTAGAAAAAAAAATGAATAAATGTATAATTATAATATCGGTACCAAGTTATGAGCTATTGATTATTATTTGTTTCATCATATCCGTTAACAACAGTATTTAATAGCTATAGTCCAAATTTTTTTATTTCCGCCTTTTTTTTTGGTTGAGGTACTCCAGCTGTTAGTTGTTCAATTTTGGCCTCCTACAGGCCTATTGTTTTCGTTTTAACATGCTTATAAACTTCCACACTGTTACGTGTTTAGCCGCCAGTGTAGAGTTAAATGCTCTGTGTCATCCTTCTACTGCGTTATTAGTTCTTGGAGAGCCTTGCATCAAAGCATCAAACATATTCCATATTTTAATTAGAAAAGTCGGCGCTCTTCGCCTATCACCAACGTGGTACTGGTCTCCCTATCCGTGTGTTCTCAAAATAATCAACAACTGTTTGTAAATATTCTTCATTGTCATTTGTCAATCATATTAGATAGGTAAAGTACTTCTAATCTAATCGCAACTTTTATAATGATGGTTACATTTTGAATTTACGCAGGATATTTTGCCATGAAATATTATTTTGCGGGTATATTTTGGTTTCGGGAAATTATTTTTTGTCGGGGATATTTTGTCGTGGAGCAGTAAAAATTACACAACATATAAAAATGCTAACTATAAATAGTTATTTTTAATGACTTTTTTTTGCTTTCCATGCTCTGGTCTGCTAGATTTTAAAGTTCTAACTTTGAGTTGCCCATCGGCCATCCCTGCCGTATACGAATGTTTTAAAAGGGTTTCTTGTTGTCTTTTTTTTAAACTTCCGACACAAGCATCTGTTAGATTAGTGCTAGTAATCAGACACTAACCTTATGATATTTAATATCATTTACTAATTAGTCATAAAACCTTTATTCATTGCCGGGTCGACAGAAAGTTCACTATACTTATTATATATAATACTTATAATATGACGTTTAAATAGTCACTATAGTTAAACTTTAAGATACTTGCAAATGATCCGAGTGTATTATTATAACTTTCTTAGTTACTAATAATTATAATAAGAAATAAGTCTTGTCTCTCTATAGTTTTCGCTTTAAAAAAAATCTATATTTATTAATGGCGAATACAAGAAAATAATAAAACAAAAAATGTTCATTAATTTATTATAGTTCTTATATAACTCCAATAAATTACGCCGTAAATTGTTGAATAATATATTACTAATAAATGAGCCACTACCTTGTTTTATCTTTTTGTACATGTATTAGGATTTAATATTGTTTAACTTTATTTCAATAAAATATGCATTTATAAATCTGCAATAACGAGTTTCGGAAAGCATTCCTTGTACGAGAATATGGGATTGTTTTTCTTCATCGCTTATTATAATTTGTTAATTATTTGGAAAAACGATGTTTTTTGTTCTACCGTCTGACTATAAATTAAACACAGAGGTTGAAAGAAATAACCTGCAGCAGTCAGGCTTTCAGATACAGACACGATTAATTCAGCGGAGGGATGGTCCGCCATTTTCCCGTGCAATGCTCTGGCTCCGCCCAAATGGGGTGAGCTCCGAGAGCGAAGGGACGAGCGTCGGTTTTAAATAGGTCTCCTCCGCCGATTGACGATCAGTTAGTCGTTGGACTTCACTCGCCAATACTGGGCAGATTTGTAGTAGGAAATACACAATCTCACTCGAAATTCTTCACTTGGAAATTTTTTTTGTTTTAATGTTTTCCCATATTGCGATTCATTCGACTATCCAATCAACCGTAACGCTGTTGTTATTATGAACCATTCGATGGCACCGTCACCGGACATGCACAACATTTACGGTTTTCACCATCATCACCATCAACAGCAACAGCATCAGCAACAATCACCCGATTTGCTCAGAAGTGGTGGTCACGTTGTGACCACTAAAGCCGATTCTTCGTCGTCGTCGCCGTCACTCTGTTATAAGTAAGTAATAATATAAACAAATATGAGTACTGACTTCATTAATACCTTATTGAATTTTATACATAATAGCGGTCAACTTAAAAAAAGTCGAATTATTTAGCCGATAGTCAAAATTATGTTCTTTAGAAAGAAATGTAAACATACAATTATTTGCATTAAATGCTTATAGTAATGTATTAATAGGTTATATACCATTCAAACCTATAGTACAAAATAACTAAATCGAATGCATTTTAAGTGGCGTGATTAAAATCAGCCTAGCAAAATGATGTTAGATTATATTATTGTAATAATTAATCACTTCGGGAAACGCATAAATTAAGTACTAAAGTATTATGTTTTTTTTGGTATTACGTCTTAAAATATTGTAGTTGACTATACTATAAACGAATTTCATACATCACATTAAACAACAGAAATCAATAGAAAAATGTACCTAAATGTATAAAATATAAATGTATGTTATAATTTATTATTAATACCAACGACTTGCTCAGAACGATATAATACATAATATGTATGATTAAATAGGAAAAACAAACTGAACTAAGAAAAACAAAACAAATTATTATTTATAACTAATTTTAAATAAGCAACAGTAATCAGTACATTATGATTATGGTACCGCTTACGAAGTAAAATTTATATTATACTATTATAATTCCATATGAATAAAACAATGTTCAATGTGATAAAAATGAACTTCTAATATTAAAAATAAGGCTCGGATTATAGTGAAGGTTAAATTATAATTATATGTTACATTATAATATTAACTTTTATACTTGTAGTATATTTATAAATGCAATAGTACGTCCATATAAAAAGTGACATCCCTAATACAAATGTTCCGCCCGGGATAAGCGACTTTTCATGATATAGCCCCCTTAAAGAGATCTCTGCTGCCTAATACATTTTAGTCAGATTTATGGTATGGATCGATAAAAGCCCAATGATGAAATACCAAAATAGTTAAATTACTTATAATTTGTTACATTTACATAATGCATCTGCTCTGGTATTATAATAAACATCAGTCCAGTAGCTACACTATCAGCTTATAAGACATAAAATTGAGTTTTTTCATAGTGGTATTATCAGTACACGGTGGGCCTAATCCACATTTATTTACCGTATAGGTAAAAACACAAACATGACATGTAAAACCAATTATAAAAAAAAAAAATTAAACATATCACTTAAATAAATATTGTATTTCCCCATTTTTTTCCACCACTAACTGCTGCAGTACCGGAAAGCATTTTGTGTTGTACTCCAACATATATAATAACTACTATAACTATAACCAGTGGCGGCTCGAAGGAGGTCAATTTGAATCTCGTGATTCACAAAAATATTGGTGGGTGTCCTATCATGGTTGTAAAACGTAATTTGAACAATTTTTAAAGGTTGATAATTAAATTATAAACATCATGTTTAGCCGTACACGTGTAGTGTGTACTTTGCATAAGTCGTAGGTACAGTAACAGACAATAATAATTGTACCTTTCAAAGTTTTAAGCTAAATCGTGGTAAAGAATTGAATATAAATATTGAATTTATTAACTCTTTCATCGATAACGTTATAATATTAGGTTATTACGAAAACAATATTATTACTTATTGCTTAGATTTTTACTATACATACCAATATTAAGAACTAGTTATTTAATAATTTAACCACTATTATGACCTATTACGTGAATAATTCACTCTTTGGAGGGCAGTGAACCATTTTCTAGGGTGGGTGGTGTAACTCGGTTTAAGAATATTAAATGTGATTCAAGGGAAAAAAAGTTCAAGCCGCCACTGACTATAACTATACTACTATAACTATAACATATCATTACCTGTAATACCTATTATTACCTTATTTATTCCCGTTTTAATAATTAGATACGCGCGATGCAATACTATGCGGATATTGGGATATTTGAAACATTACAAATAATGGGTTAACACATCCCACGTATTTTGGTACGCTTATAACAATTACTCACTAGCCATCTACCTATATATATATATAATTCAAATGCTGTTCGTTGGGAAGCGCATAACTTGAAAAAGTCGGACAGACCGATGGGGTTTACTTTTTTTAAATGATCATAATAAGTATAGTATAGTCCAAATTAGGGTTTTAAGGGAAGAAAAATTGGAAAATTGAAAAATTCTGGAAAAACTGAAGGAAATTTTTTCGTAGGGATTTATATGAATAATCTCTGTTTATTTATAGTGTTTGGTTTCATATTTTATTACTATATTTTCAGTAAAAATATGGCAAATACATTTTTTTTACAAATAAATTTATAAAAAAATCAAATCACTGTTCAAAAAATTATACAAACCCTTAAATTTAAAGAAATATGATACAAATAAAATATTATCATAGTATAGCTGACACAAATCAGGTTTTTCGGACAATGATTAATAATATTATATTATAAATTTATAACTATTATAGAGTAGAGTAGTATCAATACTTCAAATACCCAAGTATACCATGTGTTTGTCCTATACCATATAATATTATAGTGAATCAATATTTTTGAAAATATTTAAAAATTAACAATTTTTTAAATAGGTAAGTGTTGAATTTAGACACCATGGTTAAAGATTTGACTTTATATCTCTAAACATTATACAAAATGCATATTATTTCATAACAATAATCTAACTGTATAGAGCTCTATAATAGACTATCGGTCTAATCTATACACATTCGGCCGTCGAGAACACAGATAAACTATTTTAAATAATTTATACTCGTTGAATACTCAAATACATATATAATAATAGGGATATTTTGAATTTTTTGATCTGTGGTGTACATTTGAAAAACGCAGCTCATATATCTCTCATCGTAATTTACCACTCAGTCTATCGACGGGATAATATTCGTTAACAGAATATCCAGGATGCGACTCTGATCGGCGTTGTTGTTTCTGTTTTCAGTAAGACTTCGACATTCACCCAAGATTTCATGTTGGCCAATGACTCGTGTCAAACGCAACAGCAACAGGACGACGACAGTTGCAGTGACGGAGAAGATTCGAGCCAGCCCAGCTGCACTTACCGATCTGTCCACCACAGTTTCGTGGGGACTTCGATAAGACAAGGTAAGCTTCAATAAAGACAATTAGTTAAATAAGATAACCTTTACATTTTAATTAAAAAATATGGGTGACGGACCATATAGTCAATTCCATATTAAAATCGAAGCAAACATAAATTGCAAAAAAAAAAAAAAAGGCAAATTTTTAAACTGTAAATTGAGTTAACTAACCATTTATAGGTCTGACTCTAAGTACTTAAAATACATACAAGCGGGCGTCAAGGTAAATGCAGCTGCCTCGCTTACAGCATCAAAATTTATTTTTTAATCGATGTATTTAAAATTGGACATTTGTCTGTCTGTTTGTTAGATAGATACTCAAAAACTACTGGACCGTTTTCAATAAGAGTTACCTATATCAATAGATTCCTTAAGACTTGGTGCTTGGTGGTGGTGGGGGAGGAGGAATGATGTTTCACAAATATACTTATATAAAATAAGCAAATTTTTGGCACTCCGGGCGTTACAGTTGGCCTACTTATATAGTTATATAACAAATCAAAATTCTAAACATCCATACCTATTTATCAAGCCGGTTCCGACTGCAGTAGTCAAACACACGATACACTATTACTTATTTACCTATATTCGTTAAGGATCTTACGAATTCTTCATTACAGGTTTCAATTAGTATTTAGTAGTATTCACATAAGACATAACCATCATTGTTCACACAATGTCATTTATTGCCCTTTTGTTCGGTAACTATATACTCGTATGTACATCTACAACGTACCTCACTTCAGTGACGTTTAATATTATCATTATTATTATACTTAGAAGTAAGCATACTCGTGTTCGTTTATATAATTATCTTTTGTTCTACTATATCTATTGTAGTGCTCATATTGTTCTTAGAAAAAAAAATGCATATATCATATATCTTATTGTTAATAACACTACCTATATATAATATAATATTATACATTCTATTTTCGGCACTTTGATCGTCCATTTGGCGCAAGAGTATTGTTTTACAGCCCGTATATGATTTCTTGACTCCCTACCATTATAAATTGGGCAATTTATAAAAAAAAAAAAATGTAGAGTTGGTAAATTAAACTTGGAAGTTGACTGTCTATAGCTATCATTTATCAATTTTTTGAGCTCGGTTTTGGATCTATAAGTGCATGCCCGCAAAGTAAAAACTGAAAAACGGGAAAACGGAATGCATAATATATTGGTACGCTATGCGATCTATGCCACTATCTGGTGCATGTCTGGTGTTTTTGTGTGGATGGTACAATATTATGTATTGAATAATAAAATTCAATACTTCAATGTTAATTTTGAGTGTCTCATTAGTATATTTTATAGTCGTTATTTGTGATCTCTAGGTGAACGTTGGTCTTAATATATTACAATGGTATATTATATTATTGTAATTACATATTTATATATGTATACACTATACTGTAAACTTGCGGCAATATACAAATATATACAAATTAAATGGGGCAAAAAAATCATCAATAAATAAGTGTACGTAATTTAAAAAACGAATTGATTTATATAAGTCAACAGTAGTGTTTCTTGTATAGGCAACAGTAAAGCTAATCATAACTATATATTGTCAATAGTTAATTGTCAGCAAACTATTTGTTAACATTTGTTGATAAAATGTGTAGTATATTATACATAGTATATACTATATATCGCATGATTAGGAACCACTAACAAGTAATAACTAACACGAATGTTTATTTTCTACAATTTTTCTTACGAAATGTGTTTTATTTTTTATCTAACCAGCATTTTTGGAAAATAAATTTTAGCATAGTATAAAAATACTGTTAAATACAACTCAATCAAATACGCGTTTATATTAAACGGAATATCTCAAAGTTTCAAAGTATAGCCTCGTGAGTCGTGACCCACAATGTTTATATCAGCATTTTTGTTTACTTCGATTCCTATATCATTTAGAAAATAAGAAATTTGCTGGATTATAAGTTATAATAATAATAATATGTTTCCGATCAGGCGCTGATTTGTCATCGGCCGGTTCAATGGGTCGACACAATATGGTGGCTGTTGCGGCGGCGGCGGACGGTTACTACGGCGCGGGTAGTGGTAACCACGGTAATGGTAGCGCGGCCCATCATCATCACCATCATCACCATGGTCACCACCATCACCATCACCATAACGGTAACGGAAACGGTCATAATCATCATCACCATCATCATCACAACGCCCCGGCGGGAATGGCCGCGGCAGCGATTGTGGACGCACAAGTCACGGGCGGCGTCGGCGGTGGAGGCGGTGGAGGTGGCGGTTACAGGGTGCAGAGGCAAGCGGCCAACATACGGGAACGTAGACGAATGTTGAGGTCAGACCTGGCGCCGACTCGGGCAGCGGATAGGCCCACGCCGGTCAAAATGTAAGACCCTGACGCGGCGCACGCGTGCGAAAACGCTCGGGTGGGTCGAACCCCCCACGCCGATCATATTATTATATAAGCGACCCGGTCGAGAAACGGTGGCTTTTCAGCCGACATGCGCTTACGACTTTTTTACGATTTTTAGAATGCGCGCACGGGTTACACACAGCGAGGTACACAATACATGGTAGGTAGATAATAATATAATAATATGTAGATTATAGGTGTAGGTTTATACCGTATAGGTACATGATATTATAATGGCGTATATGGGTCAGAGTCAGAGATCATCAAACTATATCTTTGTGTACCACATATTTTGTGAATCCCGGATCGGCCATGTACCACTATAGAAAATGACTAAAAACAAAACCATTCAAAACGATAAATGAGTCAAATATTAAAAACCTGGAATGGTTATCATCGGCTATCACCATGATATATTTATAATTTATACAAACAAACATTAATTAATCAATTTCCTGTACCATCATGTCGTTTTGACGTCTTCCGCGTACCAGCAGTGGAGAGTGGTACGAGTATCTACTTCAGTTTCAGAACGTAGTCTAAGAAACGTGGCGTAGTTTACATAATTACATTGTACCTACTTCGTTGTCCCAATTTATGATTCAGGTGCATTTTACATTAAAAAAAAAATTTAACTTTTCGCGTAACCATTCACGTATGCCTGAATATTATAAACATCTTTTAATAATATTATCTAATAACTGGCTGGGACGCCCGGCGTTGCCCGTGCCAAAAATGTGTTTTTTTTAAAAATATATTTATAATATTCATTATTTAGTGTTATTAAAGTCGTGTTAATAGTTTTATCAATAAATTACATATGCAATTATGTATTTTGATATTAATTATTTACAGTGGCGCCCAAGATATAATTTTACCCACCCACCTCCTCCAAAACTCAACATTTAATGAGGTTTTTTTTGTTAGGTATATTAAATGTTAATATTGGTAAATATTAAGGTAGGTACCAACGTATAAGTATCACTGAGGCTCGAAGTGGTTAAAACTTAAAGAGCTATTTAAAAAGTTTTTAAATAACTAAATTTACTCACAAAAGTGACCAAAAAGTGTCGTCTATAAGTATATTTCCTAAATTAAATATTTTTCTTTGAATATTCTTCTCCCCTTATTTTTATTGTGATGCGACTGCTACACCTAGTAATAGGGTTGGGTGCCACTGATTATTTACATAGGGACATTTACATGCAAAATTCAATATATAAATAGGTAAAAAATACAACAACCATTATCAGTATTAGCTGATTTCCAATATTTATAAGACCACGCCAATATAAAAATTGAATTTGGATATAGTACATCAATGCACATTAAAATATTAAAATATTAAATACACTTAATTTTATCGTAAAATTAAATAATATGTTATAAAAATAATAGTACCTAGGTACCTAAGTTAAGATTGAAATCGTAGCTAGTATTGTCACACATTTTGGTGTTGGTCTTCGAACGACTGACCAGTGACCACTCGCGATATTGAAGACGTCGTTTCTTCGGTTATTCACAAGACCTCACTCGCGTATATCTAGAGTTTTCCGAGTGGAACATATTCCAAAAAAAGTAAATTTCTTTAAAAACCTATTACCTACCTACTTATTATTATATCACGTATTGGTTATGTTAGTTTCACGTGTCCGTCGTCATATACATAATATTATACATGCATACCGACCGGCGACCGTCGCCAACCGTCGACGTTCGCGCGGTCGCATACGACGCAATATATAATACAATGTATATTATTATTATTATAATGAATCGTTTGGTGTTTAGCAGCATCAACTCGGCGTTCGACGAGCTCCGCGGTCACGTGCCCACGTTCCCGTACGAGAAGCGGCTCAGCAAGATCGACACACTCCGCCTGGCGATCGCGTACATTGCGCTGTTGCGCGAAGTGCTGTCGGCCGACTGCGACCCGCTCACATATGTCCAGCGGTGTCTGAGCGGCGAGCGGACTCCCGAACGCGCCGAATGGAACACCAGCGGTCAGTATACCAGCTGTGATGACAGTGTTAATAATTATGACAGTGTCGTGATTATGGTTGGACTTTTAAAACGTTCACAACTCGCTTTGATATTAAAATAACGAAAGGACCTCCGACACAGTGGCGTGCCCAGGATCAAAATTCAGGACAGGCCTGGTTAAAAAAATAATGTGTATAACATAAAAATATATATTTTGGGTATATTTAAGGGTTCAAAATCATGGTAGGCCCGGGCCTACCAGGCCTACCCGCTGGGCACGCCTCTGCTCCGACAGAGGTAACACCTGCCTATATTGTAGTCTATATAATGTTATCAGGATGGTTTGGCGTATAACTTTAAATTTGACCCCATTATTGACACGTTCACTGCAATGTTAAAACCAACGAGCATATTATATTATAACGAAACTGAACTTCTGAACGCGTCTGAACGTAAATATAATATAATATTTTGTTACGTTACGCACTTGTAAGAAGGAGACACCGCATAATCCTACCTATTTTAATGACGGGCGTCATTCATTTGGGCGAATGACCCAACATTTACTTGAGTAGAGTAGAGTATATATATTATTTATCAATTGGGCGAGAAATAAACCTATCGTTTGGGTAAATTTATTTCTAAACGTTGTTGTTTATACCTACCCAAAGTCCATAATATGATTGGATCAAATAAAATGTACTTAATGCGCAGTCTGCAGTTGCCAGTTGTAGGTACTTGGGTAAAAAGAAAAGCAAATATATAGTCTTTAATTTAAAAACCAGTAAAATTATACGCTACATTTTACTTGCGAAATCTGATAACAAAATGAGCTATTCTAACATGTCATCTATCTAATATGTTATCTATGTTGGGCAGTGCGTAAAGCATATAAACAGCCTTATGATATATTTTAAAAACATATTACTAAGTAATTTTGTTTCGCACACCTCTGTTGCTCCTTATTATATAGTAACGATTTGAGCAATAAAATGTTTTTTGTTAAACCATATTTTTAGATTGACATTACTAAAATTAAAAACACATATCATAGACATTATATTTTTAAATTTATCATTTTAAAGTTGAAACCACTCAAACCATAATATGAATGTCAAAGTTCCAACTGGATACCTATAGAAGAAAAAAATATAACCCGTTTACACTTTATTTACGACAACAAAAACAATGTTCAATATAATATTGTACCCCATAATTAGTTATTTTATATTTTATTCATTTATTGTAATAAATAGCTACCTGCTGGTTGCGTTAATAAATGCTTGGATGTTGAATTGATTTTTTTTTTTATTCCCACAGATCTAACAGCCAGACTTTCGTGGATCAACTGGGAAAACTTGGGTGTGAATCCCAACAGACGAGGCGTCTTGACGTCTTACTCGATTCCCGACAACGTAAACCACTAAAGCAAACGTGTGTGCTGGCGGGTACTTCGACCGTCGCTTAAACCTGTCGCTGTGTATATAATATAATATTATGTATATTATTTTCGTTTTAGGGATTTTATTCTTTGTTAATATTTTATTAAATCGATTAATACATTATTAGTACTAATAGGGAAATGTGCAATAGGTACTTTCTTAAAAAAAAAAACACAAAAGTAGGATATATATACATAATATTGCAGACGTCTTGGTCCTTATTACTTACCTACTATATATTAATGAATATCTATAATAATAATTAAGGGGATTTGATATCGACCATTTATAAAGAGTTCAATATAGGCAATATTTTAAGTGCACGCATACGTATTGTAAAATAAATTGCTGGAACTTCCAGAGAGCGCACGCACATGCATATGTCACCAACCTGTGGTCGAAAAGTAATATTTTTCACTAAAATTTATGAAATTATCAACTTTTTGTGAAATATACCGATAAAACTAAGTATTGTAATAAGAAATCTGAAAATCTATACGTTATGAACCTATGAAGTTCAATTAAGATTAATCATCCCACTTTTTCTTTTTTGTATGATTATTTATTAATAGTTATTAATATCTTAAAATTTTTAAATGCTTACCTTTTCAAAATAAAATTTCATTGGACATGTAGTCAAAATGTGAAAAAGTGGAATGATAGAACTCAAATAAATTCCATGAATCATAACAAACTCAAAAATGTTTTTATATTTCTGATCACACCAATAGGTTTATACTATGTACGAATGTATAATGAACAAAAGATATTGGTATGTTTTGTAAAATTAATGGTCGGTATGGAATTTTTTTATGTGCCAATACTTAGGCAAATAAAATTTAAAAATATTTATTGTGTTATAATATAATTAAACTAAAATATTACACGAGTACCTATATGTATTTACAACTCATAGTATATAAATAATACATTTACAAGTTACAATATACTTTGTTTATACTTTGTACATTTAAAACATTTTTGTTACCTATGCCTACCTAATTGGCTTAATTATTCTTGATTGCCAAAAAGGAAGTTATTGATTTTACAATAACATTTTTTTTGTTTACTTTGTAAAACACTTTTTGAAGCATTAAAAAGTAAAAACATTACAAAAATCTTTACCTAGGCAATATATTATATCTGATTCCTCAATAAGTTGTACATTTTTTACAAAGTTAAAATATTGGATATGATTTTGATATTTTCAGCGAAAGAGTCAACTTTTTCAATTTGAAAAATACAGAGTAAATGTGACCCTAAGACATTAACATAGCAATTACAACCACAAAAATGTTTGACTGGTTCCAATAGGTCATGGGTTCTCAACCTTTCAAGGTCCATGCCCCTTTTCATACTTTGTATGAGGTCAGGCCACTACAAAAGATTGGAAATATAAATACCTAATCAGAAATAAAGTTGTCATGTTTAACCTAATACGTTTTGGACTCAGGGGTGATAATTATAAAAATCAGTTTCTATGCCATTCATCATTCAATTTATTTTAATGTTCTGGTTATTGACTTTTTTCTAATAATCCTAAATATACATTTTAATAATACCTATGTATGGTTTATTATTTAAATGATGACATTTTAGGTGACATTACTGTCTGGTCATAATATTAACAGTTTGGATATTGGACTTAAACATTCTACAGGCTAAAAGGTGGTGAATCGCCAATGTGACCTTCACTATTATAATATATTAACCATAACTTTGAGCTTAGAGCTTATTAGCTTACTACATTTAAGCTGTATCAAACACTAAATAAATAAATAAATACAATTAGTAGCTATAGGAAAAATGTATAAAATTATAATATTTGAATAAAGTAAAGGCCTTGAACTGTTCTTCAGTCAATGATCCTGCATTATATAATTTATTGTTATAATGTAACATACATTTAAATATCCGAATTTCTTGTGTATTAAACAAAATAATGTTGAATACAATCATATAATATATATATAAAAGAATGTAGTTATATCATTTTAAAATGTCGACTTGAAAAATATATACTGTGACTGTACCTAACTTAAATACTTAAATAAGTTTTAGTACCCATAAGCAAACATTCAAACTTAGAAAATATTTTATATAGTATAAGTAATTATATTATTAGAAATAATGGGTTAACGAGTAGAATGTAGATAGATATTAAATTCATTATTTGTGACATCAAATGTTGACATTTGGCATTGTAAACCTGCCACCTGGAGTAAAACTCAAATTACCAATTGGTCTATTTGAGACCCCGAATTGAACATATTATAACATACAGTGAATTATTCTTCCTAATATTTAATGTAAAATGTGCAAGTTTAAAACAAACACAAATTCATAATGTTGTTATATTAGACTGCATTTAAAATTTAAGCTACATTAATTTATTTTTTACAGTATAACAGATGGTTTAAAATATAATATAAAATCGGCATTTTTTATATGGCTTTAGTTAAATTTTTTTTTAATTAAAATGTAATTCATAAAAAAAATTAAATATCAAAACTACTTAAGTTTTCTTCAACACAATTCACAAATTATTTACAAGAAACATATATTAATACATACAATTATAAGTGTTATATAATAAAAAAATTAATGTTTGGTCTATGTTAATTAACACTAATTCATCATATAAAAAATACTATTCGTTGACATACTGATTAGTGGTTGGTGTTATATTAATATTAAATCAGCCAAGATTACGTTGTAGTGTCATCCAGTTTCAAAAACATATTGAAATCTAAAAAAAAAACATTGTAATTTTTGTATGTATAATTAATTAAATCAATTTACTTAATCCTAATAGTTAAAACTTAAAAATAAAGAATTGTTTTCTTATACCTAAATCTAAATACACCAATATTGTAAATATTTTTTATTTTTATTTTTTTGGTTGGTGGGAGGGGGAGGGTAATACATTATCTTAATCCATAATATAATATTTATTTTGAGATTCTAATTTGATATTAAAAATAATATTATTATTTTTACAAGAACAGTTATTTACTAATTATAGTGACCTAGTGAATCTTTCACAGACTATTTTTGATAATAGTAATATTTTATAGTTTTTATTGGCCATAGCGTTAATTAGAAGTAATTAACAAAAAAACATTTTTATTAATATATTACAATGCAGTGTTATTATTCGTTATTTGATGAAGTTAAATTATGAACATAAATAATTATTAAGATGGTGTAACAGTAATGGTTTTTTATTGTCACTAATATGGGATGTTGTCAATGATCAATGGAAATTAATGAAATCAAAAATGTTTCAAATTCCTAACCAAATATTGCTGTTTTGCCGATATTAAGTTTTTGCTTTAAGCCAAGATACATGATAACTTTCTTTATGTTTTAAACACAGAATTTTTGTTTTCGGTGTATTTCGTCTCATATAGTTTATGTTTTAAAATAACCTAAAAATGTTATATATTTTACAACAGTAAAATAAAAAAAATATGCAATATATAAGAAAGATAAAAAATTTATGACAAAACAAAATTCACATTTGGATTTTTGCAAAAAAAAAAAATAACCTTTTATGGTCCAGAACGGATGGAATACAGAAAAATATTTTAATAGCTACATGAAAAATAAGTCATATTATTTTTTTTATTTAGACAAAAGTATAATAGTTAAAAAATAAATAAATAAACACAAGTCTCTTGCAAGTAGAACTTCACAAAAACAAGTTTATGAAGATTTATAATCCGCGATATTAAACTAATTTTAACATTATAATGTCATTACTTAAATTACTTATTACAAAAATTATTAACAACAATATCTTGAAGCCATTTTTTTAAAAATGCATAGTATTATGTTAAAAGTTATCCTACAATTTAAATTGTTTTAATATTAGCTTTATTTGTGATATATCTAACAATTAAAATTTAAAACCATGAACTATGTAAGAAAATTAATGAATTCAAATTGGTAATAAGCAGGGTTGGGATGTTACCAAAAGTAATATTTTTATTTTTTAATCAACAATTAATTTTTTTTTTTTTAGAATTTAATCAAAAGCAAAACAATTTAGTTGGCGCCAGAATAATACAATATTTTTCTATTTATTTCACAATGTCACATTTGATTGTTTAAAGGGAATATTTGGATATTTTTTAGGGCATATTTACATGCATTTTTGTAGATTTTAAGGTAATATACATCCTAGCCCTTTTAATATTTCTTTTAAGTATCACATTTGTAAATAATTTATGTGATTAAAATAATGAAAGTTTCATACCAAATCCATTTAAGTCGGATATATTAAAACCATTTGATGGCATACTGCTTTGAAGTTTGCTCGTTTCTTCTCGAATAAATATTTTATCACTATCCGTCAGCTCACAACCAAGATGTCTCAACGCAGTTAATACTTCAAGCTGTTAAATGTAGGATAAATCATAAATGAAACAATTACATTAATACATTTAATTTGTATACATCAAAAACAACATGTCAAGTATACATTTTTTTTTGGATAAATAAGGCTAACCTTTTGTCGATTTCCAACTTCCAAGGTCAATTTACCCAATTTTATATTCCTTTCAATTTGATTGCGTTTGTCTTTGAGTGCATTTGGTTCATTATTAGCGAACATTTTGATGATAGACGGTGTTTGAAATGCTTTCGTTATGGCTGCACTAGTTGCCTATTTGTAAAACATAAACATTATACAGTTACTTACTTAATACTCTGGTTAATTTATGTTTATTTTTAAAATTAACGATTTAATAACTTTTTTTTTGTATTTTAATAAGTACTGTTATAATTAATTTGAATACTAACCAAACGCATAATGCTCAAATTGTCATGTATAGTCATGTCACCAGCAATAATTTTACCCAATCTACCATTAAATTCTTTTAACTGTTCAACGGTGTCTTCTTTTGACTCGTTATATTCGTCGTCAGTCATGTCAGCTCTGTAACATATTCCAATAAAATTACTTTTTAAGCAAAAACATCAACTACAGTTCTAAACAATATTCTTCTATAAGATATTCAGCAGGGATTGAAAAAATCTTTAAATATGTACTTACAGTTTGCAACAAAAATAATATTATCAATGGCTTAAAATCATTGAAAAGTTTTGGAAACATAATGGTCTGACTAAATTATGATAATATGCCAGACAAAATTAAGGTGAACAGAAATAAGTGGGTATTGTGCACGATACATAAAAACTTTACCTGCATTCCTCCAAATCGTTGAGTTGTTGGACCAAACGTTCCAACTGAGCTTCTAGATTTTTTCTTAACATTTCATTTTCATCAGACATTTCAATACAAATTTCGGACAGGTAAATCGGTATGAGATAACAAATCTGTTTTAAAATCGGTAGACAGTTAATTTTTTGTACCTAACGTATTGCAAAAAATTGTAGACTTGTTAAATAATAAATTAATAAAAAGTGGATTTTAGAGACTCGTCAGTTGCTGTTACCTATAAAATGTTATAATCAGATCAGTCGGTCGTTATCAATATATTATCTTATAAGAACAGCAGAGATAATGCAATCACCGGTCAAAACCACGATTATAAAGAACTTATATAATCTTCGTTATAATCGTGGTCAAAACAAGTCGTTATCACGATTATAAAGAACTTTCATAAACCTTTTACTCCGAGTATAAGGTCTATGAGAACTTTATAAGTTCTTTATAATCGTGGTCGTTATAGAGGGGGCATCGTGTGATAAAGAATATTATACTATAATGGTAGGTATACATTCTTTATCTCGATTGGCGTGGGTTGGATAATAGCACTGAAAATAGTTAGGTAGGTATTTCAAATCTGTTTCGGCATGAACCATTCATGACATGAACTACAAATATTATGAAAATATTATCTTTTCATGCCTTCATGGTACCTATCGGCTTGGGTATCATAAAAAAATGTTGATTCACATAATCAGTCAGTGATACGAATATACAACTTTATTCAACATTTCAACTTATACAAAATACAATTTATAATAGCACTTGCTTACAGTTACAGAATAGATGAAACTATAGATGATAATATAATCATTTTAATATTTTATTTATTCTGTACCCATGCCATAAACCATTGATTAAATATACTTAATATATAATATAACTTAGTATACAATATTGTATTATGGACTTTCCTACTTGTTACTAATGTATTGTGCAAGTATTATATTAAAATTATTTATTTATAAAAAATAATTATATTAATTCTAAAGTAATCAAGTCATAATTTCATAAATAATCTTATTTTAAAGTTTTAGATTCTTAGAGGAGCAATGATGAATTTACAAATTTACAATAATTTTGTATTTTTCTTCTATCCATATATACACAATAAATAATAGTAAGAATGCTTCAATTTTCCACTTTAGGTATTGGCTTCTGGTATCGAATTGGATATCCAATAAGTTTTTTTTTTTAAATTAAAATAGGGAAAAACGAGAATTTTCACACATACCCAGTTTTTGACTAAATTGTATTTGTTTTTTTGATGTAACTCAAAAACGAATAATTAATTTAGAAATATAAATATAATTAAATAAATCAAAATGTTGAAAATATTTTGAATATTTTTGATCTATTTATAGACATGATCAATTTTCTAGTTGTTTCTTAATAATTGTTGATACGACATTTTTGCTTGGTCGAAAAACTTGAAAATTTAATACAAGGTTTAAGTTTACTAGAAAGTCACATTCATTATTATTGAGCGTTTAAAATTCAATTTTTTGTCCAAAAAAATTGAAAAATGAATACAAGATTCCTCATAAGTTGTTAAAATAGCAGATTAAAAATATTAAAAAAAACATGGGCACAATTTTTTTTGTAGTTACAAATGTATAAAATGTTGAGTTTATATAGTTGTAAGAATTGAAAATTAAACAAGGGTTTTCGTAAGTTGTTCTAATCGGGCATCGGATCGGGGCAGCTTTCATTAAGGTGACCCAAAGGCCAAAATTACATATCATTTGGTCGAAATGTATACGGACCACTAATATAATATCTAATATATCGTTTGGGCTATCTTTTTGTGTATATTTATGAAATGTATATGTACTAATACGTTTTCCTTCACATTTTAAGGGACTTAGAACTCACACAGTTAATTCTAACTAGTACAGTTAAAAATGTATTGTGTATTGTCATATAGTTTATTATATTATACTTATTCACAACATTTTTTTTTTAGTATAGTATCTCATACAAATTTGTTTACTAACATGTATTTTAAAATTCATTTTTAGTAAGGTTTTTGTTTGAATTTATTTTAAAATTTTTATAACTTGGTAAATATTATGATGTGGGTGATATACAATTGTGAGTTATAATAACTGTGAAATGATTCAGACCCATCAGTAGTACCTACGAGGTTCACAATTTGTAGTTGTAGTAAATATCATATAATATAATTTCAACATTTTGATGTATCTCAAAAACGGCTTAAAACCACCAAAATACTTGAAAAATTCAATTTCATCGCCAATATTGATGTTCATCAAAATTGAATGTTATTGTAATTATATGAACTTGAGAAAAATCGAATGAATAGAACATTGTTGAACTCAATTTCAAGTAGAAATGTGGCTAACAATATCCACAGAACTATAATAGGACTGATTGCAGAGATTGAGGTAGAATGGCTAACGATTTTAGAAAAAGATAGGATACAATTTAGTCCATCTATATCCATCATGAATAGTGAGACAAGAGATATTAAGTTTAATAACAAAATTTTTTTGGAAAAGATTAGTTTTTGTGTTGATGTTACTTAATTTATATTCGATTGATTAATATTCTACTTGTCTTCACCCCCCTCCCTGCCACCCACCCACATCTCGTAAATGAAACCTGGTACTCTGGAAGTCGTGAGCAATTAACCAGTATGGTGGTATAACAATATAATATTGTCAAACAATGTCATAATAATTGATACTGCAGATTGCGTGCGTTTATACTGACGACTTCAAAGACAGCCTAACCAATTAAACTGCTTGCTGAATATTGCGATTTGTGATGAGTGCCAATATAATATAGGATATAGGAACATTTCAAATAATAATTAATGAATAGATTCTGCAAGAGGCAATGACTAAATCGCGTTTATATAATAATATTGTAATATCAATAGAAATTATTTTGAACAGGGCGAGGTAGTCAGTCTCGCAAAGTATTTTTACAATTTTAAAGTTCGATTAGAGAGTTTATTGGATACACATCAGAAAAAGCCCGACAAAAAATAGAAGAACATGATATTTTTTTGTGCACGGATTACAATGTTATACCTATAAATACTTAAATATGGAAAATATAATATAGGTAGTAGGTGTCTACTATAATCTATAATGGTTTCCCGGGATTGGTAAGACGCGTATGGTATATATAATATTAAATTATGCACTGCGCGCGCGTACCGTGAAAGGTGTACAAAATAAATGCCGAAGACATTTCCAAAGGTCAATTTGGAAATTGGAATATGTTGTGACCGATGGACACTACCCTGCCACCCTCAAGTACGATGTTGTTCCATCTTCGATCCACATAATGTTTGGTGCAGTTGATAGCTCCACTATAAGAGGGTCTTCGTTGGAATTGGAAACATTTTGCCGCGGTTCTCAGGTGCGTGATCGAAACCGGTTTACACAACTATATATAGTTGTAGTAAATTATACATATAAATATATAATAATATGACCTAATGATTGAGTAGTTTAATATATTGAACGTTCAGTCAATGTTGTATACGCGTTCACCGTATTCGAGCTTACGGGTCTTACAATATAATTTCCAAAGATAATAACAGTAAATCAACAATAAACATTGTTAAATACAACACGATTTTACTATAATACTATACTGAACTGTAAATAACATACTTTATACTTTATAGGTACACGCCCGTGTCCATATAAACTGATTTCAATAAAATTAGCGTGTTTTTTATGATATATTATTATGTAATTGTGCCAAGCCAAGGATAAACCAATCGTGTATAAAACTATAAAACGTTAGAATGCAACATTTCAATTCGATAAAAGTCGTTTCAAGAAGAAAACACATTGTACATTATGTATTGTGATTACTGATTTTAGTTATAAATCTATCATACTCAGTATGCTCGAATACAAAAACAATTTGTTAGTTTTATTCCAAGATGAATAATGTAATTTATTGAAAAATATATTAATATGGTGTATGATAAGATGACTGAGTAGAGATGGCCGACAGAGTTGACTCAGACAAACAATTTCAAAACACACTTATTGTCATCAATGTGAGACTCTTTGCTCTCAACCGAGCCAGTCAATAAAATAGCGATTATTATACGCAATCGATACTGAGGTTTATCAAATAAGGTATCGATGGTTTTCTCATTTCAAATTCAAAATTCAAAACCAACTGGAATCTGTTGTAAATTTTACCATAGTTCTCAGCGGAAAATAAAATAATAGAATATGTAAACAGTTTCTTATGAACATTTTTTTTATTATTATCAATAAACACCGATCCATTTATATTATATCACAATTCCTACAGACTAAATATAAGTTAACAATATTTATTAACACATAGGTATTTTTTTTTAATATTTATAAAAAATAACATACAATATAATATTATATTACACTACTTATTGTAAAAATTACTTATTTATATATGAGTATATGACACACCTAATTTCCGCTTATCGTAACGAAAAATGAAAAGAATACGTAAAAATAGTGCTTAAACTTAATAATAGTATTATGATATTACCAAAGCTACAATGTAATACCCAAATAATAAACAAACACAATAACTTTAAAATGAACGGAAATTAGTACATAATAGTATAATGTTTATTATTGAGATTTGCGTAAGACATGTGACTAGAAATAAAAACATTTCCATAATTTCTAAAAGTAAAAAAAAACAACATTTATGCAATATTGTTATAAACGTTGTGCAGTGATAATGTCTGTAACATATAATAATAATAATAATAATAATAATAATATAACGACAACTGAGGACATACGTTACATTTCATTTGATATTTATAGTATTTTTCAACAAATTTTAAATTCATAATATAATATTATAGCTTTAATAATAAATTGTTGCGAGAAAATAATATACAAGTTTCAAATTAACATACATTTTTTTTTTTTACAAACAACGATAACGTCATAACGATAATATAATCGCTTACGTTTATCTATATATATATATATTACACTTCTGAGTGGCAAAAACTTTGCGAACGTATTACGTATTCACGCATCGTTTTTATGCTAAGTATCTGCGAAAACGAACTTCCTTATACGGAAAATATCCGTGTCGATGCGTACATCCCCATAAACAGCCTGCTGCCAGTCGACGTGTGAGAAACTTAAAAATTAATACCTAATTGTACGATCGAGTCGATTATAAAATATAATATTTATCGTATACCCATAGGTACTGTGTTTTAAACTGTAATACATAATACGATAAATTGGAGTAAAATAAAAAAAATTATAATAATAATATTATATATAATATATACCATATTTTAAAGTCAGTGGTCACAAAACCGATTCGTACTCAAGGCCGTACTCGGAACAAATTTTCCGAGAAGGGAGGGGGTTGAGTAATATTATTATTAAAAAAATTGATGATACATTTTACATAATATGTTTAATCCGAGAACAATTCGGGAGGGAGGGGGATCGAATTCTTAAAACATCCCACAGATACGGTCTTGCTCATACTGTATAAAACTATGTGATATAATTAATGAAATGTCCCGAGAATAATAATATTATACGAGTTTTCGTTATCGTCAGAGCGAGGTTCTAGAAATTTGGTCACGGACAGAAATTACAAACGTAATATAATATTAATTGTGTGTTGTGTGGGAACGCGAGTGCGAGAAATGACTCGTTCAATCGACAAACGTGACGTTGAACACAGCCAACTCCATCGGGGCCACCTCCACTTGATCGAGTCGGTCGACGGCGTCCATCGGATGCATACCAGTGACCGTCGTTCTGGCGATCTGCAAGCGGCCGAGCCCGGTGAACACGGTGCCCGGGTCGAATACGCCCCTATCCCGCCTGAGCAGACACTCGGGTATCCGATAGCCCTTGTCCACCCGGCAGTCGTAGCCTTTCCGGTGCAACACCATGAGTGCGGACGGCGACGGGAACTGCTGAAACACCGAGTCGGTGGTGGTCCGGAAGTTCATCAGGTGCACGTCACACGGCACCGGCCTGTCGATCATGGCCAGCCCGGGGCGGAGGTGGTGTTCGGAGTCTGGTTCAACGACGAATACGTCGGCTGGGTACATCAGACTCTCGGACAGCTGATTGGCCACCAGGCTGGGATTGGACACCCGGTCACCGCCCTTCGAGCCACCTCCGTCGTCCGATACCGTCTCTAGCAGTATCCAGTACTTGGTGAGCGTCGGCTTGTTGTCTACAACCCCCTCGCCCATGCCCCTCGAGTCGTCGTACAGCGTTCGTCGGTCCAGCATTAGCTCGATCCGGCCCGGCTCCCATCCGGCCACGCCCTGAGCGTGGTTCACCAACACAGTCAGCCGGTGCCGGTCGTCCTCAATATACGCGGTCGTCGTGGTCGGATAGTAGTTGCCCTCGATGCCCACCCGCTTCACTGTCACCCGCTTCTGCATCTGGAATCCGTTGGAGTCTGTGTAAATGACCGCCGGTTCACCGTTGGCGATGCCCGATGACAGCCGCATGAACAGCTCCGTTTCCCTGTTCTTAGGCGGCTGCTTGAAGTCCACCACGTTCTCCACGTACAGGCCTTTACTCTCCACGCCCTTGCCATGGTACAGCCGCACCCTATGCGTCACTATGCCGTAGACGACCGTGATCTCGGACGACAATGGCCCGGACGTTATGATCACTGTCGACGGTCCGGGATAGTCATCCAGCACCTTCTTCTCGGTGTCTCGCAAATTCGGATCGGGCATGAACAGGTACGCGCCGCTGTGTAGCTGCGCCGCTTGGTAAGCAGCGAAGTCGATGTTCACGTACTGTGATACGCCCGTGCCCTTGTCCACGATCGAGCTCAACAGGCCCGTCTTGCCATCGAACAGTACCTGAATGTGATCGTTCTCCAGCTGGACGTCACCGAGTCTCATGGGATTGACGGTGAACACGGAGTATCCGGCACAGTTTTTGCAGTAAACCAGCGCCAGGCCTTCCGGGTTTGGCGCCTTTTGGATGGTGAACGTTGTCAGGCTCAAAGGTTCCAGCACGGCGACAAACAGCAGCTCGAAGCACACTTTGGACATGGTCAACGGCTGTTCGGCCGTTTCACTTAGGTTCCACACGGGGTTGATCTGATGCCGGACGACTGACCCGTCGCTGTCCACCACCCGGATATTCGATTCCGATACCAAGACCTTGATGGGTTCCGTTTTTCGGCGGCCAAGCGGGTTGAACACGATCACGTTTCGAGGTCGAGACTTGTCGATGTTTAATGCCAGCCTGTACGTTGGCTGGTCATACGTCTGACGGTCGCTGTCGGGCACAACGATTTTCGCAGACAGCGATGCGCCAGAATCGCCGGCTTTGGACAGCAGACACTGGATTGCGTAACTTTGGATTGACGCGCAGTTTTGGATACCCTCGAACAGCTTTAGGGCATAGTCGTTCATCACGAACGACTTGGACGTACCCGTTATAGCGTCGTGGTGCTGAAACAGCGCCAAGTTCTGTCTGGCTCTGGTCAGTTTTTCGTAGTTTCGCTCAAGCAGCCTGACCGTCTGGAGCTTCTTCCGTCGGGCGTCGTTGACAGCAAACGTGTATAGGATTTCCGTCGACCTGAGCTTGCTCTCTAGCTCCCGGTCCAGCACTTTCCAGTACGGCCTGGTCGTATAGTACCCGCTCCAGTAGGCCGGCCGGCCCTCAGAGAACACGTCACTATACACGAAAAAATCGCCACGCAACGTGGGGAACTGACCGTCGCTCCTCGCTCTTAGCACCCGGAAGAAATCCGACGGCGTACCGAAACCTACTTCCGCCCCGTGGTATCTCTCCTTGTTGGCGTTTATGTAGTCGAACAGCTTCATGTAGTTGGTGTATTGCTGGTCCCATTCAGTGTCGTGGTCGTACCGGAAGTCGTCTCCAAGCGGTATCAAAGCCACGTTGTACGGGGACACGGAAGCTGTGCGGCCGTATTGGTCCATCAGCACGTCGGCCTTCTGCTTCACGTTCTGGTCGTCTATGAAAACCGCCAGTTCCGAGTAGTCAGTGAACTCGCCGGGCACCTTTCGAAAGTCGTAATTAATGCACACCTATAAAAAAAATCATATACACACGTTAAATATTTAACGATAATAATATTACCATATCAATAAAAATGAAAAACGATAATTGATAGGAATTCATCTAATCACGCACCTGTGGATGAGGACCACATGAGCCTCTTATCGAGTATATGGAAAACGGCATGTTGTGCACCAAAGTGTCGGTGTGGCCGGTCCGATCCCAGTTCTGTCTCCACATGAAATCGCCGTTTTGCGTACGTGCAAACCATTCCTTCCACGCGTAGTGCAAACGCTGAATGACTGTTCCGCCGGTGATCTCGGACTTTTTTAGCAGATACGGCACCGTAGGACCGTGTCCAAATGGGTCCACTGACCATCCAGTCTTGATGTTCACTCCGAGGTTGTTCTTTACCCATTGATGACCTAATCGGCAAACGAATAAAATGGTAAATAAGGGCTAATTGTTATTGTAGACTTAATAAAACGTTGATACAAAATCGTAAAATGTAAATGCGTAAACGACAAATATAAAAAGATTCCTCAGAATTTGTCATGTTTTTAGAAAATGTTTTGTATTATTACATAATGGCATTGCAATGCACATGTGTGTTTTGGTACATTAAATTACAACAAACTTGATTTATCCGTGGTCAGTTTTCTATTCTACTTTTTTTTTTAATAAACATTGTTGTTATATATTTTTCTTTTTTCTTTGTTGACATCTGAATGTGAAAAAAAAATGTATTTAATGACTAAAATAATAATCATCTCTTTATAGTCTGTACAACTATTGATCTTTGTGTATAACACTGGTAGGTTCCTATATAATATATATTATATAGAAATTCCGCTTACAGATATCTGTTGTCACAGAAAACAAATAAAATAATTCTGACGCCTATGCATGAATAGTATCACAAACACAAATTATTTACATATAGATTGAAAGCCCATCAAACACTTTTTTTTAGAACTTCCATTCCCACCCGCGTTTGTTATTCAAAACTACATTTTGATTATAGACTTGTTATTAATATGAGTGATCAATAAGAAAACAATATTTTATTACAAACATGACCGATTTCAGAATAAAACATATCATTAATGCAGGTTTATGGAATACTAAAGTTATGGATATCTACCTTAAGTAAAAAAAATAACTAAATAAATATTTATCACCAAGTAAAATATATAAAATTCATTTTTCCAACAAATTAAAATGGTTGTTAAAATATCATAATAAAATGTGTTCAAATATTTAAGCAGTCCAGTCATTATTTTTTTTTTAAACAGATTTATTATACATTATTATTATTTATATAATAAGTAAATCATTTTATTGAAGGTGAGAAAAATGTGAGAAAAATGCGGTTTAACATTGTTGTTTTTTTTTAAACTTATTTATAGATTTTCTTTAGTATAAATATTAGTTTAATATCACTTTCATACACATTATTATGGTGTTAAACTATTGTTGATTTAAAATATTATGATATTAAAATATAGCATAAAGTAAAACTATTATTATTTTACCAAAAAATATAGCTTATTATATAATATAATTATTGGTAAATTTCTAATTTTATATTATAAATTTTATAAAATGTATCCACGTACAAATAATCTCATTAAACTTGTAATTACTGTTTGTTTTATTTAGGTTATTTATTAAATAATTACTGCAGGGTTATAGAATAGAATATTAAGCCGTTAAAAATGTTGATTTGATATTTTATTATTCGTAATTTTATACTTAAGATGTATGTGAATGTTTTAAAGAACTAATTACTAAATAATAATCTATAAGCTATAAAGATAGTTATGACTAGGTACTTATAAACCAATATTATTAAATATTATAATTACTTATTAAATGTGACATATATTAATTAATATTATATTTAATTTAATTATTAATATATCGAATAAGTGTTTGTCAACAGATCTCACAATTTTATGTTCGAATACGAATTATCAATATTTATATGTATATAATTAAATAAAAATCATCAACTAGGTGATGTCACATCGTTTTTAAAATAAATTATTGTTTTGATGATCACTTCGGATTTAATGTTTAGAATAGAGTCGAGGTTGGTGGTTGGCGGTTGAGGGGAGGTTAAGAGACTTTAGGTGACTGAGCAAAATTATACTTTTGGTAAGTAATGACTAATGAGGAACAGTCGAAGAGTAAATGTGAGAGATGGCAGACGCTTTCGGTGAAGTGTTGTAGTGTGCAATGTGCACAGAGGAGAATCGTTTAATCCAATAGTTTATAGCCGTGATCGAATAGAAGTGAATATATATTAGGTACTTATTGTGCAATATAAGGTTATGTTATAGTATTGTCATAATAATACACATTTCACTCACGCGAACACACACACACAATATACCTATATGCAACACACGCCGACTGACAAATTTTTCTTTGAAATAATAATTAATAGCAATTGAAAAAATAAATAAATTTCAAAAGTGAGACGTATGAACGCACCTCGGACAGTTTCGGGCGTGTTTATGACTCTATAATATAGTCAAACAAAACTCGTTAACAAAGTTCACGCACGTAATAACCTAGTTAAATACGCGCGTGGGGCAGCGCAGTTCGCCGCGGGGACGCGCGGCGCGGAGCAGCAGCTTTATTTTCGTCCGTCGCGTGCCGGTCGCGAATTTCACCTTATTTAACACAATAATCGTACGCGCGTATTATATAATATAGTTGATCAACGATTTTCTTGAGGAGGGCTTCCGTGATTCGATAATGGATTACGGCCGCAGTTCCGGTCTTAATTAAGCACACACACGCACACACGACATAATGGAAGCGTTTCTCGCAATTATATTATTCTGCGCCCTATAGTCTCGCTGCAGAGGACCTACCACCACACACACACACACACTCGTACTCACATATATATATATAATAATAATAATAATAAATAAATGTATACGGTGCTTTCAGACACCCCCATTTTGCGTGTGCGTTGGTATTATTTATATATATATATATATATATAACGTCGATTGCGACTCGACGTTTTTAACAAGCTCCGACTATATTATTATTACCGCTCCGGAAGAGCTTTCGAGTGTCGTAGTATTGTGTGTATGTGTGTGTGAGAGTTTGTATGTGCGCCTACCTGCTGCCCTGCCCTCGGAGGGTCCTAAAACGAAACGGCTGCAGTCGACCGCGGCGCAACGCGAATAACGCACGTATGCTGCAGTACACGGGTATATAAGTACGCTCGTCGTCCTATAGCCAGCTGAAGTACGCGCGTGTTCGTGTGTACGTTATACTATTATATACTTTTGAAAGTGACGAGATCGATACGCCACACACGCGTACACAATAGAATAATACATCATATAATAATATGTTTAAACGTGTAAAATATTATGTTTCTCATCGCGGCAAATAAGCTTTTAGACGTTTGGTTTTCAATCGACCACAGACGATTCCTGGACGGACTCGCGAGACCGAACCAGACCGATCGATAATAGTAATATTGCGCGTGGTACGTATACCGCACAACAATACCCGGTATAACGCATCCCCAACTGAAAAGTTTTACGGTTTTCATGAAAATATTATACTAACTACCTATACAATTATACTTATTACAAGCGATAATAAATAAAACCAAGTTTTACCTATCCGTATACAGTTGTAGTTAACAAAAAATACACATCTATAAATATATTTTTATACGAAGAAGAACACGTATAGGGTATACCGCCGTATACAGAGAATTTGTGATACTTTATACTAACCCCTCCTTGTCCCGAGCCACTCTGATCGCTGCGTGTAGCATGCAAGTGAATGAGACTGATGATCTAGTTAATATATGACACTCGTCAGGATGGGCGTGTGAAAATAATTCTACATTTGAAAACAATGTCCCCGGGGCACCACCACCTTTAATCGAGAAAAATATAAAATGTATACCTACTGTATTATTATTGTTATTTACACGCGTAAAGTGTATAATATAATAATATTGCTACTGCAACCCGTACCGCGGTATAATATATGGGGGTTAATACATTGCTATTATATTATTATATGGCTGTGGTGAATTCACTGGATTTTTCTCCGGTAAAATCAACGTTTTATTCGGCGCGATAACATTGTTATAATTTTATATTATAACATAATATACGAATATACGATATTGTTCGGTAGGTATATTATTATCGCTGCGTATTATGAGATATAAAATTATGATGCGTCCGTCCGGTCGCGGGTAAATGATTTACTCGCAGGAACATCGCGAAGAGTCTACTATATGGAATAATATTTGGGTTCCTATATAGGTGCACGGACGTATATTTTTTGTTGAACAGGACGCAATACCGGCGATCCATCATATTATTATTATTATTATTATTATTATTATACTCGATTACTCGAACCGATTATCTTATACGCCACAAAGTCATAACTCTCTCTTTATCTATAATGCACCGTCTACACACGCAATGGGACCGCGTCCAAAATATATGAATAAATAATAATCTTCCGAGCAGCTGACAAATCGTACATCGAACTACATAATAATAATAATAATATTTTTCATCCCGAGAATCACGACAGACGTTCAGCACGGAATCGCTACATTATAATAATATGTATATTGTATACTATATACTGTATATATAGGTATAATACCTATACACCAACACCAAGAGTATGGCCGAGAAAAGAAATTGTTCTGCTGCGGCGGTGTGGTCCTCTAGAGAAATCACTTGCGACACAACTCGTGGACCGAATTAAACGACCGTGCACGACAGTCGTAGTTAAACACAATATAAAACCGTCTCCGTCGCCGGTGAATATAATGTAAACCTCCGACTTCCGAGAGAGATGGAATAACGAATAAATAAAACGCGCAGGATTAAACGTTAGATTAAACATTGATTAATGCGTGTGCATACATATTGTATTTAATCAACACATAGGTATATACCTATAGACAAACGTATATACACAATATACAAGTTGTGGTTCAATATTATTATTTTATTTTCGTATCGATAAAGTTTACTCGCGTGTTTGTACTTATGTAGGTGTTACTTTGTATACTTCGTAATTATCGACTCTAAGCACGTCTTGCTAGCGCGTATTTAAGGCAAGGGCACATAATGGGTCCGTGCCCCTCCGTCTTGCTGGATTTATATGACATTAATATTACGTTGTTAAAAAACAATAAATATTAAGTTGATCTATTAATATTATTCTATTTTTGCAGGATATCATTTATTATCAGAACTATTTATTTTTTATTTTGTTGTAAATTTGGTATTTTTTTTTTTAATTTAAAATTTGGCTATCTATATACACCTATAATTATTAAGATGACTCCGAAGATCGAACTCCGGTACCTCGAGTTTCTGTTTGTCGATTTTTCGTTTTAGTCTCGAGAGATTTCCTGTAATTTTAAATCAGTAAATCAAAATTTCGATATGTCGATTTTTTTTTTTTGGTCCTTTGATACTTTAAAACACCGAGGTAATCTGCAACCGGTTTGAATCCATCACGTATTAAGTTACATTTCCACAAATCAGTATTGCAGTGTGTATCGATAAAATAAGAACAATACATTTTACTATCATATTAATAGAATAAATATTAATTAATTCTAATTACAATTCTCATAACTGAGTTTTACACAAATAATATTATTATAAAAAAATTATACTAATACTAGTCAATTTTAGATTAGACTAAGCACTGATTGTGCAATATATAGCAGCTGAAAGTATCTAAATTCTAAAATATCTGCGAGGTCTTATTTTGTGTAAACGTCGTTATAATCCGAAAGAAAACTATCACCAGCATATATACGAGTTTAACAAATATAATGATTGTCTCGTCGGCCGTGTCGACGCGTGCTTCAGACGAATAGGAAGAACTGACCGCGGTAGTCGAGCTCGAATATATCACACGATGTTACACACTTCATATTATCATTATTTAAGGACGACCGCGTTTTGTAATAATAATAATAATAATAATAATATATATACGAATCCTCCCAAAACACACACCAAAAGCCGAAGTATAATAAGTAATAACTCTCCGGGTTATAAGTATTATACTGTTACGCCCATATATAATATACGCTCCACACGCAAAAATATAATACATATATTATATACGAGCAAAAAGCCCGCGTATGTGCGTTGTGCATAGCGAAGAACAATGCTGTGGCATAATAATAATAATAATAATAATATAATGTATGGCGTTCGATGTAATATTTGGCACGTCAGAGAGGGATCGCTGCACGTAATCTACCCGGTCGGGTTATGCAAACAACCCCCAAAAGCGGTGGAGGCGACGAGCAGAATCTCGGCGGAATGGTAATAATAATAATAATAATAATAATAATATTGCGCGTATAGCTATAGGTATACGCGAGATAAACGTATTATACGGGCGAGGCAAGGCGGTGGAGGTATTCGCGATCGGCCTCGACGCGAAGATTTTCGCGAGCACACAGCTACACATAAAGCGGGGTTGGCAAGGTGTGCGTGTGCGTTTGGGGAGGAAAAAATATGCGAGTCTGATATCATGACGTACCGTGTATTATGTAATAATAACGATACGCTTGTAAACACGCTGTATACACACCGTAGTCATCCATCACCCATAAAATTCACGGTCTCATGATTTCGCGTCGTCGTCGTCGTCGTCGTCGTCGTCGATGCAGACGGACGGCTGCGGCAGGTTGTCGTGTAGGTAACGTTATGTTTATGGCGCTTAAACATATTATGGCTATATTATATATGTATAAATGGCGATGGCCCGCGATACCACCACGGGACCCGAACACGTGTATAATTGCGTTATTATAATATTATCGTCGTTGTTATAATTATTTTTTATCGCCACGTATACAACGGGCGTATGATATACCTAATAATATGACGAATGACTTCGCGTATTGTAATATTATATAGTCGTCCGGGATCGATACTGTTCGACACGACGTAATATACTTATACAGGTAAAGATAAGTAATAAACGATTATTCATCAACGTCCAAAAAAAAAATCCAAAGTCGGATAGAAGTATGATAATATAAAATGATGTATCATAATACACCGCGGTGCACGAGTATTGTATTAGCTGCTTTCGATTCAGAGGAGCGATGTCACTCGTTTTTTGTGTTTTAATATTACATCATCTATTGTCTATACTGTAAATGTAACTAATTGGCAATGATGAGTCTAATAAAAAAAAAAATTTCCACTGACATTAAACAAGTACATCTCATAGGATTATTAATCGGCTTGTAACTAATCAATGCTATATTGTTTTATATCTTCCAGCAAAGTGTGGTAATATCGAATATTAAATCGAAAATCCTACCCCTAAGCCATTATATCCGGCTCGCTAGCCGAAATAAGCTTTATAATGATAAACGATTTTTTAGTGAATATATACGACGATTATATAAAACATGTTCAAATATAAGAATCTCTAATTTTTCACCTCCACCCTCCTTTATTATGACGATGAAAAAAACAAAACGCGCGGTAGCAGATTATTTCCCATTAAAATAATGTACTCGAAGTGATTGCACTTTGAGCGCGCGTTCCGCGGAGAAGTCTAACAAAGTGCCGTTGCCGTCGTCTGTTAGCTGCTGTTCGGAAAAGCGAATAAAAAAACGTGTACGCGAGCTAAAGAGGGTATTATAGCAGTACAACAGTTAGTAATAGTAATAATAATAATGGAAAAAAATGAACGAAGTACCCTACCTACGGAATGGATGCGGAACAGAGGTTCGAGTGGAACGACGAGACGACGACTACGAGAAGACGGAAAGCTGGAAATTATTTGAGTTATTAAAAGCGTACTCGAGGAGACGGTAATAAATTCATTGTGCTTTTGTGCGTTTAAGCCGAGGAACGCTCGCCGAGGAGGCGGTGTATAACGGAGTCGTTGGGATCGTGACCAATAATAATATTTGATTAGAGGGAGGGGGAGCAATCAGCTCCGAGCTCCTAGTCTTGAAGGGGAGCACATTTAAAATTGCACGAAATAAAAAAAAATACTGAAATAACTGTAATAAAGATTGTGTGAAAACGAGAATAAATTGTTGCAAAAACTAATTCTGGGAAAAATGTCGGTCGATCTGCTAATGTATTTTTTGCGTAATATTCATAAAAATAATTGTTGTTGGAAAATGATCAAAATGGTAGTTTGAAAAGACAAAAAAATGGAATCGTTGTATATAGTGTTACAAAACGCTATATAGAACCGGGAGAAAATCATTAGAAATTAGATTTCAAGTCAATTATAAGTTGACATAATACGAGTATTGTGCTGCACGTAATATATATATCTGAAAGGAGGGAAATGCTTTTCGTGGTATTAACAAACTTAATATTATATAGGAGGATCAAATCAAAGTGGAAAATGTTCGATTGAGATCGAATAAGCAATAATATATAATAAGTAAATGTAACTATATAATATAACAGTGATATGTATACATAGTGTATATTGTTGTTGTAGCACGGGTAGACTGTTTTATTATATAATATATATATATATATATATACATGTATATAACGTCTCGTCGTACGCTTTTGAAATGTTAATGCGATTTGGCTATTTTATTTTACCTTCGATCAATTGATCTAACATGGCATAGATGTGTGTGGTAGCCTCGTCCGTCATCACCCATCCGCCGGTAGTGATCTCCAAACGTCCTTCCGCCAATAACCGCTGGACCACTTTCTTTTTCGTCGGATGAGCGCTGAAACAATATAAGAAAACAATAAAATAATGTACTATTTTGTAGTTTAAAGAGGAAGTGGTGTTATATGTATGCGTTTATTCGTTCATAAAAACTATGGGCATAAGTATAGTTGAATAAAACTTATCGAAAGCACGCGGGCAAGCGATTTAAAGTTTGAAATAAACATTAAACATTTCACAGCATCGCCTGCTGTGTATACTCATTATATTTAAAAATTAAATCTTTGTCAGCAATTATAAAAAAACAAGTTTTTTAAATATTTACACACGATTGGTGTACTTACGGAATGATAAATCGTAATGAGATAAATTGAAGCAATTTTTTTCAAAAACTGTCACGAATGATACTGTGATACAAATAGGTATACATTAAACGCTTGAAATTTCTATATGTAGGTTGTAGGTACACTATACAGAGTGATCCATAAAACGGCTAATTTTTGTATTAAAAAAAAACTTTTTGACATTGTTTTATGTATTTAAAATACTACATTTAAGTTTTTATTTTTTTATTAGGTGAAACAATTTCTCCACACTATGTATTATTATAACATTTATTTTTTTCAAAAATTCAAAAATCTGTGTACAAAATGGAGTATAGTAAATTAAAAAGGATCACCATGATGGATTTCGTCCTGCGCTGCATTTGTAACATTATAAGACTATATTATAAATAGCTTCAAAACGTCTTTATTATTTATTACACGATGATATCAGTTTACTTTATCCACCATAGTATATGAGTCAAATTATTTAAGTGATTATTTACACTTCTTTTGGGCTAAAAAACGTCCTGTTTCAACTTATTAATCGCAGATAACGTGTATATATCAATCGGGCGTACCAATAAAAACGCTTTTAAACGAGAACACTTAATACTTATATACTTATGTAAATTAATTGGTAAATTATAATTACATACAAGACGCAAAGCTTTCACCCTTCTTATATTTTCACGCTTTTATTCTATCAGTACAGTACCTACACCTAACCACATTTACTAATTTTTGTTTCTACATACCATAATATATATGTATTAGCATTTTGATTTTTGAAATAAAACCATAACTAATTTGAAATTATCATGTACAATTTTTAATTTAATTCCATTATTCGTCTATATTTAAAAACACTAGTGAAATTATCTTTTACAAAAATATGTAAACGTCGATTGAATTGACCTTTTGGAAAAACTGTACCAGCACATTTATACAATTTGATTTAATTAATAACCACGTGTACTGTCATAAAAATTACAAACAGTATTTTATATAATTAAAAAAATATTAAACGACGTGTCAAAATTGATTTAGGAGACAATTAAGCACGTAAAATGGTTTTTACATTTCGAGTTTTTTGTTGTGTACAGCAGCATCCTATCAATAATATATTTTATTAGTGTCGAACTTTAATGGATGTTTCCAATTAAATAATATTCGTGTCAGATTATGGGTAGGTGTGTATAGTGCTTGTTCACTATATAGTGTATATAATAATATGGTATTTCGGTATGTTATATAATATAATCGTTATGTTACACTATACGCAACACATATATTATAATAAATAAAAGTGACCATTTGAGTAAAATGACGATATCTTGTTAACGTGACACACGGCAAATGGATCGGGTTATTTTACAGAAAACAATTGAAAAAAAATAATCATAAATATTGAAAAAAGGCCGAACTTTAAAACAATTTATTTTCTCGAGTATAATATAATATGCCTATGTTAAACCTAATAATTTAATTTATATATTGATTTTCAGTATCAATTTTAATACCGACGAAGTGGTCGGAATAAAGATAAAATAGTTTTTACTTCAACTTATCTGTGCAGAATTATTTTGACCAATACATTATTAAAGTATAGGCACGGCGAGATAAGTTGGCGAAAGAAAAAAAGCTAATCCACTATTGTACTCGTGGGAACAATAGTGTATTTATAGGACGACCTCTATGCCTATAATATATATATATGTATGTATGTATGTTGTATGTATACTGCTGCTCGGAAAGTAAGTTTCTATTCGGTGAGCGGTTATTTTTTTCCACTCCGACAAGGGATTTATTCGTGCAAAACGCCCGCAGTAGTTTTTTCGCAATGTTTTTAATTACTATACACCAAACATTATATTTTAAAACGTTCGCCCGAAACGAGAAAATCTTTGAAAACCTCTTCCTCGGCTATTCTGACGCTTGCATAATGTGTACAAACGGTTTTTTTTATTATTAATATTATGACGATTTATCTCCAAATAACGGAATGTGAATAATAACTGTTGCCCGTCAGGCCGTGGCCTTTGAGCACGATATCTAACTGTCATAGTATAACATATAGTTTCATTACGATGATCGATTGTATATTGTCTCCCGAAAACGCTATACACACTGCAATATACTTTGTGATACTTGTATTTTTATGGAACACTTTTTCAAATTTTAGTCGTTAATTACGATTTTTTTGATATATACGCAGTCATTATTTGTTCAGATGTACTTTGCTGTGGTTGTTCTATAAATGGCAAAATTAAATTAATTAATTTAATATCCATTACCTGTTTATAGTAGGTAGGTATATAATGACGTATAGGTGTACACATATAACGTATTGCTGATGGAATGCCATCATGTTCGTGAGTTAGGTAAGTAATAATTTGTATATAAATGATTTAAACCATTCACAGATAATTTAAAATATTTTGTAAGCTATCATTCACTATAGCCAAACGTTATAATCGTCATAATAGCTTTTAAAGGTGTAGTATAAAACGACAAAACCCAAATTTTGATATCTGTCTATAGGCAATCACTGGTGTGCAGATGTGAGGACGCTGTACAAATTTCCCATTTTCCCATAATTTGAACAATTTTGCATTTGTGATAACTCTAACTGTTATACCTACATTAATATTTATTATCGGTACCTATACGCACAAAACGTAATTATTGGTCTATATACCGCGGTGAACATGCATGGTCACCGCAGTCGACCGACAAACCAACTTATAAATATTAGATTACAGCAGACCGCGAATATATTATTACAATATATTAATGTCTGAAAAATCGGTAGTCCTCGATCATTTTTAAGCCCGCTCGTATCGCGGACACTTGTGGTGAGCGGCGAATCAATGCACACAGCTGCTCTCGACGGCTGAGCGTTATGAAAAATTATACTTTTATTTCCATACCGAACGCTGCCGCGTTAAGTTAAAACGACACTTACAAATTGTTTATCGGGCGCGCAGAACTACACGTCTCGTCGATACCGCGTCCATAATATAATATGTACACCCTCGTTTCGGGACCGCACGTTTCAAACGAATTATTAATATTTAATAATTATTATACTATAATATTGACCGTAGTCGACCGCGCGTGTACGGTTGAAGGTACGTCGAACCGACACCGAACGATAAAGTTGATTATTACATATTAAAATATGGACGACATCACGCGGTTCCACATAAAACCACAATAATATTATATTATCGTATCGTATCACGCTTCAATGTGAGGCGTTTCAAGATTTAAATTCTAATCGAAAATATTTATGTAGGTACCTACCTATACTACACATAAAATAATAATGCGCGTATTACGCGTGCGTATATAGGTACTTTAATCATTATTTATACCTCGTACGTACCTATATTATAATAATAATATAATCGATTCGATTACACACACACACAATATATCGAGATTTGATGTGCGCGCGCGATCCGCGTCTCAAAGCTGCTCTGCAGCCACAGTGGCTTAGAGTCGTGTCAAAAGTGATATTTATTTTTTTTTAATCGAAACATTTTATATTTACATATATTCATATATTTGTACAACGTATACTGACCGGTACCTCTGCGTTATGTATATACATATGCATATATACAATATACATATACACGCGTAAAGCGGCAGCCGGACCGGTACAAACAACGTAATTACAATAATATCAATGCCGATCTACGCGCGTATTGCGTCGATTCAATAATACCGGGGGACTTGGGAGTGATATTAATCACGTTGACCTGACGGATTATTCTTAAATCTGTATTAATAACCGGCTAAACACGACGATAAGAAACGCGTAAGACATAAATACATATAATAAGATAATATTATAAATATGTATACTACGCTATACGCATCATGGGCGCTTAAAAAAATGCGAATCGTATATATAATTATATTAAATAATTGTATCATCGAGTAATACAAAGCTAGCGGGCAAAACGATCTATAAAAGCGACTAAACGCAATAATATTATTACATATTTTACGTAAAGTCCATATATTATAATAGCATTTGAAAGATTCATCATAAAATATAAAATACGAAGTAGGTACCTATAAAAATTATGAAATATTTCAGTGAAACTATTCACGAATAATTAAATTGTATTTTAGAAATAAAAAGGAAACATTTAATTGTATAAACATAATATATATATATATATATATACTATGTTGTATGTAGTCTTCATTCTGTGTCTACCTTTATATTATCTTACTATACAGTTGAATCTAACCAGAAGAAAAAAAATGCAAATGTAGAGACTTAAAATCATATACATAATCTATATTTATTCGGAAGCCATCTTAAAGAATTAATTAGTTTTATGCTATTCTGGCTTATACCGACATGTATATCTATATAATTATACAAATTTTAAAGTATATAGTGTACAAGTCTAAAAGTAAAATAATAGAAACAAAATGTAACATTATAAAAATGTATCTAATTTTGCGGGACGTTTAAGCAACGTACTTATGTACCTAATTAAAAAAAAAAATCTCAATATTTCGAGATTTTAAGATCTAATTCCGACCTCAAACGCGGCACAGAGGAGTTAATCGTATTGGTAATAAAATGTTAAACAGCGGTTGAACGGGAGGTATCTAACATTATAACCTCCCGAACTGAAATATCGAAAACACTAACGGGACGAGAAAACAATCCGCAAAATATGTGACTGGAAACAAAATAATATAATATTTTCGCACATACCTCCGCAGCTGCACAGTGGACGAATACTTCGAGGTGAACTCGATTTCGTCATTTTTCTCCGGTAAAACATAATACGTCATATTAAATATGTATATTATTAATATTATTTTTACGATTATAATGATATGCAACGCACGAAAATCCGGTCTGGATAAACGCTCGCGTATACATTTGTCATTCTACGACGGCTCAACTCCGTTATATTATTTCGCGTCTCAGCCCGCCGTATAATTCTTTACACAAATATTGTGAATAATTCTTTGAAATAATTGGCCGGCATATTGATAGACCTGTTACTTTTTATATAGACGCATGTAAAACTGATCCGAAACGAATTTAATTTATATAATATATATGACGCGCAGTGTCTCTAAAACGTATTATTATTATAGTTTCACATTCGCGTTTTAAACTACTTATTATACATATTATATTATTATATTGTACGTGTACCTATATATATTTTTTTTGTCACATAAAAAAAAAAAAAACGTACGATTTATTTATCGTACGTTATAATAGTTATAAACGCTGCGGCGTCATAAAAATGTAAATTTTTTTTTCTTTTCAACCAACTTGTTTTATTATTATTGTTCATATAAGTTGTTACGAGCGAAAAAAAATCGACCGGCGAGCAATCGTAATTCGTAGGAATGCAGCAACAGTCGATATAATATCTGCAGCGTTCAACATTATAATAATAATAATAATATACAACATTGATTTTATACAATCGACTATACATAATAATTCAATTTTATATTTCGAAACACCCCGATGCGCACATATTATAGGTAGATACCCTATAATATTATATGATTTACGATATTATATAGGTGAATAACATATTATAATACGGCGAGTAAACTACCCGCTATAACCTTAATGTTATCACCGTTGATTGGTATAATTTTTTTAGACCTAATAATACCAAACATTGCAACGATCCGACGCGTATTGAAAAAATGTTCACGCGCGGAACCAAAACGACAGGCTCAAAAGTTATATCACCGATGATTGTCGGAAAATTGGTGCGGTCGTTGTGAACGTGGAATATTGGTACGGTCGTTAAAAACCAGGGTTTCTTAAACTATAAAAAAAAAAACAATCATAAAGCATCTACACATTAGATAAGTAGGAAGAAGCAATCCATCTTTTTAGTTAATTCTTTAATGTTTTCAACAAGATGAATCTTACAGATGCGAATTGAAAGTATACGGCACGAACAACTTAATAATTTAGCATTTCGAAAAAATAAATAAAAAATATGCTTCACTTCAATACAAATTTCATGAAATAATTACCAGTTACGTAAATAGAGAAATTACAATGGACATTTTTTTAAATACGATAGCGAAACTATTGTGAATTTATATTTAATCGTGAACTATTGTCAGCTTATATTTTAATTTGAACTATTATGAATTGTTGTGAGCTATTTTTATTGCAACTACATATTAATTTTTGACACATATATTTATTTTAACTAAATTTTTTGAACCGCCGAAAATAAATACATTTTTGACACATATATTTATATATTATAGGTTGTAACTAGTAGGTACATATATATTATTGAACATCTATTTATTTTTATTTAATTTTTTGAACCACTGAAAATAATATATTTTATAGTACCAATATTCCGCCTATTGCATTTCTTTTGTTCAAAACACACTAACCGTACTAATTTTCCGTTTACCACCACCGATAGCTTTAGACGGTAGGCATATACTTATTGGAGCACGCATGCCCATCTTACACGGTCTGAGTGCGATTTCTCAGAAATTTCCGAGCACGGCATTTCGGAGTGAAGTGTTTCGCCACAAACACTGTGCCTATATATACGTGATACATCTGGACGACGACGGGCCGAGAGGTATAAAAAAAATAACATATATATGTATAATATATAATATCTTACGCAAATTTCGAACTGTAGCAGCTGTTGTGGTGTTACACGAGTAATACGTCATAAACGACGATATGCGGGCGGCTGGCCATTAGTCGAAAACGACGCGGTTTCCAGTAACCGATAAAAAATGAATAAAAAAATACAACAATATCATATATTATATTATAATATATGCACACACACACACACGCGCGCGCGCGCGCTGTGCATGGTCTGTTCGCGTACGTTTATCACCGCGGAAAGTGTCGTCGTTGCCACCGCTGTCGAAATGTCAATGTCAATTTCGCTGGTGTATAATATAATATAATATAGGCGGTCTCACGTGTTATTATTATATACACATATACGCATAATATTCGAAGTGAGGGGTAGTGTACAGTAGATATTATGATAATTTATTATAGCGAATAATGGAAAGCGTGCATAAAAAACAAAACCCATCACGAGTATAATATATAATCTTATAGTAGGTATACTTTATAACATATATATATATATATAATTAATATATAATGCATCACCCCGGTAATCATTACTTAATTGTATTAGGTGCACATGTCCTATTTCCTTATATTATAATAATAATTATTATTAATTATTGTCACACAATAATATGTGCACAATGCTCACTGGATGTGTTTAGTATAAACACGACCATCATAATAATATCATTTGCGAGCAGCCAGCATCATATGCGGGGATATACATAATAATAGGCACCCACTGGAATAAAAATCTCATCGGAACCAATATTTTGATCTAAGGTTTTTTTTATTTATTCTGTTCTTGACATTTTTTCACGTTTATTTAAACAATCATAATTAAATACAATATGTCGTATATGTTCATTGTTCAATATACACAATTTTATAATACCAATCAACTCAAAACAAATTAAAAATCACTTAATAACAATATGTGACTATTATAATTGAATATTAGGGTTAAATAATGTGGTTTTGGTTCAATAGCTTGGTAATATAATACAATGTTCCTCATCTGAAATAATCTTTACAGCAATATAAAAATATTCAAAATACGTAAACACAATTTCTTTTTATTAGCATTTAAAGTCAAAATGTCGAAGATCTTGTATATTTAAACGAAAAATAACGACTTTATTTTGTTGTAATTCCAAAAATATTAATCGAAGAGACTTATTGAAACATTTTCACCATTGTGTATATAATATCATTTTTTTGCACAATGAAATCATCAAAATAATCAGACTTATCTTCAGTTATTTTGTGGTTTTCTGGGGGTGACACTCTGCAGCCTACGAGTTAACGATAACATCAAGATGATTTTCATAATTTGTACTTAAGCAACTGAACAGGTGCTCATAAAAAAATACAGAATTTAGATTAGATAATGATTTTCTTATTTCAGAATAGAACCATTTAGTGATATTTTAACATTCTTATGTACCCGCTATAGGTATAGTGATATTTGTCATTTTCTTAAACAGTTTAAAAAAAAAAATCAAAAACTAGAATAACTCATTTAAGTTTCAGTCTTCATATAGCCCAGACCTATACTATATATACAAACAGACGAGCTGAGTTCCTACCTATCCACTCACCTACACCTACGTGTATACCTCTATACACTATAAATGTATATACATGTGTTTAGTGTTTTATTAAAGTGTACAAAAAGTGTCACGAAAGCGAATAAACCGAAAATTCACTCAAATAATAAGAGTTGTACGAGGAACTGCAGCAGTTGTAATTTCCGGGTGTTTTGTTATTGCGTGTACATAATTGGCAAGTGTATTTTGTGGATAGGACACTGAGAAAAGCGTTTTTGTCTGTTTTTATGTTTCGTCTTTCGTCTTTTATCTCTTCCGGAGAAACGAAACTGCAGCACTCCACTTCAATATACACGCCATGTCGCGATCGCGCAGCCGAGGGGCTAGCCAGACGGAGTCGGGCGACTTATTGGCCGGGAAGGAAAAGCGCGCCTTTATTATACGATATTATGTATATACGTCGTCGGTTCGGATCGCGATATTATGACGCCATTGTATTTATAGACAGGCCGAGTCAGAAATTTATGCTGACAATTTTTTCGCAATACATTTCAATAAGCCGCGGTGCATACAAAGTGTTCATTATAGGAACGTAACGGGCAGGGGAAAAAAAACAAAATCTCATTTATATATAATACCGACGGGGGTAGCGAATATAAAGAAATTCGCTTATTTTTTCTCCGTCAAAATATTAGTTGCGGAAAAAATATAATATAAATAGAGAGAAAATATAAAGCGGCTGCGCAGTATATATCGTACACACACACGCGCCGACACCACTGAACATAATATTTGTATTGTTGAATTATTCAGGCCTTCTAATGAAGACATTAAAAGCTCACTAAATAATAATATATACGCCCCGCCCCGTCGAGGGCTATATCTGGCGCGTTAACCTTATCCGGGAAAACATAAAATGTACGATTTTCTTTTCCCGGCAAAGTTAATGAGTTTTTTTTCCTCCCGCGTAACTGGTGTTTTCGTAATTATTATGTCGTTAAACGTTTTGGCTTATTTTCTCGTTTGCTGTGGAAATTATGCTTTCGCGGCCGTCGCGTGCTCAACTGTTATTTGTTCATAACGAATTCGGTCCGACGATATCGGTCGGCCCATTATTCTTCGTCTTCGCGCCGCTATAAATTATTATTATATTGGCCGACCGACCCCGCGTGTGTACACTACGCCCGGAGTCGAGATAGCGGGGCCGTTGATAGGTTGACGGGGGGGGGGGGTGATAGAGTATCCGCACACGCACAATTGACTGCACAATACAAATTAGATGGCAGTAATAATAAGGTCTCTCGATTTTTATTTAACCCTCTAAAACAACATGTCCGTCTCCGTATACACATACGTGCGCGTTTCGATACAGTTTTTGCCCATTGATTTTTTCCCATTACTTTTCCTAATTTTGTTTCGTTTGTAGGTATATTTGTTTTTTTTATTTTTGGCAGCGATTATAAATAATAATAATGATAATACGTTTTGCATCTTCAAATAATATGTAAAAATATTCAAACTAGATTCGGCTCGAGCCGTAATCGCGACATACCGTGAAACACACATTTCCATGTAATCTGCGTGAATTATACTATCGCGTACAAAGTAGGTATATACCTACCGCCGATACGCCCGCCGCCGCGGCCGCCGACGAGAAAAAAAAATTACAAACGCGTGTACTTTTATACATATATAGGAATGCATATACGTTCGGTCATATAGACACATAAGTTTCGAGAGTTTTTTTTTCTTCTTTTCGAAATGCAATACGACTACCCATATAGACGCTGCTGCAGGTATATAATATGTATATATTATATATGATATTATGTATATATATTTCACGCCGCAACAAACGGAATTCTATGGTTTTTATTTCTTATTTTATTGTGATGCTAAATTTTAATGTTTTTTTTTTCCCCGTATATATTAATACTAACGCGATGTGCCCTTCTAACATTTATAGGATTAAGTACTGCGCACGGAAAAAAAAACTAGCAAACACTATATTATATAGGTACCTATTATGTTCCGCAATCTGATGAAATTTTTACACCTATTGTGTGCGATGATATAGCGAATATACTATGTATAGTATTTAATTTAAAAACAGCCAAACTTTTTCCATTTCACGTCGTACGGCATGTCATATAGGTCGATACAATAGGACATAGGTATAGGTATAATAATATAGTTATACATTGTGTGTGCTTGTATATAATAATATTATTACCTATTATATTTTACACGCTTTCATCGTGGCCGTTTAAACAGGTACCTATATATATATATATATATATATTATGTTGACCGCGCGATATCGTATATACCTATTCGGATTGAATATACCTATATACACCGCATAACAGCTGTATATTATATTTACGAGGAAACTATAATATGTGCACGGTACATACGAAAAATTATAACAAGTTTATGAATTTGAAACCAACGCGGGTATAATACAGCCGCGCGAGTTTTGTCGGATTATAATTTTTTATGATATAAAAATACATATCGCATAACATATAAACTTGCATATAATATATATATATATATATATTATATTATATTATAACGTACGTCGTACGACACAGCTTATATATTATGTTCATCGAACGGACAAAAATGCGTTTATAGATATACATCGCGTATAGGTATACACCATGCGTGTAATATTATTACAGGCACTCATTGCAGTCTGCGCACAATAGCGGTGCATAAATCGTGTATTAAACTAGTATAATATGTACAGGGTGATTTTTTAAGTACGCTCTCTTCGTTATATATCAGCCTTAAAGACAGTATTTTTAATATTTTTAATTTTTTGTGGAATGTATAGGTACGAACTCTTATAACTTTGTTTCTCTCAAAGTGCAGGTACCTGCTCGTATCCTTTTTCTATATGCAAATCGTTAAGCGGAGCAGGATTTTGTTCAAAAATATAATGTATGAGATTGAAATTTGAACGTGTAGTTTCTGGTAAAAATGTGTTGAATATTTGAATAAAATATTATAAATATTTTGGTACTTACAAACTAAATATTATCAAACAATAATAACTATATATCATATATTTATAAATAACAAACCATTAAAAGACTAATCAATGTCTATTTGATGTTTTATTTTATAAGTTGAACCATAATGTAGGTTTTAATTGTATAAATCTAAAATAATTTTATATCATTATATCCATTTGAGTGTTCTTAGTCCACAAAGAAGAAAAACTCTCAAAAACAGCTATTTGTTGTAGAATTTTGATTTCGGCGCATAGACGTTTTTAATAACAAATTGACTGTAGTTGAACAGATTAAAAAAAAACCGGGAGATACCATTGTAGTGAGAAAAATCGCCTGCACGGGACATTCAAGTAAAAATCCTACCTATATATAGTATTATTTGCGACAGCAAATAATAAGTTCTTCGAGTGTGCCCAAAAACCCGCACGATTTGAAAAAAAACACCCTTCGTCTTAGCGGTGCGCAGCTTGAAAAAAACCATTATTCCAATAAAAAGTGGGACGAGCGTGCCCATTACCACACCCTGTATATTATACGATATTATAATGTATAATACACTGTGCTTATAAATAATAACGTATATATGAGACGCACTATGTATACACGCGTTGTTCTAAAAGTCATCCGATAACGTTTCGCGGATATATATTACACGAGCAAGACCCATAGGTTTTCGGCGTGTACCTGTAAGCCGCGAGGTGATTATATGTATATGGTCGCCGGTAACATGTACTGGGCGTACACCGGACAAGTATATATATATATATATATATATATTATGTGTACGATTCGATATTTTGCTCTTAGGCGCAATAATGCAATATTATTACGAATATACCTAACGAAACGGATTCGGAAAGGTCGCGAAGGTGTACTGAACATTATACGAAAACAACTCCTCTGACGGAGCGAAGTCGCGCGCACTTGCTTTGATCCGCGAGGCGTGTACGGGATATATTTATTTATATTTTGGATGGGAGGGGTTATAAAACACTCGGAAAAATAACCGTTAATAGAACTTTTACATACATATATATATATATATATATATGACTTACAGGATGATTTTTCAAACAGTAATTTGATGTGCAAAAAGTGTATTAACGTTTTTGACAGCAGCATGCGCATTTCTGATTTCATATTCCAAAGCACAATATTTTTATGAGGATTTGAAAATGTACCTACTACCTATAGTATATTAAAATTGAATTTCGAATGATTAATCCACAACCAGCTTATCATTAGAATAATAAATGAAATAAAATATACACTCTGTTTTTTTTTTTATTTAACTTTGCAACTACAATATTAGTTTCAACAATTATTTAATATAATATAGTAGTTATATATACAGGAAAAGGAAAAAATAGTAACAATATACTACGCTGTTATTAAAAATAAGTAAAAGATTTAGAAAACGATTAAAAGTAGTAGAAATATATTATTTTCAATAATGTTGTTTCTAATGATTTGAAATGGTATAAAAATATATTTTCAAAAACTTTGAAGTTTTTGAGATAATTTGTGTTAACTAGCAACCGAATCACTGCAGTGTATAATATAATATTTGTATTTTAAACGATTTTATTTTACAATGTATACGTCGTACGTAACTTAAAAACGATTTTATTAACATTTTAAGGGGAGGGTGTAGCGTCCCATAAGTACTCCACGGCACAGGTATTTTTTCGTTCTCACTGGTTTCTGAGTTTATTTTATTATTATTATTAATATTACCACGCGACGGGCGCGGCCGTCGGAGAATTGAACGTCACAATTTCATTCAATTTGTTCAACGCACGACGCGCCGGCGCTGCATTAATCAAGAACGTTTTCAAATTTTTTTTTTCGCTCTCGTGAGTGTAGTAGGTATATAATTAGGTACCTACGCGTAGGTATTAGGTTTAAACCGACTAAATGTATTTTATAAACACAGTGGCGGCGGCGCTGTTGAGTGTGTCCGGTATGAGCTGGTATATTATTGAAACGGCGGTGACAAAAGAACATATTATACGATTCGAGATACATGATGTAAGAGCTGGGCAAACGGCGCACGGCGCGACGTTGACCTTTTGACGATCCCGCACGCCAACGAAAAGGAGTGAAAAGAAATAAGGAAAAAACCTACTAGAACGATTCAAGACGTTTCTGTGGGCGCGTTTATGCGTATAATTATTATTTATCACATGGATCGGTATAGAAAGAAAAAAATGAGAGAGACAGAGACAGAGAGAGAGAGAGAGAGAGAGAGAAAATAACGAGTCTCGTCTATATAGCACGACGCGACGATATACCATTAACAATATAATCCATCACGCGTGGTATTTTTATATTTTTTTATATATAATATTTTTCTCTCGTCTATTTTTTCTCATACAACTCGCGTATACCTATACTCGCGAGAGGATGTGACTGCCGACTATTATATAATTTTTTTTTTATTATTATTTATTCGTTCGAGTTGAGTAATAACTGAAAAAATCGACTACAAATAAGCGATAATCATCATTATAATAATTACGGCGGCGCGCGGACGAGATGCGCGTTATGGTGCGGTTTACGAAATCAATAATAGGTACACTAAAATAATATATTGTGCTGTTCTGGCGTAAGGGTGTTTAAAATATTATAGATACCGTTTATCATAACGGTGACAAAAACATTTTATGTATTTATTTCGTGCAGTCAATCGACGGCTGCGGTCGCAGAATAATAATAATTGTTGCGCAGCAGCAGGTGAATATCGTTATTGCAAGTGCGGATAATATGTTTACGGCGATGATATTTTACATCAGTACAGGACAATTATTGTTAACAATAAATACATTTTTTTTCAGCCGATATTTTATTTTACATAAATTACGGTATCCAGAGAAATTAAGTGACAGGGATTACCGCGTTAATGGTGCGTGATTTGATCTTTTTCGCGGAGGGACATTTTACCTATAAAGTAATTATTGAATTGGCTAAAATCGACTTTTACCTCGAGTCATTAGGTGACTGTTCTGTATAGGTGCCATAATGTCTTTGTGTCGCTGATATAATATGCGTAAATGCTAATTATCGTTCAACGGTTAATTTAAAAATATTTCAAAAAATGTCTATAGAACGGATCTAAACAAGGTACTTTGAGACTTACCCATATTATACTGATGGATACATTAATAACCGAATTCTTTTCTACGCATCGTTCAAAATAACTATAAATAGAAGATGTTTTAACTATAAACATAATAAACTGCTAGTTAGCATTTTATACAACTGCAGATGGCTGTACAAAATAGTTATTTACTTGATATTTATTAATTTTTATGTCATGTTCCATAATCGGAATGCGCATACGTTAAAATAGTCGACCTCAGCCGACAACAGTTTTGATACATCGATAGAATAACCTATAGGCTATATTGTACCAACTATAGTGTAGGTACACGATACGGAACGGTAATATGGAATACCTATATGTATAAGACGATCGAAAAATGTGTGTTTGAATAGAACACTTAATAACGCTCGAGGCTGTAAACAATTAATATACTCGTAGATATATATCGCGTTGCTGTAGTGTATAGGTTATCTGAAAAATAAGATTGTTTATACTTGATAAGACAAGTTGAAGTTTACACACGAGTTAAAGCGAATTCCGTGCATAAATAGTGCGTAGCTGCAGCTAATAGGCGTCCACAATTTATTCTGGATGTCATATAGTAATAAACTAATAACACTAATGAGCAGTAATGAAGTCCGAAAATACGGTCGTCAAATCGATAATTCTCTTCATAGATGTATATTTTAATCAACAATAACATACAGTGATGAGCGATAATACATTTGTCACGGTTAAGTTATGTAAATTAATAACATTATTACCTACCTAACCAAACACGCGTGTTTGAATTTCAAAAAACAATACTATACCACAGTGATCCGTGCATATTTTCGAGTCAGAGTTTACGTCTTTTTGTTAGAGAGAACCAGCTGATATACAAATTATAAATTTCAACTTAAGTGTATACCTACAATATAATATGTTTCTTTAATATTCGTCAGTTTAAAAACGAATGTCAGTTGAAATAGTTTTGATTACATATATAATCAAAAAATAAATTGATAGCTGATACATACTTCCGTGTGGGTATATTACGTTTAATAACATAATATCTATAGCTAATATATGTTTACGATACTAGACATATAGAAATCTATATAAGCCACAGGTCACAGACCTTTAAAACACACAAGAACAAATTGTTTTACTATGGATTCAAATCAACGATAAGCATTCACATACATATTGTAACAAATGCTAAACGAACTAATAATATAGTATACCTATCCTGAAACGAAAAATCAAATCAATAAACCTAGTCGAATATGACCAATAAAACTGAAAACAAAACCAAAATTAAAAGAACAATTCACAAATGGTCTAAACTACTCTAAACAGAGATAAGAATATTGGGAATAGGTACTAAACAGTATACTTACCAATGGCGGCTATCTATGGCTTAATATACAGTGGAATACACGTGGAATCCAAATACCAATCAAACATTTTATTATATTACAGAATATTATACTATTACAACAGAATGTTTCCATGCCGTACAAAAGGAAAGAAAATACTAACATATCCAACCAACTACACGAAAACCTGCAGCGATTTCAACTCGAATCGACCAATAAAATAATACATTTTCTAAAATTGGCGCGACTCCTTTCGCCCAAAAATGACTTTCCTCTTTTCGACCGATTCTGATAAAGTAGTTTCTTCTTTTCGCTTAAAAATAATTGCATTCTTTTAGCGCACTATTTCGCGTTCAACATTTTGGGAAGCATTGTCCTAAAATTAGCTTAATGAAACCATTTAACATTACTCAGAGAGTTTTGAACAATTTATTTTAATATGGCTAATTGTTGTTGGTCTTGTATATGGATCTTCGAAAGATTTTCATGCTGTGTTATTAATCACATAGAATGTTACAAATTAAATAACGAAAATAATTATTATAAATAGCTAGTATAACCATTTCGGGCAATGTTTAAGATCGAGTAAAAAAAAAAACTCAAACCTATATCTATACGATGGAAGTTAAAAACCAATATATATATATATATATATATTGATTTATCTTCTAGACATATTGCGTATAATATTATTATTTATTATTCACAATGATAATTAAATTAACACAGCATACACGTATAATGGTGTACGACGGTGAAACTCATTTATTTTTCCTCTGTACAATACCTATACATAATATTATTATATACCGATAATAATAATAATATAATAATGTACCTGTAATAAGTATAATCACGAATAAAATCGCGACCTGTGCGTACCTACACGAAAAATGGTTATGATTTTATGATAATTTGCTTTTATACTTATATGTGTGCGTGTGTGAGGATATACTGACATAGGTGTTGGTCCGTTTCTATGTTTTTACGAAATCGATTTTCCGGTGTGTCTTAACTTTTAAGCGTGCGATTTCGTCACGCTAGCGGCACACCGTGTGTGTATATATTATAATAATAAAATATGTGAATTATGTTCAAAAGCTCCGCGTGTAATCCGTAATCAAATGGCATCTATCTTAAAATTCCTCGCACGCACGATGAACATTCAATAATTTGTTGCAGTCGGCCGAATAAATAGTTTCGCTCGCGCCGCACCTCGTTTTACACACCACGATATTATATCTTAATACGAGTGTATATAGTAGTTCGAAGGTTGATAGATTTCCGTAAATCTTCACTTTTTGTTCAGAAAAATATGAACACCCAGTAAAAGTAATATTATTATTATTATTATAAGTTATCACTATTAAACAAAGCTAAAAGTTTCCATTCACGTATATTGAACCTGAGCGTATATATATGCAGTATGTCCCAGAAGTCCTGTATCACCCATAATATCTCCGTGGAAAATCAATATATTTAAACGCGGTTTTTTTTACAGTAATAAGTATAGAAATTCCAATTGAATGGCATAAAATTCAATTTTTTTTTTCAAAAATTCAAAAATTTTCAAAAAATATTTTTTATACAGTTAAGTTTTTTAAATTTTCGAGATAGCAATTTTCTTGAACATATTTTTTAAAGCAGTTCAAAAAAAAAATTTTTAAAATTGAGCAAAAATCGACCAAGTTAAAGCAAATTAAGTTTTTGGTTTTCTAAGAATAATAGTTATGTTAGCACAACACGAATTGTATGCTCTAATCAATATCGATTAGAAAAATTATGTTTTTTTATGATAATCTGTAAATATCTAATTATTATTGGAGCTTTCAGTTAAGTTTAAAACATTTCAATTTTTGATAATCTTTATTTTGTTTGTAAAAATAAGATTGGCAAGATTACGAAATAGGACAATAACTGTGGTTTAAAATTATCTTAAAGTTATTATTCATGTGATTTAAAATAATAATATGCACATCGCAATTTTGATAATTATAATTAAAATTATTCACTTGTGTTCTGCCTTTATAGCTATTAGTGTCGTATTGTCGTCTTTAAGACTTTAACTATAACTTTTATGTTTCGTGCTCGTTTTGTTTTACATTTAAAAAAAAGACTCATTCGTTCTCAGTACATGATTATATCGACATGGTAAAATGTTACTTCCGTAATAATGAAAGTATAATAGACAAGCTGCTTGTGGCTTTGGATTATTTGAATTGTAATTTTGATGTCAACTAAAAAATCCAGGTAGTAATCCACGTAGTATTTAAAATAATTATACTATTGTATATTATAATATTCGCATATATATGTGGCCAGTTTCGCGTGTTGTACCGCGAAATAATATTTGTCACGAAAACGATTGCGATCAACGACGCGTATATAATAATTATGTACTATTATAATATTATAATAATACGATGTAGTAAATTGTTGGCATATTAATTTTATACTATATTATTGTAATACGAAAAACAATAATTTATTAGAGATAAATCGGTCGTTTAGTTGGAATTTATACTGCTATGATATCGACCGGCAAAAAATAAAGTTTACATCGACCATAGCAATAAATCTGAAAACAGAAAATGTTCATTAAAATGTTATATAATACGTCGACGTATAATATTATATTTCGAAAAATAATATATTACGCTTTGTTTTAAATCTGTCGATCAAAAATGCCGAGTATTATAATTGCGATCGCAATCACCTATTTCGTCGGTTATTTCAATTATAAAATAAAAACACCGCCCGTTCGACAATAGGGAAATTCGCTTTTAATTATTATCAAACGCGAGTTTATTTCGACAAAAGCCGTCATCTCCGTCGGCTGCAGTTATAATATATTATAATATAGGCGCCGAAAATGACAACGTGTCAACAATCTCAACATAGTTTTCGGAATGCATTCCTATTTGATAATTTATCGATAAATTAATTTTTTTTATAATAATAAAATCCGGTATTTCGTCACACGCGAAATATTATCCATATACACACATTACACAAGTACCTATATAATATAATATAATAACTCGCTCTGGCTATAGGTTTTGATTATTTCGTCCAAATTAAAAAGAAAAAAAACAATGAGTTTGACATTCTATAATCGGTCATAACGGATGTGGTAATTTTGTGTTATAATAATTACTCAATTATTAACTATTATAAAATATGTATAACGAACGCACTATAATATTTCGTTCATTTGTTGTAGGTAGGTGGTACCTAATAGATACCTACCTACCTATACCCATAAAATATACTACCTACTTTACCTACGTCATACATAATATATTATTATTTAAAGTTATACGAATTGAGATCCAAACACTTAACACCTGACATAACAAACTTAACAACCGACAGCGTCATAGACATAGACCGCCGGGCAGTGGACACACGTGTGTACATTATAACGGTGTTTATTCCATTAGGTATTTAATATTATCTATACTATACGAATAAATAGTGCGACCCTTCACCGATGAGTCACCAGCCGTCACGTTCAAGTATATCTGTAACGGATCTAGGATAAAAAAGCCACCGACAAAAAAGCCACGGATAAAAAAGCCATCGATAAAAAAGACATGAATTTATTTTTGCGCTAAAACTAAATGGTTAGTTTAACTAAAAATAAACGAAATATTTTGAAAATTTAACTATGTGATCCTTTTTTTATATTTAGGTTACCTAGTTAAAACTTTTGAACAAATTTTAAATTTGTGAACATTTCTTTATAAGTTTATTTAAGAACTTTTTTTGAATTTTTATAATGGAAATTGTCAAAACAAACAAAGGAGGTAGCAAAATTTGTTTTAATGGTCATATGTATACGTCATTAAGCATTTGGGGAAAAATAAAATAACATGGCGTTGTATGAAAGCGAGTTCTCTCAAGTGTACAGGGACAATGTACACTGAATTGCAACATGATAATCCTGTAGAAAAAAATCCACATAATCATCTACCCGATAAAGAAGAAATAAAAGTTACTAAATGTATACAAACAATGAAGGATCAAGTAACTTCTTCTAGTATGATAAATCCTGTAGAAATATTTACGGAAAATGTATCGCAAATAGAAACAGCAACTAAAGCTAGAATGCCCACTGAAGACACGGTAAAACGTATGCTAAGAAGACAACGATCAAAAAACTGTCCTATTAATTTTACTATGATCGAAGGTAATTTTAGTTCATTTTCAAGTATTTTTAATTAAATTTTAAAAATTGTAAAATCAATACATTCATCACTCCGTTCAGAATTAATAATTATTAATATGTAATTGGTGCACGACTGGTGAGTCTAATTTTAAAAGATTTTTGCTAACGACAATGGTTCAAACTCGGATGAACGTATAACAATTTTCGCCACAGATGACGGCTTAAAATTTTTATCAGAAGCTGAAGAATGGTTCATGGATGGTAACTTTGCATTATCGCCGACGGAATTCCAACAACTATATGTAATACGGATTCAAGTAAAAACAATATTTATTACACCTGTATTTTGCTTATTAAAAAGAAAAACCCAGTCTAGTTACGAACAATTAATTAAAATTTTATTAGAAAAATGCAATGAGAGGGAAATTTATATTGATCCTCTTATAGTACATGTGGATTTTGAAAAGGCTGTGATTGAAGCATTAAAAAATACAATTGGAAACCATATTTGCATTAAAAGGTGCTTTTATCACCTTACCCAAAGCACACATAGAAAAATATACAGAATCTTGGACTTGAAAATATGTATAGAAATAATAATGATTTTAGTGTATTTTGTAGAAAACTTGATAGTCTAGCATTTTACCAGACAACAAAGTTTTAGAGGGAATGGATTTTTTAAGAACAATTATGCCACCGGAGGCAACTGATTTAGTCGATTATTTTGATACCACATATGTCCATGGGTCTTATAGAAGTGTTCAGCATAATCCTAATAATGGTATCAGACTTCGAAATATTGCACCGCTCTATCCACCATCAATATGAAATGTCTATCAAACTACCCTCGATAATGGACATCGAACTAACAACGAAACAGAAGGGTGGAACCATCGTTTTTCAAAATTAGTAGGCCACAATCATCCTTCTATTTGGACACTAATAAAGAAAATGAGGTTAGAGTTGTCTTCTGATGAAACAAAGTTCGCCCAATTCGCTATAGGCAATTTAAATAAAAAAACGTATGAAAAAATGCAAGAAAAATTGTATAAAATATGTAGTGATGGCTTAACACAGCGTACAATAGACGAATATTTGACAGCTATTGCTTACACAATAAGATTATTTTAATTATTTGTTATTTTATATTATATTTTTAAATTGTAAATTTTAACTTTTCTAAATTATATTAATTGTATTTAATTTTAACATATCAACGGGTGTATATTTGACAGCTATTGCTTAAATTGAACAATTTTTTTTTCTTATATTATTATTTATTATAAAATGTACAAGTAATTTTGTAGTTGAAAATTCATATGATATTTGATTTAAAATTCGTGTATTTTTTATCCGTGTCTTTTTTATCGGTGGCTTTTTTATAACGTGGATTTTTTATCCCATAGCTTTTTTATCAACGGATTTTTTATCCGTGGCTCTTTTGTCCATGACTTTTTTGTCGGTGGCTTTTTTATCCGGTTACCATCTATAACATAATCAAATTCTGCAGTAGCAGTGTAAAATCATGACTACCTATACTTTTGGTTTGCACATTATAATCTATTAATGTGAGTATAATATTTTGTAACTCTATATACTCTTTAGAACGTCGAGAAAGTCGAGTCATAGTAGCTGTATTTCGTCGTATTCGTTTGTCGATGTTCAAACATGCGATTTATTTTTTTAATTTAAATATATTATTTGTACTTTGCAATATAATTATTTATTTATACGATGTATTTAAAGGGATGTAACGCTATGAGCATTTTTACCAAAACTCTCTATGGGGTAATAATACGGCGTCAACTAACTAGAAATATTAAGCATAGGTAAAATGTCGAGTATATTATATTTATTAAAAGCTATTGAATAGTTTTATGATCACCAATATGTAATATAATGTACATATTTTATAAAATACATTTATATCTAACCTTTTTTTTTTACTTTTTTAATAAACGGTAAGTATCTAAACAGCGACATCAGGAAAAAAGGTAATTTTAAACAGCTTTTTTTTCATCAGAAAATCTATATTTATACGAAATAGTAAATATTTTATGGTGTGTTTTTAGATTAACATTTTGTATAGAGACTAATATAAAATCAATGTGAAATGAACAGAATATTCAATATTATATATAGGTATAAACATTTGAAAGTCGAATTATTCTTTATGTATCCTTGGAACGATAATGGACAAATTTTAACTTTTAAATTACATTTAAACCATTTTATAAATGTGAATAAAAATATTTAATATACATATTATGTATTATATATGCCCATAATATTACGGTTGGTAAGTAATCATCATGAATTCATGAAAACTTAAATAATTGTTATAATATGTCAAATGCAGGATGGAATGTTATGATATTATTGTCTATTGTTATATTATGTTTAACAGACGATATATTTTGGGTGGATTTATTATATTATTATAATTATACTTAATATGTTGTTCTTTTAAGTGATTATCCTTTTTAGCCAATTGAAATACCATTATATTTCGAGTTGGATCATTCTGCAAAAAAAAAACCCGTAAATTGAAATTTCATATTTTGAATGGGTAAATAATTTACCTTAATATATTTATATATATCAACGGTATTATCATGGCAATATGGTGGCAAAAGTTAGTTTTAAATTGTATTTAATGAAGACGATAGTGGTGGATCCGGTAACGTTGTGCGGCAACTCCGTCAACGGCTTATTATTAATATTATTTTTTTTTTCACACAAAATGAAAAATCGCCAATTTATGCGCAAATAGGTTAATTGCCGCAGTAGAGAGACGAGTGACGATTTGTTTAAATTTTGAGTAATTGCCGTTTGAGGACAAAAAAAAAACTCGGGCGGAGACCACCACGCCGTTATGTTAATAATAATATTAATATGTTATTTTCATTTGGTGTATCTAACATAAAGGTAAGATAACATATATTTTATTTAGTAGAAACCATTCAGTGAACGAACGAAATAACAAATTACTGAGTATTATATTTTATTACTCGTCACACAACCAACCGCTGATCAGAAACCATCGTGCTATGAAAATTGTGAATTTGTATCATCATTAAATGTACGATTTTTATGATATCCGACGATAGATCTTATAATATATAATCATTATTAAGTGTTAGGTATTTTTTTTTATTTTTCTAAACGTAATGAAATATTGTTAGTTCTTGCAAAAATATAGCATAATATAATATTGTCACCGCCGTGGAAACGGGTTCGGCGGTGATGATTTGTTTAAATTTTGAGTAATCGCTGTTGCAAAACACTGCGGCGAGGAGAAGAAGTAGACCCGAAGACGCTCGACGGTCGTTACGTTAATACCATTAATATATTTTCATTTGAGTTCCACCGTAAAGGTAAGACTTATTATTATTTTTTTTTCCTGTACTTAGAAACCGTCCCGCTGACGAACAGAACAAATCACCGGGCATTTATTTTAACCGCAACCCCGTTTGATAAGTACAGGAATATACGCGAACTGATCGTCGAATACCTACGAGAGTTTCGGTTTCTGTTCCCGCTCCGCGAACGAAAACAAAAAATACCCTCTCGATTGAGCATAACTGATGTTTTATTTTTAGATAAAAATACACACCGATACAATATTAGATGGATAATTAATATTGAAGTTTAATAGGCATATTATATGGCGTAATAACGATAGAAAATAATACAATATAATATCTCGTACCTATAAACAAAACAGAACCAGTTTATTTCGAGTTATTGAAAGTTCACGTTATGCGTTTATGTATACGTATTATCGTTTAAATCTGATATTTACGTAGTTATCGAGTTATCAAATTGTCTATAATTACGATGAATTTTCATGAAAATTAAAACGATATATTCATACAATATTATACAGTCGGTTTAACATTTGATATCAAATATCTATATAATGTACAGATAATATCCCGTGGGAATATTCTTAAAGTTAATGTGGTAAAACTGCGCTCATATAGAACGTCTTAATAGTATACTATTATTATCATTGTTCGGCACTCTAATTTAGTGAATTCTCGTGGGATGATCGCGCGGTGTATAATGCTGCAGGAATAACACATTTTATCTGATTCCTCGCCGGTAATAAAGATTGTTTATTCTAATTCCTACGATACATTATAATGGTAAACTATAAATAGCAACATTAAGATGACAAGTACTTAATATTTCAATTTTCATATTATACACGTCGTGTAGAACGTATACGAGTTTATACCGACACGTCACACACGAGTGTCTTAACAATATAATAATATGTATTTTCTCTAGAAATATATTTTATTATTATTCGATTGAAATCCGATTAATCGACAAAAAAAAGCCGGTAATATATATTGTCTGTTCAAAGTCAACAACCTGCAGGTGTTGTTGAAATCCGACCGCAATGTTGTTTTCATGAATTTACCGCGGTGAGAATAGCTATATAGCTATACTACATAGTGTAGCAATGAATCTAAACCAAGGTCCGAGAGGGAACATGGAAACCACAGCGGTCCTGAAAAACTATTTGTTTAACATTGTTTAATTAATGCCGCAGGAGCTTAAACGAAAAACTCGTTTGTCACTCCGTTCGTTCTAAAAGTATCACTTATATAAATCGGTTCTCGAAAAATAATATTTAAAATTGGTGCTATGTTGGGGTACGTCAAAAAAAAGTTACGGTGTTAATTTTAAATCTAGAAAAAACCACGATAAAAAAAATCTATGAAAAAATGACATGGAAAAAAATCCACTTGAAAATGAGCCATAAAATAAGACCAACCCATTTATCTATAACAATAAATAACATTAAGATTTTTATGTTATGTTAATAATTATAAACATGATAATGTTGTTTTATTATATTAACATTATAACTTCCTATATTAAAAGTTTGACCTACAATGATTGTGCAATATACTGGGATATTATAATACTCATATTCATAATTCATAATATACTTACAGTGTTACATATAAGATTTTCAAAAAGCTCATAAACTAAATACTGAAGAGTTAAAATACTTAAGTACATAACAGGTATAAAATCAATATTAGATATAAAAGTATAGGTATAAAATTTATTTATTTATTATAAATTCAACGGACAATAATAACTTAAGCTATTTTCAGTTACTTCGTGGCTTATAAACACGTACAATAAGTACAATTTTTTTTTGGGAGGTGGGGGGGGGAGGGTTATTGATTTTTAAGCCATTCATCTAGCAGATTATGACATTATTTGGTTTTAAGATGTCTTGGGGGAATACCGGGAATCATAAGGACTGCTAGGTTTTTTATGAGTGGGTTTGGGTGGATGGTTGTTCTGCTGTGGAAACATTAGTTAAATAGTTTTGCTTCTTTTTTTTGAACGGATTTCATCTTGAGATCTGAATGCATTGTGTGGTTACAGCCGGAGGGGCATTTATTAATTTTCTAAGGGCGTATTTTTGGGATGTTTGAATTTTGTTTATGTTAGGTTTTTTGCGTAACCCCTAGTTGAAGGCCATAAAATGGTCCAGATGGGTTCAACAAGAAATTTGTTAATAATAAGTTTAGTGTTGATACTTGATACACGTGTTTTTATTGTTTAGATGTTTTTAGTAAGAGTAAGAAATAATTTAAATTAAGTATTTTTTTAACTTTAAGTGAGGAGACGTAAGTCCATGATCTAATGTCACTCCTAGACACTTGGCTATCAGTCTATCAAATAGGTATTTGGGTACCATATATTTATATATATAGACCTCCGGGAAAGTAGAAAGTCTGAGTGTAGTGTGGATGGATTTAGATTAGTTTATTTTGAACCACCATAGAGTGTACCAATCTTTCATGAGGGTTAGGTGATTTTGGAGATTAAGTGAAGCTATAACCGGATTAGAATTGATGGAAATTATGGCCTGTCATCTATTTTACGGTGTTTTTAGTGGAAGGTTGATCAGCAGTATAAATGTTATAAAGGATAGAGGAGAGTATCTCCCTTTGAGTTACACCAAGCATCAGCTGAAATATTGGCTATAGTTGAGAATGTATCACTGAATCTAACTATAGAAGTACGATTTTACATTTTTTTTTTTTATTTAGAGCCATTGGAGTCAAAAACATTTTTAGGATTTGTTTTCTAATAATTGTGTAGAACATTTAAAAGTACCTGTTTACCTTAACGATTTTGGCACCCACAAACATTTTTATCCCTAGTTATTGCACCCTTTGCCACCCTCGTTACCATTGGCATAAATCATATTATAATTAATAAATATGCTTGTATATGCGGTATTGCGGTATATCACCTCTAATATTATTTATGTAAAAATCAACAAAACGGGAGTACGAGTTAAAAAACAAAACGTGAAAAAAAAATCATTTTATATACGTCATTGATTCAACACACTGCCACCGCACTGTTTATGTATTCATGTCCATAAGCTTGTGTTTATTACGATCGTTTGACAAAGGCCAAAAGTTTCAAAATCCAATTCTTTGCCATGTGTGTGCCGTCCCGTCAAGACCTAAATGCAAATGAGCTCGAGACCGGGGCATTTGAAGGGTATTATTTTTTCCTCCGGTCCTGCAACTATATACAGCTGATGTCTTATTTACTGTATAAATATATAGGTACCTGTCGTCGGACTTAACAGTTTTATCTGCTGTTGGATTGTTTCGGTTTTTTTTTTCAGTAAAGCTTCAAAGTGTTTTCAATTCTCCTCTTTAAATGCGTTCGAATAAACAAAAGAAAATATATATAAGACCTACTTTTCTCAAAACAATAATATTGCAGTATTGTCGTTGCTGAAATTTCCATTGTATATATGTATGCCTATGTCATTTACGCATACACTAAAAAACCACCACGAGTTTAAGTATCTACTTTGATAAAATTAAACTTTTGAAATATTTAATTTTAATCTTTTGTTTCAGATTTTAAAAAAAGAAGTACGCTATCGCCATCGCTAGTGAGTTTTTATACAAGTGGAATTTTAACAATACTTTGGTTTTCTTTTTGCACATTTATAGTGCTCCTGTAACAGATTATAACGGTTGAATAAATATAGAATGACAACAAATATTATTTTCGATAAGTTACCAATATTTGTATACTCAATAGGTATTCTTATGCTGGTTTTGTTTAAATTTGTTCAAATGATTTTTAAAAAAATTATTTTAACATATTTTAAAATAAATTATCATTTTTAATGTTATTTATTTTTATTATTTATTTTTTTTTATATTTCATCTATATCTTATACTAATAATTTCAATATTTTATTATTTTTATGTCATATTAAACAAAATAGCTGTACTCATGTATCTAGGAATATAATTTGTTTTTTTTTAATTAAAAATCATTTATTTATTTTTGAAACTGCTACACCTCTCAGAGATTTTAGAAGCTAACCCTTATTAATAATCCTATATACAACAGTTTGTTTTAAACTCGACTTATATATCTATATAATAGACAATTACTGTAATTAATTAATGCATTAATACTTGAGGTGCGTTTTAAATCAAGATTAATACCAATTGGATAACAAAGTCAATTATAATTTGAAGATAATTTAATTTTGAACAAGCATTTGTATTATCATTATTGTATAATGATATTCCTTCCGTGATGATAAAGTAATAATTAGAATATTATAGTTTAGGTTATATAAATATATTTTAATTTATGGGTTTATTATAATATGATTGTGATATTTTTGATTTATATACCACGTACTTATAATAGACAATAAGCACTTTTCTCGTTAAGTCGCGATTGAATTTTATAACGAATACCCTATATATGTAGTTTTAGCAAACTTTAATTGTATCCTGCAAGTTGAAGTACCCCAAGAAAATGTACTAACGCATTTATGTAATAATATAGTAATTTTAATATTTTTTTACATTAGTATGATGTCTATATATGTGTCGGGTTAATATGCCTTTATAATATGTGAATATGTGATAGTATGATTCACGTTTAAACTTGAAATCCATATAGGTACAGTCGCAAACAGATAGAAATAAAGGCCATTAATGGTGACCATTGAAAAGTTTTAGTTTCGTGTATATTATATCATTGTATAAGCTCGACGAAAGTCAAAAACCAAAAGCATACATGACCCAGGGCTCAGGAATAATTGTTTAAACCCGCTGGAATTAACGACGGCGGCATTATGTATCTGCGGCAGTATTGAAATTCAAAACGTGTAAAACTTTTACGGGCTTGTTTTGACGCATAATGCGCATACTTAAAAAGTTTTTAAGCTTATATGAGACTTATACACACCGACAATAACTGTGGGTTCTATTATTCTGTGTTTTCCAAATTAACATATCTATAATAATATTTAACACGCATATATAAATATATACCTATATAATATGCAGTAAAAAATACATTATTTTAATTACCCGTTGACTGCATTAACATAATATTGTATATAGGTATACATAGGTTGTAGGTATAATAATATATATATTTTACAAAACTGTAATTTTAACTTTGTTTGGTATTTTGAATTCGTTTCATTTGACATCATTTAGATAGATATATATACCTATACTAACACCGCAGCATACGTGGCCAATCAGAACTTCGTTGTCAGAAAACTCAAATGCAACGTCGGTGAATACAATTTCAACTGATAAACATTCAAAATAATTACAATTTTATAAAATTATTCATAACAATTTACCTCGAACAATATTCCCCCAGACCTTATATTTGTACGTATTTGCACTATTGCAGTATAAATGAAACTTATATACATAATATACTCGTATATAATAATATGTTCTTAGAATAATATTTTCCAACTCGCACTATCTGTACCTACATTATTATACGTTTTCGCAATTCAAATTTTATCAATTTATAATATATATGTACAGATTATAAGACCGTGTAATCAAAGTTTTGAACTTTTGACTATAGAAATTATTATTTACTATTTACGGAGAATCGCATACTTATCGCTCTTATGTCGGGAGCCTGCAGACTACATTAATTATAATATTTAACGTGGAACTATATTGACTCTAGTAAACCATAGGCACTTAATAGACGAACAATAAAATCGTTAAATTAACAGATTGCCGACTAAACTCGCTTTGGGACTGCAGAGTTTTAAAATGTTGCAAATGCAAAATTAATTTCATTTAAATTATTTAAGGACGAGTAATTGCTTTTGACGATGTTTGGTTTTCACTTCTAAATTATGCTGTACAGTTCGCTCATACTTCATACCATATTATGCAGCTATTGCTTTGCTCCTATTCCTGTATACAGACAAAAATAATAGTAATATATTTTACGATATAATATATCGCATGGTATAATGTATATTATTATGATGATTTGGACTTCACGCAGAGATAAACATTATTAATTAAAAAACAAAAAACAAATACTTTTACCAGAAAATGTATTTCAATTCCTCAACACAACATTGGGATGCCGTTGCAAGTATAACAACTATAATAGACATTGTATAATAATGTAGGTAATGTATAAAAGATATTGACAAGGATTGTACAACTGCGCAAGTAAAACGATTAGGTAATGCTAAACTTTATGTTTGAGTCTTAAAATATGAATAATATATACAATTTAATGATATTTAAAAAAGAAAAAAAACTTTGTCAACATTTTCAGTATACATTAAACATTTGATGGAAATAAAGTTTTAATTTTATTTATTTATTTTGAGTATTTAGTTATTTTTATAATCTATATGTATACGTCAATTTCTTTAATAAAAAATTATATACATTTATAATCTATGTAATCCAAACAAATTGTTTTAATTAAGCAGTACGTTTTAATTGTATGACAGACGTTAAAGTCAAATTAGAAATTTAATAAAATGCATATGTTTTGTGTATATATGGTCTATTCGTATTAAGGGTAAAAACGACAACACCAAACCTTAACGATTCATCAAGCTAATTATAGTATATACTATACTATTATTATATATAGTCATAACTCATAGATATCCATTCACAAAAATTGTCACAAAAAATACGCCAGAAATCAAGTGCGTTCAAATTAAACAAATTAATACATTATAAACTATAGGTATTATAATATTGTGAATTTTAACGTTTTTTTTATTTTCGTTATTCGATATCGTTACACGACGTGATGGGTCATTTTAATTTTAATAAAATCAGCGGTTTTCCATCCTGCTGTTAATAAACATGAACTATTTATTCAAACCAATATCTAAGTACCTACACATGCGTATACAATGTACCATATTCAATATTATTATTGGCGTCTTAAATATCTCGATTTACCAATATAATTACTTAATAGTCATCGCTTATTATTAGGTGCCTAGTTAAAATAATATATAATGTTTCAATAATTTGTATTTAATATTCTATTTCGATTGAATTGGTTTAGGAAATTGCTCGTTATTCATTGAACGTAATTAAGGGTGGGCAGGGCAATAACACAATACATTATTTCGTATTTGGGCGTTTACCAAAAGTCAAAACTAAAATAAATCGAAAGTTTGTTCTTTTACAGCAGAAGAAAATATTTTTATAAGAAATATGGTCGGAAATAATAGAATTGAATTTCTTTTTTATGAACCACACAAATAGTTAATAATATTTGAAAAAAAATAGAGTTAAGGATCACAACATAAGGATATTATATTATTACGATTATGGTTAGACTCTGTTGATAGCTGACCCTGCACCGTTTTTGTTTGTCAATATTATGTGGCCTCTGTTCTGACATTAGAAAAATAACTAAGACTATTTTTATTTGAAAAAATATGGACAATAGACAATATGGTCAATGATATTTTTTTTAAATTTTACGCAGTGGGCTTTTTTGAATCTTTATAATTTTAATATATTATTGTGGTAGTCTATCCAAGTAAGTATGATTTTAATACATTTTACTTATAATTAATAACGGTATAATAATATTGTATGCTGATTTCTAAAAGTATATACAAAACATTTATGGAAATGAAATAAATAAAAATAAAAATTACATTTCAAAAACAATAATTATGTACCAAACCGTTTTTATGTAAGTTTATACAATTTACTTTTGTTTGTATCTTATAGGTGTCGAGTTAGTTATGATCAGGGCTCGGGACTTATAGCACTTAAAATCATTAAAATAAGCGTTTAAAAAAGCACTTAAAAACATCATTATAAGCACTCAAATAAGCATTTAAAAAACTTAAATTTAAGCAAAAATATTTATTAAAAAAAAAAAACAATAAAATAAAAAATAAATCTTAACTTTATATTAAAAAAAAAAAATAATTAAAAAAATATTTTATTTGATAAACATGAATTATATTAATTTGTTTCCTCGAAATCCAATTCTATTTTGAGCGTTGGAATATTTTTGTTGACCCTGCAACGATGCCGCGGACGGCGACGGACTACGCGACAACGTAGATAAGATAAGAATTATTTTTAATTTTAATTCAATCAAAAACAACTTTGCAGGAGAAAATCATAAAAAAGTATAAAAACTGGTCAAAAAAGCAATAATTATCAGAAAAACTTGAAATAAGCATTTTTTTGAAAAATCACTGAAAAAACCAAAAAAAAGCACTCTCAAATTTCAAAATCGAACGTGTTGTAACATGACATACACTTCTATAGCACTCTGCTTCATTTTAAGTCAATCCATAAAAATAAGCAAATGCTTTAAGTCCCGAGCCCTGGTTATGATTTAGGACGTTATGCCGATGAAATCACCATATTTGAAATAAATGAACAAATCAGGGACAAATCTGACCAAAACACGGCTGACCCAAAGTACTAAAGTCCTTATTCCTCGGTATATCCTTGCCACAGATTACGATGGTCGAACCATATCATTGTACAGTAGGCAATTAATTAGAAAATAGGTGTTTAAGCAGAATATATAAAAAAAAAATTAAGAACCTTAACGTTCGTTTCTCGTAATTTCAAGCCATAATAATTGGTCGTTATACTATTTTACAGCACGTCCATCTACCGAATAAATAAAATCCGCTATATACACATGAGAAAGTCCGAAGTCGTCAAACGCCCTGCAGACTTATAAGTATTATATAATTTATATCGTTATACAGTATATGAGACATCGGTAATAAATTAGTAATAACTTTAATTAGGAGTTTATTGCGATCGTTGTTTATAGGAGCGGACAAAATAGTTTTGTCCGCGGTTTCGAAACGTTGGCGACTGGTTGTCGGTCGTCCACGGTATAATATTTACACGGGTACTCCTCGGGGATACATGGCCTTTATTTCTCGTCGATCGACGACGACTATTATTGAGTAGTATATTGTACTCCAATATATTATTATAAATAATACGGGTACCTGCGATGTGACGTGTGCAGATATATACACGCGTCATCCCCCAACCCTGCCGCAGCCCGGCGCGGTGCTCGACGACGACGACGACGACGACGATGACGATCGAGGGCCGTTATCGGGTTTAATTAAAATACGTGGGGTCGCCCGAATTTATTTGCTCGGACGGCTTTTCAATTAAACGGCGTTTGTCCGACCGACGACGGCACTGTGTGATGTATGTATATATATGCATGCCACCGCCGCCGCAAAGGCCAACCGCCACCCTTCCGTCAGATCGACCGCACTGCAGTGTATATAATACCTATTCAACACGCGATATGGTCTCCACAAATTTCACACACACACACACACACACACAAAGTGCACATTGGTTATATTTTAATATGTATACAAATACAACACATTATATATAATATAACGTGGGAGTGTGTGGGACATACCATCGTTTTACACTGAATTCGCCGTGTCGGTGTGTATTATATACGTGTATCACGTATCATCGCGAGACTGCCGATCCCGTTTTTATCTATATAGGAATCCCTTTCTGGTTTTATTTAAATTTCAAAGTTTTCCTATGTGAAAAGTAACTTTCTAGCCGACGATGGAATCCCTTTGAACGTGGTGAAATTTCGCGCGCATAATAGCCATTAGGTTGGTATATGTTATAAATTATAATATAACAAATAACTATTATAACAGTTATATACTTATATAGCAATATTATGATTTAGTTTTGGCGTCTGTTTCACCAATGCCGTTCATTCAAGTCATATACAAACTCTTCATTATCGAGATCAAAATATTATTTTGATGTTTTATTTTGTCGTCATCACACCCATTTCGATGTCTAGGGAATGGCCTTCAACCTACTAAAACAACTTAAGTATTTTCTGAATGAAAGAAAAAAATTCAAATTGTTTGATGACATGACCCACATGTTTAATTTGGTGTTCAAAATCAAAAGATTTATAAGATATATTATTATTATTATAAACGCTTTTTGACCTCATATGTTACTACACATTGTATTGGCCACATTTCGCAACGTGGTTCCGTGGTGTAGCGGTTATCACATCTGCTTTACACGCAGAAGGTCGCCAGTTCGATCCTGGCCGGAATCATTGAAATTTTGTTGGTTTAGATGGGTTCTACACTATTACTACAACACATTTTTTGAATACTGCACTTTTGGATTAATCTGACAATATTACATTTTTCATTATTATCATATTTTATAATTTGATAAGTAATTTTTATCAAATTTTAAACGTTATTTCTTTGTTGGTTTTATTCAGAGCATGCTATATTTATATTTTATTACATTTTTTTACATATTTGTATACTACAATTTGAAAAGGAAGATACCTAGTTAATACAGATCTCCATTTCGCCACGGACAATTACAGTTAAAATTTGCAAATTTGTTAATTTGATTTATAAACTTACGAATTGTATATTAAAATCGATACCCATTGCAGGTGTATAGTAATTTTAAAATATTGATTTTTTTTATTAATAATAGCTTAATAAAGGTACCTACATAAAAATGAAAATATTATATAAAAAAAAAAAAATACATATATATAATACTAACACTAACGAATACAATGTAGTCACCTAATGTGAGTTATAGCTATTGACTTTAATGTTGGCGTTGTGTTAATCACATCTGCCTTTTGATCCTTTGAAGCAGCAGGGTCAGATGTTATAGGTACCTTTTAAAGGAAAGAATTCTTTTCAAAGTTTTCATTAGTACAACGCAGGAAAAAATAACAAAATTACTATACCAGGATAAAATGTTTTCTTCGCCTTCATTATCTTCATAAACACGGCTATTACAATTTTAAAATTAATCTAAATGAATTTTATTGTCAGTACTTTTTTCATGTATGTTATAAATGTATTATTATTTAGAATGACATGCTTCAGTGTATCTTCCTACAAACGATATGCGTTCAATCTACTTGAAACTATCCTATAGCCCGAAAAATTGCTCATAGAAAAAGATTAATACAATTCAAATATATATATACACCAATACACCATTTAAAAGGAATACCTCTGAGTGCATTCCTCGCTTTGACCAGAATCTATAAAATAGACCGCTTTAGGCTTTAGCAATCAGCTAAAGGTATTATAAAAAATGTTGAGTTCTGAATAGAACCGGAATGTACCAATACATCGTTTATATGTAAGTACTTATTTATTATGGGTTACCCTATTGTGTTCTTTTTTTATTAAATCACAATTCGCTAGATAAAATCCAATTGAAAATTGTTATTATTATTTATATATGGTCATATAGGTTATACCAGGTAGGTGTTTCTATAGTTTTTTATAACTATTGTAGAGTTGACTGTAGTTATTTGAGTGGTTAAATAATGACAACGTTTTGTCGTTTTCGATTTTAAATCGATTTAATTTCCTGTAGTTAACTAAAATACAAAATAATATGTCGTACTATATTACTATAATGGTGATGTATGAACATAATATATACAATAAAATAAAATTACGGAGTGGTGTTCCTAATATACTTATACAGGCATATTGTATTGAAATTTGTATAAAAAAAAAACGACCAATATTATCAAAATATTGTACAGTTTCTGTTGTAACGTCTGCTTTAAATAACGTTCAAACATAATCCCCATGCAAGTGGGTTCCGTGGTGTAGTGGTTATCACATCTGCTTTACACGCAGAAGGTCGCCAGTTCGATCCTGGCCGGAATCACAAAATTTTTGCAGATTTATTTTTACATTTTATCATTTTTACGATTCAATTTACAGTAAAATATGTTCATTATTAAATGAATTAAAACAAACTTTATATCTTATTAGTTATTACCAATTTTATTCAAATGGTTTTTTAAAGATAATTAATAATTGATTTATACGGATAAAACTTATTGAAACAGTTATTATGGATACTTAAAAATATTTCATTGATATATTGTATAGATTCAAAACAAAATCGTTTCAAATGGTACCACAAATTCAACATTTTAATGACAAAAGTGAAATATTATCGTTGTGACCTATTTTATCTTATATAAACCAAAACTCGCACCAAAAAAATCATATGTGAGTATGTGATTCAAATGTAATACCTATTATAATTTAAAACATTTCAATTCATCACTTATATTTATATCGTTCATAAAAGTAAAAAAAAAAACATTTTGTCACTTTTGTGAATTTGAGTTTCTTTTTTATTTGTGTAATTATTATATTATGCTAATACGTAAAGTGACTTGTCATTTCTATTGAATGATAATATTAAATATATTAATTATACATTATACTATTTGCACCTAGGTAAAATTTTTTTTTTAAAAAATCGGTTTTTTCGACGACTAACTGATAATCATCGATTTAAAATGTAACACTGCACGACGTTTATCTACGACACTGCGGCTGCACCAGACCCGATTATCCAGGAATATAGCTGTTCCGACCCTAAGAATTTTCGATTTTTATTTTGCACGTCGTCAAAATAACGCGCGCACATTACGGGGCCACATATATGACAACATTCAGAACGAAAGTTCAAACATTTATAATCGGACTATATTCAAAAATGAACTCGTTTTTATGCGATCGTAAAATAAAACGACGTGAAGTGCAGAAGCAAGCGAGCGTGAAACGGAAGAAAAAAATCTCATCGCGTCTCTAAAATAAACAACACGATGTTATTATATTATAACGCATCGAGTTTAATATAATATGTTAATAATGGCCAGGCAAAAAGATATAGTATTGTGGGTCTTGTACGACGAGCGCTGGCCATGGCGTTGGGATTTTGACGTTCTTGTCCCGCTGCTGCAGGGTTAGATTTAAAAATAACAATAATAATAATCATCGTACGCATAGGTTTAGGGAAGTTTAGGTTTAGAAGCCAGAATGCTGGATAGGTGTATACCTTCCGTATTAATAAGCAATACGCTACGATTTATACCAGTGTCACAGGACAAATTCGCAGACCAAGGACTTCAGATCCCTGCAGGTTTTTTTTTAAATTTTAAGATATCATAAGCATGTAAAAGAAAGTCAAGAACTATGTACTTTAAGTATAAAATTATACGATACAAAATTAATTTTCATAATTTGTTCTTGTCGTATAGAATCGTTAGCCTAAAGCTACATTAACTTTAAAATTCAAATTTTGCAGGAATTCGGAATGCTGCAAAAGTGCAAACGTAAAATAACAATTTATCCCCTAACGATTTTTGTTATGTTGCTGAAGGAAATTCAAAACATATTAATCGTATAAAATATAATGCATACCTAAACTTGAAACATTCTTCTATTTCTTAAATCATAATTTTCTATATACAATGAAATTTCAAAATGTTGAGACTAATTTGTTATTTTAAGCTATATTTATAGGGTATTAGAATTCTTCTATTTTATTTTAGTTGTATTTCTTTAAGTGAAGATACAATATTTTTTGGTCGAAAATTTGAAAATGTAAAATAAAATGTGTCTTGATCAGAAATCACTACAATAATAAAGAGCAAGTACGTCATATAACATTATAAGATAATGTTATTAATATTATTAATGTATAAAATATATAAATTGTCGTTATACGCATGCGAATAACATAAACGACGTGGTTATAATACATTAATTATGTGGATGTATATTATATATATTTAAGTTTTCTTTTACCTCTATAATTTGATTTAGTTGCACTTTAAAAAAAAATACTTTTTATGTAGAACATATTTTAAAACGTATAGCTAAGATTTTTACCAATTTTGTGGTTGGTTAAATATAAATACTTATTACTCGTGTAGTCGTGTGGGTCGTATGATGCAATTTTTTCTCGAAACACGACGGTAATTTGTAATATGTATTAAAAATAAATTGGATACCTAGGAAAACGTAAATAATAACTTAAAATGCATTATAATAAACTATAATAAATAATATACAATTAAAATTGTATAATTTGATTTATTTCCTATGAAACTATTATTAAGTAATAAAAAAAAAATAGTTCGATTTTTATTGCACAATCCTTCAATGTTATTCATATATTATTTATAAGTTTCAACGGTCTCGGGTTTATATTGTTAAAAACTTAAAATACTAAAAGTCATAGATATTATATTATTAATTATTTTTTATAGAGCTAAATTTGAAACGTTATTTCATATTTCAGTGTAATAAATCCTAATGTATACTATAACGGCCCTGCATAAACGACAGGACATAAAAACGATTTAATTTTCGGTCCGAAAATAAATAATAATATAACTACAGTAATACCGAGCAATGTATATAATAGCATAACATTACACATCATATGCCATAATAAGGGCACATAATGCGAATATTAGCCATTATTACCGCGGTTAATGTCAGGGCATACCTATACGTCGTATATTGACAGACAACATCAGGAACAAAGCAAAGTCTTTGGATATTTGTCAACAAATATTTTAAATTATAACATCGACAAAATGTGAACTTGCACAATGTAAAATAGGTTCTAATTTGAAATCTGTTGGGATTTCGGTTAGAGCTGTTTGATTATTTTTTTTACCACTCGATTATTAATTTCACTCGATTATTTTGATTAATCATAAGTCGATTTATTTTGATCATGGGTTAAGTGATTACCTAGTCATCAATTTTAATTTTCAATCGGTTTTATTTTAAATGTTTTACTAAAACTGTTAAATCATTTAAATGTATTAATGAAATCAATAGAAATGTTTAAATGTAAAGAAAATACATTTCAATTTCAAGACACAATAGTCAATTATTACATACATTACACATGGCAACAAAGTTAGTCAATGATATGGCATACTTAAATGGTCCCAACTCCCAACGGTATTAGCTGCAGGACGACATGTCCAGATGTCCACTTTTCTATTATCCTTATCAACGAACTCATAAAATATCATTATCCCAAATAATGTGAAGTGTAAAATGATCGATGAAATAAAATAATATTCGTAATAATCGATTAATCGAAAGAAGTCCTAGGATTTCATTATTATTTTTTTTATATAAACTCATCTATACTAAATAACTGTTTAAATTTTGTAGCGAAAAATGTGCAGGGCCTTACACGGGGCAATTCTTATTTATTTAATTTTTTCTATCGTAAACTGATATCGGATAACCAGGTAAATAAAAAGGGTTTTAAATTTCTTAGTTTTAACGTCTAAGAACACACTAATTATTTTCATTTGTCTACGATAATGACTGATAAGTGCTATAGATAACTAATACCTGCAGTTCTTATTTTAATTAAATAAAATATATAGATCCACATCGGTACGCATAGACTAATTATGTGGCATAGTTTCCATATAGTTTGGGTCAAAACGATTTCAGAGATATTACCTGGTTCGCGATAAATGAATCACACTGTATACACCTATATATATATTATACAGATAAATATAATACGCAAGAAAACCGAAATACCGGTCAGGTTAATAAATAACAGTATTGTGAAAACTTTCGGTGATTAACTGGTGGTACCTCGTACCTATATATATATATATATATATTAAGTGATGGCGTGATGCTCGACGAGGAGCAGCGACCCTCGCTGTTCGCCTATAAGCACCGAAACTTCAACGATACTCGCGAAATGTCCAGAGACAAATGCACAGTCTTGTGTCGGAGAAACGGACGAGACGCATATAAGTAATGGGACACGCACATAATATAATAATACGCGAGTAATTGCTTTAGCGTATATACGCATATACCATCTATACCATCTATATAGCTGTCGTACTTGTGACGCTTGTGTGGACTAAAATAGGGAGTATAATATTATGAACCATTACGACTCGGGTATGTATATTACCTTTCCCACCACAGCGCCAAAAACGATATCTCGGACCAAACAAAGGTCATGTGTTTTAATACTGTCATTTTTTCCACCATATAGTTCAGCACTTTGCTTGTCTGCAAGTGATAGTAGCCCTCGAACGTCCTCAGCCATCCCGGGTCGTTGTGCGAATGGGGCACTACGATAATCTGGAAATAAAAAAAATGAAAAAACGAAATTATAATACATAATATTATTATTACACACAACAATAATAATAAAAAATTGTAATAACATAATGTTTAATAAAAACGGATGAAAAATACGATGCGCCCTGCGAGAGAGATGATATTGTAGTGCGTGTGTCTGTGTGCGGGAAAGGGAAACCGATGTACAACATTTGCATAGAAAATATTATTATTATTTTCTTCGGGCTCTTTGTGTGTCAAAAACTCAGACTCCTTAAATCTTTGAAAAAGCTCTTATCATCTGAGAACACACAAATCGCTTTGAGCGCAAGTTACATTTTTTCCTTACATTTACCGTCCCGCCGGTCTAATATATAAATACACTTAAAAAATTCTGAAGTTCAACTTTTATCTGGTAAACCTTTATAAATTTGTTTTAACAATAACACTTTGAATATCAACGAATATAACGCAACTGCATGATTGTCCGTTGTGTTAAAAATGCCTACGAACAATAATATTATAGATAAGACATAAAATACCTTTATAGCTATATATAGATACAATAGGTACTAATACAGTTTCAGACAATTCAGAGGCATTTCACAGTGAATATTGAGTATAATGTAAAAAAGTAAATGTGTCTCAAAAACGATCTTAAAATTACTTATTCTAAAATGCATTGTAATTACTATATAGATACATATACAATATGAGTGTATAATAAATGTATATTATACCTATAATACCTATACAAAAGAAGACTTAATACTTTTATTTTTTATGCTGTTATAGTTATTACTTATTACCAATTAATGTTATTATTTAAATATATTTTTTATATTTTTCTTTTTTCTTTGATCTTCAAAATGTTTTAAGTTTATAGTATTAATATAAGTGTTGAGTAATGTATTTGCAACTGTACCTATGTACAGAGTGATTCACCAAGAATGCTCGCCCCCCTCCTTACGTACTACAAAAAATCTCAAGAATATGAAAATATGATCTTTAAGTATATTTAAAAATTTTAAAAATCAGAATTTGAATAAATTTATTATCAAATGTAAAAAGGAGGTGAGCATACTTGATGAATCACCCTGTTTATATTATTAACTTATATATATAGTTTATATGACTGTCAATCTGACACTGCAAACGTTTTGCCTAAGGGAGATAGATTAATAACTTTAAATCTTTAGAGAAAAGTATGAGTATTGACTATATATCGTACTAGTATAAAGTTATGAGTTTATGAGGAGGTACCCATAGTTTAGCATTTGTTAATAATTTGTGATAGGTATATAATATTATAAGCGGTTACCTATACGCGCATAAAGTGATGTACAGTTTGTGCGCTAGTGTTTTACATTATAATTATATAGTTATTAAAATTATTTGGCGGAGTTTTTTAGCGTATCTCTAAACAGCCGCACATTATTACGTTGTGTGGACGAGGTAAACAAATATAATATAATAATAATCCAAAACGGAATTAAAAGTCTCACGCGAATCGAATAAGAGTGAAAAAATTGCGAATAATAATATAATATATAATATCGTAATGGAAATTATTATAATGAAATAACTCGTTTTGCGTGCGCACAATAACCGCTGCAGGTACTTATATATACTTATATATACATGCCTCATATCATATACTATAATATATATATATATATATATATCATCGTGTACAATAATATACAATTAGCGCATTTATATTTCCATAAAATATACAATCAAACGATTGCACACAGTCCGCCGAGCAGCCGGGCATGCACGTAATAATAATAATAATATCGGGGGGGGGGGGTGTTATTATTATTCAATTAACCGAAACCCCGTCATGGTGAGCGAATCGTCGTAAGGATTATAAGGCCCCGCGCGCGCGATAAACGAGTCGCAGGCGGCCCGGCGCTCGCGTTATATTAATCAATGCAAACAAGTGGATATTCAGATCGCAAATAATCAGTACGCATTTAAACATAATACGATTTATATTATTTATTCAATCGCTCGCCACGTCTATATAGTAATAATATTAACGCGAAATTTAAATGCTCTGCCTTTATATACATATATATATATATATATATATATATAGACCGATTTTCTCTCGCCACACCTATTATATACCTACTACGCATACGCATTATTACTGTACACTATACCGTTCCCTGCTCGCATTTTTGAACGGATATTTCACAGACCGCGCGTGCACCGAGTGTTTAATAATATATTATTTTTATTTTCCAGTTTATATTACATAGATTCGTAATAAATCGCAACCCGTATTTATTTGCAGGCCAATTATACCTATATAATATATTATTATATAGCTATATCGGTGTTTTTGAAACGATATTATTATTAACGTTGGATACACGTGTACGTTAATCAATATTGTTCTAACATAATATAATGGTCGTTGTACACGCAGTAAGTATATAATATCTATAATACGTACGAATAAATAATATCTATTAGGCATTAGTGTTTTTGTTTTGTATACGTATTTCTTTGAGAGTTGAAAATATAGTATATATTATATTCGTTTGAGACACGATTCACGAATAAACGGTGAAAAATATTGGTTTCGCGGTTCTTTAAAATTTTTTTTAGGATATTGTAATAAAAAAAAAAAACGTTTACAAATCCAAAGAAACGTTAACATTATAGTAGATATATTATCTATCATATATTTCTGATTGCATAACATATTAATATATAATTATAATATAATATATATTATATATAAGTATATAACCTTTACCTTTTTCTTAATTTCTAAATAAATTTGTTTGCTTTTAAAAGTGTTGTTAAAAATTGGAAAATAAAACAATCTGTAAGTTTTTAACATAATAAATTGATAACAATAAAATTGTATTAATATAAATGATGAAAAAAATTGCAAAATTTTTTCGGAAACCACTTCGCTGTGGACAGGGTTCGAACCTGTGCGGGCAGAGCCCATTAGATTTCAAGTCTAACTCCTTAACCACTCGGACACCGCAGCGGATGGTAATCCATGCGAAATCATTTGTTATTATGATCGAGAAGTGTACCTTCAAACAATATTATTTTATGTTTTATGTTAGTAACTACTAACTAACCTTATTTAAAATACACTTCATATTATTATTATTGAGTCAAATGCTAAAATATGTTAAACTGTAACATAAATTATGAACATATAATATTGTACATTTATTTAGATACCTACAATCACATTGTGTTGTATTATCATTGAAATAAAAAATAATTTAGTAATTTGTTTTTGTAGGTCAATAACCTATTATATGATTAGTTATTAATGCTCGGGATATGCTCCTATATGCATCATAATATTATCATTTATCATACATGTAACTGATTTCATTGGGTGCAGACGTGCAGTCGTTTTAAATTGTGAAATGTGAAATTTTTTTATTAGGTAATGGTAAGTTCAAAAGCAAAACAATAAATACTTCCTCATAATTTATATTAAAAAAATATTGTAAACGGAGATTAGTACTAACTGTTATGCGTATGACTATTGACCAAATTATTTTTAAAATTCATTAATAATGCTCATAAAAAATGTTTTTGTAAGTTCATTTTAAATGCATTAAATAGTGACGATTATATCTACTAGCAAATAATGTATAGTTAATAAACTGTTCTGTTGAATTTCAAATTCAAATATAATATGGGATATTATTAATACGAGGAATCTAAAAAAAATATGTGATGGATTTTAATGCAAATTTGAAAATGTTTAAAAATGTTATTAAATAAATTCCAGGAAAGATAACACATTTTCAAAATACATAGTATTTATAATATACTGTCGTCATTATAGGTCCACATAATATGATAGATCTGCATTACACGTTGCAACTCTTCATTGTTGTTTGAAGATTATTATAGGTATTACCTATATATTTATAAGATATTTTAAGTCTTAATATAGTTTATTTTCCATTGTCATTTAAAATACAAGTAACTTATATATTATAAATATGACTAATGACTATAAAGGGCTTGGAATATTTCGCAGACTTGTTCAAATATTTACTCATTAAAAACATCTGAAAAATTCCAAAATCAACCTCTAATTTTAAAGTAGGTATACGATTATATTGTATAGTATTGTTCAATTTCCTATATGTCAATATGATAATATGTATATAATTATGGCTTAAATTAAACTTTTGGACCACTTGAGTACTGTGAGCTTGCTACAAAAATACATAATTTTAAATCAATACCTACCAATAATACATAATATACTATCCCGATTGCCAACTAGAAAACATCATCTAATTTCTAAAAGAACCGAACTAGAAAAATATATTTATTATGAATAGTTATGATTATTTTCAGTTGTAAAGATTAGTTTATTCAAAACATATTTATTATTTATTCTCTGTTGCATAAGCAAGTAAGATAGCATAGAGAAGCTAATGACCCTATGCAGTCGAAGCTTATAAGCTATAATATTATAGCCTATAGGATTAATAATATTATTATAGGTATTTACTATAGAGCTATATTATAAAATATAGCAGATATATATTATGACTCTACTCAGGCACAGATTTAGAAATGAAAAATAGGGGGGGGGGGGGTTACACGAAACTATTTATTTCAAGTACATAAAGCATAGGCATTTTTTAAGTTTTTATAGTGAGTAAAAATGTATCATACATCTATATTATAAAATAATAATAATAACAAAATTAACTTTTATTACAAATACTATTATATAATTATTAATTACATAAAGGAATGTAAGAGTGTAAAACATTTAAATAGTTGAAAGAAAGTTAAATAGCAACATAGCAAAGTCTCGATCGACGACCGCCGACCTCCAATAAGTTACCTCCGTATGTATGTCGGCATGTTGTGATCTTTTTGTTCAAACCAACCACTACGATTAAAGATTTATTTAAATAATCACTTCTAAATGTCAATAATATTATAATATATGATATATGTATCGGTAGTATATCGCTCCTCTTTATTTCAATTAATAAACTGAAAATGAAGTTAATCTTTGAAATATTTTAAGTCCTTAAGAGGGGGATTCAGCAACCATAGCCCCCCCCCCATGGAATCCGCGCTTTGCTGTACAATATTATATGACATTATATACACCTAATTATTGTCTACTCCAGTCCAAGTAATGACAAATGTTTCGATAAAAAATATTAAAACATTCATACCGTTAAAATATTTTCCTTCGATTATTATGAGTCATAATAATAATATACTCATATAATAATATTGTATAATATTATATTTGTGCATTTATATGTTATGACTTATGACAATTATTATTATATTACGCATTTTCACATTCATTATTTCCAAAGTGAATCATTTTATAGTTTTGTACGCACAAAAAAAACTCTTCGCGTAATATCACATAATATTACAAATTTACGAAAAACGAAGTGAACTAATAAAATAATAGTGAGTATATATACATACAAGGCAGTGGCGTGATTAAGAATTTGTCTTAGGGGGGGATAGATATTTTTTTACACACAAAATACTAAATTTTCAAGTACAGTGGCTGCCAACTCGTCAATCATATCATCAGGATTTATTACAATTGATTTATTATGATTAGGGCCCGGATTTATATGCATTTGCATGTTTTTTCTGAAAAATCCAAAAAGTAGCTAGGTAAGCTACAAGTTTGATTTGTAATCTATATATCCGAAATATAAAGTTTTATTTTGCATATTTCTGTATTTTACGATTTTTTTTTGCATATATAAGGTTTTTAAATGCATATTTTTTATTTTATAGGGTATATTTCTATAAAATAAGAGCATAAATGCATATTTTATAGTGCATATTTCTTAGGTTTTAGAGCATATAAATCCGGGCCCTAATTATGATATAGGCTCTGGGGGGGGGATTTATCCCCCCCCCTTAATTACGCCCCTGATACAAGGTAGAGTATATAGTATGCATATATTATATAGGTATAGATAAGTGACATGTCGTCAACGAACAAGAATTTATTTTATTGTTATTTATAACATGTACAAATATACAATATGCGATGTAGCCATATGGGTTGGTACTTATCAGGTAAATAGCTTGGTATACTCGTGGTAGATATACGATCATATACCATAATAATATACGCATATAATAATATATATATATATATCTATATCGGTAAATAACACGGTTTTATTTTATCGTATAAATGGGATATTAATATATTATAATATTATGTTTGATGAAGAAAAAAAATGCGCGCACACGCGAATTACCGCGCCTATAATATATCGATTTGTAAAATATTAACACAGTTAAACGTCACGTACCTACGCGACGTGTACCTAATATACGTGCATTCGCACTTTATTAAAGAATACCAATAAATTTGTGTGTTTTATTGATCAGCGGTTTGATTAATAATAAATTCAGTTCCCGGAAAACCAGAAAAGATACGCAGTTTAGGGTACCCGCATATACATATTATAATAAACGTTATATAATATATCATATATGTATATATATATATGCAAGCATTATACGCCAGCAATACTACGAGCCAGTCTGCGTTAAAATATTAATAATATACTCATACGTAACACCTATACACGGCACCGAGTTTTCAGAAATCGTATCGTTAAAAAAACTAATTTAGGTGAATTTATATGAAATGTATATATTTCAGCATATTAAGGAACGAGTTATTTCCGAACGAATTTTTTTTTATACACTTCCATATATTCAATATATTATATCCTTGCCAAAATAGGTATACGTTAAAAATGTAAAAATGTGACTAGAATTAATTTTCAGGACAAAACCAATAAAAAATATACAATTTTAAGTAAAGTTTTTCTAAACTTATACCATTTCCGGAAATAACACGTTTACAAAAAAATTTGTATTATGTAAATAAAAACCTAGTTTTTATTTTTATTGCACATATATAGTTTATAGCACCTATTTGTAGCCGTGTATAAAATTACAATTTGTGACAAATAAAACTAATAAAAAATTTAATTTACAAAAGACATATTTTAACGACAAAAGTCTTAAAATTTAAAATATATTGCCTACAGTACCTACATGTAACAAATATACAACCACCACATATGTATGAAATAATCAAATAAAATACATAATATTATACCTATGCATAAAGGTTTTTGCGAATACATATATTATCCTCTAATGGTCTGACTAAAAACGTTGTGTGAAATTATTAATATCGTGCAACACTATATAATATATATAACGCTCGAGTACAAATATACATTTAAAAAATTTAAACACTTTAATTAACGATTCAGCGAGTATAGGACATAAATTAGTATTATTGAAACGTTTATGAGTAAAATACATTAGTAGTAAGACCCCTCGTGGTACCCCTACTCTGATGAATGAAATAAAATGTATATTTTAAGTTAGTTCGTTAATTATTATGATAATAATATGTATATAATAGCTGCCCGCAAGAGCCCATCATCACATAATGTGTGTACCTGTTCCTATACCATTTTATAAATATATATATATTATGTTCAGATATTCTCATTCTACAATTCTGATTTTTTGTGTTGCGTCCAAACTCATAACGCCATCGACTACCTATAATAAGTACCTTCTCCACAGAACGAATTTATTATATTTACTGGAATAATTTGCATATATATTTTCGTGAATTTTCAAAAAACATACTGCGTGCCAGCGACCAGCTGTAAGTAGGTAGCATAAATTGTTTTGAAATACATAAAACGACACACAAAATGTAAAATGTTATTATATTATTATAATTATTATTAATTATCAATTATTTAACATAAATATATTTAATAAGTAATAAACTAATAACTATTAATTTTTGCGCATTTAGACTTAATAAATATGCGATATAAAAGTAATAAAGGTAGTTTAAAGGTTTTTATGTTAAGTATTAGATTATGGATGGTTAAATTACCTATTGGCTATTCGTGATGCCGTGATGACATTATTAGGTAGGTACACACTATTGGAGACTTGGAGTGTATTATCAATGGTTTTTAATCAGTCTGCCCTTCAGATTTTATTTTTTATGTGTAGATGTAGGAAACTTATTATGATTTAAATTAGCTTTAGTACCTTGTCTCTACTGGCTACTACATAGTACGTTTTGTCATTTAGCCTAAACTCTAAAGGTATAATATAAATACCAAACTAGGTAGTAGGTAGGTACCAACGAAAATAATTGGTGTAGTGTTATGAATTTATGATCTATTAATTACTATATAATTATAAATTATTAAAAGTGAATAAGTGATATATTTTTGTTTATAGTTTACAATGTAACAAACTATATGTTGTTTTTGAAAAAAAGTCATGCTAACTTATCATTACCCTTTCAAGTTATATGTCACTAATGAGTAATGGGTGACAGGCTACTAAGGTATTACAATACACCATGTCTGTTGGCCTTTTTTTCTATGACACATTGACACGTATCACTAACACAAAGTCAGTTATTACATGTAAGTAATGCGTCAATAAATTATGTATTTTTATTATAATAAAATCAGGCAGTCTAATATTAAAATATTATTGTTTTTGTTTTTTATAACAATTAATGAATTAACTTTTTAGTTGTGACAATAATAGTTTGTTATAAAAGACACTGTTCAAAAATATTTGAACATCCGCTGCGGTGTCCGAGTGGTTAAGGAGTTGGACTTGAAATCCAATGGGCTCTGCCCGCACAGGTTCGAACCCCCTGTCCACAGCGAAGTGGTTTCCGAATAATTTTGCAGCTTTTACCTCTATACGCACACACACACAGTTTATTTAATTAAAACTTATATACAAGTTGTATTTTTACTTTTTAACAATAAGATTAAGTTAAATATTTACGATATAATTCAATTCATATAGTATATTTTTGAATTCGTGTACGTAGATAATCTATATTAGAAGCACTATTTCAGGAATCATCATTGGTTATATTATAATTACTAGCATTCATACTACTGTAGTAGGTATTTATAATAAATACTACTAAATACTACTAAATACTACATAGTGTATCATTATTGGGTAAATAAGTATGATTTTTAAATTTAACCAACTCAACTGTACATAATATTATATATTATATATAGTAAACAACTGCAAGTATATAATCGTGATTGAAAAATAAACTAAACAATATTACGACCCTCACAGGTATCTCTTTATAATAATATATTATATCATATACGCTCAGGTCATCGATATGATTATTCACGTATGACCAACTCGAATAATACGCTTACGACATATAAATACCGATTCAGATGTATCGGTCATTGTTTTACGACATGTTTAAATATATATATATATATATATATATATATATATATATGTAGTACGGAAATAAATAAAATCGTGCAATGCGCGTCGGAAACGCGTATAATATATATTTAGGCGAAATTGACATTTGTTCGTTCGTTTCGAATCGGTATACCTGCTATAATATGTAGGCTATAAAATATATTATATATATATATATATATATATATAATATATTTTATATATTTTTATATATTTTATATATATTTTATATATATATATATATATATATATACGTGCAGCTGATATAACGAAATTGGACATCCGAAACAAAACAATACATAATAATATGTATATATAATATTGTTGTACCTATATATATATATTGTACATTGTACATAATGTTTAGGTATATAACACAACGGCGTGCAATCACATTTTGTATATATACGTGACAGCCGATCGTGGCGCGACAGCTGATGACGTTTCGGATACACATATCACAATATCTTCGTTATTGATTTTTAAATATAGGCAAGTGCTCATGAATGAGTTTTCGGTCTGAATGGTAAAATTGGACACTGATCGTAATATTAATCGAATCGTAATAGATACATATTATATACTAATATATTTATATAATATTATACATAGTTTAGTATTATATTCGATAGTGCAGGTGAAATAGGTATATATCGTATGCGTCTATTAATGTATTGTTGTATAATATTATTATGTGCAGTATATTCGTGGTTGTATATTCAGTTGTATCTGCAGCGTTTCAGAGTATGTAATTATTAATTATTACTATACATAAAGAATACTTGTCATACTTCATCGCAAATTCGTACATTATTTAGTTGGACCTGTTTAAGTCTCCACATAGAAAATTCGAAAATTTGGTAGTAAAGATGGTGTAATGACCATTGATTTTATTAGAAAAAATACTAATACGAATAAACTAAAATTACAACATTTGTTAATCTTCTATTCCTTGCTGCTGCACCCACAGAATAGACAACCCACCGCGCCAAGTCACCAATTTTCACAATCAAACTTAAAATTAATTACTGTATAGGTAAAAATAGTAACGTGTAAAAATAATACACCATAAGTATCCACAACATATATTTAAATTATTGGTTTTGTTCGTTAAAATATGATTTACATTTTTTCCGAAGGATGCTCAAATATATCTTTTTGATCAATTTTGAGTATAATGTGTTTTGAGTATTTTGAGTTTAATGTATACCCCTAACTCTAATCGTATTTAGTCGAATTAACGTTCAGATCGAGAGATGGGAAATAATTTTGAAAATGACCCTTGCGATGACCCCATCTTTTTTCAGTTTGGTTATTGGTAGTTTAGTATCCGTCTCATCACATAATGTACCTACTTACATTCCAAGGAGAATCTTATACATATTGGTCATTTTACACACGGTCATAATTTTCATGGACATTTTTACTTGGATACCAAGATAAACATTATAAATTATTATCTGGTCTGGAGATAAATATGATGGTTGGAAAAAAAACTATAATAATTTGATTGAAACATAATAAATATTACAATAAATTTTTAATTTCATCCATCGTAAATTGTAAATAAATGAAAAAAAAATATCCATTCAAAGTTAATGAAGTATAAAACAATTTTTTTTTTAAACAATTCTTCATAATTTTATTATATAAATAACATTATATTAGGGGTTAACATTATAACATTATATTTTTATTAATATACCTACTATAAAAATGCGTTGTAAAAGGTTGTTAATAAATAATAACTAAATTATAATATTATGCTATACAGTTGCAGCTTATATAAATAAGTTGGTCTACTGCCTATATACCTACCAGCTTCTATGAATTTAAAATTATGGTATATTAGTTTTAAAATTGTGTTTTCAGAAAAATATGCTTTGGATATTTTATTGGATAAAACTACTTATTGTTCATAATATAAAACCTTTCAATACAATTATGGTGTTTGTTTAGCATTTAAATTGGATCGTTTTTTTTCTTTTTCATTTTAATCTACGTTGCATGATATTTTATGTTTAACGATTAATGTATAAAGACTTTAAAGAATACAATTTTTTTTAAAAGCATATAGGTATATATAAAAAGTATTGGATGAAAAATGATCTGCTAAATAATTTGCAGTTGAAAAGGGGCTTTTAATTTTAAATTTCTAATTTGAGAAGTTTGTCTCCACTGCAAGACACTCGTTCGTAAGTAGTAGAAAAAAATCTCAAGAATTTAAAAATATGGTCTTATTTAAGTATCTATAAATTTAAAAATTCCAAAAATCAGAATTTGAATAAATTCATAACTAAATGAAAAAATTAGGGTGAACACGCTTGGTGAACTGCCCCGTATATAAACGACTCATATGCACATGTACATATATATTATATATAGGTATTTAATATGCCCGTACAGTTACAATATGACAGGACAAAGCAAAATAAAAATAATTTGACGAATGTGATTTCCATAACAAAACATTGTTATTAAAGTTGGTTTTATTTTTTATTCATATTCCATTAACTTTTCATAAAACTTTCTTTTCGAGCATATATATATATATAAAAAAACATGTTCATTATATTATTAAGTATCTGAGAAATATGTCGAGCAGTGAGAACTTCCTTTTGACGCGACATCACGATACTATAGTTGTATAAGACCAAAAACCGTGTATCTGCGAGAAAGAAAAAATTGAATTTTGTCGTATATATAATCTTATATATTTTGTGATTATTTCGCTAATAGTTTTGATACAAAAATAACTACTGTCAAGCACATAGTGAAACTTTAAGCGGTACGCATATTAGCGTGACGCATAAAGGTCACGTTTACAACTTTCCAGATTTTGGTTTCCTATGAATAGTGGCCAATATAGGTATATAAAAGTGCTTAACAAAAAAGTTGAAAAAAGAAACATCGACAAGGCAAACACAATGTTTTTCATTATATGTAAACATATAATGTAATAAAGTGTAAATTATCCGTATTGTCGTTGTGTTGTATATTTTTTGGTTCATTAAAAACGTTGTAAAAAAAAAAAAAATTATTGTATGAATGAGTCAAGAACACATCATATGCGCGAGTCACCGATGTTCTTGTGTTCGGCGTGCTTACGACATAAAAATGTATTCATATATACAATACATATAATATCATATAATAGTGTATTATGTTATTTTTCTATAAGCAGGAACTATATGCGTATGTACATACCACATACATATATAAACAAACGTATCTACTGACAGTGTGTTATTGTGCGTGTATTAAAGCAGTGCTTCTCAACCTGGGGGCCGCGGCCCTCTAGGGGGCCGTAGCTGTATGATTGGATGGCCTTGAAATATGTATTTAATTTAAAATATTTCCGATTATTTAGTTATTATATAAATATAACATTATTATAAGCCTAGCCTGTATTTGAAACCAAATCAATATTATTACTGAATATTTTTGTATTGCTTTATAGTTATTGCCAATTATTTTTTGTTTACATATGTTTAAGTTGTATACAACTATAAGATTTGAAAAATATATTTAAAACCATTTATTTTCTTTACATTTTAATAATTTATTTGTGTGAAATATAAAGTGCATGTAAATGTAGTATACATTATCAAGAACAAATAATTAATGATTCTGATTGAGGGGGGCCTTGACAGTTTTACATTAAATTTAGGGGGCCCTATAATAAAAAAAGGTTGAGAAGCACTGTATTAAAGTATGATATATAATATATATAGGTATATAGGAGTATGTGAGTATATGAGTATATGAGTATATATGAGGCGCGCGTAAACGCAGTTTTGCGAAAACGCTTTCACCCGCGGAAAAACCGCGGAGCAGACGCGCGCCTTCTTATAGATATAGTTTGGATAATAATATGATATTTTATGTAGGTACGCCAGCTCTGTACGCAGCTCATTTTTCTTCCGGAAAACGTGACCGACCTGTCCGCGGGGATCTCTCAATGTCCGCGGCGACAGAGTGTGTTTATTATATACGTGTTTGCGCGCGCGCGTTCGTATAATATTATTATACTATGACGCGTGTAGCGAGCGGTTGGATGTTGTTAACACGCGAACATTGTGCGCACACGCACAATCACACACGAGGCGCTTATTGCACTCCGCGAGTTCCGCCGCGAAGAAAATTGCCCGCGAAGACACGTCTTATAGGTATATACAATATAACGAAAGTTGGTTATACAACACGCGCACACACACGCACACACACACATATGTATTATATTATATGAATGTATACGATTTTACAGTTATGAACTCGGTCTTCTCGTCGACATTCGTCTCCGCAAACAATAAAACATATATACCTACTATAAATCTGCTGGGCGGCGTGCGTGCGGCACTGCTGCTGCTGCTGCTGCTGCGACACGCACATCACAATATTCTGTAGGTGTATAAAATGTTATATTATAATTTATAATAATTGATAATATATATCATTCACGGCGTTATATTGTGTTGTATGCTAATGTTTTGTTATTATAATTAATGCGAATCGTCGTCACATACGCTGCACGACGTCGAATCGCTTTACCGAGACTAAATATTTCGATGTCTGCCCCCGCGGAAAGCATAATATTAATTTTCAGTTTCGGCTATGTGAATCATATTATGGTCGCTTAATGTAGGTAGTTAAATCCAATATTATATTTCATAAAAATTATAATATTTTAACTAATTCACACCCCACGCAAGTCATTTTCAATAACATTTATTTGGTAAATATTATATTAATAGTGTACGAGTATATATAAAATAAAATGCGAAGGCCATGGTGAGTGGTGATTCAGGTTTTCCCCAAATATAATATCACCGCGATTGACGCAACGGTTATCTACATATTATTATAATAGTAGGCATGATTACGGAAAAGATTCGATAAATGCCGGGAACATCAAGGAGAAAGCAAACCGCGAGACAGTCGTGTTTATTCTCCGACGTATAGGTACTAATAAAACGTATATGCATTACGGCAGCTTCTATAGTATAGAACTTGATTACGAAGGATTATTAAAATACTTCATAATATGCACCTCTGAAAATAAAAAAAGCAAAAAACACTCCGACGCAAAATTTGCAGCTGCAGTAGTCTAGCTAGAAGTATGATAATATACAAACGCGCTGCTTTCGATCGTTCTATAATTTCGAAACGGTTAGCTACGAGAAAACTGCCGGTCCCGGTGACCGCCATAAACAATGACGGTGGAGGAGCGAGAGAGGGCGAGAGGACGAACAGTTTCGGTCGGCATACTGCAGGGAAGAGATACACCTATGTGTAGGTGGGAGTATGGGAGCACGGTAGTGTGTTATTTTGTCCCGCAGCCCCGTGAACACCTCCGGGGAAAAGCAGATATGACGGGTTATATACGAGCCCGGAGAGACGAACATCGCAATCCGTTTGCACATACAAAAAAAAAAAAAAAAAGATGGATGTAATAAAAATATATAATAATAATAATAAAAAAAAAAAAAAATCGAAACGGCGCACATATCGAACGTTGATGTGTGTTTCCCCCGAGATTTGCGGAAAATCCTAGTCGATAAATCCTTAGTATTTTTTTAACTACTTCTCCACAATATTGTCACTGATGCTCCTGCACACATCATCCACTCCCGCCGTTTTTATGTCTCATTTCCTCATACTTTTCCCTCCCTATTTTTTTTTTTTTTTTTTTTATAAATTTTTCATTATTTATTAGTATTATTGTACCTATTACGCTCCGTTTTATTCGTTATTATTATTATTATTATTATTATTATTATTAATATTTCACTTCACTCGCAGTCTAGACATTAAACGAGTTCATATCTTAATAATCGTCGTTGGTCGGTGGAAACGAGTGTTTTGTCGATATATTACTTGAAGTGCCCTCAATGTACGCGTTGATCCTGCGATTTTTAGACTGAAAATATTAAGAAATAGTTACTTATAAATTACAATATGTTCAACGCAGCGGCGCGTATACTCAATAAAGTCCCGAGTCACATCATTATGCCATCATTTTGCATTTTGGCATTCAATTTATACTTTTGTTTTACATAAATATTCGAATTAAAAATGTTTGGCTGTGGTTTCGGACTAGGAATAAGCAGCAATTCCCGGGTACGTGCGGGAAAATTAACGGAATCATACAGAAATTGCGAGAACGAATTATATTTTATGCATCATCAGACTAAATAATAGTGTATTTCATTTAAATATTTTGCATAATTGCCATTTAAAAATCACTCAAAAATATATAAAAAACAAAATATTAGGGTTTTAATATAGGTGTATATTATTTACCTGTACTGGTGAAATATATACTATATTGTAAAGGTGAAATCGATAAGTCCCATTACAATCTCTGATTATGTATTACATCAATACACAAAATTATAATAAGCAAACAATTAACATTGTACTGGTGCCAAACAACAATTTAATCTAACAAATATTTTATAACTGTTAATAATAATTCAATTTATATATGGAATAGAATTTAAAAAATAAATCAGCCTTTTATATTTCTTCTATCATTTTAAACACTCAAAACCTCATTGATAAATAAATAAGTATGAAGAAAAAAAGAGATACCGCAGAAAGTTTACATCAATATTATCAAACGATGCAATTTTAATTTATATTAACGAATTATAATTCTTGGATGTATTGAAATCCAGATTTACGGGATATCGGAAGGTCTGGACACCTTTATATATTATATAAACTATATACGAGTACATATTATATTCTACGTTTCTATTTATATGTTCTTAGTATTCCGATAATTATGAATAATATTAACCCTATAAACCATATCAAAACATTTGTAGCTACTTTTTTTCTTTATTCTTCTCAGAATCTTAAAACGGTTTAATTAGTAGTTGAGTAGAATACTAAGCCATATTACCATAGTTACTTAATCTAAGCAACATTAATCTTTTTTTCTGTAAAACATATTAACTGTACCTACCTAATTATAAAAACAGAACAACTGTCCTGTATTATAAAGTAGGATTTTATAAAACATTTTAAAATCATTAAAATTATTAAAATAATACGGTTATATTTATGCAAAAAACAAGCATTGATTAATAAACTGTCTATAATTATAACAAAAAATAATAACTAACATTTTTTTAATTGTTTACAGTGTTTGGTATTTTTGGAAATTTCCGGAGTGCCATCATTATTCCGGACGGTTCCGTACGAGAATTAATCCAGAGAACGGATTACATAATTTTTGTTCAAAAAATTGCGTCTGACAATTTTACTATTCAGAGAAGAGCCTAAATATGTATACGAATCCTATATATTAAATTGTAATAATACGGGATCTCTCTCTATTCGCTCTGATACACGATATTCGCATTAGATAATATGATCGTCCCGCCGGTTGACGGAGTTTGAAGATTTAAGCGGAACGCCCGTCCAATAACGGAGGTGAGAAAATCAAGTTTCGATGACAATCAACTGCAGCAGCAGTGTCAGTGTCAGTGTACCTATATACAAAGCTCGCATATTTTGCAGGAATGTAAGACAATATATATATTGTGCTTTGGTTAGATAAACCGAACAGTAAGTAATAGGTATATAGTACCTACCTATATTATAGGAAAGGTATTTGATCAACCACTGCAAGAAATCGATTTTCCGAGAATATATTATATTATAGCGTGGTTGTAAACAATAGTATATCGAGTTAGTATAATATATATATTATTTAGTAAATTTCAAGAGCCCTGTTAATGAGAGCCGACGGTTTAAAAAAATGTAATGGAAAAAATATCTAATTAAATGTATATAATAATATGATTTTGTATTTCCAAAGAAAAATAATAGTCTTACAACAGGTGGGGAGGCCGGAGGGAGAGTCAAGAGTGTAATAGAGAAAAACAGAAAAAAGCGGGTAAGTCATATGACTTACCCTGTTATCTGTTTTTCAGATAATACTTAATACTTATAGTGTAAGTTAATACTTAAGCCAGTAATACTTAATACAAACGAATAATTGTACTCGACCAGACTGACCATTTGACGTAATTATAAGACTATAATATTATTATAAAAGTACACTCTATACTTTACACTGAATTACTATACGTCGGTGATTAGAGTAGATTCTTATCTCTTGGCTACCGCGCGATGGTGGTTTAAACCCTTTCGCAAAGTCTTATCATTCAAAGTCACGCGACAAAGGTGAGCTTAGGTATTGTAATATATTAAAAAAATTATAAATTATTTTGTTTAACTCCACGGAACCTAACTCCTAGGTCCGAGCGAGTGCACGCGTATATGTTGTGGTGCGATGGATGCTTTAGTGGAGTAAATGATAAAATAAAATCCATAGTAGTAAATAATTTAACTTAATACCTTTTGTAAAGTTTATGTCAAATGACAAATACTTACGCCATACAATATAATATAATATATCATACAGGCAGGTCGTATAAAATTAATGAATCAATTAGACACGTTTTCCGAATTATGTACGTACGCACGCATTAAATATTTAAACGTATTTGAGTGCTTTTAATGACATGACCTAAACGTAGCATGACACAATATGGTACAAGTTTATTGAACATTTCCCAGTGTTTAATTGTATTATAAATTATTATTCGGTGTGATTAAGACATAAAGTCATGGCGAATTGTAAATAATAGTAAATCAAATCAAATGATTATTCAATCAATTAATTGTACTATCATTACTGGCTACTGCATTATGACTATATTAATATATTATTATGTTCGGTTTATTACAAATAACTATTCCGAAAATTAAGTAACATAATCGACGAATATGTTAAGAGAATTTTAATTGGTAAAAATAATCACCACGTCCGTAATGCGATACAATGATATATTACTATGATAAAATGATATTATCGTTTATTTGATGATACTACTTAAAAATTATCTAGAACAATAAACAACTGGAGAAAACAAATATTTTACGAGAAGTATTTAAAAATTAATTTATGTTTAGCATAAAAAAAATAGCGTCAGGGATCTAACGTAGTGGTCGTAATACTTCTCGCGTAACGTTTAAGATTTAAAGTTTCTCTGGGGACATTTATAATTGAAAAAGAAAGCAGAGATAAGATGGTCGAGAATCTTTTGCAAAACACTATTATGTTTACGCAAAATGGTTATCGTCGTATATTAAGCTGAAAATGGTACGACGATAATAATAACATTATATTTTCTAAATTCACTCTTATATAAAATATAAGTCGCACGTTTTAGTCGAACCGTTCGATAGTCGAGCAGAAATAGTTATCTCGATTTTGTGTCCAACATAATAATTCTACATAAATAAATTCTAAAATAATTTCGTTATACTCGTGCAATATTATGAGTTATGAGAGCATACAATATAATAAAGGTACCTACTATATTATATTCAACAATAACTCGTAAAAACTAAAAATCGTAAAATAACTATTTATAGGACTATTTTAGAACAGTAGATGACGGTTATTTGTGCAACAGTGATTAGGTGCACATAATATTAGATAGGTACTTGACGTCGAGTACGCCAAAAACGTAGAAGTCTGTACGATTTAAATACTGTCATATTATAGTCTCTCGACGTCATCTAATACTTAAAATGTTTCTACTGATTAAATCTTGGGTCTGGTACTCTGGCTGGTCTCTTCCGGTAATATCATAGAACAATATATAGAAGCGAAACTCGATCAACTGTTAGGGGTCTTGGTTACCTATGATCTGAAGTCTGAACCTACGAAAAATATGAAAACGGTTCCACACCACGGCACCAACATGATGTTAGACATGGTTACCAATATTATGAAAACGTTTCGAAGACTATGGCGGGGTATTCTGCGCGGGGTTGGTTCGGTACCGTTCAGGGATGGGGGTCGTTCGGCCCCGTGATAAGAACACAGACACTCATTATACGACACTCATTGATATTAAACTATATATTATAATGTGTGATATGTTTAATATCTATGCGTTCACTATTCGGCATTGTATGGTGATAAGTGATGAATGGTAATATGGTGTACCTACAATACGATCGGAATAACTAGGTACGCGTTAACGTTTCTGGACAGACATCTATATAATATTATATTTATAAAATATATTAATATTGTTATAATATTTTATACCTATTTCAAAAACGCGGGGCCGCGCGCTAAGGCCCAATTTGTGCCGTGGAGACAAGTCTGCATGTAGAGTGTATAGTGTTCCTACATAATATATTGCATATACACACATACTATAATATATATATACAATATACATATAAGGAGGTACGTACGAAAAGGACGATTTTCACCTGTTATCCTGTCATCCTGACGCATACAAATTACGAGGCGTCCGACGGAGAAGTAAAAATAACCATCCTGCTGCAAGACCGGTTAAAATATATATCATATCGAAACGCACGCTGCAGCTGCAGGTGCTATTTAAAAAATAAAAAATAAATAATATATCAATGTTACATATATATATATATATATGTTTATAATAATATTTATTCATATATATCAACTGTGAAAGGCTGCAGTAGGACGTCATCGCGCGGTCACGATATATTATTATATATTATTATTATTATTATTATTATTATTGTAGATACGCGGGCGCCTTGCGTACAGAGGCCGTTTAACGGATAAAAAATGTGCGGTCTGCCGTTGTCATAATATATATAGGTACGAGTTTGTAGTATAATATATGGCGTACTGCACTCACACAGAACTTATACAACCCGAAACCGAATTGGGTTCAATACATCTATATATAGACGCACAAACCACATTATAACGTATACGACTGCAGTTGGGTATAACACGAAATAAGTGGGCACAGGTATATTGCAGCAGTAACAACCTGCAAGTGTAAGACGTGCATATTATTTTGTTTTTTTTTTTTGTAAAACTTTAAAACTCGTATATTTTAACTCGGAAAAAGTCGAAAAACTATGCGATTAAATAAGTACTTATATTATGCAGTAATATAAACAAGTCGGAAAAAGAAATGATTGTTAATGTTATTTCTAGTTAAATTATTAATAACAGGGCGCAGGTGAAAACATATAAATAATGTAAATATTTTTTTTCCAACATTTTTATAGAAATGTATATTTACGTAAAAAAAAAAAATCTTTTAAATCATTTCAAACACCGCCAACGAATAATATTATGACATTTCAGATCGAAATCGCTCGAACCCAAAAAACATCTGTTTATTCGCATCGAATACGCATTATAATGATGCGTTCTGTCGGCATAATAATAATAATAATAATGTAACAAACTGAACACGCGCCTTGGTTTCGCGGCGGGCTCTTAAGCAAAACTGTATTTAGATTGTTTTTCGCGTAATCGGTTTCACTGAACATCGCGCGGACCGTCTGCGCCGTTTCCCGTTTTCCAAGTCTCAACCGTATAATATTATTATATAGTATAATATTCCCCGATGAAACGGGAAAACGCGTTGGTCCGTTCTATACACACACGCGCACACATTTATATACCATCTATCGTGCAAAGTCGCTGCAGATTGTGCGCGTTATTATTTATACATTATAATAAACGTGGCGACGTCCGGAAATGATGGTGCGCGGAGTTATGTGTATAATAGCTAAATAACTGTCAACGCACGCCGCGCGACGACCGTTATCAATCGCCAAACCCGTCGCGGCCGTCGCGACCGCAGCCGCAATCCCATCGTGGCCGATAAACAAGTCGAGGCGAGTTTTTTCAATGAGCACAATATACCAATTTTATTTTATATAATATTACTCAAACGTAATGTCCAAGCATAATATATAGTAGCCGCGGCTGCGGCGAAGTCGAGAATAGGCGTTTGTCGTTTTTGATCGGATTGTAATAGACGAAGTTTTATTTATATCTTTATAATATAATAATACACGTTTCAGTATATTAATTATAATAATATTATGTAAGTTATAGCAGAAAAGAAAAATTCCAGTGATGTCAATATTATTATTTTTTCTCTTTTTTCAAGTACCTATAAAATATTATGTTTACCTCTATTTAGTGTAGATTTTATTCAATTGCTTTGCAGTTTTATCCGACAATAATATCCTTATGCTATAAATCTTTAAACTGTTATGAAATTCTAAAATGTTCAGTTTATTCCCGGTGAAAGACATACGATATATAAACTCTTAGACAAAATATTATATAATATTAAAGTGTGGTGAAAACTAATTTTTCGAGTAGGTACCTATAATATAACTTTGTCGTGTAGAAAATAATCTCGTTATGTTAACGTTCCTTGCATTGATGCTGAAAAGAAACTCGTTAAATATATAGATATAGTTACCTTAGAATAAGTAACTGTATATGGATGTTAAGCTTAAGAGTTAAGACTTTCAAATTTAATAACGTTAATGTTCATTGCCACGAAATGTGGTCGAAGATTACGAGTTTCCTCGTTAGGTATTTTTATTTCCAAAGACCAAAATATAGCACCTGTACCATGGTCCACTTTATAAAAATGTATCATTTTAATATAATATAGGTATACTTACATATTACGTACAATTATGGGTATAGTCAACATTTTTTTTTTATGACTTTAAGTACGTCAATACAACGTAAGCATTTTAAAAAAAAAAAGTTCTGGATACAATTGTCATTCATCACGGGTGGTTTATATACTAAAAAATAATAATGTAGTTTAAAAAAGGTTAATATTTACGTTTTAACTCTGGTATGATATTATATTATGAAGTGTACAACTTAGCTTGTGGAAGTTTTTAATTGACTTTGATATGAGAAGATTGGCACGGACTTCGTATTTGACGTATTTGTCGTTGTTGAAAAACACGTTGTAATTTATTGAAAATACTCAAGTTAAACGTACTTTCCTAAGATAATAAATAATAATTTTCCTAATCGAGTTATACACAAAAATTTTAACTTAAAATAATTAGCTATTATACATTATATAGGTACACCATAGCTGATTGTGTGAGTATAAATGGATATTAAAAGTCAATCTACTAAGTAACATTATTAATTAATGAACGACGATCCTTATTATATCGGTCAATATAAACATCTGAATAGAAATAATTATAATAACAAATTATAGTTTATTCTTGGGTGACTACCGTTTTAGTATTTTTTTATTAAAACATTTATCAATTCACTCGATTAATTATTTAAAATTCAGCATGACAATATTCTAATAAATAAATAGTGTTGCACAAAAAACTAATACCTAAATGTGATTGAAATGTATTAATACAAAAACGGATTTAGTATTGTGTAAATTATTTAAAAAAAAATGTTAATATTACATTTGTTTAAAATAAAATTCATTCAATATTGCAATAAAATATGGTAAAAAAGTTAAATTTTCGTGAGATCGTTACTATACGCATTTTCTGTTATATGATAATATAACATCAATGGATGGCGTGTTATTTCATTGTATTTTATATTTTTATTTGACCAGATATTAAGTAGGTACTAACAATAAATAATAAATCGACAAAAATAATAAAACACGCAACTTCGAGAAACTCGATGACAGACAATACGCAGAGTACCTGTATATATGATAGTTATTGTCCTAAATGTCAAAGGCAGAGTTTTTCATCTCGGTCGTCTGCAATGACGTCAATTTGTAAGATCAAAAAACAGAACAATCTTTCTTTTTTTACCTGCACATCATTAAATAATGGCATAATGTACAGTGATTATGTCATATAATAATAAGTAAATAGAGAACAAAAAAATAAAATACAATAGAACGGCCGACGGTATATATATATACATAATATATATTCCCGGTAAGTTTTCGCGTCCGACTTTAAAACGACAAATTCAAAACCGTATACTTATAACTATTGTCAGTTACTTCATTATTCGATGTACGCGCAGAGTTAGAGTCGGGTGACTTTTCAATAAAAATGTTTCGTATAATATTATGATAAAAATAAGTCCGACGGCGATAATAATATTATTGTATTTCCGTCATATCAAACGGGTCTGTTAAACACATATTATAATAATATCATAATACAACGATACGTCGTATGTGTGTACAATATTAATAGTAAATAATAATACATGTATAATATATATATATATATTGTAAGCTCCGCAAATTATTGTAATGCCGAGCGTAGTACATATTTTGTATTATACATAATATGTATAATAATAATAATAATAATAATACGCAATACCCACGCGTTTTCGAATGTCAGACTTAATGCATATTTGCGGTATTGCAGCAGCAGTGCACATCACATAATAATAATATTAATATTACGCGTAACACACACGTATCGGCGGTATCGTATATACAATATTATTATCGTGCTGTCGCTGTTATTATTATCATTATCATCATCGCATCTGTAATGTTGTATACTATAACACTATATATTATAATACGTGCAGTCTTGAGCGCGGGAGGATATTATGCGTCTGCACCACAACCACGCGGGGACAATGTTTTGCACGTGGTCGACGCGTCTCTGCTCCTTGTACGCGATACTGTGTAGCTTCCTCTATGGAGGTAGGTACCTACCTACACCTTTATAATGCCCATATATCTCGCGTATTATATTACACGCATCGCGCTAATGGGGCGAATAATATTATCAGTCTGCACTGTATATACTACGGCGTCACACATAATAATAATATGTACACGATAATATATATATATACATATACATACATACCTATAAACATTATGATATCACGTAGAACGAGAGCATATTCTGCTCGGAAGCCGCACCATACATCGATATATACATACCTACGTGTTGTAGACGACGATAAAGTCGCTCGGCGCAGATCGAGAGCGTGCAAATATAATATTATTGTCTACGTGTTATATATGTTTTATCGCGCATATACTGCAATAGTGCGTCTGTATTTATATATCTGTTCGAACGCGTGAAAAATCGACAATTTACGAGTGTATATATGGTAGTATGTATACAGGGTAAACGGTGCCAACGAAAAGTCGAGTGTCGTTGCCGATTTCCGCCCTCGGGATGAGTTATCCCCCGCAAACACTGAAACACGCGCGCACATCGCGGCTGGTGATGATTGACCAAAATCAATATATTATGTTCAATGTACGGTAATATCATAAATTATAGTATTTACTACGATATATGGATAACGCGTTATTTATCTATCGTCGATAACTATGCACATACGATAGAAACGAATCGGAAAATGTGAGTAAAAAAAAAAAAAAAAAATGATGTGTTTTAAGTTCTTCTTTTAAATAAACAAGACCCGCCATGCTCTGCCCGCAGCTCGATCGAGTCGTTTTACTTACACCGCAGCGAACTAGTGAGATTCACTATATTCACATATCGTCAACCCCCCCCCCACGTTTCCATTAATAATGCATTTATTCGAATATTGATTTTTAAATTATCAAGTATGCACCTATAAATAGTTAAAGACCATATTTTCAAATACTTAGATTCTTCCCTCAGTAATACAATTTTCTTCCTTTTTTTTTTTTTTGAAAACCACCCTTTTTGCTGTAAATTGTGAAGCACCTAATGATTTTTTTATATGTATATACGTTTTAAAGACTAGTCACTGAATTATTAAACTTTATGTTTTTAAAGTAATAATGCTTTTACATAGAAAATTGATGTAATATTTAGACTACCTAGTACCTTGTCGGTACTATTGATACTCCTTAAACTCAAAAATTTTTTTTGCAAATAACCTAATATTAACAGATATTATTTACCAGATTTTTAAATTATCGAAGCCCACTGACCTCCATACCTTCCAAATATTTCATCACGCATCAATATTTAAATAACTCTAAATTGTACTCGTACACATTTTGTTTAGATACATAGATATTTTCTAAAAGAAATAATTTGCTTAATAATTTACAGTAAAAATGAATTCGTAAGTAGAGGAAACACGGAGATTATCTCGGCGAGTCACTCTGTATAGTAGTATTCTGTGACTGAGATCGTGGACAAATGTCGTAAATGAATTCACATCCGATGTCATTCATGGGATCGGCGGATTTACATAACAAGCATGTAGCACGGGCATCACGACTTTTACTTGAATCCCGGCGAGCTATGATGCTGCGTGTATATAGCTGTTTACTCGAAAACGATAGAGTTTTTGTTCGAAATTGGTGTTCGCTATATTTCTTTGCTATTTTCAACAAAACTACTGAAAAGTGAAAATAACTACTCCGACCGAGTGCTGTGGCGATTACTATCCATTTCCAATATATATATATATATATATTTATATATTTTATACCCACAGCTTTGTGGTGGCGTGAAATGTTCGGTAACGTAAAACAAATATCAAAGCTCGTCCTCGGGGAAAACGAAATCGTTTTTAATCAGTCAGCGACCTAAATAAACGAGTTCAGTGGGTGCGGAGTAAGTCTTTGTATAAATGCGTAGGAACTGCGCAATAATCAATAAATAAAAAACAAAGAAACACAATAAAAACATCTCAGAGCAGTCGCTCATAATATTGAAATAACGAACTTATTAGAAGCCTTTGCAGGACCGGGATCTTCCGTCAACCGAAAACTTATTCAATTTTCTCTGCAATTTATGTTCTTCCATTTGCACTTGGAATAATATGTCGAACCCTTACTTATTATTTACTGTAACTACCAATGGCGTATAAAAGTGCCTCTTTAGCTGCTGCGGAATTATTTTAGTAATAATAAAAAAAAAACTTTTCGTGGTGTGAAGTTGTCATAATAACCATAAAGTGCAGTACTCGCGTTATTACACACAATAATAATTATTGTAGTAGGTACCTATAATCGAACGAAAATATTATGACGTAATAATAATAGCTCGTAATGTATCTATAGACACGTACCTATAATATACCAATAGGCAATAATATGTAGGTATATATAACTACGGCCAGAATAATAATATTATATCTGTAGTACGATACGCGACGGAAGTTATCGCGAGACGACACGGTTGATCAAGACCGTTAACGCGTGTGGATTCGCGAAAACTAACAGTAGCTCATAACTTATGAGTCATAAGTATACCTACACATCATTATTATATATATAATAATACTATTCTATCATCGTATGTATATTAGTGTGCAGAAAAAACGATTTGTGAATGATTTTTTTTTTCTGTCATCATTACCGCGGTGACTATGGCAACATCCGCAAGCGCGAGTATAATATACGCGATAAAATTGAGCACGATTCACTGTACGGTAAAATATAACATGGTGTGTACAGGGTGGACCACAGGGGTCGTCCGTTTCCTCGTATTTAACCTCGACCCGGGAAAACGGGAAATCGACGAGGCCGGCCACCCTGTGGTGTAGAACAATAATATTGTTATAATATTATAGCTCGGCGACGGCGGTCGTGTGGTATTCATATCATTAGGTAATATAGGTACAATGTGGCAGCAGTTGTACAGTGGTCGTATTATAGTGATATACGTGTTTAGACGTAGTTAGAACAATAATATTATATAAACGTCGTTTTACGCGCTAAACGCTTTTAGAGGGGACAACGCCACTGCGTTATAATATGTATGTACAGTATAATATTAGCGACACCGTTACGGCCGCAAAGGTATATTTATGCGTTTGGTTCGCGTGATCTATAGCCACTGATTTTAAAAGATTGTGCGAACCCATATTATTATTGTATTGTAGACGGGGCCGCCGCCGCCGCCGCCGCCGCGTCGTTATTACAACGTTTTATTTTAATTTTTCGCCGTTTAAAAACAATATACGTCAATTTTAAAATACATAAATAAATACTAACTGGTCGATAATAAGGCTTTGAGGCGGTACCCGCCGCGTGTGCCATTACGAATTTAACTCTGACGAGCGTACATTTCCACTGCGTATGTTAATATTTTAACGTGTTACCAAATGATGATGTACGTTTTACGTGGCGATGGCGTGTAAACAAAAAAACTAAAAACCGTTTTGTCCGACCGGTCGACAGCTGCAGTGCCGCCCGCCCGGGCGCGCGTTTCGGTAGTCGACGTGATAAAATATTACGGCTCAATTTTCGCAAAGATGCATTTCCCGCGCGGGAAATTTATTACGTATTCACACAATATATTTATAGAACTAGGATTTATATGCAACAAAAAAACGGTAAAATATTATTGAAAAAAAAATATAGTTTAAGTTCTATTAATCGTTAAATTGTTTTTTTTTATAAAAATTGATCTCAAATGGTACAATTATTAAGTATTTTACCATCGGCTTTGAAAATGTCGCTGGAAAATTATTCAACAAATTGCCATAATTTAGCACCTATTCACTTTGAACTTACGGCGTTCTTCTGAATCGCTTATATACCTAATATAAACGATGTACACTAAATTTCGCACACAAAATATAAAATTTATAATTCATATAATGCATAGACGTTATAATTCGTATAGCTCTATAAAGTATAATATACTGTATACATATACCTATATATATATATATATATATAATATTATGTATTATGTACAGTTTTAATCGACACACGGTTCGATACGCATAAAAAAGGAAATATAGAATTTTCCTCTAATTCCTCGGAGGTTTTCACCGGCTTATCCACGGCGAGCGTATATACTATGTAAATCGTTACGGCGGCGGACGTTTATATAATACCTAACACGTGAAAGACGGAGAGATTTCACCCAACTACATTATTAAGATTTTAAAACCTCGTTAAACGCCGCAGAGGTTGCATTTAGAGCGTTATTTCGTATTCGCTTAAAGTTTCCGCGTAATTCAATAGTATTAGCATTCTCATTGCAGCAGCGCCCTTACGCGGATAATATAATAATAATATATAATACACACCGTTTTGAAAATTAAAGCTAACACAATACGCACCATATTTTACGTATACCTATTACATAATATAATGTGTGATGAGTGTATAATACGATCGCTGAATATAATAATATACAATTTATCAAGAACCGTATATATTATATATATTTAAACTGTGTATAAGTACGTCATAATTCAAAAGTCTCAAAAGTGCACCCGCGGCTTAATGTATATACTATATATATATATATATATATATAGAATAATAAGAATCATACTATATCTGTTCTAAATATATAACCGATTTGAATAAATAGAGAATTATCGTTTTAGCATGCGATAAATACAGTAAGTATAGCGCATTAGTGATTCTATAACCGATAGTAATATAATACGCTCGTGTTCAAAATATACATCGTTTAAGATAAAACTATTTGACTATGCACTGATATTTTTAGTAAATTATCTTTACTTCATTATTTGATTGAAACGTTATAATAAATCGCGTTCACTATTATAACTGTAGTATCTCTGAAAAAAAATTCAGTATCACTTGTGTATTCACGTCGATCTAAACCAAATGTCTGTATAAAACCATCCACAGGTCACGGTACCTTTGTATTATAATTATACATCCTTGCTATAAAGTGTCACATATTATACTGTGTTTACGAAATTAAAATTGTTTTTAAGCTAATCTACGTTGTTATAAATATTATTTAAAAAAAATGAATTAAAATCATATTATTTGATAATATTATACTACGCCATATTCGAGTTAATACATTTGAATAAGTGCGGCTAGGGGTTGACACTTGGAATACCAGAAGACATGGTTGCATAATATTATATTACGTCCTTAGAAAAATAAAATAAGACTCGACACAGAGAGACGAGTCGCAAAAATCTAATATAATATATATATTATACTGTGCGGTAAGTGTTATCCGCGTCATATATTATGTGGCACTATCATAACCTAATATAATAACACATTATTCACGCGACGGAGTTCTGTCGGGAGTAAAAATTAAGGGATGATGGGCACTCGTCGTCGCTCGTCGTCATCAGTGTCACAGCTCTCCGTAAGTATACCTCCGTTGTAAGAAGGTATATACGATATATTATTATTATGTGTTCAACTGCAGGCCGGGTTATTACTCGGCTTTTAAGCGGCGGCAAGCCTCGGCAAGCTCTTGCGGCGCCGCTAAACACACATTTTCTTATTTATTTTCTATTCCCGTTCCGTTTGTGCTAAACACACACACACACGACCTTATATATACCTAGCCCACTCGTTCGACATGTACACCCGCCTCTTACTATCTTATTCGTTTTCTCTCTCTCTCTCTCTCTCTCTCTCTCTCTCTCTCGTCTCTCGCCTCTATAATATCCTCTCGGTTCGGTCCCGAGGGTGGATTTTACGTTGATCTCCTGCGACGGCGGCATCGTTTCACTCGAAACATGTTCGTACGCGCCGGCAAAGGTGTGTGTGCGCGTTAAAATTATTATACGTACGTACAACACGACTGATGCACTGCATGTATGTATTATATACATATATACGTGCTAAATAATAAATTCGAATAGACGGCGGAAAGGTATATATTATTATATACTATGTACAGATATACACATAATATTATATTATATATCCGTCGGGAGAGAAAAAAAGCGTATTCTAACATATATTATACATTTATATATAACCTATGCAAACGTACAAATGTGTGTGTGTGTGTGTGTGTGTGTTCCGCCGACGGCCGCTAGAGTACGATTAAGCGACGCCGTCGACGTGTAAGGAAAACATAATACTATGACGTGTAATATAGGCAAGAAAAATGATTATTTTATCATTCGTCGACCGTATTATAAACAGAGAGATTCTTTTGCCGTTGTGAACGAGGCAATATCTTAGAAAATAAAAGGAATTTTTGATTTTTAATTTTTAGATTAAATAGCTACAAAAGACTACAAATCGTCGAAAACTGTAATATATTTTGTATTGCTGTTGATTGTTTTTAAAAGTTTTTAAAATTTTATGTTTTGGATTTCTTGATGTATTAGTATAGTTAACAATAACATAATATCCCTATGTATATAATGTATAAAACATGACTATAAGAGTTATAATAATAGGCTTTCTTATAATTTATAGGAGTGGCGGTCTAGATTTCTTTTTAAATCCACTTGGCCGCTTCGTTTAGTGCCTTTATTAGGTTTATATCAACCTTTATTACAGTCACTGTCAGTTTCAATTGGGGCAAAATCATTTCCGAATACACTTTGATTTCCGTTAAGAAAACAATTATTATTCTTAAGGTATTGAAAAAAGAGTAGTGGTCAGTTTATTGATTGTCTGTGTGATAATATAATATAATATGAAATATAAAACACAGGAAGGAGTTTACTATGCAAATTCAAATTAAAAAATAAACCATAGTATCGAGGGAATATTGCATTGAAGTCAAAATAGCAGTTGCAGGTACCTATATAGATATATAAACGGCAGAGTATGTATAAACATAAAAAAACGATCCAACGAATTTTCGAAAAAAATAATTTCATTGGATGATTGAATTTAAGATTCAGTGAGATTTAGTATAAAGTCGCATGCGTCACAACTTGTGATTGATCGTTTATTTCAAGCATTTATATGTTTATCATATTATTATTACTAAGAAAAAATATTAGAATAATAATACAATTATTTCAACGTGATTTTATTCACATTTTTATTTCGATGAAAATAATTATTATTTTAGAAGAAAAATCTTAATTTTTGAAAAACGATAGCGTAACATGATGTACAATGAATTTAATAAATATGTACTAACAATTTTTTTTTTCACAAGTAGGTACTTACAATATGAAAATCACAAAAATAACGAGAGAAACTGAGATCTACTCATATTATAACTTCGCAATCAGTCTAGCGCATAGCCAACCGAAGTAATAGAAGAGACTCCCACGCATGATTATTTTTAATCAATTAAATTAAAAATACATTCGGTTTTTTTTAATGAACGTTTGATGATTAAATAAATATAATATAAAGTCGTGTATTATTATAACTTTAGTTTTGATAATTAATGTTTATTTTTTGAAGGGTACGTATATTTTATGTACAATATATATATTATGCAAGTTGTAGAAGTTAATAGTCAATAGGTAGTTCAAATCACTATTTAACGATATAATTTAAGAACATGTTCTATGTTATTGATGTGTAAGTACATTAGTTTTATCAAACATTTGTACAAAATCGTTGACAATTTTTCAATGCCCGCACCGAACTTATTTATATAAAATTATTCAAAACACGTATTCCCATTATTTATTAGTTTAAACAATTTTTTCTTAAAACTATTGACAAACACCACTCAAATAAAATTGTTTTAATGCCGAAACACGTCGAGGGAAGTATTTGCTTATTTGAGAGAATAATCATATTTGAGATATCTTAAATATATAGAGGTAAAGCTAAGATTAAAATGGATAGGTACGTAGGTATAATAGATATTGACGTGAAGAAATGCGGTGAGAATGGTGAGATAACTGCACCATATAAATATATTATATATATATATATATACTGCACATATTGTATAGGAGTGATCGAAGAAAGAAACGAGGAAAAGCGACCCGGTAAAGTGAAATAAAGGCAGAGAAAGATCTTTACAAAGTATTATCCCTTTAGATTACACGAGTATTTCACATCACAATAAGAAAAGTATATGGATTACAAAAATAAAAATATAATATAAGAAACTCTCTCTCCCAGTATAATATGTATATATATATACACATACAATCTCTTCAATCTCTCAAAATAACGTCCTCTGAACTTTTTCCATTCTATGACTCAGTATACGTATAGGTATATTGTCACTTCAGTGGTTGTCGGTTGAAATATTAATCGGGAAGTATAAAACTAATTAAGAACAAACAAATTAAATAGTTATAAAAAAAAAAAACAAAACGAAAAACGGTGATGACAACAATGACAACACTGCAGGGACGTGAACTTACGAAATGGCCATCGCCATCGCTATACCTTAATATAGAAAAAAACAACCGTTCAAATGTCATAATAATATTATTACATGAGATATGTTATAAAATAATAGTTTTATAAAATCGATATTTCCATCGGTACGAAGTGTTATTATATTATAGTGATTGCATTAAATTCAATATGATTAAGTTTTGGTATGTAATATAATATATTATATCAGTTGCACTGTCTAAAGTGATTTATCACTGCAGAACATCGGTTTTCCTCGAATAAAAAATATTTGGTTATTAATTATTATTTATTAATATCACAAATATAGTTTTAATTTAATGTAATATAATTTATATTATGGCGCGATAAAGTATTTTGGTTTCAGTTGACCGTTGTAGTTTTGTAAAATAGGTATGACGCGTTAAGATTATCATAGAATAGTATGATATGTTTATAAAAAAATACTTTATAATATACACATAAATATACAAAGTATAAACACACAGACATTATCGTGATTAGAATAAAACTGCGTGAAAATTGGTTTAGTTTAATTATACAAGCGAATATTTCAAATTGAAATAGAAATAAGTATTTTAAACATTTTTTAACAGAAATAATAAACTCGAAACTCATGATTTTTGGTGCTGTTTTACGAGGAACAAATTAATTTTAATTTGATACGAAATGCGCACGAAACTTTTATAATTGATTCATAATAATAAAGAAATTAAATGTTGTGTTCCAATAAGTTTTAATATTGAGTAAAAGCCATTGAAACGTATGTAACTAAAATAATAATAACAACAAAACTTCGACAAACCAATAATAATATGTATTGGTATTTGGTAGGTACGTTTTTATAATACCAACCATTAAAATATCAGCAATGTGGTGATTGAAAATCATTATAAGTGTTCTATAGATATTCCGCATATAGGTAAACATAATATATTAATTAAATTTTCATCATTACCTATTATATACATAACTAAATCTCGCTTAGGCGCTGATAGAATGGAATTTAATTGATTATTTCGACTACCATTTTAAATGTTCTCGCAGTGGCTATATATAATACACAATGTTTAATTATAATTTTCACATTAATTTTATTTTACAGACAATAAATGTATGCTGTCTATATATTATATTGATATATGATGTTTTCCAAATAAAATTACAAGTTTGACAATGCTGTATGTCGAGTTTTACCAGTGTGCACTATTAATTTACTCTAAATATACTAGCTATACCTGCATATTAAGTTTTTGTGTAAATTGTTTATAACATACCTGCAGCGTATTATACCACCCGTTAGCTTGCAGATTTCAGCCCAAATAATAAACATAAATCATACGCGTTAATTAACGCAACAGAATTAACCGTAAATTGTAATTAAATTAGAGTTAAAAAAACGTAACGCGTTATATTCACCCTATGTAGTATTATGTAATATGTATACACATTTATAACAACTTTAATAACGCCAGGCGCTAAGGACGTATATTATTCTATGTTATTTTGGATTTTTGCCAAAACCGGTTTTAATATTTTGTATTCCTTGATTTTTTTTACATTTATTGGATGTTAATATACTATTCAGTGTTGAGACGAGATAAGCAAAAATTATCTAGATATAGATAAAAGATTATTGCTCCAATATTATCTAGATTAAGATAAGATAACATGTATTTTAATTATCTCAGATAAGATAACTATTGGAAATTATTATACCTATCAATGATAAAAATCTTAATTAATGTTTAACCAATGGCCATTCTTATTTACATAATTCAAAGATTAATATAAGACCATAATATTAACTTGCATGCATACAGGGTGCTCAAAAAAATTTCGGTTTACACATAATATTATCTAGATAATTACTAAAAAGATACCGATTTTTAATCTAAGAAAACCCCTAGATACCTATTCAAATTTTCATCTAGATAAGATAAAAGATGAACAAATACTATCTAGATGAAATATCTAGATAAATTTATCTAGATAAGTCTCAACACTGATACTATTAGAAATTATGATATCCAAAATGTTAACTATTTAACTACTAAAATGTTCGGTTAACTGAATTTTTCCAAAGCACGACCAATAATATTATTATTCACATGCAATAAATTTTATCCACGTACGAGCTGGATCTGAGTCGTTCGAGAAACATATTATAATATTTCATTATGTCTACTGTAATAATATATAAGGTGACATTTTGAACAGTACGTCACGGCTTTTACACGCTCGAAAATAAACGTCATTATACTATAATTTATAATTTACTTACTAAATATGCTATCCATCAAATATTAATAGATCCGTCCCTCATCGCATTTGAAAAACGATTCGGGGTGAGCTGACATTTTTTATTTAAACCTTTTTCGACGTTCGAATTTTTTTTTTTACAAATAACTTAGAAAAATTGTATTGGGAAAATAAAAAAATTACCACTTCAAAGTACCGTCTAGACTCCAGATGTAAAGATATTATACATTTATTATACTGTAGCACGAAAGCTTGTAGCTTTTGTTCACTCATTCTATATAAACGAGAGTGCGCGGAAATAGAAAAAGACGCAAAAAAATTATAATTTTTATAAGTTATAATTTATTATCAAAACAAACACCGACTTAAAGCTAGTAGACTGTTATTATCTTAGGTTAGGCGTTAGGTTTTTGGAATCCAATAAGTTAGATTTAACGTGGAATGTGTACCCTACATTAAAACGATCAAACGGATTATAATTTATTAATAATAACAAACTATTTGAGAAAAAAAAAAGATAAAATACAAAAAATAAAAAATATACTATGACGAGTACGATTTAATATGAAACATTATTTCATATACGTATAATAATATCGTACGATTTCGTACGAGACCACTTAAAAGTCGTATTTTTTCGGAGCAAATGTCACAGTGATTTAACAGTTTCTCCGCCACAAAATGATACGAAACCGTACTATATGATTAATATTATTTCCGAAGAAATGAAAAAGAAGTTTCGCTGTAGTTTTAGACGTTATAAGACGCGTGTCCTCCCCAACCCTACCTCTGGCGACCACACACACACACACACACACATATATATATACACACGCACAATAAACCATACGCCTGTGTTGTACCATATTATATAATAATATGTTCCCGTTTAAATTATTTCCTGAGCCTTTGCAGACTACATAGGTTTACGTATATATGATATATAATATATACGTGTATATATATGTGTGTGTGTATATAAATGTATACGTACACTGCGCATATGTGCGGGCAAGGTACGCGTATGAAATATTTTCGTAGTCGACTTCCGCGCGCGCGGCGTTATTATATATTGTGTCGGACCAGTAAATCCTATTACCGGAAAACGAAACGTGACGACGAAAGGAATAATTTCGTACGAGTTCAGAGTTGGCGGCACGGCGTGGCGGGGAAAATAAAAATAAAAAATATAAAATAGTAGCGCAGTTGCGCCGACTGCTCTACACGAATTAACTTCTCGTACGCCGCGGCGGCTGTAATTTGTTTTACCCCGCTGCGGGCCCCGCTCGTTACATCGGTCGCGCAAAGGTATATTATGTGGGTGGTGTGCACATCAGTGGGTGGGGAGGCAAGCGGACATTTTTATTAACGGAAACGAATAGGCCGTAGTAAATAACCAATTTCGTGGGTCACCTGACACCTCGTCCGACAATCCCCCTCTCCGTCCCCCACCCACCACGTGCACCCCGGCCAAACACCCACTGGCCAACTGTATACTTTGGTCTACGACCCCCTAGGTCCCGGGGTCGCCGGAGTGAATAATAATAATAACTTTCGTGCAATTATTTAGGTTTATGGGCATTAGCAGGCGAAAAGAGTACGGAATTCGTTGAAAAAATAACGTCGCATAAAATTATAATAATAATAATTATTGTGCTTTCGTGATTATTTAAATGGCTGCCGGGAGACTTATATTCAACAATTATTAATAACAATTAGTTAATTTACTTTTTAGTTCATTTGTACTTTTATTTGATATACCTATACGTATCATTACAACAGTAGGTGCGCGCACGGTTGTTTTTATCGACGCGTGATTTAACGAGAATATAATATAATGTATAATAGGAGTGAATATAATATTATAGTGGTGTAAACATGAAGATTTTTGTATGATGACAAATAACTAGATAAAAAAAAAAGTCTGTTACTGGAAACGAAATTTGAATTATTATAGCGAATTTATATTGTATTATTATGTATAAATTATATGACAATTACTACGAAATGAATTTCATTGGATCGAAAAAACTCATAACATAAAAAATAACTAAGGGGACTTGTTATTTTTTTTTAATTATTTTGATATAAATAATTTTAGTTCAACCATTTAAGGTTTGTTGAGCCTTTTATATTAAGATATGCAATTTAGAAAATTTTCAACTAAAAAAACACATTAATATCAAAATCGAGAAATTAGTATAAAATGAAAAGTTGATATTGATGGAAGATGAGGGATTTTTTGGAGTAGTTTTAAAATAGCAGGACAGTATATTTTAATAAAAAGGTGAACAAGGTAACAAAAGTCACCTCCGCAATGGAGAAGGGTACACGACGGACTGTTGTAGTGAATAGTGATTTGGCCCTAAACATAGAACTCGTGTAATAATAAAAAAATACTTTGTATACGGAAAAATGGCATACTCGTCACGCGACAACATTAATAAAACATTTTAGATATTATTTTGTTTCCTTTAAACTGAAGTATAATAACAGTATGACGGGTTTTCCAGAACTTACCTTGAGTGGAAGTCGTTTTTTATTGATAACGTCTTCGTGGAGTTTCTTGTAACGTTCGTCGAAACTGTTGTTCCAATATTCTTTACTTTTCATCCAATAAGGCTAGAAAAAAATATATTTCATGTTTAAACATATTCAGTAAATATTGTATTGTGCAAAAAATTCGTTAAGTTGTTTTACTAATAGTTTTGTCTAGTCTACCAAAATCCGGCCTGCTCTGTAATTCAGTTCTTTAAAAACCCGAAGTATAAAGAAACTTTATAGGTAGGTGGTAGGTCGTAGGTAGGCATAAAGTCTACATTAGGTATAATGAATATTATTGATATGATTGTTATGTTTAAAAACATAGTTAATGCCGTTTACTGGTTATCAACTGCTCTTGAAATGTTAACCGGAAAATAAAGTTGTAGTAACATCAATAAAATATGCTCTCTCAAATGGAAGGCAGTCGAAAATAACGCCAACATGATTCACTTCACGATTATTTTGTCGTAATTCAAAAGTTGTTCATACCGATTTTTGAACAACTATTATTTTACAACAAAATGAAAATAATGAGAAACACATAACATTTTATTATCAAATTCCTATTGAATTAAATGGCACGTGACAATAACTTTAGAGCATTTTACCTTCACTCAAATGTAAAACTATTGTTAGAAAGTACCTACAAGCCCTTACCAAAATAATCGTTACAAAGTTCGGCAAGTGAGTACATCATTTCATGGATGTGTTAAATTAATATAAATTAAAATTCTTTGGCCTACAATTAACTCAATAATTGACAAAATACTTTTTTGGTGTATAGAAAATGGTAATTTAAACATTTGGTGACATTTTCAAATGTCTACGGTTATTCCTTTTTGAATTTCATAAAAATAAGAAAATCGTTCCCGGAGAAAACCGGTGAATATCCATTGTCTAATTTAAAACTTTCATAAAAAATTAGTTTGACTTTTCGATAAACATTTTCTTCTTTAGGAAGATAGAAAACTTATAGTGAATCTTGTGTTGATTTTTCAAATCTTAGATTTAATAGAACACTTTTTATGAATTTGCTAAATTTTAGTCATTTGTACGTATTTTAGCTTTAAACGCTTATATTTAACTATTGGAGACTTACTTTCAACTTTTTTTTTAATTTTCACTTACAAGATATGAAAAACTTTGCATTAAATTTCAAAGTTTTTTGAACGATAAAAATTTTTTTTATTGATAAGAATAAAAAAACCAGAAAATGGATTATGCCTATAAATATAGCTGCTCAAAAAACCTCGAAACATATTGAAAATTGTATTGCGTATAGAAATTGTTTATATAAACATTTTGTGAAAATTTCATATATCTACTGTGATTAGTTTTGGTGTTACACCAAAAAACAAAATCGATTTTGTCAAAAATTGGCTTTGCTTAAAATTCCCGTTAGGGTAAAGGTAACTTAATTTATTTGTTGCTGAAAATTGGAACATTTTTACTGCCTAAAACGTGATGACATAAAGACATAAAAAAATAAAAAAAAATACACATCATTGTAAAATCAATACACATCTCGCTCCGCTCAGAATCTAAAATATTAAAGTATACTTACATAAATGACTTTCGATACAACTGCAACGTATACTGAGGTGATGACTGATGATTTTTTTTAACAATAAACACTCATTATATCGAAAAGTATCAACGTTTTTAATATCTAAAATTGAACATTTTTCTTCGAACGAGTAGTTAATTAATTATAACTAGGGTTTAAATGATCAGAGTAGTGTTTTAAAAGGAGCACCTGCCACGAAAAAATGTTGTCCACTATATCACTTATCGGGTCTTTAAATACTTATAAGTTCTAACTATTAACTTACTCGTTTGAAATTAGAAGACAATTATCCATTTTCGAAATAAGATTTTTTTTTAATACGTTTTCATTTAAAAAAGTACAAATTTAAGAAATGATTTTGATAAAAAATATGATTTTTGAAAGATATTGGAGATTTGAAATTGTCATTTTACATCTATAGACACTTTTGATGAAGTTTTATTGACATTTCGTCGATGTTAATTTGTATTTCTCTAATTGTATTGTTTGTTTTGCTTTTTTAATATTTATTAATTTTAATGAAATCTATCTGGTTTTCAATTTACTAATGTTTATTTATCATTATAATAATATAATATTGAACCGCTTTTAAGAAAAAAAAAACCATTTATATTTGTCAAAAAGTACCTTTGATTTAATTGTTAATAAAAAAAAACCCGATTTACATATTTTTTGCCATGCTTTTTTAGAGTTTAATTATGTTTGTGTAATGGCATTTTTCAATGTTTCCAGACAAAATGTATAAGTCATTATTTAACTTTTAGTTTAAGATGAGATATTTTAAATGTTTAAGTAATTTGTAGAGTACGTTTAAATCTGAGCCCTAAATTTATATTATTAAACATAGTATTTCTAGTTAGTTTATATGCGCAATGTAAAGTAATGTAAAACAGTAAACGTATACATATTATTTACTGCTAGTACTTACAACGTTTCTACAAAGAAAAACAAATATTTTTATTTTAATAAGTTTAGCATAGTTAATTTTAGTTGAAATATATTTATTATAGATAAATATTTTCATACAATAATTTGTGTACCTTTTTAATTTTACTTATCGAACATTTTACAACATTTACATTATAGAAAATAATTAAAATATGAACATTGTTATTGTTTCAGAACTGGCAAAATACTAGGTCTTCTATGCTCATTGCTCGTTATTTGCTATAAATTATTTTGACAAACGTCACAATATGAGGCATAAAAGCATAAACCTCATAAGTTATGAATTTATGATATAATAAATGCAAATACCAATAATGTAAGTGCAAACAATATGTATCGCATTGTCCATAGTATAGGTGTATATTTTATTGTAATATTAATTAAAAATGTTGGTTAGTTTATATTGAAAAAAAAAATCTAATAAAATAAATCGATGGATTTAGGTAGGTAGATAACCTAACCTAACCTATATGGCTATAAATGTACGCATAATATTATTGACATATACCTCTAATAAGTATAACAAATAGTACGTACCATGAAATTATTTTGGAATATTTTAAAATACTAATTGAATTAGAAATAATTAAATAACGTTAAAATATGAGATTGGTATTTTTTTATACGCTTGCGAATAATAAAAATTCAACTTTTTACAAACTCTATTTCAGTTGACTCAACTACAAAATATCATAAATTCACATACACCGAATATTTCACGTTGCTTTACCATACAAGTATCGTAAGACAATCATCGTTTCGAAAACATTTTTAAAAAAACTTTTATTTAATAAGGTTGTCATTTTTGAGATTTTTTTAATTTTTTGAATTACCACATACAACTTTTATCATCATAATAGATGAGAGTATTGTATTCCCAAGAAAAATATTTTTCCGAGTTCAAATCAAAATTGGATTTTGATTGAGTAGTCAGTTTTATAAATATTATAAACGTAGACGAGGAAGCAGTGAGCCAACATTTTGCAGGGTTGGTGTGGAATGAAGTAGCTATAGGCAATAGGCATACTATACTCTCCGCGGAATAAGAACGTACCTCGTCGCGCCGGCGGCGGACCGGTTCCCCACCGCAACCTTGTCATAGTTAGGCACCACTAATATTGCATACAGAACGCTGATATTAATTAACTATTAATTATTATACACCGCGCTCTTGTGATGGAGCGTACTAGTGTTAGACATGACCGTTATTTAACATTTTTACTATTTGTAAAATAATAACATGATAACAATTATTATATGAATTTATTTATATATTATTATATTCATATTATATGTTCATATTTGACACAGCCCTGTATGTCAATTTCTTTTCGTTCTGGTTAGCCAATTAGCGACGACCTGCGCGCGCCGAACCTGTTTTGGTCCGCCGTCCGGGTACGTTCTTATTCCGCGGCGAGTTTAAGCTATAGCATAGGGAGTCAATGAGCACTGTGCTAATCTAAACCTTCAGTCACATTTTTAACTTTTTCTGTAATCGCATGAGCAATACAACTTATTTTTTCTTTTTTTAAAAAGTAACTATTATTTTTGTCACTAGATCCACATAGGTTAATATTTTATTGAGTTAATTTGATTCATCGACTTACGGCCAATCCCAAAGCTAACCAAGTTACAGCTCTTTGCAATTTGAAAATAATTTTATTTAACGACTTTTCCATAATATTAATATACCCGTATTGAGTGATTTTTTTATGAAAAAATAAAATTACTAAAATGTGTACTTTGGTATCCCCTGGTTATCACATTAAACTATATTTCATTCTTATAGGTCATCTGGACTGAGATATTTTGTAATAAGTTAATTTACGACATGACACACTGCGGTATACAATACATAAATATTAATGCATTATTAAAATGTATATCGTATATTATTTGTATGTGCATTTGAAAAGCTTATTGAGTATGAAAAAAAAAATATCTTTGAAAAGTTTCAATTCCCATTGGTTCATTATGTACGGATGTCTCTGAATCGATACAACGGTTGCGGGCTAACGAACAGAGTTTTTTTTTTTTTTTGTCGACCATTTCGGTGGCCAATCTATATTCCTTAATTCTTAGTAACTTTAAAAATAAAAAATAATAACAATAATAATTTTCGAAACAAAAAAACGTTATTATATTATATCAATATAATAAGCTGATTGAATAATTGAATTCGGTTATAGCGCCAAACGTGTTTCTTTCAGTTTCCATTGTTGTACATTACGTTTATAAATTATGAAGTTGGCATTGTTTACTTTGTCGAATATTTGGCGGAAAGAGGGGAATTAACTTGGTATATATTTCGGGTTACCAATCGAGGGCGAATAGAAAATCGTTTTGAGAGTTTTAAAATGAATTGTCACACTCACATTCACACGAATAAACTATTGTCTATTATAAATACTTAATATTTAATAATATAATGATGTTGTATATTATAATATTAGAAATGGTTTCCATTTGTTTGGCTAATACAGATGTGAGTTCAAAGTGCATCAACAGTCAACAGAGGCATATAACTTCCACAGCATATTATAGATGACGTATTATCATCCAGAAATGTTGAAAATATTTGCTTCGCCACTGTTATTAGTTTCACGAGCTGCAATCATGCTAAAAACTACAGGAGGTCACGTTAATGTGTTATTATATGCATTGACCTATTTTTAAAACCGTATCGTAAAAGTTTTATATTATTAAAGACCACGAAGTTCTCTTCTAAAGCTTCTTCTTTTCTAAACACTACACTCTGCAGTTATAACTCGTACATAAATACATAATTTGATTTGTACCTAACTGTTATAATGAAACACTCACCGCTATCAAATTGTTTTCATATATTAAGTATATAGGTTGAACAAGAGAATTCAACGGATAATATTCGTAACAAAAATGCACATATTTTACAGTTTTATATTATTTTAATTTTTAGTATCACACGAATATGTCTTCGTGAAAAGTATTGGGGTGCTGGAGGTATTTTAAATATACGTCTTGCTAAGACAAAATATAAAAACGTATCGAATTCACTTTTCGGAAGTATTTTGTTTCTGACAACTCCAGCAAAAGGTGCGTATAATATTATATTATTATGTACTGCGATATAGCTATAGTAGTAAATATTATGAGGGATGTAGTAGGTACACTTAAAATGTGTTATTATACGTGTAATATGCCTCCAGGCGCCGTAGCCTTTAGTACATCTCTACGCCTGCACCCTCGAACAATGTGGAATACGAACATAACACGATAAACCGAATAAATCGAATAACAAGCAATACTGACTGAAAACGCAATTCTATAACATTATAACTGCAGTCGAATGAAATCGGCACGCGTCGCTGTACGCACGGACATATTATAATAGTACGTAAACCGAGTTCGAACTTTAACACGATTAATTAAATTAGATAATATTTTCGTCTAATCAAACTATTATCAACTTATAATTATTATTCATCAAACGATAACGTAATGCTGTTTTCGAAAAAAAGTAAAAACCTATTTTAGTATTAATATATAGCAAGACTGAAATGACAATCCAAGTTCAATATTCGATTTTTATGCATAGAGATCCATTGAAAAATATTTTGCTAGTTATACAAATAATTAGTGTTGAAATATCACACTTGTAACTTATACAATATTTATTCGTAGGTTTTCACAGCGTTCTGTGTATCGTTTTGATTATGATGAGGACTATTTTATATTTTGTTACCGAGTGAGCTCGGCTCGGCGTTTCGGCTATTTCAAAGGCAGTCGCCGCAATATAACAGTGAAATATCGAAATTCACGACGCCGACTATACCAAACATAGTATTATGTTTATTCACGTAAACGGCGGCACGCCATCGTTAAATACACTGCCGAGTGTTGCCGCGCCGTACGCGAACCGTATAGGAAAACGCTCTTTTCGCGGTGAAAAATGCGTCCGAATCGAAACGATTAATATCTTTGGGTCTGTTTCACCGAAACACGCGCACTCGTTGCAAAAGCCCATCAGCACGGCGACGACGATGCAATGAGATGATGGTATCGGACCCGAAAGGACTGAACGGACTATTACCCGCGAGGCTCACTAATAACGGTCATCGGCAGCGATCGGTTCGGCGATACAAAGCGGAATGAGCGTTATCAGCTGGAAACCGAAACGGCCGTGCGTGATAAGGAGGAGGACGACGAAAAACGGCTAATGAGTGGACTGACGTGGAGATGACGCGGATGACTGTTCACGTCCATCACCGCGTCGGCCCTTTATTTCACTCACTTCTCGGAGATAACGTTCATATTATATAGAAATCGCCCACGAATTATGATCGTATGTATTTTGCTCAAAATACGACAAAAAAAAATATATATATTTGTAATTTGCGCCACGTCTAAAAGTTCACGTGCATCACACGGTTTCGGGATACTTTGAAATAAATTGACGCGTAGGTTGAAGTTTTTTTGTGTGGAAGTTATGCAAATAAAAGTGGTATAATAATAATGTAGGTATATATAATGATCAATGAGTAGACCATGCAAAGAAAACAATCGCGTAAATAACTTGGGAAGATATTCTAAAGTTCCATCCATGTAAATAATCTCAGATTGGCATAGAACACTTAAATTTGTGTCACTTGGAAATATTATTATATGACAGTTTGGATCATTGATTACCTAATAAAAATTGCTCATTGAGATCAGTTTTCAAATCCAAATCACTCATATAGTCTTTAGAAATTCTTCTTTCATTTTTTTTGGTAACGGCGCCATTTTTCTTCTGCTGTTATAAATATTTCGTTCAACTAGTGATCCATCGTCGGTAGTGATGGTTTGTAAATTAGATACATTTTCAGAAATTTCTGTTCGTAATACCTTAATTGGTTTAGTATATATAGATTTTCCATTGCTTTTCTCTTACATCCATTTGAATATATATTTTTCTGTCGATATTCGGTCGATCATGTCCGTTAAGTCATTTACAATTTCAACAATATTTTCGAAAGATGTATACATTTTTGCAGTGCAAGTTCTGACCATACAACGCCATCGTATTGAACAATTTGAACTTTTTGATACGTACATTTTGCAAATTGTAACAAATCTTTGGACAATGTCTGTGAAAGTGAAAGCACACCCAATTACTATCGGATTAACTGTCTATATCACAATACTGCTGTTCGATATTTATTTATTTTTTTATTAGATTAGACTTGGATTAGACGTAATCGATCTAATCTCTATTTATCATATTTAGTAGAAGACGTATAGAACGCACAACAATATTATATTGAACATGCGTCGAATTTGCGTAAAATTGGCGGAAAATACCATCTCCCCAAATCATAAGGCCATCCGAGAGTAAAATGTTAGGCCTAACGCACAACAACGTCCAAACTTATGACAACAATACCTATATATTTTTATAAATCACTATCGAACAAAAAACGATATATTATCAACAATGTGAAATATTTTCGGAAAATAGTATAAAAATATATTATGCACTCTCGATGTAGGACGCTAAACCGCTTCTTCTAGCTCAAAATAATATACGATATTCAGTGGGTATTCCTATATAGCTCCACACGTGGACAAGCTTAAGTATATAACTTCCTACTCGTGGAACACCGGTCGACTGGCGTTTGGTAATACAACTTAATATAGTTTCAATATTAATATGACTTATTAGTACTTACATATTATATGTAACACGATGGTAATTACCAAGTGAATTTTTGGAACACACGGCGTTAATACTTTAGCTTGTTAAGTAATAATAATAAATACCCTATATAGTCTTGTGGATATATACGATGTAATATAAATGCGCCTTATGACGTAAATAATTTGTACAACTGTAATTATTTTAAAACCTTTGGGATAAATGTACAATAAATGTTTGATAGGTTATCCGCAGCCATTATTCGAGTATACATATAATATTTGAACTATTATTGAGTTTTTATCCGACATAAAATTAAACGTAAAATAAACACGGATGAAAAAAAAAATGAATTGAAAATATCTGATAATAGGTTATTGCAGGTTTATTTATATAATATAGAAATGCCAATAAAATCCGATATATTTCAATTTCAATTATATTCTTACTGCATGTACAACAATTATTCACTAATGATAAAAAAATATAGAATGTATAGAATGCCGTGACCACGAGTAAAACGAAATATAGTTATAAATAGGTAGGTACTTATTAAAAAATGATTAAAAAACGTACACAAATATTTAATCCACTATAATATGATATTACATTATTACTGAGAAACTCAAATAAAATATATTTTATGAATAAAAGTTTTGATTCCGCACGTGCTATGGTTCGAGTCGTCTGCCGATAGAGTATAATATATACTTTCATAATACGTCATAATATGTTCATAAAACATAACGTTTCATCAAATTTATTTGTACAATATAATGTTCGGGTAGGTATATTCATTTTCAGACAAATCGACGAAGATAACTTTTTGTTTGAACTATAGTTATTTACAAAGAGATTGACTTTTTGAATTAAGTTTTAAATCTTATATTGACGTAAAATCTATACGCTGCCCCGTATAAACGACAAATTGTTCAAGTTAAACCGCAAATATATTGTAATAAGAAGTCTAAAGAAAATCATTTGTAATATCATCAACTGAACATCGAGTCGCGTTGAATCTCATAATAATTAGCCCATGGGAAATTTCCTGTACCGTTTATTTTGCTTTAGCTGCTGTAGACCAGCGACGAGCGGAGAAATACCATGCAATATTGTTATGAAATTACATATTTCTGTAAAATATGATTGTTTGACGAATTGGCAGTGAAATATTATACGCGATTATTTATACATCTGTGATATTTATCATGCATATTATATAATACGTATTATATATGTTCTGAATATCTATCTAGATCGTATAGGTACCTATGTGTAGTCGTTAAAACTGATAAATTAACGTTTAACTAAATGTAAATATATATTATATTTTGCTATTTTTTTTTTCCGTTTGTTAATACGGTAACAGCTGCAGAACACAAACGGAAATCATAAAATCCATTTGACAATCTATCACATTTTAGCAATTATTATTCATATTGTAATACATACCTATGTATTATCATCGGTTTTTTCACGAGAAATTTTTATTATTTCAAAAATTAAAACCGTTCACAGTTCACTCTATATTATATATATATATGTACTTACAGCAACAGCCGTACAAATAATTTCCCGTTTTTCGCTCGTATTTTATAATGTTAAAAAAAAAAAAAAAAAAAATTTAGTAAAATAAAAACTGTACAATATAAATCAGCGAAACACATCCGTTCGTATGACGTTTGATTTAATTCGAAATAATATAATGATGATTAAGGGATGTTTTGATATTTTTGTTTCACATCGCACCCCATAATACCGTCATCGCACTGTGTCTTCCGGGTTACCAGCTGAGCTCCCACGCAATAACCGAAATTCCTGCACCCCCGCGGCTGCCCTATATATATATATCGATATCTATATAGTTATATATTATATTTCTATCGATGGTAATATCTTCGAAAACACTTTTCACAAATATACAGTATATTTGTCATTCGTCGAAATAGTGATAGAATGGCTGTAAATCGAGTTTCGCACACGCATATTATATTGATATGTTTTTTAAATTTTGTCTCGATAGAAATAGTTGACATTTCTAGTAATTCTATCTGCAAGAAATAAGAATGTTCTTTTTCATGTTAATGCGCATTTGAGTAACCCCACAGCAGTGTGTTTCATTCGGTTCGACCAATATTGTGCCATCATTAAAAATTGTTCAAAATCTAATTTTGAATTTAAGTGCTCTTATAATATTATTAGTTACGCATTTACGTACACTGAATTTTAAGTCTTATAAACCATGTGACTTTTGACCCATTCAGACTATGTGCATAATCAAGTTGACTACATGTCAAGGGATTTTCCAAGCATTGCTTACCCTTAATTTTTCCTTTAACAACAAATTTTTTCAAATTCTGATTTTAGAAGTTTTTAAATAATATAGTAAGACCAACCTTTTGTTTTCCAAACGAGATGGTTTAAGATACTTAACAAAATTCACTGGTTAATAGTAATCGAGCAGAAAAATTATATATATTTTGTATGATATCAGATTTTATAACACTAATACATATATGTGTCTAAGCCAAATTCAATCTTTTACATAATATGTAATTTTGCATCTTGAATGAAACATTTGTTTAACGCGAACACCAATAATATTGTGGTAACTATTATTATGGTAATTTAAATATTCATAGCATTTACGTAACTTAACAGAGAGACAATATAGATATTAGTATATTACCATTGATTGTAGATAGTAGGTAGGTACTATGTAAAGTCAATGATATCATATGTATTGCTAAACAATATTAAAACGAAAAAAAAATATTTTAACAAATAAAAGAAAAACCGTTTGATCGAAAATTGTATTATTTTATTAAACTATTACTATTATTAAGTATTTTTTTTTTATATACTTATATAGTCGCTTTGTTAAAAAAAAAAAAAGCGGTACCTAATATTATCGTCGTAATCCGACTGCAATTATTAGTTATTTTATATTCTGTGCATACCAATAAACATACGGCGAGTAAGGAATAAAAATAATTGTACGTCCTATGGTCGTTGAGTATTTCACGTTTTACGTGATAGAAGGGAAATTCGTAGTTAATATCAAATTATGGGCGTTCCTATATTAAATACCTCTACCGCGTGATGTGTTGTATTAACAGATATACGTTGCACGCACCAGGAAATATCTAATAGCTATCGCTAATATTATTATTTTTTTTTTGCAGGTGTTAAGATGGCCGACAAATTAACAAATTCCATCGAATTCCGATAATCATCTTTATTAGCTTGTACATTATTATATTATACAGCCAAGGTTGCGACTGGCGCACAAGACGAATTTACTGCCTACAGGGTTTGGGCTTGGATAAAAGGTGATATGTCTCCTCCTCCCTGTTTTGTGTTTGGCCAGAGGAGGAAAAACGCACGTATATGTACTTTATATTATTATATGTAGATGATTAAGTGATTTTCATAAAAAGCAAATTAAAATCGTCTCGAATGTGATTTATGGTTAACCATTTACGATAAACCTATAGTGATTCCAAATACAGAACTTCATGAATCCGTTACACTACTTATTTTCAATAATATTGATGGAAAAAAAAAACATTAATAATTGCTAGTATTTTAGTGTATTATTGCAGTTCTATATACGACGTTTGTCTAAAATCCAAAGAAACTCACAGTAATGTATTATGTTACTATTATATATATTATATTATTAATCGTAGAATCGTATAACATAAATGCACATTTATAACAGTCATTCTACTTAAATCTTACTAAAAAAAAAAAATAAAAAGTCGCAAATATACAAAATTTTATTAAAAGTGATACATTATATTATTATATAGAAGGAAATTTTTAACTTTTAAATTGTAACAACAAATGTCAAACAATAGTAAAATATGAATTTATATACATTCGCGTTTGAATGGTGTCGTATTTGATACTAAACATAATATATACCTAATACCATATACATGTTTAATAAAAAAAACCTAACGTTTTAAAAAACTAATTTTAATAAAAATGTTGTTTGTTTAAAAAACATTTACATTTATAACTTTAATAAATACAATAATATAATACGCAACAATAAACTTTTTAAAATTAAATGGTTTGTCAGATTTTAACATACATTTTAAAATTATCCAACTCAATTCGATAACAATCAAAGTTTGAAAACAAACAGTTGTAGATGAAATAAAATATCATAAAGTTCTATATTATAATTTTGAATGTGTCATATTTTCATATTAATGACTGCATCGTGTTGAGAATGACTAAATCATTATGTTGCATTACGTTATGTACTCAAATTTTAATATCAGTATTGGTAATTTTAGTATATAAATTATATCTATAACAAAATTATAAAACGGACGGTCGTCCTAAAAAAAAAATCATAATATTCTGAATTAACTGTAATTGTATTGTTTCAAGTACCGTGCAAATTACTAAACGTCCAATAATTAAGATACTAATTCAAAATATTTATTAATGCATATTAAACAAATACAGTATAAATTACTAATATAGAATTGAATACATTTTGTTACAATATATTATACTCAATGCTATAATAGGTAGGTACATATTTTATATTATAAAAAGTATTGAATTGGAAATGTTATTAATATTTTTGTGCGTATTTCAATATACTATCGAACAAATATTAACTAAAAGTAGTCTAATGACTATCACCGCTGAAGCCTTAACAAATAATAAAAAATAAATTATTATTAAAATAATATGTAAACATAAATGAAGGCGCGCACGACAGTGGACAGAAATTAATAAATCGATTTTTAACATTAATTGTTTATTTTTAAACCATAATACGATTGTTTAAATTATTCTTATTCATAAAGGGTCTTTTTTTACAAATTTATATAAACTTTATTTGATATTGATTACTTAAAATATATACTATTTCCGTGTATATATTTCAAAATTAATAGGCTACCTACTGGTTTGAAAACTTTTGAACCTTTTTAATACTTACCTATATTTTTCCGGTATAATGTTGTACAAAAAGTACGTATAAGATCAATGTAAAAATCAATCACACAGTTCAGAATCTAATACTTTTTTTTGATTAATTTCTTAATCTAGTCTAGTCTTCTAATCTATTTTACAGCAGTAAACTGAAATGCACAAACTTTTATCTATTTTGTGGACCATCGAGTTAGAAATAAATTTGAATTGATAATTTATTACGTAAAAGTCATCAGTTTAATTATTATTTATTTTAATTAAATTAAAAAAATTAAAGGCTGAGGAGAAAATTATTTTTACGTGTATCAATTGGTTTTATTTTCAATAATGTATAGAATGAAAATAAATAATTTCTGTTATTAATTATTTTTTAATAATGACGTATTGATTATTATTATTTATTTATAACAACTAAATTCTTAGAGTGGAAATCCTCGATAACTCGTATAAGTCATTAAATTCCCTAGAAAAACGTAGTCTCTACGTAATTATTTGAACTACCTACTCAACTAAAATAAATAGGAAGTATACAGGGAAGTAAATAGGTTTTATATACACTACAATAAAATAATTGCCAAGAAACCCTATAGTTTTCGATTGTTACTATAGTCTATAGTACTTGTCGGGTAAAACAACTACATATAACATTAAATTTATTCGCAATTCGCATACACATTTATTACGTCCGATGAATATTCATATAATTTAGTATAATAATATTACATAGGTATCATAATAAATTATTTTGATGTAAACCAAGGACACAAAAAATTCTGGACAGGATACTGAAGCCGGGTGTTGGGTCACCGCCTCGGTTCGTATGCTATATAAATGGTGCATTCGATAATTTGTTGATTGAAGTAGACAATCAACGTTGAAATGTAAAAAAGCAGTTTTAATACCAATAGGTACCTACCCTTTGTTTAGAAAGTAAAAAAGTTTTTAAATGTCGAGGGGCGTTGATTCTTTGTCCGTGTTAGCGTTTGTTATAAAATGCCGAGAAAATCGCGAAACGGTGGGCCGGATTATTACTGCAGCAGTGAAACCCCGAAATATGCCAGATGTAATTTCGTATTTGACTCGACGCTGAAATATTTAATATGTCTCACTGGATTAGGCGTCTCCGACGTAGCGGATCAAAATAAGGAATGAAAACGCAACAAGTCTCGTGAGCACTACCACTTACGTAAAATCTAATGATTTCACTCAATACTGTATATAGGCACACACCTACATATAACATATATTATAATATATTATAGTATTCGAACGTCGGTCAAACAACATATTGTTAAACGTAATTTACATTTTTCTTTAAATTCTAGATACAGTTTGGTCTCAACTAAAACCTTCTTGAACGCTTTTCGAATACACATCCGAACACACACGTTCGATGTAGTAAAATTACATTCTTAAAACACCGTAAGAGGGGTGGCGGAGATAATGAATTCCTTTGTTTGCGCGGATTATTACGTCTATTCATAAAACTCGTTTAATTATATTCAAATATACGCGTATAAAATATAATATATATATATATGGTGTAGGTACAGCAATCGATTCGAACGATTTGGTTGGATTTGGATACAAAAGTAAACATAAAATCGGTACCCGACCGCGGCACTCGGATGACGGTTTTCCCGGGAGAGCTTATAGGCTAGCGTTTACCTGCCACTCGAAAAAGACCTTATAGGTTTATTTTTTTTTTTATTATTATTATTATTATTGTGGTTCAACCAGCGTCTATACGTATGTATCTATACGTATATATATATTATACCGACTAAGCGACATATAACGTATTAAAAAAAAAAAGGAACAAAAAAACGACTACAGACTCCAGGTTAGGTATTCGGTGGGTACCTATATACTTATATACGTATACATAATAAGTGACGTAACAGTGCAAGTGGTTGGCGAGAGAGTGACACATTAAAGAAGTGGCGGTGAGTAATATTTAACTATATAATAAATACCTTTTTAAGGTCTCGATCGACTTACCCACGAGGATAATCTATATCTATATATCTATTTATAACCATAAATCCTGATTTATGAACGCGTCGAAAAAAACGAGTAGCGCGCGGTGTATAATCAAAAATTATTTATTATACGCAAACGAACGGATGGTATTATAGGTATGGCGCGTGTAAGGTATGGTTACATACGTATATCAATGCTGCTGCAGGTGTTCGATTTTCCGTTCTCAGGCGGACGTGTGCGAATATACCTAGGTATACTAACGGAAGAATATATACATTCTCCGAAACAACTAACTGTGAATAAAGCGGTCAGTATAAGAAAGAAGAGTGTACCTACAGAGGACTCGACGCCATTTTCCGGAAACGACCATTTTTTTTTTTTTACGGAACACCCGCACCTTAACCTAACCGTTCACGGTCACCAATTTATATAATATAAGCGTATATTATAGTGTGTGTATAACACAAATGTAGTGGCATACTTTGAATTTTTCAGCAAGGGGGTGATATTAAACAAAATAAAAATATCCAAGCGCCCGCTTGAGATTTTAACTATTCATAATTTTATTTTTATTTTTACGAGTTCCTGTACATATTATAAAGTTTAATACGTCATAATATGTATATACATGTGTGCATCCATGTAACTTTTATTATTTTAAAAAAGTCACTTTTTTTAAAATGTTTAACAATCTATGGTAGCTTATATAATTGTTATATTATAATAAATTAAGCACCCTGTATAAAGTAAAGTGTACCTGAATATGGTCTTTATTATAGGTACCAAACAAAACAAGAAGTTAGAACGTATCTATCACTTATAATAACAAAATACTATAATACCATGATATACCGATATCCTCGCAGCGTTTAGTTTCGTTCACAAAATTGCGATCGGTGATAATATATAGGTACTTAATCGAACAACAAACCGTACCGAAACCATCTGTCCATTAAAAAAAAAAAAAAAATCAGCGTGGTAGCGTGGCGCACAATATAATACCTTCCCCGGCACGTCAGTGGACTGTGGATAGTGCCAGTATACAATATCGCGTCGGAGACTAATAATCTTACTGTTTTGTTTTTTGTATAGTCCTATAGACCCCGCGGCGATTCGATGCCGTTACAGATGTCTATTGAGATTTCGATCGAGCCGGACGAGAGACTTGATATGGAATCGAAATATTGTTTTATTTGATATAACTGCAGAGATGATATTATACGCGAAATCGGAACGATGACGGCTAGTAACCGTCTGTAACCGTATGCATATAATTTCGTGCGATTTATCTGGAAACAGAGCGACGAACGAAACCGCGCGTAGACAGAATCCTCTCCTGAATACCTACAATATATACTATAATATGGGAAATATAACATTAAATCGTTCGCCGCACGGCATAAAATTAACGAACGCCGAGCGCATATAATGCTACATAATGTTATACATTGTACATACAGTCTGAGGGTTTTCGAGTGGCGTGCTGCATTTTATTGTAGGTACCTCTATATGTATAGTATACACGACTCGTAGTATAATATCTCGTTCAGCCGACACTCGCAAGTCCCGTACATTATGTGTCTCAACCATATACCATATTACCTATACATGTATATTATGTATAGTATATTAAACAGTCGTCTCGGCGATGACACGTTATACATACCTATATACGTCCAACTACCTATACATAATAATACACAGGACGACGATAATAATTCCGAACCGGTGGAAACATCACTGCAGGAAACGACGACGTGTGCGCAATCGATTTCTGGACGATCGCGTCACGGCCGCAGTTGACCGAGAACAATGAGATATTTACAGCGGCTCGGCGGCAGAGGAAGCGGCGGCGGCGGCGGCCCGGAGGATTCGAAACCGGCGTGACAGGACCCAAGGTCACCTTGATATCTTATCAGCCATTTAATTACAGAGTCATTAAATATTAAAATCGATCATAATTATACGTACACACCGCCGTCATAAAATAATAATCGGTCGCCGCATGTTAATTCGTCGTGTTTTTTATTTTTAAATCATTTTTTTTTTCCATGCACTCATATAATACTGCACACGATTTGTTTCCCCTTTTCCCTTCCACGCCTTGGTCATGCATCCCGTCGGCCAATCGTCATTCGAAAAGTTTGCGATCACTCGCTCAGAGAGCTAGAGAATATCATAATATATATAGCGATATATGAGTCGTCCACGTCATGGTGTGTTCTTGTTATTATTATTATTATTATTATATACATTGTGCACCATAAATCGCTACGACGTACTTATACATATAATATAATTATAATTTATTCGATGCACATAAATAGGTACACCTATAACGTATAAATACATATTACTACATCGTGTACTGCACGCACGCTAATATTTTATTGGCATTTAAGTTTTATCGATTTATCGGCCAAAAGAAAATAGCAAAAACTCGAACGCTTTGATAGGTAGTTATAGGTACCTATCTATTATATTATAAACCTACCTATATTTGCTTACGACCGAAAAAAGGTTTTCGCAAAACTTTCGGTTTAAATAAAAACAAACAGTCGGCATAGGTTTACCTATACGCATAATATGGGTTGGTAATAATAATATGCTCTCGAGGGAATTTATAGTGCCATTACAAGTTTTATATTTAACTATAAGTACGAGAACGCTGCGCCCGTGCCCCTTTCATAATACCTATTATATAAAAGATATAATTCCTAATATAGAAAACATATTTTCTTTTGACCGTATAATTTCATTAAGGTTATCTAACAATGTTACAATAATACGCATTTTGTACGTTTACATATACATATAAATTATATTTGTTTATATTTTGTTGATTCGTACTTAAATTAATTGTAATAATGAACATACTTTTGAACGAACGCAATGAAAACCAAAAGTTGTTTCCCGATCCGTAGCGAAACAATGAAAAAACAATGGACAACAATAATAGCATACAAACACAAAGGAAAACATTTTCCAAAATGTTTCTGTTGGTCGCAAAGGGAGAAAATTAAATGTATAATATAGATATATTGTATTACATAACCAAACGTTTTTGAACAGTGGCGATGGCATCATAAAACCCAGGTGGCCAGTGCAGGAAGTGGCCGATATTTTTTAAGAGGGAGGGGGGCTGTCGTTTTTATTTATATTTTTCAAGCTGGTGGGAGGCCACGCCTCCTCCCCTCATTTGTTCCAACCGCCACGACGGCGTTGTGTTTAGCATTTAAATCTGTTCCACGATCAAAGTATATAAATTATAATTTAATTATCTTAATACGTAACCATAATAAGGGGCTGTGGCAGTTATTAAGATACTAAATCTCAATAAATGCAGAATGTAAGATTAGGTCCAGATATGATATAAATGTACACGTTAATGTTATCTTTGTAATATATTTAAGTCTTTTCCAGTTTTGACTAACATGAGTTTTTTTAGATTCTGAGCGGAATGATGAATGTATCGATTTTACAATATGATAATATGTAATGTGTTATATCAATAAATGAGTACTTAGGTACGTCTTACACGATTTATTGTACAAAATAAATACTTTGATCTTCAACTTTCTGGTAAGAAATCGGATCTAGTTGCTACTTGCTACTTTTGGGAGGGAAAAAGTGAAAATTACAGGTACAAAATCACTGGGGAAAATAAAAAAAAAAAACGGGAATTTATACAAGAAACTAGCTTTTGACGGAAAACCTTTTTTTCTTTCAGAAAGACTAATATTTACAATATTTATGCAAAAATACAATAAGTAATATACATAATATACATAAATTAAACTATTTCAACTTTATTTATGCTATTTATATAGGTAATTTTCAATTTTAAAATTTTAGATTTTTTCTACAAATATTGATAAAAATGTTTGGAAAAAAGCTTGAAAATATTACACAAGATTTCAGATTATTATTATTTTTTTTTATTTAAAAGAATATCTACAATCTAAACATAACAATATTAGCATATGCATAATAACTAAAATAATAAACAAATAGCCCATTATAGTAGCACCTCTGACACATATTGTGTTTTAAATTTTTTTTTTGGGAGGGGGGGGAGAACTTATATTAATATATTATGTTGTTATAAAAATTGTGTTAAAGCAATCATTTTTCTTACAGCAGTTAAAAAATACTGATAATACAAATACACAATTTTTAATCATCAAAACCACGAAACAATTGTTTTGAAATTATTAATATTAATGACTAAGGTTTGACAATTTAATAGAAGGTTTCTCGTAAATTATTATTTCCGATTCCTAAAAATCTTAAAAATACAGTTAAGTTTAGTTAACTGTTAAGTAATGATAACTTTTTTTCGATACATTTTTTGAAAATGTTGAGTCATCTAATTCAGAATTCAAATTAGTAGTTTTCATTTATTAAAATATTTATACTTAGGATAATATTATAGTATATAATAGGTATCAATGTAAATACACTTAGTAGCTAATAAGGCTGAGTGATGACAGACCGTCTCCGCTCAGAATCGTTTTTCTTAGGTATGCAATGATTTATTATTGAATTACAATTTAACACATCCATTACAGTGACTTACTCAATGATGAGGAACCCTCGCAAGACCTACTGTACAGCAGAGTAGTTATCAACTTTCCCACTTTTTTCATTATTACAATGTATTACCATATTAGTTTTTCAAATAATATTAACAATTATATTTCATGAGTCATGACTGTATGAAAAGCTTACACGGGTCGTTCCTAAATCATTACGTAGGTATATATATTTTTTTATATATAAAACACTGCTAAAATGCCCTAAATATTGTTTTTTTTCATTATTTTGTCACTTATAAAGGACGCGGGCGTGCTCGTTTGAATTATTTAGTTGAAATTACATATTTTAAAGTCTTCCATATACTAATTTAAAAACATAATTAGTCGTCTAAAATTGTTCGAATTTAAAACCAGAAATTAATATATGAATTTAAAGGGTAGAAAATAGAAACGTGGAATTGTTCACAAAAAAAAAAATATATATATATATATACAATATAATAATATTATTTCGCAGAGGGAAAAAAATCAAAAAGGTTTAATTTTAACGTTTTTGTCCTTACGTGTACGGTTTTCGTGCAATTAAAGTTAAACAATTTCGATTCGCTCTTATATTGTCACACAAGGCGAATTGTTCAAACAAAGAGCTCGTTAAGGACAACAATTAGTCAAAGCCATAATGAAACGTATAATAAACAATGAAATGTGCCATTTTGCATTGTATACAACGTCAACGAATAGATTACCATCAATTAAATTATGTTTTCGAATAATAAATAAAATAATTATGATATAAAGTTTTGATAGTCTATATTATAATAATATGCAATATAGATCGCTTCATAGAACGATATTTACTTATTGGAATTCTTCAAACATCGTGTAGCTTAGCTTTAACTTGCTCTAACCCAGTTATACTGTTTGTATATTTATTGTTTCTCTAAGTTAAGAATACGAAATAAACAGTCTTCGGCTGCATAGAAACTTAACTAAACATCTGACAGTGTCGACAAATTTGTATTTAACTAGGATAGTAGGTATAGGTAGGAGTTATTATATATTTTTAGTGTAGGTATTTATCAACAAAAAGAAATTGTTTCCAAGGAGTAACTTATATTTTCCGTAATAATTTAATCATAAGCAGTGATACTCAGTGTAGTAAGACTACGTTTCAATAAAATTTTCTCTAATTGATGGTAGTTTGTGAAGTTTTATTTAATTGATATAAATATTATAGACAACAAATGAACACCGAGAATGGTGGTCCACCCTGAGTTGGCTTACTTGTTTGAGTTCAGCTATTATTATTAGTTCTATTAGAGTTGTAGAACATAATTATATTTTGTACCTACTATTATAATAACAATTTTTAGTTGCGTTAACTTTTAAAAACATTTTCCTCTATATTTTCATTTAAGTATAGAATATTCTTTAAACATTACGTTCTGAGTTTAAGTGTTTATACAAATATTTTAAGCGGTACACCCCTTGAAGTTCCTAAAGTATAGATTGTAAGTTATAAGTACTTAAATACTTTTTTTAAATAGCACTTTAATATTTACTATATTATAGTGTTAATATAAACAACCTCGTTTGAAAATTTTTTATTTTTATATAAATTAAGCTTTAAATAAGTATATATATAGATGAAATTCACAAGTATTAGTCCGAAAATAATCGCGCCATACCACTTAGTGAGATTAACAAAAAATAATTATGGTGAGAATTTATCCAGCCATAAAAATCAAATAATACGTACCTATACATACTAAAACTTAAATATTACTTTTTTATAAACTTATTATGATTATTAGCCATAGTAATTATCATCAACATTTTCAATTTTTTTACGTACAAACACAACTGTTTAAATGCAAGTATCTATATAATATTTTACAATACCTTTTATAAATAATTATATTAAGACTTGTATCAACTTTTGATGGCCATAATATTAATATATGTATTAAGTATTTTTTTAAGTCGAACCTACGAACCCCGCTCCTATATAATATTTATAAGAAAAAAAACATTAGACGGGCAAGTGTTTTAATAAATTATTTATTGAATCGTTTGTATCCTGCACAGGTAAACGGATATTGCGTTACTTTGTCAGAATTATCAATTAATAATAATATAAGTTATAACAACATTATCATAAAAATAAACGTATTAATTTATAACAATACCGCTATGTATAATAAAGTCGACGTAAAAGGTTCTAAAATAATTTATATTAAATACTACCTTATATCGTTGCAAGGTTGCAAGGTTTTTTTTATACGCGCGCAGACCATAAGGTTTATATATTTTTTTACGTCTGGTCGGAACGAGCATTTATATTTATATAGATTACGCTCGGCATATAACATATGATGTATAAGTTGACCGGGAAAACGCGTTTTTTTTTTCATTCCGAAAGAGAAAAACCGCCACAGATCTTCGTGGTGCAATGGTCTTATAATAATGCGTATATATATACCTGGGTAAAAAAAAAAACACCGAACAATCAAAACTAACGCGATCGGACACACGATCACAGCGTCAGCGTATGTACCTATATAGCTTCTCGATAGAAAAACGTAATTTACTATATCGCACAACTTTTTTTGGACGTATACGTAGGCGAAATCAAAAAATCGGTTTGCCCAACACATTATTGCCGTTGAGACGAGTCGTCCTCCTCGCGTGGGCGGTTCGGGGCAGCAGTGTGCGGACATATAGGTATTTTCATCACGAAAATTACATGTAATAATATGTCATGTGCAGTATATATACTCGAGTGTATATATAGATAGGTAATATTTGCGTTATAAATCACACGAACAAAATCAGACGACGACGACGACGACGACGACGACGACGATTAACCGATGCTCACGTAGTCCGTAGTCCGTCGCCAGCCAATAGTATAATATACCTATATAGTACGATATTATGTGGAAAAAATGTAAATGCGTAAAAAAAAAAAAAATCGATATTTTATTTTATTTTTCCGCTTTCGTTTGTATTGTACGCGCATTCGATATCATTCACAGGGTTTCTCGTATATTCACCCGCCCGCCAATATACCTAGGTACTTATTATAATTTATAAATATATGGGTAGGTATAATGAAGTAATGAACTAGTCTACCAGCGTCCTTCCGAAACCTTAAAACGCACTCGACTATTTGAATGCAATATTAATGAAAATTATTGGTGATTCTATATAGGTACTCTCGAAATATTTGCATTGATTATTGTCTCTGCGCATATAACCCAAGCAACGCGATTTATTATTTTTTTTTGATTTCAATACATTTTCGATAGTTAATACAAATATTATTGCGCAGAACTCCGACAAAGTAATAATTTTCCACGCGCATATTATTATGTATAGATTTCCACAAATTTTAAACGGATGACGAAAATTCGTTGACGCCGACATATACGCCGTGAAGCGACCTGTACCGTGAGCGTTATTGCTGTATATATATATATAGTGTGGGAACTAAACTGCATAATATTATTATTATTATCATCTAACAATAATCGTCCATTGGTGCACACACCCCACACGTCCATCTCATCGACGGATTAACGGTTTCAAGACGACGACGAGAACCAGCGCGACGATAATTCGACGTTGAAAATATAGTAAAATAATAATAATAATAATAATAATAATCTATGTTTACGCCTCACACTCGCATATAATAAGGTACCTCTGTGTGTGTGTGTGTGTCTGTGAGCTCGCGCGATGTATATAAAAAAAAAAAAAATATCGTATAATATATAATATATATGGAATGATGGTTATTGGTCGTGGGCCGCGGGCTACGGACACGAGACACTATTATAATAATATCATATTATGTGTGTGTTTGTGTGTGCGACGCGTGTATATTATGTATCATTATTATATTATTATAATGCTCTGGTCCAGGGGCTCTTGTGTGTGCGGCTCTGAAAAAAATTATGTTGTAACGAGCGCCAATTATTATTATTACATCGCGATACGGTATTGATAATATAATAATATAATAATAATGAAAAAAAAAAAAAAAAAAATTATTAAATTATTAGCGTTTAAAAATACTGCGCGATCCGAAAATGTCCAAATGTTAATATAACAATGTGCGATCAAAATAACAAAACGACTTTCAGACGTTGAGTGACGTGTTCGAACGCCGCTCGGAGGAACTATCCGCGGTTCGCATTTCGATGTATAATACGAAATGTAATATTATGATTATAATATCGCGAATCTGTATACGCAATACGACACGCGTGCATCGTAAACGCGTTCGCGTCAAATTCACTGCTATTATGTAACTTTTTAAGGTCATGTGTACAGCGGCTGATTTATAAAAAAATATAAATTGCCTTTAAGGCGTTTCGAAATATAACACTACACACGTCTATACATCACGCGATACGATTTAAAAAACGTTGGACGTAAAAATGCATATCACGATATTATTATTTTAATATTGCCAGGCAAATAGAAATAATGTAGAATCATGTGCACCGAAAATACGGACTACATAGGTTAAGTTATACGCCTATATTATATATTATAGGTACTATAATAGTGAGTTGTGACCAGACTTACCACGTTAATAGCCACTCGCGGCGTGACTGTTTTTATACATTTAAGATAATAAGTCCACCGTAAGTTGAAAAGCAGCGATGGGGGACGTATAATTGTTATTTGTGAAATGGAATGATGACTCATTTTGTACCTACATCAAAATTATTATTTTTTTTTTTTAATTTTCAACTTAAATATTAGTCTAGTTTATGTTTTTCCTTTGAATGGAATAGGCTATAACACCAGAAATACGGTATTTAACGACTTAAATTTAGCGTAATCACATTACAACCACAAAACGTGAATGATAATTTATTATAAATTGTGATCTACCATAGAATAGGGTCATGTTGCGAAATAAACTTATTTTTTTTCACTTTTTTCAAATGACATGCAACATTCTTTACTGCAGATTGATAAGCAGTTGACTTTTTTAAAAATTGTTCATAACTATCTATAATCAGAATTTGAACGAGTAGTTTTGAGTTATTAAAATGTTTATACACAATAATACTTAAAAAACGTAGTACCATTTAAAATCATGTAATATATATATATCAATGTTATTATATCGGACAACTTTTCAAACTATAAAATGTTAATAGATCAAATAATATTAATTAGTAGGTAATAACTATAGTTGTTTATAATCTTAAAACCATCATAGCCACTCCCTTCACTATACCTCCCAATCCATTTGTCATGGATTTATTATCCTATTAATATAGGTATACAAAGCGGAACTACTGTCTCGTTCAAATTGATTTAGATAGATTTTTTTTTAAAAATACAATCATCTATAATTAATAAGTTACAGAAAAAAGGACATAGTTATATCTGTTGAAAAAAAAATTGGTTTCGCCACAGGAGTACAGGACACTTCTTAAATGGTCTATAAAATGTTGTCCGAGAGTAGGTATACCTACTTAAAATGTATAAAAACCAGAATTTGAATTTATATTTATTATCAGTGGAAAAATGGGATGAGCGCACTCTGCAGTATATGTACCGCGTCGTGTTTTGCAGACGTCTCTGTGGGTAATCGACAACGAATTTATATCTCACTCGGGTGTCTCCGGGACGGCTAAAAACAAAATACAATATGCTAATACAACACGACTAGTCACGAGCCATGTAGCTGAATACATTAGCCGATATTGCCACACTCGTGGAAATGATTTTATCGTTATTCCGTATCATATGGGTAGGTATACAATAATATACAGGTGGGCAGACGCGTTGCACCGACGACGATGACGACGAGAATAAGGAATTATTATTGAAAACGGTTTTCCGTTCCGCAGTATGGACTTTTATAATGCGTTTGATCGCACGCACGTTTGCGATATAACATTGCCACAGTATATAATATATTTTGTGGGCATCGTCGCCCGCAACTCTCGACGAACGTGAAAGATCATATTTGCGTATATTTGAAACGTCGTCGACGGGCGCAGACGATGTGGCACCACAAACGTAATATTAATAATACGTTATTTTGTTCGCTACAGGTCAAAATAATGATAAAATTGGCTTTTCCGACAACACGGCCGTTTTATGGTAGGTACGTTGGTTTGGGCGTATAACTTAATAACGTCTTGTAGTACTATATGAATTAATATCATAATTATTATTACATAGGTAATATATTATACATGTTTTATGGGAAACATTCGTTCAACCTACCGTATAACTAATAGAAAAATAAATTATCAATTGCAATAATATATAATATAATATAAGAAAACGTAAGCAATATGGGTTGACAGACTGTCTCGACTCGGAAACGTTTTTAGTATACATTCATTTGAAATCTTTAAATGTATAGATTTTATACTATACAAAGTAATTTGTTAATACATCCATTAACCAATGACGAGATACATTCCACGCCTAAACTATACAGCAGATCGACTTCTCCTGTCTTATTACTGATATTACTGCACCAGGTATATTACGACTTTATAATAATATCTTAAAAGTATATGAGTAACACACGGTTTTATTTCCAGGACAGCTATATAATAACTGATGGAATTCGCATATTTGAGAATTTGTCCTAGCCAAAAATGTTTAATAATTATTTGATTTATTAAATTATTGCAATATTATGTTTTATCGATAATACACAAGGGCCACGACTTGTTTTGTCAGCGGAATTCCAATAACAATGCTGCAAACAATAATGCACTAACATATTGCATCCCATCATGATTACCATTCAGAAACCACGACTACAATAATAAATAATACATTTGGACACCTACTTAAACTAAGAGGACGCTCTACACCCGCATGTGTTTAGGCAAATCTACGTGCCAGATAATTATAGGGATTTGCTATATTATGTTACACTTGAGTAAGACAGAGAAACGACATGCGGGTGCAGCGTCTTCTTGTAGACGTACTGTGGCGAATTTTTTTTTTAACACTCGTCGATAAAGTTTTTGAATTTTGCTCTTTAGTAAATTAAGGTAATAGGTACCTCGATAATATAATGTTTTGATATTTTATTATTGCTTATTATTTTCACCCTTATGTCTGTTGCCGAAACCACTATCGACTTTTGATTCAACAATCAGAAGAAAAATATTTTTCGAATATTGAATGAATATGGTTTTAGTTCAATGAATAAGCGTTTAAAGTTTAGTTTAGTGGTAATAATAAAGATGCCTCGCGGAATAATAACCACTGTAATGTACTATGGCCGGCATATAAACTTTAAAACTTTGAAAAAAACAAAGTTTCGAATAAAATTAATAAATCTGTAATATTACTTATAGTGGAGACCGCGTATAAATAAAAAAATGAATAATGCTTTTCAGAATAACGAGAATACGCTGTTCAACTATGTCTCTGCAGTAGATTATATACTTACAACACATTTGTATTTCATTTGGAAGGAAAAAAATACTAAAACACAGAAATATTGCATTGAGCTGAAATTATTGTTACACGTACTTGATGTTTACAAAAATAAATACGATGAGTGCAATATTATTATAATTTTGCTTGTTTGCATGCATGGGAAATAAACCTAAGCCGACGGTGGTCAAAATGTATACAATATATAATATATAATATGATTGTTAAGTATTTAACAGATATATTTGGCAGCTGGTAGGTATATAATATGATATACATAATATTATTATTCGAAATTTGAAATTCACAGTTCTTAGTATTGACGCCAAATAGGTAGTTATTATATATTATTATGTGTCACAATGTGCACCTACGTAATTTTTTCAACGAACGAAAAATGAACCAATACTGCAGCGGTTATAGCCGAAAACCATCGTATTAATGCGTCGGCTATCGTGAGTTGATTTTCAAAATAAAGACTGTATACTTTATTATACCCGCAGTAGGTATATATGTGTACATAATATAAAACATCTCTTTGTGGGAGAAAAACATGTTTACGCGTAGTTAATAAGTATAATCTTTGAATATTGTCTGTCGCTGTTATTATTATTATTATTATTGTTATTATATTACTCAGGTTCTTGACAAGATAATTAATCATAATTATTACAAAAAAACAGTCCTACACGATCGAGTTGACATCTAGGTCACGGGAGTATTATTTTAATACGAGTGCCTATACCTACCTACGATGATATTTTAAGCAATTTTGTCCTGGAAACAGTGTCTTTCATTTTAATATTTTAGTATCATATAATATATTTTAAGAATGTGAATAGTATTAAACTACTCGAATGAGGGAACCTTTGCAGTTTACATTGCAGTATATCTATATTACGTGGTTTTTTATAATGTTCGACACAGAAAAAAAAAACGTGACCGAAAAATTAATTATGCCAAAAATGATAGATACCTAACTCAAATTGTAAAATACATAATACATTCTAAGATCATAATACATTCTAATACAAACAGGATTGTCGCATTTAAATTGTTTTAATACTTGCTCTTGTTTTGTTACTCGTAAATTGGAATATGTATTACTATACATAAAGTACACCAGCAGGTAGCTGGACTTAGACGTATACTCGAATTAATATGCAATATGTTATTGACATATAGTTTGATTCATAAAAATTCGTTCGATCGGCTCCTTGGTATTGATTGCGTAATGCACTATTGTGATAAAATAAAATAAAATTGTAATTTTTTGTTTCGTATGTAAATAATATACATAATAATATATTAATATATATATATTTAAATTGCATACGCCAACTAAATGGTATGCGAAGTTGTTTCATAAAGTTAATCTTAATAATTTAATATCGAGTCTTATAATATTATAATATATATATGTACAATAACTCGACTCGAGCATACATTAAGCACCTAAGCATTAATCAATCGAGTTAACGCATTTGTGTATATAAACGTATTTTACTTACGCAGTTCGTCTAATGGCATTATTTTAAATGCACTTAAGAGCAATGTATCAATTTATAATAAATATAATATATTATACCACACCGTAAGTATGAAATGTACACCTAAATTATGTTCAAATGCGATTATTTTTTTTTTTTAAATAGGTAGATATATATATTACGAATAAAATATTTTTTTCCCACTGCTTCAGCATTTTTAAAACGTCGTGGGTATTTTTAATTAGGTTTGCGTCTAAGTATATTATATATACATTTTACAATTTTTTTTTCAGCAATTCGATTTTTGATCGTACGGATACACGTTTTAGTATTCTACGTATGGCAAGACGCTATAATATTATCTTTATTATATAATATAATAATTTGAAAAGACTATCGAATTAATTGGGAGTTGGGACGGGTTAAAACAGTATTAAAATAATATTATATTATATGCACTTACACATGCCAACTATATTAATTTGAAATATATATTAAATTAGTTCGAGATTAAAATGATTGATGCCTTGAAATTATGGAAACCGCCAGTGTTGAGTTGGAATTTGAAATTAATATCTCAATAAAAAAGAAAATACTCGCGTTCTTAAAGATTTTTACTTACGGTTAATCAACGGCCGTTTTAAAAGACAAACAATAATTAGGTAAATTGAAGTATTGTGACCTACGTTTAGAAAAAAAAAAAAAAATTACTTAACTTTTTGCCTGTATACGCGTTATTTATTGCTCTGATGTCGCCGAAAGATGCGGGAGTAGTTGAGAATAAAAAAAATAATAATAATATATAAATATAATGTTTATAAGCATTATTACCATTACGTACAACGAATAGACGACATGATTTTTTAAAACAGCAGTATACCTACACTTGTAAATTTATATATTATTAAAAAATACACTCTGTGATGGTACATATACTATTTATAATCAATGATATTACGTTAAGACCATAATATAGGTAAAGGAGAAAAATATTTTACGGGATTACGCTCAAAACGTCATATATACCTCGTATACGGTCATATTTATTATACTGCAGCGAACGAAATGTTGGAAAAATACTAATTCGTGCTGTGCCCCGTCGGTCACTGCTGTGATGGTTATATACCTAATATGAATGTATTATTATTATTAATTTTCGCGTGCAGTCGTCGTCGTTTAGTGTAAACCCGCCGTACAAACACGCGTTATATTATAGGTATTATATGGACGTTTGCAGAGGAACAAAAATAAATTACCGCCGCGTTCGCAGGTTTATCTTTCCGAAGTAAAAAAATAATTAACTGGTTTGGAAGTTTTGTCGGACACGAAATATCTCGTCGAACGAGAGACAACCGCGGCACGGCGGCCGGTCGCTATATCATTCGCACGGTAGTCGGAGATCGTACATGGTGTGTGCATACCACGACGACTTGTCCACATCATGCGAATAATAATAATTTAAATGTAATTATACGACTCAAGACGTGTGAAATGAAGAATTGCGGCCCGAATGTGTTATTTTACTCTATTAGATATATTATATTATTATAATATCCTTCACCTTTACGAAGAAACAATTTGCTACCAAGACGCGGCATATCCGCACACCTAAAACACCGCTCCGTGACATATCGCTGACCGTAATGAGGTGTAATCCGAACCTTCGTAGGTACCGTACATAATATTATATATTATATTATATAGATAGACTTCCGGGCGACCGCGTGAATACAATAATAATAATAATTAGACGGTGAGAAAAACATTATCATGATTATTGTTTAAAAACTTACTGGACGATACTGTATATTATTATGAGGGTTTAGTAATAATATAATGTTGTTATTACTTATTAATTATTATTATTATGTTATATTGTGTGTTTCGTTTATCATCATATCGATAATGATAAATAAATAAGTAACTTAATGCTTTTTTTTTATCCATGTCATGTCGTTTGTGTAAGTTCAAAACCCAGACAAAACCGAAAAATATTTAATTTGTCTTTTTATAAAAAAAACCTTGTTTTTAGGTTTTTGAAACTCTAACATAATATAATATGTTTATTGTTTATTATGTTTATTTTTTATACGTCCGTTTAATATATTACACGTGGACAGATCGAATAAAATATATTTATTACCTAATTATTTTTACGATAACTTCGGAAGTTTTCAAACAATTTAGGTTTTAAAGCAATTATGTAAACGATATGTATATATCCGTTTTACTTACGCACCGTGTATCACATTGTTAACTGCAAGTGATGATGGTGAGATCGAAAATTACACTTATTTTGTTTATAATATACTACCTATATAACGCATATTGTTGTTAAATGCTTTCCTACCTATGTATGTAATAATTAATTAATATGTGAAATTCTATCTATTATAATTAAATAACTAAATTTTTTTAAGAATATCATTTTATATTTTTAAGCTTTTTTTAAAAATATTATTTCATAAAATGCCTTTAAAATAAATGACTTTGGGAGGTATCTGACCTTTACACCCCCTTTTGTTTACGATCTCCTTGATTGTGTCATGTAGGCAACGATAACGGTATCATTAAAATGTTTTGATAAAATCTGTGTCTAATTAATAGTTATTATAAAGGTAGTAAATGGAACGGCTTAAGCACATACTATACACCATATTCGGTGACGATGGCGGTGGGTTTCGTACATTAAACAATGTCAATTACGATGCACACCACATGGAAAATCAGAACGTGGGACAATGTATAGTATAGAGTATCTATAATATTCTTAAACTTATTAGAATATAAACGTTAAGTCAGCTATGAATTATTGCTGGTATCATTATTTTAATATACAAATATGACCCCGAAAACGCATTAATAGTAACAGTCCAGTTAGATCCCATTGTACGAATCAGACCCCAAAAATGTCGGCCCCACAACGTTATCGCAATATTAAATTATATACATACAGTAAATTTCACTACGAAAAGGATCTCATATCAGTGAGCGGAATCAAAAATCTATATTTTGCGTTCTTCAAATACGGGATTTTGTGGGCTACCTACTTATTATGATATCTATATCGCATATTCAATATTAAACTTATGGAAATAATACCTAGAATTGTATCCCCAAAAATCCTCGGTGATGTACCACAAGACTTTAGAGAATTTCAACACCGGCATAACTCGCAAAATCTCAATAAATATATATATATATATATATATATGCAGAATAAATACAAACATTTTTAGGGACGACCATTCTCGTATGGGAGTTAATTTTTGACAAATTTAACAATTAAAAATGTTTGTTTTTCAATCACTTTTGTGTCATTTAAACAATAAGTCCAAAAAGTAAATTTTTCAGAAATGTATTCTCTCAAAAAAAATGTTGCGAGACGAAACATTGTACTGTATATTTTTTTTTATTGGTCGTGGAAACCAAACCATCAGCCAAACATTGATATAAGTAAAATGTTTAAAAAATAATTTTGGTTAATTTGTAGTGTATTTATATTATACCAATAATAGCTAAATACCTGTGTAATAAGATGAATGCCACAAGTCCCGATATAATATCCCGTATTTGCGAATCACATAGAACAGGTTTTTGATACCATACAAACTGGCACGAGATAATTATTCCCAAAGTTTAAGCGGATATCGTACCGCAACACTCTGTATACACGCATATTATACGTATTTTGTATAGTTTACAGACCGACCGATGGCCGATGACTTTCGCCCAAATGTATTATACTCCGGAAGTACGAATCGCGCGGCGTGCTATAATATAGGCACAACAATAATACGGGATTTCTCCTCCCACGTCATTTGTTCAGACTGAATATATGTGTATAATACGGTCCGACTACCGAGCGTAATGTGTATTGTATTATATTATATTGATGCGACACGCACGGGTCTCCGACATATATACACAATAATATTATACAGGTACTATTGCCAGATCCCTAAGATTAGCCCACTTGATCGGCCGAAAGCTTATATTATTCGGATACATGTATAATAATATATAAGTATATTGTACATTAGTATAAATCGTACCTACATAATTCCTATTGCCCTTGTGCTCGATTTGTGCACGCGTACACGGCTTTGGCGTGTATATGTAAAGCAATCATAATATAGACAGCACTCGGCATATGTAAATCGTTTGAAATGTTTCCGATATCGTAAATAAAAAAATTCACAATATTCAGAAATTTCGTGATAACATAATATTATAGTTCTTGCATATTATATAGAATTTATTTCATTTTTCTGTTCAGTAACATAATAATTTATGGTACCTATACCCGTACATAAAAGGTTCTCTTAATTGGTTTCAAATTCAATGTAATATTCCCAAATCAAAGTTTTGTATTCGTCGCTAAATCAATCTTAATCGGCGAAACCCATACATATAAGGATCAAACACAGGTAAGGTTTCCGACATAACATGGGATTAAATTTATCAAATTATAATAAAAATACGAAACGGTATTGAAAATTCACCATGATATCGATATATCTGACCACCACTATATTGTTGTATAATAAAGTAGAAATGCGTTTTTAATCCATAAAAAATGCGTCATGTCTCGTTGAAAGATTAAAAATCATATTCATCAACTGGTCTTGTTCGGTATTTAAGTAAAACCAACGTTTCGGTAAACAATTACTGGTAAATTGTGCAGCAGAATGTTGCACACGAGACACATATTATATTGATAATAATATATTGTAGGCCATCTGTATGGTAAATTTATTATAATACGTAGGTAAAAGTAGTTAACAACGTCAAAGTTTCGGTTGAAATATAAATGAATACAATCGATTCGGTCCATTAAACTTATAGTTTTGGACGTATATGGATAGAGCGTTTGGACGACCAAACACGTTGATGAGTATATCCATATTATATTGTCTACAGAATATACACGCATACCCTCTCACAACCTAAATTTAATCCAACCCTACCCACCTTCTGCCTAAACTCTACAGTCTACAACTTACCCAACTGTTTGAATGTTTAACGCAAATCAGTATAATTAGCCTTTTAAAATATTTACTCTACATTGATGCTATAAATTGGCCGTCTTAGATTTTTAAGAAACGTGACAGCAAATAATTAATGAAATGTATTCGGGAGGTTAACACGCAATCCGTATTAAATCAACTTCTTTTGAATTTTACTTCGCAGTTTAATACACACGTGACGATTATACGATTGCGCTCAATATAAATTAGTTATAACTATTCGCAAAATATAATGTCATATATTTTGACATTCTTTCAACTAGGTAGGTACATGAAAAAGAAAAATCTACTACCTAACTTTAAACAAATTACTCACAAAGAGTAAAATATAATGCTAGGAAATTTATTTTCCCGTCTCTGTGCCATACGAATATCAATTTCGTCACTACTCATCTTTGACTACAGGACGCCGACAATATAATACGTAATTCGATTAGGCGGCGAATTCGTTATGGCACGCAAATATTGCCAGTGCAGTGTGCAAATAAAATCCGTTCAACAGAAAACTGTCACCGACCGTTAAAATGAAAAAGCTTTGTGCATCTGAGCGTGATGCCAAACTTTGCCGAATTAGTATATGTGATGTACATATTGTACACGTACCTCCTGTGCACATCATCGCCACAACGTATACGTACAATAATAATGGTATAATATATACACGATTTTTAACACAAGAGAATTTTGATGCTGTTTTTTGAAAAATACCATTGTTTTCTAATCGTTTTACTAGGTACAAAAAGTAAAAATTTATACTTTCGCACAAGACATAATATGTCCACATACATACATTGAAATATCTACAGTTTTTACATTTGCAGCGATTATTGATCAAATAAACATATCTATATACACTAATTTTGTAGTGACGGTACCTATTTAGTGTATATTTATTTCTTGAGTGGGCGATCTCACAAACGCGGAACACATGGCAAATTTACGTTTAGCAGAACCTTTTTAGTTTTGTTAGAACTAATATAATATATTCAGTAGCGCGACTAGAATTCATTTCGGGCGTGCCTGGGAGAGAGGTGTTTAAATTAAAAAAAATACCCTTACCAGCTGAAATTGCAATAAAAATTATGCAACTACATAGGTACCTGTTATTACGTAGAAACCAAAAAAAAATCTCACGTTTCAGGGCTGAAGGTTACAACCTCCAACCACTTTTTAGTTGTGGTGCTGAATTTGTTTTCTTATTAAATGGCTCCTATCAGTTTTGAGCATATTTAAATCGTATGCTATTTTACATATTCATAACTCGTTCAAAATTAAAAAAAATGATAAGATAAAAAATCCGAAGAAAGAACACAAGTTATACCTATAAGCGCGATAAGATCAATTTGTTATAGTATTAAATCGAACGGAAATGTTATATTATGTTAAATTTTTGTAATAATAAAGAGACGATAAAATAAGAGTGTATACTAATAGCATCATCTCTCTTAAATGCTCGCTGGTATTTATCATCGGATGCATTTTTTGCATAGATACCTAAATATTTTGTTGATATTATTATTAACGATATATACATATTATTATATATGATTCTTGACTTTTAGTGACTTGACGACTGACGTGGCATAATACGGTCGAAAAATAACTCTAGCGAATGTTGAACTGGAACACGGTCGGCATATAATATTAAAAACGTGTAGGTATATATATACCAGCTACGTATTATAATATATATATATTATATTATATACGTCGTATACAACAAAATATGATATACTGTTGGACAATAATGCCGTATAATAGTAGTACGTCACCGTTTGAAGGGTGTAAAGCCGCGACGATAACAACGCGCATTATTATTATATATATTTTATATTGTATTGTATTGCCTGGTGCGGTGTACGACGGGCGGGGAGGGAGGACAAGATAAAAGCTCGGACGAGGCAAGTGCCCCATTGAAGGAACTGCGCGCGCGAAACTATACATAATAATATAATATATGACACGACAATACACACACACACACACACACACACATATATATATATATATATATATAGAGAGAGAGAGTACTTAAGAGATTTACGGATCGAGTATATAGCTATATATGCGTGTATATATGATTAATATAACAGATCCACCAGTGATATATTATACGTATATATATATGTAGTAAGTCGCGTTAGTTATGGAGTTGCTGGGTCGACGGAGTCATTCGAGTAGCCCGTCATGCATATATGCGTGTATATTATAATATTAAAATATTCCATAGGTTTTCCCTCCAAAACTATATAAATCGATTTGGATTCGAATATGGAAAAAAAACAACAGTTAGTTATATAAGAATGTCGTACACCTTACTTATATCATGTATTATACTATATGTAGATCTCAGAGATCCGATAAAAAAAAAATTATATTTCGTGCATATATTTTTTTTTTATTTAAGGTTTACAGGCTTCGACTACAATGGTTATTAGCCAACATTTTGTTTAAGTTTAACAAAAAAAAAAAAAAAAAAGTAAATTACAATATTAAAAAATTACAAAATTTGTTTGAATAGATTTACAATTTAAATTATATTGAAACTATATTTTATTGATAAGGTTGCCTTTGGTGATGAATTCGATGGTTTTTAAAGTATGTTCTTCATTTAGTGCTTGTTTGATGTTGAGTGGGAGGTTGAGGAGAGTGCATATTTTTTGTGGTTATTAATCATACAATTCGCGAGAAACTAAATTATACAATCATTGAACAATGAAATGCTCATTAAAAAACGAAATTACAATTAACACGCAATAAAACATTATACGCGACATCGATATTCCCCATATTATTGCCTTACAAATACATTGGAAACGAATAAAATTGGTAATATAATATAATATAACAATAATAAATAATTATGTTATTTATTTTACAACGTCAATTTATTACGCATAACAATGATCATATACCTATTGGCATTATGCTTAGCTAATACAAATTGTAGTGAAAACACCATAAAAATTAGCTGACTACAAATTAGACTTGGGATATTATCAGTTTGAAAAACAATTATTATTCGTGACCATTCGTACAACGTTAGTTATATTTACAAAAAATAAAAACAATAATGGTTATATTATGTTTTGCTTTTTAGTGTATTTTTTGTATAGCGCACAATATACGCAGTATTACACTAAAAAATAAAACGCGTTTAATTAAAAATAAAAATATCTCAAACAAGATATTTTGCTTTATAATATTATGATGTCAGAATATTATTTAATACTTTTTGTAAGTCTAACATCTTTGTGTTTTAATTAAGAATGCGTTGGTATTTTAATAAACACATTAATGAAGATTTAAATTACATTCATATACTACTGGGAAAAATATGCTATTTGGTAACAACAAAAATCTCACAACAAGCGTACCTATTTCTTTAGTTAAATGCAATTATACATTTAATATTTTACTTTTTGTCTTAAAATCTATTTGAAACTATGTAGAGCGTTATAAAATCCTGCAATATATATTATATTAAATTAGGTTATAATTTACACACAATTTATTATCATAATATATTTATGTTATCTAATTGTTTACAACGTTTTGTTTGGAATCAGACTTTAGTACTACAAGAGGAACTCACGGTTTTAAACAGGTCGTACAGAGGTGCATTACAGGCTTTGTTTTAATAATAAACCATTTTACTTGTTGATATTTTCATTTTTTTTTTTTTTCAATAAAACTCGTTATTTGTAGACAATATTGATCGAATATATTTCTAACGTGTCTTCGAGACAAATATTTACTTTTGCGGCAAATTATATAATCACTTACGACTTATAATTATATATAATTAAACTACTCGTTAGTGCCTAGTTATACAGATATCTACACAGGAACTCGTCCGAAAAATATGCTGATTCATTCATATCGGTTTGTACAGTCCGTAGATAGGTAAAAAGTAATTATGGTATAATATCACATCGTCGAAAAACTATGTATTTTTTTCTCAATAAAAATATCATACCTAATTTGCATACATATATAATAATTTATTTCAATAAAATAAAAACTACTAGAAACACAAACGAGTTGATACATTTATCATTTTAATATTGAAATTCAGAGTAATTTTTCGATTTAGTCGCATATATTATAAAGTTCCTTATTCTTCGGAGTGAGCTCTCATTAAGCCGTTATATATTTCTTGATCGCGAAATACAGTTGTCTGACTCTCCTGCGCTCTCCACTTGTCCTAATGTGTAAGCGCACTTTTACCATTTTTTTTCTTTTCTTTTGATCAAAACAGAACTGAATTTATTTATTTCTCAGACCCTTTCGAGCGATTTAATTTTCCAAGTGCTTACCTATGTTTTCTCTTATTAAAAGTCCATCTAAAGGGGGAATTTTTAAACGTTCACAGCACCACCATCATCACTGTGGAAAATAAGTTTCACTTTACCGCCGTCTGCAAAAACGAGGCAATGTAAAACCTTTATTATTTTAACTACAGCTATAATATTAGATATACCTAACCATAGACGATGTACGCAATGCTTATTCTTTATATTATTTATTTCTCTCTTAGCAAATTTTATCGTCCAGTAAATGGATAAAAAATAAAATGCTCTATCTGCTCGATCTCCCGACTAAAAACATTCGTGCCCAGAGGTCTATAGTGGAACAATTTGAATATTACAATATAATATTGTACGGCTGCTACAACAGTATATTATAGTAGACGACAAGAGTGAACAAAAAAATTCTAATAATAATAATAGTAATTGCCATTCCATGATGCGATATCTCGTTCGATTTTTTCCCTCCCCCCGTCATCGTTACTATAGTATACTTTGATCGCCATGAATAATGCTAATGACGCGTAGACTGGTGTTATGTATTTTTTCGATACAGATTGATCGCTATCGACAAAGACCTTTTGCATGCATATATATATAATGGTGGTTTATTAGCCAGAAAATCATCGTTAATAAAAATTGCCTCCATCGACTGGCGCGGGTATTACAATACTACAGCATACCAGAGAAAAATAGAATATCACATATTATTATTATTAACATGTTAAAACGTTTCGAAAAGCTTAAGGGTACTTAAGAAAATATCTTTAATTATTAATTATACTGCTTAATAATAATAATTACCCGTAATAAACATAATAATTATGACAAAACCATAGTTTTCATTATGCACGTAGGTATGTTATAATATTAATATATGCATATATTATTATTATTATTATTATTATTATTATTATTGTACAACCGCGGGCAACCTTCATTCGTATCTTGACGTTGGAATTTAACAACGAGAACCTTGGGTCGAGAAATAAAACAAAGATACACATCAAAGTAAACATTGTACATCGAAAAAAAGTTTCTGAAATTACGTTTAAAAATGTACACAAATTCGTTGGTAGTGTTTTTTTACTTTGACGAATAATTAATGGAAATTAGTGCCTCAACACCGTACTAACCTTTTCGCGTATTACATTCCACCCCCCCCCCTCCCCCCTCCCCCCATCTAATACTTCTTTGAAAAAAAAACCAAAGTTGGAGTTTTTCAGGTTTTTAATAACTTTCAGTGCTTACAAAACTATAAATATAGGTACATCAACATTCATCATTATAGTGATAATACTTCACAGTTAATTTAAACACGTTCATAATGATACAATAACACAAAATTGGATAGGCAAATCAAAAGAGGATTTAATGACATTATCCTATTATATTGTGACAATATTATGTTTGCGCGACAATGCAAACATTATTTAACAGTATTTTATTATTATTAAAAGTTTCGAATATGTGATATATGGATATTATATTCAATTTTCTACGATAACGACTTTGTTATTATAATGTGATACGATACAGAATAATTTTTTCGATAAGTACACCTACTTAAAAGTTGAAAGCGTGCACTAACGGCAGGACGACTAATGGAGAGGAAAACGATGACAATATATACGAGTGCTGGAAAATCGCGGGCTTTCTCTCGGAATTTCGACAAGCTTATGGAAACCCCGCGGTCACCAACAGCAACCAAAAACATACCTAAATAATCAATTATTTTACACTCCAATAATGTTTGTAGTGTAACAATGGTACAAAACGAATAATTCGTATTATCATATTGTTGTTATTATTATTATTATTATTATTATTATTATTATCATCACAATTATTTTGCAAAATTGCCAACTGACAAATGGAAGGGAAAACCGCTTAAAAACCGTGACATTTGTAATCGCACGAGTTTTTTCTTGGAACTTTTTTTTTTTTTTGAATCCCTACATAATATATATCTGATGAGGTATATTTAATTTATTCAGAAAATTACGTTCCTAGAACTTAAGTGATAAACGCTCTTGTTAATGATGGTTTGTTACGGTTAGTAATATTTGGAATATAAAAATATCGAATTTGGACAATCCGTTCCAACAGCGGTATTTAAATAATGAAAAATACGAGCCAAATAATGTACAAGTTATATTATACTCGTAATGTGTTTAATGTCGTTTCATCTTTAAAAATAAAATGTTCAAGTTTCATCGCACACACATACGTATATATATATATATATATATATATCATGTAATGGACCTTTAGTACCTACATATAAAATAATTTAAATTGATCAAATTTGTAGGTATAATATATTATGTTTAACTGATCGACGATATATTTTGTTAAGCCGATTAGGTACCGATCGTTTTTAAGGAGTTGAGTATAGGCAAATTGAAGGCGAATCTCATAGTGCGTGCGTGGGTGACAATGTTAATAATTATTAAATTAGTAGTAAAATAAACTTACAGTTTATTATCGAGTACCTAAATGCCTTAAAGGTCAAAGCGAAAGAAAAGTTCAACTTTATTTTGTAGAATATGATTTGTGGTACGAGTTTCAAAGTGGTACATTTTGATAGATAGGAAAAAATTGTATTCGAAATTTCCACACGATAATAATATATTATAATATGTATTTCTGGGGATATTGAACTTACAATATACGTCATAAAATATTTAATGGCTATTCAAATTATGGTAAAGTGTGGGTGAATGATTCAAATTTGTTTAATTGAATAAACGAACGTCGTCGTAGGTAGCTGAAACTGTATGCTGTTCTTCGGTTAAAAAAATAGGATTGTGAAATAGCAATATTCAATATGATAGTTATAACAATAGACGCGAAAACAGTTTAAACAACTACTCAGATCGCTTATTATGTAGATACAAGGTGATTATTTTATAGGTAAATACTCAAACTCCCAAAAAACATTTAAACGTTTTTCAAAATAATTTTTAATTGAAAACAGGGCTTATAGTTTTTTCAAAAACTTTATAATATAGTGTTTAGTATATTTTACATTTTAAACTATCACTTTGTATATTTTTGTTAAACCGTTAGGGATTTGGTGTTTTAAATATTAAATTATTATATTTATCATATAATATATCTATCGACTATATGAAAAATATACGATATTATCATAAAATAATGAAATACGCCGTCACTTTCCGGGGAATTGAAACGTGACGATAATTTAAGCCAATTTTAAGGATATTTTCACTACGGATATTATAATGAATGCGTTGCGGTAGACGGTATTATGATGATATGGCGTACAGGAAGTTGAGCTTGTTAAGCTTATCGATACCATAAAAATAAACTGGCAGACCTATTTACGACGTACAAACAAACATGGCTATTTAAAAAAAAAAAACTTTTAACTTCTGCGGGTTATTATTAGTAGGTATTATTTAATATATTACCTATTATGTAAATAACTATTAGTGTTATTTAAATCTGTAAAATCGTGCAAATACTGTTGGGTAAACGCATAATTACATTAAAGCTTCAGCTGCACAATATCCACGTGTGATTTATGCAGATAATTGATTTTTTTTTACCATTAGTGTCAGATAATATTATCATTGAGTGCACATATAACCAACGAGTTTCATTAAGTAAAGTGTAATAACGAATTACGCGTAATATTCAGATGAATACTGCAATTTAATCGATTTTAAAGAATATAAATTTAATTAAAACAAGTCAATATTTGATAAACTTTCGTGACGATACTTTATTTAGTGCAGACACTATAGCACACAACTTAATAGCAAATAAAAAAATAAATACTGATAAGTACGTGTGGGACGAACTTAGTAATAAAATATGATATTATATAATCAAAACGAATGTCTGGCTAACTACCGCATAGTATACCTATTATAAAGTGGTATAGTCAATTTTTTTATTATCATTATTTAAATGCTATAATAAGTAATAACAACTTTTGATGTCACGCGTCCTATAGAACTAACAAATTTAAAGTTATTAATTTATTATTAACATGGCATTGGGTTTTACGAACGTATTAAAGCAATAATATAAGTAGAAACAACTACTGTCGATTCTAATATTGTATTCAGTGATTAGCGATTTATTTATGTATTTTAGTAAAAAATACAGGCGTACACGGTACATCACAATGTACACGAAAATTAAAATTTGAATATCGTTAAGAGGACACAACACCCGCATGACGTGTTGTTTCCGTCTTACAAACATAGCAAATGTTAAGCTCACGCAATAATCTATTTTACTACCTATGTTATTTTTAAAATTAGAGTGAATTGACATAATATAACATTTGATGTAATATTATTATCTAGATCAGATCAGAGGCTTTTGTTGATGTTTTAATTTTGAAGCAGATTATAAAAATTTTACAATTTAAAAAAAAATTACAGTTTCAAAATGGTCATAATTTGCTTTGTAATTAAAATATTAATAAAAGCCTCCAAAATACTCTAAACCATAATCTTACATTTAAATTGTATTATAGGTATAGATAAATTAACTCTAATTTTAACAATAGCACAATCACAGAGTAAAATGGATTATATTGTGACCATTCAATTTGCTATGCTGTATATTTGTAAGACGGAGACATCGCGTCATGCGGACGTGGCATCCTCTTAATATATTTTATGACATTTTATAGTATCTATAATAATAATCAATACTGCATAATGCATAATATTATAAACCAGAATATTTAATTCTCATTATACTGTCACACGCGTCTCGACATCCATCGAGGTAGTTAATCTTGACTGTTATAATTAATGCGATAATTTAATATTAGTGCTATCGTTTAATAAATAAGCCAACTTCTGAATTTTAACTTTAAAAATAAACCTGACGGTCAAGCCCTTTTGACGTTAAGTCGGCCGCTCAGAGACAAATAGAGTTAAAACAAAATCAATAGTAATTATTATTTGTAACGTTACGGGAAACGCTGTGGCAAGTGGCGGAAAAACGGAAACCCCAAAAATTAGACCTGCCACCCGTATATACTTGTTAAGGTTTAGGCCCGGATTTATGTATGTATAGGTATTGCCTGCAAGGACGCGTGGGAGGTTAAGGCGAATACAATCTGACTCTAGGAATAGCGTGAAACACTCCACACCTGTCCGGAAACCCTTATAATCCTGTTTTCATTATACAAGCGGTCAGAGCGGGTACTTTTTATTATTATTATTTTTACATTTACCCCACAAGCGCACACAATGCGTATCCGAATTCGACGCGTAATAATATTACGGACAGACGTCGTGTACCAAAATGTCACGAATGGAGAATAAGAAGAAGCAGGACACCGTGGTGCGTTCGTAATACGTTCGATGTTTCAATAATAACAACAATGATAATAATATACCTTTTCAAGGTGTAACTGGAAATGTCCGTGAAAAGGCCCACCGACAGCATGCCGGCAAATATCACCCCTCCCCCCCCCATCGTCACGCGACTTGACCGAGACTCGTCGGCGTCATGCGGAAGACGTCCGGGAGTACCTATAGGTATAGTTATATTACAATGTATATTATATTATACGCGTGTGCGTTTGTGGAGGGGGAGGTGTATACAAAGTGAAGTGTTTTGGTGAGATTTGGTCGTTAATATTTTAAAGCAGTGAAATACTGTTAGGTAATTATTTTGTGCGTTATCCTCACGCTTCTTTGTGCTAATAAAACATCTCGGCAGGACACCCTGTAGCACAAAACAAACATATATTTTTGCAGCGTGCGCGAGTTCTGATAATAATAATTATAATAATACAATAAACGGATTCTACGGATTCTACGGATTCACGTATTTTAAAATTTCCAATCACTGATTTTCTTATTTTCTATTTATATAAGCAAGTACTTTAAGTATACATTATATTAGCAATAAGCGACCTATATCTTTATGAACTAACACGTCGAATCAAACTCAAAAGTAATATTTATTATATTTAAATTGAAATTAATATTCTCGTTAAGCTGTATAGAAAATCTCGAAACTTTATTATATAATACTCAGTTTTCTCATGAAATAACTTTATACCAGTTTTTTACACACGAAAGAGCAATAAAACGTCATGGAGCAGTAATATAGTTTCGGACAACGTTATATATATCGTGTAAATATGCTTATACGTTCATGTTTTACGACAAAAATTATGTAGGTTAAACACGATTAAAAGAGTTGTTGAAATATTAAGTTGTACTTAAGACCCACGGGTCAGACGACACAGTTGTTTGGAATTTATCAAAAAAAGTCGTAAATTTTTGTAACTATAGCTAAGTAAGTTGTAATCATCAACTTTTTAAATTTTGATTTTTGATTTTTACAAACACAAAAGTCACTGTTGCTTAGTTGATTCAAAATTGTAATTAAATTTATAATATACCTCATTCAGCAATGCACGGCATTTTATTGTTGCATCATAATAATATAATAGCAATGACCATCATCACAGTCTGGTCAATTGGCCATAGACACATTTCATATCACTTATTAGAGTTTAGACTCCTATAATAGATGTCTAGCATAGTAGAGAAATAATATTATTGTTATTGAACCGAAATCGAGTCGATGGTATACAACATTAATGAAATATAATACGTCTATATGGCCCTAATACAAGCCCAGTGTAATATCTAATCACTGCAGATCACTGATAAATATAATCTTCGTCCCCGCATCGGAAATTAAAAAAATTAAGTAGAAAACAGTTATGATTACAAAGGGCTTAAATAAATGTGGTTTTGACTAAATATTTAATTTTAATCGTTATAAGTTAATTGCGATTTTTTTATTTTTTTTTATCATTTTATGTTTTTAGTCTTAACTATGCGATTAAAATGATCTTGGATAAAATGTATTTATTTGTCAGAATGAAGATAATTTTAACTGTTTTAAGTTGGAGACCTTTTATGTTAATGTTCTACATTCTGAATAATTTATAACTTATATTACTGGTAAATTGTATAAACAAAAAATATCTTATTTTTCAATTGCCAATAAAAAAATATTGTAAATTTAAGGAAAATCGAAACATTTTGTGAAAAAAAATATATATTTCTAACAAAACAATGTTACAATAAATTATCATGTTGATAAGTTATTACATACCTACTTAATTAAAACAATAAAGCGGATTTAGAAACATAGAATACAGTATACATATAGCAACTTATTTAAGTTAACAATTAAATCTTTATATTATTAGGTAAAGGTAAATTCGTTATGATAAAATTGATAAAGTGCTTAAAATTTCAAAAATCGAAAGTACTTTATATAAAGTTTAGTCACCGTCTATTAATTAAACGTTTTCATACAATGTTTTCAACGTTATTTAAGCCTCAGACACCAAACATATTAATATAGTCACGAAACCGTGAAAGAGTACCTATGTACAAAATAATCCATCATGAGCATAATATTATAATGTTGACAATAAATTGAAATATTAAATAGTTTATCAATTATATTTCAATTTTAATAATAATAAACCAACAATTGCACACGTTATAAATTCGTTATGTTGCGGAGGGAACTGTCAGTGCCACCTATTATATAGCTAATAAGATACATTTGCAATTATTACTATACATTTTATAGTATAAAACTAAATATTTTTTTTTCTTTATTTGTAATATATAATCTATACCTAAAAGGCACAATAAGCATGTGTGATAAGGCAAGGATACACACATATTTTATTTGTTAATAGCGTTAATGAAATAAAAAAAAAATACTATATTTGCATACGATATAACTTTGATGTGAGCAGTCATCACATAATGATACTCACTGTTGAGTTATCTTTTTTATATACTATATTATATACTTTTTACATACATAACTATAGAAAAACTATAATGGGTGTTATTGTATACAACACATACCAATATTATATTACACACGATTATAATAGTATATGTCATTCGTTATCTGTCCATGTACGTTATATATGTACAATACGTTATTGATTTATTTCATCCGGTAAAATTTAGTAGCCGCGAGATAACGTTTTCTTTTATTTACCTACCTCGGAAGTCGAGATGATGGGGGAGGACCAATCCAGGACAGTTTCCATCGAATTTTATGCAGCGATGATAATTATTATTATTATGTATGTGTGTGTGTATAATACATATAATATATATTGTATATTATTAAGTGCATGTACCTACCTATAATATATTTTCTATAGCTCTAAGTAGTTCCAAAGTAAAGACCGAACGTCATGATGATACCGAAGTACAAAACATTAAACACAACGACAGCGATTTAAGCAAAGATGTAGAATTCCGAATTATTCATAAAAAATACAAAAATAAATTGATTGAATTTGTTCGATACGAAAATGGTTGAGATTTGCTGAAAGGTACTTGCTGTTACCGAGAACCGAATGAAAGTGAACAAGCGGGAAGCTCTAATGCAGTGGGTAGGTGAATATTGCTTAGCTAGTAATATAACAGAAGTATACATTCTGGGAACATTTTTACCACAGATATACTTATAAATTATTATATACTTCAAAATATTGAAAGAAATATTTCCCAGGAAAACTAACAGTGGAAATAAGATTATTATAAATTATTCCACTAAAACTCACGACGAAGGTCCTACGAAGTAGAGTTGTAGCCAAGTGTAAATAAAAATATACTGTTTGTGTTTTAAAATTAATACAACCATCAAAGAACCTAACGGGTATCAATATTGTTTTTTTTAAACTTAATGTATTTATATTCGAAATAGAAAACGACCTCATATACATTACACTGTATGCTGATTTTTGCTTCGAATACAAATAATTTATTAAATACGTCAATAAAAAATTAAAACAATAAAAATGTACTTAATATACTGTTTGAACAGATTTTTTTCACTCAAAATTAATTTATTTTAATTTTCAGTGTTCAATAAAATGTGAAAATGTGAAATGTGGATTGAAAATACATAATATAGTACCTAATATATATTTTGTTAAACCATAAATCTCATTAAATTTTTACAAAGTTTAATTTGTTGACAAAAATATAATATCGGATTGGTGTACTATTTTACAATAGTACTCAATAATATATTATCGAAAACCAAGAAAAATGAATCACATCATCACATACTAAATTGTTAACGCACGACTTTCTTACAATTAGAAACATAAAGAAAACTCCGAAGAACACTATTGAGTTTAAGTTGGCGTTAATACATTTGTTATGAGTGCAGTGTACAAAACGAGGTACACATGACTATAAAGTCTACTATATTATATAGTGTACAATCACACACACTTTATATCGACTGAACTGGATGAATGTATTTTATTTGTAACTAATATTATGAATTGATACCAATTACACAATGTTGACACCGATTTTAAACTAGATAGTAAAATATTATTCTAAAATATTTGTCATCACGAAACAAAATTGCGCGTTAAGATAATATTATGTCATTAGAACCATTCGGTTCGTTTATGAATTATAAGTGATTAAATGGTCATCTCACTATAAAACTTTAAATACGTTTCTGACAATAATAATTGAATACACCTCAGTTTTGAAAAAAAAAACAGGTTCTAAACTACACACATAACGAGAATAATAACGTTTTTGATTTATGTGTTTTCATATGACTATAAACATTTACGTTTCCTAACGAATCGTCAAATTGATCTACATTTTACTGATTTTGGCACTTATATAAAAATATATTATTATATGAGACCACGACAAGAGAATATAGTCCCAAATATTTTATTTACTGACGAAATGAAAAATCAGCGTTTTCTCTTTGTTATCTGTGTCGTAAGATGTACGATTCCTTATCGACTTAAAAATATTTCATGGATACGCCACCATCGCCCAACTGTATTGCATGTATAACAACAGAAAAAAAAATATATTTCATATAGTCTGTGATATAACGTCCGGGACGTTTCGATAAAATATATCTTTTGAACGTAAGCAAATAATATCATATTATAGTTGTAGGTACCTACAACTGTCCTATTTATAATAGTTGAACTGTTGAAGACTACTGCATGACTCGAGACTATTACATTTTGTAATTCATTACGGTTACTATTTTCTTTTTATAAACGTACGTATACATGGGACCTTATCGAACCTATCCGGGATATGATAATAAAAAGACTTCTCCGAGTGCACTCGTTGACGAGAAATATTATGTTAATATCGTAGATATTTTATGGGAATGGTCTCGTCTGCATTTGTTTATTATTATTATTATTATTATTTTCATACGTCTGCTCCCGATAAAATGTTCCGCCAGTGTTTATACACGTTTCGTAGATACGAGCTCCACTGTGGTGCGTAAATCATTTTTTTTCTCATTGATAATAATGTATTCTTTTTTATAATACAAATTGAATACCATCATTACGTATTGCTTTTGATACAATAAGAATGTATATATGTTAGATACTTAGACGCTTATCCATGTAAAGTCATAAAAATGTAGGTATTATTGAAACGATGCATTTTGTGTCGCGAACTCTGGATAAAGCATCACAAATTTCAACTAAATAATGATCAATTATTTAACCAGGCTTACTCCCATTTATTCGATTTTAACCTTAAGTAAAGCTAATTAAAAACTGGTGAAAACCATTTTCAAAAACCTACTTATTTTTAATTAAACGATAACTTTACATTTTTTGCAAACTTTTGATAAGTACATCAAAATCAAAAATCTAACGAGTGGTTATAATTATTTTATTGTTTTAGAATCGGACCCATCTAATATTCTATGAAGTATGTAGGTATATAGGTAAATAAGCAAGAATCTATTTTATGTACTATAATCAAGATATTCAAATTATATATTTTTTTATGGATAAGCATAAGTTTTAAACTTATAATATTATAATATTTATAAACTATAATATTAAACAAGTTTAATTGGTATACTTATTACATAATATTTAGCTATATATTCTATCCTTTTAATGTATAAAGTAGAATAATATAAACTATACGCATCGTCCATAGTTCAAATTTCCATTTAAAATAAAAAAATCATCAAATGTTTTCCAAAATATCTTCTGTTTAATAATAATTGTTTTATATCTCTTTTTAAATGGTTTTTCAAAGAAAATATGGCACATACCCATTTACAACAAAAATGTTCAGATCATCGCTGTCTAACTATCATAAACTCATAATAATAATCTAATAAGCCTTTGAAAACAAAATGGTCCTTAACTCTCAAGTATATGATAGGTACTTAACTAGGGGGTAGAGGGGTAAGGTACTCAAGAAATCAACTCGAAATGTAATAATCTAATATAATAATAAAATTTCAACAGCAAATCGTTCCAAAACCGTATCATCAAAACCCACCCATATCAAAAACGGTCTTACCTGGAACTCGAACCGCGAGAACTCCGCCGCCGTGTCAATAGTGGTGTTGGCCAGCCCCAGAACTGGGCATGTGTCTCTGTCCACGGTGGCCGTCATCGGCGCGGCCCGGTGTTGTAGTCCGACGGCTGGCCGCTTCCTGGGCCCGGACGGTGCGACGTCATTTGCTGCCGAATCGTCCTCGGGCCGCTGTGGCCACTCGATGGCCGGCAATAATGCGGCCGGTTGTGGCCGGTCGTCCACCCGACCACCACCTCCGACGCCACCGCCGACGCCGGACGACAACCCGTTGTAGTAGAAGCCCAGCGTGACCAACGTGCTGAGAGCCAGCACGACGGCCAGCAGCCGCTTGGCCACTCGACCGCCGTTCATGTCCACGGTTCGTGTCGGACGACGGCCACCATGCGTTTTGGTCGCGGTAGCAATACCGCTATCAGCGCGTGGCCGGGAGCACACGGAAGACTACGACGGCCGAGCGATGTCTGCACGCGCGAAACTGACCCGTACACGTAAATAATAATAATAATAATAATAATAATTGTTTTTCGGTTATAACGCGTTTTACCGTTGGATGACGACAAAAAAAAAAAAAAAATTGCTTATATTTATTATTCCAAGTACCGTGAGGTTAAGTTTTCGGGTTTGAACTCGACGGATTCGATGGGACACGACACGCGACGCACGAGAGACGACCGGACGGCACACGTTGTCGAACGAGACTGAGACGCCGCTGCCGACGACGGCCACTGCCAACACGAATACGGCGGCGATGGCGAGCCCCCACGGTGAGTGCGTGTGCGGTTTCGACGAATAACCGCCGCCGTGGACGGTTTCTGCCGGTCGTAAGTCCTTTTAAATATTTTGTATATTATTATAATGATAATAATATTATAATAAGTAATTTTTTTTTCCACAAGGTACACTCCCGTACGTTATGAGTTTACGACTATACAATATATACACGTACGTATATGTCACCCGCTGGGTAAGACCGCTTCCATCACGACCCAACAGCTGATGTTCATGTCTTAACAGTACGCTGTATGTTATATTATAATAATATAATGTCGTATTAAAACGACATCGACCAAGAATATGCCAGAACAGCTTAACTCACAAATATCAAATTTTGTTTTTTTTTTAGAAAAAACACACCATGAAATAAAATATACTTTTAAAATCAAATTGGCTTGGACCCCTAAAAACAAATAAAATAATATCTACTATATTATCATACAATCAGCACATTTTTCGTTTTGGAACATTTTTCTGTGGGTTTAGTATAAATTTTGTCATTGTTAGGGCCGCGCTAGAAGGTCCGTGCAAACAAATAGAGGATAGATTTATATTTATTTAAAAAATATATTTCATATCCGTCATAAATATTTTATGACAATAGAGTTGGAGAAAATCTCCTCTCAAACATATTTAAAAAACGTATGTCTAACTTGTTGGTTATCACACGCCGCATTCAGTATGAAAATAAATTAAAGTTGGGTATGTTGGAGTCTTCGAGTTCTTATCTGCCGATTCAATTCAAAGAAATGCTATTAAATATCAAGAAAAGTCAATTAACAATAAAATAAAATCATTTGAAAATGTATTTTTTTTTAAATGTTTCGACGATTTACGTCCATCTTAGAAATATATTAGAAATATATTAGAAATATTCGATATAACATCAATAAGTATTCAATTAATTAATATTAGTTTTTCACGTGTGGCGTTCTTCTATAACAGGGATGGTGAACCTATGTCACGCGTGTCACGGAGTGACACTCGCGCATTATTTCAGTGACACGCCAATTTAAAATATTATTATAATTCATAATTTTTACTTAACTTTCCAAAAAAATTATTGATAATTTGAAACTATTTTTAACTTATTATTGGAATATATCGTAAGATATTGTAATTTGTACTTTCCATTTAAGCAAAAAAAAAAGGTCTGCAAAGTTTCTGACACGCGAGGCAAATGAAATCAAACCATACATTTTGATTTGACACGCAGTTATCAAAAGGTTCGCCATCCCTGTTCTATAATCTAACGCAGGAAGAGAATTATAATTAAATGATATATTTTTTCTGATGAAGATGCTGATGGTAAATTTATATTTTCAAATTAATAACACAAAGGTGGCATAATATAGTTAGGTACAGCTAATTTATGTGACAAATTTTGATTTTTTTTTTTTAAATAAAAATTTTTTAGAAAATATTCATGTATGAAAAACCACTGAAGTTAATAAATATCGGAATATGTTTACAGAGAATTTAAAAGTAAAATTTGGTTAGAATAGAAAATCGTTCAAATTAAAAAATTATTTTTTTTACAAAACAAAAAATACGAAAATATTTCAATAATACTTTCGTAAATACAACTTTAATATTCCCCTAATGACCTAACGTTGAAATTTCCCTAAAAATATTAATTTGTGTACCATATTCTAATGCAAGCAGCGGTTAAAGAGAATAGGAGTTTGAAATAAAACTCGTGAATAATATTCAATGTTAATTGATAATATAAAATTATGACGTAAATAATGTAGTGGTTCATATCGCCCTGAATTCCCACGATAATATTATATAAGATAGTAGCTATTCGCGACCATAGGTTTAAACGTTTATAAAATCTTAGGTTCCCTAGAAATTATATCAAATAAGATCACCAAATACAGCACTGGTTGTCACTATTGTTTTGGACTCTTATACTTTACCTACTTTGTTATTCCAGCTGTCTCTATTATTGCATCGATATAGATACAATATGTGCAGTCGATGGCACAGTGTACTATTCTGCTGCAGCCCTGCAGGTGTGTTATGACTATAACAATTATTGTATACGTGTCGTTACTCGATTTTATAATTTTGAAGATACTGTGCCATTTGAACACGCGCATAGACCGTATAATATAACAATATTGTACCTACCTATTAAATAGTAGATATTTTCAAACCTCGAAGTGTCGGCGAAACACTTGTGTATAACAGCTCGCGTTCCGTCAAACGCGGTTTTGTTTTAGCGCGGTTTAGATGGCGTTCACTTAAAACGGAGTATAGTCTACCAACAACAATATTGGTCGAAAACGTAAATTCGACAATATATTGCTAATATTTTTATGGAAAAAACCTTTAGAACAATGTCATTGATCCACATCGGTGTCATAGTTCAATCGTTTTATTTACAAAGAAAAAAATCACTCGTTCACCTGTACATGGGTGGCGTATTCATAATGAGCCGTCGCGGGGGATCAAACTGGCTAATAATAATAATAATAATAATAATAATAAAAAAAAGTTGATTACTGTTTAATAAAATCAGCCCCTACCACACCTCCATTTGAAAAATTCTACATACGTCATTATATTATGCATATTGAATATATAATATGTATATAGTGTACTCGTATATCTCTACTTAGAAACGCGTGAATATCATCGATAAACAAAAGGTTCAAAAGGTTTTTATATTCAAAGCGAACAAAAAGTGAAATACATGATTATTATTGATTTGAAAACGGGAAAATGAAACCCAGTTGATATTATTGTCGGGGAAATGAAATTTTTGAAATATTTCACTTTTTAATTATCCTTGTGTAGATAATTACAGGAATTGCATGTCCCCGCTATTGTTTGTTTCGGTATTTTTTTTTTTACAGACGTACATTCAGACATAAATACGTACCAAATTAATGATTTTCAAATAGTGTTAAAAAATTACGTTTTTATACTTATCACGGTATTTATCGCTGTTGTAGCTTTATGGGAAAACAAAACACCAAATAAAACATTTTTGAAACATAATTAATTAATATTTTATATGAAACCTGAAAATACAAAATGAGCCATTGTGGTAAGTGTTATATTTACCAAATAGTAAAAATGATCAGTCAACATCACATTTAAGAACGATTTAAATTTGAACTATCAGCAATATAAAATAAATGTATAAATCATATAAGGCCACTTTGAAGGTAGACTTGATATTTTGATACAGTACAATAATTTATTATATTTTAAGCTTTTTAAGATTCTATTAAGAACTAAATAAACTAATTTCTTAATGCATATACAATTTTTGTATAGTCATTATTTTGAAAAGTATATTATGCTTCATTAGACTATGGAACTAAAAACATATGATGTGTTGCATTTAATTTAAAATACATATGTAATAATGATTCCACCAACCAATAGAATGAAAAAAGGAGCAGTGTAAGATGTCAAAATTGCTAAAAGTTTCTTAAAATTACAAAGAGCCAGCAAAAAAGTAAATGACCTTCAAATAATAAGTGTCCACTGTGAAAAAAAAATTCCATTGTATATAAATTGTTATGGTGTCACAAAATTATTTTACAGTTATCTATTATATAACAAGACTATATACTTAGTGTAGTAGGTAATTAGTAAAATGTAGATCTTTCATAAATAGATATCATATGAATCATTTTGATGTGAACTACAAAATGTTGACCTCAAAACAAACAGTGTCAAATGTAGAAATTGGTTTGGTTTTTTTTTTCTTGGAGGGATAACATTTTTCAAAACAATATAAAATACGTATTTATAAAAACACTCTTATTAGTGATTAGTATAAAATAATTTTATATTATCAATGATATCGTGTTACGTTAATCTAATTGGCTATAAGATAATATATATTACACGTTTTCGGTTGACTTATAAATACAAAGTATAAACATAATGTAGTTATTTATTACATATTAAAACGAATATGATTTAGAAACCAAAATAAAACATACCTATAAATTCGTTTATAAAATACATTTTTTTTTTTAAAATACTGTTACTTATAAGTTATAACTCTATGCTAACACAGTTAAATTGACCCTGGGCAGGTCACACTATCCCCCTCCCCTAAATCCACTTCTGTAAACGAACATGACGTGTTTATAAAAAATAGTGAGTATTATAATTCATCATTTTCATTATTGTTATTATAGTTATCATAATATTATGAAATAATATTTTTATTTTATTTTTTTTAAAAGTACAATAATTTTGATAAGAAATATATGTAACACACGTCAGGCATACTAAGCTGCACGTAAATCAGTTAAAATATATAAGCGACGTGTACAGAAGGCACAATACGTGTAAAATGAAATAAATTGTACCTAAACTTACACTACACACGTGATAATTGTATTTACAAATAATAAAACGTTTTATAACCAAATAATGATTTTTAAATTCTGTGTACTTCGTAAAATGAAAACAAATAGTAAAATATGGAAATAATCCAAACAATTAAAGTGGAAAAGTCGATAAATGGCAAGAGTTATTGACATCAATACAATAATATAAAATATAATAAAGCGTGTAAATACCTAAAACTCTTTAATTTCATTAGTTAAGCTTTAAAAATGTCATGTCCTCTTCATGACTATACATTATACACTACAGTGTTTAGAAAACTTAAATTGTCCTCTTTGGCTGATCGTCGTTATTACCATAATATTTATTTTCTTGACGATCTCATTGAAAATTGATCTTCCTATTCTTCTCTCAATGATTAAGTTCAAAGTTTCTTTCTTTACGTTCCACTCGTCAGAACACTCAGTTCCTCACGCCTTTCTGCTCAATCAACTACTTAATAAACGAACCATTACATCGTATTACGTGATTGGCATAATGACTCATTCCTCACAAATATAATATATTTTTATTTAATTTTATCAAATCGTAATTTCTACACTAATATTTATGTTTAATTTGTATTTTTACTTCACGGTAAAAATGTATTTACAAATTCTACATTGGGCGTTAGCCCGTTTTATCACATAATATATATCATAAATGAATAAATAAATAATATTATAATTTATAATACTGCCACGCCAATAAATAACATACGTTATTAATACGTTACATGAATGAATAGGTAATACTGAAATAGAGGAATCGGAGAATAAAAATTGTATATCATGAATTTTATATCCAGTCCTATAAAATGAAAATAGGAACGTTTTATAGGTAAACAAAAGCAATAATCAACCGTGAAGGAAAACAAATTTGCGTTGCAATTCATGCTCTGATTAGTATAACACTTAAATATTATATTAGTATAGTATGATATAGACATGGACGAAAATATGGTCATCAATTTCATAGGACTTTTGAGCCCAAATGGTTTCGAAGGAGAGTGTGAGGATCCGCGAACATACAATTTTCTCTATGATAAAATTTGAAATAATCAAAAATTAAAAGTAAATTAATATCAACAATTATATACCTATTTATGCGGATATATCAAAGCTATATAATACTCAAAGCTTATTCGGTAATTACCTACCTGTTTAAAATATGAAAATAATATGTTGGTACCTAATATAATATAAACTTTGTGTAAAATAATATTTATGGTAGATACCAGTTCAGTTAAAAATCATTATTCATATTGGTAGTTTCATTTGTGATCATCTTCTGCAGTGACCAGTGGATGACTTCGTACAGTTTCTAATATTAAGTACATAATAATATTATGTGTATTATAATCACTAACAGACAACAAATTATTAATAATTCACACAAATGGGAAATTAAATCCACGAAATTCTTGCGGTTGTCATTTGTCAGCCGTCGCCCGTCAGTCATTACGGTAGAGAATTCAACGCAGACTGGATAATGCAGATAAACAAAGAGAAATACATTTACACGTCTAACAATACCAGTATCAAAACATTGACATTATTTCTAATAAAAATGTTTAATTCGTTATGAAAAATAACAATACAATAGTAGGTAACAATTCAATTTAATACATTTATGTAATTGTATCTTTTTCATATTATATAATATGATAAATCATAATTATAACATATATTTTGGAGGGCTTGAGATGGCCCACAGGGGGTTAAGCCCTCCTAAGCCTCCATATTCATGCCCAACGGATACATCCGAATACTCGGTAGTCGGTACTCACGGTGAGTAACTCGCCGTTTGTTTACCATCACATAGCAAGGTTTTGAGTTTTTTTTTTTTTGCTAACACGTTAATTTTGTCAAGGTCCGAAACTGGAATTAAAACTGATAATTGCTGCACTGGCATTCAGAGTCATGGGTACCTATAACTACACACGTTATATGAAGAAAAAAAAATAATTACCGGTACTGCCTTCCATCTGCAGGTGACTATATAGACTATATTGAGTCTAGACATAACATATTATTATTATAGCAGATACTCAGAAAAACGTCTTTTTGTCAATTATACCATGGTTTACCGAGGGCACTACCGTGCCGTGGTAGCCATAGATATATAATATAATGCCATCATTAAAATATCCATTGTCTATGACTATAACTGAAGTCCCACGTTTCTTTGACACATAAACCTACTATTCTTTAAAGTTGCCATAGTTTTTGGAGTTATGCGTCAATGGGTTCGCATTTTATACTTTACTTTTAAGCATGTATACAATCGTTAGAATATAATGTTTGTTTTTAAAATTACAACCTATTACTGCAGTAGATTAACTTTTAAGCAGCTTTGTATTTTTAATTCAACAGGAATGGTGATTCAATTATGCGTCAGTCGGTCGACAATACTAATATATGATTAATGATATTTGCAACCATTACCTAATTAATTATTGTAAATATACGATCAGTGTATTTTTTCCAAAATATGTCGAAGTCGTAAAAACTTTGCAATGCGAATTATTTGTAGTGGCCAGTATAGGTACACATTTATTTAATAAATTGAACGATACTTCACGTGTTACTCGCGAAGCACTTTATGAACTACTAAACCGTTGTATTAATATACAGAGGTAGAGTAGTAGATAGATACAGCACACTTCCTCAAAACTAAGATTTACATTTATGGCTGGACACAATCGATTCCTCGTAACATAGATCTATTAATGCGCATATTATTATTATTATAAATTATTATACTTCGACAGTATAGACTGCAATATTGTGTTTGTAAACGGTTGAAAACATTACTTGGTGCCTAAACAGAAATTATATACATTAAATAATCTTAGAAAATGACAATTTAAAAATTCAAACAAGGAAGTGCTAATGCGTGTTTTCGACACAAATTATCCGACTTAATAGTTATTATACTATAACACTATACATTTGTGTTTATATTATATCATATGATATTATTGAGGCACTTGCGTTTTTAATTTTAATATTCGTTACATTAATTTACTGCGCTTGCACTACAGAATAACAATATACATTGTACATTCGGGGGAATGTGTTGTTCGTATACCGCAACGTGTTATGATTTATTAACATTATGTATACATTACATTCGGTGGTTACTGGTTACAAAGTGTGTTTATAATAACTAATGAGTTGCAAAGGCTCGGACCGGACTGACCCGCGTCAAACCCGGCCCCATCCGGTCTTTAAAACCGGACAAGTCTTCTAAACACAAATGTCGGGACGAGATATAATTTATTGCCCTTTTCCCCGCCGTTCTCGGAGTACGATTTATCAGACTTGCGAATCACACGAAAGCGCGCGCTAAATTTCGCAAACTTTTTAGTCGTCATCATAAAACGAATGAAATATGAATATTATGCTGCTTGCGAGTTGTATCAGAAATAGGTCGCATAACGCATATCCCGCCGAGCGGCTTTGATGATAACAATGCTTTGATAATTTTTAAATAAAAAAAAAAATTAATAATAGTAGGGATAAACGCACGGCACAATAGTGTCCCCTAAAAATATATGGTTTTTAATTTTTATTGCTTGGGTAGAGGTACTACTGCAGTGATACAAAATTGTTCCTCTCTCGTGTCTCACTCGAACGCATTTTATAACACTTTAGTTTATATCAGATTTACGTAGAGGTAACACAAAACGTTAAAGTCATGACGATTTTCAACTTTTGAAGTTTCTACTGTAATAATTATTAGTTCACAATAAATCGCAATGGGTATAAGTATATATTATTATGTCATAAATCAAACCGCATATTGTTAATCGTTTTTAGATCAAAAAAAAAAATATTAACGAAGAAAAAAATTATTTTTTAACTAAAAGCATTATCCCTTTATCGTGTACATATTATGATATTAATTGTGTCGACTCTGCAAAGTTAAAACAAGTTATATTAATATTAATTATATTATCATGATTCTTACGGTGACGATGTCGCGGCAATGTATTATCTTTCGTTAATTATATTATAGCGATTTAAATTCTTAAAAAAAAAAAACGTACATCTGAACCATTATAAGAATAGCAGTAGGGCGTATACTTAAAATATCTTAACATTAAAATTCCCATCATTCACTTCAGTAATCGTCTTTATCAAATAATATAATAAATTGAAGGCTCTGCAATGTGTTGAAATGATTTAAAAATGTATAAGTCCCGTGAAATAAGACATAAATATTGTATTCGACGAATATAAGTCGTATCGTATTATGATATGAACACTCGAGTATAACATCTGTAGGTAGGTAATTGAAATAAGATTTCACAGGGGTTAATTTTATAATTAATAATATCAACATTTAACATAAGACACTAGAAAAATCTAATTTTACAAATCAAAAGTGACGAAATTATAATTATATTTAATTTATTTACATAACACTATTAAAGTATTTTTTTAATAAGTCTATATTCTTAAATTGCGTATTTATATAATTAAGAAAAATATATTAATAAATGTTAAATGACTAGTACCCAACTATTGACATACTTCACAAACTATATCGTCTAAATCAGAGAAAAGGACAAGCAGGCAATCAATGTAAAATATTAATGATAAGTTTGATTTAATATTATGTTTGGTATGAGTAGGAGGTGCGTGCGACTGATATTAGTTCACGTCAATGTACATTATAATATTATTATAATTTATTCCTCCTATTATTATTATTGTATATTACACACAACCAACTAGCACTTTGATACTTACGGCTTATTATCGACATTGTATTGTTAAACCTTTTTCGACAAAATCAAATGTTTTGTCGTTTTAAGAAACCAATTAGGTACTAATGCAGAGTAAGAGGTAAACTATTATATTTATAATAAAGATCAAAAAAATAATATATAATGTTATTTCTAATTTTTTTTTTATTCCGCTTATTGCGTTTGTGTTTGTGTAAAACTTTTTATTGTTCTTACACCACATGGCTGATTGTTAACAAAAACTAGAAATCGTACGCATTAATCAAACTGTTAATTTTGTGCTTAAAATTATGTTTAATGAAAAATGTCGAACCGGGTGGAATGAGTGATGACGTGCGGGTGAGCGGTTCGACGTGTTTCCACGCCATTTTGAAAACTAATAAATTTCAAATGGAACGAACGATAATTAAGTCACTCGCCAAACTCCTCCCATGTAACTGTGTTTTAATTAAATTATGCACGTGTTTTGTACTTTCCGGTTGTTCATTTATATAATTATATGTTTTCAGATGTTTAGGAGATATTTATTTTATTGTTGAAACGAGTTAAAGTATAAAATCGTAAAAATCTCAAAAAAAAAGTAAATAAAAGATTACATTGTGCTTGTTTTTAATTATTCACATCCTCTTTTATTACACATATTACTAGTGTTTCTATTGAAATTTTTTTTTCAAAGTGTTTGAGACTTAAAGAATTTATCTTTTATTCTATAATAATTAGTATTCACGAGACCGTATGCACGAAACAATTAATATTTGTGTATGCTTTTAGTTGGTTGAATTTTTTTATTTTCATCTGTTAACTTCGCATTAATTATTAAACTACTCGTCGTCGTCCCGAATATAAAATTATAAAGAATATCATACAATAATGTTAAAAATGTCAGAATAAAAAAAAATAAACACCGTTTATAATAGGCAGATACTTACTTACGATAGTAAAGGACAACTGTTGTCCGGTGAGCTCACCACATGTCGGATACTCGTTTTGCTCTGCTCGTCTCGAAGTGGAATTACACGTTAAATAAGTTTATATTAGGTTGTAATATAGCAGTCTTAAACTGAATGATTCCATAGATAGTATTTTTTGTTAAATTATTATTTTTTGTTTGTATATGAAATATGCATTAGTAAATAAATATTTAAAAAAAGGTCGGCAAGTGGGCACCACTCTACTGTACTGTAGGAGTCGAGTGGGTCACTTTCATGGATGTGTTGAATTTGTGTCCAATGATATTAATCATTGTATACGGAAAACGATTCTGAGCTAAGACGGTCTGTCAGCCTACATAACTAAGTGTATTTTAAGATATTATTGCTAAATATTATATAACATTAATTTTAATATTATGCTAACTATTAATACTACAGTAGGTTGAATTAATTTTTGGAGAAAACGTTGCATTTGAAAATGTCATTGAGTGTATAAAATATAATAATATACTTTAAAAGTTTCAAGTACTCATGAAAAATATTTTTAGTTATTCTTTATTTAAATATCTAATTTTGTCCGAATGTGAACTTAAAATGTCTATAAAAATTAATCATGTAAATATATATTTTTTTGATTTTTTGGTTACATTATTCAATACTTAAATTTTTAATCCCTATCTATAAAAACTGATCATGTTATATATTTTTCACTACAAAATAATTTGCAAACGTTCGACGATGCATTTTATACTTAAAGTACCAACTAGATTCACTTTCTCACCAAAAAAGGTTCTGATGAAGAAAATCGAAGAATATTATTTTGACAACTTATTGTGTATACAGAAAAAAAAACACACACACATCATTGTAAAATCAATACATTCATCGCTCTGTTCAGGATCTAAATTAATTTAAGTACCTAAATTGTACGTTGAGTTACAACCTTTTTATTTTGAGTATAGTTTAGTTTGTATGAATAAAAAAAAATCACAAGGACCAATATAATATTGTCATTGATAATTTACCTAATTTTAAGTACCTATGTAATTAGTACGTATTGTGTATTTGTAACATAAAAAATACGTATTTAAAACTATATTTACAATAATAATAATAGAATTAGTAAAAGTTGTTGTTTATCAATATTTTGGTAATATTATTGTTATAATTAAGAACCTATTCAGCAAGTAAGCAGTAATTTAATTTTACTCGAGTATACGGTAAATCGATTTGATTCTCCCAAAAAATCGAGTGGTATAGTAAGTAAATATAATAATTAAACAACAACAATACTATAGAAGAATGAAACAAAGAATGACAATTTTCTTATGTGAAGCCAAAGCGTGTACCAATGTCATTTATTCGCAATTCAGATTTGTTACTATAAATTACAATATTGCAGTTAGTAATAATTTGTTATGTTCACATATTATGGCTAAATTAATTTCAAAACCCATCAGTTCTAAAATATATTATCTTGGGGATAAATATTTATTACCTATTATATTATTAGGTATTATTATTATTGCTGCATTGTAAAAACATAAGCGTTTTGTGTTGGAACAATTATATAAGATTAAAAGTAAGGAAGGCGGACAAGTGGGTTGCTATATACCTAGTTGTCGAGTGGTGCTATTGTAATGGATGTATTAAATTTGAATTCAATGATAAATCATTGTATACGAAAAATGATTCTGAGCAGATACGGTGTGTCAGCCTTAGCATACTACATATAACAATATACTATCGTTTTAGTAATACTAGGTAGCTTGAATATTCATTTTGGCCCAAAACTGCACTGGATTTGCATATTATCTTAAAAATGATTACCCTGCAATGTTAGTTCATACTTTTTCTAAAGAGGTTAATCTGTAGCCTATAGTTTGTCAAGTTTTATAAGTAAAAATAATAAAAATGTACAATTTTTATTTCTGTAACCAATAGTAATTATTTATAGTCAAAAAAAAAAAACAATTTTCACCGAAGATTTTGTTTTATCTTAATTTTTTTTTTGTTTTTCCGGACTATAAAACTACTGAGAATTTTTATCTTTTAAATCCCCCCCCCCGACCCCCAAACTACAAACTAAATTCAATTTCCTATCAGAAAATATGCTGAAGTAGGGCATTGGAGTAATTGGAGCATTTTTACTGTCCCAAAAAGTGACGACAGACAGACAAAAAACACACTTCACTGTAAAATTAATATTTTCTTTCACCCCACTCAAAATCTAAAAATTATAATTAAATCGTCATAGTCATATTATGTTATACAGAAATACAAGTTGAAATGTAAAAGAAATCGTTTTAATAAAATCGAAGGATGAAAAAATAATTTTTTTTTTTCAAAATATGTTTTGATAATTGTTTTTCAAAAATACTTGGACTTATATATTTTATATTTCTACAGTCCATATAATATATGATTATCGAATTTTGATACACAATATTTTATTTTAATATGCTATAGCCAATTTTCACTACCTGCTTAAATTACCTTTTTCGGGAACGCAAAAAAGTCATACTTATTATGTATTGAAATTTACCGTTTTGGCTTACCTTCATAAATCATTGTCTTATATTGGTTATAGCAACGCAAGTATATGTATAATGGGTATTATATCCACAGTATAAGACAAGTTTACCCAGTATTGTTTGTATTGAAATTGAACTGATTTAGGTGAGGTTGGGTAAACTTGTCTAGAGTAGAGCGTATTATAACGTATTAAACCTGCGTAATGCATTATAGCATATTGTATACACATATCTATAATATACGTTTTTCTATAAACGCGTAAACAGTTAAGCAATCGAAATCAAGTCTGCGTTTGAAAACCTATGTTAAATATAATTTAGACAAGTTTTACTTCATTTATAGGTGCAAATGAAAATTAATGTTTAAAACATGATTAAATGATAATTTCAAAACACTTATTTCAGTGTGATTCTTATATAATATTGTATACATATTATATACTTAATTATTAAAAAAAATTCTATTTTCTGTTTCTATAAATAAGTATGTCTTACCAAAAACCTATACTATCAAGAATTTGTAATAATAATATTAGGTCTTACAAATAATAAGTTTTTTTTTTTAGTTATACACGATTTATAAGGAAACATGTAACTCAGATCGGTGTGATCATTACACATAGCTTCTGGATTACAATTTAAGTAAACTGACTGACCTAACACTCCGCCTAACTACCTAACTTCCCGCCTATTTTAAATAAAATATTCATTGTTTTCTAACTCAAAACGTATTCAGAAATTAATTCAATGAGCATCTCTTTCTTCTTTTTCTTATTATATACTACATTCAACCGAATGGACAATTCTAGAACAAGTGCAAAACTATTGGACATATCGCATATGTCAAGTTAGAAAAATGTTTCTTTCACAAACTTACATAATCATAAAGACGGTTTTGAAATTGTAAAAATAATTTAGTATATTACTTACCAACCAAAAGTTTAACCTTTCACATTTCAGAGATAGGTACCTGTTATACGACATTTAATCATCCGCCAAATCCCTAGTGTTGAAGAAGTCTTATCAATGTTATATGGGTACTCATATCACATGTCCATGCCCTTTTTTGTTAAACTGAATGTAAATTGCAATCTATAGCAGTGCATTTAGCATTCATACATTTTTTCTTCTGTTCAGATGTGTTCTTGCACAGGTTTTAAATAGATATAACTTGCCAGTACTGTTTGGTTTTTGTACTTTACGAATTTGGATGTTTATAATTTTGCAATTAGATTCTTCTAAGTTTGAGAAGTACTTACCTATTTTTCGTATTTGTAGGTAAGGTTAATTCAAAAAATGATTTTTATTGTGCCAAGCGCAATCTGACGGGGGTAAATCTTGAGATGAAATTACCTTTGAAAATGTTACAATGTGCAGGCTTTGCTGATTACATTATATTAAAAAATTAAAAAAAAAAATATATAAAAGTTTGTTCACAGTTATAAAAATAAGTTTAGTCATTATGGAGTTTAAATAACTTTTTTTTTCTGAGAAGAGTTTAGTATACAAAAGACAAGGAAACAGACATATTACGAGAGTGTTAAATTTCGTAACAAAGGCTCTCTTTTGTGGTGACGTTCATATAATGCATTAAACTTTGTTAACAAAGCTTAATTAGTATTCCCGGTCACCATCACGCAAACTGTGTTTTGAGTAATTGCAGTGGAATAAAAGGGTTACAGTTTAAAGGATTGTTATTATTATTGTGTATGTTATACATAATATATTATAGCCTTATAGCATTGTTTCGAAAATGTATATTATTTTATCGATTACGTAATCAATTGTCAAACAGGGCGTGTTGCCGAGATTTATCATAATTTTACCAGGTAAATCATATCACATTATAAATACGAATGTGTTTACATACATATGATATGATTATGATTTTGTATTTCATCCATATTGAATGTTATTGGTTTGTTCCTGAATAGTTTTTTTTTATTTATAACCAATTTAACAGTCGCCTATATTATGTGAATTTGCGGACATCTAATAATTCACAAAAACAAAATCATACTTCAAACAAATTATTTATTACCCAAGTGGACTAACACTGAGAGGCTTGTCTTAATATCAGCTCAGAAATTATATTTTATGTTATTAGTAATAATATTGATAAAAATAGTAAAATACACAGACTTTATAAATTAAAATTACACGAAATGTAACTATTTTTATTTTTAACAATGTTTGAGAAGTATAAGTTTAAGTCTCATGTACAAGGAATGTTGAAGAGTAGAAACAATAGGGAAGTGTTTACGTTTCAAAGTGTAAAAAAACAAGCTTGCACCTTTCTGAATGTAAAGTGCCTACCTACACGGTATAAAAATGTATAAGTGAGTAATTAAAGTTATCTTTAAGTCGTGTATCTTTTAAAACGCACAAACGTCATTAATATTTTCTCCGAAAAATGCTTTTTATTCTTAAATATTTTAATAAGCTCGTTAACGTAAAAGCTTTCTAAATTATTTTTATTATTTATAATTTTTAATAGCCTGAAAGTTAATTTTTAGTTATAATTATTGTAGTAATTAAATCTGTCATAGTTTTATCTTTAAATCGAAATATAAATCTTCAGAATTCTCAAATTTAGAACCTTTATTTTTTCACAATTATTTTTTTACAGAACGTTCTTTTATTATACTTGTAATTCAAAAAGGTCGTTATTATATATATATACTCACAGTGCTTCATACTTATTTAAAAAAAATTATAATTGGTCTAATTAATGAAGCCTATATAAGGGTTCCCACGAGGATTTATAAATTAAAATCGGTCTGATAATTCTGATTCCATTATACCTCACCATTTTAAATTAGTACCCAAATCTTGGAGGGACAATCTGCTTATATAGTAGGTACTGAAGTAGCAAATATAATTCTACTATAGCAATATATTTTTAACATTAATTATTTTAGAATATTCATTCTCTTTCGAATAAATATTTCAATTATTTAAAATTGTATAATTAATTTTTTTAATCGTTTACTAAAACTTAGTTTGTATAATATTTTATTTTTCAATAATAAACGGTGTAAGTGGTAACACACATTTTATGTTTTTAGTGTTTTTACATAAGATATATTTTTTCAAAAGTCTATTAGAATAAATAGAATAATAAAATTATGATTGTATTATACTCGTTATTTAAATTGAATAATATAATTAACACATTTATCAATTTATTTTAAAATAATAACAAACATTGTAATATATTATCTTATCATTATAATAAATAATATGTATTATTTACGTACGAATAATAGAACAGCTTTTTATAATATACAATAGCCATATGCTAGTAATTTTGCTAATAAAATTAAGATTAATTTATTGCTATAAGACCGTCCATTTCATTACGATGTACCTATGCATTTGATTTTAACCATACCTACCTACTTTTAATTGTTTTTATATTACTAACAATTTTTTTTATTCTTACGTTATATCTATCTTATTAGCAATTTGTAATACGATAATTCACATTTTGAAATGCAACCAACATCAAAAAATCAATTTCCAAAAAAAATTCTGTCCATGTCTTGTTCAACATAATATAATAATGTTATGATTCCCAGTATTTATTATTAGTGGCAATGCCATCGTGAGCCATCGAGTTGACTTTTCAAGTCAGAGATTAAGTCGCGTGGACTTAAATGTCCTCAAAAACAAGAAAAATCCTTGCAAAATACAATTTAATGCACTATAATGCATTATAAAAATCCATTAAAAATTGTTTTTTTACTTGAACTTCAAAAAAAAAATAAAACATAAATCTATATTTTGTAATGTTTGAATTATATATACCTAATTATGCATGTTTTTGTTTTTTAAGATGATCATTTTTACTAAAGTCGTTATAGTACTACATAATCGAAATTTGGTGTTATCACAATTGATACAAATCTTAAGAGAAGCGTCCTGTCTTTAGGTACTCGTGCCTATATATATCTGCCTACGCTTGACGTTAATTTCGTTTGTCAGGCCGCTGTCTGGTATATATAGGTAAAAATAAAATTCCACAATAAAAAAAATATGACGGAGCAAAATAATTTTCCATTCAATTTTTTTCATTTTTAGTCTGATAGTTTATATTACATTTTTTATCAAATTGTAAAATATACGACAAATGTACTCGAAATATAAAAAATGAAAGTTTAATTTTTTATTTCTTTGATGAAGATAGGTTTATAAAACGAATTCTGTGCCCGGAATACAATGCCTTAGGAAGTGCAGAAAAATGCTACTTGCGTACAAGGGACATGAAGTTGGCCCCCTCACTTTGAGCTATCGACTCCGGACAAATTGTCCACGTCCTAATGATCACTATAACTTGTGTTCGAGAGTTTACCAAAAACTTCAGAGTACCCGTACCATATACCTACGTAATTTATATTGAATGTTTTTTATTATTTCAATCATATTATTATTTTTTTTTTTTTAACATTCAGTGGTATTACACTAAAATATTCACTAATATCTCGCTGAGTGGCAAAACGGTGGATGGACAGACGCACGATGTGTAGAAATAGCTTTCATACTGACGTGCATGTGTTGTGAAACGAAGCTACAATATAAATATAATTATAATATTGTGTGTCGACGACGAGAGTGTCCGATTGTTTTCATCGAACCCGTTCGTTTTTTCGTTTGACGAAGTACCGTGTGAACACCGTATAGCATTATAAATAATTATCTATAGCGACTTCGGCACAGCGTTAATTATTATTATTTTAGGTACTTAACGTTATAAACGTACAATACAAATTTTATACATTGATCGAGCGCACTTTTACAAGTCTCGATCACGCGAAAACACAGCATTCGTGTTTGGCCGCAGTACCTGCCTACTTCCGGTGCATTTATAATTTATAATCATTTACCCGTATAATTAATAATAATAACAATATAAGGTATCCGCGAGACTCTGAGACGATAGTGGTTACAGGCAGTTTCTCAGGTATTTATATATACATTATATATGTATAATATAATAAAGAGCTAGTAAAAATGCAGTATTTTTTTTTTTTTTTGGTACTATTTATATTTTAAGTGTTAATTTTATGTTCATTTTTAGATTCTGAGCGGACCGAAGAATGACGTATTGATTTTCCAATGATGTGTGTTTTTTTCCCGTCTGTATACACGATAAGTAATCGAAATAATGCTTCGGTTTTCTTCATCGGTATTTTTTCTGGCGGGAAAGTGAATCTAGTTGGTACTTTAGGGAGGTAATTTTTGAAAATTCCCAATAGTTTTTAAAAGCATCGGAAAAATAAAAAAAAAATTTAGGAAAAACTGAAATTTGTACGCATAACTGGTTTTTGACAAAATCAAATTTTTTTTGGTGAAAAGAATTTGATTTTCAGTTTTCATAAGCAAATCTAATATGAATGCGTGTTTTTATCAAACAGATTATTGATTAACTTTATTAGCTAGATTTTAAACTTTTCTTGTTTGATATCGCTCCGCTATTATTGAATAATAAGATTCAATATTTCTGTATTTTTTATAATTATAAAATATAATGTTATTATTATTAAATTTAAAAAATATATATAATTGTTCATATGTAAAACAAATAATAAATAGTAGGTATATATATATACTAATGAATAAAGAATACAAAATTGGTATTTAGTATACAAAAAAATGTTAATATTAAAGTATGGAGCGTTCGAATTATTAATAATTTAGTATAAAATATTGCACTTTTATCGGAGGGTAAACATATTATAACGAGTGGAATATAATAGGTTTCCATTAATAAAACCGTGTTTTGTAAATATTGAAGTTAAGTACATAGGAATTATGAAAACATACTGGCCGCGTATTCCTACTGCACATTTTGATAAAGAACTTTAAAATTAGATAAACAGCTGAAAATCACATAATTAAATTCCTTATCGTTTATTAATAAAAAAAATTCATCTCTATAAGTTTGAACTCCGTGTTATTCTAGAACTAACTAAACTTCTTCAACGTGTTAAGAAAGAGAAGGACATTTCTGTCTTCTAGTATTGTATAGTTTTTTTTATAATATTAAGTACATATAATTTAGGAACTTTCAAATGTTCTTTTTGTGGCACCCGTATATTAATATTATAGTCGCAAAATATTTAACTAGGTTTGGTGCACAAGTCTTCAGCTTTCCTTGAGTTTAACAATGTCAGTTAAAAATATTGTTTATGTTGCTTATGATTTAAAAAATGTATTATGAAAAATAAGTAATTAAGTAACTGGGTAGGTAGTAAAAATGTTTATGATAATCCATACAAAGTCTAAACAAATAATTTTTTTGTTTACAATTCTTTGATGATTTTTTCTTGTATATAATTTATGTATCTTTTTCCCTCATTTTTAAACTTTTTGTTTCCTGACTTCTCAAACTAATATAGGTACGTATCACTTTGCATGTTTTTTTTAAATGTCCCGGGACGCAATTTACGTTTCAAAACGTTTCAGGAATTCCCGGGCTATGCAATTTACGTAGTTTATGACTATGACCTTTTTTGGGGGACGCATGCAATTTTCCTACTCTGGTTTATACTGTTTAAAGATCCTTTTGATTTTTATTGTAATTTGTGTATCGCCCCTAATAAGACGCACGGGGATGATTGTTTAATGCGATTGTCTAGTAATTTTTTTTTAGCGAAGGACTGTTTAAGCTTATCTATTTTAAAACTAGTATAGTTCAAATCAAATTTATCTAAATGTATTTGCGGTGATTTAACCTGCGTATACCGATATGTATAACTGTACTGTAGAGTACAATTTTTATTATTTTGCCTTTAGTAGTTATAACCTAATAACGTTATGGGGCAATGTGAATAGTGCTCGTTTACCATTTTACAAAATAATACGGAAAAGTAATGTAATTAATAGGTATTATTATATTATGTAATTATTATAATATATGCAACGCCGATCTCGGTATTTTTCCCGCTTAAAAAATGTATATGATTAAGCATGATAAGTAATATAACTAATAAATCAATAAAGTTATGGTACATGAGCGATAATACTATGGTGAAGCTGAGTGGGAATCAAAATTATGCTTGAAAATCAAAATTCGTTCAGGTAATTTATTATTCTTTTATCGACTATTGTATCAGGCAGATTAGTCGTAGCGTCAAAGCTGTACAATTGGAAATAAATACACATTTGAACAAGTATCGAAACAATATTTATAATTGTAGTTTGCGGCAGTTAATATAATATAGATATTAGTTATATTAGTTTTAATTCTAAAAAATTCTTGCTCATAAAATAATGTTAAAGTCCGTTTTCAAATTTTCATTAATAATTTCTGCTAGACAATAAACTTATACGCCTATGTACTTGTATTCGTGCACATTTTTAGGAAACATATACGCCTATACATAAAGGAAATCGGAACACTATAGGTACATTAAGAACACCAACAGACAAACAATTATGTTTATTTGTGTAGCATAAGAATTATTCTAGGTTTATTCACGTATTTATATATTGGTACATGAAAAAAACCAAGAAAATTCAATTATTTCAACCACATTTCAATTTCAAAACAGTACACAAGTAGCTACTTGTCTAAATTACAATGTTCACATAAATATATTAAAACTACGTAATATTAAATTCTAGTTAATCATGCAATGGGTAAACGGGAATCCAGCCGAGAACACTACCGCATCCTTCAAAAAATGGTTTATGATTTTTAAAACTAAAATGTTTTTTTCTTCCTAGCTCATAAATATCATATAATATTATAATTAAAACGGAACAAAAATCTCTAATTTAGGAATAAATTGAAACCGTCATAAGCTCCACTGTCGTGTTGATCCCGGTGTTATAATATAGTGCTTGCAGCAGTATCCAAATTTGCGTATATTTTACCAGAGATCTTTATTCAATAAAGATTTTTACCTGGATTTATATTCTCTAGAGAAATGCAACGGGAGATTAATACCCTCAAAGCCAAAGTTAAATACCTACTAGCTAGAGATTTTTTACTTCAGATGTTAAAATATATCTCGTAAATTATACAGAAGTTTTTCATTACCTGCCGGTGAAATTTTACCTCAGTATTCACTATCGAAATTTTAACCACTGGAATAATAATATATTCTCTATAGAGTATAATAATTTATAACCTACACGTAAAATAAACAGAAGTAAATATTTACTAATGGAGTTTTACCAGGTTAGGTAAACGGGGGATAAATTATCACCAGACTTGGCGTAGAAGTTTAACAGTAATACAAACAGAAGCAAATATTGAGCATCCTAGATAATAATGTATACATTTTTTTTTTTTGTTTATTGTGTACCTATAATATTTCATAGTTTCACCGATGTTTAATATATGCAAAAAAAGTTGCATATTTAGGCACTAATAAACAGATAACAATAATAATAAAATAATTTTATTTGGTAGCATAATATTATACTTTATAGTTTAATATATTATTATTGTTAATATAAAATTGGATATTATAAACATAAAATAAACGACCATATGCCTATAATACATCGATTCGTCTATTTTGTCGTATTGTAATCGAATGTACTATACGTACTAATGTACTATAATACCCACGCGTTCAGTGTCTTCAGTAGAAAAAATATATATATAATAATAATAATAATAATATAATACTGAAACGAATTACGATAACCTAAACCATACGGAATATATTATTATAATAGTGTGCGAAATACCTATAGGTACAGGTATATTACGCACGATACCGGAATTAATCACATATCCGTTAACGTTGCATGTATTATAGTATATGATATATAGCCGTACAGAGGTACCCACTGCTATGTATACATATTGTAATACGGGTGGGTGCATGTAATTGATTGTGCGCTTTTTTACGAAGTATATAATATATAGTAATATACACACGAAATGTATATAATATGGAGGTATAATACATTCGCACATATTATTATATGTACACGCGTTGCATATAGTATATATAGGTACGCGTGCAAGTGTGTACACGCAGAATGTGAATTTGACCTGAAACCATTTTTATATTTTTTTACACGCGTTTGAACTTAGTTGTTTCCGCCGTGTATAATCGAGGCGAAAAAATTGTTTAAAAAAAACTTATACGCGCGAGACCGGTCTCCGCGGTGAAATTATGTCTCACATATACATATGGAATATAATGTAATATTATATATTATATATATATGATGTTTATATGATCCGATCGCGGGGAGATAAAAAGTTTTTCGTTTTCTGCGTACGAGCGGTCCGTGGAAATCGTTATCGGAAACTCGATGACAACTATACGCCTCACCCCCCCCCCCCCGCTCTGCACGACAGGCGCACAACGGCGTATGGTATATGTACGGTCTTTTCGATATTATTTAAGCCTCCGAGCGCAAAACCGTTGAATAATTCATGCGACACCTATACAAATAGCAATATAATTCATGATTGTTTACGTCACATAACAGTTATTGCTAGTACGATATGCGTACATATTGTACATATATATAGGTATGCTGTGCGTGTGTATATGATGAGTATATACGGCTGAACTATAAAATATATATATGTGAGTATGTATGTATGTATGTATGTATGTATGTATGTATGTATTGTGTACCTATGTAAAGTTGATACGCAAAACTATTACATATATTATATATTTTCTAGGAAAAGTATACGCCATTTGGAATTGTTTGCAGACTGCATAAACGCATTTTCGATCGACAGACCATCAAGATCGGGTGAAACATGAAACACACTCGTACTGCTATAATAATACTTACTGTTATGTCGTTGACATAATATTCCGAATGATAAAACATTAAGTTGAAATCGTCCGACTTAGCTACTCGTAAATCAAAATTAAAATAACGTTAATTAATTACTAACGCTATTATTACATTTGGTGTAATGAAAAGCAATTTCCTACTAAATAATATTTTAGATTCTGAGAGGAAATCATATTAGAATTCATCATACGGTTTTGGTTTTACATTTATGTCTTTTTTTTTTTTAATTAAGTTATCTCTGAGTTTCAACCTCTTAAGGGTGGTTTCTGGTAAAAAATTAGATTTAATTGGTACTTCAAAGGTCAAAAAATATCTCAGTTTTTTTCAAAATAATCAGAAAATAAAACCTAGGAAAAACGGGAGTTATGCAAAACCAGTTATTGTAACAAAGTTGATTTTGTTTTATTGTTGTAATAATTGAATAACTGTAGAAGTGTAGACACTTGAAATTTCTATCAAATATTCATATTATTGGCATTATTAAACAAGTTATTCGCGGGGACTTGAAACTCTTACGAAGGTATACAATTATATTTTACTATACACAATGACATTTTAAAAATATTTAGATTAATTTTTAACTGCCTATTGCCTATTTATATGATAGGCCTACACCGTTCTACGATATGGACTCAGTTAATACAAGTTAATATATTAATATGATTTAAAATATTATATAGGTAATATTAATAATATAACAAATGCGATATTTTGGACAAAAATTTATTCTTTCTACAGTATTACTAAAAGCCAAATAAATTACTAATGGCATGCATAGTCAAATATACTCAGTAAGACTAGGCCGGCCATTTCCGCTCAGAATCATTTTTAGTGTGCGATGATATATATCATTGAATTCAAATAATTCAATAATTAAAATGTAACACTTCCATTACAATGACGAGGTACGTTATAGTACACTCGGCACGTCTTACAACGTCTTACGTGTATACAACGCGTTACCTACTTGCCAGCTAGTTAAAGACGATTTACCTGTTAATCGGGACATTTAAATATTCGACGCCCTAGTTATTATAAACGCATTTCTTTTTATAAATCTTTTTTTGTAATTGATTTTTGATTTTTTTTTCAGACATAATATACAATTATGTAAATGGGTTTGTAATTTTGTATAATATTATATTATCTTAATATATTTTGAATTAAAATATATTATAAGGATCTATGGTTCTACCTTCACATTGTTGATTTATAATGATTTTCTATTGCGAATGAACATTTTCATAAGTTTTTTGATAATATGTATTCCAAAGAAAATTCCACAGCTAAAAGTTATTGTAGGTACACAAATAATAAATTGAAAACCGAGTATAATATTTTACAGTAATTAAAAATAATTATGACTGGCAGATTATTATTTTACACATTTTAATGATTGTAAATAATATAGTTGAAAATGCTATACCCGCCTACTCAAATTAATTGCATTGATTTTTTTTTTTACCAAAAACGTGAAGTTTTATCATGCTTGTTTTTAAAGCTCTGTATTTTTGTATGATATTTATTTTATCGAAAATTAGAGCGCTAACGCTTAATACTTTTCGAACTATTGCTATAGTATAATTCCTGGCATATAAGGGACATGGGTTTTTTTTTAAAATGCATGTGTATTACATTATTATTAACACTAAAATGGATCTTTACAACAGATACAATAAACACTTTTTGTGAACTAATTTTTGCAAAAAAACATCGGATTTATTTTATATTAATATTGTTATAAAATTAAGTAGATATATTTACCTATACTAATATTACTAACTGAAGTCAACGCCGTAGAGCAGTGTAAATAGGTTCAGGATATAACTAGATTCAAATAATTAAACTGGGCATTTAAAAATGTAATTGAGTGTAGAAATAATAAATTCAAATACAAATTTTCTAACAAAATAACTAAAATAATGATTTTTGTAAATATTCATCTTTGTCGACATTTTAACTTCAAAATATAAAAATCGGGTTAAATAATTGACAAATACACTTCTACTTAAAAGTTAAACTGTTTTACTTTCACACTGACTCGTGAGTTATCACAAATCCCATAGTATAACTTGGTTTGAAAATGTCATTGAAAACCATGTAGGTAATAAAAATCTAAAAGTTTATCCAATAAACAGCTACTAAGAGTACTGAGTAGTGTAATAAAAAAAAAAAAAAAACAGAGCGTAATTTCTGCAGTACGCTCAAGTACCAAATTTTTCAACTGTCGTTTTAAATCTAATCTCAGTTAAGACCACAATTGAAAAACGGGTATATGGAATCGTCCGTGCACCTAAGGCTTACAGAAACTGGTGCTGTGGATAAATATACCATTTTGCTTAAACCTCATTTATTCAAATCGGTTACCGGCTACCTTAGTGTATAGTAGTAGCCAGTTGTAAGTATATACAATATAGTATACCTACATTATATAATTCCCATGTCGAGTATTACTTTTGTTAGAGCTTTAATAAGGTTAATACTATTTTAAATCACTGTACCACAGGATTTAATTAATCAAATTTTTAATCTTATGACTTATTAATTATTATTATTTAACATATTATAATTTTTTCAAATCTTAAATTTTCATCGCTGGTAATTTGCATTTGTCGTGATGGAAAAAATTCAAATTCGAAGTATTCACCAAAATTATAAAGTTTACTGATGAATAAAATTAATACACATTAATAGTCTAAGAGTGCATAATATTATAGGAGGTATAATAGTATTAGTTTTTTTTATGGTTAAATCATTGAAATTTGTAGCAAAAAAATTGATTAATAAATTACACTCTGCACCTAAGCCACTATAAAAAATGTAATTACGTGAAATCGAAACTGTTTGAGTTGTGTTCTGAGCGAGAGATTTATATAAACATACATTTTTTTTTCAAAACACCAGTTTTTGCGAGTATCTACGTACGCGGAAAGAAGGGTGCAAACACTGAACAATAAAGCTCACGAAAGTACCGGAACGGAATTTACAAGTCATAAAAAATATAATAATAATAGTAGAAAAAGAACATTGTGAATAATGGGTGTTTGTTGTATACAATTTCCACAGCCTAGCTGTCTCCAGTTCAATGAATGAGGATGTTAAATAATAATAATATTAATATACGCCTGTGAGTAAGATTTTTTTTTAAAGCTTCAGTTTTCCTATTGCGTAGAATTCATGAATAATATGTTCCTATTTATATTTCAAAACAATTATACATCAGTAAAATATTCACATTAAAATAACTTTGAACATGACAATACAATAGACTTATATTATATAAATAATAAATAAATAATTTAATATGCCCTAATAATAACTATTATAACTTGATCGAACAAATATAAGCTACAATCTTTTGAAAAGCGATTTTAAACAAATAATACATATACCTACAAGACATTTTAAAAGCTAAAATATTTATTAGAATAGGTAGACAGTATTATTTTGTATAGTTAAAGAAATAAATAGGTATTTATCGGTTAGGTTAAATGTATAGTATTTCTATATCTGACTATATTTATAAACGATAGTAAGTTTAAATATTATACGAATAATCCACGGTGAAATGTGAGTTTCTTCTCAAATTTCTCGTTAACTACTGCATCTTGAAAATATACTATAATTGTAAAGTATGATTTTAGTCCGATTTCTGATTCATAAATGGAATATTGTATGAAACTTTTAGAGCGTTTTTACTGCACAAAAAGTTTTCATCAAAACAAAAAAAGTACATTATTATAAAACCATTTGCTTTCTTCTGCTTTCAGAATCAAAAATGTATAGAATTAAGAGAAACTTTGTACGGTAAATTAATTTTGAACGTGATTTTGTTTTTATATATAAGAGTAAGAATTTCAATTATTTATGAAGTTACCATAGTATACGAATATGCGCTTATTGCAAACGTTAAAATAATAACTATTTGATTACATTTATTTCGTTTCGATTAAGTTATATTACTCTCTGTATTTTCCATATAAATTAACTTTTATAATATTCTGTTGTCTGTCGAGTAATGTGCTGGTAAATGTATATTATTATTTTTTGTTACAGTCGGAATAAAGTATAAACACGTTGGTTCAAGTCAAAATAATTGAAATAAATTACCTATTCATTCTAAATATTATTATTTTTTTTTAAACCATGTTTTTTAATATTACATAGTATATTATGACTCCTAAGCCTATAACCAAACAGTATTATAAAGCATTATAAATGTACAAAAAAAACTGGCAATCCCATCCTTATCGTAAATCAAATGGTTAACTAGTGACTTGTTGCCTCTGATGATCAGTTATTTCTTAATTATATAATATGTTGCCTCTCAAAAATGTTCGCACTGCACGCCTACTATACAGAATTAAGCAGTGGCTCATACAATTTACTAAAATATACCACGTAAATAATTATACATAATATATATTGTGTTATAACTATAAACAATTAAGGTTACAGCGACATATATTTAAAACAATATAAATAAATATAATATTACACAATTAAAAAATATCAGTCTTAGGTGTATACTGAACACATTTAAATTTTATACAAATAACACACAACTATGGAAAATAATAATATAATAATTAGTCAATAAAAACCATTTGATAATATAATTAAAATTATTATAATATTTAGAAAATGTTTGAATCGTTCAAAAACCACGCGCATACATTTATTACCTGCTTATTGGGAAACAACCAGTACCTATAATAGACCATTTTCGTTTGAGATAAAGTTTAAAGTATGTTGAGAGGAAACTCGTATAATATAGTCGGGAAGCAATTCGTATAAAAATTATATCGACCTCTTTAATTTCGGAGGGCAACTAGTACGCCCCGCCCCCCCGAGTGCGTTCGCAGTCTTATCGACAAATTATATTGAATAACCTGAATGCTTCCCTCAGTCCACATCTGGTATGTGATAGGATAATATTTATATACGTATCATATATTATATCGCGTAGAACTGACAATCGAATACGAAAGTACAATTATACCTATAATACCTAATATATATTATAATACGTACAAATTCTTACAATAATAATAATTGTGTTGACGGTGGTAAAATCGCAATTTCTTTTAGCTTCGATAATAATGCAGCAAGACTCATTTACGGGTAAATTTAAGTGTGAGTAAGTGTGAGTAAGCTCATGCAAGAAGTAGTGCAACATATTATACGATATTATTTGTTTGGTGTTTTTAATTTATATTTTTAAGTATCAAGATTTATTTTTAAATAGAATGTCATTTAAACATGAACCTATTGAAAAATAAATGATATGTGTATACAAATAATAAAAAAAAACCATTATAAATATAAGTACACTCTCCGAAACCAAAAAATATTTATGTTTTTTTTAATGGCGTAAGTCAGTTCACCTCTTTGTGGTTCACCCTTGATAGTGGGTAACTCTAAATGAACTGAAACGCATTCGACTACCTACTAAAAAAAGATATATTTTTCTTGGTACCGCCCTCGGGTAATACCTTATTCCGAACGCAATCGGGGCTCTAAATAAGGGTCATTTCGGGATGTACTTGGGAAGCTCCCAAAAAGATCCACCACTACCTTTACATAATATGTGTTTTTATTTAAATACGTTTATGTTGTGGTTAAATCAAAATTTTGAAAAATTGCTATCCAAAAAGTAGTACTAAGGGTATTGATAAAATACCTATAATCTTTGTTGAGAGATGCAGTGTAAATTATTTTATTTTATCCCTATTTTCACATAATATTATCATATCAAGGTAATTCAATTAGAATACATGTACCATTATCACTTAGTTACCTATTGGTTATAATTCGGGCTTATGGATATCTGTGTAAGACACAATATTGTATTGTTTGACTAGGTACCTAATAAAACTGTGTATTTATTATTAACACTCTTAATGGTAATGCTATATAGTTTTTTTTTTCTAAATGCATTATTACCTTTTAATTTAGTTTTACTTCAACATAATTCGTAGGTATGCTATAATAATTACGCGTACTGCGAGAGTGCTACAGATGTCGTGTATAATAATCAGAATAATTCATATAATACTTACTGTTTATTAATGCATAATTCTCGTTTACTATAATATCCTAAGTATATATGACCGCGTTAGTTATAGTTATGTTAATCGTCGTGCAAACTTTATGCGACCGTTTTCGAGTGCACAACTGCACACATACCTATAATAGTCGTATACGATAAACGGGCATCTTACATAATAATATGCAATACGCGTTCGTAATCGTCGTCGTTATTACTTATTAATATTGCAGTCGTCGCGGTCGCGGTCGGTGACATAAACTGCGAATATCTGACAACACGACCGCACGCCACCAAGACGTTTGGTTTACGGTGGCGAATACTCGTTTCTTAAATTCGTTTGCCGGTCGGTTGGCTCGTGAATTAAGAGCGCACTGCAGGTATGTGTTATTGTGTTGGCGTCCTTCCCCTCGGCCGCAATCGTCGTCATCGTTGTATAATTTTTATATAATAATAATAATATGTATTATTACGGACCATTTTGGTGCTACCTATACATATATAATATACTAGCTGAATTACCCGGCTTCGCCCGTGTGTATTTTGTTTTCATATTTACAATATTATTTTAGAATATTATGGGTAATAACATTGTTGAGTGAAAAATAGTTTTTTTGCACTTCGTTGCCGTTTAAAAAAATTAATAATGCCCACTATAATATATGAATAATATTATGTTTTATTTTATAATATAACGGTTAAAATATTCTAACTAATATCGTTACAACAATATTCAATTTTGAATTTAGTCATACCCAGCGTCGCCTGAGCCAAATATTAAGGTAACATTAACCTGAAGTGATTTCCATGCATCTAAACTAACTATAGGTAGGTAATCCACTGCATTAGATCACGGACAATATGCGAGCAGTATATTATCAGGTAGGCAATCCACCTGCGGTGGATTGCGGACCCCATGAGGTGCGTTAGTGAGTGACGTTGGCCTGTGCTTAAGGTTTGTTTTTTTCTATAAATTTGTTTGCCTAAATGTGTATAAAATAGTTAAATAATTTAGGGAAACACCACACAAACGCGCGCAGTTCACTGATTACAGTCGCAGTACACTGATGAACCAACAATCGGCGCGCGTTCGGCGTCTGGTGGATCGTAAGTCGTAACAGAGTCGTAAAAAAAAATTGGAAAAAAGTTAAATAGCGTCGTCACAACATTGGTACATAAAAAAGGCCTGTTCTTTTATACATATATATAAGGATATATAGAATTGTTGTTACTCGTTGCAGTATTCGGTCTAGCTGGTATATAATTTTGTAACGACAACGGAATCGACGTGGTTGCACATCAGTGTTGCACGTCACTTTTACCAAAAACACTGTAACAGGGGAATACGTGAAAAAAGCAGTGTGTTTTCGGTTGTAAAAAAGCCGTGTGTCACAGGTTTTTTTTTCATACGAGGTATAGAATTATAGAAATAAGAAATATTTAAATGTAGCTTCATCATAATATTGTACGACGGCGATCTAAAATTTGTATCAAAATAAGTAAATACTATTAATTTGCAGTACTAATAACGGTAATCGAAAATGCGTTTTTCAATTTTCTATTGCACCATATACTAAATATATGTAAATTGTACCACGTTCGAAATGGAATAGTTGTAATTTGCTACAAAATCGATTTTAAAAATATTATTATATTATCGATGTTCACTTAAGTCAGTCGCTATAGTATACTTACGGCCAATCGCGAGTTGTGACAGACACACACGTTTGTTGTCCCTCGCGGACACTATTGCATCAACAGTGTGCGTAAGCGAATCTAGCGCTAGGCTAAGAACACGCCGAGTTCAATAAAAATCACACGCCTAAAACAATACCGCCATCACTTAACATTTTTATAATTTTGAGAAAAGCGATTTGAGGTTTTAAACGAAGACATTATAAAGGGTTTTCTACTTACGCATTTGAAATTCAAAACCTAAATACAAAGGTACAAGTATGCTTTAAAACACGACATTTTTAAATATTAACTATTAAGCAATACTCTTTAAACCCCAACAATTTAGAACTGTGACGTTTTACATTTTTTCTTGTGTGAATGCGGTAGACTACATTATTTTAAGATGATTCAAGTCGATTCAAGTTATGTACCTACATTACACATTTTGAAATAGAGCTTCAACTTTAAATGTTGCTGTTTTTCCCCGAACACATTTCTTGAAAATAAGTTTTTATTCAACGTAATGATGTCATACACAGAAATAAGGTAGTTTTGTTGACTGACTTGTGCGATTAATTAAATAAATTGAAAACTTAATACTACCATAAAGCAAATATTGTTTAGTTGCTTTGATAATTGGCTGAAAATGTCTATAAGTACTGGCACATATTTTTGGTGACCAAATTTTTCATTATATTTAGTATAGCGGTCTAGCATTCTATAAAGTTAATTTTAAACTACGCCGCGAATATGCAGTGATATTATTTTCAAAATCGATGCATTTGAAGTTGAGGCGGTCTTGTTCTGAGTGTGCGGTATACAAACACGAGTTCCAAACTTCTTGAATCCAAACATAGAGTTTATAATCTAAAGTACCTATCCAAAAGGTAAAAGTGTCCAATACTAAATAGTTAATTACTTACTTTGATAGTTTGATACTATAGTATTATAGTATTTACTATTTACTTAGATTTTGCGAACAATGGTCTGAAAATATTATTCACTTGTGTTATTACCTAGTAATAGTACAGCTTTATTTGTTTAGTCCGAAATAAGACATTGAGTAGCATAAACATCATTTTAGTACAAATCAAAATTATGTTTAGGAAATGTTGGTCAATATTTTAGATTTTGAGCAGAGTGATCATAACATTTAATACATAATGAATACATACATTTTTTACAATGATGTGTGGTTTTTTTTTGTGATTGTCACATTTTGTATCCGTAAAAATGCTTAGATTTTCAACTTCAATATCTAGTCTGGTAGGACTAGAATAAAATCCAGTCGGTATTTTTTTTTTCAGGGGGGGTAGGGTCAAAAAACGATTAATTCTTTTTTTAAATAATCAAGAGGAAAAGGAAAAAAAGTTAAGGAAACTGGACATTTTTACTTAAAATACAAATACTGGATTTGACATTAATTTTTCTTTTTTTTTATACCTAATTCAAAAACTTATAACCACAGATAGGTACTTGAAATTTGGATTCATCAAATGTTTATATTGACATTTTCTATAAGTGAGATAATTTTAAAAATATTTCGACCAACTTTGAGATATTTTTAGACATGGATAGATATTTTTAAATTTTAATCAATTTTTTTCCCAATTAAGTTCGGTAAAAAAATTTTTGCTTGGTTTAAAATTGAACACAAGGTTCCTCATAAATTGTTTTACGTTTTTATTACTGGACAAAGATAAGGAGGTAAATAAGTAACCGTTTTTCTGTACAGTAGTTGTCGAGTGTACCTCGTCATTGAGTAAACCACTGTAATGTATGACGAGTTAAATTTGAATTCAATGATAAAGCATTGCATACGAAAAACAATTCTGAGCGCGAAGACAGCCGTCTTCTTTTCTTCTTCTTCGACCGATTTTTGTCAGCCTATATCAGCAAGCATATTTTATGATAGAGAGTTAAATTGCTACTATAGTCATTTATTTTGCTATTAAAGTAGGGTAAGTTGAATTAATTTTTGTCAAAAACATTGCATTTATATTATATTGTTATTAATATTTACTTATTATAATATCGTATATTATTATTTACTTTTGACCCAATACCGAATTATCGCAGCACGGTGTGCGAATAGGTTTGTGGTATAAATAGACAAAAGCATAAAATTAATCTAAATATTTTGAATATGTCATTGTGTATACAGCACAGCGGCCAAAGATTTCTCTTTTTTTTTAAAAATATTAAGTCTATTTTGTCGCAAATTATATATTATACCCCGTTATATACATGTACATTTTTGTTAGGAGGTTAAAAAAGAAATTTTATATATGTATATAGAAATTAAATGCTGTTCGTTGGAAAGCGTATAAATTGAAAACGGGTGGACTATGCTCATTTTTTTTAAATGTTTGTAACAGTCTAAATAAGGTTATAACGGAATAAACATTGGAAAAGTTTCCCGGAAAATTAAAAAATTCTGGAAAATTTAAAAGTGCTTTTGCAATGGGGTTTATGTATGTTTAATCTTTGTTTATCTATAGGGTCGCCATTGGTTAAATATTTTATTACTCTTATTATTATTAAAAACATGGCATATTATACATTTTTTTACAAATACATTAAATAAAAAAAACAAATCTTTGGCACAGTCAACGCCGGACGGGACAGCTAGTATATTTATGTACAGTACTATATATAATATTATTTATTAATTATGTGCAGGACAACACTAATATATATAGATGGTACTAAAACACACATACACATATGAATATATATAATATAATATAGTACCTGCCTACCAACAGAGAGCATATAATATTATGTGACAATAAAACTTCACTAAGTAGCTTGCAACTCTAGGATATTCGATGTATTCATAATGTATCGTAAATTATACCATAAATTGTGCTACCGACCTTTGGAATTTGACAAAAAAAAAATGTTCAAAATAAATGACTCGTAAAAATTGTTTACTGGTGAGACAGCCACACGGAATAAGAGAAGTGGAAATATTTCCTTTCACTCGTGGACCGCGATAAATAATACGTTTGGTATGATTAAAATGACAAATTAATGAAGATGGCATTTACAGATCACATACCTACTGTACATAAGTAGATAGCAGCTGAATTATGAATCCCAAGTATCGGAACGATGTAGTGAACATCAAATACCGTTCAAGACCGCAAACGTAACTCTATATCGTATTTTGTAAATGGTTTAATTTCAACCAAACCGGAAACTCAGACGCATTCTCAGTTTGTAAAATAAACGGTTAAAAAAATTGCTTTGATTTTATTACCTGCCTATTTACATTGTTTTCCGAACTCCGATTGTAGTTTTCAAACAATATTATTGATTATTATTCAGATTGATGGGTAGTTTGATTCTGGTTTGAGTGTGGATTCGGAACGTATAAAGTTGACCTTAGGTATATGGGAATGGTTGTGCAGCATTAGGAGCATAGTAAGAGAAAAACATTAAATCTGTTTTGATCGTGATAAAAATATAAAATATCTAATTACAAATATTGCGCACAGAGTGTTCTAATGTCAGTTCACATAATATAATAATATTATATGATTGACGCAACTGCAGAATAACGTTCAATGCTGCAACGGTTTGACAATTTGACATTAATTGCGATAACTGTGATGTTCTGTTGACTTATCAAATGATGCACCAAGGTAGTTAAATCTTAAATATCTGTGAACTAGTGGTCAGTGGATATTTAACTGACGTTTTTCATATCCGGTTAATAAAAACAATTAATGAGTTCAGTTCCACATTTATAATATATAAGATCGGTTTTATTTTTAATATTAAGCTGTAAGGATGTATACCTTTATTGGTAATGATTCGTTTAAATATTATTTTAATTTTATCATTATCCACACACACTGTGCCATCTTCACATAATGTTCCATTCTATATATTGTGTTTGAGCTGCCACATTTTAAGAGATATTTAGGTTTTGTCGGAGGAGTCGAGTTAAGTACAATCAAGCGTTAACTGTTGCTATTTAAAATAGTTATCTTGTTAACTGCTAAATTTTTTGTGCTGTAAATTTAAGCATTGGCTTTGCCTTGAAAACAATAATAATAACCATTATATAATATATAATATTAGGTACATATATATATATATAAATATTATATTATATATACCTATATAAGTTATAACACATAATATCTATTAAACGGACAATATCAACGTGCACTGCAGACGTCAATATTGGGGTAGGTCGTACGGGGTGAGGCACTGCAGCAGCGGGTGTTATTGTCTGCAGCAACAGCTGCAGTCGTATAGACATAGACACCGCCGCATTATTAATATAATAACCTCAAGTGTATAAGACAATACACACATAATATAATAATAATATGATACATATCATATAATAATAATAAAGACTTGGGTAGGTCGACAGACTTTTTTCGTTTTTTATTAGATATTTTCTGGTTTTTGTGTACATTTTTTTTTCGTCCGCACACGCACATATACGCGCGCGCTTTTCCGAAGAAACGGAATTCGAAACCGTCAAACCTATAGAAAGAATGTCAATATAACGCTCTGCAGTGCGTGTGCACACACACACACACACACACACACATATATATACAGTGTATATTACATGCGTATTTCTCGTACACGCGGTCTGCCGACTATTGCATGTGCGCGGTTTTTTTTTTTCCGGTTCTGAGTGCAGCGGGCATAGATGACGATAATAATAAAAATAATATGTCATCCGTCTCGTCTCTCTCCGTCCCACCGTGCCGCCGCCGCCCCCGGTCAGCGGTCTCGCGCGATACGACCTCTGCTGCTGCTGCTGCTGCATGAGCGTCGGAAAGACCGTATACAGCATCACGCCCGAAGGCGATCGTTTCCCAGCCGGTTTTCCCCTCTACGCGCTGCTCCCGCCGCCGCCACCGCTGTCACGTGATATATGACAATTATTATTATTATTATTGTTAAACGTTATAATAATATTATTATCATAACATTATCTCTCCGCAGGATACACCGCCCGTATATAATAACGCGTGCGCGCATACGATACGACGCGTCCCTCGTATACGCCACTGCAGATGCGTAATACACATACAGAGTGCTTATCTTATCGCATTATATATGTTTAATGTCCAGACGAGCGGTGGCAGAGAGTAGTGGACCAACATTTTTCGGGGTGCCCCTGTCCGGCCCTGTGCCAGTGCGACTCCACTCCATTCTTGATGAATCATTAAAATATATTTGTGAATCAGATTCCTAGGAAAATATAATATCCAAAAACATAATACAGTGAGTTCCGCTTAATGTGATCACTGGTTTATAGAATCAACCGTTTATTAGAATCAAAAATGAAAATCCCAAACCAAATTGTATGCTACTAATGTTAAATTGACCTTTTATTAGAATCACTAAGTACCGGATAATTGAATCACTTTCATGAACAATCTTATCGTTTTTATGGTATCTCAAACTGATTAATTTATAAAAACCATTTTATTTTTGAATTTATCAGTATTATTGTATATCGTTGTACTAGTGTAATAATTGTAATAAATATGGGTGTAGCCCATAAGCGCAAAATATGACCCAAACGCAACCCAAAAGCGCAAAAATAAATAACCCATAAGCGCAAATCAATTTTATAAAACAAGTGTCTTTAATTAAAATCGTAGTTATTATTAATATTAAATTAAGCATTTACAGTGTCACAGTGATATTAAAATTGGTAATAAAAAATTAAATAAAAATAGTAATAAAAAATATAATGTTGAGTATTATTTTAAAATTAAATTTGAAATTTAAAGCCCAATTGATCTTTCAAATTACGATGATATGATTCTGGACCATTGGTAGTCAGAGGTGTGGTGGATATCTGCTGTCACTTTCAATAAAATTCGCTAAAATATAATCTGAAAATAGTTAAGATAGAAAATAGTTCATAAAATGCATCAGAAATTTCAGTAGATGGTAAAAAAGCCAATCCAAAAAAATATTTTAACCAATGTGAAATTTCTGATTCATTTCGGTCGTATTCAATTTTAAGTCTCAATTTTGCAATTTGTCTATACCAGGCTTGCCCGCGAGATGAAACCGGCATTCTTATAATTTTAACTTTATAGCGAAAACCAGACACATACGCACACGTGACACGATTGTAGCTCAGACACCAACTGATATAGGTCGATATCTGGTATACGATTTAAAACATTTCACTTGATTTTCAAATAAAAAGGCCAAATATAAAATATAAACTATAAAATATATACTATAATTATATTATTATATTGTATATTATAGTAATCTTAAAAAAAAAATTCATTTTGCGCTTTTGAGCTATCGAAAAAAAAGGTCGATTTGCGCTTTCGGGCTTCACCGCGTTGTACTAATGTAATAATTGTCAATCAATTATCTTTGTACGTCGCGGCGTCGCCGTCGTGTACTTGTGTCATTTAGTTTATTCGGTTTATTGTTCATGATCAAACTACAGGTATGTACAATGTATATTGTAAACAAATAAATAAAAAACATGAATATGATTTTTAATTTAATTTAATTTAATTTAATTTCAGGCTAATATGAATACTAAATTGGTAGATTGTCAAGTTCAAACAAAAATAGATGGCTTTTTTAATTTATTTTAAATGCATTTATTTAATTTTATTTTTATATATTAATATTATTTTATTTTATTCAAAATTTAATTTTATTTCAAGCATAAATGTAGAATCATTAAATAAAAAAAAAAATATAAAAATCAATAATTTTATTAAAAAATTATAATTATGTATATATGTATTAGAAATTATTAAATATCTAATTATAAATAAATAATTGTATTAAAAGATTGAATTATAAAAAAAATTGTTGTAAATGCTTTTTAGAATCAACCGGTTAATAGAATCAAAATGACCTGCACCAAAGTGATCACATTGAGCGGAACTCACTGTAATATAATATATGATTCCGAATATTATGGAATACATCACTGGAAAATATAATAAATAATATATACATAGTAAAAAGATATGTAAACAATTATTGTGTTGTAATAAGTACTAATACGCCTTCAAATAATGAAAAACAAATAAACTCACCACGTTTCACCTTCGTTTTATCTCGAATCGCCATGTATAATATTATGACAGGTACGCGCGCTCGGGTATAATGTTATTATGTAGGTAGGAGGTACGCGCGTAATGGTTTCTGTTATTCTCTTTTTATATATAATATCGTTTTCATGCCGGCGATTTCTATCGGACGACAACCCCGGACGAACACCACTATAAGACGGTGCACAATACGCCGCACGACGCGACGACGACGGTCAGTCATAATAATAATAATAATAATACCATCTGCGGGCATCGACGATACACTACACGTTCCGCAAGTCGGATGGTCACCTAATCTGCCTAATCTCTATACGGTAACCATCGGGGTAACCTGCACGTCACCGCGAACATGGTGTCGGTTTCCACTTATAATATTTCTCCTCTTCTCGTACGCGAATAATCAAACGGTTACCATGCGCCTATATAGGTAGTACAATATAAGAGTGAACGCGAATGATAATTGCGTTTTATTTTTTGTTCACTGTGGGAACATTTTAGTTAAACTTCCCCTTAAAATACAAGTCATCTTGATCTTCATTCGATACCGATAAAAAATCGCGTAGATATACCATGCAATTTCGATCTTTGTATTAGAGTGTACCCATAATAATATGGGTATACTGACAAAAGTTACACATTTACTAAAAAGCTAAAAATCTTTTGGTAGACTTTTCTCGCATTGTCTGTCGAAAATAATTTGAAGAACATGTTTAGATAACTAGACAATTATTATTATTTTAGTTCGTACGGCGAGAATCGTAACTTCGTAAGACTGTACTATGCAATTATTATTGTTTTTTTAATTTGTTTTAAATCGTCAACGCCACGCTGTGTCGAGTAAGACGAAAATGTTGATAATATGCAATACCTGTAGAACCAGAGGCACTGTCGCTTTCAATCATGGGTATTCGGTATTCATCTGACAATAGTTTCGATTAAACGCGCCCTAAAAATGAAACCAGCATTTTGTAAACGATCCCCAAATGCCGCTGCCGAGTTCAAGATCTGCGAAAGATTTTGTAAAAACAATCACATTTATACGCTACCTATTAAAAAATATTTTTTGCCAGTAATAAATATACATTATCTCACAATGTTACGAATTATATAATTATTACCGTCATAGATTCAATACCTACGTCATATTATTATTATTTATTTGCATACGATCGGTTTATCATAACCAACCCTGCATTTTATAGTTTCCATGGCCAACAGATATTTAAATATTTTGCTCGTATTATTGTTAAACGTAATATTAATTATATATTGCAATTTCGTATAGCATCACGTAAAATACATAAATTATATTGACGAAATTGTTTAGGCTCAGCTATTCAACTTCTCGTTATAATTTGTGTTTTTTTGTTTTAATTGAATTAAAATATTATTCATCTGTCTCGTAATAATATGTGTTTACCTTAAAGTGGCCTGATTTTAATGTCACTATATATGGTCGTTTTAAACATTAATTTTCTTAAAATACTTCATGAATCATTACGCAAAAAACTTTTATAAAATATTTTATTTTAATGAACATTTAAAATATGATAGTTTAAATAAAACACTTCATTGAATCACATTCTTACTCGAGTAGTCGAGTCATACTATTCGGTGATATGATATTAAAATTGAAACACATATTATGTACCTATATGTCATATTGTCATTTATAAAATTGAAATATATTTGGTAGGTACCTACCTAGGTTGTGTTAGTTTTTAAGTATATTAATATAATTTACAGGTATGTATAATAAATAATTAATAATAAAACCTATACATTTTACGTTTTCTTACTTTAACATAATATTCATGTATTTTTAATATGTATTTTAGTGCATATTCAACTAAAATATTGTTTTCTTCTTTAAGCTTTTGTAGTTAATATGAATTTTATATTAAACCACATAGCCACTTAGTTGCAGTATTATAATATACAATTCATGCTGTTATCCACATTAAAAATACTCTGCAATATAATATTATTTATATTTTTTTACTTACTAAAAGTATGGCATAAATAATTATGATCTTAGATTTGTGTGTAACGCTGCATACGCCACTTTCATAAAATTATACCTACTCCATATTATTATTAGTTCCATAATAATTTATAAAAAAAACATAACCTTCTAGTAGGCAGATACTTACTTAAAAATAAATAAAATTTTTATTTTTCAAATAAAAATGTATTTATTTTATTGCCATTTGTGTACCTTTATTACATAATAATAACATTTTATTTCATATTTCTACAAACAAGAAAGAAACATATCTCAATATTTCAAAGTCGGTTAAATTTATAAAATTCCAAAGTGAAAATGTCATGCTAAAATATTTCACGATAATAATCCTATTTCTAGGAAAAACCATAAAAAAAAACCTTAAACATAGGTAAACCAGAGACGACCACGAGCTCAATACAACTATACACAATAGCGGTTTAATATAATATTTTTATTATAATAAAACAGAATAATATGACTTATATTATTTTTATTACATTTAATATTATTATGGTTTACCTATCGTTACGTCTTACGTGTGAGTGTGTGACTCGCGAGGCGTGACGTTTTTCCAACGAGTATAAGCTTCGTGTTGCAGGACTTGTTTTGATATCAAATTATAGTTTATCGAGATTAAAAGTTTATCCGATTGCGTAAGTCGTATATACCTAGTTCACCGGTAAAATAATTAACCGAAATGGACGGTATATATCGAAGCCTACAACTGCTGCAGACCGCTAAATCGTCCGTACATAAAATATAAATTCGTGTAATACAATCAATGGGTATTATCACTATTATTATATTATGCGTACGCGGGCAACCGACAAAAGTGTATCTTGTTTTACACACGAACGAGTTACAATGAACTTTACTATTGGAAAGGCTTTGTTTTCCGAACATGCCATTAGCCCGCGGCCTTATTCGATGTTAAACGTTCGAACTTGATACGAGGACGTTACACGGCACAGCCATATTTGTTTGCCTTACGAATCGCATATTATAATATTGTGCAGGCATGCGATTTGACGTGTTGAAAGCGTATATTATTATTATTTATTATTTATTATTATTATTATTATTATTATTATTATTATTATTATTATTATTATTATCTCCGTGCGTCTGAGATACAAATCCCACGGGGGACACAACTGTGTACGGCATTCTAGATGATACACATCATCGTTATGCCAAGAAAAATTATTGTTCACTGTTAAAGCATTTAAATATTATGAATCTTCTTTGCAATCACATCGTTCATAATCGTAGGTATAATATTATTGAGTGTGATGCGGTGAGGTGTACCCGACAATCTTCGAAATCGGACATTTTTTTTTTTTTTGAAATGTGTATCCCGGCAATAATAGTGGCAAAGTTAAATTTAGCAAAAACTGGTAATTTCATAATATCATGTTACAAAACAACAGTTATAAAACCATTTATCAAAAATGTTTCAAATGTACGGCCAAACCAAACTTGCAATAAATTATTGAGGTCTATAATATTAATATGTAAGTAAGTACTATTTTCAATAAGTCAATTTTCATTTTTTACAATTTATTATTTATATTTACCTGACACATGGAAAATATGCACAATTCCTTATTTTGCAAACTCCCCTTTTCTTATCTTAAAACGTATTTTCATAATAAATCCTACCGTATATATACTATGTTTTACCTCTACTATTTCCGAAACGGATATGCAATTTCACCATTAAACCCTGACCTTGCTTATGATGTATTCCCTAGACTCGGTGACAGGATTTTGATCCTTCTGTTGCTTATATTATTTCTTCTTTTTCGTTCGTCGATATTGTAGTTGTGGCACTATTATATACATCGTATAGTGGAATAGAATTTTACTAGCCGCCAGGGCAGACTCGTTTTCGGGAACCAAAAACCGAATTTTTTCTTTCGCTATTTCATTATACACTCGCAGTCCGCTGTCTTGCCGCTCCTAACCTATACCCGTGTTGGTCTGTGTGTTATATTATATATTACGCGTGCGAATCGGAGCAACAGACTGTGTACAATATAACCCGATGCACATGAATTCTACTCGCAGGCCCATATATATACTGTGGTCAGAGGAACCGCCAGGAATTCGCTATATTACTTAACCGATATGTTATTGTTGGCCGTTGGGTAGGTATCTAAAGACCAAACTATATATTATAAAATATTTGATAGCCATTTATTATACCTACTACGCAGTAGACTGTACCGACTTGATTAAAATGTAAGGCATAATAATGTATTTTAAATTAAACATCTACTGTGCAAAATAACGCTAACGCGGTCAAAATATATTAATTAATATGATCCTATTGTACAGAATATTACAAATGAAAAACAACTTGGTAGGTATTGTTTATACCACGAACACGCCGTAATGATTTTATTTTTAACACGATCGCGTTTTTGTTTTGTTATACTTTTAATACTATTATATTGATTCACGATGATGCTCGATAAATTATAGTAAACGATATGTCATGGTTATAAGTAGCGAACAAATAAAAATTATACACAGTACCGCATACAGATTTTAACCAAACTGTTTCAGACTTTATTTAAAATTAAAATAAGGCTAATGCGAGATGACACTTATATTTATATTTATATAAAATCTAAATTGTGTTTTAAAAATTGTATGATAAAAATCAAAAAAAAAATCGTGGACAACAACTAGTGTATTGAATTGTATTGAATGTGAATTATTAAGTAACACATCAATTCTGAAATAATGTGAGTCATTGTTTCAAAAAAAGAAATTTATTTGTATACTTTGTTGTATATTTTTGTACATTTATCGATGAAAAATGTTATAAGTATATTCAAGTAGGTTTTTGAATTTTAACTAAAAGTAAACATATTATAATAGGTATACCCAGTGGAGGTCAAAAACATACGTAAAAAAGTGAAGTATTGTTATTTTTATTACGTTTTTGGTAAATAGTTGGCTCTGGGATAAAGACAAAATCACCGACCTGTTGCTTGTCCGTGGTGTGTGATTTATGAGTTAAAATACTGTTATACTTATTATAGTACGGGAATTTCAGCAAATTATTCAATTTATATTATATTTAACGTCAAGTTTATGTAATATAGAATCCAGCTCCCCGAGTTTGGAATTTTTGTGACTCACCAGAACTAACCCTAATTACAGTTACCTATTTGTCCTACATTATATATTATATACAATTATTATACATTTAGCTATATATATAAACATTAGAAAACTGAGCTCTATATAGTAAGTACCTACACATTATGTTGTATTTTTTGCTGGAAAATAGTGCTTAAAATGCTTAAATATACTTAAAACTAGGTTAATAGGTGATTTGTGATCTTCTTGTAGAACATTTTCGTTTATCACTTAATCCGTGTGAACGCATTGGATGTAAAATAATACACAAGTAAACACAATAACGTGGATATGTGGATGGTAAAATGTTCAGTGCGAATGATAAAATAAAAATGTATTGATATTAAGCTGAGATTCAGTAACTTAAAATTTTTTTACAGAATTTCAGTCAAGTTAAGAATCTTAAATTTTAGGTTACATTGGGTTACAAAATCTTTAAAAAATGTCTAGTCCATAAAATAACTTTAAAGAGTACTAAGAATGATATCACGCTGGAATCTGGTTTACATTAAACCGTTTTTTAGGATTCGAGTTACGTTAGGAATCTCGAATTTTGGGTTACAAAATGTTGTGATCGTTTCATACGAAAATTCTCCAAACTTGGGGTGCTAGAGTGAAGTAGTTATAGAATTTGTGATTTAAAATTTTTTACTGAACAATCATATATTATATACCAGTTTTATACCTACACGCTATACAAGATAAAGGTTATAGTCTTAGTACATATTATGTCGATCAGGTAAAAGGTAAGCTGAGACCAAATTAAAATTTTTCTAAAATTCAATGTACAAACTGCAACATGGTTAATCCAACCTAACGTTGTGTACCTTATACAATATGTGAAATAGTGATTTTACGATGTATACTGATTCGAAACTGTATACCAATAGCTGTGCAACTGTGCGAGTATCATAAAAAAAATTGCATATTTTATAATAATAAAAAAAGCCTTTACCACCTTATTTAGCTAACCTAGGTAGGTCTAACCTACCAAGTTGTTAGAATGCTAGATAATATACTACCTGCACGCGGCACCTTTGCTCATCGTTTTCAATCGTTTTTATATCTACTTAAATTTACATCGGTGTACTTCGGAGCCCGTAAGTCGTCAAGCTAGGTTAGACGTTAAACTGGATTTAACGCGTAAAGAAGCAGAACTCTATTCATTGTAACGTTTATGCATATAATAGTATATGAGCGTTTTCCTGCTAGTCGGTACAAATTAATTCACATTTTTATATTATATAATATATTAAGGAAAATAAAACCCAATCCATTATTATTATTATTATAATGGCCCATTGACACACAGCACCGCCGTCTACAGCGACCTTTTTTAAAATGGCGACGATAAGCGTGTGCCGATATCACTATAATAAATTGGAATGCCCTCCCCCCCCCCAAAAAAAAGCTCATCTAAAGACGACACCGTAAACCTAAGTAATGAAGACCATAATATAGATTGGATAACAATTGAATCGTTCTAAAAAAAAAAAAACTAAAAGGAATAACACTTCTCGCTCTTTGGAGTATATTACCTATACAGCCGAAGCAAAACCATTAAATATATAGGTATTTATAAAATCGTCTAAAGCCACTTAGGTTACCCACCGTTGAGGGGTTATTTTTCATCGATACGCGCAAGGTACAAAAATACCGCGAAAATGTATTATTCAAACTGTATGAAGGAATAGAGGCCAACAACAAATTCTATTACCTTGGTGGCTATAGGTACTTTATACTAACGACATCATACGTCACCAATATAAATAATCAAATCTCGAACAAGTTGGATTTCGCCTAACTTGGTTATAAAGCAAATAATATGTTCCAACGAATTAACTCCAAAATTCGTTATAGAGAGTATAACGTCCAATAATAACGAAATGCAATTATTACTGATTAATATTAATGTTTCATTTATGCTCGGTGTGTCGAGCTGCAATGTAAAATATCAGTTAAACGATTTTGCATTCTTATAATATATACAACTACAATTATTAATTTATTGCTCTAAACTTGGAACAAAGTAAAATAACCACCGCTCGAGCAATAAGAATATTGATCTGAAACTCAAAGGTAGGTAATGTTTTTTCCACTCGACTTGCCGGAACATTCCGACCACAACCAGGCGTATTTTCTGATTCCGAGATTCTATTAAACGATTTCAAGAATTGGGTGCTAAAGTTCCATCTGACATCACTGGCAAGCTTGTGAAATACAATAACGTTTTCAATAATACAATTCCGGGTCGAGATAATAATAGGCGTTCACCGTCCGGTATTTACGATCTTTTTTAATTTTTAACAAACTGTATAGGTAGTGTTAAGCGTATATCAGAAACCTTTCATTCCACTAATTTTTGTTTACTGCAAATTTCAATATAACACTAAAATTATTGCATTTACAAAATATAGTTTGCACGTGTCCAACTGTAATCGAAACCAAATAAACACGTTTCCTAATGCCAGTCCGTATCTCGCTAATATATACATTATTTTTAAGACAAATGCAGCCGAGGAAACGGGTATGTTACATGTTATAATGATAAAGTCGTGTAGATTATTACAATATTTACAATTAATATAAATAAAAATTATAAAGTAATATAATAGTGTAAGCTTACTGGACAATGCTCTGCTGATGATTTCTAGTTACGACCATATGGTTTGTGATATATAATTCAAAACAGCTGGTTATAAGGTGCTCCAAGTGCAAATTACTAAAAACCGAAAAAAGTTACTAAAACCAGTAAACTTTTTGTCAGATATTAATAAACATCAATGGCTAAAATACATTATACACTCAGAGTTTTATCAAATATTTGATACAAAAAGTTAAGAAATTACAAACTTATCATAATATTCACTAATGTGGTAAAATTGTGGCAATTATTATTAGCGCGTACCAAACTTATAATATGTTCAACATTTTAAACATGTATTATCTTTTTAGGCAGTAAAATAAAAATCCATTTTTATTTAGCTTATTTTATATGTCGATTTAAAAACACTGTTATTTTTCATCGTCGAGAATATGCAGGTGTAAGGAATTTAGGGATACTGATAGGAATTCGGGTATATACCTTTTCCGTGTAGTGTGTATCCGCTTTTGTTCGCTTATAAATATGCAAATATATGCAATACTTACACTCAATGTTGTGAATAGCTGTGTAATTAATGGAGACATGTCAATGAAACATTTTGAAATTGTTTAGTAGAAATAACTAATATTTTAAATAATCTATGTTAATAATTTCAGTATTTTACATAATATGCGATGGATGAATATTCAACGCGCGATGTTGTATAAATACGGTCTATCAACTATTTATCATACTTTACCATAATTCACCAATCGTTGTGTCGTGGGAAAAAAAAACCATAATTAATATTTACTATATCATTATATATGATTATTGCTTATACATATAGTGTTAATATATATTATACTATTAATACTATACTAATATTATAAAATCGATGCAAATGAACCGTCTAAGATTTCACTAGCTGTCGAGCACCCGTTCAGATAAATTCGTTCCCATCCGCGAAGTTATCCGGATAAAATGTTACGAGATCTAAGCGGTTAGGTTAGGCTCTCCATTTGTGTTCCAAACCCGTATCGTACCGAGTTTGACCTCAGACCCGGATCATTTACTCTACTGTCATCTGGTTCGATTAATTAGAGGATTATTTAAACGCAATCAGCTGTCCTAAAGCTGTCTGTCGAAATATTGTATTATATTCCTCATTACTCGATGACACATTATACCAAATAATAATAATATAATATAATAGGTAGTGTACACTATAATATTTTAATCCCCGCGAAACTTGTGATTTATTGCTCACTATACTATTGCCCTAGTTTCACACGTACCTCGTGAATGTTCACAAGAAATCAATCGTATTTAATTGTAAGCGAATATTTACGAACATTGTGAACATTAACTACGCGTGAAATCTGCACCTATTGTACCTATTATGTCACACTGTCGCCTATAAACCAATAAAGGTACGCATTTGATTGCGGCGTGGTGTAATTTGTCCACCTCGTCATCTGTTATTTACTGTCCGATGATTTTTTTCAATTTCAGTTTGCTCACATTGTACCTATACCTATATAGCCTATAGGTGTAAGTGATATAACTATCTTGTGGTCAATTAATTTGAACAAATCAAAATAATATGAACACGACATGTATACAAAACGTTTTACCGTGCTCGTCCTCTCAATGTAAAGAAAAAAACCATACATATTATATAAATATATTATTAATTAATTAAAATATGGAATACGAGTATATTATATAAAATAAACATAGGTAAAACAAAATAATGAAGCCATCCGATGAAGTAATAAAATAGTCCTAATAATTATTAAAAATAACGAATTTGGTTAAGTTAAACTGCCCAATATCTCAGAGTAGTTAACTATGACAATCTGTGTTCGTTTTTCAGCGAAAAAACATCTAACCACTATATTATTATGTAAAGCCACTGACATCTATACCGAGAAGTGAAAACTAATATATAACTAGTTATACATAATTCTATCATAAATTATACTCTGTATAGAGAGTTGAGTTTTCGTAGAATCTAAAAGTTTAGTAAAAACGTCGTATTATTTGTGATCTTCTCAAAACATTGTGTTTTTTCTTTTCTTTTTATTTTTTCAATTCTACATTTATTACTTTATACCCGGTTATATGCCGAAATGAAAACGGTGACACGGCTGACGCTACGAAAAAAAAGAAGAAGAAGATAACGCGTCCCGCTGCGATCGTAAAGCACCGACACATTATGGTCCTCTCAGTGCGTATTTCGAAAAAGTCTCTGGTGCCGCATTGTGTCGTGGTTCAATAAACGACATTTTCGAATCCGGTTTTTTTTTAGCAAGCCAAAAGCGAATTACGAGAACGCCGACCATCGCGTCGACTGTTTGACTGTTTGTAAGATAATCTTTATTGTGCAAATAAATTCCGATTTAAAATATTAACATTATAATAATATATTATGAGTAATGACGCAGTAAACCGTGCATAATCGGTGGCTCAAAACAGCACATTATCTTATAATATTAAAAAAAAAAAAATCATACAATAAATAAACGAAAATATAAGTATTATTATATAGGTATAGGGACGGCTTACTCGAGTAAAGATTGATTTTTCGATATTATTATGTATATATATAGTACCTATACACTGCAGACGTAACTCTATATGTATATGTATCTAAAGTGTATTCGTTAGTCGTGTCGTAAAACGTTTAAATGAGAAATTATTAAATACAATTTTACATTTGGTTTATCGTTATTATACAGTTGTACGGTGATTTTTATCTCGTCGTTTTCGTCCTTACGAGGTCGTTTAGACGATAAACAAAAATTGCACTATGCGATCGGTAAGACGGATATTATCGTGTTTGAGGTGCAATAATTTGTTTGTTTCATGACCAAAACACGTATACATAATATACGCACTTGAACCAACGGACGTGGTTAAAAAGAACAGGGTCTTGAAGCATTTTTTTTATTATTAGCTTCTAGTGTAACTATGATAGTTTAACAACTATAAAAAACTTTAAGCATTTTAACATTTTTAACCGTGCAATTTTTGAAATTTGGAATTTTGAAATTTTGAAATAAGTATAATATAATATAATATTTTGTAGCATAAGTTATTTTTTTTTTACTCATTCGAGTATAGGTATTTAAAAACCACACACATTTTCTGAATATTCTAATATATTTCACTCGTATATGACGAGGGGTGCGGATAGAGCGCACGGTCGCATACGAATCGCCCTGTATAACAGCAGGTAGGTACCGCATATGATAATATTACGTCTCAATAACATAATATAATATAATGATAATGTACTTGCCGCAGTCGTCAGACAAGAATTCGATCGGCTATACAATACATATGTATGCAGTGACGATCAACATCGATGGTTTCGTCTCGTGTGGGGTACACGAGTGTATAATATTCATTTGCGGGTCTATTAAAAACGTTACTCATATTATATTATTATATATTATGCGATGAGCTGTGCGCAGATACGCACGTCCTTCTTCGGCGTTTCACATTTTTTTTCTTCTTCTCCATACAAACATCATATAATATAAATTACTCCGATGGGATTCACGGAACGAAGACGACCGACCGTTGTACTACGTCACAGCTACAGTAGCCAGTGTGTGTGTATATTATCGTATAATATAATGCATTCCGCGTCCGTACGATAGGTTTTTCGACGGCCACAAAATACACAGCTGTTGTTTTTGTAGTGTTGAAATCGTGACGAAGACGAGTTAATCTCTCGGGGAATATCGTCACACGGCATTATATTATATTATTACGTATTATCATTATTGTTATTTAATATTATATAGGCTACCGGACGTCGCGCGTCGCACACCGACGATATTATATTATTATTATGAGGTATGTTCGCGTGTCGCACCGCGTTCACGACCATGACAATATATATTATATTAATTGGACGGCAGTTAGTGATGGTCTACGCGACGAATGTGAAGGTCACGCTCTGTTTTTTTTTTTATTCGGCCGTCTGAGATTTTTATGATTTTTATGATTTTTACGATATATACAGGGTGTCCCGGGTCTATTTGACTAATGCAATAACTTTTACAGCAGTAACAGTGATTAGCAAGAAATAATTTTGAATTTTAACACACTTTGAAAATTGTTTAAAAATTAACGGCTTAACCAGATTAAAAGTTTTAAACGCCAAAATGGTTTTTAAATACTTATTTATGGAAATAGCTATCTTGGATTATTAGAAAAATATAAGATAAAAAATTTTAAATTATTTATTTTTGTTGTACAAAAATAAATAAAATATAAGATATACCTACAAATTATAGCGCAGAGCTCTACAAATCATTACAAAAAAAAAACTTAAAAATATTGAATAGAAAAAAAGTTATTGCATTAGTCAAATAGACCTGGGACACCCTGTATATACTATAGTATTGTATCGCTGTTTGTATACAGATGTATACCGTGTTCTTACCTCTATACTCGTTAATAATGGTTAGGCGATACCGGCTTTAATGCATTTCAATATGAATATTGTATTTACCGATATTTTATAAATACGCACACGCAAATATATAAATATATTTATTTAAAGTATATCTAAAGGATTTGACAATTTTACTGTTAAATTACATTTACAAGTCATATCTTCTGGATAGACTTGGATTTATCAGTCAATAATTAATGGACAATAATAAGGTTTTTTACAATTCTTTAGCATACTACATAGTAATACTAAATCATTACTTCTATGTCGTTCTATATAGCCTTACATCTCAAAAATATATCAGACCATAATAAAATATTAAGTAAACAATCGAAAACATAATAGTAAATATCTCTTGTTTAATGATATCATATACCATACCGACGTTAGTATGTATTTTTCCGTATTTTTATTTTGTTTTTTACATAAATATAAAAATAAAATCAACATAATAAATAGGTGCATTTAAAATATTTAAAATAATTATTTTATGGAAAGTTACGGATTATATTATAAAGCTTTTCAAAAATAACTTAATATAATATAAAATTAATTTTAATAGATACGTCATTTTTACGATGGAATATCAACTGTTTAAGTTGTAACTTCTGTCTTTCAAATGAATTTTATAAAACAGTTGTTTGAGTTTATGTATTTTGTTTTTATGATTTTCCCGGTTACGAGTTGAAGTTACTAATAGTCAGTTAAATTCACGTTTCGAATTCGTTACAATTTGTAACGAAATTATCAAACTTATACCACCACCAAAGCCGGTCGATACAAAATCAATTTAATCATTTCAATCAATTTGATTGAGATATAAATAATAAATATATATAGGTACGCTGAAAATACAATTTATAAGGTTTCGTTTATCGAATTAATTGAAATTCAGACTTGATGAAACCCACTCGATTTCACGTGTTTTCTTTATAAGTGCATTATCGAGTAAATAACTCTCCGAGAAAATAGGAATGATATACAGAGAAATTCAATTTGTTTTGCAGTAAATAATATGCAATTTAGTGTTTAGTTTACTGTTTATTGTTATGTAGCTTTTCACAATAATTATTGTCATTTACGATACTCTGCGTCCTGCACTGCAGTTGCTATTACGTTAAAATAATATACCAAGTGCAGATTTGTACTAGTTTTTTGGCGACGAATTTGGCCATTTGGTAATAAACTGTTAAAAAGTACAACATGTTAAATCATACCGATAACCGATCAATGATTTCATCAGCAATCATCAGCTAGTATCATAGAAAATACAAAGCTGCATTTTTGAATTTATTATGTTTTTTTAAAACGTCGAAGAACATAACATACTATTTTTTTATGGTTATCAGTATTTGATCTATAAAAATGAAAATGACTTGTGTTTTCTAAGACATTGCTTAGTTTGCGATAAAAAAATAGCCTGCTTATAGGTTAGTATAAAATATCGTTATTGTTACACCACATTACCACCTGTCTGATGACAAAAGCGACTTGAAAATCGTTTGCGGTAGTGTTGTACCTATATATGAAAACCAGGCCGGACACCGTCTATTATAGGTGTATATTTTATTGTATAGACACAGCCATACAGGTAACCATTAACTAGGTAGTAGGTTTATATACTATAAAATATAATAGAAACAGATAATATATACACAAATGTAGTGCATTTTGGAAATTCAAGGGCTTTGAAACGTTTAAAACAGTGTGAAAGTACTGCAGAGATTCTAAAAAGAATATTATCAACGACGTTCATTAAAAAAATGAATCCATTTAAATGTCCCCGTATCGTGGAATGCATCATTAAAAAGTCATTAGCATGTGTTAATAGTTGTAATATTATTATAATATAGTCGAATATATGTTCGATTATAATAATAAATGTTCAAACGTTCAATGAAACTATTTTACTAATAGACGTTATCGTTTATACATCGGTAAAAATAATACCGACCATAATAATTATTTGTTTAGTAAAATAATAGGTTGCCGTATATTTATGTTCGGATTCTGGCATTAAGATATAATATAATATATTTTATAACAATTGCACAATACTATTGATTGAAATAAAACCTTAACTTTATGAAATATCAAATGTTATTCGATCATAAAATCTAACATAATTTATATAAATGTAATAATATTTCCAGTTTTTCTATATTTGCATTTTATCTATAAATAAATCGATGCATTTAATTAAATTAGCTTTTTTTTTTTTACTGCACGAAATTTATTTTTATTTGTTTACATCAAAGTTTAATGAAAAACGTATTTTACGACCAATTCCAATGTTGAACTCAATAATAATGATAAAAATAACGAATAAATAATTTAAATTATGAATAGTATACAACCATACATTGTTACGAGTTCTTATTTTGAGCATTCGGATTTTTCTATTATATATATTAAACTACATTCTGGTAAAAGTCGGTATGGTTATTGGTTATTTAAAATGTAAAATTAGTAATAAATAATCGTATTTAATTAACGATTCCTGATTAGAATAGTAAAACAACATACCTTAAGTGATAGTTTGGATTGTGATTTAGTACTCCGGTACTCGTATATCTAGAACTTTAATTATTATTCTAAACATTCTCAACTATCGTCATCATCATTCATCCCTCATTACGCATGTGGTAATCCGAATTCTTAAGCTAAACTGTAATAACTTGAAGGTGTAAGCGAGAGTGAGTAATTATGTAATAAAATTAAATCTTTTAAATGTTTAAAAAAAAAATTTGTTTGTATTGTGCTAGCTTGAACAGTTTTAAATCGTTTATCGATGCTATGATGTTCATAATATTATAAAACTAATGAATACTTTTCCTAAACCACAAATGAGGTGTATGAATAGAAAAACCTTTTTGGTGTGAAATTGTTTGTACTACCTACATAAAAAAAATGTTTGTATGGACACAGATAATATTTCACATATTTCGTATATTTTTATATTAGTAGGTATTAATGATATAAATACCCATTAAAAAATGATATTTAATAAAATATATAAACACGAATGTAACTTTTGTTCTATGTTATTTAAAATTTACAAATAGGGTGGGACTGAAACACGTCGTTCCGTCCTTTTCCTAGAAAAAATTAACATTTTCGAATTATTTTTTTTCCCAAATATATTTAGCATACCACTCCCATCAATTTCCAAACCTAGTTTTGAAATTCGCTTGACACTTTTTCTCCAAAAAAATCAAAAATACTTTACTTATATTGAGAGGACCATACAGCAACAAGATTCTCTACCCCCTTTACAATAAGAATTATATAATGTCTTGGAAATAATAATACTAATACTTGTTGAAAATGTTCAAGTATCTACGACGCAGTGAGGAAGCTAAATCCATTATGTTTGGAAGTTATTATTAGTTATTATTTATTCATCAACGAATGGCACCACAATTAATTATTTAATGTATCTACTCGACGAAAGAGTTCTTCGGAAGTTTTTATAACGTTGACTTCCGTCGACATGATGCAAAAAATCGCTTCGAAATTGGTTCAGCCAGTAGCGGATTTTCAGCATTTGCATCATGGACATATACAGACATCTAAGAAAATTAAAATACGATAGTTAATTGTTAATACGAGTATTATAAATATTACATAATTATTAAAAACGTATCTAATAATAAAAGTAAAAAATTTAAAATGTTTATTGAAATTAATGTAAAACATTCTATTTTAGTTTTTTTATCCTTAAACAGCATTCTGAGGTGTTCGTCCACCGTGACTTTTGTTGCCTATGTAATCAATATCATTGGACACTGTAAATTTTATCGAAATATTATTCGAACATATTTTATATTGACTAACTATTTAGAAGTATCACATTTTATCGTGTTAACTATATAGCTTGTACAATTGTGTTATATTATGTTTCACTTAGTGTATTACCAATTGCAGTTTATAATAATTTATATTTTTAAAAACATCCGACTGTATGAACATTAAAACGTTATAGCTCACCTTTAATCATATTTAACTGTTATCAAGCTAATCACATTCAATCCGACAGCAAATATATCTATGCACCAGATATCTAATTATTTTAACACCATTTATTTGTTTTATCATTGTTCAAAAAATATCGATTGTTATAATATAACGTAACACACAGATTTTGATTTTACTTAATTCACGATAGTATAATATTTTCAAAATCCTTATTCAACAGCGACAACAAGTCTTGTATTCAATATAATTATAAAATCGCATATAATTTATATACATACCTACATAATATGCATGTAAGAGCTATATATTTAAGCGTTTAAAGCTCAATATTTGGTTTGAAAATGTAATTAACGTAAAAGCTTATCTTTTGAGGAATAAAATTTAAAACTATGTATGGTTTTAAAACAAAAAATATGCTTTCAAAACATTTTCTGAGCCGAATCGTCATGAAATAAGGTTCGTGAATGTGTAGGTATAGTACCTATATATACAATAATAAAGTTATTTATTTAATATACGGAATATAATATACACGAAATATTTGACAGAAAATATTAATCTAAATGCGTCGAGACTAGAGGAGGAGAAAACACTGCATATATTATATTTTATTTTGAGACGTCAAAAAAATATTTGATTAGTTTTTGAAAAAATGAAAACAAAATATTTCTTGATGTAAATAATATGCCGTAACTCCACAGTTAATTTATTGTAGGTATTTTAGATTGAGTTTCAAGCAATTGATTGCAGTTAATTGTTTAAAAAAAGTGTAATTTAAATAACTATAAATTGCAGCGATATAGTTTAGCTCAATCGTCGACTATATATATAAATTTCTTCCGATATGTGTGATAGTCACCAAAACATAATATTGCACATTGAAAACATCCTGTATAAAAGGTAAGCACGATACCTATAATATATGTAATACCCTTTATGTGTTTAGAGTCCTCGTCGACATCACATATTCACACCTTTGTTATAACTTGTAATAATAATAAATTCAAATGAAACTACATCTCCAAATCTAATATATGTATATATAACACATTTTTCTTCAGAATAAAATATTGTACGTATAACATTCATAGTCGTTGGAACCATTAACCAGTTCTGTTCACATTACGTCACTTCAATGTAAAAGCGTCATCTAATTTTCAGTATCTATATATTTTATTATATTTCATACGTGAAAACGTTTTCTTAGGAAATTCTCCAATTTTCACTCGAAAGCACTCTCGTCATTTTAAAAGGCTTTTATTCTATAAATGTATATAAAAAAAAAAAAAAACCTAACTTTGAGTGGCTGGTCAACATCCTGTAGGACGTTTTAGAACTTTTTTTTATTATTTATATACACTAACCTGTCTCGTTTGCTCCAAAAACCAAAGTGATTTTTTTATGTTGTTCACCACAGTGTATATACGGTTACCTGGGTTCAAGCAAAACGGATACAAAGTCTATTAGTTTACTATTATTGATTTTCTTTTGATAAATAAATAACTCTATCTTTGGAATTTCAGATGAAAAAAGGAAGTTGTTGAATTCAACTAAATTTAAATTGATAAATGAAGCAGAAATATAATATTATGTCATTCACAAAGAAACTTGTAGTAAATTAAATTATGTACCTGACCGCTATACTGTTATACAACATAATATACTGTACCAATCGGCAATCTATATTCAATAAAGCGATGAAAAATAGAACTGTTGCCATTGTTCAATAGCAAATAGCAATGAACGAACCAGTGAAAATATTAAATTTGGTTTTAGTAGTCAAGAGTTTCTTTAAATATTTACTTAAGTTTATATTATAATTTTGTACGTGCATAAATATAAACTATAAATACATAACCTTGAACACTAAGTATTATTTGAATCATTGGAGGATGGGTTTAAAATTGGTGTACTTGACGACTTGTCGTGTATAAATATTATACTGGATGATTCACCAAACAGGCCCTTTTCATTTAAAAATTAATCAATTCTAATTCTAATTTTTGGAATTTTTAATTATACTTAAAGACTATATTTTAACAATTTTGAGATTGTTTGTAGTACTAAAGGAACGTTTTGACTCTCGAGTGTCCTGCAGTTATACAAGCTTATGTTTTCAAATGAGAACCCCCCTTTTTGCTGTAAATTATTTAGTGGATTTTTTTTTTAAAAAATATTGATGTTATCTAATTCAAATTTCAAACTAGTAGTTGTTCAGCTATTACGAAAATGTGTATTAAGGATAATAGTCCTTAAAATAGTAATGTAAATCAAATGTATATTAAATTTAGTATATATGCTTGAACCATTTTTACAAATTATAAATGTTAATGGATTTATATTTATCACTAAAACTATCCACTCACCATAGCCTCCCTTCATCGCGGACCTTTAATCCTTAGTACACAAAGTTAAATTACTTAAAAACAACTCTTTCAAATTTTCGTTTAAAAACGTCAAGATTTTCAAAAAAATGATTCGCTAAATAATTTAAAGAACACAGAGAGTTTCTTATTTGAAAAACAGAAGTTTAAATCATCACGGGACACTATTCTAAAGCTGCAGTACAAAAAATTCCAAGAAATTGAAATGTGGTGTTAAATATATTTAAAAATTCTAAGACTCATAATTCAAATAATTTTTTTATTAAAGGTAAAAATAGGGTCAGCGTGCTTGGTGAATCACTCTGAATATATTAAAATATTAATAATAATGTTGTGATAGAATGCAATTTGATACGCAATTTTTTTGCTGTTAAATTGTCAAATCGTTAGTTACAGTCAAACAAATACACCAATTTTTAGTTTTCAGTTACACGCAAGTCTATGGAGATTTGCAAACGTTTCAACTACCTGCTTTGAAAAAAAGCTCAGGCTGACGAAAACTGCTGAGAAATCGAATTTAGTTCCCTCGCGAGTACTTGCAAAACATTTGATGTCCGCACCTGGGGCAATTTCAAGTGAACATTCTGATGGTTTTTTTATTATTTTAATTTGCCTTCCTTTTTCTCTTGTACGTTTTGCAAAGATTTTAGTAAAATACAAACTAGAAGTTATGTCAGTTTTAAAATATATAACGGTAAATATTTCTATTATTTATGTCAAAGAGTACAACTGAACTTGTATTCGGCGCCACTGTGAATCAAATGACATATTATTTCTTAAAAGTAACTATTTATTTATTTATTTTTTGTTTTAGATTTTTTCACTATGTTATAAGACAAAAAGTTGCAGAATAATACCATAATAATTTACAACTGTCAAAAACAAAAGCACATACCAAAAACACTACGTTGAGAGAAATAATTAACTATTAACGCGCAATAATAAAACCGTGAATCCCGAAAACGTATGAAAGTCAATAAATGATCCAAATGCTATAATAATACTCAAACAACAAACAATAATATAGATAAGTATAAATAGCTGTTCTCAGCACACACTGGTGGTTGTTGCTTGATACAAACAGCCTTTGTCGACTGATTTGATATTTCATACATAGAATTAATTTAAAGCCCCGTAGGGTGTAACGCAAAGGTTATCAGTAAATGGTATTTTCGTGATATTTTATAGTGCTTTAAGCTACCTTTGTTATATTATAGCAGCACAATTTAATATTCAACATATGTGTCGTAAGGACATGCATAACAATAATATTATGTACTGTATAATAATAAATATAAATTATTGTGCAAAATGCAAATAAGCCAAATCATCACTGATTGCGTATACGGGGAATATTAGTCTTATTAAATAAACTTAAAACCTTTTAAGTTCCAACCAAAGTACCAAACAAATACAAAATATCAAGAGAAATTTAAGATATGGATATATTTTTTATTTAGTGGGTCCAATAATTTAAATGTCCCGAACACAAAAGAACTGCAATATTAGTAATAGCAGAGTTCACATTATATATAATATATAATTATGTAGCTGTTAAGAAAATATATTTTGGAGCGATAAAAGAACCTATTTCAAAAGCTTTATTTCGATTTTATAATTTGGTTGTCAGTGTTGTAGTTAATATCTACTGAATAGTATACATCAAGAAGTAAGTATTTTAGTTTCTCTATTTCTATATAATATGTATTTCCATTTTGAGCAAAAGACAATCTACAGTTAAAATAATTATCGAATCTTTATATTATATTTCATACAGTTTAAAACTATCAAACGAATTATACGTTCAAAATCAAATTTGATATTGAGTATTATAATACGCAGATCACTCGGATAGCTCGTATATACAATATATAACAAGTTAATCGATTTAAAACTGCTCGATGTTCGTGAATTTTGTTCGTTTTAGTGGCCGCAACACGATTTTCACTCTGCGGGAAAGTCGTGCTATACGCGTCGAACCACGCCGTGTATCCCGCGCGTGTATAAATCACAATAATAATATGCGCGAAATTTAAATTGATATATGAACGTGGCGGGGATGCGCACTCGGATGGACGAAAACACGCGGTTTGGTTATACGAACACGATTAACGGATTTCGAGGAAACTTTGGTCGCGTCAAATCTGTTTTGATCGGATTATAATAATAATATAAGCGGTAACGGCTCGCGGCAACCGACGACCTGGTAAGTAGTTATACTATACGTCGTGTTGTTCAAATCGCGCGACTCGACACGGCGCGGCTCGTAAACCATGGTGACTGGAGGGATTATATTATTACGGGGCACATCGCAGGACGCCTAAGCCCGGCGAGGACACGTCTGACACGTTTTACGTCTTCACGTCGCTACAGTATGTCGCCTAACACACACACACACACACACACACACACACACACACACACACTCACACACGCGTGAAACAGAAGCGGAAGGTGAGACTTTTGAGCGCGAGCTTTTCGTTTTCACCCGGTGATTACTCCAACAATTATTTTAACCGGATGATCAATATGTCAGAACTTTGGTGAGCACCTATATCAAAACAGTATATATTTTACTATTATAGCCTATAGGTATCTATATATTGTAAATTATTCACGTTATAAATCATCGTAATTATTAAGCGGTGTATCTTTTTTTTTCCAAAAAAAAAAAACATCTAGTCTTAAACGTTTTTAATACCAATATGTTGAAAACAGTCTTCCGCGGTGTCGATAACGTTTTAAATTAATTTTTTCTATTTTCATAAATTATTGTACTACAAACTACTACGTGCAATACGAGGGTCAAACAAGTGTATTTGTGTGCACAGAATATACTAGAATATCAAATGTTCTATTTCAAAATTGTTGGAAATAAGCTCGTACACGCCCGTTGGGTGCTACGGAAATAATGAAATTACGGACAGAAAGCCGCACGAAGAAAGTAAAAAATATTGAGAATCGACATACCATTATACAATAAAATATTTATACGGATTTTTGCGATACGAGTCATAATATACTCATGACTACCTCGGTAGTTGGTATAAAGTATATCTAATTAGTAATGACTAACGAGTAAAATAATTACAGTTGAGTTCCGTCTATTAAGTGTGGATATAATAAACTATGAAAAAAATCTTAAAATCGTATGATTAATAAAGTGCTAAAAAAAAAAAATATCCGTTATTCTATAGCAACCCTGCGTACTACAATGTTCCGTATGGTACACAGTTAACCACTTAACAGATGTTTTCCAGGGAGACTGTAGGCCCTCCTCGCAGGGTGGGCGGGGGTGACGGCGAGTGGGTCGGAGCTTCTATATATAGTTATACGCGTATTTAATAATTGTGTTAACTGCGCTATTTGTCGTGACGACGACTACGCTGGCTGTATTTCCGTGCATTTTGCCGGGTAGAAAACGTGTCATTAGCGAGTGTGTACATAGTACCTATCCTGAAGGTTGCGGCGGCGGTGGTGAAACGGTTAATGAGCCTCGTAAATGTCTTTCTCCCAGAATGGGAACACGACGAGGGTCTAATAATATAAGGAAAATGTCGAGACACAGTAGACGACGATAATATTATAAGCCTGCTGCTTGACTGTATACGAGTTTATATCATAAAATCGTCGGGTATATTATTATTTTACTGTTTTTCAACCCATTTTCTTTAAAACATCGAATATAAAATGACATGCCGCGGACCGAAGTGGATTTGTGTACACCATTATAATAATAATATCATGACGTTACGAATGAATAATAATAGGTCGCGATTCGCGTTTAGTATGATTTTTATGCACACGATCAAGATAATAATATAATACATAATATTAATTATTATGTACCTAATGGCGAAATTATATCAGCTGTATTGAATTAACCAATATTTCGTTTATAAAATGTATTTATACAATTATTAATATTTCGTATGGTTAGCCCGCGTATTCGACAAGTAGGTACTTCTGTATTAATTGTATATATGAAAGGATATAATATTATTTTTGGATTTAGTCCTACTGATACTATGTTATTTCAATAATAATATATTATTATATGACATATTAATTTAGTGTATTAGGTATTGAAAAGTATATCATACGATGTTCATCGAAATTAAATTCAAAACAATACCTACCTGTACATTAGAATTTCCTATTTAGTATACTAAACATTTAAATTACTAATTATAAAAATTTTCGTAGATACATTATTATCTAAAAACCATCAACATCGTTAAAAAAATAACTATATGAAGCCTAAAAAAATGAACTATAACCAAATAATACAATATACCTTTAATATTATACTAGTATAATATGTTTTGAGGGGACGACATACTTTTATAGTTATTAGGTAGCATTTAAGTATTGAATATCAGTTATATTGATCGTCTAAAGTTAAGCATTTTATGAGTATATTATACCGATTTATTTATATACGTCTATTAAAACGTAGGTATTATAGCTCTCAGCTTTCGTTTCCTACTTGATTTGAACATGTGGTGAATAGAAAATTATTGTAATTTATTTTATCGAAGGTAAGACCCAAAAAGTAATATATTACTATAATAATAGTAAAACGAACGTCTTAACTTCAAATCGTATGTACCTATAGTTAAGGTATTTTATAGACGAGGATTATTTATTCAAAAAATTATATAATTAATTAATTTTATTATGCGAATTACATTGAAGTATAACTTCAGGTTTTCTTTAACGATTGCCTGTAAAACATTTTTTTTTTTATTTATAAATTATGCAAACATACGACGTAAAGCAGTTTAGCCGTCGATCGTAAAATTAGAATACATAACAAAAGAAACTATTAACATATTATATTATTTAGGTATGTATGAGACATAATACATAGTATAAAATATAAATATTATATTACATAAGATGTTTTAGAATTGCAATTATTGTTATTATACGTTTAAAATTACATTTCTTCAAAACCGACCAAAGTTATAGTGCTATATAGTCGTAATTGGCGTAATACACCATAATAATTATTGTACCTATATATTATAATAACAATACACATTTTACCAATGTAAAACACTACGGTGATAATATTTTTTGAAGACGAATAACGATGCAGACAAGAGCGCTTGACGCGTAGTTTGTCAACGCTGTTTCATATAATATTATTGTTTAGTATAAACTATATACATAAATGCATAATATAATGACGTGTGCGTGCTATTCTGTTGGTACAGTATTATTATTATTATTGGCATTATAACGTCGAGAAATACCGACGACGAGTATTGGCAAATTACAATAGCTACAACTCTATATACAGACATACAGCAGCGTGTATATAATATACATACACGACACCCATCACCACTATATATTGTTGTTCACACAAGTCACGGGTTAATAATTATAATATCTTAATGGACTTGGACGTTTCGTTCGAACGTTAAACGGTTTATCAATCGCATAATATACGCACTATATTATACCATATTTATATAGGTAATACGACGCGTTTGTGTGCACTTCTACACAAATACGCACAATAATAAAGGGTGGTTTTATTCGTAGGTGTTTGCGGTGAAACAATAATAACGGTAGGGCCGACCATTCATATAATATTATACTGAAAGTGATTCTCCCACCTCGCAGCGTCTTTTCCCGTATTGTTATATATTTCGTGATAATATATAATTATTATTCATTCATTTTTTTTGAAATTTGATATTTTGGATAGTATAGCAGTATTATTAAATCAAAATTCCACCGTTTTCGCAGTAATAAAAAAAACGCGAAATATCCTCGTAGTCTTCGACTTTAGCGGTGTAGTAACATTAATACGTATACGCGAGTATATAGTAATTATTATAGTATAGTTCCAGAAAAATCAACATTTGAATAAATGCTCGGTTAATGGATAACATACACGGGGACGATGATGAGCACGGTGCTCGGTGAATCGCTCTGTATGCATATTATATTATGCATAAAGGGTGTAGGTATATAATATATTAATAATTTAATAATATATAGTCGTTACACGTCGGTCGCTGGAAGATCGAGATCGGTGGTGGGTTTTGTGATTCGGGACGACGACGATCTCCGTCGTCGTGCCCTCGGGCGATTCGGGCGTCCGCACACCCGATGGGAGGGGGGAGTAGCGAAGGTTGAGTCGGACGGTGGGGTGTGAGACAACCCCGAAAATAAAACGGGTAAATAGGAATGAACGCGCGTGGGGAAATGATTAAGGTTTCGCCGGCAAACGAGGGTGGTGTGTAGCAGCTGGTTTGCGGGGGGGGCGGGTGGCGGATATTATAATAGGGGTGGACGAGCTGACTATTATATGGCTATGTATATGTACAAGGAGCATATAGTACTATGCAGCATAATATATAGCGTTTAACGTGGGTATATACGCGAATAGTAAGGCGCGCGCGACATTTTCACCCCGTCGTACGACTCGCGCCGTGTATAAATTAAGTCGCCGCTCGGAATTTATGTACCTGGCTTTTCCGTTTTCACCATGCAAGCATACTATATACATATACGCAAACCTATATATACTATCGTCTGGCGTACACAATATATATATATATATATATATCTATATATATTTATTGCGGTGTACAGTGCCCACCGTAGGCCCAACCACTTATTTTGAAAGCGAACACGACCGTCCCGCGAGGAGTAATACCCACACGCACACACACACACACACACACACACACACACTGTGTACATTATATTTCACGATATAAATCCGAGACGAGCAGGTGTGACGGGTGGTGGCGAACGTGACTTATTCGTGGCTTAAGATATATCGTATATTCGTATCGCCATATTAAATCCTAGATCTATATACACGGCCATAGCTGTTGCCGGTCTCAATAATATGCGTGAAAACTTTGATGATAATTTTTTGTACAATAATTTACTATAGGTATATTATTATTGTACTAACACAAGTAGTAAAGATAAATTTTGCGATTGAAAAGTCTCTGATCAAGTGCTAGTGTTATACGTCATATAGGTTTATATTTACAGTACACGTGACTATGATTTTGCCGATCATGCATTCTTGACCACTCCTTAACAGGACTTAAAATTGTACGTCGCTCTTCCTAGTCATTTTTTTTTTTTTTAATCTATCCCGATGACGTTATCATTGTACCTACTCACGGAATCAAGTTTGAATATAACAATATTTTAAATATTTTAAACAATAATTGCTATAAAAATAAAAAATAATTAGATACATTTGAACGTTCACTATACCTTGGTAAAAAGGATTATTACAAAAATGTGTCAATCATTATAGGTACGTTATATTGTAGAAAAAATAATGTTTTCCTAGTTTTCAATAGTAGAATATTGTGGCTTGGCGTAGCGCGTTGGCTGCTACATTCGCGGAATGCGACTGAGAGTAAGCAACGTCCACAGCTACTAGCTCCCGGATGGGTAACCACCCGGGTTTATAGTAGTTAAAAACCTTGCCACACATACACCATACACGTGTTTGTTACCAACCGTAACAACCCAAAAACAATCGTAAAAACAACTTACCGTACCAACCTTACCCCTTCCACAGTTCATAACAATACAAACAGCTAATGGCCTTAGTCGCCAAGTTCAATAAGAAAAAAAATAATAGTAGAATAATTGATTTTTGCTAAAATGTTAAATTATCTGTAAATTATCAACCAATACTTTAACGACAAGTTAACTTTTCTAAAAAGTAGTGATTTTGATTTAATCACATCACCCACGTACCATCCATTTATTTTGTGCTTCACACATTATACCATCCCTTACCTATTTATAGTATTATTGATCCACGATATTTCTCGATATAATTTCTAACACTAGGTATGGACAAAAAGTTATTTACCTGTTTATAATCATCAACCGATTCGTTGTTACAATGTGTATTGTGTTTGAAAAGACAATATTGTAGTTGTTTAAATAATTTTAAGACTTTATGTAGACGGTTGTTTTCCGGAAATAATACTTCCGAGTTTCAAATATAAATAACAAATAGAATCGATACATATTTATTTATTGATTACATTGCGTGCAGTATTTGAATTTGTTTTAACCGTAAATATATTATAAACCTAACCTACGCCAAGCGAGTCCTATTGAGTAAAACCCTGGTGTTTCCTATACCTTTTCCCAGAATATTTTATCATACTACAACTAACCACGACTACGCTTTAAGGCTTTAAGCCTAAGAAAAAATAAGAAACAATAGGCAGAATGTCTTGTGAGATTAATTATCTTTTATTTGAACTCCTTATTGAAATTAGCATTCTAGCCCTTTAAAATATTAGACGTCTACAGTTTTATTTCTAAAACATATTATAGGTTACTAACAATGAGTTTGTATCGTTTATTTCCAACTTAAAGCCGAATATTTTGTACCATATATTGTAATACAATATAATTATATTAGGTTGACCGCATTTTTCTACCGGTCCACTACGTGTCACCGTTTGCGAGTGTTTAGAGAACTGTGTGTAGTGCAATGACATCCAGGTGAAACGAGTCTATAGAATGAAATATGTATATTTGCGAGCCTCATCACTTCCGGCCCACGTCATCCATAGCGGAAATTTGGCAACTTTTGGGGAGGGGGGGAGCGGCTTTACATATTTGTAACCATTATAATATGGGTAAAAAGTAATTTATAAACAGTTTTCCCTAGTTGTGATTCAGAAAAAAAAGATAGGTACATAAATGTATAACAAAGTGATGGTAACAGCTGCCAGTCATTAGCAGACAAAAAAAAAAAAATGCTTTGTTCGAGTGGCCTGTGAATCATCTCACCTATCACTTTAAATAAAATTGTTATTTGTTTTTCTTTTTTGTGACCTTAATAAATTAATTATAAAAATAATACACATAGATTACAAGTATTGTGTGTCTTGAGTATTACCATTGATTATACATAGTACTATGTATAATCAATGGTATTACACTATTACTGGTGTATTTAAGAATCTATTGATGGCTTAAGATAAGACAATACAAGATGTATATCAGTCACCTAAGTGGCTAAGGATAATATTATTCACATGTCCGGAGGTTCCTCGTATTAGGACCAGGCCCGTCGCCAGAGTACAAGCAAGTTATGATGCGCTGCTTTAGAGCGGCATAACATTTCAAAGAAACCGGCAAAATTAAATAAATATCGGCAACAGATGACAATATATATTTTGGCTTAAGAGCGGAAAATATCTAACGATGGGGCTGATTAGGACGATTCTGCAACCGTTATTTATTTATAAAACCGTATAGTATATACTATATTCTCCCTAGTTGTGTTTAATGGAGTGCATATCGCACTGTACATCTACATAAAACTTTGATAAAACAGTCTCCACACTAAGTAATAATTACCTATACTTGAATATTCCAAAAATCATAGTCGAAATAAATGCACATAACAATATGTGTTGAGCGTATTTGATTGGCCGTATTTAAGTGTTAATCATCCAATATAGACATATAGTGTACTATGTCGTATGATGCGTATATATCAATAGGTACCACGTAATAACTCATAATATTTATTAGTAATGTTACAGGAATTGTATCAATTTTATTTTTTAAATAATCATTTTTTCCGCAACTTTCTGAATAATTTGTCATACTTAAAGTTTGTATTATACTTTCAAAAAACCTTGTAAGATAAATTCTTAGGATTTAGAAGTGTATACATTTGAAGTACATTGATTCTTACCATCTTACGGTGATCAACGACACGAAACGATAAGAGCTTTTATTCTCCAAACAAAGGTGTCGAAATCACGTATATTTTAACAATAACAATAATAATAATTACGCCTACTGTAAAATGTGTTGTTTTTTGTTCAAATATACAATGATCGATTATCATACTCTGTCTCGCGGGACAAATCTTTATACCCACTCTATACGCGGTACACCCCCATGATGTTTATAGTATAAATATATGCGGAATTATATGTTTCCCCCGTATACAAACCACCGCTATTTTTTCTAACACGTCACTGTGTTTTATATTATTTTATCATACAAAAATTATACAGGTGCACTTACCCGCACCGTACACGCTCGATGGACCGAAAACCGAGACGATGGTAACGGCGTGTACGTGTATAATAGTTCAGAGACAACAATACAGCCGTTTACCTATAAAGTGCAATGACTCCGTGTAGAATAATAATATATTATTGTAAATAATATTGCACAGCTGTGATGGCTTTGGCTTATCGGTCGGCTGATATTATAGGTCGGAGAATTACCGTGCGTTTTATAATGGCCGTTAATTTGACTGTATACCGGTTGCAGGTGTCAAAATATATTATGTATATAAAAAAAAAACAATAATAATAATATAACAACCATATCGTTATTATCATATCTAGTACAGGGTAAAACTATTGGCTTATCCTACATTCAACAACCTCAGCTGTCGGTCCTTTCTTCGACGGATAACCAACGCGACCGTTACACGTCGTCTTTTGCTATAAACTGTTATAATAGTAATCATATTATAGGGATCAGAATATTATTTGCACTAAAAAAGTAAAAAAAAAAAATGTATGCATTTACAAAATTGTTATCAATAATGTTGTGATGATGCGTGTAATGATGCAAAATGTGCAGTAAAATCGTATTTAAATTAAAAACAAATACTCCACTGTAATTTCGTAGCTCACACGATCGCAATCACACGAGTATATTTTATAAGCCTACAGTGATAAGGCTATAAGGATGAAACCGCATGATCAATGACCAGGAATTATACAACATCCTAACACACAAAAAAAAAATATATAAAATAAATATATAATACATATATATTGTGATCTTACGAAGGCCAACCATAAACCTCTCTTATGTGAATCACGTACGCAAAATTCGGTACACATCACAATCAAATACAAGCGGAAAATATGACGTTAATGGATGAAACTTTAACACTACAATTCAAAACTGATCGAACGGGTACTGGGACAGACGGGACCTCAAATCAAACATAAATATGCACTGCGAGTATAATGATGCATTAATGTAAATAATAATAATATATTTGTGATAATTGAATGTAAAAAATAAAATCTATGCAAGATTAATTATGATCATTTTGTCGTAAAGTATAATAATATGACTGTCAACAGACTTTGAGATCAATACAAAATGCATATTGTGATAGTCTACCTATATAATATTCAATGCATATTATAATAATATAATATAATATGTTTCACTCGGTTTCAGCGATACAGTCTACCGAGCCCGTTAAATTTCTCCCGTGGTCATCTCGCGCGGAATATCTTCTATTTATATTGCATATACGCTATTATAGCGTTATTATGTGTATAATATACGTTATGTACATAATAATAATATATCGATGTCCGTTTACCACAGCAGACTGCATCACGCCTATTATTACTGCATATTACACGCGCGCGTATATATGGACATGGCACGTTTTCTCGCATAAAACTGCTATATCCAGACGGACGGTCTGCAGGACGTCTCGCTGCCAATAATAATTTATCTCCCCCCGACGGTGACGCATTATATCATTATGTATGGCTGATTATTATAATATAATATTATAATAATAATATACTGCTGTTGGACATGTTTGCGAAAACGCGAATAAAACGCACGAGTCCGCCGCGCACGGTAATACCCGTAATAATAGTAATAATAATAACAATAATAACGACGACGACGACGACGACGACGACGATGATGATGATAATGCGATGTTATATTATTATTATTATTATCTACATACGACGACGGCCGCCGGGCGACTTGGTGCGCGTCTCACTGCGACGGCGGCGGCGGCGGCGGGTGATCTCGGCCGCCGGCCGGGAACGAAATCGACGGAATTTCGTCACGGAATCTCGATCGCGTATGTACGGCGCGCGCACTCTTTGTCGGAGGTTTGTCGGTCAATACGAAATATTTATCTTGGAAATCATTTTCTTTTCTGTACTGTACCGACCCGGCGGAATGGGTAATTACCGTCCAACGGCCGTAAGGCACTGCAGGTCCGATCCGTTTTGTTATTTTTTTTCTCCGCCGCCGCCGTCTTCGTCTTCTCCTCGGCGCGTATTTCATCTCGTGCAGACTATAAAATATGTTTAGGTACTGCTCGTACTGGTACACCTATATACCGGTACGTGGAAACTGGTTTCGTGCTCTTGCAGCGTGCGCCGGATTCACAAAATGACTTATGGTCAACGTGAACTCGACGTCAATCAGCTCATTTTTTATGGCCCGCAAAAATTACACCTCGCGCATGTGATTTTTTCCTTTCGTTCCTTATTCCATTTTTTTTGTATATATTATTATATACGAGTGTACGATGACGACGATAATATATGAATGATTTCAGCCGTGTTACGTATATATAAACTATAATATGTATAGCTACGACGGCCAATAAGCAGGAGAAAAATATGAAAAATCTTCGGCGGCCGACGATGTTTATTCTTTCTGGTCCAATCGGCCGTGGTCGAATGTCATTCCGCATTCATTATATTATAAATTACATTATATTATCACTGTGTGCAGCCGCAACGATGACCGATCAGTCAAAATGATTATCAATCTCTACCGCGCACTCGACCTATAATATATATTATATTATTATTAAACACGTTTTCTCACGTCCGGCAACGCATACCTATATTATATAGTTTATTATATTTAGTTTTCAGGCCTCGGCGTGCTTTATAGGTTTTTGGCCGTCGCTCATTATTTACATACGGGCATTGTTGTCCATTATCCAGATACATTTTGTTTTTGTCTTGATACATTTATTTTTTATCTCGTCTAGATACAAATAATTTTCCGGCTACGAAACTCCATGTTCGATCGATTCCACGGTTCCGATCCACGTTCGCCACACTCCAGACCTCCGCAGTCCATTCCGGGCCTTCCTGAGGGCCACAAAGAAGTGTAAAATGAAAGATTAGTTAAGTCAACCACAATGTAGGCGTAATCCAAATTTATGGCGATAGAGCCCCTTGTTTATATTGTACTCGATAATTATATTTTCATTGTACTTATTTCGACGCTTGTATTGTGATATTTAGATCAATAAACGATGGTGGCCGAGAAGAAGTAATGCGGAAGCCGTTCCGTCCTAGTCATCGGTAACACACACACACACACAAAAAAAAAAGATACAAATAATTTAAAGTGGGTACCTACCATTTTATTTATCTATTTAAATAGAATGGTATTATAAGATAAATTATCTGTATGTGATAAGATTTTCAATTTTATTTTTATATAGGTTCAATTTTTTTTTTTTGAGGGGAGTGTTAATTTTTCTAAGCTATACCCATTGCTTATTTTTTACATGCTCCTTTAGTTATTTTATTTATACCTACCTTATTTATTACGTGTATTTTACTGCAATCATTATTTTGTAGTAGATATGTTGTTCATTTTTTCTAAACACCAATGGTTGTTGTATAAAACACACGTGTATATGAATGTAAAAATTTAACCTACCTATACAACATCTAGAAAATCAAATTTGTACAAAATTAGTACACATTTATCTAGAGTTCAGAAACTTTGATTATTTTGTTTTGTTGAAACATTTTTAGAATTTGATTCCAACATCCAACTGTAAGTATTATCATTGAGTTTTCATTGTAATATAAAAATATATAACTCATAGCTCATATTGGTATTATTTTCATTAATAGAATAGTTGATTTAAAATTTTTAAAATTTATTGATAATGGTTCTGGATTGCAATAATTATATTTACTCTTTTTAGGTAAGGTGCAGAACGAACATCATATAATAACATTATATATATTCGTCGTGATTTACTAAACCGTCTAAAACAGGTAATCTATATTATAAATAACTTCTCGCCGAATACGGGCTGTCTCTTTACTTTGAATCCTCAAAAAAGTACATCACAATTAAATAAGTAAGTCATCATCCAGGAGTATTACTGAAACTGTTTCTCTATACCATTTTCAAAACCAAATAAAAAATTGTATACGATTTCAAACAAGATTTAAGTTGTATTGTATAATATATCATTATAAATAAATAAAACAAACGAACAAATTTTTCAATTTTATAATAAACCATACGAAATACTTATATTAGTAATTAGATATAATTAAAAACCAATATTTATTTTGATTATTTCTACTTCAAAAACAAATTATCAAAAATCATATTTAAAAACTCAGTAAATATACAATATAGTGCTATTGTAGATCATAGCTAAATGTATATATTAATAGAAATCATGATATTATATTACTTCATACGCATTTAAGTCGAACAAGTTTTGTATTATTCTTTGAATTAAATTTAGTATAGGTTATGAGTTTATGACTAACAGATTTCAATGATATAAAAGTTATAAATTATGCAATGAACACGTATAATAAACTATGTATACAAATACAGCAGTCTTTATGGTATTTTTGATATTTTTGAATTGCTTTAAGAATAACATACTACATACCTATATAACATTTTATATTACGGTTCAAAGTGTTTTACCAAGGACAATTTAACCATTTATCTAAAAACAACTAAAAATTTAAAAATATTAAATGTTTATTAATAGCTTAAAAAAAGTATAAATATTTTGAAAATGTCAATTTTTTTATAAAAGTGTAATTAAATAACAAGTTTGTAATTTATCGAATTATAATAAAATGACTAAATTTGTTTTAAATAAAATCATTATTTTAAGTTTGAATACTCAATATTGTCAACATGTGAATGTATAATGCATTACGTGTCTATAATAAAAATTAACGACAGCATTATTTTGATATTTTTTAATTGCATAAGTCACTCTTGAAGAACCATGTAATTAAAAGTTTTTAAAACTTTCAAGCTCTATTTGTTATTAGAACTAAATATTTTATACATTTTGTAATGCCCATTTCCATGATAATATTGATACTTAAATTAAAAAATTCTATTCTAATTTCTTCTCTAACTGTTAAACGTTGATGTCAAAAACCAAAACAAAAATAGTGTGAAAAAAAAATTAAACGAAATACCTACATTTTTATAAAAATATTACAATATTATAGAAAACCAAATTTTAAAACAGTAATAACTTTTTGATTCATATTTTTTTGAATTTTGAATTTCTCAAACAAATATTTTTCTAACAATTTTCTGAGCAAAACGTTAACTTAGCGTATTATTTTAATTTATTAATAAATAATAATAATAATAATAATAATATAACCTATGATATTTTAATATATTAAAAAAAATATTATTTAAAACAAATAATTTTCTATATTTTTGTAGTATTTGTAGGACATATTATGGAGTTCTGACTTATTGTAATAGGTGTCAACTCATACTAACGATAATTTGTCTACAAAGCATAATATTGCCTGTAATGATTAATGAACTTAACAAAAAAATGATGAAGACCCCTTAAGTCGAATATTAAGATAATTAAATAAAATAATGATGTAAAGAATCTTTGATAACATATTTTGCATGTTCGCCGAGCTTTTCCGTACTTGTTTTGTTTATTTTTATTCAATAATGTAAGAATATTTAAGCACAACGGCGTCTTGAATAGGCAATTTAGCTACACCACCGTAGGTGGTCACGTCATATCCAAACGTATCTGGGCTGAATGCCACCGTTTTTCATCGTTTTTCATCTTTGATGTCCGAACTTGACTAACCACCGCGAACACCCCGACAGCAACAGTTTTTGTGCAATTATGATTGGCTCAAATGTCATACTAATATTATGTTCTTTATAAGTGTATCTTATAGTATTCATTAGCATCCAAACTACATAGAAAAAACATTTTCATTAGATATTCATACATTTGAAGTTATAATATTACGAAATCGAGTAATATAATCAAAAGAAAGATAACGAATTTTCATCTTACAATTCTTTCAGTTATTTTATTGCAGTTCAAAAAAATATATCTATCCCGAGGACTTGACACTTTTCAACATAACGTATATTATTATTTATTATTTACTATACACAATACAATTTTCAAAATACTTAGATTCATTTTAAGCTATTTATTCCATGAACTTATTCACACCGTTCTAAAATACGTCAGTATTGACTTATCAAATTCGTTTTTTGCAAGAATTAGTTCAACCTACCGTATTATTAAGAGTAAAATAAATTGCAAATAGCAATATAAATATATAATACAGGTTGACAGACCGTCTCCGCTCAGAACCGTTTTTCGTATACAATGAGATTTATTATTGAATTCGAATTTAACACATCAATTGCAATGACTTATTCAATATAGCAATGTACACTCAAACCTATTAAACAGTAGAGCTATTTTATAACTTGGTTTTAAATGTATAATGACGTATATACTTCTTATTTTTGTTTTAGTAACAAATTTTTGTTTTGTACGAAATTTTTGTTTTAAGCGTTTGCCTAATTTAGGTTTTTGTTTTGTATACGTTTTTCTCCTCTAAAGTAATCTTTATAAAATCATTCAGCTCTTTGCAGTATAAAAAAAAATTCAAAATTATGTGTAAAAAGTGGTAGTTTACACTTTTGGTAGAAAATTCAGGACTCTTGGCTTAAAAATTTAAAGTATGAATTTTTATTTTTATATGGTAGTAATTTTGACGTGTCCGTCGTTTTTTTAATGTATTTAACATTTTTTATTTGGTTATTTTATGTAAGTATTATTATACTTATTAATTTTATAATTTATAAATTTTGAGAAATTGAAATTTGTTATAGTCATATGAATTAAATTCAAAGAATAAAACAAAATGAGTTTTCCTTAAAAATATTTTTTTTTTAAATTATTTGTATTGGTTTTCTAGGATTTTGAAGGGCACTTTAGGAAATCCATTTTGTTTTTTTTTTGTAGTAACTCAAAAATGTTTAACCTTAGATATTTTAAAAAATTCACCAAGGGTTTATATTTCTTATTTTTTTGTAATTCATAAAAGAATAACGACATTTGAAATTTTCACCAAATGTTGAAAATATCATTTTCGATACACCAAAAAATTAAAAAAATATTTTGTCAATTTTTGGTTTAAGAAATTCAAGGTTTTCAAAAAAATTTTCTATTAATATCGATTTTTGTTGAGTTAAAATGCTTAAAAATTGAATACCATAAGTTGTTTTAATAGCCGATCAAAAATATTAAAAATACATTTTTTAAAAGCATTCAAACTTTAAATTTTGACCAAAATGCATCATCGAACATTTGCAAATTGTTTTGTAGTTAAAAATGTAAAAAATGATTAGTTTTTAAAAATAAGGATTGAAAATTTAAGACAAGGGTAGGTATTGAACAGTATAGCCAAAAAATTAAAAAAAATATATATTTACATTGTTGATTTTTATAGACATTTTAAGTTAAAATTTGGACGAAATTAGGTATTTCAATGAAGAATAACAATATTAGTTATTTCGTTGTAATTTAAAAAAAATGTTTGGTTTTGAGAGTGGAATAAAAAAAAAGTTTAGCTAATGTATGTATAGAATATTACTCCTGGATGATTGCTACTACACATACGCGCAAGAGTATAATATTGCTACCATCTTACACAAACAAGAAATTAGAAAAAAAACATGTCACGAAAATATTATAGTAAATAACTTTGATATAGAAAAATTTCAAAATATGTTCAAAATGTTCCTAAATTAGTACCTATTCAAGTATGATTTTTTATGCAGTTATGACGAAATATGCAAAGCAAAATTGTTATTAGTTTATTATACATATTTTTTTTTTCTAGTGTCGGGGGATTCGATGCCGGTTGTTTTTAAGGAGTTGAATATAGGCAATTTTAATAGTGAGTACTTGCGTGGCTTGAATTTGGGTGTGTAGTAAACGATGACTAGTGGTAGTGGATTTGATGAAACGGGATACTGCCTGCACGCGCAAGTCAATAACGCACCGTCGCGTGTTTGATGAACATGATTTGCTATTTTTTTTTCTTTCTAACAGTATTAATCTTTTGCCAATTGTACAGACTGTTTCAGTAATCGGATACAAATTTAAAAAACATATTTGAATTCGTCCTGAAGTTTACTTGAAAACGACTCTCTTACATTTTTAAATTATTTTTGTAATTTGTCAATATTATTGGTATTTTAAAATTCTTAAAATTCTAAATTTTTATTTAACATTTTGAAGAGTTCAAAATATGATCAATTTTAAAAAAGTGTAAAAGTCGTTTTCAAGTAAACTCCATGAAAAATTCAAATATGTTTTTGAAATATTTGTATCCGATTGTTGAAACAGTCTGTACAGTTGGCAAAAGATATGTCTCTTTCAGTCGAAAACACAGCCGGGTCAAATCCCCTTAAGTGTATAACATAATATTATTTATAATCACATTGTTCTGCGACCTTTCTAGACAAATATGAAAAAACTAGTCATCAGCAATAATAACTTTTAAATTTCAGTAGGATCATGATAGCAATATTATCATTATTTGATAATATGGGTAGTGTCATAGTAGGACTGCTTCGCCGAATCAGATTGGAATTTGAATTGACACCAATTATTACAAAATTATTTACAGTTTATGTTTGGTTTTACGTTTACTATCACATTTAGAGTAAAGTGTCATTTCAGCCCGTGTGGGTTTCGACAGACACAGTTTAATATTGTATGACGAAGTTTTTTTTTTTCTGTTAAAGCTTTTACGAGATACAGTAACCGGCATCCGTGTGGGTATGAACTATTTCCGACTATGTATATATCGAACATTAAACAATTATACTATATAATTCACAGGTACGTAAGTGGCGCTAAGAAGTGATTAAAAAAAGGAAAAACCCCCGGGAATAAATGATGGGCAAAATAGTAAAAATATCGTCGCTGTTGTGAACGTTTAGCCTTGTTTCCAATTTGTTAATTATTAAAATTAAACATTAGTTTCCAAATATGCCAAAACTAACAAAAATTATCAGGGAAAAAATATATTCTAAAAGTACTCGAACACCTTTTCGATTATTTGAATATATTTTTTTTAATGTATTCGAATACGTATCCTGAATACTTTAATAAGACTCATTTGTTCGAATACATATTCCGACAACAAAATAAAAGTATTATTTATTTGTGTAAATTTTAACTATAGTTTCAAGTTTCCAACAGCTATTTTTTATTTTTTATGTTTACGATTTTACCGAATTTTCACCATTTATATAGTTTCATTGTGGTTGATATTAGTATTCGTTTTAACAAGATTTTTTAGTAAGTGTGTAAGCTCTGTTATCTTTGCGTTAATACCTTTCGTAATACCACGTGTCTTATTCGTGTCCCACTATCGGTATTCGACATTTTCGATAGTATTATTAGGGATTCCCGACTGAAGAACATTGACAAATCATTAAGTGATATCAAAAATACCCAAACCAAAATTATAATTCTGTTAATATCCAAAGCGGATATAGATAAGCACTTCGATGATCAATTGAAAAAACTCTCAACCGAAAGTGCATAACCTAATAACAGAATAACTCAAGTTGAAAACAAAATTGCAGCATTAGAACAAAATACTTCTCTAACTCTTGATATTATATCCCAACAAAGTCTCATCAGCGAATTTATTAAAAGACAGTCTAGATCTCAAAATATATTTTTATTTAACGCGTTATAAATTTTGTTAATACTTTACTAAGAAATTACTAAAAGGGCATATTGACGCTCCACATGATTCTGCATTCGTGTTCCAGATAATACTAAAGGTCACAGGGTTCTTTTCATCCACCTGCAATGCGTAGAACAAATTTTGCGAAAAATTCACCAATAGCTAGAATGATATCCTTAGTCAATAACAATTAATCCTACCAAGATCATATCAAATTTGTTTATTATTAATTATATTATTATACTATTTAATTGGTCTGTTATATTTCATATTAATATATATATATATATTACAATAGCCTAATGGAATAAATCCATATAAATAAAAAATAAAAATAAATTTAATCTACCAGAAAAAGTACCAGATTCTTTAAATTGATAATAATAATTTTGCATTATGTGGCAGAAAGACTAAATCAGCCTTTATAGCTTATACCTCAATCTGTCATTCATATTTTGACCTTTTTTTAAAATTTACTCCATTAATTAATCATAGTTCTAATAATTAGCACTATCACCAAAAATGTAATTCATTTCACGAGTTCAAAAACCAAAAATTACAATAATGTGATGAAATATAGGTACTCCACTAGATATTATATAGGCAACCAAATCAACATTTATTTCAATTATCTACTGGTATTCCCTGAAACTGTAAAAGGTGAATACTCAGATACTAATATCGGGCAACTTCCTTTATTCAGCTAATATTGGGTTTAAAGTAGATACATTTTGTCGGCCTTCAACGTTTAGCTACAATATTTGGTAAAATCGTTTGCGAATAATAATAGTGTATACCTACATAATACTTGATAAATAATTTGTACATCTGTTTGGTCTTTCGTATAGTCATTAAACAATTGAGAGATGTTAAAAAAAAGTTTCGATGACTCAAATTAATATGTCACATTATTATAATTGTCAAAAAACCGTTATTTTTTTGGGGGTCATCCTCAAATATGTCAGAATCCTAAATTATTATTTATTGGTCCTCAAGTTAAAACGTTATTCTGGCCCAACCACAAATGTCATACGATACATAGTTGATGATCTTCTTCCAGCTTCGTTCACGTACGCCATTTATAGTGTCGGTTAAAAAATTCCATACCGTTCAAACGTCTATGTGTGTGCACTTTTTAAAATTCTTAATCGCGTGCCAAATTCTCAAGACCCAAAAGATTTGCTCACATTGTTATTATGATATCATCATATATGAAACTATTGTAAATTATAAATGTTCAAGATCTAAACTCAATATCTATCAAACATTATTTGATTTAAGGCTTAATGAATATATTATAAGTTGGACAGTACAATTTCTTGTAATTTTTAAAATAAAAATATTTTATTGTTATTATTATTATTATTATTATAAATTGTAACGATATTGGGAATTCGAATAAAATAAATTCATTACAATTATTATAATATCTCAAACGTATCATTATGAATACATATTATATTTCTATAGTCAATATAATACACTTAAAAAGATAATGTTTTATTTTTAGATTCCGTTATATATCAATATACGCCCTTTGTGGTGTGCATTTAATGCCGACCGGCAGTAGTTTCAATCAAGATAATTTAGAGCCGTGATTTTCAACCGATGTGTTTTTCGAACATGATTTTGTTGAACTTTTTTGGGATTTTAATGTTATTTATAATACTCTTTGCCCTTTGATTTTGATGATTATAGTGTGTCGCTAACTATTTGGATTTAAGTGAAGGTGTCGTCGTAGAATTTGGTCGATAACAACAACTGATTTAGAGGGGAATTTTTTATTTAACTGTCGAACCGTGAAAATTGGATAACGTAATTTAATCGTATTATAATTTATTATCGAATGAATAGAGTTATAAACTTTTGATGAAATTATTACATAAAAATGAATTCATTTTTACCATCGATTCCAGTATTCCTTCTATTCCACACAGTATAGGAACGCTTTATAAGCAAACCACCTTCGAGTGTACACATTTTAACCGATTGTTAATGGTTTCTACTCCGGTCGTGTTTTTATCTATGAATTAGGTACGTTTTTAGTTTATTAACTTACTTTTTATTTATTACAATCATGAAAATTAATACAACGTTTTCGCAATCATTATAATATTATTATCCACCGCTAGTCCGCGCTGTCCATTCTATTTATCATGCTACTATCGAGCATTATAATGCATAATTTATAGGTATGCCGTACTTTGGTATATTAGATTAGTAATACCTTTTTTAGTAGACCTTTTTATGAATGATTTTAAATCATATTTTTACTCCAACGCATTAGTGGGCTTAACAATTATATTACTAAACTTTCAACTTTTATAGAAAAATAATTTATGTGGGAAATAAGAAAACAAATGACATAATATCTATATTAACTGTTTTGTAAACTAAACAATTAACATAATATAAATATAGAGGCACTAACCGATCGTATAGCAAATATGGTAAAAAAATGTATTTTTTAATTTAAATACGTTATAATTCGTGTCAATATGACATATTTGAAAAACTTTAGCGTAAGAATCAACTAAAAAAAAAAACTGCAAATAAAAGGCAATTTCTAATTAATAATGTAAACGACAAAATCAACATAATCTAAAACTTCTTCAGTTATCAATTTATCATAATTTTCAAACTTTAAAAAAAAAGTAATGATTATAATTGAATGTTGACATATTTTTTTTTTAACTTAATAATATTTTCGTCACGTTAACAATGTTAACAATGATATAGTTTGATAAATAATAAAAAAAAAACAAAATGTTCATAATGTCTGTATCGTAAATAAGTAATGTGAATCGTATACACTCCAGGTTAACAGAAACATGACAATTACATATTTTGATTTCGACTTCAATATCTCATATAGGTATAAATCGTAGGTGGATACCTACCTAAATATTATCATAATATCTTCAACCTCCAACATAACCGTGATTACAACTCAATAATAGCCACAAAACCAAATAGCACAAACATTGTTGCTGTAGTCAATAGTTTATATTGTTAATATTAGCAAACATTTTCAATTTGGCTCACGATATAAACAACCAAAGTTTTCACGAAACGAATGTACGGAAATTCCGTTATGAAATCACGTTAAAGCTTATATGGTTTCCGGACACATGGGCTGTGGGTTGTACGCGATCGATCCGTTTCCAAAATAGTTCGTTTGCATTCCCAAACTATTAAAGCAAGTTTTCCACACATTCGAAATAACCGGCGTGTAACGAGAAACCAATTACTTCAATAACTACTAAAATAGTAGTTAGGACGATCGTATATGATAATAATATTTCCACTCTGCCGCTACCACACACAACAATCCGTTTAATTACCGCGATTTGAATTCAACACGTGTCGCGGCGTGTACCTACTAAATAAATGCACTTTATTTCGATCGTTCTGAAGGTGATATTAACATTATCGACGTTACAGCGGTCGTCATATAGACTTAAACCGTATAATATAATCCAGTACGATACTGCAAAAACGAACCTGTATGTCTACATATGCCTACGAAATTTGTTGTATGTAGTTTAAAAACAACGCCACCGGACAAACCTAGGTACGCGCACGCTAAAAGAATAAAATAATGTGTACTCTATATCGGATTAAAAGTTTTATCCGATTTCGAATGGGCGTTATTGTTAACCACCCCGGGCTTGTATAATAGGTACCTAGTTTTTTCGTGCGGTTCGCGTGGGCACAATACCTATAGTTTATAATAATTGTACTTACATTCGATATTATATTGTACGTATTATACTACGGTCATTCGATTGGAACTCGAATAGGTCACCGTTTAAAAGTCGTCGGGGAATTATAAGCGTGTGCACTTTGTACTTGTATATTTGTGTTTGTGTGTGGTAAGTGCACTCGTATAACCGAATGCGACGCTTGGCGGAGTTTGTGAAACTTGATCCGATGATGACGAGAAGCCGAAGGGTCGGAGGATACTTTTCAAATTACCATCGTACCCGAGTAGAAAACCTACTTAAGCAGCCATTACAAGTTTAATGAAAACCTCTGAAACTTTGGGTACATACCTATGCTAAATAACAAGCCACGAGTCCGTCGTGGACCTCGTATTTAAGTACAAGCGTATTCAAATTAATTTTATAGTTAATCTATGTTTTTATATTTCATTAAAACCAACCGTATTGAATTTATCATATTTTTCAACAACCGCTGTGCCACTTTGAGTATCAATTGAACATATTAACTTTGCTTCGAGTATAATAATATCATTTACAGTATAGGTATTACTTATATTTAAATAATATCATTTATTTTACCAAAACGAATTATAGTGGTTTTTTTTAACCTCTTAAGGATTTAAATGTATACATATAATTGTATATTATGGTGTAGCTATGTTTCTGCAATAATACAATAATTGAGACTTACGCGCATAATAAGTAGGTACCTATAATATATTTTTATAGTGAATAATTTTTTTCTCAGCGTGTTTCTTTTCTATTCAACAATGGCATAAATTTAAATACATGCATTATCTTAAACTCGTCTCCCATCCCCATGGTCATTATTAAAATTATCAAAATAGTTTTAAGTCTCTCTTTGTGTTATTTGAATAGAATTATTTTGTCTTGTATCGTATAATATAAAATTTGTAGTTATGAATTTGAATACTTATACAGTTATACTTATTATTTATGATGCAAATTGTATAATATACTAAAAAGGTTGGTCGTAATATTATTATATCAATACATCTTCCAATTTTCGGTACGCAAACAGTTTTTTAGACTTTTTACTGACGTCGCTATACTAGTATTTGTTAACGATATTATTGTCACACGGCTATATATTTTATGTTTTCAGCCATCACTTTTCAATAATATACATAAAGTTGAAATATTTCAGTTGAAGCAATATTTAATAAACTCATCATCGATGGAATACAAATCAAATGAGTACATATATTATACATGTATCGCATAATATATCGTGGTTATTCGCCAGCATATTGCAAATACTCGCAGAAAAAATGCATTAAGATTTGAACGATCCCGATCCTGATAATAATAATTAGGATAATATAATAAATAACTGTTGAAATGGGGAAGAGCCGAATGATTTATCGGGCGCAACAAACATGTGGGCAGAAAGGAAATATCCCAAGTCATTACGGACTACGGTTATCTGCTGGTGCCGATAATTAAAAAAAAAAAATACCAAAAAAAAAAAAACGTTTAAAGCCGGTCCCTTTGCGAGACGGCGGCGGGAATTAACCACTGCAGCACGAGAAATGGAATCCGGAAGTTTTTCCGGATTTCCTGCACTGTAATTTACGATGTTTTGGCAACCGTTCGGGGGCGGTTTTTATTCTCAGCAGATAAGTATGAATATACAATATTATATTAAACGTACATTTTTCTTTTTTAGCTATACTCTGAATATCTTTCACAGATCTGTAATCTCGGCTGGCAGAGGGTAAAATCTGCAGTTGGAACAAGTAATAATATGCTAAAATATAAAAAAAGTATATAAATTCGCTATCCCGACCCCATACTTGGTGTACATCGGGCATTCAAAAGAGGTCAATGGATTTAGCATAAAAATACGGATTTACAAAACATTAACACGAAATGCAATATTTACATTATTTTCTTATACGTATTTATATATTATTGTCACATATTTATATATATTCAACTAATACATAAATGTATTATAAACCTATGTATAATTTTTATATGAATACTTTTCTTTTTAAAATCCACAAAAAAAAGAACAAAATATATATTTATTGTAACATAATATATTAGGTATGTTATATTAAACGTAATAGGTAAATAAATTAAATTATTTCAGAGAAAAGTGTATTGATTGTTTATAAATAATTGCCTTGTAAGTGATAATCATACGAGCATAATAAATAAGATGGAGGAGAGATGGTTATTATGTTAAATAGCATATATTATGCCTCCATAGAGGGGCATAGATTATTACTTAACAGTTTTAAATATTACTTTATGGTGTATACCTATACCTTCTAATTACTATATTAAAGATGATTTATACACTAACACAATTATCACTTATAAACATATTTATATATTGTATATAGGGACGGCTATAGTATGGTTTAAGATTTGATTACAGTGGTTAAACACATTCTCAAAAAGAAACACTTCTCTTTCATATCGACACTAATAATTACAATTAATAAAATATAATATTATAATAATAAACCATCATGCTTTATACTCAAAGTAATTGTTTTTTTTTTTATAAAATAAAAAAAACTAATTTAATAGCAACGAATATTTCATGATTGTTTATTATTAAATTAACTACTTCTAAAAAATCTTATATATTGTAAAAATAATATAATATCATGTTGACGTACCTATGAAGTTCGTGATTGAGAGGCTGAACATTTTAATTTAAATGTAAAATCAAAAAAATAAGATAGATAGATATAATCGCCGTACAAATTCATACCAAAAAACATTAAACGTAAAAGATTAATCTTTTAATTCTAAAAGTTCGTTATGTAGAACACGAGTGGGGTTAATTAAAAAATGTTTGAATATAACTTCGTGTGATAAAAGAACATATGATCAAATTAAACGACATATAAGTACACAGTGACTATAAAAATGCATAATAATAGCTATAATTTAAATTTTTTTAACAATTTAATTTTGGATAGTAAATATTACTTTTCTAAATACATATACTACCAATGCAAATCATATTATTGACAACATTTATTTTACTAAATAAGATTTAACGCATTTACATTTTTCACACAATTAAAATAATTACTTAAAATTACATTTTAAAAACTGTTTGAATTTCATATTTTATAATCTATATACGACAAAGTATTATATTATATTTAATAGGTATTTAATTACTAACGTCTGATGATAATATTTCAACTAGTTTATAATAAGTGTGATATTGATATAAAAATTTAAAATATTACCTTTCGTTATATGCAAGCGAATTGTGTTTCGTATTAATCGTATTGTTTTTCTCGAATAAAAATACTCATGAGTTGGCCTACTAATGAAATGGCGCACCGAATAGATGTAAAAATATAAGTGCCCCCACTCGAAAAGTCAGTGCTAAAAATGTCGTGCTGTTCGATAAACGCAATTGAGTTTTAATTGGCGTCATGTCATTTATACGTATTGAAAGGTAAATTAGTACTATAAATACATCGTCTTAGATTATACACTTGGACATTCGCACGCCATTGTTACCTTAGAGCTTTCATCGGGTACACTTTCAGACGATTATCCGTCGCATCGTTCGACGTATTTTCTTATTTTCTTACACTACAGCAATCCGAACAACAACATTAAACATGGTAAGTCTTTTCAGATATATTATGTACGAAAAACAAAAAAAAAGTTACGGTCTATTCGATGCACTCGGCCGACTTCACAGACGGTCGAATTATATTAATGATGTGTATAATAAATGAATAACGAATTGTTGTGTATTGTGTGCAATATAGTCGTGGATGGACCCAGCCCCTCAAGCAGTAGACCTCTCGGAGGGCATAACGTTGAGTAAAGATCAACTGAAAGGTAACGACGACGGTGGTCGTTAATCTTTTCGTATGCGATTTTAATAATGTGTGTTATCGTATTAAGTTTTAAGAAAGGCTTTCGACACGTTCGACACGGAGAAAAACGGCAAAATTACGTGCGCCAACATCAACATCATTTTAGATATGTTGGGCCATGCCACCGACACCGGAACTGTCAGGAAAATCGTATCCGAAATTGATCATCAAGGTAAGATCGAGAAGCAAGTCGGCTAATTTATTGAATATAATATTATCGTCATTGTTTTCGACGCTGTGTTATTATATATTGTATTGTGTAAAAGCAGACCGATTTTCATTTTATTCAATTAGATCAGTTGCATAATATTTTATTAAAAATATCTGATAATGCAACACAGACCTTCGGATTATCGTCGTGTTTTTTAATAATAGTCTCAATACACGCAAAGGGCCTTCCAGCGAAAAAACTAAATACCGTAGTATACGGTATACTATACTATATAGTCTATATTACTAGGTATATAAAATAATAGCACTATGAATTATAATATTGTATATGAACGTTGCCTAATCTTTGCGTTTAAATGTATGCATATTAATAGTTTTGATTTAATTAGTTTATCGTTAAACATTCAATTAAGTGGCGTGTGTAATAAAGAACGCGGTCAAATAGATATTATTATCAAACAGTTCTTTGACATTTTTTTTTCTACCACTATTATACGATAATATTATTATAGACACATTTTTAAACACGCCACACGGTAGACCGAAACAGCTACTAACATTATTGAAATGTTTTTTTTTTTGTCCATTTACCAAATATGTACAATGAATATTTCGAACGTTACAGTGAGCATAATATGTTCAGTCTGATGTGCTAATTTATCAATCATAATCCTAAACAGTTATCGAGAAACAAATATTATATCTTTACGTAAAAGTACTAAAACAATATAGGTAATATTATTATTACAAAATATCTATAGTATTATACTATTTCTATAGTATCCTGTAGAAAATCGCATTCCCAAAAATCATCAATGCAGACAGTGGGATTTTTCCTACTGTCCCAATGCAGATTAAAAGCGATAGTTCTGGACAATATTAAAGAAAACCGATTCCAACAACTCAACCAACGCGGACACTTAGAAATCGGAAATATTATATACCTATTTAACAGCTTTTTAACATTTAACTTTAATCGTCCAAGATAAAACGTCACAGCCTGTATTGTTTTTGTATGCCGATTCACGGCAAAACATTTAGTACGAAATAAATCATATATTATTCTATTTAATTTTATCGCGTGATGAAATCGACGATTCACCCACTCGATGGCCACCCACTTGTTTTTTTTTTTTTAGTTCCTATAAAAAATAATTCAATAAACAAATTTTGATGCAATCCACTGAATGATAAACAAATATTACCTAATAAAAGTACACTCGCTGCAATGGTTGTTTGTTATTTAACGATTTGAAAGTTCAAATTTTCAATATTTTTTTTTACAGACGCTTTTTTACAAAAGAAAAAAACCCCTTAAAATGGGTACCAGCTGTTAAACATAAAACTTATAACCAAATAGTAACCGTACATTTAATTTGGAAGTTAACAACTATATAATTAGGTTTATCTAAATAATTATAATATATTTTTTTATAAATTGCAATTTATAATTTATTCAATTCATATTATACAACACAGACTAATAAATAACTGTACCTACTTCAGTGTACCTATACTACCTACGACGTGCAGTCCTATGTACAAAACGAATAATATAGTCCTTAAATGTTCTCAGCGATTGAACCGATGACCCTAAACGAACACTCTTTTCGCGTACTACTTATATGGACATACTTTCTAGTGGGAAGTGTATATATGACGTACCTATTAAAATTCTGAAATAATAATTTGGTTAATCCGACGAAAATTGTTAATACGTCTTATCCTCTATCCACTTGATGGTATAGGTAGGCACGCACGCCCACGTTAAAATAATAAATATATCTTGTTTTACTTTATGGATTGCTCAATATAATATGTAAGTACGCGTATAAAAAAAGTTTCATAAATTAATTAATACCTGTATGTCCCATTGTTACGAAAACGATCGTGGATTATAAAGCGTTGTCGATAGAAAGTGTTTTGTAGCGAATTTCAAACAATGTAGGCACAAACAAAACCTTAGGATTTAGTTTTTTTTTTTTATGAAATAAACGGTTGACTTGTATAATAGTCATGTTCCTTTTTTCCGCTCTTACCTCGCTACTGTATGCATATAATAATGTGCAATAGTACATTTAACATTAATGTAAACCATAAGTACCTATAGCTAGCAGGTACTTCGTTGTTAAAGTGTTTTTTTCTTTTATATTTCCAATACATGTGTACAAAATAAAAAAAATTAAATAACATACAATTTATGAATATCATATTTTTATTTACAATTCAAGCGCATTTATAAAGCGTATCTTAATTTCTATAATAACAAATAATTTTGGTCGAGCTCAAATAAAAGTAGGTACTCAAATAGTGGTTTTTGAGGTACCTGTGTAAAAAACATACTTATACACCATAGTTAGTATAATATGCTCTCTCACCGTTATATTTATATGTTAATCGATTTATGAAATAATATGTACATTCAAAATACTTAAAATAAGAATGAAAAATTCAATATTTTAACTACAAATTAATGAGGTTTGTGTTAAAATGTATGTATATATATATATATATAACCTTTTTTTTTATTAGAAAATCAACAAATAACATTTACAGATGAGATATTATTAAATTACAAATTTGACTGACCTACCTCATATACATAAATATTGTCTTAGTAATTCAAACTGTGTATAGTAAAAGTGATACTATTTTGACGATAAAAATGCAAATTTACGTTATTCAATTATATACAACTTAAAAAAATAATATAAATGTGTAATATTTTGCGCAATCTGTATAATAATTAATTTAATTATCGTGTAAAAACACACATCAACACATATAAGTACACAATTATTATAATTATTATTTCCACAAGTTTAAATTAAACTAGTGTTTAAAATACATATAGTTTTTATAAAATCAATTAGAATTAACTCGTGAATTATTTAATGGGGGTTTATAGTTTATAAGAGATATTTACTGTATAGAGTATCAACAAAAATGCGATGGGTTCCCACTTTAAACGGTTTGTTTGAATGTATAATAACGTCTTAATTCATTAAAATTGGTTCTTCACAAACTATACCTACGTGAAAGTAAATTAGTTAATTAAAATCAGTATCAACGATGTAACTTTACTCGGACGTTGTCCTGTACGTATTATACACATCCTGTGCACACATTAAAGCCATATAGGACATAGGCGTACATCATACAGTTTTGTTTGTGATGAACAAACCATAACTTTGCCTTCATAAGTCATTACCTCGTGTTTTACAATTTTTACGTCAACATATTATTTTTAAAGTAGTTACGTTGAACAGTTAACTATGTTTATTTAAGAAAATAATATCATATTTTTCTGAATGTTTCCCATGTTTTTTTTGTTTTTTGCCCCAGCTCCAAATCCAAGATTTTGGTATTTAACATGACAAGATAACCTGTATTTAAATTTTAAAGGGAAATCTGTCATTGCCTATGTGTTTAGTCGTTAGAGTTGCTCCACAAGTATCACAATATATAGTTGGTGGGGAGGAGGATCTTATTTTGCCATAACTTATTTAGGTTTTTTTTATTCGTGCATTGTGCTTTTATTTATCTTCAGCTTAGGTTTATTCGATCACTATACGGCTGCATTTAATTTATATTCTTAAATATATTAATATTACAACAAATAATTATTAAAGCATTCACGAAAACTGGTTGAAATAATTACACATTGTATAGGTATTATTGAGCCCAAATCCACGTAATAAGCTTTAAAATGTAAACTTAACGTTTCATTTTTGTTTTACAGAGAAATTTCACTCATTAAAATCGATGAGCCCTTTGCTGAAAGTGTCTATGCGAGATGTATAGTATATTATATATAGCTAAAGCTTGTGCGTGATGAAATCATTGTATTGGAAAGGAAGGCCGACTGGGCAATAAATGAAGGTTTAGGCTTCTGCGTATTTATTATAATATTATATGTAGTCTAAAGTTATTAAGCAAGACTTAAAGTAGAACATTATTTAGACTTAATAAGTTGTGTATAGTGAGTTTGCACTTGAAGCGATATATCGCAAAATAGTAAAAAATGGCAAGCTTAACATTGAAAAAATTAAAAATAACAATACAGCAGGTCAGTAACTTAAAAATTATGCTATATGTGTCGTTTTATATTTTTGAATAACAAGTTCACCGATTAGCTTATATATTTAAATTATTATCAACATATATTATAGTATTTGAATTAGACATTCGAGTGAGTAGCGTGTTGGGGGTTAATTTCAGATTTAAAACGTTGTTAATTGATCGGCGTCATGAAAACATGGCTAACTTTGTATTTAATCACTCTAAAACATGAATTTTACATTTATATAACATTTTTTCACTCAATTGATAAATACATTAAAAATGCAATTTACTTAAGTGTTAAAAATAATAGCAGTGAGAGGTCGATGAGGTCTATTCTTTAAATTCTGCCACTGTTTAGAGCTTTATAACAGTACAGTATGTATACATACAAATACCAATTTATTATTTCAACAATATATTATAAAAAGAAATATTAGGGCGCTGAAGAAAATATAAGCCTCTTAGTCCGATATAGACCTGATATAAATAAACTAATATTTCACGAATAAAAAAAACTAAATACAAACACATAATATTCAAACATTCATATTATATCAAATTGCATATCCGACCATAGTTGGTCGTAAGGCATGAGTTCATGACGTGGTTGGATTTAAATCTTTTTCAACAAATGTTTTGTATTTGAAAAAAATGTAATTTTACATATTTTTAATTTTTAGCGTACTATTTTGCATATCATTGATTTTATTTACCACGTATTTTGTCGTTTTTTATTACTGTGTATATAAATCCAAAGCCCCGTTAATTAAAAATAAAAAGTGTAAACATCAAGGTACATTAAACTTATTTTCTTTTTCAATTTTTGTACTTCGTATTTTTTTCTTGAAATTGCAAATCATATTTTTAGTTTTAAATACACATTAAAAATACTTTTATCGAAAATGTTGCTATAAATATACTTAAATAAAAAAAAAACAACAACTGGCCGATAAAATGGATTTGATAAAATACTATTTCGTCATAAAATATTCTCATCATACTGAATACATATTAAGTCATGATAATATACATTGTTTCTCTGCAGGTTAATAATTATAATACTGCATCGTATCATACTTCGGAACTGCATAGGAAAATGTATAAATATTAATATGAATACAATTTCACAAACAATAAGTGCATCATAGTTAATTGCAAACCATGTGATATTTTGATGTGAATTTTTATGTTTCTTATGTTCTACCTGTTCAAAAAGAAATTTCTATACTTGCACAATTTTAAAATCTTTTTCAATTTAATTTTCTTATGATTTTTATTTCATAACAGTCATTTAAACCGTAGAGGTAATTTTCGATGTCAACACATAGGTTATGGGTGCCTAGTTTATAAGAAAGCATTTAGGAGGTATTATAACAGCTCAGTTATTGAGTTATTTTATAACTAAACGAAATAACTACTAGTATGCATATTGTTGATTTTTTATTATATTATGTAAATTAACTATAGTAGAATAACCCAATTAAGTCATTTAATTAAGAGTAATCTTTTTTATTTACATATTTTCTGTTATGTGTGACAATCTATAAAATCCAAGTACTTATACATCAGTATTCGATGTTGTTAAATAATCAGAATGATATTTCGTTATGATTTACAATAGTACATACAATATAAATTACACATTATAAGGTTTTTCGGTTTGTTTTTTCTTCTAAACGCTTTCTTCGGGGCTTCTGAAAACTGGGTCAAACAAAACTTATCATTATTTATGTGTTCGGCATAGACGGATATCCACGTGTCGTAATAAAACGGGACCCCCGGGCCCCGGGACACTAGTATCCCCAATACGACAATGTCTTGGAAAAAAGATGCGTATATGAGACACTTAATGTGAACCGTGTTTTCAATTTGTTCCTCAAGACTAAAAATATTCACGTGTTTATGGAATTTGACTTTATAGCTTTTCGAATAAATTACCACGCCTTGTATATAGGTTATATTATTACAGTATACACTACATATTGTAGAACATAATAAATCGTCTGTACGCGTTGGTGTTACACTTTAAAAATATGACTGTACTGTGTTTGTTTTTAAAAACATGCACACATAGTTAAATATATTGTATAAATACATAATATTGATTGACGATTGTATTTTCGATAAATCACTATACATATCCGAAGAATTCCCCGCCCTTCCCTACAATTAAGTATGTCCATTTTTATAATGATAGATAGTAGGTTTTTTGGTTTATTGTGACCATACTATTATTATTTGTTAATAGTGCGTATGATAACATTAAATTTGGTTCTCTAATATTGCATCCGAAGCATAATTTGCTCGTATTTTACAGTCTCCATTGTTGGCCAAATTTAGCACAATAGTCGGCCTTGTGTAGTAAAATTAATATCTTACTATGCCGAAATCGGTCTAAACCGTCGATTGTTATTTATTTTTCCTATTTTTGTCTGCATTTCGTACCTGGGTTCGAGGTGTTTTATTACTATAATACACGTCGTTTTTTCCTCTTCAGGAACCGGTACATTATCCTTCGATGACTTTTGTACGTTGGCAGCGAAATTTATGACCGAGGAGGAAGAGGACTCCGAAGCAATCAAAACTGAACTCAGAGAAGCTTTTAGGCTATACGACAAAGAAGGTGCGAATATTGGAAATACTTACTATAGCTACATAGGGGTGGAGAGGGGTTACTATAAGCTATTGTGATTCGTAATTTCAATATTAAAGGTTGATGATTTACATTCAGGAAACGGATATATAACAACTGAAGTGTTGAGAGAAATATTGTCAGAACTCGACAACAACATGTCCGACGAAGAACTGGATCAGATGATCGATGAAATTGATGCGGACGGATCCGGTACTGTAGACTTTGATGGTTAGTAGTTTTTCTATTTATTTAAACTATTTATGGTTCCACAATAGACAGGTTAAGACGGATATTAGTAACTTTTAAATTCTCCCGTGATATAAATTACACATGTATCTTAAATCTTAATATATTATTAAAATTATATAGAACGCCATAACAGTGTGACAAAATACGCGCGTATTGCATTATTTTAATACAGTTGTGAACTTATAGTCGACATCTCGTAAAGACACTGTCGAAACGCTTTGAATTGGTTCAACTAGAAGAGAAAAAAATTTCTTTCGAGTGCACATTATTACGAAATCATCGTTAACGCCTCGAGAGATCGAAAGGTTGGTATGCAGAGACGTCCCCCGTTGCGTTATTATATCGACGGTAATCGTATCATTGGTTTAGGGACCTGTCAGACGTGGAGTGGAAACGATGTTTATTATTATACAGGTGAACGTGTGATGTCAGTGTGTTATTAAAAAAAAAAAAAAACAGTTTATCAATGATGGCTTCCTGTAGCTTTCGAAACGCTGATAATCGTTATTATAACACGGGCGGTAATTATTTGCGATCGATCAATCACGATCGTTTCAATCGTAACACAACGGTAACACGGCAGACCCTGTGGGGTCCGATTTATGTGTTATGTTTGTGTCCGTCCGCCACGATGATTAATTTAGCGGTTTTTAAAACAAATTCGAGCGGCAGCGACGAAAGCGACATGTTCGCCGACGACTGATTAATAATTATAATAATAATAACAACAACAATAATCGGGATAGGTAGTTGGAGCCATGTCGGAGGCAGCTGCAATTACAGCATACACACTTCGTACACATAATGCATAGCGGTCGTCATACGAAGTGGCTCGAAGTGAACGCAAATGTGACGAAGCTATAATATTATAACCATTATTATACTTTTTTGATCGACCCAGAGGACGTTAATTACGCCAACGATTGTAGGTCGTGGCATGACGTCTTGTTAGCACACACCGAACTATCAAACGTGTTAAGTATTATAGTTTATTGATTCGACCCCTCTCGACGAAAAAAAAAAAACAAAAATATTTACCCCCGACGACGACGACGACGATTGCGTGTACCCGGAGCCTCGCGTTTTCAAGTTAATGATACCAAGACACACACATTCATCGAGTCAATAAGAAAAAATAAACCTAGTAAGAGTGGTTTAACTATCTATCTTATAAAGAGATAATAAGTAGATACATGCTATGTATTATTACACGGTTTATCATACCTATAATAATATAGTAGGTGCTGGGCAATAGGTGTTTTATAAAACGAATTCGGTTGCGCAAAAACGTTTAACAAAAAAACTCGGCGATAGAATTAATTTTATGTTTGGTAGCTTGTTTCGTTGCGTTCATCGTTCGGATGTCTATATGATTTGTTAATCAAGTGTCGTTATAAGCAAACGATTTTTAAATTCATTACTGTGCAAGATGTTTCTACTAAAATAAGAAGTTATTTACAACTCGCTCGTGTCATGCATAAGTGTTTTCCCTAGACATTTCGCTTTCGACAAATCAACCGTTTTGGAACTCATTCATAATAGTATTGAAGTTTTGTTTATCCTAGGCCGGGTATAGATCCTCCAAACGACCCTTGCAGGTTGGGCAGCATAATATTTTCTAGTGTATTGGGCTATTGAATTATTAATAAGAAAACGCCTATACATAATGCATATTACTTAAAGAAAACTGTAATAGAACAAACTTTTTTTTCAGAATTCATGGAGGTGATGACTGGTTAATGCGAAAATGTTATAAGAGTTATCAATATCGTACAATCAAACAAACGCAGCAATCATTGAAAAACCACATTATACAATGTTTCCTTTATTTTTTTTTTTACGTTCAATTTGCAATTTGTATGGACGTAATGTGTCAAATATACTTTGCACGATTTGGCAGCTCCAGTTGATTTAATGCATTAGAGCAATAATGTAAACATCCATTAAAATGTTGTATTCTATCAAACTGATTACCTAGTTATTTTGTTCCCATAAGCCGTATGTTTTCAATCGTATTGTTGCAGTGTGCGTATTTACTTCAAAAAAGCACACTAAATTTAAAAAAAAAAAAGTTTACTGTAACCCGTGTTATTGGACAAATTCTCACATAACAATTATTTATTTGAAAACAAAAACCCTGCATTTTTCCAAAGCTGTTGTAATAATGCAATTAATATTTAATGATACAAGTAATAATACTATGATCTTATCTAAAGTTATCAAAAAAAAAAAAAAAAACAGTAGGTATATCTACTAAATAATGATTGTTTAGGATTTGCTTAATGCGCTTATCCATGTAGCGTTGTATTAGCTGTATTCGTCAGATAATCGTAATAAAATTACAAATACGGTGTTGACAGTACAATAGTATAATATTATTCTTCGCAATTTGATTAATATAAATACTAAAGTTTGGTATACTTTAAGGTAAGTACCTACTCGTGGTTCGTAATATTTTTTTTTCAATTAAAATAAGAATTGTAAAACTACGTTGTATACGGTTTGCAGTTTTGCACGCACCTTCCGAAATGAGGTATTATAGGTCGATTCAATTTATGTAATTGCATCGTGAATACCTACATCAAATTAAATGCACAAGCACGCAGATTATCTCGAGGCTTATACTTATAGCGTAGTTACTTAAGAGCAATTTTAAATTGTATTATGCATGCAAATAAAAACAATATGTACCTACTCACAGCAGTTAACATTAAAAATATGTAATTAGAACATGAAACCAAACAAGATTGAAAAATAGCTTGTATTACTTTTTGCACAATATCTACTTTTCATAATAATAACTCTGAAAATACAAATAGTTCTTTATTAAAATGTCAATAACCAGTGAATAACCTGAACAAAATCAGTCGTTAAATGTTTTACAGTATTAAATTTAAGGCCAGTACAATACATTATAAGGAGGTGGACGCGGTCGCCGCCCGCCGATCGGTAGTGAAAACGAATTGGTTATTTACGTTTGCGCCCGAAAAAGATTTTAATTTTTTTTCCCGGTCGTACGTACCAGGCAATACAGGTTGAGATTAAAATTGTTTTCCAAATAAAAGTGACTGGCTTAAATTTTGTCATGATATTTACTGGTATTAAATACGATTTAAAAACCGATTATTTTAATGTTGGTTATTATAGTTCTGATTCTCTAATAATAGTATATAATATATTAATCTTATTAAGTAGTATAGTTTATACGTAATCCAAGTGCATCTACATAACTCAAATCCAATCACATTTATTGATTTTCGTAAAAATAATTATTGTAGATGGTGTTTTTTTTTCTACCAGTTTTGAACGTTAAAATAATAAAAATTGAAAACACATTTAAAGGAGTATTTGCGAAATAATATTATTATTTAAACTTGAATTTTTTAAATAAAGAACGATAAATATACTAATTTTACAATTGTATGTGGTTTTAAGAGTGGTTTCTGATAGTAAATTGGGTTTAGTACTTTAGCAGGTTGAAAGGTCAAAATTGAAAATTCCTTGTATTTTGAAAACACGACTCAATTTTTATTTGTAGGTTATTCAAAAATAAGCAACTGTAGATTTCGGATTTGTATACAACATTTTGTACATTTATTTTCTGTATGACGTAATAAAATGTTTAAAATATTTTGACGATTTTTAAGCTATTTATTGACATTTTACCCTTTTAATTTATTTTTGTACAAATATCGATGAAAAGTTTTTGCATGCAAATCTTGGTTCTTCATACATTTTTCTTATAGCCATTTAAAAAATTAAAGAGCTTATGCATCATAAGCTCAATTTTTTTTGTAGGCATTTGAATTTAAATTTTAACGAAATTAATCATAATCACGACAATTTTCAAAGTGTTTTTTAGATGAAAATTGATAAAGTATTCAATTTTTATACCTAAGGTATGAACATTTAATACAAGGTTAGGTTATATTTAAACAGAAAAATACGATTTCAGTTATTTTGTTCGAAATACAACAAAAAATGTGAGTGGGGATATGATAGTTTTAAGTACGTTATTGTATTTTACACAATGACATTTTTAAAACATTTAGATTAATTGTATGCTATTGCTTATTTACAGTTTACACCGCATTACTATAAATAGTAAAATAAATTATGGTATGATAATTAATAGCAATATATTAATTTTATGAGAATATGCTGACAGACCTTCTCTGCTCAGAATCGTTTTTCGCATGCAATGATTTATCAATGAATTTTAATTTAACACATCCATTACAGTGACCTACTCAATGACGATAGGTATACACTCGACTCCTACTGTACAGAAGAGCGGTTACTGACTTTCCTCCTCTCATTTTTTTGTTGATCAATGATGGCAACAACCAATAGTTACAACGATTTGATAAAACAATTAAAGTTAACACTACTAAATTACAGTGTTGTTTAGACAATTATTCAAATATTAAATTTAATGTGGTCGTACTGTGGAGTACAACATTTTGAGAAAAAATTAAAAGGACGAATTTAATATTAAATAGGAACACAACCTCACACTTTACCTCTTTAAAATAATAGTATAGGTATTAGATTTTGTTGAATAAGTTGGTAATTTTTAAAAATTGTTTCGTTGTTTATCGGGTTCGGACAAAGAGAGGTGTCAAGGTTTTCGGATAGGTTTAGTATTTCGGTTTGGTGTGAAAATTAACAATTCTTTTTGTGAATAACCTAAAGCGAATCTGTTTTTGAGTTATTACATTCATATTATAATGTAAATTCTATTCAGAATATATGATAATTTTGTTATTAGACAAACTATTATGATATAGCATCGTTTTATCACATGTAAATTATATTTCTATTGTTTATGAAACGTTGACAAATCTGTTTATTTATTCTATTTACTATATTAGTACTGACTATTTTTATAAAAATTGCAAATCCATATTTAATTTGATCGGATGTATGAATTTTTTTTATCCGTTGCCAACGTGTTTGTTTATTTAAATCCAATTTATTATGCATACACTCATTTTATTTTGTAATTACTCAATTTATTTTATGATCGTTACTACTATTTATAGTTTGCAATGTTAAAATCTTTATGAAAATTTGTTTTATAATCTAACTTTATATCTGCAATAAAAGTATTATGTAATTGTTATTTATCATTTAATTGAAGTTTAATTTATTTTAATTTCTAATTTCCACATACAACAAGTGGCCCAGCCAATAATTTAAGACAAAAGACCGAATATCTATATTTTTAAATCTTAATGGTTTATGAAATACATATTATATCAGATACACATTGTAATATTGTATTCATTAAACTTATCAATATATTATATAGAATATAGGTACAATATTGTACTATCCCATGAGCGATTGATTTGATAAAAATTATCTTAATTTACGTTAGTGTATTAAAAGTTAAAACATATTATTATACAATATATTATATATTTTTAATTGAAATCTTATTACAGCATGTTTGCGAAATTATTGAGTTGTTTTCACGATTACTCTTCCTCCTGAGTCTCCACTCTGATTATGTCAATTAATTCGATTATTTAACAAGTAAAATTAATTACACATACATTGTTTGCGTAATATATTGACATAAAGCAAATTACATTTTCATAATGTTTACTTATGGTTGTTGTTATACTTATACATTATTATGTAGCTACCTACGTATATAACAGTTAAAAACTATGCTTCGTTATTATTAATAATAATGAGACCAACGCGATGACTATACTGGAAATTCGGTTTAATTAAAGTATTGAATGACCATACTATAACGCTCTTGTATAAGTTAACACTATACGAACGGTATTCAATTAAACTTTGACACAATGTACCCAAACAAAGCATTTAAATATAAACAAATTTAATATATTATTTGTGCATAAGTGTATTGTTTTAACGACATTATATGAGTAGGTACAATTAATTTAATATTAATTAGGTAATTAATAAGAAATAATTTTTATAGTTGCATTAAACATAGTCACGGGTACTTTTTCAATTTGTATATTATAATTCAAAATTCAATATAATTTGAATGTATAGGTTTTACTAGTTTATAAAATATTTTTTTAGCAATATACATCGATAATTCATGATACATATTCAATTCATATAACAAATTGAAAAATAGCATAGTAATGTATTTAATAACAACAGTCTGAACGTTTTAATAAAATCAAAATAAAAGAATAAACCGTTTTTAGATTTTTAAAAGACGCTTTTGCTGTTGGTATACGTTCTCAATCAAATCGAAAACCAAATTTTTGTTTTGAGGAAAATCGAAAATAAAATACTAAAATAATAACGTACTTAAAAGTATTGTGATGTTCGTTTTAGTAGGTATCGAGTTAGAAATTGAAACACTTTACTACAGTAGTCACGTTATAAATATTTATGGGAAAAAATGACTTAAATGAGTAATGACACACTCAAAAAGAGGACCTGTTTAATATCTAATAAGTATTGAATAATATAGAACAATATTTCACTAAGCAAAATCAAAATTGCTATATTTAGGTTAATTTTGGAGTTTAAACACCTATTTATTGTCAAGTTATAAGTGAGAATATTATCGAGATGGATTCATATATCCTTTTCGAAGCATAATATAGTCTACTAAAAGAGATACAGGGGCATTTACTTTTCTTCGTGTTTGTAATGTATTGTAATAATTCTTAACATACTGCAGACCATAGCCGCATTGTAACTGTTTTTTTTTAAAAAAATGTTTTACAAAAAACCATACGATCTAATCTCGAAATTATTCTCCTCCTGAAATTCGGTGAAAGGTGTTTAAACTCACATACTGACCCAGACGCCACGATTTCGATTTTTCTGAAGTGGAATTAATTTCGTTACATCCGCCGTCAGACAAAAAAACAAGACGGCGGCGGCGGCGGCGTCCGGCCATATAGCCAAGTACGCCCAGCCTTGTGTATACGATAGGTACCTATACAACATTATAATAACGCACCGGATTGTTGTTGCAAGTGGTAAAAACGCCGAGTGAAAATATTACATAGACGAAACAAAACAACGAAAAAGAAAAGAAAAGAAACAAAATACGGACCATCGTTGGTCAAGGACGTAATAGCTATATTATAACGACGACGACGACGACGACGACGATGTGACTTGCGCAAAATAATATCTGTCGGATTGCACCCGGCGGGGGCGTCGTCGGCGACTTAAAACAATACACCGGGAATGATGTAGGTACATTATACACGCACACGCACATTATTATTATTATTATAATAACAACACAATATATAAATAATAATGGTATATAATGCCGGCACGGTGTCGCGGCGTAGTGCCCGTCGTATTATTATTATTATTATTACTATGTGGAGCACCGGATTTTCGCCCGAAGTGATCTTCGTACAGTGTCCTGCACAACGCGTATTGTTTACACTGGCCCAGTTGGCCAAAATAATAATAATAACATATTACATATTATTATTATATCAAGGTCCGTCGCAGCGCCGGTCCGGCTGAAGCGGACGATTATAATATACTGAACGCCACTGACACCTCAGTTCAAGGACACGTTTCGCCTTTTGCGGTTAAATGTCGACATTCCGACGATATATATATATATGTATATAGGTACCTACCGCGCACGCACATTGTTACTATTATAATATGTATAGGCTACCTATGGTAAATAATATATTATCGGCCAACACAATTTTGGGAGATTAAAATTGTATACTTATCGAGATTACACGCCAGTTGGGTACTTGGGTCCCAGATCGATTTCCGTCAGGGTTTCTTACTATATAGAACTATACCTGAGTATATATACATAAACAAAATGCGTGTAGACACTATACAGTGTGATTCGCCGAGCATGCTCACCTACAGTTTTACCTTTATTCAAATAGTTCGGATTGATGGCATTTTTAAATAGCTACCTATATACTAAAGACCAAATTTTTAAATTATTGAGTAGCAACTATCAAATTGAACAGTGAACATAATAATATTATATTATTTGGAAAAAAATTATTGGTATAAGAAAACAAAAAATAGTATAATAGTTTTAATTAATTTTACCATTTTACCACAAAGTGACTATTGATGGGTTGGACTACAACATTTTTTTTTTTATACCCTTATAAATACAATACCTACTTAACAACTTAACTATATGAGTAAATAATATGCTTATGTTTGCATAGATAAACTATTCAAATATTGGAAGATTTACGTGTATATTTAAAATTTTAAAATTTTAAAATAAATATTTAGTGAAAAACGAAATTCTAAAACCATTTTTACCATTAAAAGCAATTATTTTATTATGCCTGATATTAAAACTAACAATAATTTCTAACCTTAATTTATTTATTTTTTTTTATTTCGCACCTCATTTAAAATATGTTATTAAATATTAAGTTAGTCATTACTCATTAATTGATAGTATACATATTATATTTAATTAGTAACATAGTAACGCTAATTACTTAGCTTTTGAGGTTTTTAATATACAGGATTATTCTTTTAAAGATAAACACTCATTTTTGCAGAATATGGACATTACGAGGAATCACTTTCTTACATAATTTTATGTCAATGCAAAACTAAAAGTTAATTTATTTATTTATTTTGTTATAATTTATATTTTTTTTTAGTTTTTGGATCATAGCAAACAATATTTTTAATTTTCTTTCCCATGCAAAATATTTTTACGAGAATTTAAATATATAAAAATGTCTTGGAGTAGGTAACCGCTCTGCTGTATAGCATAGTTTTCGAGTGTACCTCGTCTTTGAGTAGGTTACTGTAATTGTCAATAGATAAGTTTAATTTTAATTCAGTGATAAATCATTGTACACAATGAGAAACGATTCTGAGTAAAGACTGTTCAACTTTTTAACAGACAATGTATATTAATATAAATATATTTTTATTTTATTCGTATAATAACGTAATAAATAATAATGTCCATAGTTTATTTTTGATTTTCCTGATCATTTTAAAAAGTACTTACTAAGAAATTTCATAAAAGTACACACTAGTTCCATTTTGGTATGTAAAACAAACCGGCTTGGTAGTTGATAATCAGAATTTTTTTCTACAAGAAAATGTGTCTTCGAACACAGTTAGTTAATTAGTTATAACTTATAAGTATTTAAAGTCTAGATGAGTGAAGTAATGGACAAACATTTTGCAGAGTACCTACACTCCATTCATCTAAACTTCAAAATTGAAATACTTATAAACTCATAAGCATAACTAACTAACAACTAGTTCAAAATTCGAATAAATATTAATTAAACACCCAGATAAATGTTCTGCTTAGGAATAAAAAAATCAATAGGTCGTTCTGCTGAATTTACCTCGTGGTTCAGTAGGTAGCTCAGTAGCTGTAATGATGTGTTAAATTTGAGTTCAATGATCAATAATTGCATACGAAAAATAATTCTGAGCAGAAACACTCTGTCAACAAATATATTTAAGTATGTACATTTTATTATATATTTATAATAATATTAGTCTTTTATTTTTCTCATAGTCAAACAGTTAGTTGAAATTTGAACCGAATTTTTCTAAAAAATATCGGATATTATATAATATAGTAATTTATTGTTTTAATATATATTCAAAATAATATAGCTACATATTATTAACTTAAAATTCAATACCGACACAATAAAATTCAAAAAAATTTAAATGCTTATAAAAAGCTTAAAATTTGTTTTATTTTTTTTAAAATTTATCAGAGACCAACACAAACAAATCAAATCATTTTTACTGACCCAAAATATGATGACAGAAACACACTCAAAAAAAAAACATCCTCATTGTAAAATGAATTAAAACATTTATCACTCCACTCAGAATCTAAAGTGTATGATGGTTGAATACATTTAAATTAAAATATAAAGATAAAAATGTGAATACAATTGGAGGAATTGAATCAACTTACATGTAACTTTTAACCTACTTGTATTTTATGTTTAAAAAAAATGCTAAACCGAATTTAACTTATTTAAAAACAAATCGCTGGAGTAATGACTAATGAGTATGCATTTTTATGTCTAATTAAAATATTTAGTATAATATGCATAATACACAGCATAATATGTCAACATTAATCCAATATACATATAAATATAATAAATCACTTGGTATGCTAATTGACATACATTTCCTGAGTTTTTTATTCATCGCATTTCAATTTGTATGCATCACACTAGGTAACTGTATAATTATTTTCACCTCAATTAATTTGGAAAAAATAAAAAGGTACAAATGAAATCTATGACTTTAACTGATTTAAATAACATTATACGGGCATATAACACTATAATATTGTAAATATAATTAGTTTATTATTCTTCAAATGAATTACATAATGTAATTTAAATAATCTATATGTAAATCATGTCAAGTAACCAACTGTACGGATTGTGAATAACACTAACGACGTACAATATTCTAATTTCTAACCTCTTACATTTATGCTTATATAACATCAATATTATTTTATTACCTATTTACCTATTACTCATTGGGTAATTTCCTATAATTCTCTGCAATAAGTACCTATACGGTTTTGTACAGTAAATTAGCAAGTTATTTAAGTTTCGTTCCACATAAACTTTTACGCGTAACTGTCATACAACTTATTTAAATAGGTATTTAGTAAATTAAATAATGTAAATCAATTTGTCTTGGCATAGCTACGAAGGACCCTCATTTCAGTATTTTAAAGGTTACGCCTACGGTGCCACGGATAACAGCTATTTTACTATTTCAGCTATAATAACTATAGTCTCAATCAGATTATATAAATATAATATTTGGTCCTCGTTAGTGTAAATAGGAGTCCAATATCCTATAATATGATACTATGTCACATAATATGTTATTATTATTATGACATAACCGTACGCATTATCAATAATTACATAAACGCCAAGCTTAATACTTAAACATAATAATATTTCCTATTCCTGTGTGACCTAGATGTTCTCGTTTTTCCATTTAATGTCCAATGTTCACGCGCACCAATGCCTACGTTATTTTCTATTTTTTTTTTTTTTGACCAAAAATCTAGAAAGTGAAATACCCTAGGTGTAATGCAGTGTCCGCGGTTTAGGTACCTACGATATTCTATAAGCCATCGATATCCGCAGAGCAGTATATCGTGGGGTGTGCCGGTGTCGGCTCAGGTTACATAATTACCACGGTCACCAACTGGCAATAATGAACATTGTACTCCGCACGTTTATTTTATTATTATTGTTATTATTATTATTATTTTTCTGAAACACCCACAGACGTGTATGGAAACGCAATCATCGAGACACGTAATCCACAGCGCGAATCTATGTAATAATATATTATATAGGTACCTCCTATGTACACCTTTTAATTGAACGAATTCTCATGAGCCTTTGACTTACGTAAAAAAATCGTATCAATGCCGTTCCGTTACACGCGTAAATATATATATTCTATATAAAGCAGTATATTGTGCACCAGTATTATAGTACCTATTTAATTGCATGTGTGCGCCGTATAACTATCCGCACACGAATGACACGTAAATTTCGGTTACGCAACTCAATCATGATAATAATAATATTATTACCTATATATTACATTATTACCAATATATATATATATATATTATATACGTCATATTGTGTGTGTACGTTCGATTCGTTTTCGCGGGCGTCCGAATACACGAAGTCTAATGTTTATTTCTTTTTTTCTTGCATCGGGCAAAATGCACATTGCATAAATCAAATTTAATTTAAGACAATACGCAAGAATACGCGTCCAATATAATAAACGAGTCGTTCGGAATTCGGTAATTTTGTTCTTTCTTTCCTTGACGCAATAATATACACACGCTGGTATAGTAAGTATAGGTAGGTAGATAGGTAGTCCACGCTCAGAATCCTGAAATTGTGCGCAACGATATACACGAAAAGTATTAACAATAATAAAAATAATAGCAGTAGTATTATTTATGAGTATTTCGCTCCAGACGTTTCTATGTACCTACTTTTCATAATACGAATCTAAGGCGTAATATCATTATAGTACACGCGGACTATTAAATGCAATACGCTGAAACCTACGCGTATCGATTGAACAATAAAAAGTTAAGACTTTAAAACGAATCGTTCGGAGTACAGAGAAATCGGTTGCGACGAGTTCTAAAGGCCAGTGAGCTTTTCTCGCTGTAGTTCGTTCATTCGTTGCAGTATACGGTTAGATCGAACATTTTTTACATTTTTTGTGGCCGGCTAATACAATAAGCAGTGCTCGTTGTAAACGAAAAGCGGGAAAATACCAACATAACAAACGATTTTACTTAAGTTATAATCGTGGTTTATTGCTACCACTGGTCAAATAATTACACATTCAATTATTAATACAACATATTATTATTTAATCACTTGAATTTAATTTCTTAAAAAGAATCCTTTATCGAACTTTGCTTCGTGGAATATTTTGTGTCAACCGATGGTTCTAATAAAATCATTTTTTTTTTTAGCATCTATGTGATTTTTATGTAGTCAAATTTGTCGAGAGTCCTCGTTGCAGCACGAACTTCGGATATTGAAGGTATACAGTTCTAAAATCATCAACAGGCTCGACGGTATCAAAATTTGGATGTACTTAGTCGCTTTGATTTATCATGATTCATTAAAATCATATCGATGGTTTCAGTTGATAATTCATAACAATGTTCGTCGTAACTCAGTAAACAATCGTAAGATGAGTCGGATGGCCAAACGTCATCATGACACTTAGTACACGCTGAAGTTAGCTGTTTGCTGCCGCTACACTCACCTGACATCTTGCCAAAAACGATGTTGTGCCGTTGGCGGAAGCCGAGAATCCAAGACGCAGAGCACTTGAAATTCTCTATCTTCAATGTTTCCGCCATTAGTTCAGTCTTTGCTTTCAAAATAGGACCACTGATAGACATCGGTCGTTGTTTTTTGAACCACTTAAACACGGCTTCTTCAAGGTCTAAATGCTGTGCAGTGCGCAGTCGTTTTGTCCGAAGTGACGTGGTTTCAAACATGGTCTTTAATGAATCCCGTCTACCCCATATAGTCAGAATCGTTGACGAAGGAACGCTAAATTCATTGACGAGCTCTTTGCTTTTCGCGCCGTTTTCTAACCGCTCGATTATACCGATTTTTTCGTCTAACGTAAACTGACGACACGACATGATTGGAAGTTTTCACACTACTGACGCTACTCGTAATCATTACAAACTTGAAAACGCCAGAACTCGCAGAAACGTGATCATACATAGAATATACACATCCATATCTACGCAGTAAAAAGATAATAATTTTCTGGTAATATAGTAACCGATAGTAGCTCGGTGTTATTTGTCCGCTGTACCCGATATCTGATTCGAACCATACTCCTATTGTAAACTTATACATATTATTTTAATGTACAACCATATTATGGACTCATGCCCAAACCTATCATTTTGCTCATTCTATAGGCAATATCTCATTCTAACCATTGCTGGTTGCAGCGATTTATACATACAAGTATATAATACGAAATATATCAACTGTATATACATAGTTATATATTATAATACTATTGTGTGCAGGATAATTCGCTAAGTATGCTGACTCTAATTTTCCCTTTAATAATGAATTTACTAATAGTGTTCTAATATATATGTCAATGATATAATGAGTTTGAAAGATATAGCAGGACTTTGATGATTTGCTAACTTGAGTTGTAATTATAAACTATTATTAATAAAACAATCAACATGTTATAATTTGTTAAAATCTCTGAGTATAATAAACACTACTATCAACATTACATACATTGTTTTATATATTTGTAAAACCATATTTAAGGACTATAATTATCCTTAGTAGGGACATACATAATAATAACTCAGAAACTACTCGTACGAATTTTGATTTAGAAAAAAAATCATTTGTTTAATAATTTATAGTAAGAAGAGTAAGTTTTCGTTTAAAACAAAAGAAGTTTGTTTCGACACAGGACACTTTTAAATGGTATAAAAAATCTAAATAACAATAACAACATTTTTAAAATCAGAATTCGAATAAATTCATTAATATGAAAAATGGGGTTTAAAAAGCATTCTTGGTGTATCACTCAGTATATAATATAATATGTATATAGCAGATACAAAGTTCGTATGACAGTTTAGTTAGTCCCACACGTATACGAAAGATATTTTATTTCCCATATTATGTATTATGTATTTATATGTACACATCATAATATTTGAAGTGAAAATGAATATAAATAATATTGCTATGGGATTTTCTGAGATTTTGAACATTAAACATATACAATAATATATGAAGTACCTATGTATTTTTATAACAAAAAAACAATGTCCTCATGACACGCTATATATATTATATAGGTACACGTATGCCGCGACGTTCGAGCACTCTTTCGCTCGTATACGTATAACTCACACAATTTTTTTTTTTAAATCTAATTTTGTACCTACTGAAATTTTTCACGCATAGCGCCGTTGCACGTTTCCAGTATATAATTTCTATACTAGTCGTGATGGCCTCACGAAACTATATAAATGTATACTTATTATATAACGTATATAATATAGCAGATACATAATAATATTATGTATCTATAGGTAGTGTCAAACAACAGCGCTCCGTCCTACCCAAAATAAGAAATAAGGTTGATGAAAATCAAAAAATTTTCATCCGCCGTAAATGAATTATATCGTGTCCGGGTTACTTAATATTATTAGCAACTATAATACGCGTGCTCTGACAAGGCGGCGTCGGCGTTTACACGATTATTATACAAGTTTTGGCGAGGCAAATATGGTAATACGTCAGATAGCCGATAAATAAATACGACGCAATTCGCACCTTTCTATTAATGAACAAATGCGATCATATATTGCTATTCAAATTGTTTTGCTGTTTGTACTTTTACTACCGATAGTTTTAAATATTCTATTGTTTGGCGCCTAATCTAATAATAATGCAGTGCACTATTAACATTGCATCTCTCCACTGCAGACTGATCCAAAAGTCTCTCAAATTAGCACATTGCAATGTTCACGAAAGCACATCAAATTAAAACTATAATCTAATAACAATAATCGAAATTACTATCGCACTATATGCACGCAACACTATAACTTTTTAGTTTCATTAATTACTTATGTAAAATAAAAAGTTTGCTAACTTCAGCGTGTGTTGAAACATTTGAACACATAATAAATACAACATCACATCTTTATAGAACAAAATAATAGATAGGTACGAGAATGTATCAGCCGAACTTAAAATGTATTAACGTTGAGTTTAATATGGTTATACGTTTCTAATGAAATATGCTACATTTTTGTGTATTTAGTCGAAAATATAATAATAATGCTATTTTACATGATATATAAAAAAAATTAGTTTAATTTTTCCCAAGGTAATGTACAATAGGTTTAATATTAATTTGTCCATAACGGGTCTGTTGTAATAAATAAATTATCCAATTGCAATCGGACAATTTAGAATATTCAATACGTTAATATTATTTCAACAATAAATTCTGAAATTATCGAAACAAATTGTTAAATTGTAAATGTACAACAATTTCACTTGTGCCGCAGACATATTATTAATATTCCAAATACTTATACAGAGACACTTGGATAGTTTTGTAGTTATATCATTTTATTCAACATAATGCTGTTTTTGTATATCAGCTAGGAATTTCGTTATTTCCTTACAACTAATGTATAGGTATATCGTATAGAATAATCGTAAATTTATAATTTATTTTTATTTGAATTGACAACGCGTGAGCTGTCTATTATCATAAAAGTCTGAATTTTCCATTGTTACTTCATGATAATATCATAGAATATTATTCTTTATAGAAAAAACGTTTAAAAGTAAATATCTTTCTACTTTTTAAAGTGGTTTTAATGCACACAAAGAATACGTCATATATTTTATCAATAATAATATAAGTACATATAAAAAAGCGAAGAGTTGAAATAGTAAATGAATACTATTGTTTATTGACTTCGTGTTATATACACCTATGATCATATAATATATTTTAGTTCTTTATGTTCTAAGTGCTTGAACGTCCAGGTACCAACCAGCGTGAAAAACATATTGTGAACAATTAAACTTATAGATGATATGAAAGACAAAAGTATTCACTTACCAATATCTATAGTACGCATTGAAGTTATTCGTTTAAAACAATGATTGATCCGCAATAGCACCGTTCTCATTAAATGTATAAATAAATTCGAGTCTTTTAATTTTTTAAATGTTTGATTAGACCTACCTTCATTATTTTATATATATTTTATTATTTATTTCTGATTTACTTAAGACACTAATACCTACATAATATTTATGTATCTCAATTATTACGAACATCATCCCAAGACTAAAATATGGGTCTTGAATTTCTAATATTTATCATGTTGGCTGATGATTACGTTACGATTCAACCATTCAAATTGCAAGTACAAATTCACCAGAGTCTGGAGATACGATATGTGTGTTTTTCTTTTTATTGTTTCTATTATTTATACAAATTCAAATTCAATTTTTCTCAAATGTACCATGTATATTACGTGTAAAATTATATTCAAGAATAGATACTGTTTAAACATAACATCTTAATAAGTAGTAATAAGTACTTCATTGCTACGTTTATAATATACTTTAATTAATGCCATTATAAAATATGCCTTCCATCAATACTTATTACAATTGAACAAAGAATCATAACGTCTGCAGCGACGATATTGTTTACTTCGTTTCATTAATAACGTCACCAAATACATTTCTAGATGTCATTAATTGAATTCCACGAACTTGAATCTTTTTTTCTGTAAGGACTTTCACTTTTTTCATTCAATCGTCCAATTTCTCTTCTTGCTATATAAAACCCAAAACACTCATGATACTAACTAAAACTAACTGTATTTTATTATTGACTTCAAATAATATAATTTATACATGATAATATTATTATGAATGATTTAAGCCTAATAATTTGAATCGAATTTGAATGCTAAATAGAATTCATATTTTTCTCTTTATAACTAAATTATTATCTATTATTTATTATCTAATCATTGAGTAACACAATTATATATTAAGTAAATTTGTGTTCAATTATTGTTGTATTTAAGATTTATAATAATTACCATAAGGACCATGTGCAAGAATGTAAAATAATTAATAAACAAAAATGAAAATAATAATTTGCAATAGTTTTAGATTTTAATACCAGATAAATATGAAATTTTAAATTCTTTGTTAATTATCTTTAAATTGCTAACATGGAACATGACGTCTTTGGGAATGCCCTCTTGTCAAAATCTTCACGTTACAAAAATGTTTGACCTTATATACCTACACACGGCTGTCATGGTTTTCTGTACATTTGTTTCGAGAAAATTAACACTTGTTTAAGACTAGATTTTAATTACAAACTTTTTACTTTCTTGTGTTTGATTTTTTTTAAATGTTTTTTTCTATTTAAGGACCCAAAATCTTGTTTCACACATAACGGTGATGTCAGTCTGATATGACAACCAAATAGTTAGCTTTAATAGCTGTCTTTTTCTAAACTATATTCTGAACAATTTAGCTTACTCTGCACTGCAAAATCTCAACATAATATCAGTACTTATCTATTTTAATAATTAATTTCAATTTTAAGTTATCGTATTGCATGTTGATTAAATCAGTTATATAATATAATTCTTGTACATTATAATACTATCACATGATAATAAACATAATTACTTTTATTTTCATATCTGTGATATATTTTCCTGATAGATATTAAGTCCTATTAAGATGCTTAATAAATCATTCCCAAATTTAAGTCAGTTAAAATCGTCAATATATTGTAATCAAAATGTTCTATAAGATTTATTTTGAAGATATTATAAACAGACAACAGTTGGTATAAAATATTAGATGACCAATATTTCAACCATTTAAAATAATTTAGATACTTATTGGATGTGTAACTGAATTTTATTGTATTAATTTGATACCTATTAATAATGGTATTAAAATACCAAGTTGAACTTGTTTTGTTTGTTTGAGAGAAAAATCCACACCTTTTAAATTGTGCATTGTTTATCGTTTAAAATATTCTTAGTTGTATAAACAAGTAGTTAATATTTTTATTTAATTTTGGCTTTAAATTTAGAAAGGTACAATTAATATATTTGACAATTAATAACTTTATTAATTGTGATGCCGCATCTGAGTGAGTGAGTGAATGAGTCACTGAGTGAGTGCATAATATCATAACTCATAGAAGTGTGTTATAATGCATGCAAAAACAATTGACAGTTTAAAAGGTAATTTATAAATTATTTTTATTAAGTAAATAAAAGATAAAAAAAATGTAAATCTTAGTGTAGTTTTTAAAGGTTTTATTTCGTGTGCTGAATAACTATACGTGTGATATCATTTTTTCAAAACATTATGTTAGTTTTTATTATGTATTTATGTAGGTAGGTAACCTGTAACGTTTTTTAATACGTAATCGCTAATCAATATCAATTTCAATTATTATATTTATTTGTATAGCACACGCTGTAATAATCTAAAAATAATCAATTTATGATTGGTGTTCAAAGTCGTTTTATTAAGAGCTGACTCGTTACGACTAATACTAAAAGACATTAAACCAAAAATTAATAGCAAAACGTTTAAAATAATTACAACTTCCGAGTTTATTATAATATTTATTTTGTATACCTTTCTAAGGATAATTTATTTATGTTTTATTATTTTCTATAAAATACTATTATAATATCTTGTTTAATAAATTTAGTTTCTTGGCTGTCATAATAATCATAATATTACTATTGTTTTCTTAAGGAATACGTTTCTACTTTTATACGATTTCGAATACATTTAAATCGATTGGCAATGCAGAGAAGAGTTTATTGAATATTTGAATATAACTGAGTATTATTATAGGTCATAATAATAATAAGTGTCTCTCTGTGTCAGTTTTACCTTTTAAAATTTTCAGCATTGAAAATTAATATTTTTTTTTACAACTCGACCACGACACACGCGTCCCACGTAATACTCTAAACATTTTAATCTATCAGGACAATCTCAAATTATCTCTGACAAAATAATTATATTATCAACTGAAAACTTTTCGAACTGTACATAAATTATCCATAAGTACACTTACGTCATTCATAAACTCGAAGAGGTGTTATCGACAGTTACATATTAATTTATCACAAAAAACGTACACAGGATAAATTTGTACATAGTTCAAAACTCATTGACTCTGGTTTGCCTGCTGTGCAGCTTGGCTGTCGGCTGCACAATAGGGAAGTAATCTATATTTAATTAAATTAATTTCAATTGATTTATTATGTATTTTTTACAGATTGCAATTTTGCATTCGCGATGCGTCGTTGTAGCTGTTTCTGAAATATATGACAAATATATGGGCTGCAAGTATAGGCGGAGGCACTATATTGTTCGGTTTTACGTATTGCACGTGGAAAAATAACGCTATATTTACTCTGCAATCTACTATTCGTACGATTTTTTTCGCTTTACTGTTTATACTTTATTTTGAATGCAGCCAACCGTGTATGTAAACGGTTTTCATGAATATGACGTTCGGTATAAAAAAAATAAACATAAGTTATGTATGGATGTAAGTATGAATCCACGTGTAGGTACTCCATATATTATAATAAACTATAGACTATAGGGTATAATATTCTCATACGTATCCCAGAATAACATAATTAATAATAATTGGTATATGTTCCGAGAATTAAAACCGGCGACTTGAACCAGAGTTGTTTATAATAGGTTCGGTTTGGTTGGTCGGCGTATACCTATATAACATAAGTACCTACGTCGATGTTTTTTATTCGATTTGATTTTCGGCGAACATTATAGGTACACATTGACGTATACTTTCCCGTTAAAACGTATTAATATTGAATGGGTAGTAAAAACGATTCAGCGTCATTCATAATCCGTTCGATCGATCGAAATCTTTCACAGATTATCATATTATGTAATATTATAAAATCGATTTCAATACTTTTGTTGTAACTAGTTCCTACGTATTTTACTGTTATCCTTCGGTTAAACTATTAATACTATATAAAGAACAGTGCTTTGCTCGAAACAGACAAAGAATTACAATACAATATATCCGAAGTATATTGTGTTTACGGTAGCCATCGAATTCGAAGATATTTTCCAACAAGTTTTCGAACATGCGGCAAAAGTGCTCAATTAAAATCAAGAACGAAAAAAAACGTAAAAAAAAATCTAGATCGGATCTTATATATATTATCACTTACTTATTATACATATATTTTATGTGCCTCAGTTACGTAGCCGAAACATGTAACTTTCTAAGCAGAATAATACGGTTACGACGTTAACTCTGAACTGCGTAGGTCGAACTGAAATAATGGGTTCGTTTTCATTTTTATCTTGATGTTTTTCCGTTCACATACTGGCCACGTTATAAAAATGTGAGTACTTACTACCGTTTTAATAAAACATGAAGGAAATTACATAATATATTATTATATATGTCACACCAGTGACCAGTTAAACCATATTTTTATAAACATATCTTCGAAACAGTGTATAATGTATACCTATAATACGTCATCATCACGAAGTGCGTTGTATGTACTGTATGTAAATCAAAACGTAAGTACCTAATTAATTATATTGATTTAAATAATACATTATGTGAATTTAACACTGCTCGTTTCGCTGCTAGTACAATATTATGAGTTACACCATATAGGTAGGTAGTAACTAGTAGGTACAATGTGGTTTTCAATCTCGTGTGTCAATATTAAAATAATAATAATTATTATGCCGCGTCTCATTAATATAATAATATATTCCATAATAACGATGTCTTGCAGTTCACGACGAAAACAACACTGATGGCTGCTGCTGCAGTGCACTCAGCCCTTGCGTGCGCCACAACACTCGCAAAAGTTTAAAGCTGGATATAAATTGCACTACGCTCACGTGAGTGTATATTATGTGCGGTTTTATATTACAACATACGTATACTCGTACACATTACGTATCACAATTTATTAAGTGCAACGTGCAGCGGTTCGGCTGCGTCGGAAAACGGAGTGATTTTCGTACATAAAACGAAATCTTTGTCGAACGAAATCCTGCTGCAATAGCCATTGTGTTGTATTAATATTATAATATTGCTGTAGGCTACTCGATAAGACAAGAATCCTCGAAATGTATACACCGTATGCGCTTGCGAACTGATCGATCGCTTTCACGATCTATTCTTAGTAAACTGGAATTTCGAGAAAAAAGACAGACTACAACAATAATGATTCCAAACGCCACAACTCGTCGTCGCAAAACATAAGTATAAATTGTAAGAGAGAAAAAATTTTTGTTTATTTTTTGAATATTATTTTAATTTTTAATACATATAAATATCAAAAGAATAATGTATGTGTTGCTTGTATAGTGTATAGACTAACTTTCTAATTAAGAAACATACAACACAACGCATCACGTTTTTTATTTTTCATTTTTAGAAAATCTATTTCTTCAATTAAATGTATACATTTCTTATTTCATAATAAGCTTTTTATTACATAACATACTATAAGTGCTCGTAAATTAAAAAATCCAGCAAGTGCGTAACTGAGAAGTTTCTACTTTTGACCAACCAAATTTCACACTAGATCCAGCTTTTTATCATAAACCAAAAATTTGAATTCCTCAAAATTGATGAGTCCAAAATATAAATTGTTCATATGACAGTTAATCGGGTTATTATAAAATAACGTTGGTAGGTACTTACAGGTACCTAATTGTTTATGCAAACCATAATTAGTAATCAAAAGTTATGAATAAACGTATTCAGTATTTTTAAAATAAAGTGGATCTCTATAAAGTGTTTGTTAATCTCTTAAAAATACAAATCGCATTTAACTGAGTGAGAGAATATTAACCACGAGTCCACGAATCAACTTGTGCAATACTTTTTTTTCGATGTGGTTAAAGAGGTTAATAACGATTACATTTGTTGCAAAACGTTAACTAAATAATACACAGATTGACACTAGCGTGTGGTTTGATTAGGTTAATGAGACATTCCCGGTTGAATATAAGTACAAGTACACACACACACACACACACACACATATAATATACGATTATATATGTATACACTTATTTGAATTAATATAAAAAAGTATTTTTAAGTATTATTTACTCAATTATATATATATATATATATAATACTATAGTTATTTACGTAAAAAAGTTTAGATTAGTTTTTACACATTTTATTTTCTCTTCACTCGGTACCTTTAGATTTGTATTCGTATCACATTTTTAAATTCTTTGCAGTTACACCACAATAATATAATATGATGAAAAAATGTATTAAACTTGTAATAATACGAGTATGTTACACTAATGTTGAAATAGTTTAAAACAAATAAATTTAAAAAAAAATTCCTTGTCCGGCTATAAATTACGAAATTACAAATGGTAATATGGTACTGAACAGTGCTTGTTTTATTTTGTGATTATTTTTTGGGTAATAAGCCAGTTAAAAAAATGTCTCTATTAATAATTGATTTCAAATCGAACGTAGTTGGTCATTAATTTTCCCAAAACATAAAGGACATACCTACTATAATAAAACTGAATTCGCCCAGATTTCGTTTAAAACCTATTACTTGAGTAAATATATTCACTAATAATTTTTATTTTATGATCACGGCGGTATTGATAAGAATCTTACATGTTTTACTCAACAAGTTACATCTTTCCGTAGACGTTAAAATTTAACTACAATAATATAAACTTTATTATTACTATGTTATTATAAATCAGTAAATAAATTTTGCTTTTTAATCGACCCAACACTCGATCCAGTCAAAACAAAAACGGTTATTATACAATATTAATTCACCCGGTCTCGGAAGTATTCGAAATTTCATATTTTTTTTTTTCTTTAATACAGTACTCGTACAATAGTACAGCAGCTAAGTTGTGGTTTTCCTGCGAGGTTCTGTTTAAGGTTCCTATACAATGTGTGGCAACGGTGACGACTATATGGTGTTTCGCAAACACATTCGCGCTAATGACGTGAATTGCCGAAACACATACACACACAAATATTTGTGTATATATATTATTATTATTTGATTGCCACGACCAAAGACCGTAAAAACATTATGACAAGGCGCATTATCTATGGCCGTGTATAATAATAATAATAATATATACGACGAGCGACGACGACCTGCCAAGCCAACGGCGACCGACTCTCGTCGTATTTTGTGTATATATCATAATGTTATGGTCGTACATAAACTACCGCGACTCGACCCGTCAAGTCTCCGAGCTGCAGGTGTGCGGTCGGCAAACGCGCTCCCGCGAGTCCTAATTCGATTTAAAAACCTAATCCGATTCGTCCTTCGGCCTCCATTGTTTTTCGATTAATTGCGTTATTAAATGAAACGCAGCGCAATTAAACACATAATATTTCGCATCTACACAAAAATATGTATAAGCATTTGATTAAATCAAATAATTTAAGTAACGCGTAATGCGAGTTTTAGTTAAGTATAATAATATGTTTATTGTAAAAACATAATCGGTAAACTTTCTCCGAAAACATCCAATTAAAGCGTCCAATTAAATTCATTAAACACGACTCTGATTCGTACTGCAGTGGGTGCATATTATGTTTATGCGTAATATGCGTATACCTATATCTGCATTTACACTTTTCCCTTATACGCTGTCCGCGTGACTTCTGCAGTGACCACCCGACAAGTTTTTGATTTTTTTCTCTTTTTTTCGGACGCATTCGCCATAGTATTATTATAGTATGCATGTCTATACTCACGACAGACGCACTGGCATCCAAGGGGTGATATCATGACGTACCCACCTACCTAATTATGACGATAAGTCAAAGGTCACTCCGTCATGACACACAGAACTGGGCGGACAGCGGTTGGCACACAATATCATAACACTATAATAATATGTGATACGGGCAAACCAGTCGGACGAAAATGATACGATTATTATACCTGGGTACACGCCTAATCGCCTTATGTAATTAATAATTATCGCTTCGTGTGTATCGCCCTGATGAGCGAGAGTGTGATTTGCTCACACGGAAACCGATGACGTCGTCGGGGCGCGGGCGGTAATGATATTATTATATTATACAGAAAACTCAAAACAATAAAGCGACTTCAACGCCCGCGATAACACGGCAAAAATGACTTCTGCGACCGCGAGGCGAAGAACAGGAAGCGCGCCGGCAGTACATCAATTCCGTATGCATTATATGGACCATATAACAATAACTAACACGCGGTTTATAATGAATACATATGTAATATTATGTGTATAATATATCTTATATTTTATTATGTCTCGTCTGGACCTTCGCGTGTAACGTGTTACACATATAACTACTATCCCGCACAAATGACGCGGTCGCGTTTAACGTATAAATAATATTATTATTATGTAGGTTTATCGTTATACACACTTTACATAATATATTAATAAATATATATATATAATATATTATATAGCGCGTGCGTGAGACTGATATTGTTATCACTCAACAGTTATTTTCTGGGTAAATGTATGTGCTTATGAACACTTTTTTTTCTTACCTACATAATTTAAAGACATAACATTACAGCGTGTTTTAACAGAACAACTACATTATTATTAATATATAATTATCTTTTTAGTTTCAACTTTTTTTTTAAAAAAACGTACGTTTTTAATTTCATATTCTAAAGCAGAATAATATCTTTTTTGAGAAATTAAAAGTCAAACCAGCAGTAGTTAAATTAGCATTATAAGCATTTAAATATTAGATGAGCGCTGAGCTGAGTGAAATGGCTCGGAGTCCCCGAGAAATGTTAGTACAATGTAATGAGTAATAACACAACAATTTACCAAACAAACGACTGTTTAGTGATAAAAGAATCACCATTCACCACGCATACGTGCCAAGATAGATGTACGTGCGATGTTTTGCTAGTTATTTCACCGATTTCGTCAAAACAGATTATATCAAGGGAGAACTCGAGTGACCATTATAATATTTTATAGGCACAGTGACGTTTTTTTAGGGCTAGAGTCCAGTTTTGACGTTTCGGTTCGTCGCAGATAATCGTTCATCTTTTTATTTCAACATTTTTCGATTATTCGTGGTTTTCGTTTTTGTTTAAAACAAAGCATATTTTTGCCAGTTTAGAATTTTGTTGTTTGTCAATAAACGTTATGAATTCATACTCACAAAAATTTAGAATGCGTATTGAATAATGAAATATGTCAAATTATAAATGTGTCAAAGACAACAACACGTTTGTGCTCTCACTTTGAGAAAAAATAATAATAATGAAATTTCATGATACATATATAATTTTAAAAGTATCATAGAAAATTCATCCTTATTACGGAAAATGTTTCCAGTCTTACAACACCAACGGTGAAATAAATGAAAAATAATGCATAGTACTTACCTAATAATATTACTATCCGTAATATCTAATATCCTGTTGACAATGTTTTTTTTATAATATTAAAATCCTACGTCGTAATTTTGTTTTAGATTTTGAGAGGAGCGAAGAATGTATTGATTTTACAATGTTGTGTGTTATTTTTTTTGTCTATCGGTTAATATCGGTGATTATAAAAGATATGTAGACACAATTTTTTTTATAAGCATTTAAAGTTCAAATTTTGACCAAAATGTATCAAAATATCGAACATTTTCAAATTATTTTGTAGTTAAAAATGTATAAAATATTTGTATAGCTAAGGATTGAAACTTTTAAACAAGGTTTCTCGTAAGTAGTCATAGTGTAATCGAAAAATCTAAAAATGTATTAACACGGTTTGAATGCAATTATTTATCATTGAATACAAATTTAACACATCCATTACAGTGTCCCACTCGACACCTACAGCAGAGAGGTACCCACTTGCCCACCTATTTTTTCTTTATATTAATACATTTTTTTTATTTCATGGTTTTATTGCTTAATTATCTATTATTTGAATATTTTTTTTGTTTTATAATCTCGTTACGTGCATTTGTTTTACTTTACAGTTTCATTATCATTTTTAATACTTTGTTTTTGTTACTTTTCAGAAAAATTATTATTAATGAACATTTTTACAAGAGTATTTTTTTGATTTTTTTTTATAAAATTAATGTAATTATATCAAACAGAAGTTGCAAAATACGAATTTTAATAAATGTATGCTTACCAATATAAGCTGACCTAATGGGAATCCTAGGATAAATGTTTATGAATATGATTATAATTTATAATTTAATTTAAACTAGAATTTTACAAATTACTAATGTGTAATATTATAGAATTTAGATCCTCGCGTTTGGAAAATTAAAAATGTTATTAAACTTGTAAGAACATTCACTTGCTAAGGCATTAAAAAAAAAATTTAAAAAAAGGAAAAATATTGATTTTTGTTTTTACAAATGTTGTAAAATTATTTCATATTCAAAAGGAAATGAAAATAATTACAATAATTATTAATCATTGTATTGCTCCGAACAACTACTATACCTTATTATTGATAATTTTGTATTTGAATTGATATTTAATGAACTTGTAATATAGGTAAATTTTATTAGTTGATAATTTTGTTATTGTAGTATTAATACTGTTTACTTATATTTACTATAAATGTATTCGACTTGTAAAAAAAAAAATTGCAATAAGCATATTATGTGAAATAGAACTTGATTAATATATATTGAGAATAATAAAAAAAAAAGAAACGAATCAAAGTGGAATGTAAAGTATGTTTGACCTTTGGAGACATAGAGAGAGGGACTTCAGTTATCATACGACGAGTGACGTGTGACTATAGATAGCCCGGGTCGAATATATAACATTTTATTTTTAAATCATTAGCGACGATTGTAATCATCAACAACTTTTTTACAGTCGGCTGTAGCATAGATAATGTTAATACGTATTGAATTTAATTGAGATACCATCTGATAACACGGAATTAATTTATCAATATAAAAAAAAAATATCTAACCGCTATTAAATAAACATTATGAAATCATTTTTCTATAGGTTAATTTTCTATTTTTATGTAATTAATTGTGTGACATTAACAAACAAACTTACACGGACTGTACGTCTTAGTATAGATTAATATTCCTGAAAAATAATATTCTTAATGTATGTATTTTTTTTTTATCTACAGACATGTTTTTTATAAAAATACAAAGAAAGGTATATTATAATATGCAGTCACGTAGATAATAGCATAATACGTAAATACGATTTTTTACAACAGTTCTTATATTTGTTTACCTATTATATTGTTACAACTACATAGAATTGAAAATAATTCTACAAAAAACAGACTATACATAATATAAACCATAGATTTTACGATAAATACTGAGCTGTAACTATTAATCAATATTGTTATAGTTATTTTTCATATATTTATATTGTATAATTTTTATGGATATTATTAATATCTATAATATTATCTACTATAATTAATAATTATGATATATAAATATATATAATAATTATGTGTACTCAACAATCAACACTAAAATAAATATAAAAACCCTTTTTAAAAATTATTAAAGTACGGTACTTTTGGATTAAACTTTAAACTATTAATTACATTTACTACTAGGCTGATAACCTCTTTAGAATGTATACTATGCAAAAAGGTTGATCCACTAATTTCAGACTTCATAAATACTTTTTTTTTTTTTAATAAGTGGTTCTTGTCACATATATATTTTCTTTGTTTCTATTTGAACGAGGACCATTCAACATATTAAGCGTATCGTATTTTTTTTTTACCTATACGAATATCGTTAAGTTAGAGAACGTTTTAATCCGCAGACATTATTCAAGAAACCGACTTTTTAGATTTGAATAGAAGTACCTACCAATGTCATTATTTATGATGTCCTACAACACGCGAAACGCAGACAACATCTTATCGCACATATAATATACATTGCAAAATATGCAACATAAACATTATAATATTATATTATATATCCACGAACAATCTACGACGGCTTGACAGAAGAGATAATATAATATAATCTCCTTTTAAATTTCGTCACAGGTCAATAATGTGTACGCACCTGAATTCTTACCTTGAACTCGTATTTTCTAAAATTCTCAAAGCGTGATATTGCTCTTGTTTCTGTCGTGGATAAATCATATCATAAAATACCATTGTTTTATTATTTGAAGAAATATCAGTCACAATAATTATATTATAATACAGTAAACATGATTTCGTATGAATCACACGAATAAATTATAATTTTAAAATTTTTTCCCGGGAATAATGAACGTGGTTCTAGTATTTTATGCTAATAATTATGTTGTGTACAACATTTATAGATCAAAATATTATGTTTAATTTTTAGAAAACGGTCATCAAGTAAAGCGAAACCTACACAACTTCTAACTTTCAATAATTTTATTATTTTTATTAAGTGAAAAGTATTATATTATAGAAACGTCCATTCTGAATTTTACCGAATGAAGAACGTTACACGCCACTAAATGGACATCAAAATAATATTACCCGTCGGCTGTTGGCATCGCATTACAATATTGATAATGGTGGGTTATACAATATTATAAACTTATCCATTATTAAAAGTACTAAATTTTTATAGGTAGGTACGGAATTTTAATTGCATATTTTATTCTACGTACACGCGAATCGTATATTATGTATGTGTATATATATATTTGTGTAAACCGTTGAGTATCTGTGGACGAATATTAACTGTTCTTCCATTAAAGCAAATCTAACTATAGGCTAATCCAATAGATATTTAATTATACCCATAATATAACATCGTCGTTCTTTTTCTATGTCTTTATACTACTAACAGGTACCTATAATAAATAATTTAAATTTAAATTTTAAAGTTTAATATTTTTTCATCTTACAATAATAATGTATCATTGATTTTAAACTATGTCACTGATCGAGTTAGATGCGATTCGATAGTGTTTTACAGTATACACTAATGCGTAAGTAATTAGATAAAAAAAATACTATACGACATTAAAATAGCATAGATTATACATAGATACTTAAAAAATAATATGCTGTTCAGAAATGTTTGAGTAGGACAGAAATGACTATGATATACCTACCTACATAATTATGCTTTAAAATAAACGTGTAATAATTATATAAAACATATAACGGAATAATATGCCGCGTTAAGAATATTATGTGCACAGGTATTTGTAACTTCCAAATATGGTCCCGTCATCTTAATGGCTTTACGTCGATTGACTAAACCTATGGTGTATAGACGTAGTGTTGTTTTTAAATGAGTTTTATAATAATTACGTCAACATTAATATTCCCACGACACCGTCAGTTCGATCACTTTTTTGAAATAAAAATAAGTAATAAAAAAAACGTGATAAAAAAAAAAATTGCCTTAACAAGGTTATCAATCTAAATTATTATTAGGAATTGGCCAGATATAGATCGACGTTTTGATCTACCGATAGAGACTATATATGACATAAAATATGACACGAGTGTCATTTATTTTTCATTGACGGCAGTACACATAGCATTGAGTCATACGATCTGTCAATTGTCACGTGTCTCGTTCATTTTTTAGTTTTTTTTTTTTTTACTATTTTGACTTTTTTCCCCGTTTATTTTCACTCATTAAAATGAATGAGCTTCGCACTGACGTTATGATGAATATAAATAAATTATACCGACCATAGCTTACCATTAATAACGTTGGACACACAAGGTTTCGACAGCTGCAGTAACAGTTCTTATTCGAGTATATCATTGATATAATTCGATGCAGACAACTCGCGGGAAACAATTATTATTATGATCGTTTGTCGAATTCATTCTAATATTATATTATACAATAAGTAGGAAATATATTACACAAAATCGTATTTCGTACACTTATGCTGCACCATCATAATTACAAGTTTTATAAAAATAGTTTCTCAAATTGTGTTAGACGTGACTCGCTCAGCCCTGACTGGAAAATTTAATTATTGACATAAAATATTATCTAGACCCATAAATCTATATTATTTTAAGATACCTACGTATTTAAATATTATATAGTTTTTTTTTACACTAAACCGTAAAAGAGTTTGTTAAATCAGCCTTCAAATGTCATAATTATAGTAGATGAAGTATAAGATAGATAATGAATCAATTTTAATTTTAATATTTATTATTTTCTACTGCAGAACGTTTCGTTCTAAACGATTTGAAACCTAACCTATTAACAAAAAATTGATTTTAATATTTCTCTCAAATATTATTAGAAATGTATTATATGATAAATGTGATTAGAAATTCTATAACCATATAATGCAAACATAGTTTTTAACACTAACGCCATTTACAAAAAATCGATTCGAAAATATGAAAAAAAAATTAACTCTTAAAAATGCAATTTGTGTGCAATTTTCAACGTATAGTTGCAAAACCGGTACAATTATCATACATCATACTACTCCAACAAGACAATTGTGTAAAAAAAAAAAAAAATGTTGTTCTTGTTTTATCGTTTCGACCATGGAAGAACCTAACTAAACATATTAGTATACTTACTAGCCTCCTAGACTTATAGCCACCGTTCCTCTATCTTCGATCCTCATTCCACCCTACGGTAAGACACTGCGACGTAGGTATACCTAAGTGTGTATCTACATGATGTGCGTTGTTCATTTGACTATAGGTGTTGTATTGACTATTTTTCTTTTCATTCATATTCAAACAATATGGCGTTTCTATAAAAATTATATATGTAGATAATTCGTGACAAAATTGAAACATAACAGGATTAATAATCGAAACCAATAATTTTGCCCATTATACAGATAATATAGTAGCCTACTTTTAATAGTTCAAGGTAAATAATGTTTGTCATTTACAGAGCATTGTTTGCGAAATCGTATTCAGAATTTTTAACACGCATTGCAAGCCTATGCAAAGTTAAGCACTCCTTAAACACCCGCAGTTATATAAAAGTAGCCATTTTGACTGCGCTTACACCGCGGGAGTAAAGTATCAAGGTAAATTGATTGGTCATTAAAGTATACGTAAATCTTATCTTTTGTTCTTTTACCAACAGAGTTAGCCACGATAGTGTTGTACATTAACTTTACAGTCTGTGCTAAAAACACATAATCTGTTTAAAGATTTTTCCCAATGATTTTATAGTATCTGAAGGGCGATCCGAAGTCTAAAATAAATTATACAGCCACATCCTATTTTTTTATTTTGGTGTGAACGATTTTATATCGTCAAGCTTGTTAATGAGTTTACATTTTATTTATATAGATACTTAAGTCCTCGAAAACTGAGTATTAATGTGTGTATGCAACGTAAAGACGCTGATTCGGTCATAGATACATATATAAGTACCGGTCAACAGATACCGGACTAAGTCTGTCAGGTCAGTGTCGGGTGAATACTGAATATTGAAAATCAGCGCTTCCATTTTTGTTGTAGGTATTATTGTAAAGTTAATATCTAAATATTATAGAGTCGGTTAAGTACATTTAAACAATCTGCCTATTATCAAATGTATAGCATTTTAATAGTGCCTCAATGTCAATTTTTAGTGTTGTGTTTAAATTTAAAAACTAGTTCAATAAATGAACAATTTTAGTATACTTAACCTAGTTGGCGATAAAACTCGTGCAAAAAATTAAAGGACGAAACGAAACTCTCAATATTGAATGCTCTGACCATAATAATAATATATTATTTCCACTTCGTTTATATTATTCCTCCATGGTATGGCATCAACTCACTCTACTTCTATTACCTAAATCTATCTCAATGACTCAGTTCTGTCATAAGCTTCATGTCAGAAGATGGATTTTCTATAAAAATTAATCGTATATAATATTGTCCAACAATAATAATATATCGGTAGTAAATAAATAATTTAAAAGTTTTATAATTAGTTTACTTTTATATAAATCGATGACGGCAGATGTATGATTATGGTTTTAAATCGTAGTCGTTACTTTTAAAAATAATCAATTTAGAAAATAGAAAGGTTCATAAGACTGAGTGCCCAAGTCGGCGGAAACTATTCATTAATAACTGGTTGTAACTACAATGTAAGTTCCGATGTTCGTGAAACGAATCCATTTTGAAAACATACTATGAATTACGATCGTATCTCGAAGCTAAACGTGATACAACTCGTAATTAATAATAATATAAATCAAAAAATTAAATGTAATCATCCTGTATTAAAATGTCATGTAAATACACTCAATCGGTTTTATGATATTATCATAAAGTTATATTATCAACGCAAATTGTAGGTACCTTTACATGAAAGGTACGTACAGTGAGAAAATAACGAACATTTATTTTTATGAATCTTACTTATCCTGTATTCAATAATAATAGTAGGTACCAATATTATTTTTATAGATTTCAAAATAATCAAAACAAGTAAAAGATATATTTTTTTAAATTGTTTGAATGTTGAAATTCAGGATTTACAAGTATAACGCATTTATTAGGCTTACATAGTACTTGTAGATATAAATAATTAATTCCAAATTTCCAAATCCCCTTAAGGCTCAGACATTTTAATTGGAACCGGTAAATTTTGATCCCGAAATCGCAATAATGCGTAATAATTATAAACATCGTAAAATGTCCTAAAAAGTTGTATAATTTTACGATTACGTGATATTATATAATATATGTAACAGCCATATTAGGATCGAACGAGGTATTTATTTTTGTTAATAACAACTGGGTAATAGGCCTTATTTGATTCGAATCCCATACACATATTATTAGTTTAAAATATGGATTTCGTACCTACTTTAATACATGGTGTGAATTACAACGATAATTAATATAAGCAAATGTGATTTATAGTGTTTTAATTAATTATTTGTTATTAATGTTTATATAATTGTACATTATGCGTAACTTTCATACTCAGTATTAAATAGCGTAGCGTTATTTAAACATATTTTTAAAATATCATAACTGTGTTATAGTGTGTTGCATAAGTGAACACATATGACATAATATTGTCAAGTTTTTAAATAAAATGTGATACATATTATGTAAATATTATGAATTTTACTATAATTACTATTCAATTCATTAGTATAACTATTCATTAATATAATTATTTGTGTTTAGTGTTTACCTATAAACTAAAGTTAAAATACGTTCACCAAATACCCCAATCTAATATTTGTAACATACGTTTCAAATTTATTTGATTTACAATAAAGTAAAAATAATTACTTAATAATACTATACATTTTTATATTTTATAAAGTGCAAAGTTTTTGTAACATTGTTGGTCAACATCCAATTAAGTTGAAGTCCTTATTACTTGATAATATTATGTCTTTGAATAAGAAAAATATGTCTACTTGCATTATCTATACTAACGACAAAGTATACTGATATAACTAAAACTTTTTACTGGTCACGAAAATAACATTTTTTCTACTTAATATGGAATGTGTTAACATAAAAATATTTACCTATAAAAAAAATCTAACTGCAATATTTTAAAAATTGGGTATATTTTGGACACCCGTTATTGTCTTGCTTTGCTCGTCTTTGCGTGGTGAGACAGTTATTTATCGTTTTTGAACAATGGGAAACAATAAAGAACCGCAGTTCAGAGTTCACGCGGAAAACGATTCTAAGAAGGAATTTGTTTCGAATAGAGTTTTTCTTGTTTTAGATTCCATGTGAAGCGAGAAGAGTATTATTGGTTTTAAAATGAAAATTTTATTATTATATTCCTCTGTTGATAACTTTCCGTAAGCAGTGCTCAAAAAGTTACATAATATGTAATACTTTTTGAAATCTGAACTCAATAAGTCTCGTTGTACATTCACTTTGAAGAGGTTATTTTTCGATTTTCTCAATACACGCATTTATTCTTTGAGTTATTCTTTGAACAGTCCGATCATATGGAAAAGCTAACCGACAATTGTTGAAAAATGTTAAAGAAATGCGTAGTCAGCCACCGTGATTTTCACTGTGAATTGTTTTTCAAATTCAATGTGCTATTTATATTACCTATTGATTTGAAACACCAATGTGAAGGAGAGAATACCAAATTTGATCTCGTTATACTACCCATTTTTAGCATTTTTGTTTAGATTTTTATAATACAAAATACTACGATTACAAAACAATACCTATTATAAAACTAATGAAAAGCTTTAAATTATAAAGTAAATCAATGAACATTTGAATATAGTCTTAAAATTAATTAATTGTACTGTAAAAATATTTCGAAAATTATTGAGATAATAGTCATAACAATATAAGAATATTTATTTATTTATATAGTTTTAAAACGAGTTTTTTTTTTACAATATTTATAAATTATAAGTAATAATAGTGTGTATTAAAATAACATATTAATTTCGTAAATTATATATTTTAATAAAACTATTTCTTAATCTTCTTAATTTAATTATTTATTTAAATCTCTTGACTTAAGTACATATATTAAATAAATTAAATTTCTACATTTCTAATAATGATAATAATAACGTAAACATATTATTAAAGATATGATTTTATTTGTGCGTGAGTTACTATTACTTCAAAATGATAAACAATTATGCAATTTATTTTGTGATTTTGCACACTTAATAGTGTATAATTATTTTGAAGTTGTAGTGTGAATGTTGTAATAGATTTTAACGTGGCATGTATTTAATAGTTAACTATTAAGCACGCATAATTTGTTTATCAGATTTTATAGGTTCTCATTCAAAGGTAATTTTTTTTTGATTATTTAAAAATTAAAGATTTAAAAGCATATAGGTTATTAGCCTGTCATTGATGAATATTATATATTTTGTTTCATAGATATTAAAGACTATATTATTGTTAAAGTGTTTAAACTATTAAATTTACAATTTTTTTTTAAATTTCATATTTTGAATTCACAATTTGTTTTAAATGTTTGTAAAACTTACAAATTGTATTTTTTTGTATTTTGATCTTCATTGAGCGCTTCTGAAATATTGAGTGGCATGTTCAGGGTCTGTGCTTGTCGAGATTTATTATTTACACTCCTTCACTATGTGTTATATAGTTAATACTTTGTGCCATGTGTCGCATACTGGACGAGGCTCTTTACTAATTAAGTATGAGTGTGGTGAAGGTGTGTTCGACTCTGATGTGGGTAATGGCGATGACTTGCCTTCGATTGGAAGAGCGAGGAGTGTGCCATTTTTTGATAGTTTTTTTAAAAATATTTTTGAATATTAAATTTAAATATTTTAATAATGTGTTTATACATTTATTCAATAAAAACAGTGTAATACACTATATTTCAATAATTTATTTTTGTGCTGAAAAATGTTTACTACAATCATTATTAATAACTATAATTATTAATTATGTAAACGATGACAGATATTTTGTTAATTGCGTTCAGGGATTTAATATCAAAAAACAAAATAATAATCAGTGTTAAATTGTACTTATAAAATGTGTATTCATTGTATTGAATATAAATTAAAAGTTCTCATACAATCATATTATGTAAGTATTTAGAATAAGTACCTACTATAGATTTTGTTCCGAAATAAAACTGATCTAATGAAGCGATAATTATAATTTAAAAAAAAAATTGTAAACAAATGTAATTTACCTACTGTGTTGTGTGTAGGTACTAGGTATATTTATTTTATTGTATTTCGATTTAACGGGTTACTATACTTTAAGCCTATACTAAATGAGTTTATGATATTTGTCTTCTATTTATATACCTATCCGAAAATTTCTAAATTTGTTAGTGGCCTTGATTTCTCTCCATTTTTACTTTTTATTCCCAATTTTATTAACAACGAGTTAATTTTATTTGTAACGAGTTACAATGAATTATGAAATAAAATAAATTATCAATTATTTCAAAATTTGATTTCTTAAAACGTCACGACATTCTACAAAACTAGTAGGTAACGAATTATATTAAATTTCTTATCTATTTAATTTGAGTATTCATTATAAATCATTGTAATCATGATAATAAACTTCAAAAAAATTATTACCTAGTAGAAATTCTGGTTTATTGAGATAATCAATACTAGTAGTCTCACTGAAATTGTAATTTAATAGGTATAAAGGTAGTATAGCTCACAACATTTCATAAAAAAATTAAGTTTGTAATTTTTTTAATATCTAATATATTATATAAATGGATGTACGTTTGTATGGGGCTTATAGACTGGGAAAATACTGAACCAAATTGTACACACAAATTCCTTGATACTCTGGGAGTGTTTTGTTTTTTAACCCCTATTGGCTGCCATAAGGTGGCTCACATATTAATTTCGTTTTTGCTTACCAAAATCAAATATTTTTGGTCCATACATAGGATTGCTATTGGTTACAGAAAATAAAATAATTATTATGAAACTAGCAATGACAATTATAAATAAACAAACAATATAAAAGTAGACTTTTCCATCATCTATATAATATATAAAATACAAGGTCTTCATGTTTGTAGCTTATAGCCTCAAAAACTACTCAATCTAAGAGATATTCAATCATTTACGAGTTAAGAGTATAACTTGAACCACGTTCGAAAATGTACCGAGTGCTTTATCCAATCAGACACAGGTGGATTGTCCATCTCGGTCAAATTAGTTCACAAAGCTAGTTACACTGACGCCAAAATTGGCTATCAAACGGTTATATTTATTTTTATTTACTATTTTGTATTTATATCTTTTCATTAATTCTTATTTTCGCCTTGTTCTACAGTAGTAGCACATTCACTCAAAAACGTATTTTCGACAAATTTCGATTTTCTTCTTCGTGGTTTAAAAATGTTTGACCAAAAAACTTCTTAAGCCACTTTCTTAGGTCACCAAACTTTTTATAATATGCATTTCGAACTTGAATTTTCACTATTTTATCTACAGATATTGGATCAATACTGAAATTGTACTCAAAAGTTTATATGAATATGTTGGAAAATAAAATATAAATCAATCGTATTACTAGGTAACTAGTAATAGCTTAAAATTCCATTTACAATCGTATTCCATCGCTCAACTTTTCACTTAAGCTGGGATATCTAAAACCGCGATGCACCGATATAGATCTGTATTTTATTTTCGTTCATTTTTCTCGGGTGAAAGGAGGTAGTACAATTAATTTATTGTATTCAAATATATATGTACATATTGTACACATATTATACATATTATTCACACTATACGTTTATACCTCGTGTTAATTAATTGGAAAGTTAATAATCTTAATTCAGGACGTATTGTGAATATTTTAGTGTAGTTTTTGAATGTAATTTCTAACTAGCTCCACGTTTTTTACCATGATACCTATGTGCCCATGCACTTATATCACACATCATGACATTATAAAAAACTTCACAAAAATATTCATAGGTACTACATAGATAAAAAATATATATAAAAACTAGGGTCATAGACTTTCCAATTTAATAACATACTGTATACTATATATAGGTAATATAATAAAATAAATTTGTAAGTTAGAAAAAAATATTCTAAATTTGGAAAAATAACTACGGAAAAATCCCCAGAAAAAAAAATCTACCAAAAAATGTCTTATCCCCCCCCCCTAAAAAAACACACTGTGGTAAAATAGCCAACAGAAAAAATGGGAGTACTATATAATTATACTATAATATAATATTTTGTAATATTGTCAAGTACTTAGTACTTAATACTCATACTTACATAGTAGTTATATATTAATTATTGCATGGGTATAAAAAATACCTTTCAATAAATTGAATTTTTATTACCTACCCAACTATTGATAACAATTTTGACATTATAAATGGTTTGAACAAAGTACAGTTCACTTAATTCATATTGTTGGGTACCCACCCCCTTGTATCCATACCATTACATAAGATTAAACTTGAACAACGAAAAAGAAATGTAAAACTAATAGAATTTAAACTTTGAAGCCAATTTATTATGGAGGATGAAACGGAGAATTGTTAGTATAATATTATGTTACAATTTGTAAAATTTTGTCGGTGTTTTTTTCTTGGATTTTTTTATGTAGGATTTGTTCTGTGGGTTTTTTTGTGATTCAAATTAAATATTAGTGTTATTATTTTCCTATGATAATTATAGGCCCAAAGCTTAAATCACTATTTAAAATTAATAATTTTGAGTTCGTACACATCTACATTAGGGGTTGATTTTACCTATAGAGTATTATGCATACAAAGGATGATTTTTATAGCCATTGTTAAAAAAAAATTTAATTTAAAAAAACTTTAATTGTTCAGATTTGTTGTAGGAAATAATTAAAAATGTAATCATAATACTATCAGATAATAAACTAATTTGATTTTAATTTAATCAATGTCACCAAAAAATCGAATGCCTTTCATTTCTATTAAAAAATTATCTATCATTCACCCAAGTATGGGTTGAATATGATTTTAATGCAATCATAATATTTGTAACTATATATTTACATAATGATATATATATGATATAACATTTATGTCAGTATATTACCATAGAGTATTATATAGTTTTTAGTATTTAGTAGTAATTTAATATGCACCTTTCCATGTTAGTACATTTTGTAGTTAATACTTAAACCTACTATTAGTTTAATCGCATGCATTTATAATCGGACAAGGGTAATACGAATATCTATCTGCTCCAAAATAATTATAGTGTTTTTTAAAATCAAATATTTAAATTCTTTATACGTGTAAACACATAGTTATTCAGATGAATTATGAAATACACCACATTTTTACATATAGGTATAGGTCAGGTATACTTGCCAAATTTTTGACACTGGCAATGTACTATTAGACTGCAACTTAAGTGTTTAATTATTGGCTTTTTTGAAGTAACATTTTTACTGTATGTACGTAGATATATTTTCACAGAGAGAATGTATTAACTGAACACATTATTGATAAAAGAACCAGTTTAGAAAATATTGAAACAACATTTTTAAATTTGTAACCTTAGACCATCTTGGGTTGTATAATGTTGAGATATAAAATTACATTTTCTTATTTTTCAATTTAGCTTATACAGCCTTGAACAGTGTACCTAATTGCTATATTCATAAAATAATTCTTTGTAATATTAATACATTTAACTTTTTAGTCAAAATTGATTCGATAAATATAACGCAAACATTTAGAATTTATTTGAATAACAGTTAAAACAAACAGTAAACACATTAATCATATTATGGGCTATAATCCAGTATGTAATACGGTAAACGTAAAACGTTAAAAACTAGTTGCATCAATATATTATTTTTATAAACATTAGGCAATAGTTAGGAAAAAAATGTATTTTGCTTTTTTATACTTGATGTAAATAATTCTTTGGAAATACACAAGGGTGTACAATAGGGTTCGGATGTTAAAGAAGTTAAAATTGATAAGATATTCTCAAAAAAAAATGTAAAATATAAAAATAATATATTATTAAATATGCAAAAAAAATTATTAAAAAAAAATTATAACTTGTTATTTATTATTATATTATTTTTATTAAAATTAACGATGGTACTAATAAAACTGGATCAAAAAAAAATAATAAGTCGTCATGGCGTATACGTTAGTTGATGGCACTAAAGTTTTGTTTGGTGGAAACATTGGCGTTTTGTTGATTTCCAAAAAAATTAAATACTTACGTTAACTAAATGAGAATAATATACACAGATAATAAAAGTCTAAAAGGTGATTTTTTATAAGAAAATATTAAATATGAACAATAATTAAGGAATATGCACTTTTTTTAAAAATTGGTAAAATATGCGACGTACTTACACATTTAATCCAAATTTATTTTTGTAATTTTGACTTTCAATCTTTGAAAACATTTTAAAAAAATGTCGTCGTTATTGAACACTGTGTGTATGATAATAATTACTTATTATTAATTAGTATCTGTGAAATCTGTTAAAAATAAAATTGATTTGTAAGGGGGTAAAATTATATTTCCCCATGGGACTAATTATATGCAATTTTGAGACCACGTGACCCGTTGAAGGTTAACGCGAAAAGATTATATTTGCATGGATGCTATATGAGATGTATGAATGGGCGTGTATGTCGAAATAAGTCAGAAATGGCATGTGTACGTGAAAAGTCAAAGGTGACTGAAAATCTTGTCCGGGCGCACCTGTTATATGTTATATTGTCAAGGTTCCATTGCAGCCGTACCGTGACCGCCGTAAACCTTATGTTTACATACTATATTGATTTAAAAATAATTCATTGGTTCCGTGAACGAGAAAAATCCTGAGTCCATCGTCCATGCATAATATAATTAGTGTTCACAATGTTATTAATTATTACAAATGTTTGGTAGAAACAGTTTAATATCATTTACAGCTTAAGTTGCTTCTGAGAACGACTTTGAGTGGATGTCGATATCAAAAATCGTCCTTTTCACTAATTTTTACATTGTTTTTGATATTTTTATCTGTAACGACATATTTTAATTATCACATTATTTAAAAATTGCCATCGCTCTCACTGTTCAATTTCAAATAACTATAAAAAATAAGAATGAGAGTACTAACGTTTTAAAAAAAAAATAATAATAATAGTAAATGCTAGATATGGAATAAGAAACACGTCAATGATAAAAACGTATAAGCGTTCCTTAATCCTTAGAGGCTATAATACTCTGCTCAGAACTTAAAAGTGTACACCACTTCACACTATATTTCCCTCACCAAAATGAATATCCTTGACATAGTTTCAGACATTTTCATAAAAAAATTTTAAGTTTTGTGACAGTTAACTTAAATCTAGGTACAGCAGTAGGTACTATTATGTACATCATACCAGTATTTTAAATATCTTAATAGGTTGACAACCTTACACAGCCATGTATTTCAATCTGAAGTCATATTACTAGGTACAGACATTTTATTAACGCCGAAACTTTTAATTTACAATTGATCTCAACATAATATAGATATAGACTCTTATTTTTTGAACATTGAACAATTTTCAAATACGTCGATATAAAATTGTTAAGCACTACAAAACAATATTTGTTAGCTTACACAGCTAAATTGGTCCATTAAAATTGGGTTGCCTCTAACACATTGCATATTATGTGCTATTATTTTTTTGGCGATATATAATGGTAATTTCTGAAACAACAACCATCGAGAGTGTATAAAATAAGGAAAAAAAGTGGCTAGGCGTGGAGCTTTAGTCGCTACCAGTCGCGTTCTGTGACTAAGAGTAAGCAACGCCCGTTACTATTAGTCCCTAGATGGGTGACCATCCGGGATTTGTAGTAGTAAAAACCCTGCCGTACATACACTCACACTTGTTAAAAACCTAAAGCACCCTTCCCTACAGTTCCACAGGCTAATGACCTCAGTTGTCAAAGCCTTAACCCCAATAATAAAAATAAAATAATAAAAAGATAAAAAATAAGAATTAATAAGAAACATTGAAAATACAACAATTTTAATGATAAAATAATAATCCATATTTTGCAGAGAACATTATTCTTTATAAAATATTTAGATCATGAATTTAGGGAGTGTCAATACACGATACATTATTGTGCTCCATAACTTTTAAGTATAGGTTTTAACAGTAATGAGCTAATCTAAATATTAACACCCAAAATATACCTTGAAACCAACGCAGTATTTAAAAAAAAATTGCAACCTCATTATAATATTTTATGTTAAATATTGATCATTAAACGTTATTATATTAAATCGTTCAAGTGAAATTATAAAGATTTTGGGTTGTACCTACTGGTCAAACTACTGTGTAGAAATGTAAGCGCGTAAGAATTATAATATAACACTTCTACAGTAGGTACCTACTCTATACATTTTGACGTAGTTATATCAACATTTTTGCGTGAAATTATGAGACCGTAAAATGTTCTAGATTCCGATTTCTTTCAATTCATTTAAATACATATTATTATAAAAAATAATTATTCTTTTCAAACAATTAGTTAATTATTTTGTTATCACGCACACACCAGTTGACATAACACACGTCACGACAGAGGGTACTAATCTAATATAACTAATATTGTCCAATATAATAATATACTAAAATGTGTATTAAAATTGTATCCTTCTTTTCAACAAAAAAAAAGAAAAGAATCACGTCTCTATTATTGTTGTTAAATTGCTTAACAACTTTTTTGTTCTTGAATGAATTTGCTGAAGACTATTTATCGATGTAATTTGTTTATTAATATACTCTATAACGTATCTTGAATAATGAATTAAGTGATAAATCAAACTATCCGTCAATAGTTATACTTTTACACTCAGTTATAAACTTGGACGAATAAAATGATTGGATTTATGAGCACGCAGCAATCATGAACAGGGGTCACTGCCCACTGGTCGTTTCTATTCGCTAAAAACTAAAAAGTTTTAAATTATGTTTATCAAAACATACTTTATATAATGATATTCAAATTGAACACTTAGTGTTTAAATTTTTTAAGACCAATTTTTCATTTTTTTTAATCGTGTTTTTACTTGTTATGATTTATGGGACACTATCATATTTGAAAACATTTACTTGGTACATGTTTTGGCATATTATATATATTTTCTGTACAACTTACTTTCTTTTAATTTTGATACTCGCAATTTTATATTTTTACACTATAATGTCACTAAATGTCGCGTTACGTTTATTTTTTTTATGAAATGCATCATAATTTTGTTGAATATTAAATAAGTTAAATATTTAGAAAGTACAGTAAGAATTTTTATCAACTTTCGTGGAATTTAAAACGTATATTATGCAAGGTGTTTCACCGTGTTTGTCCACTTACACGCTCTTTCATCTCATTCAGCTTAAACTTTATAACTTACATAACTATATTTCCTATACCTATATTTTGAACACTTAAAGGAAATAAATAATTTAACTTTGGAAATATTCACATAAATTAGCTCTATATATATATATATTAATTGACCGATTTAGGTTTTTAAGAAACACGTAAGCAGTTATATTATAATTTTTTTTTTTTAATGACACTAGTAAATACCAAAAAGCACACTAAAAATTAAAACGATTTGCCCACGGCCCGCCACTGAGAAGCTATATAAACAATATGGCCCTGGGTAAACGCCCTCCTGTACGTAAACTTTCATTATATTATTATGCGCGTCAGCGCCTCCGCAGGGAACGATTGTCTTGAAATCGTTTTGTCGTCTAAAGTGTTCGAAAACAAGAAAAAAGAATCGCATCCAGGTTTAAATATTATGTGTGCAGAGTAGATATAATATATTGAAATATATTTATAACGCATGTGCAAACGGGTCAATAAAGCACCAGGTATACACCTACTAGGTATATCCATTATGTACACATGACGTATACATGTTTCTATTGATCCAATTCACGGCCAGATTGTACTGCTATTACTAGGTTTTATCATTATTTTTATTATTATTATATCATTATCAGCATTATCGGCATTATAATAGTAATTATATTCTCACGGCTCACGCGCATTCCGCCGACGCCGACGCCGGGAGTCTCGTCCGCGAAAAGCTGCGATGCCCTGGAGACTTTAACGTCTTGCGTATGGGTGCGTAAGCGTGGCATACGTCGCGGTCGGGCCAAAGTCACAGTAATAATAATAATAATCATATACCACATATTATATATGCTAGCGTCCTGTTATTCAAGTTTATTCGTCTGAAGTATACGGCGGCGGCGACGCGCGACGGGGACAAGGGGAAAAGATAGATCGTGATCGACGATCGATATGTTACGTTCCGCAGGCCAGGTGGACCAAGTGACTCTGCTCTGGCGGTCACATCGCGACCTCGAAGTTAGGCCGAAGGCGCATGTCTGCGGGATAATGTTATGTGGCTGTAACTTAACTATATATGCTCTCGTTAATTTTTTTCGTCACCTTTTCACACGCACACCGCCGACACGACTGCAGCTGTTGTGAAGCTATTTCGACCACCGCGTAGATTATATGATAATTAATAATAATATGTAATAGATATAATCGTTTGCCTTATAGCTTTCGCATACGAGGAGATAAATCAAAAGCGTTTGAGACGCATACGGCTAAATAAACTGTTAAAATATCATAGGTTGTTTTTGTTTTTAAATAACAATAATTCAAATTCAAAACTACATTCAGTCATATTCTTACTCGGGTAGTCGAATCGTTGTCAATACTATTATCTGACACGAAATATGATAAAAGTTATTGCGTTCTATATAACACATAACATTGAATTATAATATTAATAAACTAGAGTAATTCATAAATATTATTATAGTATTGTACTTAACTATACTCACTTTATATGTTAAGCATATTCATATTTACTATGCTATTAACCCTTCACTATAAATTAAACGTTCAACAAATAAACTGAAATATATCCTTTTGATCTTAAAAAGTTGAAACATTTGTAATATTATTCTAAATCACATATTAAATTTAAATTAAAAACAGAGTAATTCACCAAGCATGCACATCCCCATTTTTTCGCTTAATAATGAAGTTATTCAAATTCTAATTTTTGAATTGACCGTATTTTAAAATTCTTGCGATTTTTTGTACTATATAGGTACACTATATATTGTTCTCATGTTGTATCTATAATTATATTAATAAGTTATAATACTGTCCACATAATATGTCTGTTATACTGTAATACTTCTATTGTAAATATAATTAATTCTGTAAAAAAAATATAAAAAAATATATTTGACTATAATGATTTTATATATTTGTATAGCTATTATTTTAGGTAATCACCATCCATCCCCTTTATATTGTTCCATATTAATAATAATTTATAAAACTGTACTACTCGTTTCCCAATAAAATTATATTTATTTTATTCTAAATGTAAGCCTTTAACTGATAAAACACATTTACTTCGATGAAATCAAAATTTATATGTTTCAGTGATATATTTCGAGGTCGGTGTTATTTTAAATTTAAGAGTTTTAAGTGTGAAATATTTATTTTGAAATAGGTGGTTCAAAATTGAAAATTGTACGTTAAATAATTCACACTCATAACCCTAAATTAGTATACAAACAACAATATAGTAATTTCGACCACTAAGTAGGCACACGGACACGCATGATGATGCCGAAAATGCGTGGCGGGAGATCGTTCCGCTACAGAACGCACAAACTTCAGCATTTTTACAGCATTCAATATTATGATAATATATTATTATTATACATATTATAATTCGCAATGTTTATTTCATTTATAATCTCGATTCTCGAGAAAGTTTCAGTGAGTGCAGGTATTACTAAGTTGAATATGAAATATGTAAAGCAAACTTGTTTTTAAATATTAAGCTATCATTAACGTTTCCCGTACCTAACTGTGTTATAAGTTCGCCTTCGTTCTAATTAATATAGTGATAGTTTTTGCATATTCGAGCTGGTTGCGTTATTCGACCAAAATCGTTTCGAAATAGCGTTATCAAAATTGAAAAGATAAAGAGGTTATATTTGAATATGTATTCACGGTGACAAAATTTAAATACCTACACAATGATTCAATTTCTATATAATAAATGTTGTTTCCAACAACTGAACTTCGATTTGCGTTCTTGCCAACGCAATTATTTATATTGCATAAAATTAAATCCGTTGTTGACACACAATTTGAAATCGTCCGTGCTTTAAAACTGAATGAGACTGTTTTAGACTTTTAAAGTATAGGTACTCTTTATAACAACTTTTCAATTTGTAAATATTGAACTTGTATTTTTCCATCGTCAATCAAGATCAAATAGTCAGTGTTAATTATAAAGCATTACACATTATAACGCAAAGAATATAACTCAATGTCGTTGAATGAATAAAATATATCACTATGAGTATGGATCGACCTAGATTCTTATTCCGATTAATGTAGCTATCGATTTGGGTAAAAATATAGCTTGTCGAAGAAAATATAGTGAATCATCAGATTTTTAATATTATCGTAAGCATAGCTAAGTATATTTAAAAATTAAAAGTTCGTTCTGAGTTTAAAAACTTGAGTATTTAAAGTTATTATTTTATTAGTTATGGCGAATGATTTACTTGAACTAAAATTCTTGGGCCTGAATTCACAAATAATTTAAACCAATACCACTGTGAAATAATTATGATCCGCAGGAACTAAAATATTATAAATTTTATTTCACGAATATTCCAAAAAGTAAGGTACCTCCTAAGTATTTTGTAAATAACAACGGTCTTATTCCTTAACTGATAATATTATATAGGTATCCAATTATGAATTATTAATGGTTAGATACATTATCGCAATAATTCAGAACATTCGGTTATATCGATGTATTAATTATCTGTTGATCCCTTCTGAGTTATGAATATCGTTTTCAGTAATTATTATTCATCGAGTACAAAAGTTAGTCATTGCGATTAAATGCAATAGGTACCAAGGTACCTACGTATACAGGGCCGGTGGAAGGCACAGGCAAAACAGGCCTGTGCCTAGTGCGACATTATGTAAGATGTGGCATTTTATTGGTGAATTATTTATAAAAATAAATAGGTAAATAATTTTTTATTGGCCGTATTTAGGATATATTGCTCCCTATTGGCTAGCGTGGAAACCAAAAACCTTTTTCAAATTACTGATGAGCAGAAAAAAAATGGTTAATTATTTACATTTAATATTTTTATTTTTAAAAAATAATATCCGACATCCAGTAAGTAACTATATTTAGCATTAGTCGAGACGGTACAAAGTTCAGAAGTACAATACGCTAAAATTAAACTTTTGTAGTGAGTTATATGCGGTGGCTTGAACCCAAAGTGAACGTGCATAATATGTTTGAGGATAATATAATATAGTTAAGGGATAAATAGAGAGAGATACAAAACGAAAGGGCGGCAAATTTGGATATTGCCTATGTATTCATTTTTCTAGAGTGGTGCGTAATATACGTATTGAAATCTGTACAGCGTAATGTTACATATTATTAGGTATCACGTCATTTATTATATCATATTTTCCTTGTTATTATGATTTTGTTAAGCTTTCGAAAATTCATTGGTATATGGTATAGACAATAAACAATATTCACGTTAACAATGATATGTAAGGCGTTGACTGGCAAATGTAGATAGGTAATCGATAAATATTGTATGTTGCGTTTAAAAATTAGCATAGGAAGGATACAGTACTATACAGGCGCAACGTATAATATTGCACAATTTCCATTAAGTATGTTGTGATGATATATTGAAAACGGCAAAATGTAAATATTTGAATGTAGTAAGAGTTCATTATTCACTGTATTCTCGACGTGTATATTAGATTTTGAGCGGAGAACGTTATTGGTTTTACATTTTCTGTTTACTTCGTTTATGCGAGTACATACCCATCATCCTTTCCGTGTGCAATAATAGTGCTCGAAAAGTGTCATTATGTATAATATAGTCCGTCTGTTTATGGATTGAAAATTGGGCGTAAACACGATATTACCTACTTCAAACGGATTCTAATAATTTGTATGTTTTTTTATAACTTATAGTAAGAGTGTAATTTCGGTAACATAAAAAATAAGTCGAGATAAGACATTTTCGTGATGACAGTTATAATGTAATTATTTTCAAATTTCCACTTTTGATAACGATCGTGTTACATAACATAACACCAAATAACATTGTTTATTACTCGCGTAATCTGCAGCATAATATAATATATCAACATAATTAAAATATACAGTCACTCTAAAATACCTAGCTACTATTCGTATTAATATAGCCAACGAGTGACGCCGACGACGGGGCTATATCATATGAACGACTGTTCAAAACAGCTTAAAATGGCTAAAAAAAAAAAAACCAACAACAACAAATATGTAGACGTAAAATATACGGCCATATAACATTATATACTCTGTTTCAGATTACACATATCACTTACAACTGCAGCGCTAACGGGTCTCGACGAGATATCAAAATAAATAATTCGTGAACAGACTTACATAAGTAGGACATGGCCAAACTTATGTAAGCTCCGTCTATATAATAATAGTTATCAACAATTTAGTCTAGTCTGATTTAGTGTAATACACACCTCCGAGTTGTCTACTAAATGCACTTGCATTTGAAACTTATCCTCGTTATAATATGGCCCATAATGATATGCTCACGTATCGTATCAATTGCGATATCGATCGTTAAATAAGAGAGAATAATGAAGTTATATAAGATATTATGGTACATTTATTAAAAATTCTAATAAAAGCAATATTAATTTTACAATTTTGAAAAAGTATTGAATATATTATAATATAATACCTATAATATGTATATTTATAATTAACATATAATTTTATAATTTATAAAATAGTATATATTATATATTATAATAATAGTATATATTATTATTAAATTATGTACCTACAAATTAATTATAGGGAAAAAAAACATTTCGTGGTAAATCCAACAGCTTTTTTTTATGATAATATATAATGTGTGAGACGAATCGCCAATTTTGTATCAATTAATCTTTTTAATAGATATTTCAAAAAGAAAGCTCTATTAGTGCAACTTAAGCTTTAATTCATAACTATTTTCATGATTGATAATTTTGAAACCTGTTACAAAAATATGGGTTTTCACAAATATCTGAAATGATTTTATAGCGAAAATCATTTTAATATACGTAGGTACAACTACATACAATATTATACACACTACACAGCCATTGTATTATTATAATACCTATTTTATTATGTGATAAAATTTAGTATAAACAAAAGTATGTTATTTACTTACTATGATGGACTTTTATTTCGTTGATACCACAATTCAACTTAATTAAATGCAAAATAGTAAAAGTACATTCGCATTAACACGTACACATTACGCTTATACATAAAAAATACATGATGCATAGGTACATTAAACATTTTGAGTTTCGTGACATTCGATCTCCACACATTAAATAGGTGTATATATATATATATATATAGGGTTATATATTTATATTTTGTGAGTAGGCGACTTAAGGTGAGGATCTTAAAAATAATGTGTCGATTCATCAATCAAATAGCTTCTTAAAAAGTTAGGTTTTTTTTTTTTTAATATTATTAATTAATTGTGTTTTATAATAAACATTAATCTTAAAAAGTAAAAATATAACTCATTGATTATCTTTTTGATTATTTTCTATGGGACCGATAACCCCGACATGAATCTAAATCAATTTAAGTGTGTGAAAGAATTAGCATGAAACATGAAAGTAACGTTTTTAAAAATCCTATTCTATGAAATTAGACAATTGAGTAAAAACGTGGTATTGTCACGTGTTTTATCATAAACTTAATTTAATATGATGAACATTGTTCAAAGTGGACTGTTTATTATACGTATGACACTCTATATATATATATATATTTGTAAATGTATTAGTTTGATTTGTTTATTATTATAATTTGTATTTTAACTTATAACGACAAACTTACTTCAATATCTGAAAATTTATCACTTACGTCTTCCCGTACCAATTTTTTTTTTCATTATGCAATGGAACATTTGAAAAAAATATTATGGTATGCATGGATCTAAATCATAAAATGATTTAATATTATCTGGTATTGAATTGTAAAGTTAATTATTTAAAATCTGGAGAAATAGAAAGGAGAAACCTATTAATAAAAAATAGATTACACAGCGTTATTAATTAGTCCTACTCTGAATCACTTCCTAAACTCGGTGGCAGTCTATTTTCATAAAACTATAGTCGTATATCTTTTCAAAATTCAAATCATTTTTGTCGAGACATTTACGTTTAAAAAAAAAAAAATAATAAACAACGATAATAAACGTTTCGCGATGAAGAATGAATACGTGTAATACACGTTTATCTTTATTATAAACTCCGTCTGCATTACATTTACATATTTTACAATATGACTTCATCGCAATGGTGCAACACGTTATATTTATACAAGCTTTTTATATTTTAAGGATTTATTACGTACAGGATGATTCAAAATTTATGTTACGGTCAATTTACTGATTCAAAATAGAGACGAATGTATGATATGAACGTTTTTTGATTTAAAAACATATAAAATAATTTGTATATTTTATAATTTTATAATTTCTTACAATATTTTAAGGAGGTTTAGGGCGGTCAGCTTTAGCAATTTATAAAAACTTTGTATACCTCTCTCGAGCATAGAGTTTTGCATTAATTAATGTGGTTCAAGCACTAAATTAATGTATTAAATAAATGTCTTCATATTATGTTTGCAAAAAAAGTATAGGTTCCAATTTTAGTTTCTCTGATTCAAAGAACATTTGTACCATACATTTTTCTGTATTTTGAATATTTATGTAATAAAATAGCTGTAACATAAACTTTGAATCACCCTGTATATAATTATATGGGTACACAATATAAACTTGCCAGTCCAGCAGTAATCATTATTATATTATGATTTCATTTTTCATCGTTATATTATATATTATGTGTATACGTGTATCTAAACAAATAAATATATGTGGACAGTATATAATAATATAATATATATATATATATAAGCAATCTGCGCAGATGAAATGTATATCTTATACACTATCATGGTATCATGGACTATTCCATTTGGTCAGTAGGTGCCTAACACTATTCCAGTCTCAGTTGCATAACACAAATTATTCTGAGGTATTCGATTTGGCGGCAATAAGAAATTGTTGTTGGTAATGATATTCTAATTGACAAATACCATATTATAACATAAGTATTATATTTTTGCAATATTACGCGGTTATAAACGCATATAAAATGTGTAACATTTTAAATCACTTACACATTTTAACATAGATATAATAATAATATGTTATTTAATGACGTATAGTTATTTAATCGAATTTAAATATTAGTCACTCTGATAATTTTTAATAAGTCGATATGATTCGAAATATGAAAATTATATAATATTAAATACAATACAATTCATTTTTTATTTTGATGGGTTATGGGTTGTTCAAACGTGTGCAACTATATCAACTCACCAAGTGTTATGACGTTGTGCTATGGACTGCAGTTTACATTTAGCAGATAGATCAGTTTCATTACTATTTAACAACAAAATATTTTAGGTACCTATTGCAAACAATAGAGTAACTTAATAATGTGTAATTAAACTATAACTTAAATTATATTCATTATAATATTACAATTTGTTATTATTTTTAAATATTTTAAATTCATTTAAACCTAATAAAGCAACTAACTCAACGAATGGTTTTTAAATTAATCTAAGAAAAACTCTAGAAAACATGTTTTTTTCCTTATACACACTTTGAGACTATACCTACTCATCAATTATTTTTGTAAGCAGAAAAAAAAAATAATTTCAAGAATATTAATTGCTAGCGCATCTCCATTTTATTTTTTTCATTAGGATACTAAGCCAAGAGCTTAATTAGGCTTACATTCTTACCGCTCCAATTTAATGTAGGCTGTCTATTATGTAACGCAATTTCCTCTGTAATACTATCTTGCAATTATTTTATAATAATATAGGCATCGTGCTAATTTTTATAAAAATAATATGTAACTAATGCTATAGACGTCATACGACTTAATGTGGAAACAACTGTTCCGAGTTAATGTCAATGAGAATATTTCAGTTTTGTAAATGTAATGTATATTATGAACATACTCATTTATAAAAAAAAGAAATTTTCTCTGTTCATACAATGTAAGATCAATTATTTTTAGGTACCATGCTGTATGAACAAAAAATGATACGATAAAAATGTTTAAAATCAATTATATTTTGAAGTGGTTATATTTTCATTCCAAAAACAATAATTTTGAGTTTAAAAATTAAACTAAAAATCTTAAATGTAAGCACCATTTTAACTTTTAATACTAATTTATAATGCATTATAATATAGTTCCAGTATCTTTACGCTCACTCGTAGAATTTTAAATTTTAATATAAATTAATTTTTTTAGAATTGAATGGTAATTTAAGGTTATTATTTATCTACAAATAAATTTTTAACGATCGATATTATTTTTATGGTCAAATGATTTTATTTGAATTTACAGCAGTCTTAACTCTTAAGTCATACGAATATATGTATACAATTATTTACAAGATCTTCAATATCTACTATTAAATATTTGAAATCTTAAGAATAATATGAATATATAGTATTATCTATTAATTTGTGATTGGAAAATAATTAAAATAAATACGTATTACCTAATATAGTACTTAGAACTTACACATACAGTTATTATGCCACAAAATAAGATGATCATCGTGGACAATTTTCACCGACTAACTAAAACTAGAAATACCGAAATGTAATTTAGAAATTTGAACCATTCTGTACTAGTCAAAAATTGTCTTTATTTATAAAATCTGTTGAGCATAAAGTCTATAAAAATGCATATAATTTTTTAAATCTCTGCAATACTAATTATTCAATCATTGTCAACAAAATAAATAGACTTTATTTCACTCAAAATAAATAAACAAACATTTCATGTCTTCCTGTTCGTCTCATTTAAGTTTTCGACAATTACTGGAGAAATCCAATCTCTTAACTATATAGCATTCTGTATTTATATCGTATATGAATTTAAACATCGGAACGAGTACCCAGTATTATGTATTCAGGGCAATCGTTAGAGAATGGTTTTAATATAGCTATACAAATCAAATAATATTATAATCGAACACGATGACGCACGCACTATGAAATTTATTTTTTAAGAAACAATGAACTCGATAAGCCGGCCACAACGGAAACAACCGAACGTTTTGTAAAATCCTAGCAGTACAATTAGTGGTGAACGACATAAGACGTACGATATAATACAATATTATGTATATTATTATATACAGGTACCTACATGTATTGCATCGGGGCAGATGGCATGTTGGATAACGATATATAAAGATTTTATTCGGCTCGGCGTGATTTAACGAACCGTAACTCGGATTTTTTTTTTTTTTTATCTTTCATTCCAGTTGTGAACACAAACGGTCAGAATAAACTTTCCCCCCGCATGATGTAACATAATATATGTTTCAAATGCAGATTTATAAAAATCGACGGTTTTATTATTATTATTATTATAATTATTATTTGTTCGGTCGTTAATTCTTTATTGTTTCGTTTCGTCACATTATCACGAGCAACCGAGAGTACCTATACTGCAGACTTTATACGCAGGTATTTATACATAGTAGTACGGCATAACTATAGACGGCTGCTTGCTGGTAGGCACCTATACTTACTGGTGCGGTGTAGGGACACGAGGAGATCACGATGGCAGTTGTAGAGATGTAATGCCGCAGCAGAACGTATATAATAGAGCGAAGCTAGAGGGGTGAGATCAATAGATATAGACCTAGTTATATATGTGTATAGCAAACGCGAGAGACGGAGAAGGATAGATATAATAAATATATAATATAGGTATAAGTAGGTACTATATAGGTAGTAGGTATATATGTAGGACATTTTATGAGACTCGCAGTGGCCTTCAAAAAAGAAAAAATACGACAAAAATGCGAATACGTGCATACACTTACGCAGTACCTACATGGCTACGTGTAGGTAACTATATACATTGTACACCAGTTAATGTAGGTGGTAATAATTTTCACGCTATAGCAATATATTTTACATTTTATATTATATTGTGCACTGGTAATACGCTTTGCACACGTCGGCTGTGTACTCGTATTATAGGTCATTACCGATATAACACATTTGTCGTTATATTATTTTTTGAATATTAATGTGAAAAAAATAATATCATTGCGTGTAGTCCGCGAGAGACTGTATAATATTATTATTTTTATTATTATTATTCTATTATAGGGGGCCATGTTTTATCAACGAACTGCAGCATGGCAGCGGCATATTTACTACGAAAACAAAAAACTATGATTTTCCCCAGTTAAATAGTTTATAGGTATTAGGTAGGTATTATATTATATTTGCACGGGTTTGATTGGATTCGATGATTTAACTGCAGTTCAGTTTTGAATAAAATACCCAGCACACTTAAAACGTCATTAAAATATACATTTAAAACAATGATAAGCCGTGACGATAAGTGATAGGTAATATTATTCTTAACGAATTCAGCAATAATCATCTATAACCCAAAACGTGCACTGCCGTTGTTTTCAAACAACGGTTGCTAGACGTTAGCTTTATCGAAAAACATATAATTATATGATAAAGCCCACCCTATAAATTAAAAGTAAGTGACCATATAATATCATAAATCTTGGAGGAGACTCTTACAGGTTGTTTAAGTTGCAGTATGTTATATGAACGACACGAAAGTTATCCCTACATGTAATAACTAGGGATTTTATTTTAAAAAGTATTTTAATTTGCTGTGTGGAAGATAATTGATTAAAGGTACCTATGTATAAAAAAACTTAGCTCCACCAGAAGATAATATTTTAATGTAATTTTTATTTTGTACTTTGTTTATTGGACTTTTTAAACGTTTAGATCGTCATATTATGGTCTGTTTGACTGTTTAAAATTATTATGATAAGTTAAACAACTTAGAAATAACCAATCAATTTATTTGCCAATAAACCATACAGATGTTGTCATCGTTAATTTTGAATATAAACACTTGATACATATCTTTAATTAAATCGTATTCTTCAGATGAATTAAAAAAACATTTTTTCTATATAAATTCGAACGATTCTATCTTAATAATATAGTGGGATTAATAATAAATCGTTTTTATCTAGTGATCGATTATAAATTATAATCTATTAGTCAACAAAAATATAATCGAACAGCCTATATAATCATGTTATCCACGATGGCGCTACTGCAGGTATATACCAAACGGCGCCGAAAAACGTATAATGATTTATGTACCTATACCTACAGATTATATTATTTAACCATCAGACGTTTTATTCCATTATAATATTGCACGGTTATCAATTGTAATGCGAAGCCAACAGCAAAACGGTCAATATTATTTCTATGTTCATTTATTGGCGTGGAACGTTCTTTGACTCAGTAAAATACGTTTCAGACAGTGGCAGTACTATATATGAAGATAACACTTTAAACAATACTTAATTTGATACATAATACTTTATGCACGTATAATAAAAACAATAAAACCATCACCAATTAAAGTGGTATATTATATTATATTATATTATATTATTACGATAGGTACCTATATAATATGAGCATTCGCGATGTTCCGTCCGTCGACCCTTTCACCGCATTATTGAAGTAATATCATAATAATATTACACTGGCTTTATTGATGGAACAGAATAATTGCCCAAGCCCTGGAATAGTAGTCACTTGGGGAGGTATACCCCGATCAGGTCACGTGATTATTTTTTCAGTTTTAGTCTGCATCTAAAAATAATAATTTAGCTTTGAATTTTTCACGAATGTAATAACATGAACGTTGACAATATAATATTATGATCAACAGGTGTTTTTTTCGTTTCAAATTTTCACGACGGACGTTTTTTCCGCGTCCTTGTGTGCATATACGATGGCGGTTGTATAGCCACGCGGCTTTCACTAGGCACGTATACAATTATTATTATTAAAAAAAAAACCGTCATTATTTCGTCATTAATAACAATAATTTCATTGCGGCCAACCATAATATGCCGATTCAATAAAATTCCAATTCGACTGTGTTATTTTTCCCGATCAAAAATCTTAAACCTACATGTTGGCAAATTAGTTGATTTGACTTTGACGCCCTTGGCGAACTAAATTTACATACCTAAATACTTTTTCCGCCGCAACAGAGCTTATTTTACATTTAGTCTTACTTGGTCGTCCTGCAATACGTTAAATAACACATGCGAGTTTAGTTAGTAATTACTTAAACCTATTGTAGAAAACACAATATATAATAAAGCTTGGACTATAATTAAAATAAATTTCAATTGATTATGATGAAATTTGTTGACAGTGTCGTAAGTAGTTGGTTAAAACGCCTTAAACAAAAAAACCATTAAAATTAAAAATGATTATATAGAACTATAAGAACGCAAATCAAAACGAGTTTAATGAAAAACTTGAAGTAGCTATATATAGTCCTAACTTAAAATAATCTTAAACAAGTTGAATAAAACATTTAAATTACATTATAAATGTTGTTCGGCTTACATATCTTATTTTAGAAAAATTCAATTGAATTTGAAAATAAAAATGGTTAGGTAGGTATTTAAACGTTGTGGTTACACAGAACCAGTATATTAGGTATAAGTATAGTAAATTCATTTTTTTTTTACGCGAATACGAATACAATATTAACTTGATAACATACCTACCATTTAGATTGTCCAACGATAAAATTTATTCAAATCTGTCCAACAAATCGGTTGTAATGCGTTTCCGCGTCTAATTTGCCTATCGCGAACGCCGTGCGTGGAGGATTTGCGCGGGAAAGCTAAAGAGAATATTAATAGAAGATAATTTATGGTTAGAGACTTAGCGTCTCGGTACAGTCTTCAAAACGTGTCTGCTTAAACTATTACGTGAATATTATGTCATTAATAGGTTTCTGGGGCTCCTGGAAAACAGCTAAGATTATAATATTATGCTCAAATGGAGAAGAAGACGAAAATTAGGAACCTAACCTAACCGTTCCCTATAAATCTTAGCATTAAACACATACTTTTGTAATATTCTTATTATGTTGTTAGATAACAATTTTTTTTTTTTGCAAATTCAATTAAAATTGAAAAGTTTAGCTGGGCGTCGGCCTCGTACCTTCGTACCTAACCTAACCTAACCATCCGCCCAACTTACCCGGTAATTTCTGAGCTGTGCGCTATCCAATAAACATTATATTTTTTTTTTTCCTATATCGGCTGTGGTTTTTTTTTCTAAGTCAGTTGCACCGACGTTTGCAGTATCCGCCCGGGTGCTTGTGCCACAAGGACCAATATTATGCATCGCGGGGCAGACGCAGTGGCGGTTTCGACGACGGCCGTGAACGAGAAGGCCAAGGACTACGGTCAATAATTCTCCGGCACACGCGTGTACGATAGCGGACCAGGATAAGGCAGGTACGAATAATTGTAACATGCATGTATCTGGATTTCCTATTCCGGGCTCGAAATATAATAATAGAGGGAGATGGAAAATAGACAAGTGTGGGTATTTTTTCTTGGTCCGGGAAACGCCCTGTTTAATGACCGATTGTTAATAATAACAAGTGTCGACCGTCGGTCGTACCCGCACGCACGATATTGTCTATGCAAGTACAGATCCCGTTCGTGATATTTATATTATAATATTATATTATATATTTTGTTTCGTGTTGTAAAATGCAATTAGCTGTTATCCGTGCCGTTCTCCTCGAGTCTGTGCGGCACGTTGCAAAATGTCCAATACATAATACCTGCGCAAAACTCCGGCGGATATCTGTAACGAATAGACCACTACACGATGTGCTTTTTGGATTGTGTAGAACAAAAATTCGAGTGTTGGGGGTCGTTCTTGCACCGACTATATGACTATATACTTTATGTTTGTTTGAAATGTGTTGATCTCAACTGGGTAGCATTCACATTTATTATTATTAAACAAAATATTTTGTATTTATGTATTTTTTTTGTTAATAAAAAAGACTTTTTAATTTTTATACAACAATTTTGTACTTTATTTCGTTGTTTTTTTTTTTAAGAGCTCTCCGCATTACATAATAATTTATTATCGATCAACAATAAAACTAAGGAATAATACAATATGTAGGTATATCAATAAAAATAAATTATGATACAATATTTGAAATTTAACTGTAATACATTGTATTCCTCTGATGACTATCGGCAAATTACAACATTTTCTTTTTGTTTCGAAGCGCATATTTTTGTCTTTTTAAGAACATTAAACGTAATTTATCACTGAGAAACGTCAGAAAGTCTAAGTGTTAAATAACATATTTCAACTTTATTCCACGGAGTGAAAGCTATAAAATATATAAACCCACCTGAATAAATTCGTGATGTCTCGGACTTGAATCGCGGATTATTTTATCAAAATTACCTAAAATGTTCATCATTAGATTGAGTATCTTAACGTTTTTCCAAAACGTGTTAAGATACAAATAACTTTGGTTTTCGAATAATTCTGATGGACTTATTGACAACACTTATATTTGTTAAAAAATAAAGTTGTTAAGCAAAAGTAAATTTCATATTCTATTTACATGCAATCAATATTATTGCGGTCTTGCGGATCAACTGTAACATATAAGATATATAACACCAATCCAGTATTATTCAACAATTATAATTCATTAATTCAATAGTTAATTTCGTATAATTTTATAATGACTATTTCCTAGCGTGTATTTAACTTAAATATAATTTTACATCATTGTATAATAAATAATAAGAAAACATGACTATAATTAATAGATGAATATTAATATTTAGAATTGGGAATTTCTATACGCAAAACCAGTTTTGTCAAAATCGATTTTGTTTTTTTTTTGTAGTTGGTAACTCAAAAATGAATAACTGTAAAGACTTGAAACGTTGACCTAATAATCGTTTTAGCATTTACTAGACATATAATTTTCAACAAATTGTGTTCTATCTATAAATATTAAATAAATATTTAATTTTAATTTTTTTTTCGATTTAGTTTTTTTATGATAAAATGTTTGTGTTTTGGTTAAAATGCTCGAATATTTAATACAAGGTTTTTCATAAATTGATCATATCCCAATTAAAAAATATCAAAAATGTCATTAGTGTTAAAATTTGAGTTAACAGATAAGTAACATTATTCATTCCACCCATAATTTTATATATTTTATTATATTTAGTTAAAACTCCATCAAATATTTTGGAGTCTGGTAAACATATATTATTTCATTGAAATGTTAATGTTTAGGTACAAAAATGCATTAATTAAAATTATTTTAATTTTCGCTGTCGACAGTTTTAAATTATATGACAGAAATATACATATTTAATGTTAAAAATTAAATATCTGCAATATCTAATGACGAGCATACAACAAATTTCACAACTTTTGACTCGTATTATATTCGTATACAATAAATTCATAGAGTTCATATTCAACACTTCCATTACGGTATATAGGTAATCAATGATTATGTATGGACACAGATTAACTCATGGTACGTATAAGTTCAATGAAATAATAAATTATACTGAACAGTTTAATTAAATGAGTTAATATAATGCACACGAAATTAGTTCTTTTGATCAACAATTATTTTATATTCAAATTTTGTATTAAAAAAAAGGAAAAAAATTAAATTTTGTACTTTATCCAGTTTGTTGAAAATATTTCGCAGATACATAACATGGTGTTGTACCCAACATATTTGTACTTAATATAATTTTATCGAAACTTTCATTAAATATTCAAAATTATACAGGTACCACCTACCTACAATATAGCATACAATTTTGTATCTTGAGGGGTAAAAGGTGGCTTAACATGTGAAATTTGATTTACATAATTAATAGTAGGTTACTTTCTTCCAATATCAATAGATATATCTAAAACCAGTTTCGGCATCAATAACTTCAAAGATACCATTTTAGGAGTGAGAAACATTTTAGGAATACTTGTGAACACGTGTATAATGTTATGCCTGTGATATTGTGTGCAATTTTAATCCTCCATCACAAAAAATTACTATTTTAAATGACTATAGGTAGCAGTACAATAATATATTTGTATGTCAATAAAAATCACTTTCAAATGTATAGTTTAATATGAAATTCTAAAAGAACGTAAAGTTAACTACCTCTATATATAATAGACATTTAAATAATATTACTTTAATTCAAACTATTTTTAAGCATAATTCTCAATACAATAATTAAGAAACTATAAAGTATTGACTTAAACATAACATAATATGAAATATTATAAATGTTCAATTTATTTTTTTTTAAACTGTAAAAAAACAGTTTACTCAACAACGCGTATAATATTTAGGTATTGTATTCATCGTGATTATCAACGGCAATTTAATATAATTTCAAACGTATCTCTGAAGTCCCGTCTGTTGTCTCAAAACGCAATAATAGATAGGTAGGTACACTGAATTTTTGGAGGTTTTTTTGTCACTTCCTGGAACATAGTTTGATATTGGACGAATGATAAGAAATCAGATCGCATTAGAGTGGACGTGCGCCGTTTCGACGTGGTTCATCGGGCATAGGTTTAGCACAACAACACGTGGTCTCTGTGTGTATGGTGATTACGTTTGGTCACGAAGAGAACGATGAAAAAAAACATTGAAAAAAAAAACAGACAAGGAGAGAGAAAGAAAGAGTACAAACGAGGACAATGACACTGATACGAATATATAGGTATCTATACAATAAAAATATAATGTCCTTTGGTTGTATATTGCAGTATAGGCGTTCACATAAATTTCTACCTAGTAACGAAATCGTAAGCCATACCTATAATATATTTTATATTTCATAGTAAATATATACATAATGAGTCATAAGAAAATGTTTTAAGTCGGGCATTACTTGTTTTAGTTCAAATTTGAAGAAAAAAAATCTTTAATATTATAAAACAAAATAGCTAGTATTTATCTTCGTACATCAAACTTTCTTTCGGCAAAACAAGTTTAGTTGAATTTTTGTTTTATACTTTCAATAAAGGTTCGTTGACCATCATTTGAATAATCGCGTACAAATCTGGTTGTTTAGCAGTGACCTTCTATACAAACATAATATAATGCAAAACAAGTATTAACAGCTATAATAGTAGAAAATTAGTGTAATTTTAATGACCTGTCTTCTTATATTTAATATAATATTGTCGAAAATGATTCACATAAGTGGGCTTATAATACCTAAAGACCTAGCTAACAGAGTAATGGAACATGTATATTATTTTGTGATTTGTGAACTTCACCTCTAATGACTGGAGGCTACCTCAAACAAATCGAATATATCATTTATTTGTATTTATTACAACGCTTTTTTTTTTCGTTCCAATGAGAGAACACGTTTTGTTATTACTTATTAGTTATTAGTATGAGAATAATTTATTATTCGGAAAAAATTCTGAAATTTCTTACGGTAATCGAAAATCACAGTGGTGATTACATATTTTAATTTAGTGCCGAACCAATTAATATTAAACTGAATATTCATACACAATACTTATACTGTTCATGCTAATTATAAGTGTATCAAATTTAATATAAAATAACTATATTTAATGGGTGTTTTTTTTTAAATTTTAAATATTAGACCAAGTTCAAAAATCTGTAATCTGAGATTAATAATTTTATTCGTCACTATTTTCGTTGACGTTATCATTATTGAAAGTGAACGTGTGTTTAGTAAACCAAAAACTATATGACGTATAAGTTTAACCTTGTCTTTAGAAAGCCAATAATACATAAATAAAAATATATACTCCATTTCACTTATATTTAGTTCTTCTCTAACAAAAAAAAACGACGACAACCTATTCTTGAATATCTTATAAGAACATTCAATTTTTAAAATACTTAAATACAAAAAATAATAATAATAATATTAATAACAATTTAAATTTACAGATTTCAATAATTTTATTCAGAAATTTATATCGGATGAGATTACTATTAATATTAATATTAATAAACTTATATAATACATTATTATTATTAATGAAATTAAATGTTTAAGTAAATATCAGCAGAAAAATTTACTAATGACTTTATATTGTAAAATTATGTACGTTTATCATACTATTTTTATACTGAGGCTACATTCCTACTTACAGTACATACAAACATAGAATATATTTAATTAACAAAATGTCAGTATAAAAGTATAAAATTGTATATACTTTAGAAACTTAATAAAGTGAAAATATTTACACAACTATTAAAAGAAGGTAAGTATAATTTAACTTAAACATACACGTTTAGAATTAAAAAATATATATTTATGTGCAGTAGATCAATAAAAAATCGAAATTATTTGGTATATTAATGTTATAATAAATTATTTGTCTTCATATAAATCGATGTGAATTCGTACCAGCTATGTGTTTTTAATAGAACGTTTTGATTTATTTTAGCTTTAAACATAAATGGTCTATAATTAGCAGAACATAAAATACAATTTAAGTGCATATTATAATATATTATATTACGTATTTAAATCGTTAAAACAATATTTAAAAGTAAATGCCGGACACTGGTATAGCGAAATGTTCTGACTAAGCTTTCTAGTTTCGACTGCAAACATTCGCTGCACGACGTAGACACTTATACCTACCGGATTACTCGAAATTAAGTTCAAGTCGAGACGAGATATCAGTAACAGGGTGTGGGGAGTGGGGACTGGTGGGTTGCTTTGCTAGGTTCACAGCAATAAAGTCCCAGTGTCGTCTAAATCAAGCAACGATAAATCTTTGAATTCTCAATACGATTCCGAGCACATGACATCTGAACAAACCTGAGATTTACCTCTGTCGCGTGTTTTTAAAACTAAAAAGGTTGTTACCTTTGAGCCTCCCGCATCCCTCCATATCCCTTCATCGCGAGACTTGTCGTCTGTCACACCTCAGGCCATCACTTAGCATCAATCTACCTCGAGAGTTGTGGTAGCAAACAAATAATATAATAACGTGTTGCATTCACGTAAATAGAAATAGTACCAATGCAGCACAGTATATTAATACTATTTAATCGATTAATAATTAATCGCGTGTTCGTATGTTATTCGACTAGTCAAAAAAGCGGATAATATAATCGAACGTGTACGGTGTACTACATCATATTATTATGTAACACTAATGACACTACCGACGAAAGAATTTAATATTACTGAACACTAAATTATTGAACTTGACAGTAGTTGACCACTCGAAGCCGGTTTGGATGCTCCGCGTAGATGTGAGCAACCTATTTACCTATCGGAGACGATGAGTTTATATCGACCCAGAAGACTAAAACTCCCTAGTAGATATACGAAGACATTTAATTTTTTCAATAGCACAACACCACTTTAAGAATATTTACTATGTAGATGGCACTATTGTTTTTAGCGTGCACAAACACTTCAGCTCCTTGGAAAAACGTCGAAACAAAAACCTAATAAATATCACGGAAGAAGCTGTAGAAACGCGATGAATTACTTAAAAGAGCCAACACAACTGCACGCACAATGATTACTCCGAAAACTCATTATTCAGCAGCAGTCTGGCAGTCAATATAGTGTAACACGGAATTGTTTATGAATCTACGACAACAAAATATAGAAATGCAATCACTATCCGTCCAAAAAAACAATAAATTACCATTTATTTATATTCATATATCATATTGCCGTCAATGATGATATTCAGATATAATTAAAAATTATAGCTGGTTTTTTTTTTTTAACTTTGTAATTTATAATTAGTTTCAACAATCAGGTAAAAGATAAACATAAATAGAACAATATGAAATGGAAGTTATATCTTACAAAAATAAAGAGGAGAAATATAAAATTAAATTAAAAAACCTGTAGATACTCGTATAGTTGAAAAAAGATAATAATATTATATTAAGTATGATATTTTTTTGATAGTTTGAGAGGATATTTTTGGTGTTAAAAGGAATGTAGGTGGAATTGAAAAGAGATAATAGGTGGTCACGTTGGGTTGATAAACTGGAATAAATAGGGATTAGGTGAGTAATGAAAAATAGCTAGTTAATTCAGACTTTTTTCATAGGTGTTATTTTAATAGTATCGACTAGTCGTTTTAGTGAATGCTTAACTAAAGCAAGCTATGTCACAAACATTTTCAATACAAATAATAATTTTTGTGATTGACCGTCATTATAAATTATAATCATTATTAATTAAGACCATGTCAAAGATAAAATTATCAGGGCTGTAACAACTAATCGGGTAAATACCTTTACCAAAAAACAAAAAAAGATAAATAAATTATAATTTAAAGATACTTAACTGTGAAGGTATTAAAAAAGTATTACTGTAAATTGTAATTTAGAAGAATTTAAAAAATAATAATTCTTATTATGTTTTAGGTATATTTTTATATAGACATAATTTATTATCGCACAGTAAACTGCTATATGGTATTTCGTAAAGTAAAGGCACATAGATTAAGTCACTGAACTAAATACTACAATAGTTAGATTAACAGTGCGATAAGTACATCTATGATAATTAAATTTAATTGTGCAGTGACATCGGTGGAATCCTTGATATCATCACATAACACTATAAGTTGTCTCCAGCAGTAAATGAGACACTCGTCGTCTTTCTAAAACCTAATAATCTTGTACCCAGGCATTATATTTTTATTTAAGTAGCCATTTTCAATCATTTCTAAATTTACAACATTGATAGTAATAAACAAATATAATATTATATATATATATATACTATATTAACAAATAAGCCGATAAAATGACCATCCCCATCATCGTCTGTCCGACCTTAACGAATTTTAACTTTCTCGTCAAACACTTTTACGTGAAACCTTTTTGTTGTAAGAATTAACTTAAAATATTTACACACGCTATACCTGTGCGTTATTAATTAATAAGCTTGCGAAATGATGCCGAAGGTATCGTATCTTTTTGGCCGCTATATTTAATTAATGGGATCGTCAAATTTAATCAATCGGAATTACGAATTTAATAATAATAAGCCTTCGGCTATTTATTTTGAATATTAATAAAGTCAACCACACTAAATCGTGTTAAGATTAATTGATCAATAATGTATTATATCATTAGGTATGTGATGTTTGTACAACTTATTATACCTTGTATAATATTGGTCTTGGCTGAAAGTGTCTAAAAAAATAAAATAAAGGACTGTAACAAATCTAATAAAATTGTACATGGTATGTTGTTTATTAATACAATAACTCGCACGATTAAAAAAAAAATAGTTCAAATACCAAGAATAATCATACTAATATACTTACAATATATTTGGTATATTGAAATGCAACATCAACGTATATTAAAAGGTGACCATATTTGGAAACTGAAAAAAATTGGGAATTTCTACCCCTTCCAACATTACACACGACAAACCAATCACTATTTTTTTTACTTTTATTATTACAGAAATATATCGTGATTCTCCGTAAAATATCTTTGCTTATATGCTCGATAAAATTGGTATTATAATAAAATGTAGGTATTTGTTTTTAATAATTTAAATAAAAATACAAACATAATTATTAATCTGTTACAAAATGGATTTTTGAGTCATTTGATGAGAGACATGCATACGAATTTAGACTTACTTGTTCCTTTTATATACTACTTTTACATAAGTAGGTAAGGTACCTATATATTTTATTTAAAATGTATATATTTTTTTAACTAAATCGAAAATATTTTAATACTTCTTGCAGATTGGCTCTCAACTACATAGAGATAGAGAATATGAGTGTATTATTTTGAAGCTATTTCAAAGCGTTCAAAAAATGATTTTGTATGAGCTCGATTTACCAAAATGTAAATTTTAATTCATTTTTGATCAATTTCGTATTTCTACGTATTGAATTTACTGCAAAGTTATTTGGTTTCAAAACAATTTTAAAATTATTTTATTATTTTTAAAATTATACTTTTGTATTTTGAATTTTGAATTTATTATTCTATACTTTATCATTGTTATACAAATAAATACAATTGTTTATCCCAGTGACATTTGGTTTTTAACACTTAAAATGGAATAATAAAAAACCAACTAATGCCTTGGAAAAACATCCTCTCCAAATATATAATTGTTTCAAAATGTTAAAAAAATTATCACATCTATATCAAGGTGAACGACGCTTGACAGGCATAAACCGTCTGTTAACTGTATCTTGTCCGACTATTTATCTCATTTTTGTTTATCTTATTTATTTCTATTTGTTAAGGCTTGAGATAATTCAAAAATACATTTCACTATAATTTTTTGTTAGAATAAGCTATACTACTACTACTTCTTGAATTCTAACCTTATAGTTGGACGTCCTTACCCAATCGTTTATAAAAAAAAATATTATACAGTTAAAGGTAACAATATTCCCAGCATTAACGCACAATATTGTAATTAAATCCATTTGGCGCGCACGTTCTATGTTTCAGAATAAAATAAGAAATTAGTTATGATGAAACACTCAACTATCCGCGATAAAACATTTTTGAGTATAATTTATAAAAGATTATAGGCTTCGGTAGTTGTGAAATGTGACCAAATCAAAACTAGGACCCGATTTAACCCCTAACCCTGGTCACTGAAACGTGAAAAACAGCAATCAATTTGAACGGGTTGATTGATCAGTGCAATACAATATTACAATACAATTTCCGATTGTTCCACTATTGTATCAACTATATATCTGTATCATCTATAATCTTAGTACCTCTCGTATAGTCGTATCTTGTGTTACAAATAATTATCATTATTAATCTGTCAAAAGTAAAACGTTCTTATAAAGCTCTGTATAGATCTACTTCGATTGCTTAAACTTAGCAGAAAACTATGTTCGATTTTACGACCACGTAATTATTTACATATTTACTTTCTTATAGATAGAATTGTCTTAAAAAAAAAATCCCAAAAAAGTCAATATTTTAAATAATAGTGGTCGTCACATCATATGCTGCAACTTTATGAAAAATTGTAAAATCGTCCGACCGTCTGCAAATGATGTGATCGATCTATATGGTGAATCTAGTTCCAAGCAGAATAACTATTGAATTCGATAATTTTAATTTAAAATATCGAAATAGAAATAAAATAAAATAGTGAGTTACTGACTTGATGTACTATAGATCAGATAGTGCATGCAATGAGACGACCGATTGCCCGGCACCTGATTTTTATAACCTGTTGGCACCTACTTATTTTTTAAATACTTCTTACATATTTATTATATCAGTGCATATAAATTGTTTTTTTTATAAACATCGTAAAAATTAAACCATAAATAATATTTTATTTTTTCTGTTTTATTGGAGAACGGTAGGTATTTGCGTTGTCTCAATAGAGTAATAAAATAAAATTACTTTCCGTACTTCCTGGACGGAAAACCTTAAAGTGTCATATAAATAATATAATATTTAACTGTATAGTTTATTATATAATATGTAGACTGATAAAATCTATTGGAAAGAATACGAGTTATCAAATTGTAACTCATTTTTACGTTACCTTATGGTGTGAAACGACTAAGCAGTGATAGAATTAGGAACCGTTCTAAGTTAAGTTATAAGAATTAGTTTTAAAATAAAAAAATAATTTAAAAATTGTAATTAATTGTAATTGTAACTTATTAAATTCTATGTTATTGTAAACCCATATCTATAGCGACTGATCTTACTGTACCACGTTGAAGCCCATCTTCGAAGCGTCTCATTTATAATAAAGGAAACTTCTCAGGCAAGACTAGGAACGTTACAGGTGGGTGTAATAGAAGCAGACGGTCTATAGGGTCCAACTCGGTCCAAGATTAAATATTGCATCTTAAAGGTACCTCATAGTATTACAGTAGGCTGGTTGATAGGTTATATCTTAAAAGTAGTGTACAAATTAATTTTAATAATAAAAGTAGAATGTCACGGGATCTTTTTTAATTTTAATTAATGTATTGGTTGTACAATGATGTGTGTTTGTTTTTTAAATTGTGTCTATCATCATTCATCACCTTTTGGAGTATTGAAAATGCTTCAATCTTCAACTTTTAAGGTGGTTTCTGGTAGAATTTGGATCTAGTTGCTAGTTTAGGAAGTGGGGAGAGGTGTCAAAAGTAAAAAAATCCCAAGTACATTTCTTCGAATTGTTTATCGTATGCAATGATATATCATTGAATTGAATTTACATGTCGTATCCATTAATCCATTACAGTAACCTACTCAATGACAATTGACAATCGACAATGCGCATACTCTGAACCTACTATGCAGTAGAGTGATTTGCCAAGTATTTTGTTTTTGTCTATAAATGTTGTTATATTTTAATAATTAAGTTTCATTACGGGTAATTTCTTGAAAAATGTTGAGGTAATGTTACTTCACTTATCGAGTCGTATAAGTACTCTACAGCACTGCGTGGCGTTATGCGTTCGGATATAACATTATTTATTGACTTCCAGCAAGTAACGTGTTTTTTGGCATTGATCAATTATTATTGTATTCGGATCACATTAACTGCTTCTGCCTTGTATTCGAGTTCAAATCGTCGCTTTAGGAATCGGCACTTATAATATATCGTGTAATAGTTTATATATTATCATTATGATCGTATAAGCAAGATGTTTACGGTGGCTGTTAGTGTTTCCCTCAATGGACCGACTCGTAAAAACTACGTACACCTGTGTAAAAATATAATACGTAACGGCTAGCAGATAGTATTGTGAGTCAAAATGTAAACATACCTATTATATTTTGGATCGGGACGAGAAAAGTCGATGTCGCAACACTCTGGCCCGGTGCGTAATCGTTTTTCGTAGTTTTCATTCCGTGGTGTCGATTGTGAGGTGAAAACGAACCTCGCGTGTACGTTGCACGTATGTTATATTATTGTGTCTTGTGTGGTTGAACGCAAACCTTGCGTACGACACGTGTGTCAACGCATAATGGGTCCACACACTATTACGTGCACACGGGTATATGGACTGTGTGTGGGTGGGGTAGAGAGAAATATTATTATAATTTATGGCGTATATATCGCAAGCGCAACGGACCGGCCAGCAGACCTAACCTATACTATATCATAGCAAATCCGGTCGATTTGCAGCGGTATCACTTACACCGAGGTGTACACACGATATTTTAATGTTTTCGCCAGTGACTTTAACGGTCCCGAGCGCGTATATATATATAATATTATAGTTCTCGGGCTCGGCATAACACACCTTATGGCTGTTGTTTGCACAACTCCGGCTTGCGTTCTCGACTCGCACGATGCGTTTACCCGCGAAATCATATCATTATTATTATTATTATTATTATTATTATGTTCTGTTTCTGTGCGCGTATCTGCAAAGCGATCGAAGAGGCCGTGACCTGGGTGGGGGGTGGGAGAGGGATGAGTGTATAATAATTTTATCGGTTAAGTATACCTTAACGACCCGTAAAAACGCACGCGAAATGTACGCGAACGATTCCTGCAGCCGATGCACTTGGTCGCGTAACTCTGCAGGCTACGCGTGTTTTTTTTTTTTTTTTTGAGATCCCGATCTCATAGGTACTCAATACGTATCGTAGCAAATAGGTAATTTTTTGTTTTCGTAACGATTAACCAATTATATACTAGTACTACGGCCTACTTCGGGTCATAATTGCTTATAAAATTTTATTAGATCGTTACGATGAGATTTACGGACACCGTAATAACTATATATACGCACACGTTGTCGGCAATAAATGGTCAATGTGCAGCTCGGTAGGATTCTTGGGCAACAATGTGGGTGTAAAACGCATAGTATTTATATATATAATATATATATATATATATATATTCAAGTCGCAGCGCCCGTTAAACCGATTGAACCTAGGTTGTGTTCGGAAAATGAACTATGTGAAACAAATTTTCTCACATCTGGATAATATGATACATTTTTATAATTATATATTCAATTATTACGTATTATGAACGCTTTTTATAAGCTAGTAATAATCAGTAGATATAACTTTTTCATTTATTATTTTCTTTCAACATTTCTTTTTTTATGATTATAGGTCTTTATAATATATATATATATATATATTATTTACAAGACTTAAGTAAACATTACGTAACGTTCATCATGCCTTCAATATTATGAAGGTATTTAAAATATAATTTTAAAACTAAATAATTAATAAATCATTTATTTGTGTGTGCATTTATGTTCAAAATATAATTTTAAAAATGTTTTAGTAAGTACGTAAACTGAGTAAAAAATAAATACATAATGTATTATAGCTATTAATTTCAAACTGTTTGTATAGGATCTAGCCTCGTTTGTTTTGTACACAATAGTATACTTGCCCATCTAATTTATAGGTACTGCTCTATAATTTGCTTAACGATTTATTATGTATGTTTAACTAAAATATAACTAACTTAACTTAAAATAAATTAGATCTAAAATTGAATTTTTAGCCTTTTAAGAATCACAGAAATAACATTTTTATTAAAACTGAAAAATACATTAAATATTTTATTAATTGTAGCTAAAAAATAATTGAAAAATTAGTTATTTGAATAGTATATAATACGTTTGTACTACATATTATACAGGTGCACTACATCCAAATGTGTGAGTTATGGAAAACCCAAAACCATTTAATATAGGTACTCAACGAGTGAATAACTATGACTGTTCAAAACTAATAACTTATAAACAATTTTACAATATTCACTTGACACTTTCATAAATACTCAAAAAACAGGCAAATTTGTCACATATTTGTACTGTGTTTGATCACTAAGGTTTCATATGTCTCCACTATACGAGGTCAAATTAAAAACACACTATACGTCTATTATACAGTCACTGTTGACAACCTACTTACCCTTGATCTATTATATTTTAATACCGATTTTATCGTTCGATTTTCATTTTTAGCCTTCGGTATGTGCAATGTCATCTGCCTAAATGAAAACTCAACATACAAACTTTTAAATTTTCATCCCAACAAGCTGTTTTTACTATAGTATTATATTTTTGTTGTATAATTTTTTCAAAATAATATTATTTTTCAAATATTTTTTAGTATAATATTTTGCGTAAAGTGATTTGGCATAAAAGGAGAATGTAGCGCAATAACACCAGTCAATCCGTGTTTGGCACTGAAAACAATATATGGTATAAAAAAGCGGCAATTGAAAGTGTATTTGATAAAATGTAACTTAATATTTTGTAGATCATAAAAAAAAATTGAATTCATAATTTTCAAGCGTGTGTTTAGTTTAATACTATTAATACTACATTTATGTAATTGTGTTTCAAACATTCTACACGTGTAAATAATTATATTAAATTTATTGAGTGTTGTGAGAATTTTTTTTTACTTCGTTTTTAATACTACAATAATGACAAACAAGTTAATACTTACAATTTTATTATATTTGATTATTCAACAAACGCCCGTGCCCCATGGAAATAGAGAGTAAATTCCTGCGTAGATAGTATAATAAATTCAGAAAGTTAAATTTACCAAGTATTAATCTAAATATATTATACGAAAAAAATTATTTGCAATATATAAATTGGAGATTGAGAATTCTATCACGCGTTTCTGCGTGTGAGGAAATACCGAGTATCAATATTATATATCAGTCGTGGCAAGACGATGTTTATATGTCGGTAAATATAATATATTATCTAAAAAAAATATTCGTTCAGTACTCAGCCGTGTTTAAAAGAGGCGAAATGTTTTCGAGTTTCAAGAATTGTATAGTCGTACTTTATAGATAGGTATAGCCGTATAGGTATGCTGCTATATTAATATTAGACTGAAAAAAACATTTTGAACTCAACGGTCTCGACGAAATAAGGCTTCCTATTTTCCAATGTGGTTTATAATTACGATCAATTATTGTGATCCAGTTAGGCAACTGGGAACCAGTAAACCGTAAAAATATATTTTGAACTCGTTTGAGACTTCGAGGCAGCTTATCCGACCAGCTTAGTACGGCTCCCATGCAAAAAAATAAACTCTGAAATACTGAGTGTTAATAAATATGACGCAATCTTGATTGCAAACTCGTAAATTATATGTAGAACACATTCTATATAGACAAATGAGATAAATGTAAAATGGAAAATACTTGGCAAATATAAGTTATTAATAATTTAACGGTCTAGGCAAATATCGTTTAAAAACTATAGGTATAACTAACTGAATAGTTAGTGATTACTATTGTGTTTTAAAAATGTACTCAACGTTAAGTTTTTTTCTTTTTTTTCAGTAGAATGTGAAAGTTTAAAAAGTTAACAACGGGTTGGATCTCTGTAAGATTGGGTGTCTTGTGAGAAGTAGATTTACACATTCAGTGATATCTTCCGTAAAAGAAAAGTTCTTAAATAAATAACATATTATTTTAAAATATTTTAAAAACTGTATCAAATACTTAACAATTGTTTTGAAAGAAAAAACTTTAAACTGTATATTATGAAAATAATGTATATACATTAAATTCATGAAATACATGTGTGGGCATGAAATACTATTTTTACCGATTTTTTTTCTATCGATTGTAGTTTGAATTAATGGTTTATTTATTATAATATTTATAAATAATTCATTAAGCACTATTTAAGATATTCCTACCTTATAATTAATGAAATATTTATTAACATAATAAGTTAATTACAATGCACGCGAAAAATGCAACAAAATATATGATAATTTATAACTAAAATATAATATATATGTATAAGAAATATTAAGAATAACTATGCGTAACTGTATCATAGGTGCGCTCACAGGTGCATGCACTGCATCTGTAATGTTTGGGGCCGGTTGATGAACCGATATAATATATACCTACCTGTTAAGTGTATAATTGCAGTTGATTAAGAGATATCATATTCTGGGGCAATCGTTTCCCATTAAATGCACACGTTCTTAAATTACGAAGGCGAACATTTTTAAGTTTTAAAATAGGGGGAAAGTAAAGGTGACCGCTCTGCCGTTACAGTTGTATAGGTATCAAGTGTACCTCGTCATTGAGTAAGTCACCGTAATGTATCCGTGTTCGATTTGAATTCAATGGTAAATAATTGCTCACGAAAAACGGTTTTGTGAATCTTGTGTGGGTTTTGTTATCATATGGTTGTATATAATTGAACTCAAAATTAACGCGTCCATTTCAGTGACCCCACTCGACACTCACTGTACAGCAGAGCGGTACCCACTTGCAGTATTTTTTTTTTGTTTTGTTTTACCAAATTATTTTAAAAATACTAAGAATTTTTTTTTAAACCCTATTGTACCTAGATCCAATTTTCTATCAGAAACCACCCTTAAAGTTGAGAATCTGAGCATTTTGACTACCAGAAAAAGTGTCTCCAAACAAAAAAATAATACCACACACACACTTCATTGTAGTGAAGGTTAGGTGTTAAGTGAACATTACTTTGCTCAGAATCTAAAATATACATAATAATTACATAAGTATACTTAATACAAATACTTTCAGTTTGTAACAATACAGATTTAATTCACCGAGGTCAGTGAGGCCGTTGAATTTCGGACAAACATAATTCGTCAGTAAATCGTATCTGTAAATGCAATTCTGGATTTTTCACACAGTATGGACCTGCTAAAAACTCGTGTATGTTTGAATTGGATCTCATTTATAAATGTTTTCGTTTATCTGCAATGTATTTTAGAAAGTCGAAACTCGTAAGTAGTTAAGATTTTGACAGCTCTTCCGTATGGTAACGCGATATATGTCAAGAATTAGACAATTGCTAAACAGCCAAATAGCCATCTTCAAACATAACTTATCAAATTATATTTTCCCATCATTTTTCATTTTATCCGTCTAAATAAGTTCCGATATTTAATGAATTACAAAATGTATCCTGGTATGAGATTCGAAAGTGGGGATTTGTTGGTGAAATGGACATTCACATTTTCTTGTAGCACAACTTTGAATATAAATGTACACTTATGAATATAATTTAGCCTAGTCCGATGTTCAAAACTGGGTTGGAAGGCCGGAAAAAAATTAACTTATCTATATGTACCTACAGTTTGTAATCTTTAGCAAGATTTATATCTTCGTAAATATTTATCTTATTTTTGTCATATGTTTTAGATTCTGAACGAAGCGAAGGATGTGTTGATTTTATAACGATGTACTTATGAGTTTTTTTTTATGTGTACGCAATAAGTAAATAATAAGTAATATAATATAATAGTGATTCGATTTTCAACTTCGGTACAAAGTGGAAAAGTGAATCTAGTTGACACTTTTTAAAGGTCAAAATTGATAAAATACCGATAAAAAAACATTGTGTCAAACAGTTTAGATACGTAAATTCATGATTTTTTTAAAAAGCGTTAAAGTTAACATTTTGACAAAACTCATCAAAAATTTGAAAATTATTTTGTAGTTAAGAACTCATAAAATATTCAGTCTTTATAGTTAAGGATTAAACATTTGAGACAGTGTTTCTCATTAATGTTCATTTTATAACCAAAAAATCTAAAAAAATATATAAACACAGTTTTATTTATAGACATTTAAGTACGAATATGGACTTCATTAGATATTTAGACGAAAAATAACGATATTGGTTATTTCGTTGTAATTAAAAACATATTATTCGCGGAGACTTAAGACTTTCGCGTGTATTATAAATTGTACTATGTGTAATGACATTTTCAAAATATTTAGATTAATTTTATGCTATGACCTATTTAAGCCATAAACCTATTGACACTGTTCTAAGGTAAGGTTGTATTGACTCAAAACTTAATATCAATAATATAATATGATAGATGTATAGACTATTAAAATAATTAAATAATTAATATAATATATTCTATATTTTTGGTAAAAATGAATCAACTTTCCGTAATTCCTACTATATTGAAATAAGTTACTTTAATAGCAATACCAAAAAACATATAAAAATAAACTTCGCATAGGCTGTTAGACCATCTCCGCCCAGAATTGATTTTCGGATACAATTATACAATGATGTATCATTGAATTCAAATTTAACACATTCATAACAGTGCCACACCTACTGTACAGCAGAGCGATACCCACTTGCCCACATTTTTTATAATTAGTAGTATAATATTTAAATTTCATAATCGATTTGTTTAGATAATAACTTGTCAACAATTATATTATTATTTTATTAAAGATGACCCCAGAGTGCAGTCTTTGGATGGAGGTTAGTTCCCAATCAATAAACACATTGTATAATATTTTTAGAACACTTTTATAATTTCTAAATAGCAAAAAATTTAACATAATTTTAATATATCCTGATCAGAATCTTAAATTGTACTGCACCAAGACCGAATATAAAAAAAAACATAATATAGGTACCTACTCTGAAAGACATTTTTCAACAATAAAACCAATGCTATAGGTACGTATCATATATTGATCTACTAAACTATGTCCTCTAATATTTGTTTATACATATTATGTTTCTCAGAAATTATATAACAATTTAATATTGACTATAATATATAAATCTATTTTTAAACTTTATGCTTTATGTCTGTTATTGCATATGTAATAATCACGAATGAAAAGAGGCTGATTCATATTTAATTTGAATCATCAATACTACATTTAGGTAGTGAAATAAGTAACTCTATTACCATTCATTTCGTTTAGTGACCCCGACTAACAATAACCTTAGATTTTTAATTTTACTTAATAGTATCTTATATTAATGTTGCATTGTTACCCATAATTTCTATAAGCATATTAAACGTTAATATTATCTACAATCGTGATAACGTTTTATACGATTTAGATCAAGGAGATGCAGTCAAAATGTACCGAAATTCTCAAAAACACGGATAATTTAAATTTGATTTGATTTCAACAATTATTGTAATAATATGTTAATGTTATCTAGATATGGCATTGAGAAGATTATCAGTAATCACTGAATAATAGGTAATCTTACACACAAAAAAGGTAAAATCAAATGGAAATATTTGAGTCTTAAAAAATAATGAAATTTCACTTCAAATATTTTGTTACTGAACTAGTGATAGAGCATATAAATCAATATAGGTGTAAACTTTCCCATCTCACAATTTTATTACAGTTTTAAAAGCGAAAGTCATATCGACACAGGTATACCTAAATAATCAACAATCTGCTCTATCAACTAAAAATGTATTCTTCACAATTAATTAGTTCTTTTTACATAAATATTACCGCCATTATAATGTCGTGTGTTTAAGTTTAAATGTATAACAATATATATTATACATAGTGTATGAGCAAAATATAACCTTTTTAACGACAAAACAAAACTTAAGATAAAAGTATGTACTAGTCTGGCACATTAGTATAATTTTAACTTCTTAGCAATATGCAACTTTTTAACTACCTACACTATGAGCTCAACAAAGAACGTCAATAAACTATTTTGGACTCAACTAATCAATTTTGAAGTGAAACGATGACAAATTACGATAAGAAACACTGTTTTGTAGAAGGTATAAGATATTCAGTTTTACGAAAATATCTCGTATAGCTTACGCACACCATAAATTATTCAACGTATTCCTTTCAATATAAATAATTCTTTAAGACCTTTTGAAATTTTATTTTGTAAAAATCAATTTTTACAGTTTCGTAGTTAATATTTTTTTTTTAATAATATGTTTTTGTTTATGTTAACTGTACCTGCTGTACCTTCAACTGTATGTCTAAATGTTCTTTATAATAATAAGTATATAACTATATAAGGTATATAATATTATAATATAGATAATAAACCTTATTGTTGAAAAAAAGATCTTTATTTCTTCGTTGAATTATTTTAGGCAATTCAATTAAATGTAAATATCAATGAAAATAAATGGTTATTTTACGGATACAGTAGAATAAAAGGTCCATTTAAATGGATATCATTCTGCTTAAATATAACAAGCGTTATTGGAAGTATAATTAAAAGTCTATTTTGAATGATTTAGGAGTATACAATTGTACAAATTTAGTATAAACAGAAAATATCAACATCAGATACTACAAAAGTATATTATAGATAGTTTATAGACAAAAAAGATATAGTCTACCGAATGTTTTATAAATTAAATATGAAATAAACGTAACATAAATTACAATTTTAACTCAAAACGTGCATCCAAAGGAGCATAAATAAATAATGATAAAAGTTTTAGATCACGCCATAAATAGTAATTACAATATTCAGTTATTTGTCAAAAAAAATTACATAATATAACATATGGTTTTTATTTCACTTCTCTTTAAATGTTTTGGACTAATCGATAACCCCCATAGGGAATCTGTCCCGTGTACTTCATTGTAGTAGTAATGATATTGTTCATTAAGTGTTTTTAAGTATAAATTTAAATTGAAGTGACTAGGCTTATATTATGGGACTTAGATTTCGAAACTAATAAAGTAATAACTATCAATACAATAAAGTACCTACCTATATTATATAATTCGATGGAAAATCAAATAACTGCAGGCCATCACTCAATTATTTGTAGCTAAATGTACAATATACTTTTAGAACATATTTAAGTACTGCATAATACTTAAGCTCAAACCTACTAAATGTTGACTAGGTACTAGAAATTGGATGTTCATTGTGTGTTTTGTGTCATTATATATTTATATGAAACAATTTACATCCTAAAAGGCGTAATAATTTATGGACAAGTTGCACTCAATTGGTCTATTATAAAATATTAAGTGTTTAGACATTTTTACACTTTCAAGTATAGATGAATTAATTAATAAAACCTTTCAATTACTTATTGGTTATTATTTATAGAAATACATAATATAAAAAAAATGTACAACGCTTTTTTCAGAATCAAAAAATGTTTTGATCATTTCCAAATCCACTTAATGTCTTAATTATATTGTGATTAAATATTATGTTATAAAAAATCAATTTAATTTAATTTTAGAGCATAAATATGTCGACTGCTGATTCAAATAAAAGATATCAAAATAATATACTTATGTATATATAAATATTTAATAAATTATTTTATTACTATATATATATATATATATGATATGGATAAGTGCTCATTTTGAATAATTTCTGACTATTTATTGAATATTAATGAGTTTTAATAATTACATTCATACATAACATGAGTGTTACTTCGTTAATAACCTGTTTAATGTGATTCGATCTGCCATAGTAACAGAAATTACTATGTTTATCGAATTGTAGGTCAACTGCAGAACAAATTATTATAAAAACCGGAGCACAACTATAGAGGTAATAATACGCAATGCTTTTTGCGAAAATCAACTGATCAACTGAATACCATGGTAGTTTGGAAAAACACGAATGAACCAAATATTATTGATCTATATAATATGATTATCAAATAATATATTATTATATAATAATTTTAATTTAAAAGCTTTCACATATCACTAAATTTAAGTATGATAGGTATTAATTAGTAATTAACAAATAAGAAACTTCTTATCGGTGTAAAATAAAACGTTCAATCAGTAATAAATTAAAAATTTCAAAGTACCATTAAGTAATTAGTATTCAAAGTAATTATGTAAAAAAATTTAAAATATCTAAGTACTTTTGAAAATTTAATTGATAACACCACGAGCTAACAAATAACCTAATCAACCAAGATAGAAATGATTATAATATCGTGATTAAATAACATTTTGATTGAGATTCAATAATATTTAATATAGGTACCTAATGAAGGTCATAAATAATAATTAAAATAATAATAAAATAGGTATCTATACACGTGCTACTTTAATACATCTAATTTAAATTTATGTACAAATTTAGTAGGGAATAAAACAATAATGAATACAACTACACATATAAAATAAACTATTTATGGAATAAACTATAATTAAAAATTAATAGACATTCTTAACGATTGGTGCATGAATTTTAAACACGAATATATAGCATTTACCTAATCGTGAGCAACATTACTTTTAAAAACAATCTGCAAGTCTAAACCAGATAATCAATAAAATCAACTGCATTATAGAATAACAAAGTGTTGACATGTTTTTTTGATATTATATTTATGACAATTGTATAGGTTTAACTTGTAACAACTTAATATCAAACGTTTTATAGGCGTCTGCACACTGCCACTGCAATCCAAGAAAAGGAATATTTGATTCACTAGATGCCCCTATTTGTTTAAAAAAAAACTTAATGGTTACAAATTTTAAATTTTGTTTTCGAAAATTCAGCCTGGGAAAAGATATTAAAGACGTAATAGACGAGTTTAAAATGCTATAAATACTGTGAAAAGTAACTATCTTGTAACAAATTTTTTTTTATTATCATTTTGTGATTTCATTACTAAACTTTGTATTCTATTTTAAAGGGTAAGCAGGTCTATTTTTTTTTTTGCATTTCCTGCCAATGAAGATGCACACAGCTATAAATCGCTTAGGAGTTAGGACTAAATTGTTTTTTTTATCAAGCCAAGGGACTACGGGAGATGATATCTATTCTTTATGAATCAATAACCTTGTGCGATCAATGGACTTCAATTTTAATTTAACTACCAGTGTCTGGTGAGTGGCGAGTAGGGATAAAGGAGAAAACAAGTCAGCAGATGCATCAAATGTATAATAACACCTCAGGTGGGCAAACCCGGAGCAGAAGCTGCATGAGCTATCTAGTGCAATGACAAACGATCACCGATAGTAGACTCAAAGATATAAATTCCAAAAAACAACCATAAAACTGATGTTATTGTATGAGTCAGAAAACTAAAATAAGTAGAAGCAACAAGTAATGATGGAAAACGTATGAATACGTAACGATGAGTGTTCAACACTTTGCCTAAAAAACGGCAAAATACGAAATTAAAATGTTTTTACTTCAATACGCTGTCTTAAGACAAATTCATATCTTACTTAGATTATTCTACAGTCATTATTAAAGAATATGCAAATGTACCAAGAGCCAAACCCTAATAATTATGAATAATAACTATACGGGTAGCATATTATATTCGTAAGTATAATAGTCCATGAATGTATATTATGTAGTTTTTCAAATAACATTAATATTGTAATATTTTTACATTTTCCTGCTAGCTGACACGTTTAGGTATAAATAAAAAGAATTCTGCTATTTAATTCGTTACCTTTTTTAAAAAAAACTCAAGCTATACACGTATTTAAAATGTTTACAGTCATGTAGTTGGTTATTTATGTCAAAAAACTGATAAGACCGGCAATGTAAAGGTAGTTATTAATCGAAATCCAACTGATGAATTTGGTTTTATGTCGCATCATGGTGCAATAATTTCATGGAATACGTGTGAACATTCAACCTGTTCTTTCATCAACGGAATTAGAATAGGTACACTATACCGCGCGGCCCATACGTGGTTTTAGAATACACACTTGATACAACGTAAAACAAATATATTATAAAACGTACCAATTTCGTTCTTATATGTAGTCGAAATTTGACACGAATCCGCGAAGTTTATAGTTTACAAATTTACGATCTTACAAGTTACAACTATAACATTTTTGTTTTAAACCAATTATATTATTGAGTCGGCATAATAATAATATTATCGTTATGTAAATAAGCTAACTACAAATAATAGAATCGACATTTTATTTTTAATTCTACTAATGTACAAGAATATTAATAATAATGTGTCCTGGTAAATATCATATTCTAACGACTATATTATTTATAGGTTAAAAATACAAAGTTATTCATAATTCATAAATATTTAGTAGGCAGTCGAACAGTTATGGCAAAGAATCTTAAATAACAACATGGAAATTTATATTTGCTGTGAACCAGAATTTTTCAAGGGAGGTGGGGGTCCGTCATAGGTACTTGTTTAAACATAGAGAATTCAACTAAAGAAAAAAATCTGATAAATGCGTGATAGGTAATAATAATACGATCAAAAGGGGTGGTCCGAACCGGAGGACCTCCCTGGTTGCGGCACTGCTGAGAGCTATAATATCTAGTTTTACAATAATTATTGTACATTCAACTTCGTTCGTATACTTTTTAACGAAAGTAACCCTTTTTTTCATATTATTCATTTCATAAATGTATAATTCAATAATTATATATTTGTATATGCCATATAGGTAGACATTAATACATTAGACATATGATGTATGAGACAATATTATAACCGCATAAATTTATAGTATTAAAACTCCGCAGGTAGGTATCTAAAACGGTTGAACCACAGTATTAGGCAGTGTGTGATTTGAACGAAAAATAGTTTTCAACCGTAATGCAACTTTCCAATATTAAAATGTTACTCAATATTGTGATTAAAGTGACATAATATGATTCAGATAATATTTATAGAAAGTGAATAGGGCGAACTAAAAGCTTTATACATTAGAACATTAAGAACAGTTCTGTGCTTATACGTTCGTTTTTATATTTACGAAAGTATAATAATGCACAGACTATAATGAGTGCTGTCTAGATAACAGTATTATTTAATATGTTAGATCACTTCGTGGTTTTTTGTAATTACTTTATGTTATTTTAGTGACTACTAATATTTTAATTTCACAACTCCCAAACATCATTCACGTAAAATATAGACTACGATTAAACAATATTATTCCGTACATCTAATTGTAAGAATGAAATCGTATTTTCAATGAAGCGTATTGCATAATAATATAATACTGTGTTCCTTAGATATAATAATTAAATCATTATTTTTTTTATTTTTTAAATCTAAGACCATAATACAGCACTTGTCAGGATTTATCACCTTTGTGCTATTAAATGTATGGTTCAATTTCTATTTATTAGTATTATGATTATTTAATTAATTATATCGATATACTTAATAAGATGAAGTAATAATAAAATAAACAAACGAAATACTAAAATTAGTATTATACTCAACTGATGTCAATCCCTTTTTAGCCGTAATTAAGTATGTGCTCTGTCGATAAAAAAAATACAAACTTAACCTAACCTTTTGAAAAATGTTGAAGACGCTACAGACGAGAGGTTAGCTTCGTTGGTTTATTTGAAATGGTCGCGTTCATAATAGGTACTTATCTATTATTCTCTCTCGGCCGATTATGTTATCATTTTAAACCAATTTTGGTTATTCTGAATTCTACATACGATGCGTCTGTTTTCGTCATAGATAATAAAGTAACTTATTAAGTAAGTTACTTTATTATCTATGGTTTTCGTACCACTTATTATAATATCTACTTCCGCCAGAACTATAATTTTATCGTTTGACATATTTTATCACACTATTTTTTCTGTAGGAACTTGTAGTTAAAATATATAATATGTTTGAACACTTTTTATTTAATATCAATATTTACATTTATTTGCTAAACGTTTCTTGATAGATAACTAATTTTTGCGAATCATTTACCTTCATGACTTGAGTTTTGTTTGGTACGTATGTTAGTCGAGTTATAACGATGTGCCATTATTAATTACGCAAGTTATTTTATGAGTGCACCTAGGTACCTACTATAATATTGTTTTAAATTATCATGTCTTGTCCGCAGTTGTCGTCAACGACGTTTGTCATTTCAAATTTAGCATCCAATTGTACTATTGCCGGATATCCATATCAATTAAATAGGTACAAATATTTGGTTCAATACATATATATGTATCAATACTTTAAATCAACAGATTTCACCACCGACCATAGTAATAATAATGGTATATATATCATGTTTCGTAATAGTCCAGCCATTCCCCGAGTCACGTATATAGGCCATTATTTAATAATATTGTTGTTATGATTGTTATGTTATAGATATTTTTTTAGTGAATAATAATAATAATGAAAAAAAAGAGACTTACTCATATTATCCAATTATTTATCAGACGGTATTGAACGTGCGCATTCGGTACGAAATAAAACATTTGTTATTATTATTATTGTGGCTATTTTCCGAATCGGCGAGGTATTCATCGGTCAACGGGTGGGGTGGGGAGAAGTGTCCTAACAAATTTGGTCAACGATAAATTTTCATTACGATGATTATATCTACCACCGCGACGCGATAGAAAAAAAACCTTGAATATAATATTTTTTATTTTAATAAGAAAAAACTATAAACATACAATATTATTATAATAATATACATTTTATTATTATCAACAATAATAATAATAACGATAATAATAAGAATAATAATTGTTTGTATAATGGTTATTTGTCGTGGGTCAACAAGTATGTAGAACGTGATGATGCAACAGCTGTACCTACATGTACGGCGCTATTTTCTCCCGACACACGTGAAACGTTCACCGACTCTCAGACGCCGCAGCCGCCGACGCTGGCACTCGGTTGCACACGCTTTTCCTCCCCAGCCCGTACGCGATGTGTTCAAGTGGAGGTATATGTATATTATTAACGTTTTTGCATCACACACGCACCGGGTGACATTATTTTGATGAAACAGACGACGGCAACGTTTTTTTCATTATTTCGGAATAAAGAAATACAAAACGATTTTTTTTGGTACGATCTATTCCCACACTCGTACGACGCTAGTCGCTACTTCTGCAAGTCGCGCGCTGCAATTACGTTAAAAAAATATAACCGTTTTTCCGTTCTGTCGACCGCACCACAGACTGGATTCGAAAATATGTAAAATATTCTAAATACCTATGCCTGGGCGGCAGCACTCGGAGTCGCGAAATATCTGTCGACAGACCACTGCAAATGGACGCTGATGACGTGCGTTACAACACAAGAACGCGTCGGGTAAACGCCGCCCCTCGAGCGACGTCGTCTTGGGAACCACCACCGCAATGCACACTTGACGACGACGACGACGACGACCTGCAAACACACGCCGAAAGACCGCGTCAGCTCCGTATCGCAATGCACTTCGAAATTACATGACACAATTACATGACGCGCGTACCTACCAATACGACGACGTATTGTTGTTACACATCTATAATAATAATAATAATAGACACTCTTTGCAGTGTTCGGTTTTTTTTAATAAAGATACTTTGTGGATTTCGATAGCATTACGTATTATTCGGGCGTTCCTATGTGGCGCGTGCAATATAATAAAATATTATTTGAACACGAAAATAAGGAATCGTATAAATAAGTACATTGTTTAATATAATATAATATTGTATTATTAGATAATAATATATGTAATGCTTTTCATACACGCCCTATACGATTATAATCTCACAAAAATATACATGACTAAATTGTTTTTTATTTTAATCGAATTTCACATGTTTCTTTTGTAGTAACAACAATACTCTGTAAATGATCTCCAATGTATTCTTCCATCACGTAATCCAACGCCTGACGAATCAATGTTGTTCACCAATATTATTTATTTCTAAGATAAATCATAGGTATGGTTAAAAATATTGTACTTAAGTGTAAATCTATTTCATATACCTAGACAATAAAATTACAAGTTTAGCAAATCATAAGTAGGTAACACCACAGACTTTCTTGCACAATTATTAAATTATCAAAACTCTTGAAATTATTTTAACATTATCATACACGTTTTTGCCTATTTTTTAGTTAACTAGGTATTTGATTTATGCCTTACCTAAAACTCAATATTTTTGTGTTTTTCATTACGTTTTGATTAAAAATAACGACCTGCCTACTTTGATTTATAATCTGTTCATATGATATCTATATTATATAAGCAACCCCCGAGTCGTTAAATGTCAATATCGATTATCAATAAAATATAAGAAATGTTGCCTGACACCTGTTGATATACCTAGTATTATATATTTATATCCACTGTCATAATACTATACATAATATTATATTACGGTGCCATAAAAGCAATATAGTTTTCTCAAATAAACCAATTAGATTTAAAACTATTTTTCACAAAAAATTATTTATAAATATTGTTTATTTTAATAAATACAAATTTGTGATCGTGTACGTGTATCATAAAATATAAAACTATTCATCGTGTCAAGATTCTTTAATAAAAATAAATACCAATAATATATTCCGTCATCCATCCATAAAACATTTTAGACAGGAACTGTTTTATTTCTTAAATAAATATTTTTTAATTTTATTTAAAACAACTAAAGCTTAAGTTTTTGATAGAATATATGGTTATTGAATGCAATACAATCTATCGAACATAATTTATATATCAATGTCATATATTATTCGGTTTACCACCGAATATTAATAATTTTATTATAAATACTGTCTCCCTTCCAAACTTATTATGCTCATTTATTGTTAAAACTTAAAAATACATTTTTAAGGTGATGACATAGTAATTTTCATTAGATAGAAATATTAAACTGAAATTAAATTTTGCATGTATTTGACATCTTCATTCATATACGTGAAAAGTATACGCATTAATATGGTAACCCATATTCTTTGTTAAATAAACATAATAATACAAAATAATGTAGTCTTCTAATCGTATAATAATACGAGTTTTAGTACCTACATTAGTTTTAGTCATAGTACCATGTATACATGGTTCGCCCCCTGCATTTGTTCGATCGATTCTAAAAATGTGCTAATATTTTACAAATTATTTTTTAAAATATCCAAATATTTCATTAAAATATTATAAGTTAAAAATCATTTTGGAAAGACAACTGCTTCGTGCAATCCCCAATTTTATCCAATCGATTCAAAAAAATCGAATGTCAATTGAAAATTGGTTTTTTAGAATTTGTAACTCGTCAAGTTTTTTTTAGTGAATTAATATTAATTTTCAAATTCTGTAAACCGATTTGAAATTATTACTAGGTACTTATTGAATTGCAAAACGTTGCCGCGTATTTTGAATCGATTGGAAAATGTAGGAGGGGCCCACTTCACGGACATGATCCAAGTTCTTACCGCATATTCTTTGCACAAAAGTACTGATTTCGTGTTGGTTAACCTCTCCTACATTAGTCCTCCACTCCTCCCACATATTGTGAATTGTGATGACTTCCTGTCCATTCCATTCATGAGGTGAATTCAGAACATATTATCATATTGTAAAAGTTATTTGAATAAGGTAGATTATAGAGTGTGAAGGATCAGTTGACAATATTGCAAGAACAAATAGAACGTGCGGTAGCAATTATAACCGCGGAAGTAGCGTTCTGATTGTTCACCACTCGTAACTATTGAAAATGTTCATTAATCGTTTCAGAAGGATTTATTTATTTTCAATAAGTAATAGTACGTATACACTATACATATTATAATAGTATAAATACTGACGAAAAATGCATAAGTACTTGTGTATTTTATTAATTAGTCATTATTTTTTTTTAATGAAATTTGAGTAAAAAAAATGATATATTAACCATGATGATCGGGTTTTCTTATGCTCAGAATTCTTAAATTTGGACGTCCTGCAATTTGTGTAGCTAAGCCTCTTATAAATAGAATATAGTAATATACTATGCAAATGTACTTAACCAAAAATTACATTTTAGCGTTTTGAAATTTTTAGGGCGATGCTGGGCATTTCAGCATTTAATGTAACTCGAGGTAGTTTATATAGAACGAAAAATAAACACCTTAAGTTTTTTTTAAATCGGTATGTTCGTATTTTAATAAAAATTCAAATGTATATTAATTTAACTCATGAGTTTTTTTTTATTAGTATTTTGATTATAATATTAAAGGTTACAGCAGCTATCTATTTCTAGAGACCTAAACTTCCAGCCGTTCATCTTCAAAAGCACGCCATTCAAGTAAAAACGGGAACCTTCTTCATGGATGAGGGATGGAGGCTACCCATCATATAAGATATAACTCCCTTGATCGTACAGAGACTCGATTCTGAGTCTTAGCGGCACGCACATTGTACACTTTCTTCTATAATATAATATAATATATTATATTGGTTGATTATTTTTTATCATTTACCATAATTTGTATAGTTGACTTTTTTTTAATGACATTTTAGTGTTATTAAACATGTGTATGATGTTTATATTATTAATAACATTAAATTATAATAATTGTATAATAATAATGATACAATTATAATGTATAAACGAAGTTATACAGACTCACGAGAATTTACATTGAGAGTGGTAAACTGAGTCCCAAATAATTGGGTGATATTGTGACTAGGTAAATTGAGTCCCGAGTAATAATGCAATTTAATTTTTCGAAAAAATTAAATAAATAACGACGATATTCATAAAAAGGAAAAGTCTCAACATTCCATGTGTACTGTGAAGTCTCCAATTATTAGTAATTATCGATTACCGATTTGCCGATAGTGTTTGAAAAGACCAATTACCACTGAAATTATAGCACTATATTATTATCCGTTTATCAATAATAAAAATCGCTTATTAAAAATAACAATTAAAAAATAATTTTTTTGAGACAAGAAATGGTGAAATATGAAAATAAAAACAATTGTAAAAAACATATCAAATAAATTTTTACCCTATACATAATAAAAAAAATATTAATAAAATAAACTAAAATTAAAATTTGACATGAATATTATACAAATATTATAAATATACTTAATTGTGATTTTTGTGTACAACATTGTGAATTAAAATAATTATAAAAAACAAAAAGTACATTTATGTCCACGCCTGTTAAAAGGGATAGTCTAAGCCTAAGCCTGTAAAAATGAGAAGGAAATTAATGTGCTTTTTGGGTAACTCCGTAAACTTTTCCAAACCTGGGACTCTGTTTACCTTAAACCTTAAACGTAAAAATATAGATAATATTCTTATTTTTAATTTTAATAATTGGAAAATTTACTCTAATATTAAAACTTTGTGATTGGAACTGCCTGAAGGCTGACGCACGTTTGCTATGTTGTCCGCAAAAGACTGAGACAACAAAAAGGCATTGCGGCAGTATTAAAGGCTGCATCGTTTTTATTCGACCTATCGTCAGAGCTGTCCGCAACTATATTGATACGCTCGGCCGCTCAGGTATAACGATGGTATAACGTTTACTGGCCAATAACTGAACTGTGGCCCCGTTATAGTTACACGTAAGTATAATTAAAAAATTTTCAAATAAGTAGATACCTGCATCGTTTTTTAAAGAGTATTACGAAAAAAATAAAAACAGAATTATTGATCAATGACAAAAACAATTATAATATTATGATAAGTTTGGGCGTAAGCCGTTTTTAACATGTTTGATCAAACGTATAAATTTCAATCCTTCTACCCTAAAACTTTCATTTATCAATGCTACCGTTGCGTCATTTACTTGGATGAAATAATTATAACTTCCTTGTCCAATTATATTTACCAAGCAATTATAACACAAATATGCATACCTACCTGTTGACTACATACTTTTCTCTTATATAATACGCGTGGCGAAGAATCGTCCATCATTTTTTTTTTTAATTATCCAATAAGTCGAAACAAAATGTAATTCCCATGCAGTAGCAAAAATTTAATACAACATTTCACTTGTTTAAATAAGTTAGATACCTTAATAACTATAATTATGGTTTGTATAATATTATATTACGTGCCAAATTAGTATATCGTATAACCGAAATATTAAACCCAAAAAAATATTCCATGTGGCCATTTGCTTTTTAATTTTAACTTGATAATACATGATTACTAAAATTTAATTGTTTTAATTTTAGTGTTTCGTGGTAAACGAAGAATGCGATACATATATATTTGTTTGTACGGAAAAAACGGAAAACTAATAAATACCTACTACAATTTCCCAATAATTGTATTCAAAGAAGTCTATTTCGTTCTTTCTAAATGGTAGTCGGTGTTTTTTTCATGATTTTGATAAGTCCGACGTCCAAGTCCCAACCGTATCATCAAAACTATACTCCGCATTATAAATGTATATACATGTATAGTCTCTCACAAAAGCATATTATAGTAAATACATAAGACACATTTCCCCATACGTGTTGCCGATGAGAGGATTAATTATGGTATTGCCTAAATTATTTCTATTGTTGTTCTAAACCGTATAAGAGTATGATATATTGAGGATTGCGAAAGATCAATTAAGATTTTTCAAGAACTAGTCCAGTATGACAAATATGTTATCATTACCGTCACTAAGTGTTATTAAATCAATAAAAATAACCAATCGAAAATCCAACTTGAATCTCCGTTTAAGGGTGGACTCGACTTACTCGTAAAAACACTCGGAACGCGATAGAAATGTTTTTGGTACCGTTTAGAAAGTGGTAGATGCTGTAAGTATTTTTTTTCCCACTAGCACTATAAGACAATCATTGCCGTGGCTTCATGGGCTCGTCTTTACCTTATTTGTCTAAAATATATTCTGGTTCTCACGACCAAGCTGTTTGTTATGCATATATGAATTATAAAGAGTGAAACAAATGAAACAAGAGCGCAAGACAAGATGGGTTCTCAGATTGGCGTGATGAAATTGGAACACTGGTCGTTTCGAAACCGATCGATGGAAATAATGTAAATGACGGGTACTGTGAATTCAACTATAGGTACCTGCCTACAACTAGATCGTCGTCGTGACTTTACGATGATCGCTGGATCGATGGATAGGCACCCAAGGGGAATATTATATTTTTGTTTCGTTTTATTTACTGAAGATTTTAAGATGGTTAATAGAGAAACTTTTGCAAGTTTTACAACAATTTTTCTCAAAACACTTTATGTAGCATATAATATGTCCTTCAAAAGTGATCGGTGGAGGGGAGGGATACAAATAATGTATAGCCGACTACCAGCTGTATTGTAAATTAAATTCATAATTTATAAAGTATAAGATAAATTCAGTAGGCTTCTAGAAAGTAATGAACAATTTGAAATAATAGTAAAACGTCAAGTTTCAAAAAATATTTTTTTTTTGTACGGCATACGCTCATTGCTATAGATGCAAAATGGTAATAGGTGTAGAGTGCATATGCAATTGCAAATTGCAAATTTATATTTTTCGATAAATATTTATGACAAATATTAAAAGTTTACTGCATAGCGTATATTTTTCTCAGACTATATTTTTCAAAACGAATACTAAAACTAGTCTCTATTTATTCAAGTTTTATATCTGTACTTATGTACATTTAGATTCCAAGCGAAGAATATATTACACGCATTTGAATTTAATTACATTTATTCTTAATCATTTTTGAGTTGGTGTAATGCCCAAAAAGTGTCATGCGTTATCTTTAAAAATCTAATAATTAGTTCTTAACATATTTTTTTCTAATATTATATATATTTTCTCAAAGCATAATGAAAAACTACCGAAGAGATAATGAGAGCAGTCTTCGCTGAACTGAACTCAAAATAATTGTTTGATGCAATGTACTATCATTGTTTTGAAATTTAATATCACAACACAGTAGACACCACAGTTTCGTGGTTAGTGAAACGAGACGAGTGCAAAATACCTGGTTCCTGTATCCTGTCCGACTATTATTTAGTTATAATTATTTACGTACGTGACAATATCGTACATAAATCGCATAAAATATTGAAATGTTTTTATTTTATAATTTCACAGAGTTATTTGTCGTGCACGATATGCATTTAAGAAGTTTTGGTGATATACTGATCTGGTAAGAACTAAATATCGATACAGGTATGTATTTTAATTATTTGCGAATTTCGCGAGTGTGTGGAGTCGTACATCCGGTTAGAGTACATATTATGTTGAACTGGTTTTACCACTTTTAGCCAAAGGTTAACATTGAGGAAAAGTAGCAATGGGTTATTTTGTTAAAAAATAAAATAAAATACAAAACAACATGAATCAAATGTACGACAATTTTGGTCAGTCTAATATGTATTTTTTATAATCGTGTGTACACTGGCAACCAAATAGAACTCTGTAATTTGCTACACGTAGTTAACTAAAAATAATAATAATAATAATAATAAACTTAATAGTTTAGGTAGGTAATACTATACTGTGTAGTGTATTTGTTCTAACCTCTCTATAGTACAATTATTCGACACCAGTAGCAATATAATATTACCACAATATGTATAGTACGCGTACATGTAGCTAGTATTAATTTCTAACAAGATGCTTCGATTATTTCAACGCATCATAAAATAATTAGTGTCTATACTCTACACTTATCAATCAGAATGCGTCGTGAACGTTAACATTTTTATTTACATTACTTTAATTAATTGGGTAAACAGACCGTTCACGAAAGTATACCTATATGTATACCAGCACTTTCGCTTTGATACACAATAATAATATAAACAGTACCTACACTTCGTGAACACACTTCTTGTTCTTATTATTATTCAAGTTTTACTATATAATCTAAACTTTTATTACGAGAGTAATTAAGTCATGTCTACTATAATAATGGTATGATTGTATGCTGTATGATTTATACGTTTGATATTGCCAATCACGGACAGCAATATAAAACAATTTAATAAGTGAAAAGCTTGTAAAACCGTTATAGAATCGGTAAACACATAATGTTTTATATAATTTGTATGTAACGCACATAATAATTACAAACCGAAACGCTAAAATTATTTGTAGATGCAAGAACATAAACGATTTAGATTATGATAAATATAAAATAAATAACGAATGGGAAGCATACCTAATATTATGCTATTATTATAATTTCTCTTATGCGTACACGAATATGTACACATTGTGTGGCTTGGAAAATCTTTTCTTATAATTTTATTTAAATATGCAAAACATATTGTATCAGCTAAACAGTTTTTGCATACAAACATAGTTTATTTAAATGTGCATTACGAAAGCACGTACAGCACAATAAATAAAAAATGTCTAGAGAATACTGGACAAGTTGAAATACATTTAGAAAATTGACATTTTTTCAATAACATTAACTCGAGGTTCCAAATGTATACTTTATAAGAAGTTATATAATATTATGCTTTTTGCTCACATCTGAGTATTAGTCTTTACTCTTTGGTTCTTCACGAGCAATTGTTCAGAACAAAATTATTTCATAAATCATAGATATCTACAGCATTCATTAAAAAACTTAAAATATGTTGTAATACCTATCACATATTTTAATCTTCGAAAATTGTAAAAAATAATATGTCATTAATAACTATAGCCCACGTCTATATTGTATAAAAATTAAAAAATATAGTTATCGTATTTCTGAATGAAAAATGTTTTAAATATATTATATAATATTTATAATATTCTTTAAAAACATTCAAAATTTCAAAATAGTCTAAAAACCTAATAAATTGAAAATTTAACCTATATAGATAATGGTTGAAATTTAATTTATAATATTATATTATTACATTAAGATACCTCTAATTTTCAACTACTAAGTCAAAAAATGAAAGACAGTGTACAATTTTAACTGGTAAATACAAACAGCCATCACAACTTAACTTATAACAGTAATTTTTTTAAAAAAACTGGAGAACTCACTTTTGCAGTTCTGCTAAATGCCTGTTAAGTAGGTTTTGAGTGTGGGTAGGTCACTACAGTAAGAGATGTGTTAAATTTGAATTCAATGATAAATTATTATACAAAAAAAAACTATTTTGAACAAAGAATAGCTTATGATCTATTATAATAATACTAGAATTTCATTAAGTATAAAAAAAATAACATGCGTAATGGTAAAAAGTTTCAAATCTCAACGGTTAATACTATTTTTTAATTACAACAAAAAAATTTAAATCGTTTGAAGGAAAATTGACACGATTTTATTTCGTTCGAATATCCAATTTCATCTAACTTTAAACACTTATAAGTTATAAGAAAAAATTAGTAACCATAAATTGTTGATATGTTTTAACTTTTGTAAGAACGGCTTTTGAAGAACCTTGCATTACATTTTAAGCTTTTTGTCCGAAACAAACATTTTATCAACATAAAAACATAAATGTCCAACATTTCATATGTTATTAATAGTTATAAAAAAAGCCAACATTTTATTATGTCTTATTTATTCAAATTGGTTTAAATATTTGTTGAACATTATAAGTCTCTGAAGTTATTCTCACCAACTTAATTAATTACAACAAAAAACCAAATGTACGATTTTATCGTAAGCTGGTGCGTTGCGGTTATATTACATATTCCAATGTTTTGATAGTCTCACTCCCTTAAAGTACCAACTAGATCCAATTTGATACCAGGAACCATCCTCAGTATTGAAAATTCAAGCAAATTAACTGCTAAAAAATTCAAAAGCGTTATGACGGAAGGAAAAAACACACATCGTTGTAAACCAATATCCATTATACATTTCTCGCTTCGTTCAAAATGTAAAATAAATCTTATATAACTAATAAGTAATAATTATTCATACAATTATAAATTTATAACAAATTAAAACCAAAATATAATCCAGGCTATAACATGTCATAAGTTATAACATTTACGATCATAAAATACCCAGTCTTAAATCGTTTAGTCATAATTTATTCATAATGATTCTATGTAAAAATACCCACAGGAAAAATGATCAAGAGTAAAAATACCCGAGGAAATATTACCCAAAAGAAAAATATCCAATAAAAAGTGTATATTATATAATAAATTATAATATTAAAAATATATTATTATTTTTCTGTTGAATATTATGTGAGGGTTAGGTGAGTCCTCTTCATAGTTTTATAAAAGCAATTTTAAATTCAACAATCATCTAGTTTTACTAAGAAAATTCTTAAATTTGATAATTTGTAATTTGTATATAGTTAATATGATTGATGTCGATACCTATATATTATACATGGCATATATTATTTCATATGTTATGATATATAAATAATATATAATATGTATATTATATGAGTATACGAAACTCTCACAGTGTATATTATATTAATATATGTATTGAAGTTTAGTACACAACTAATAAATCTGACAATTGTTGTACATATTATTTTTACCTGAGAAGGCATTCATAAATCGGATCACTTTCATGCGTACTTATTCCCACGCACCTTGGATGATTATAAAATGCATTTAATGGATACATATATGTTTATAATATACAGCATTGACCACAAACTTGATGCGTTTGTAAATAACCTATAAATTATAATGATACAAACAGGTAAATAGGTATATGGAAATATCCAGTGATTAAAATGTAGAACGTTTGACGTACTAGTATAAAATATATGTATTATATTTTGCTTATCATAAGCCATTCAAGGTCGAATCAAATTAATTTCTATTTTATATACTCAATACTTACTAACAGATTACCATATAGTATTATCTATAGTACACACATATTAATTCTCGTTATACTTACCTACTACCTACCTACTTTAGGTACACTTTAGGTATACCAGATGATATATTTCATACACTATATCAATTTTCTTATAACATATTTTTGTATGTTTATATATATTTTTAGTTTTTATCATAATATTATATTTGAAGTATCTATTTACAATAATCAACTTTCAAAAAAACATTGATTTTTTAAAATGAATAAATATGGTAAATATATTAATAATTTATTTTTTTGAGTATTAAACTATTAACCCGTTTATAATTTCAACATGTCTAATGCAAAAATAATTTTAAAATATTCTGTATTGAGGCAATTAATTATCTTATATTTTATTTGTATTTTTCTGTTCATATCTATCAAAATGTATACTTAAAATGTTTTAAAGAAAAATCTGATCTAAATTAAAAATATAAAATAAAAATTTAAAAAAACTCTACCGTTTGTTAACTAGAATATAATATAATGGACAAACTAAACTACGGTGGATTCTTCGTATGTCGAACATCGCTATCTATAATTGTTCATTATCTCCAACTACATTATAATCCCCTTGAAACAACCATCACACTAAATATAATTTTGATATCTCGAATTTTTCAATATCTCAAACTTTTTTCTGTTCCCCTCGAGATTCAACCTAACGAGATTTTACTGTATTTTGTTTGATTCCACGTCGTAATGGCTTATATACCAAGATCTAAAATACATAATATAGGTAAGTATTTAAATAGGGACTTGAATGAAAAAGTATTGAAATATAATATTTTTAAATAGTTATTAAAATACAACCATAAAGACATTCAAAATATTGCAAATACTTTTAAACATTTACTTGTCTATGGGAGCTCTTTTCGCTATTTTAATGTTTACTACTTTTTATTTAAAACTATAAAATCACAAAATATGTAGATATTTTGTAGGTATAAAAATTATACGAATGTTGTTTCAAGATATGTAGATGACTCGGCTGATCTATGACGGTTTTCACTTTTAGAAGCGTCTTATTTTTATGACCGTCGCCGTGAACACGTGTGTAGGTTACCCTATTCAAAAGTACGCGAACACTCGATATTTTCCAAACGCATACGAATGACATATTATACGCGTTTACGGGATGTACTCACTTATAACATCTTATATCATATTAAACCGAATAATGCAAATGTTTAGGAAAAAAAACGAATAATTGTTATACATTAGGTTTAATAGTAACAAACGGAAGGCCGACGGAGCTGGGCGATGACGAAGAAATGGAAAGGCGAAGACCGCGGCGCTGCAGCGTGCAATAAGCGACGGTGGCGGTGGCGGTGGCGGTAGCAGTGGTGGCGGCGGTGGTGAGGTCGTTAAAAGAGAGTAGTACCTACCTACCTACTAAATTATTCGCAGCCGACAAGAAATTCAGTCCATTCGCGAGTGTTGGTCCGACACGAGGACCCGCTGTCTTTCTTCCCGAGTCGAACGGTTTCCGGCCACCGCTGCCGTCGCCGCCGAAGTTGTAATATATATTAATCGTCCGTCTCTGTTCGTTGAAAGTAAAACAAAATATATATAGATACAAATTATATATTTAATTTTTCTTCTCGACGCTGTGGCGTTATAGTAGCGATAAAAAGAAAAAGAGACCAAAGATAAAATAACGATAGAAAAATACGCGCAGTGTCATTTCATGTGAGCTCATCACATCGGTAGACGACCGCCGCCGTCGGTTTTATCGACGTCGATTTTGTTTTATTTCGCTCTTAAACAGTTTTCATTTTTATTCGACTGCAGAAGTTACGCGACCGCTAAAATGAACCACCATTACCATGTGTGGTGTTTGGCCGTGTTGGCCATGGCATTGTATTTGGCACCGGCTCCCGCAGAATCGACCATAGTCCTTACACACACCAATATGGAGAATTCCACCATGTTCGCTGGGACTAGGGTCAAGAAACGAACAGGTAATAATATAGTCGGTAAATATATATGCGTACCTATAAGAAATATATCACAAACCGCGCTATTGCGTACAGTTATTATTATTTGATCTATATATATATATACAATGTATGTATATAAAAAAATTATTTATATATTACGCACATAGTTTAACTCTAATTACGCACAACTCTAAAAGTCATATAGTGCTTATAAATATATATATATATGTTTGTTGTAGAAGTAATAGATAATAATATAATACTGTTAATATAAATTTATTCGCGTTCGTTGAAGTCTCCGACTTTTACTTAATTTAAATTGTTTTCAATCGTTGCTTTATATATTTTATTACAATATATAATTAGAGTGATTTTAATGCACTCGTTTTATTATTTAGGAAATATAAATTAATAAGTTTCCTAAAAATGTATTTACATTTAGATTTAATCGAGGAAAAAAGACATTTGAGTAAGATGATAATATATTAATACTTTATGATTCTGCAATTTATAGGTGGGGAACGGTCAACGAAATTCGATTTACGACGATATTATAATATCTTTCGCGATAGTCGTCGAAGTGACATTAACAATATAGTATAGGTATTAACATCATAATATACCTAATGGAAGAGTTATTTAATTTACAATCAATATTACAATTTTCTTTAGTATGCATTCAACGACCAACGTCTAATAGTTTCCGATTGTCAAGAACATCATTATAGCATAATATATAATATATTAGGCATACCCAGTACTATTATTTCGCCTGTAATACGCATTTAACGAGATGAACGGTTTTGTTGCGTACAGAATTTAAATAGAAACATAAAGTGAAAACTCAAGACCACGCGCCGATTTAACTAATACCGCCTATATATTTTGTTTTCATTAAAATAGCGTCCCTGTGTATAGTATAATAATATAATCGTTGCTTACAGTACGATGTCTTTAATACGAATGTCTATAAAACGAAGTACGTTTTTTTATCGGAAAATCGTATAGTTAAAAAGGTGCCATTTCCGCGGGAGAAATTTATCTGCCATTCGCGCTGTTTTTTATACTTACCTATATTATTCTCGTTGACCGTTTATTTCGAATTCAAACGACTGGTGAATAATTATTATTATTATTATTATAGTAATCATTCTGTCCGAATAATGATTTATTGATGGTATAATATTATTGTGTCTCGTGCGCATAATGTTGTAGCTAGCTGTATAGCCGATGCGCGGAGCATACGGGAACAAGTAAATCGGGACTACGTAAGTCACGAGCGAACAGTACACCGCGTGTGTACGATCGTAATACGTTATAGACGCACATTTTCCTTACCACATAATATTTTCTTTCCATTTTGATTTGTTTCTATACGTCCATACCAAACGTTATGCATACACCGGCCGGTCTGGCGGTCTCGCGGGCCTTTCGCGGACCTATCTCGACACCGCTATACATGCGAATCGTGACTGTCGCAACCAGCCACCAGGTACGCTGCGTCGGGTTCCTTATACATGCTTTTCCGTGTCACGGTCAGAGTTGATATTGCAATCGTTCGTACACGAGGGTACCGCTAGTGATCCTTGGTGGTCTGATGGATGGGGAATAATGTAACAATTAGAAAAAAACAATTATCGGCATGGTCTGACCTAGACCCGGCCGGAGCGCACCTTTATATAATATACCGATATTTGAATGTTACAACAAAAATTATTCTTCAAAAATCCAAACAGCGATCGCCGTTAGAAAAAATTTTGGTGAGCACTAATCAATATTATACAGATGTAGCTGTGACGATCATCGTATTGGCGCCGAGACAATAGAAGCCGTCGTCGGTTATTGTGTTGAGTGAAAATAGAGACGGAAGTTTGTCGTTTTCCGCGGCTGCGTCCCAGTAACATTATTTTACGTAATTGAATTATTATTTTGTCCGCGAACTGGTCGTCTGGCTGATCGGTTTAGTATCAAACCTGCTTTCTGAACTAATATACGTCTTATAACGATGTTTTTATTGAATAGAAAGTGAATCTAAACAACGGTGAAGATTTAATGTGTCGCATAAAATATATGTATATATTATATAGGTATATAACTCATAAAACAATAGGTACATAGACAAACATAACACGTTTTAAATCTAAGCACAAAATCTTTAGTTCTTACAAGTAGGTAATCAAAATATTATATAAGTATAAAGAAAATCTAAAGGTTTAATAAGATATCCAAAATACCGAATGATGGATTGGATAGGTAGTTGTAAATATATAATACTGCAGATATTATAAATCCATTGGTGTGGGAAAAACGGAAAGGGACACGCTTTATCTTAGATTGGCCGGAAGGTAAAAAAAAGACGACCGATGACAAAATATTACGTATAAACTATAAAGTAATCACAAATGTTTGGATTCGCGTTATACAGGAGACATACGTATAATAATATTATATTTCAGTGGTTTCAAACTAATTACACAAAACTAAATGTTAAAAAACCAAATGACAAAAACCGTTAAATTTATTAAAAACCACATGTATTTCTCTTCCGGACCTTTTTTGATGGAAAATTGTCGATATGGCGTACACTACATTACTTCAACTCGTATTATTATTATGCGTCTTATGTAGGTAATAATTAATTCAATACTATTTAACAGATTACAGTACAAAAAAAAATATAAACGTAACTTCGAAAGATCTAATCAATGAATTTAAAATCAATGTTTGAATTACATACGACACCATATCACTTATATTTACAACATCCTCCGTTTGAAGTGTGAGGTTTCGGTAACAAAAAGTACTGTCCAATTCATTTCAACCGATTTTTTTTTTTTACAGCAAATCTTTAAGTTCAGTCAAAGAACAATTTTTTCAACAAAAGTTAGCTTAATACAATTATTATTATATACAATTTGTATACAACGATGACTATCAACCATCATTGTATCTTGTCACTAGACGTGAGGTCTAGTGACGTCACTAACTTGTGTACAACTATGACAAGACGTGTGCACTCACGAATTGTATTCTTATAAATTTGGAGGAATTGACAACTTTTCACTGAAATCACAGTCAAATGTTTCTAACCTTTCAGACACATCATAATATAATATGTGAAAACACTCATGAATAAATCACTCAAATTTAATACGATTCGAGTACTACAAGGAAACGGCATTTAAATGTGTATAGGTATACTTACCATGAATTGCATAGTTCCTGCTGCACATAAAAATACATAAGTACACGGTGCACGCATAATAAATTACAAGTATTGTAATTTGCGAAAATATGTAACTATATCATAAATAGGCGTATTTAAGTTGTTAGGTATTAGTTTAATGTTACGTATATGGACGATAACGATTAATAATAATAATAAAACATTTATGTAATAATATCCAAGGTGGATAAATAAATAATTAATTAATTGAACTTGATAACTCACTTACCTACCTGATATATAAATATAATACAATTATCATGTGTTTAATGGGGGAAATAACCGTGTCCGGGTTACCTATTAGAATTTAACAAACATATATTGTTTTGTTTGATTGCGCGTGCTAAATGAATAATGTTGGTAAACAGAATCAGAGACTTGCGTTTTGATTTGTTTTATTCAATACCTAGAACATAATAACACACAGATTGTAATTATTATTTTTGACTTGGTACTCGCGTAATTGTCTTACCATGCGTTGAAGACCTGGCCACTTTTCTTTTCCTTTCCGATTCTATTATTTCTGAGTCTGGCCACAGTCTCGTAGACTGTTTTATACGAAAAAGATAGAGTACTCGTCTGAAAACAGTCGACACACAAATGTATAGAAATATCAAATACTTTCATTTTTTTTTTCATCAACTCTGTTGTAAAATTTATATAATATACCTAGGTATATTATATATTGCATGTGTGTATAATATATTTATGATATATCAATGTGTATTATATTTATATAAATCCATAAGTCTCAACACAAACGAGGATCACCAACTGTGATGCTATGATTGAATTTCCGTCATCGTGAAAAATTAAACCCAATATAATATAGCATTTATTGCTACAATGGAACACACATCGATTCAATAAAAACTATATTATATGTGGTATAGTAGTATTTTTTTAGTGAATTCCATTCTGAAGGTGAATCTAATCTTCGTTGAAAACCTGAATAATATTCACGGGTATAACGCTCACCGCTGCAGTCTGCGGGTCAAAGGTCCCGAAGCTGATATATTTTACCATGAACGCCAAATATTTAGGGCAAGGATATCGCATTGTTGATGTAGGTGATACAACATATTATTAATTATCTTATAATATAATACGATTAAATACGAAATTTTTTAGACGCGCCTTAACAAACAAAAAGAGAGGAGAAAAGAAAACCTGAACCTACCGATACTATTTTGTTGATATCATCATATTTAATATGAATATTTTGACCGTAAATCTAGGTACTGATGATAATGAACAAAATTATTATAAAATGGGTTACTCATTGAAACGAGGTTGCACTGTGATAATAGCGCAGAGAAAGAAAATCAATTGTCATTTTCACACGATTAACTGCGGAACAACGAAATGGTGTGAAATATTGTGAAACGTTACTCCATCGTAGTGTTAAGGTTTGAGTACTAATCTATTTCACTCTGTCACCAACACGTGTACACCTACTGTTGGTTTTGTTTTTATCTTGCCAAATTATCTATTTACAAATAATTTTTAATCGTTTCCCGCACGTTGACAGATTACCACCCATCCATCCATCATCTCAATTTACGCAGTTGTAGGCACCTATATAATAATCATATTAATGACGGTCTGCAATGTGATGTTTACACGGCACCGCGTCGTCGTGGAGACTTAAACGGTCGACTCGTAATCGCTATAATCTGACCTTATAATATACTGTATATTATACTTTTACACTGGTGTTTAATATGTATTATTATGTACTAATGAGCTGGCGATTATTGATCATGATAAATATGATTTAAATGTTATATACGATCGCAAATGTTTACATGTGTACCTACCTGACTATGTCTATACTTACACACAACACACGATATTATAATATGTGTGCACACGTTTATTATTATACGTTATAATACCACGTGCGTGAATCTTTTCCCAACTTCGTTAATTCCAATGCATATAGGTAACGAATCGATTGTGACCGAACAAGACACTATTATGTTTCAATAAACGATTTAACGCACTTTTGTTTTCTGTTTAATCGGTTGTCATTGACGTGCGTTTAAACGATTCGCCATGGATCTGTAGCCAGTTGCCGACAGTGTCAATGTTCTCGTGTTTGTTTTGATAGAATATTTATTATGGATAATAATGTACATGTGACAACAACAAGTACACTGTATTTGCCTTGAACATTCCACGGCAAATTTTACGCATATTATGAAAATATATATTGGTGCCGAAAGGCACATGCATGTTCGTTATTACTTATTAATGTTATTGTTGTGCACTTTTGCAGATTTGATCTACATATACGTTACACACGATTTTTATTTTTATTACTGACAAAAATCTCATATTTCAGAATATAAGTATGTATATAATATGTATGTATGTATATTATAGTACTCTATGGTGTTAAGCAATCAGACAATAAACATTTTAAATTTGTCAAGCCCCTCTACCATTTAAGTACCATAGATCATATACCTAAAATATTAAATATATTAATATTTCGAAGCAAAAATGAATTTGTACGATGGAAGTTATACGGACGACAATATTATGTTATTTGGTAGATAGTTTATTTTTATAATTCTTACACGTCCTCTAAGTCACATTATTTAATAATTGTTTTCTACAAGAAACATTAATATTGATATTATACCGTTGTCTACAAATGGCAAACTATAAAACCAGTTCTGTTGCCATGCGCCATCGTGTAGGATCACTTGTAGGTATTTGGCATAAACGGCATTAACCGTTATAACTTATAATTATTATAATTTATAATATATCCACTACAGTTTCTAATATTTTATATATTTTATTTTGACACGAAGTCAATAATAAAAATAGAATTTTTTAAGTCCATTTTATTCATTTAATGAAATAAATATAATTGTTATTAAAATATAAGGTATCAAAATACATCCGTAAATCTCAAAATGACATCTCATTATTAAAAAAAACCAGTCTGGCTAGTACCGAATATTCAATTAGACGATTAGTTAAGATTTTTCTTTTATAATGAAAATACATTATGTGTTTATATATACAACGTGTGAAATTAATAATCATATAAAAATACAAGTACATTCATTTTTTAAATCAAACTAAGTTATTAAACGATACAAATTATTTATATTTGTATATTATACAGTTTTATGTTTTTAAATTCGTTTGTGAGAGTGAGACATTAACATATTTGGTGCGTGTACGTGTTTGTGTGCACGTGTGCGGAGTGTGCGTGTGAGTAATATATAGTGTATTCAGTTTAATGATTTTTGTACATAAAAAATATACAGTTATTTTTAATACTGGTGAAATGCTACGACCAGATGCGTACGTAGGATAATTTAGTTTCAGCTAAGCATTTAAATGAACTCGAACACCGTCGAAGAAAGTGTTCTGAAACCATAGGCCATTACATTTTGTGCCATATTGTGGTTTTATTTTATATTTATGTATACCTGCTACTAACGTAATAACAATAATAATGTCACATTGGATAATCTTCGATATAGCTTCTGCATTATGTACTGGTATACGATATCAGATATACCACTATTGCTTGCTATTATATTATTTAGTATTATTAATGATAAATGTAAACATGACGATTCAAATAACTGTTTTAAAAAAAAAAAAAAATTAAATGTATTACTGGTATAATAAGTATCCAAATAATACCTACTGTTTAAGTAGGTATGAATATTATAAGAACATATAATTTTGCTAAGTCCGTTGAATAGGTATGACTAATAAGTATAATGATTCGTAAGTAATAATAATTTATAACCATTGTGGTACATTATTATTTATTACTACTGGTCATAATATATAACTTTAAAATGTTTAAAATAAAATAAACATTCTTGGTTGAAAACCAAAGTAATACATAATAGTGTTATATTTATATGAATTATGAATAAAAATTATTTATATGAATATTACTTCCTATATTTAAAACTGTGTTATAATTCACAAATTAGTTGTCAAAAATGCACAATAATAATAAAACATGACAGATGAAAGTTGGGTATCAGTTTAGTACACTAATAAATAGCGAAAAACTAAAAGCCCCTCTAATAGCAAACACTTTAAAATATATAAATATATATGGTACACTGGAAGAATTTTTTTTTAATTCTTTATTAGATTAATAAACTTTACAGTGCTGTTCAGTGAGAGTTGAAGCAAGTTTTGATGCTTAAAAAATGACGTCAATAAAGGGAAAGCACAATGAAACCTGAAAAATGTTCAAAACCTGAATTAAAATTCTACCATGGTGGCCAGTCGTAAAAGGTGCCCTACAAAGTTTTTTCGCTCATTATTGAACGTTTTATTTTTATTTTATTTTTATTTTATTTTTTCAATAACATTCAAAATCTCTCTTTTTTACTATCACACATATCGTCTGTTGCCAAATCCTATTTATTATACTTTATATTATCATAACGTGCATTATTAATAAGGTATAATGCCTAATGTAGGGTAGTGATATGCAGTTGTCAACAACAATGAAAACTATATAGAAACAAAATATTCTATAAGCATTATTAATTACAAATGAAATAAAATTATGCGACATCCATATAATTTTTCAATATTTCATTGAAGTAATATAATATATTCTGTGGATAGTGTACCTTATCTAAATAGAACCTATTACCACAGACATTTTAGTAAAAACGTAGTCTTAAAAAAAAAACTCCAAAAAGATATTTTGTTAAATTGTTAACAACTACATTGGCGTGTGTATACTTACCTATAATTTGATACCTGTGTCTCTGAAGTAATTAATTACCAATAAATGCCGCTGTACATATGATATTTCCCGTGTAATTTCGTATTTATGGTACCGCCATTAAATATTACACCATAATATCTTTTCTTAACGATTTGAAACGAATAACCGCAATAAAACTCCAAATGCTGGTCAGACATATCATTAATACATATCATTTTACCGGTAAACGGTTCATATTTAGAGAGGACAATAATTAATAGATATTAAAGTAATGGCATCAAATATTAATAATGGTTTTAGGAATGTGTTTTGTACTATATGGTACTTTCTTAATATATAGGTAATCTTTTTTTGAAATTTTAAACCATTTCATATACATGAAATCTATGTGAAACACTGGAACAAAAACTGAAATTCATTAACCATGAATAACCTTGAAATACAATCAATATTATGAAAAATATTAAACAATCGTTAAAAAAATATAGTTTTATAAACATATCATAACGGTAACATAATATTTTATAGTCACATCATTAAAACAATATAGGTAATGCAATAAAACATAATTAAAACATATCGTGCGATATAATAAACGCATAATTAAAATATATTTGGTAGGTGTAATAGCATATATGAGCACATAAAAATATATATTAAAATATTATATTTTAAGTAAACACTTTCACTTGAAAATTTCTCGAAAGAACATAACATGTTATATATTAGTCAGTAAAAATGTTTGAATAAAATAAAACAATAAGGTCGGCCGAACAGAGAGATAATATGATAATATTATGAAAGCAATCCAGGCATTACTTTATTAGGCGCGTACTAGGTAGGAAGGCAGGTATCGAAGACACCCAACGAATTGAATGGAATGAAAACCAATATCGTTAACATAAACTCGTTACAAAATATATGGTTTTTTTTTTTTTTTTAATCGTATTTTTTACCAACAATTTAAAGCTATATCAGCTTCCGTTCGGTTGCAACATGATATTTTCTACAGCTATGATTAACCTGGAGAAATTCACGTTGCCCGGGCGCCGCGGTTCGATGCTAGTGAAACTAATTACGTATGCCCCTGCCGCTGGTCGTGGGTGCCAATGGAAGTGTGAAATTTGGCGTGTGGTCAAAGTACACATTGATCGATGAACGTCCGATGTCACTGATCGATTGTTTTTTTTTCGGGGAGGGGATCGGACGTGTAAGGGAGAGGGGAATATCGAATAAACCGTGCCGGGTATTGAATGGATGTGATTTTTATTTGATTTTTTTTTTTTTTTTTATATAGTCATTTTCGGAATAGTAGCCAAGTCACGATTTTATGGAAATATACAGAACGTGTGAAACTTGTATTATTACTTTGTATCTACTTTAAAACATCATCAACTCGGTCCTATGTGTGTACACGGTTCGGTCGTCAGCGTTGTATTTAACTTGGACCGTTTTTTCTACCTAGTAATTTTAATAAAATATTATTACATAATTATAATATATTAATTTTAACTCGTACGTTAAAATCTAGCCGTTTAATTCAAGTATGTTCCAACTAGATAACTATAACTACTGGTTTTAGCATCCAAGCACAAAATGTACTAAAGGATTAACATTGATTCATAACATGATTTGGTTAGGTTGAAATAAATGAAATGCGTCTCAGGTGTATTAATATAAGAGTAATACACACCAATCCTTAACTAAATGAAAAATGTAGGTTAAAAAAACTAATAATATTTTTTCATGAAGCATTGGCATCAGAAGTTATTCATTTACCAATCGATAAGAATAAAAATGTCAAATTAAAAATACTATAGAACAAATTTTAATTCATCATTATAATATATTAACTAGTGTATTATTTTTTACCTACCTTAACAGATTTAGTATAAAGAAGTGTAAGTAATGTACGGTCATATTTATGTCGTATTATACCGTCATGAACAAATTATATACTATTTTTTTGTAACATGAATTTACCACAAAATGTTTGAACTGCACACTTTTTTAGAAATATTTTATCGACAGTTCAATATTCTTTTATGTGTTTTCAGTTGTTTGTAAAATTATTAGTTTCCCGAAGATGTCGCGTTTTATAAGATTTTTTAACGTTGTTTCGAATTAGTTACTTACATCGGATTACTAAATCTAATATAAATATTTAGAAAGTTTCAAATATGATATACATCCGGTTTGTGAGGTTAAATACAAATGTAATTAATAAAAACTAAAACTATGTATGTTATATGAATACTATTAATTTACAGCTGTAGTAATTAGTACTCGTTTATTATACCATGTCATACATAATATGGTATACTAATAGTAATAAATAATTGAAAGCGTGATATAGGTAGGTAACTTAATGTTTATAGTCTAAATACTATTCTGTAACGACAGTATAAACCCCTTTTTTATTATTATACTTTGTTTTAATATCAAAATCAGGGGGGGGCAAACATCTTAGTGAGTACATTGACGCCGAGGGTTGCCTCTAAACATCAAATAATACATAATAATATGCATTAAATCAATGATTTAAATGTATCAATTAATAAATCTGCATTGTAGTATTGGAATTGCAATATTTTTTCTTATATACGGCCGTGCAATTTATTATGATTTTAAATTATTTTCCTCTGATTTTTATTCAAAACGTTATTCGAATAGATAGGTAGGTATTGTAATCTACAACGGAATGGGACTTTTTCATGTCAATGCTTACATTCAAAATTGTGATATGTACTTACATAATACATTCACATATTATTTCGTTAGTATATACCTATACAGGAAATTATCCTATAAAACCAACAATGGTATTGGTAATCATTGTAACGAAACTCGCGACGGACTGACACAACGCAAGATACCTGGTATTACCTACCAACCATGTTCTATGCGTGGTAGGTATACAATGCTTGAAATAATACTGTATAATAGTATGTAACGAAAAAAATGAAATTCCTAAATCATTGAGAGTATAATAATATTATTTTCTGGACAACTATATACGCGTAAAATTAACAAATTTATAGTTAATGAAATTCATTAAATTGTAACTGCAATTTGTTTATATTATATTCTGAACGTCATGGCTAAAAATGTAATGTTAAATGTAATAAAGCTAGATCCATAACAAAATAAATGAAAAATCATTTTATCGTATTATATTTTGTCTGTAAGATATTACAAAATCAAAAATAATACACTGTACAACACCTTTCGACATGATAAAAACATTGAATTAAATTATTTTTGTTTAGGTACTGACTACAATATTACGATTGCTATTACTGTTATTGCAGTATAGTGTAGGTATAGATATATAAACTAATACAATTTAAAACTAAAACCGTACAAGTTTTTCCACTTGTTTTAAAACCATTAGTGATTTTGGAATTTGACAAACTCTGTCTGTGACAAATTCTCGATCAATTGCAGATTAGACTACACGAAACTACACGAAACTTTTGGGACACTGCTCTCGCAAAGAGTATTATCCGGAAAAAAATCTCATTTGCTCATCGGTTTGAAATCTAAAAGCTAAAAGCCCGTGAGCGTAGACTGATCAAAAGAAAAAAACTCTTAATAAATGTAATACATTCAGAAACTATGCAGGTTGGTTCGTACAGTATAATAATATACTGTTCACGTCATAATACGCGGTTGTAGGTTTTTCTACATAATGGAAAATGATGGTTATTTTCTTTTTAAAAATAAAAAAAAAAATACTCGCGTCTTTGATTTCTACACGTCTGAACCGGATTCCATGTTATTTTTTAGTGATTCCATTTGCTATTACTGTGGCAATTTACTATCTTACGATAATAAGACGTTTTGAGAGTTATAGAAACCGCCGGTCGTCCTCAACCGTTAATTACACAATTTCACTATAGGCGCGTGCCCGGAAATTTTTTTTCCATCGTCTTTTATTTATTATCATTATAGGTACCTATATTTATATATTAATAATAATATATATATTTATCTTCGATTTGTCGAGAAGTCGTTATTAATGGGAATGTATAAAACTTAGATTGAATAGGAATGTGGAAAAATCAAAGGAAAACATTTCACCATATATCCGTATTTGTTCTTCTAATAATTAATATCTCAATTTAAAATAAATAGCTAGTGAATAGTCGTCTTGCATGTCGTCGTGCGATTTCCAATAGTTTACTTTTAACTGTATAATAATTCCATATTACACATCTTAATTATTTACATATTTAGGTAAATACTATAAGAAAAAATTAATATTTCATTAATCTTAAAACTAAACTATTATCTATATATTTATATATCACAATCCCAACTAAAAATGATTACTATTGAACTCTGAGATGATATATTATAACCCATTACATAAGGGTTGCGATGCATGTTTATCGGGAAACTAACTGACGTACAGTTAATTCATATTATAATGTTAAATATTACGAAAAAATGTAGTGCTGGTTTGTGGATACATCTGCGTAACTATGTAAGTGACAACCATCGAGTTGTTGATTGAAGCATAGGTATACAATTCGTATCGTTTTGTTTCGAGTCTACTTCCGTTTGTTATTAAAAACTCTAATTTACAAAAACAAATTATTTTATAAGGTATAAAATGAATCATTTTCCTTCCAAATCTACTTCCAAAACGTTATCCGGCGTTGAGCAACGCAAAGAGTGGGATAATACACCTTACAGTAATCATAGTGTGCAATCCAATCGGACGTTTACAAAACAACAAAATTGGGAAATTAATATGAGCAACAAAATAGTTAAGAAGAAAATTGAAGAAGCAATGAAAAAACCTAGACGACGCCCTATATCTCCAATTATAAGACCTGCAGGAAAATCTAGTACAGCTATAAATCAAACATTGAAAGCTAAAGAAATATTAAACGCCAACCAAAAGATGGCCATCAGAATCAAAAACGTAAAGTCCACAATCAATAAATAAATGCTACAAAATAGTTTTATCTTTATAAAAAAATATTATACCGCTTTAAAGTATGATTCAATTTTTTAAACAATGTAAGTCTTATTCAGATTTGACATATGTATGATGATTAGTCAAATCACATATTATGCAGGTATCTAAATTTTAATATCAAAACATTGTTACATTTTAAGTATATGTATATATCATTATGGTATATACCTACTATATAATTTAATGTTCAATATTTTAACAATATATAGCTTATCTATGTATACAAAACATATAATCGATCATATGATATAAAAAGCATTTAACTTGAAATAAAATAATAACATTTTAATTTTTTATATTCTAAATTAATTCTTGTGTATGAGTTGTGTGGCAGCGTGCTGCAAAGAAATAAAATCGAAATCTTTTCTGAATAGACTAAAGTTTCTACCTACTAAGGTAAGGAATATTGTATTGGTTAATTGTTTCATCAGCCAAGGAACTCAAACCAATCATGCCATAGATCGTTTTCGTAGCTTTCATTGGTCTATATACAAAATATAATCCTTAATCACTGTGCTGTGGATAATAATATTACGATCTAGTCATTACGACAACTCCATTTTTGTAAAATCTATTTCAAATTTCCATCACAACCTAAATTTGTATTTCGATCTTGATCTTTAATTTAACAACGGGGCAATACCATATAGGTACCTATATTGTATACTTTAATATACGAACATGTGTGTTGTTCTATTTTACATAACACATTCGAGAGTTACACTGTATAAGCGCTATAACAATAACAATTGTATACAGAATAACAGCGCCGTAGTAATAGTCAAGCATACATGACGTACTAGGCAAAAATATCAAAACGATTACAACACGGGGTGAGAGATTACGAGATTTTGATTTCCGGGTTATGCGAATGTCAGCCCGTTCACAATAATTATTATTATTATTATTATTATTATTGTAATGAAATAATAATACGAAACGCCTATTACGCAATCGACAAAATTACATTAATATAGTTATTTTAATAATGTATGTATCGGGTGACGAACCAAAATTCAACCACAAATGGATTCGAATCCGAATAATTGATCGTTTTTAAAACCAATACAGACGTAATGTGTTGTAGTGGGCACTATACTTTATAGGCACTTCATTGTGTATAATTAAAATTATGGCCAGTTTAAAAAATAATTATGTTTTCTTATAAGTTATAACATTCAAGACTTTAATCCATATGTATAATTGCTGTTACGACACGGAACAAGTGGAAAAAATAAAACAGTCACGTTCGATCTGAAAGTTATCAAAAAATCAATTATTAATAAATGTAAATAAATCTTTTAACTTTCAAAGTGTCAACCCTATTTGTTGGTACAATTTATATTAAAATATACTAACTATACTAGGTCGCTCGCCAACCAACCTTTCAATATTTTTTTTTCGAGCTGAGAGTCTATACCTCTAATATAGAAAAAAATCTAAATGAAAAACAATTCAAACATTATAAATTATTAACGTTTATTCACATTTGAAATATAATATAATACACTCAAATACAATATTTTCAATTGATTTCTCTTAAAATTCGCATTCAATTTTGATTCCCCTGCAATTTTTATATCGTGAAATACATTGTATAATTGACCATCTGTAAAATATATAGTCTACTATTTAAATGTAACAAATAATCCAAAAATTGAAAACTTCAAGAAACTATAACATATCAATAGGTACGATAATAAAATATGTACGAGTAGTGTTTTAATTATCTTCACTGGAAACTTTTTTTAAAACATTTTTTTTTTACAGTTTGTTTAGTTGAATTAATTAATTTATATCTAAGATAAATAATTGGTTGTAATTGTCTACCACAAAGTGTTTAATTTATAAGCAAATTATTTACCGTATTGTATTCGTGTTAAGTGTTTTGGTCAATGATATTTTCAATTACTTTGAAACTCATAATAAATGCGTATTGATTTTTCTTCGAATCATACTTCTGTATGAAATTATTTCTAAATAGTAAACTGTACTGACTGAAACTTAGATATCGGCAACAAGGTTTTGTTTTTGAATCAAAACTTATGACGCGATAGATTTGTATTCGAACGAACGGTTACAACTATCATGATATTGTGCATGTCGTGGAGTCGACGATACATTGTTACGGCCAACCGTTTTATATCCCGCTGGAAGTCGTGTGGACAACCGCGTTCTTTCGGGGCTGTAATCGTATCTGTTGATCTCGAATAATAATAATTTTGTAATAAATCTTTTGCGTACAAGCGTATATATGGTCTTATAGATATTTTGTATTCGAATACGCAAATACGATATTATTGCAAACGTTTGACTTATTACGACAGTAAATGGTTTTGAATAGATCTATTGAAACATTGTTTGTGTATATATATATATATATATATATGTACATATCTTTTATGACCGTAACATTCCGATTACCTACCTTTAGTGCACACATATATATGGTTAGGTACGCTTTATTCTTGTTCACGTTTTAGAACGTACGTTTTAGGAAATACAAACACCAGTTAATCCGTAACTCGTGTAAGCAGGATTACAATTAAATTACAATTACGAATGGAAAACCTAAATGTTTTTTTTTTTTTTTTTATCGCGAATTTTGAGCAATCAAGTATCGTGGTTATCTTTGTATACATCGGATTGGTAAACTGTATTTTTAGTATTGTTATACGATAATCGGTTAATGGTTTAGTGTGTAATAACAAGGTGTTAATATATATATATATATTTTTTTTTTTTTTTGAGTTTAGAAACCGTGTAGGCGCACACGTCTTTACAGAAGAATACTAATTATATTTTATTATATTATTATTGTTTCGTTCCAATCTTCGGTATACAAATTAATTTCTGATTCATACCTAGTCAAAATAATAGTTACGACAGCATATAATATGTACTTTCCCAAACTGATAGATTATTTTAATTGCGTCTTTATAAACCATACACAATTACACATATATAATTTTTTTATATATTTACAATACTGCAATTATTAATACTATCATATTAAAATGTGTTTAGGAGGTGAATCGAATGATCAAGCAACTGCGGAGTCATATTGGACACCAGGACATGTTCAACCTGCCCAGGAAGATGACTCGGCCTATGTTCAGCCAGAAGACTATTTTCCATCGGCTCACGGGCTAGTACAAACTCACCCAGCAACCTTCTCTGGGTTTGGAAGTGAGTGGTCTAAAAAAAAACATATATTTTATCATAAATATATTGTTATAAATTCGTTTGTTTTTTTACTTCAAAAGGTATTTCTGAATCATCTCACGGTAATTTGCCACCTTTGGGATATTCATCGTTAGACTTCGACAAAAGAGGTCTCGACGAATTGCGTAAGAATTCTGAACTTTCGTCACCCGAAGAATGTGCAAGAGCTTGTCGCGAAGGAGAGCCACCAAGAATATGTTATTATCATTTCACCGCAGAATTATACAACGTACTGGGAGCGTAAGCATGAACATTATTATATTATTTCGTTGTCTTCAATGTAGTACGGTTCCTATACGTAACTTATCATTAAACATACTATATGGAACATAATAGACGTCTCTCTCTACCCTAGTCTCTGTATATATATATATATATTCCAATAAACCTCTTACGACATTCTCATCGTCGTTTTTGATTTAGCGAACGAATGTTCATTATCATCATTATTATTTACCACGATTCAAACGAAAATACATTTCCTGTGTTTAATATAATAATATAGAGCTTGTCAAGTATGTACACCAAACGCCACCAACTCTTTGTGGAGCCATTGTCAGTGCATATTAGCCGATGGTGTCGAAAGAGGAATGTTGGCTGTGAATCGTATGTTGCCCGGTCCAAGTATACAGGTATATAAATACCATATTCATCGTGTTACGATATCGTAAACTTATTTTATTCTCGACGTATTGTATTTTATTTCTCTTACCACTCCGTTGTATCCCGTATAGGTATGCGAAGGAGACAAGGTTGTTGTCGACGTCTTGAACCACATGCACGGTATGGAATTAGTGATCCATTGGCACGGACTTCATCAGAAAGGAACTCAATACTACGACGGTGTCCCGTACGTCACCCAATGTCCAATTCACGAAGGAAACACATTCAGATACCAATTCGACACCAACAGTGGCACGCATTTCTGGCACGCCCATTCCGGTAAGTCTTGCCGAGTCTAACCGTCAAAAACTGATATATATATCCACTCGTGAACTAATAATGTATACATATTGTATAGTGCACATTGTACACAGCATCGTGCCGGTCACGTCTATAATGCACTCCACGTGCGGTGTATAATATATGTTTTATACCTACGCGCCACTACCTATAACAGTCGATCAGGATTTATGATTAGTTTTGTTAAAATAAGCAATATGCATACTGCTATACGTAGGTACGTATATTATTATGCGTGAGCGATCAAATTCACATAAAAAAAAAATATTATAGTCCGGGCATTCCTATCCGGCCGGCCGTGATTCACACACATTAACCCAGTTCTAGTTCCACAATAATGGTAGCAATATCTACATGTGACCTTATGCAATGCAGTAGCACTGCAGTAGTAGTAATAGTATAGTAGTGTAGTACAATTTAGTGAAAGTTATTAAATTATATAAACAATAAGCTACTTAAATTTAAATATTTTAATAAATATCAAACTAAAAATTAAATGCCACTGGTCGTAAACGGTTCGTGAATAAAAAAAATTATAAAACAGGTAATTTCAAATAAACTCAAACGCTTAATGTAATTCAATAAAAATAATAGATCGCTCAATTGCCCACTTCAAGTTCAGTTATTCATTTTTTTCTCAACACAATTATATAGCAGACCCTATAGATGTTTCAGATAATTGCCACTATTCGTACAAACTCAACGAATTTAATACATTTGAAAAATATAGTAACAAATTAATAAATCAGTTAACATTTAAACATGATACCTACGCTACGTTTTTATTCAAATTATTTTGTGTAGTATGTTGGTATATTATAATAAAATATTTTTATAGTATTTTTTTCTGATATTTCTTAAAAAATGTATATAAATAGACTCAAGTCAATGAACCACTTTTGATTTATATTTATCTTTAAAAAATAACTTTCACAAATGTTAAATAAAATATGCTAATATAAATATAAAACCATAAATTAATTTGATGAATAGCACATCAAATACTCATTCATTTAATTATCTTCACTTTCTTATGTAAGATAATTAACATAATTGCTATCCATTATGAATTATTTAAAATTTGACAAAACAATTTAATAGTTATATAAGCCCGGTAATTAGCACTTAAATAATAACAGCGGCAAATATGAATTAATATTAAATAGCATATGATGTTCTTAAAACTTAAAGTGTTAGCTTTGGAATTTTTCAAATGGTATTTAATTGAATATTTTTTTTATGTAAGAAATAGATACATTCATATAATACTTTGAGTATTTGATGATTGTGAAGTGTAAAGTTCAATTACCTATTCGAGCACCGACACCAATTTTAATATTTATAAATGTTCTTGGTTGGTTGAACCGTTCAACTTCAAACGGCCATAAAAGCCATTAAAAGGTGTTCAAATAGTACAATGTTCAATCTTTGAACCATACATTTTCATATGAAATACACTGCAAAAATTCCAATAACATAATCAGTCCCTTGAAAGTGCCCAGAGGTCAAAGGCAAAGGGTCTATGCTCCAATGCGTTTTTGTTAATATGTATATATATATATATTAATATAATATGTAAATAACACATAGAAGTATAGAACCTTTTTTTTGTACCTTCAATCTTTAAAGTTTGAATAATAAAATAGTTATAGTATTCTGATAAACTATTTCTTATCATTTAATGTTTTCAAACATTATTACTATGTTGTTTAGGACTTCAAAAAATTGATGGTATCTACGGTAGTATTGTTGTACGACAACCACCATCGCAAGATCCCAACAGCCACTTGTATGATTACGATTTGACCACACACGTGGTACTGTTGTCCGATTGGCTCCATGAAAATGGAATGGAACGATTCCCAGGTAGATTAGCTGCAAATACCGGTCAGGATCCAGAGTCTCTATTGATAAATGGCAAAGGGCAGTTCACAGTGAGTGTGGATGAATAATTTTTTTTTAAATAATAGTTTAGACAGTAAAAACATTTCTATTCGATTACAGGACCCTAACACAGGATTCAGTACTAACACGCCTTTGGAAACTTTTACCATCACGCCCGGTAGGAGATATAGGTTTAGAATGATCAATGCCTTAGCATCTGTTTGTCCAGCCCAAATTACCATCCAAGGACATCCGCTAGTGCTAATTGCTACAGACGGAGAACCTATTCAGCCGGTGGTCGTCAACACAATCATTTCATTCTCGGGTAATGTTTGAGATGATTAGTTGTTTTTTTTATGCTTGTGCAATGTTTACCGTTTAATCATAACATAATATATCTCATTGTGACCGGCAGGAGAGAGATACGACTTCATTATTAATGCGGAACAACCTGTTGGGGCTTATTGGATTCAAGTCAGAGGTCTTGGTGAATGTGGTAATAAACGTGTGCAACAATTGGCCATACTCAGGTATGCAAGAGGACCATATCAACCGAAATCAAAGGCTCCCACTTATGATGTTGGCTTACCTCAGGGTGTTGTAAGTGAATATTAATCATTTGTCACAATATATTCGATATTATTTTAATTTATTTTCGTTTTAATGATAGGTAATGAACCCGTTGGATGCTGTCTGTGATCGCCCTAGAACTGACGCCATTTGTGTGAACCAACTGAAAAATGCCAAAGTTGTAGACAAAGGTCTTTTACAAGAAAGACCCGATGTAAAAATATTTTTGCCATTCAAATTCTTATTCTACAGGCCTGACGAACTTTTCCAACCTCATCAATATAACAAATACTTGGGTAAACCAATAAATGTTAAATTTGTTATACTATATGAACAAATTTTTAATAAACTAAGACACAATATTTTATAATTATGATTGAATTATTACTGTCCATGTTTATTTATCAATAGTTTGAGCAAATAATATTAAAAACATTTTTTTGAAATTTTTCAGTGGCCCCCGGTGGTGGAGACCATGTAATCAGTTTGGTGGACGAAATTTCTTATACCTCCCCAGCATCTCCAATGATTTCCCAGATTGATGATATACCTCCAGAATTATTCTGTAACGGAGATAACAAGCCAGCAAATTGTGGCAGAAATTGCATGTGTTCGCACAAAGTCGATATTCCAAGGCACGCTGTTGTGGAAGTCGTATTGGTTGATGAAGGTAATTTATAAATTTAAGATTTACAACCTTCACAATATTATAATAATATTCAAAATTTGATAAATCTGTATTAATATTACTATCATTTGTATCCTTTAGTCCAACAACCGAATTTGAGTCATCCGTTCCATTTGCACGGTTACTCGTTCAACGTTATTGGTATGGGAAGATCGCCCGACAAGAACGTCAAGAAAATCAACTTGAAGCATGCTCTTGATTTGGACAGAAGAGGACTTTTAGACAGGCATTTCAATTTGCCACCGCTCAAAGACACGATAGCTGTGCCCAACAACGGTTACGTCGTATTCCGGTTCAGAGCCGACAACCCAGGTAAGATTCTTCGATTGGAATAGATATAATAATATTATACGCATATTTTTTTCTGCACACATATTATTATTATTATTATTATTATGCGTTCCTTACTTTGCACTAAAATACTAAACAGTCAATTCACCGTGTATACAAACTTTAAACTTGTTTACAGGCTACTGGCTGTTCCATTGTCACTTCTTGTTCCATATCGTAATCGGTATGAATTTAGTGCTTCACGTCGGGACACACGCCGATTTACCACCGGTTCCCGAAAACTTCCCGCGTTGTGGCGACTTTTTACCTCCAGTCAGTGTACACTGATCACGTTCATAACACGTCAGTTCAAAACTAAGTGCTCATATAAGTAACGCAATGCGGTAACCACAGTTAGAAGCGACAAAAGAAAAACATACGTCTATGTACTTTATAGAGTATGTTTTTTTATTTATTTTATTTTAAACTTATTATATATATATATTACATTTTTGTACCCTAGAAATAATGTGTTATGCCATAACGAACATATGTTATTTAAATGTGTTATTATTAGTCACTCGTTCAATTGTTTTATTTTCATTATAGTCTAAGTCATTTCACAATATTAATTATTATGTACAATATTTTATAAAGCACAAAATTATCCTTTATTTCTGTCTTGCCTCTATACATTTGAAACTCAGTAATTTCTTGCCAATATTATGTAGACCGTTTTTACTTAAATACCTACAACACAATACAATGCTTAAATCTACTTAATTCTATATGTCTAATTCATCTTGTAAATAATGATCTATACAATTAGTAGATTCTAGTTAATTAATGTTTTATGAATATTATCAATGTATAAATTAGAATAAACGTTATGTTTTAATGTAAAAATATTTGTATTATATTCTTTTTGTGCTATAATAACAAAATCATTATTTTCTTACACTAATTTTTATGATTAAAAATATTATGTCAGTTAATTTTATACCTTTTTTGTTATTTTTTTGTTTTTTAACGAATAGTAGCCAGTTACAATAATATTTAATACCAAGACTCGTTTTTCAATAGCTGATTAAAATCAAAATCACCGATAGACCTAATACATATTTTAAGAACAGTAATCACACAGTATTGCGGTCTGTAATAACATAGTAAAAATATGGAAACTCGTAGGTACCTATACTACCTACTGGTATTGATTAAATATACGTATTTAATCAATGGTACTTTAGGTATTATGTGAACTAACTGAAAACTTAATTTCCAAAACAACACAATTTTATGTTGAAACTACGGTTGTGCATCGGATCGGATACAGCGAAATTATGTCTGGTGCACTTAAAAAAGTATATGGCGTAATGATTATATTATTATACGCATATGACACTGCGATGAATAAAGTTATCGTGGTCGCTTTGTAAGATTGTTGGTGCCGAAAGAAGCGCGATAGAAAACTGTTTAAAGTTAGTATAGTTGTGTACACAACTTGATGATGGAATTTGCCATTTGGTATAATTAGATAATGGTTAGAGGCACTGGTGCATTAGATTTGATTAAACTGTTATTTAAATTATTTTTTAGGCTCAGATTATTTGATACCTAAATCTAATATTCGTCTATCGCACCACTTAAAATATAAATACTTTGAGGCTTTCGGAATAAAATTCGCATACATCTAAATACGTTCCAACCATCTAAGATCGTTCGATGTTTTTTTATTATTTTATAGACTTATCCTAATAGACGCGTTTCGAAACATTTTAATAGCATTTATCCACATATTTAATAAATTTACTTACACCCTAATTGTCAAATGGAATATAACGAAGAACTAACAATATAAAATTCATATGATTAAAATAATTAGCTTACCTCAAAGTTACACACAGTGGTACGTAGAAATAAATAGACTTTTTTCACGAGTTTAAACCATACAATTGCGATTCTTAGGCGTCGTAGATAGACTACTGAAAATACACAAACGTCGTCGATATGTGATGTTGGCCCTTCTTGACAGAATTTTCAAGACTGTTGAAATTAGATAGTTTTTGGGGTTAAAATGTATAAGTAATATTGATATCTAATATTCTATATACAAGTAGGAGGGCTGTGCGAATATGTGTGTGTAGTAACTGATTATTATTTTGTGATCATAAAGCCAGGTTCACACTCTATACCGTGTGTAGAGTTTAATATATTCAACTTGTACCTTGGTAACGTACCACAAACAAGTTGCTACCTACCAGTTTCATAATTTGGTAATGTGGGGGTAACCATTACTCAAAGAAAATGTTCGTATGTATCCAATAGCAGTTAGCACCTTTCAATACAAATATTGGATACATGTAAAATTACACATTTAAATATTTACGTTTACAAAAAATATACATGAATACATAATTGGTACTTATACAGCTATATGTATTATTTTTACAATAAAAGATCTACTTAATACCATGGTTTTAATCAAGGCTGTAACTGAGGTGTCCGGACCCCCACCGAAATTTTTTTAAAGTAGAACAATTTTATATGTGAATGTTGTTTATTGATTATTATAATAATTTTATATTTTCGTTAAAGAAATAATAACAAGAATAAAGAGTTTTTATATTTTTAACGTATTAAAAATCTATATTAAAATAAATGTTGGACACCCTCCTCTAGACATTTTTTTCAATATGACATATTTAGTTTTGCATTTTAATGAGAATTCGTTAAGTACATCTTTAGAGTCAATTTTAATAGTTTTGTGACCACCCAACATAACTACGACATTTAATCGATTCTACGAAATAAGCAAAATTAAGAATTAGACTTAACATCTAATTTTCTACACAACACATATACATACTTAATTATATACGAAACGCACTTAAATTATTGTGCATATAAAATAAATGACAGATAATAGAAAAATATAGCACAGCTCTGATAAATACATCTATCAATGGGTAATAGTATTATATTGGTATTCCTTGAAAATAGAGGGGAAGGGATATGGACTTTCTTAGTGTAAATGGGACATAAATTGATTTGTCAGGATTAATCTTTATTTTTGGATGACCATTTGTCTATTAAATTTAAATGTGTTTGTAAAAAATGTACAGTTTCTACAGGATCATTACCGGGTGAGAGAATTGCAATGTCGTCAGCATAGGTGGCCATAACAAAAATGTTTTACTTAATATTTTATGGTAGACAAACCCAAACATTCAGCTATTACAGAACTTTTACAGAATTTTTTCCGCCGTGTATGAACGTACCTGTTTTTTACCGTGTAGGAACTTACATATTATGCGTCTTTTTCTTAGGAACTAACATATTATGTATTTTTTTACCTGCTAGGTCTCGTGTAGGAACTTACATTCATCCCTATCAATATTTCATAGTTATCGATAGCGGTCCAGTACTCCAGTGTTAAGAAGATAAGCAGTGTCGAGTAATGCTGTACTAGTGTACCTAGACACAAATTGATAAATCACTGCGAGAAGATTGGATAAGGGCACCAGCAACTAATCGAAGACACATGGCGTGTTGTTTACGCTTCTTTACTGTTTTTGATACTTTTATTACTATAATTGGTTATATTATTGTCCACGGGTTGAAGCCTTCTCATTATTATTATACATTATTATTCATGTATTTTTAAATAAACCTATGTTATTATCGTTCTTTAAATTATAATAACTCAAAATTAATGACCAAAATTTGAATGTATAATACATTTCATAAGTTTAAGTAAATTTAAACGAAACGAGATAAATAGATTAACCAACGCCAAGAATTTATTCAAAACTCGTTTGATTATTTATAACTCATGAGAAAATTATGATAATTCATATCCCCAAAAAAAGAAATTCTAATTAGAGGTTATTTAAATAATTTTTTTAATTACCAACACATTTGAATAAGCATACGCGAAAAATTATTTATACATTTTACTAAATTTGTTTGTTGGAAACAAATTTTTTAGAAGATGTAATATTTTCTGAGCTTTGCTCAATAAAAAATAAAATATACAAATTTAAAAATTTAAAAATCTTCGTTTTTAATAATTTTTTGTTAATATCACACCAAACTATTTTAGCTGATAAAATATAATGAATCATTTTATTTTAATTATAAATGTTAATCTAATAATATAAAATAAATAAAACAGTGCAATAAGTATTTAATCAAAGTGCTAAAATGTTTTTTAACGTAAATTCAAAAAAATTAAGAAGTATTTTGATTCTTTAACTGAATCAAAAAAAAAAATACCTTGCATCACATGAACTTTATATAAAATTAAATGCAACTGAGCATTATAATATTATAAGTTGCATGAATTAATTTTAAAAAAATCAAACATCTTTATTTTCATGATGAGAATAGTGTTCATTCTCGTTGAAGTCCAATGAATCCCAAAAACTTGTTCTTCCCATGTCTTCGACTTCGTTCATGATAATATTAGTAGGGGAAGATATTTTTAAAAATGATACAGCCGAGTGATTGGGGTCTTTGCTCACAGGAGTCCAGTTAATAGAGCTAATTCCAGTTGATGGTATTCTATTTCAAAAATAATTTTTCGATGATAAATTGATTCTAAAAAATAAAATAAAATATTACCCTTTAAAGGCAAATGAAGTCCAAATATCAACTATAATTGGCACTAATGATTTATCCGATTCTGAATCTTCGACGTTTACATATACGTTTCGTAATGCGTAACCCGTGTCATCAGCATGACTAGCTCCTAAAAATACAATGGCAGTATTATACGTATAATCTGTATTATAATAGTATATAAGTAATTTAAAGTATTTTTGTTACCCATAGGCGCAAATTTTAGGGGAAGTTAATCCCACAAATGTAGGATATAAAATTTCAAAAATAATTATGGGAATATTATGTTTATGTGTTTAATTTGTTAATGGAATAATAATAATTATTATAATTTTTTCTTAACATTTAATAAATATGGATTCATTATTTAATTTCGATGTATTAATCATAAATTAATTTAATACAATGTATACGCATATGTTACGAAGTTGGTTGCTACAAAATACAATTTATCGCTGAGATTCTGAAAATATAAATAATAGCAATAATAAGGTAATTCTAACTTATCAAACCGGCAATTGGACGGTGACGATGTATTAATCATATTATTAGTATATAGTTATGATTACAGACTCTCGGTCTATTTTATTTTTATTAATCGTTTAATAAATTACAAGCTTAAAATGTTTAGTTTTTTTTTAGAATACAATTTAATCAGGAGCTTTTGGGCATGCCCACGGGTTTGCTTAAAAAAATGTATAGCGCTCCACTCCAAATTTAAAACTCAATCTGCGCCTATATATTGTTACCATAATTTTCGTTTGATTGTGCAAAATGTTCCGAAAGACTGTGGCTGCCCCGGTATCCGAATTGGTATAAGTACACTGGAGATTTATAAAGTTGCGCATGCATTTTAGCAGCTTTTATAATATCCACTACAAACAGGCGATCACTAATCATCTGAAAATAATGTAAAATTACGAACTTTATCTGACATACAACAATATTAATTCAGTACTTGAATAAATTGTTCTGTGTTTCCTTTAACCAGTTCTGTACTTCCTAAATATTCTTTTCTAATAAGTTCTGACACGCTGTCGATTTTATCTTGAGGTATTGTGTAGTTGTAATCTAGTATGTGTGGCAAGACTTTGTTCCAATTTTTGTCAATATACTCCAATAACATAGGGTTATTGATAAATTCTAAAAACATAATATTATTATTTATTCATTGCAATGATAGCGTACTTGACAACTAATAACAATTAATATTAGTAAAATCGAATACCAGCTCCCGGATAGAGACCCTCGTGAGTGGCCACACTGGACAACCACGGTACATCAGTCGCTAGGCCTTTAGCAAGAATATTATAGGGAAGTTCGCTTATAAAAGCATTTTCATTGGGTAACTCGACAATCGGTCCGAAAGGAGAATATGGGTTGTATAAGAATGGCTATGAGTTCCAATAAATATCGCATTAAAGTAAAACAAATACATTTAAAAAACGAAAAATGCAACACCAATCGAATTTGCTACTTACAAGAAATATTTTTACTGCTTGTACGATCTGTAAGGCTGGCCTGGAAATTAAACATTCGACCAATTCTTTCGACGGACTAGTAGGACAACCTAGGTAAGCACCGACTGCTGCTGATTTAGCCGGCACGTTTTCGGTTATTGTCCAAGGGCACAATGCCGTTCCACTCTGAGAGAATACTTTTTGAAACAGTCCTAAGTACACATATATAAGTGTGTTATACGACATTAAGTAAATTTTACACGGGTTGAATAAAATAATAAAAAAACATCGACCAATGTGTAACCTCTAGACAATGGTGACAACATATGAAAATGAACACTGGCACCTCCAGCCGACATTCCACTAATTGTAATATTCCCTGGATCGCCTCCAAAATACTTTATATTTCTTTTCACCCATTTTAATGCTTGTACTTGATCTTTTAATCCATTATTTCCAGACACAACGGAATCTCCAGTACTAAAAAAACCTATATAATTTATAAGTCTTACTTAGTTTGTGTAGGCATAATATTAAACACGTAAATGTAAATTTAATTTGAACCTTATTTTCATAATAGTATAATTAATATTAATGAGATATTATATAAACATATAGTAAGTATAAGTAGTAGAACTACTTAATCCTTATATATTATACAAAAACAATATATTTTATAACCTTGAATTTCATAAATTGAAGGTTACATTTCCGAGGTTAATCGTAGGTACACTATTTTATAAAAGTCTACGAAAAAAAATTTTCACTTAAATCATTGTACAAGTATACTGAATATATTATTACTTATCTACCTATACCTAATATATTTTGTGTTATTTTTGAAACAGGAAAAAATATATTTATCTACAGTTATTATTTTAAAATAAATTCACTGTTATTTAATATGTTTATTATTTTTCTAATATAAAATAATAAATATTATTTTTTTTATTAAAGTCCATGTTATAATATATTACCAATTGGACCGAGTCTGTAGTTAAACGTAACGAGAATTATATCCTTGTCCAAAATGTAATCGGGCTGGTATATAGCTCCGTGAAGGAACATGAATGCGCCTCCGTGAATAAAAACCAATACATTCAAAAGTTTATTATTTTTTCCTTTTACCGGAAGCTAAATTAAAAATGAAAGCAATTATCATTTGAAATTAAAATTAAAATAGACATATTTGAATCACTAACTTTTGGTGTATATACGTTCACATAAAGACAATCCTCGTCTCCTTCAATTAAATAACTCGAATGGTCGTATTGAATACATTTACTACCCGGAGATGATGCGTTCCATACTCCCAGCCAAGGTTTTATCGGTTGAGCTTCCTATAATATATTATGTGTGTTCCAACATTTTGTATATCTATAATACACCTGTAAAATACTGTACGTTGACAAATTTTACCTGAAATCTCAGCTTCCCCACTGGAGGAGTCGCGTAAGGTATCCCTTGAAAGCTGTAAATAGTTCTTCCTTTCCATGTTTTCGATAGTTTCCCAGATATGGGCCCACTTTCGATTTCTACTACTGGATACAGATGACCAGCCACCAAACAATACAAACGTGTCAATAATAAAACAATAATAAGGCGCATGTCGACAAATCGAAGGAAAAAAATGGTCAGCAAAAATTTCAGAGAGTACCAATTTGCCAACGGTAGACGGTAGGCAAATGTTGAATGAATAAATTGTTGTTATAATATATAACGATAATTAATGCGATGTACCTGGTAACTATTACAGTATGCTTGTTCCCCACTTTTTCATGAGAATACAAAGTATGTTACAAACAGCTGGACATCCTTCAGTTAAGTGGCGTCATTATAGGAATTTATTCAGAGAAGAGATATAATTTTTCTCTGATTAACTATAATTACATTTTATTTTGCATTATTAAAATTTACAATATTTATCCACACCCCAAACTTCAACAAACCCAAATTAATTCGATAAAATCATTTATCACCAATACAAAATTAAGTATATAATATTGTAATATTATGTGGTGTTGTGTTGCTATTCATAAATATACAATTCAAATTCGAACTATATTTTTAATGTATACAAGTATTACATAATCTACGGATTCTTAAAATGTTTAAATAATAATAGTTATGCAATAGAATATAATTTAAATTATTACATTCTTCAATATTGTATTGTATATTTTATACAATAAACTATAAATTATAGAATATTTCAAAAATCACATACTTATCTTAAAACTTGTCAATACATTTATTAAAAATAGTATTAAGTAAAAAAAAATAAAAATAGCTGATAAAAATGTATACTCTTTATAGAGCTAATATTTTCTAATAACTATTGCAAAATATATAAAATCGAGAATGTTAAAAAATATATACATACAGGGTGACTTCACTAGCATCCTCATCCCCGTTTTTAATTTAATAATGATTTTATTTAAATACTGATTTTTGGAATCTTTAGGTTTCCCCACTGTATATACTTAATGTCCTTATTTTCAAGTACTTAGATTTTGAACACCATTTAAAAAGTTCCATGTGTTGATACCAACTTATCTTTATCAAATAAGAATCGTCCTTTTTCACTGAAAAGGATCTGATGTATTCAAATTAAAAATTAAATGAGTAATTTTTAAGCTATTCAACTTTGTATACTAAACTATGCCGGTGTCCTAGAATTCTATAACTTTCAATAATATTTAACCCCCCCCCCCCTCACCCCACAAGGGTATGTTAAAATATTCTTGTATAAATTATGATTTGATGAATTAATGATGATTTGATAATTATAGTATTTAATATATCAATATTTTGTGTTTTGTGAACATTTTTAAGTACCCATAGTAAGCATTATAGGTACATCATTATAACTATTTTATTAATTTGTAAAACTATTTTTCACGAATTATTATCTTTAGTATATATTCATTTTAATAACTCAGGAGCTACTGGTTAAAATTTTGATTTAAATACATCAACATTTTCAAAAAAATCACCTTCTTCATAAATTTCAGTTAGAGGTTGGTTCAATTGAAAAAAAAAATTGCATCACCACATAACACTCTTTTTCAGGTGGGAAAAATCTATGTGTTTGTAACTATGGTCCTTAAATATATTTAAATATTCTAAAATCAGAATTCGAAAAAATTAATTTTTAAAGGGAAAAAGGTCGGCAAGTGCAGGTAACGCTCTGCTATACAGTAGGTGTCAAATCGAGTCACTGTAATGGATGTGTAGAATTTTAATTCATTGATATAAAATTATTGATACGAAAAACGATGCTGAGCGAAGACGGTATGTCTGCTTACATCACGAAGTGTATTTTATATTTTTATGATATTATTCCTATTAAAATAATTCATTTTACTATTAATAATACTGTAAGTTAAATTAATTTTTGCAAAAAACATTGCATTTGAAAATTCTATTGAGAGTATAAAATATAATAATATATACTTTAATAATTTCAACCCCCTACGAAAAATATTTTTCAAGTACAACGAAATAACTAACATTGTTATTCTTCATTTAAATATCTAATTTTGTCCTTGTATTTAAGAACTTTGTATTACATTTTCAAGTTTTTTGACCAATTTAAAACAATGTTATCGACAATAACAAAAATTAAATTAAAAAAACCAAAAATGTATTATACATTTATACCTATATATATTAGTTTAAAAAAATTAAAAATAGATTAAAAATTGTATTGTGTATATAAAATACTTATATTATGTATAAACATTTGATGAAAATATCATGTATTTCCAGTCATTTTTATTTTATTTTCCCCACCGCGTTTAAAAACTAATGGGAATTTTCAAAAATGACATTTCAAAAGTTCCATCCATATTAATTTTCCCAGAAAAATATACTGATGAAGAAAATCTAAGCATTATGCCGACTATTTATCATGTAGGTATATAAACAAAAAAACACAAACACACATCATTGTAAAATCAATACCTTCTTCGCTCCGCTCAAAATCTAAAATGGAGATGACAGATGAGTATATACTATAAAAACTATCTCTTTGAAGTATTATTTGGTTCTTGAGTTTTGAAACTATTCTAAAGTTCTACATGAAATTTTCAAAATTATTCAAAATTATACTACTTAAAAAATATAGCGAAAATGTAATTCGTAGTTTTTAAGCGTAACTCTTATTTTCTTTAGATAACTTTTTTGGCCAATAAGGCTAATTCAAGATAAACATCTCCACGTCTATTTTAACGTTTCCGTGAACAGTAACTTATGCCTCATTAATTATTACTTATTTAATTATGATAATATTGATCTAGCATGTTTAAAAATTAAAGATAAAGCCGAGTTTATCGATTTGCTGTTTTGATAACGTCTCGGTTGATTTTATTATACAATATATTTACCGAGCTCGATATCTACACAATAATAATTTTAAATAGTTATCTGATATATAATTAGTAGTTTGGTGTTATATTTATAAATATTTTAGATTCTGAGAGGAGCAAAGAATGTATTGATTTTACAATGTTGTGTGTTTTTATTTGTGTATCTGTCATCACGTTTTGGGGCAGTAAAAGTGCTCCAATATTCCTTATCGGCATCGTTTCTGGTAGGAAAGTGAATCTATTTGGTACTTTGGGGTGTCAAAAATAAAAAATTCCCAATAGTTTTTAAACGCGTCGGGAAAAACATAAAATTAATTATGGAAATACAAAAATATTTTTACAAAACAAATTGTTGACAAAATTGATTTTGTTTTTTGGTGTAACAAAATAAATAATAACCATAAATAATATATGAAATTTTCACCGGATGTTTATATAAGCATTTTCTATACACCATACAATTTCCATATCTTTTTAAGCTATTTATAGCCCTAAGAAATTGTTGGTAAATTTTTTTTTTATTATCTTTGATAAAAAAAATGTTGCTGGTCAAAATACTTGAAAAATTCATACAGAGTGCCTCATACCTTGTTGTAAGTAAAAATTTGAAAAAAAGTTGAATGTAAATACACAACAGTTTTTTTATAAGCGTCTTAAGTTAGAATTTCAACAAAATACGCCAAAATCATGAAAATTTGCAGTTTTTTTTATTTAAAAAAGTATAAAAATCTTCTGTTTGAACCTAAGATTTGAAAATTTAACACAATGTTTCTCATTAGTAGTTATTGCTTTAACCAATAACGAAATATTACAAAATTTTATATTTAAATAAAGAATTACAATATTTTTCACGAGTGCCCGAAACTTTTAAAGTATATTATTATTATATTTTATACACACAAATACACAATGACATCTTTAAATTCAATGTTTTCGGCCAAAATTAATTCAACCTACTGTATTATTAATAGTTAATTGGATTACTTTAGGAGCAATATTATCATATAACACAATTAGTAATGTAGGCTGACAAACTGTCTTCGCCCAGAACAGTTTTTCGTATACAATAATTTTATATCATTGAATTCAAATTTAACACATCCTTTATCGTGACCCCACTCGACTCCCACTGTACAACAGAGTGTTATTCACTTGCCGACCTTTTTAATCTTAATCATATTTTATATAATTTTATATTTGTAAATATAGAACCATATCAATTTTAATTCTCTACATTAACACACTACACAACTATGTGGACATGTATATTATCATAACAATTTTTTAACGGATCACTCTATTATACATTTTGCTTTATTTAATCGCGTTTATAGAAAAATATTATGAATCGTATTATTTAGGTACCTTTTGCAGATATCTACATTATACATGCATTATTTGAATAATATCTCATCATTAAAGTTTTACTGATTTTTAACGACAAAACATGCCTATTAATGCCAATACAATTATTTAATTTGAAAGTTTGATACTTAACTTTCAATTTTATCTTTTTTAAATATCAAATAGGTCAATTAATATATAATTATACTCTTATAGTAGTATAACCTATGACCCTAAATATTAAAAGCGAGAAATGCGAATTTGATAACTTTATATATCAGATAAATATTACCATTTTATTATTTCATATTTTTTAATTCGCAGTGGTGCGAGGAATATATTTATTTTTAAATTATGTGGTATTTTTTGTGTGTCTGAATACACTTTTTAATTTTTATGGTAGAAAAATGCTTAAATATCTTTTCTGACAAGAAAGTGAATCTAGTTGGTATTTAGGCAGATGGAAGATAGGTCAAACGTAAACAATTCCCAGTAATTTTTTAAATATTTAGAAAAACTAAAAAAAAAAATAGAAAAAACGTTTATGGAATTAATTTTTATGGAAAACCAATTTTTGATGTTTTTTTACAATTGAAAAACAAATATGAAATAAGAATAACCAAAGATACTTGAAATTTTCAGCAAATGTTTAGACAACCATTTTTTATGTATGATATATAATTTTCAAAATAAATTTAAAAAGTTTTCCAATGCTTTCTGCCTTCTGGGAATCAATTAAAAGTTGGTTTTGGTTTCGTTAATAGTTAAAACAGTACGAATTAAGTATTGACAAATAAGTAATTAGAATGAACTAATAAAAGAAGTTTTACCTAATACCCATCTTAAATTAATAGAACAACCTTTTTTTAATAATATTTTATATTTTGTGCTAATAGGTTTACACCAAAAAAAAAAAAACCAAAAACATTTATTTAATACGTGTAAAATACTCAGCTACAAGTCTATAATTTGTATTTTATTCATCGCTTAGTGGATATGATATTTTATGACATAAACGTCTCGCCAACAGCATTGCAATTATTCAAGATAAAATTACTATTAGCAAATTGCAAAATAACATTTTACTGTAATTAAATATTTTATCATAACTTTTAATTACACAATTTTGAATTTATGAATACCTAACTAATATGAGTAATGAGTCTCTATGAATATAAAATTAATAAATCACGTAGCGTTTAAAAAAATATAGGTATTCTTTATATATGGATAAAACGAATATTTTAACACCTACTTAAAAATAATTTACAGTATTGTAAATTGTATTCGGCTGTATAAGAAACAATATTACATAAAAAACTAATTTAAATAAATAATTTTTATTAAATAATTGTTGAAACTAATTGTAATTACAAAATTTAAATAAAAATAAATAAAAAAATAATTTTAACAATAAAAAAATTTTAAAAAAATATTTATTATTTATATAATACGTTTTAGTTGTATTAAAATATTATAGAATACCATCAAACAAAATAATATTATGATACCTAATGTAAAGTACCTTAAGTCAACAATCTCAGTGACTTACTCAGTACTCTATCTAGTATTAAAAATTCACACCAGTCAAATTATATTTCTTAAGAAAATCCAATACCAGATAGCTTCCCTTCAAATTAACAGTCAAACCATTTTTGGATGCCAACGTAAGGGAACAAAGTGGTAGATTTCCACAACAAAGAATAGCTGCATATTACTTCACCTGAAATCTCTTCAAATTTACATTTAACTAAATCCACTAATTCCAAGATCTTAAAATAGTAACAAAAAACTCATACTCAATCAGTGGCAATGTGGCAACTATAGTGGTTAACCTTATAAGCACACTACACTTAAAGAAATTAAAACAATACACCCATGGCTTAATTTCAACTTATCAAGACTTCTGGGTGGATAATAAACTGACTGAGATTTATACACAAGGGTGCCTAACGATAAATACGGATCCAGATAAATGTCAAACTTGTGAGGAAATCAACTCCATTAAAAATATTTGAATTCGTTGTCAAAAATATTATATGACATGAGAAACATTCAAAAGATTCTAAGCAATCTGTAAGCATTTGGGACCGGAAGAACGAATTATATCAAACATCTTAAAGTAATTTCTTAAAACTATCAAAATTGTACAACTACCTATATCTAATCTAACCTTTATGTACTTTCCTAATTATTTTTCCCCTTTTATAATGTGTATAATACTTAGCTATAAGCCAATAATCTTTGTAGTTTTGGCCTTAAAATTAATATTAATAGTACAAAAAAAATGTTATCATATAATACCAAACAACGCAGATTAGAGTATTAGCTTTTTGTACTAATTTAATTATGTAGGATCTTAAATATTATATATACAGACTGTATTGTGTTTTAGTGCTGTTGTAAAGAATACGAGGGAAATAATTATTTTGTTTGACTTATATTTATTTGGATTTGTACGAATATTAAGCTACAAAATACAAATAATTTACTTAATCAAAAGAAAAAAAATCATTTCCATTTCCAAAAAAATGGACAAGTGTTAGGAAATATCGAAACATTATTTGTTTTGGTCGATTGACGATGATTTTAGGTTGGTAACAGTCTCATAAGTGGGTTGGGATTAGGAAAAACGTCACGTTAATCGTTTGCTACAACTTAGTAACTACTAATTGCTAATTAAGCCATTAAGGTATGATAACAAGTGGTATCATAGTGATTAACGAGTACTTTATTATAATTTATCGCAACAAAAATTCTTCCCTTTACTCTGCGTAAAAAAAAGACGAGAAAAACAAAAATATATAAACTATGGTAACATTGAAATTAAAAAAAACATAACATGATAATCTCACGAAAAACAACAGAATTTACACGGTTTAAATGGATGAACTCTGCTTTGATTAATATTTTACATAGGTACCTAACACATAGCCCATAGGTGTTACATAGGTGAACCATAACAGCAATTTCTTTTTTTTTTTACTTATTTCACATCACCACGACCGTAGTGACACGGATGTCTGGATAATATATCTGTGACCGTAACTACCATTGATTATAGATATTAAATACATACTAGTATTTATAATAAATGGTGCCACGGGCTACTAATTATATTATACTCATTTATGGGGTAACCATCGGTAGGTACTTCAGTACTTGGAATAATAATTTACGATTTTCGATATATTTGTCGTTCGGGCCGTATTCAGCTCCGACCACGCAATATTATAAGCGTTTACGAAGGTACTATTTGTACTTACACAACGCCCGAGTAAGATGTCGGTGACGTGAAGTGTTTTATTAAGTTGATCAAACACTGTATACAATATACATATTAACACAGCTGTGGACTGCGACCGAGTGACGACGACTGGACGACCGCGGGTTATGACGCAGTTATTGCTACGATATCATTTCCTCGTTGATAAGCGATAAACCTCGTCCTGACGTCGTCTAAATACAATACACCATTGTAACAATATTATGAGTGATTAGAGTAGCACATATCAGACGGATTTTTTTTTTATTACACTTAACCGAGCAAACAACTCGGTGAGATAAGAAGACTCTCGTCCGGTATAAAAGCATGTAGCAGCGAGGATGAAGTATCGTTAAAAATACATAGTGCACCGCTCAGCGTCAGTCTGGTCACGTGTATTACCGTCCGTTCGTTCAACCGAAACATCGCGAAATCGACAATAACGTTACACAAAAATATAAACAAACGCGTAAATCGTATTATTATTAAATCGGTTATTTCCTGAATCCGCTAAAGCAATGGCCGCAGCGCCGTGGTCCATCGTCGCGTACATCTGTCTGATATCGGCAACGATCTGTTGCTCGACCACAGCGTCGTCGTCGTCGTCGTCGCCGAGAGTGCGCATCGAGTCTGGCGAACTTTCCGGCGGCGTGGACCACACATCCATTACCGGCCGACCGCTGTACGCTTTCCTGGGCGTGCCGTACGCCAGTCCACCTGTCTACAAAAACCGTTTCAAGGTAGATGACGTGTAACGACCACCCGTGACTTTGTTATTATAATTTTTTTAACAACAAATAACTACGCTTAACATTAAAATAGAAAAAAAACATATAGGTAAATTATCTCGATAATATTTCTATGGCAATCTTGGTTGGAAATCTCAGAAAGTGTGAATGCGCATAATATCAGTATTCTCGATCGAGAAACAATGATAACAGCAGTAATGGGATTCTTATAATAAAATGATTACCAAGTATCACATTCTAGAAAACACCAATGTTGATGTTTGTGTGTTTACACCGAAAAGCGCATATACGATACAACTTATGTGAGATCTTTAGTAATATTGGAAATTTTCAAATTTCAATGATCATTATTTTTTAATTTAAATATAAATCGGTTGCGATTAAATCGTTGTTATACGTTTGAACATCCAATGTCGTGAAATTTGAACTTCGATCGCACAATAACAAATACTATGACTTTCCGCTAAAGTTTCTTTTTTAATTTCCAGTAAATAAACTTATGAGGAATTTTGTTTCAAATGTTTAAACCTGTTAAAGACGATGAAATCAAAAATGTTATGAATTTTTATGATACAAAATAATTAGTAATTTTTGTGGTTTTGTTCAATTTCGTAAAAATTTGAACTTTGAAAACTTATTAAAAAATCGTAACTGTATTTTTAGTACTTATTTTTATTTTTATGCAAGACAGTTTGTAAGAAACCTTGTATTTTAAACCAGACATTTTTATTTTATTTACTAACAAAAATGTAACCGTACATAAATTATAAGTCGTAAAAAACTAAAAATAAGTCTAAAATTTTAAATATATATGAATAGCACAAAAATTTGTTGGTATATTGTCTAGTAAATGCTAATATGAATATTTTGAAAATGTCAAGTCTCTATACCAGAGGTCCCCAACCAGGGTGCAGCGAACTTTATTTAGGGTTCCGTGAAATTATTAGAAATATATTTTTTAAGAAAAACGATTTTATGAAAAATATAGCACTGTGAGTAATAACTAATAAAACAGACTATAATATAAAACCTACTGTGTTTCACATAATTTGTAGAAATACTGTGATGTTCAATCTCTTTTCATACCGGTTTGATTGCTATCGCTTCGATGTGAACTGTTAAACCTAAAGTTATCACTTATCACTCTACTACCACTTATTTATGGTGAAATTCTTGTGACTTTATCTCATCTTTATTTTTATGAAACGTGTACCGACAATAGTAATTTAATAATATACTAATAATTTTAGTATAATCAGTCTGTTCTTAATTATCATTATGAAACATATTTCAGTCGTCTCTAGATATTTTATATTTTCATATAATTACATTTTATTTGAAATAATGGATAAATTTATTAAAAAACAAAAGTTAGATGAAGACAAAATGTCATGTAACCTTAATATTGAGTCAACATCTGGTTAGTATGTCTTTCAACTATTCGACCACGAATAAAATATTTGTGAAAAAAAAACAAGCCCAAGTGTCACATTTGTTTCATCTAGATTACGCCTATGATCTACCTGCAGCTAGTTTAGCCATACAATTGTCAAGGTTTTCTGGATAACGAGCTAAAATAAGGACCCGTTTATTTACCCTTATCACTCCTATCCTTCCGCTGAAATGTCAAGCTCGACCGTTTATTTTTTGATTTAAGTGGCTTTGATTCTCAGTGGCTTTGTGTGACTTTTACCACAAATTGTTCACATTATTTAATATAAGTACCTATATTTTTTGTGTATAAGAAACAAATAGCAATATATGTATAGTATATAGGTATATTAATCGTAGTTAATAATTAATATTTTTTGGTTTTTGGTTTTTTAGGAACCACAACCAGTAAAACCATGGGTGGGCGTGTGGAACGCCACCATACCTGGGAGTGATTGTATAGGACTAGACCACTCACAATTTAAGGTAGTCGGAAGTGAAGATTGCCTATACCTCAATGTTTATACGCCAAAAGTGAGTAAATATAATATTGTAATTATGAATAATTAACTGCACGACGATCCAATAAATAGTTTCGGGGTTTATTCTTTATCCGGAACAAAAAAAATCGACTTCATTTTATATAGTAGTATAGGATATAGTAATAGATATAGATTAATACGATTATTTAGTATACATGTTGTTGGTGTACGTGCGATAAAATTCTCGGAACAACACCGATATCAAACACAATACAATTTGACGAACAAAAAGGTCAGGTTGCAGGTAGCTGGAAACCCGTGGGCCGCACAATACGTACAATAATATATATAGGTATACAATTTACACGTTTATTTAAATTAATAATAACTAATTATTCATTAACTTAATCGGACTAAATTTTTGCCTTCAACCTTCTCTGTGATGTCCTCTTTAATTTAAAAAAAATTGCACGACGATTGAATAAGTAGTTTCGGAGTTTACCCCGCACAAAAAAAAGCGACTTCAATTTATATAGTAGTATAGATAACTTTCAGTATTTATGTAGATCAGCGATTCGCAAAAAGTGTTTCGCGAAACCTAAGGGTTCAGCCAGATGTATGTGAATATTAAGAACATTTTTTTATACTAGACTTTGAAAAAAAAAGTTGACCAAAAATTGGGGTTGAGTTGGAGTTAGATACATTGGGGTTCCACAAGACACAAACTATTTCCTAAGGGTACGTGGTCGTAAAAGTTTAGGAACAGCTGATGTAGATAATATGCCTATACTTGACACAAAAATCGCGATTAATCGGTTGATATAATATTATATAAGTGTCAAAAAAATCACCTTGTAAAGTGTAGTGATGTGTCTTACTCAGCTACCCCAAGAAGGGCTGATATCCGGCGGCCTGATGAACGTGATCGTGTACATCCACGGCGGCGCGTTCCAGTTTGGCGCGGGCATCCATTACGAGCCGCACTACCTTTTGGACAGCGAAGATTTAGTGTTCGTGTCGATCAACTACCGACTGGGGCCTTTGGGATTTGCGAGCACTGGTGACGACGTGTTGCCCGGAAACAACGGCCTTAAGGACCAGGTGGCCGCCCTCAAGTGGGTCCAGCGCAACATTGCCGCATTTGGTGGCAACCCCGGCTCTGTGACCATCGCCGGAATGTCGGCCGGTGGAGCTAGCGTCCATTACCACGTCCTGTCACCCATGTCGGTGGGTTAGTCATCTAAAATATTTACATGTTACATTCATTTTAAAAGTCAATTGCTGTGTTTTTGAAGAAAAAAAACATGCTTTATATTGTTTGAAGAACTTACTGCTAAGAGTTTAAGTTTAAAGTATAGCCAAGTCAAGTAAAATAACAAAGGTTACACCGCAAAAAATGTGACTCATTTCTAAATTCTGAAATTGAGATGGTTAAAAAAAAAAAAAAAAAATTGAAAAATTGTTTAATAAAATCCGGTATGGTTATAGGTATTACGGGCGCTACAGTACCTATTGTTTATATATTTTCAGTTTAGTATATTATTTTGTTATCGGCTGTATATTCGAGAGTGAATATATTGTAGCATAAACATTCAAGTATTATATAACACGTAGCTCATTATTATACTTGTGTTGACGAGTTCAGATCAAGGATCCAGCCATCCAGGATCCTAGGATTAATTTCATCAACTTTCATCAACAAGGTTTCACTTGTCTTAATTAATCTACTCGATAATAAATATCATATGGTATAATGTATCTTAAAAACCTAAAAAAAATTCTTATTATATATTTTTATATTTTATTTGTATACAGAGATTAGCTTGAACATTAATCTTCGCTATAAGTTTCATAATAAGAGGTACACGTATGCAAGTGATGAACATTATAAACTCAAAACATGCACATACAAATATATCACGTCTGTTTAATTCCTATCTAATCCATTTTAGTCTGATAAGACAATAAACAAATAGACATAATGAGATACGGATATTTGAATAATTATGTGTGTCATTTTTGTAATTCAATTTTTATCTTTGATACTTTTATTATTTTGTTTTTATTTTATAACCAACCTACCAATCGTCAAATAGTTACTAATAGAAAAATAGCCGTGGAGTGTTTTATAATTACAAGAATCTCAAAATAACCAAACTGAAATTTATTTTCATAAACAGGCGAATAGTGGAAGTATTTAGCCTGTATTTAAAATTGTTCTATATGGCCTTATATATACTACTATACTATTAAAATATCTATCAGTAAACAGTACAATAATAATTCGTTAATAATAATGTCATACATACAGGTTTATTCAATCGAGGAATTGCTGAAAGTGGAAGTGCTTTTTGTGGCTGGGCTTACACGGAAAACACTATTCAAAAGACTAAGGAATTGGCCGAGTCACTAGGATGTCCTACATACTACTCAAAGGACACCATTAAATGCCTTAGATCAAGACCAGCATTAGCTATCGCAAACTCTTTGAAAAATTTCTTAGTAAAAATATTTTTATTTAAAAATACTTGTGCAGTTTTGTAAATGGTATACTATAAGTCTATAAATATTAATATATTGTTGTATTATTCATTTTCCAATACACGTTAGCCTTGGAAGTACAATCCATTTACACCATTTGGTCCAACTGTCGAAACAACCGGAACAGAACGGTTTTTACCGGACCTACCAGAGAACTTACCGGCTCAAAATGTCCCACTGTTGTTCAGTTTTACACAAGACGATGGCCTCTATCCAGCCGCTGAATTTGTATCACTCGAGGAAACTCTGGTTGATATGGAAACCAACTGGAACGAAATACTTCCATTTATACTTGACTACAATAACACCATATCAGATGAATCACTGAGACCCGAAATCGCACAGAAAATAAAAACATTTTACTTTGGAAACAAGGCAGTGTCTATAAACTCCAAAAATGAATTAGTCGAAGTAAGACAATTATCATTTTAAGGTTATATTAAATACAATATACATACATAGGTACATGATATATCAAATACAGAATACCTTATTGCTTATTATGTAGGTATAATAATTTCACTAGTTTAAATATTTCAGTATAATACATATTATTAATTATTATTGAATAAATAATAAATATACAAGTACCTATTAATATTTTTTTTAATTAAAAAAATATACTAAACAGATCATAGGCATTACTTCCCAACTAAAAAAATAAATTGCAAACATTTAGGTATGGCTAAAAATTAAAATCCTAAAACTATTGAATTCAAAGTTTAAAATATTGTACATAAAGTATGTGGTAACTACTAAAAAAAAAATTTTTATATGTATAATTAGTGTGTCCAGAATACATATGCATTAAGCCATTAAGGTACTTATTTATTTTACTCATTTTATAATTATATTAAAATAATATAATATAATAGTTATATTTTATTTATGTAAATAATAAGGCTTTTGAAAAAATAGAGTTGGTGCTTCAGCCTTTCCGAAAAATTTATCGGGCTAAGCGTATGATACATTTGTGACTCAAAATCAAGTTACTTACATTTAATATTGAAACACAAATTAAGTAAAATCAAAAATATTTAGTAAATATAAAATAATTCATGGAATTATCCATTTCAGATGTTTACAGACAGGTTGTTCAAAGAACCGGTGGCTAGAGCAGCACAGCATTTGGCTTCAATAAATACATCGCCAGTATACTTTTATGAATTTAGTTATAGGGGTAAATACTCACTTTCAGACAAATATTCCAAAACTGGATCCTCTGAAGGAATGGGTAAATAGGACATAATTAAGTCAATTAAGATAAAATATGCTCATGTTACTTAAGTATTATAAATATAATTATTTATTCGATATAGGAGTATCACACGGTGACGACACAATGTACGTTATAAAAACCCAATATGGACTACCACACAACGACGTCGAAGACGCCAAGTTAATTCCAGTCATGGTGAACATGTGGTCGTCATTCGCTAAAACTGGGTACGTTTATTATTTATACTAAGTATCTACCTTTAGTTATTTTATTAGTTTAATTTCTGTTTACTATCTTAAACGTATCCCGCGGTTGATCAGTTAATTTTAATATGTTTTTCTTTTCCTTTTTTAACTGGAAAATAACTAATAAATCACCATTAAACTGTCCTTTTGAAACAGATTCAAATATATTTTATTACCCACCTAGTTCTGAATCTTTGACGAAAATCATGCTTCCATAATGATTCAAATACGCATTTAGGCTAGTTTCGAAGTAATTTTAAAAATATACTGATTACTAATATTGGTTTTTGTCGAGTTTAACTAAAACTTTTAATTTTTAATTTATAAGTATAGGCATTAGGCGGCGTTGACAATTTGTTATACTTCTGCAACATACTGATATATAGATACATAATATGCAGTGGCGTATTTACGGGGAGGGGGTTCCCGGGTCTCGACCCCCCCCCAGAAAAAAAAATGTTAAAAAGCATAAATAATTTGCTACGTAGGTACAGAGAAAAAGAAATTAATTTATATTATATATTTTAATTTTTAACCCCCCCCCCCCCCCCACAAAACAATTGAAAATACGCCACTAATAATATGTATTATAAAATATCATAATATACTAAATACCTACACATATTTTGTACATACTACCTACACGGCTATACATTCTGTTTCAGAGTTCCAGATGTAGGAAACTCCACAGTATGGTTACCTATATCGAAAAACCCTTCAGATCCATTAAAACTGATTAAGATCACTCAGAACCAAACATTCGAACAGCAAGAATACTCAGATCCCGGCAACTATAAATTCTGGAGCACGTTGCCCCTAACCGAGTTTCCCGCCGTTAATCCGTCGGAAAACATAAACCACAACGAACTTTAAGAAAATCGAAACAAAATACTGTCTTAAATTAATAATATAAAAAGATTTTACTGTTTTCATGTTGTATGATTAGGTAGGTAGATACGTACACAAATTAAGTAGGAACTATATTATTGTTTTTTTTTCAAGTAGAAAAATAAGTCAAAAATATAAGAAAAACTTGTTATTTGTGTCCTAAATTACATGTATATAGGTACTTAATCAAAATAATTTGTTCTTTTTTATACCTTTTATTTTTTTGAAACCGACGACGATGCCACTGAACAGCTTTTGCATTACTTCTGCAGTTCTGCGATTCCACCATCGTTTATTTTGCAATACATTCATACAAATATACAATTCATACATGATGGTCTCTCTTCCGGACTCTTCCTAGATGACTACTCTTTTTTTAATTCCTATAGGCTTTAACCAACACGTGATTGATTCGGTACTGAATATAGTCTATTCAAATGATGCTGAGCCGTCGCCAAAATCAAGATTATTTTATAGATCTTGGGATGAATGGAACTATGGTCTATGAATTCATAAAAATGTTGTTTAAGCGGTACGTCTGTACCCAGTGATAGGTAAAAACTACAAAAACCAGAAAAGTTGCTCTGTAAAGCTTACCTATTGTAATAGGGTTGCATTCGAAAACCGCACACTTTTGATTTTGACCCTAAAAAGGTCGATGGACAAAAACCACACACCTTATCGGTCATTGTATAACAAAATACAGCACACTTTTAGTGGGTTAAAACCGCACACTATTTTTAGTGAACGAAGACCGTATGAAGTTTTAAAAACCGTCAGCAGTCGGTTTCAGCAACTCTGAAAGTTTTTAATTTTTTTTTAAATTAATAGTTTAAATTTTTGAATATATACATTTTTTTAAATTAATATTTTAAATTTTTTAATATATACTGTAATAAAGCAAAAATAAAGAAAATAGGAGAGGGAAAGGGGTATCACGCTCTACACTTAAAAGTGCTGGGAGAATGATATATGAAATGGGGATATTATTATTATTGCGCTATTACCTTCCCCCAGATGTTCGGAGGACTCTCGAGGTCGTGTATTCGAGAATCTGATCAGATACACTTGTACAATATAATTGTATGTACTATTTATGTGTATATATTAAATATATTATATTTTATTGAGTCTTATACTCTTACCTGGTTCGCAGCTGTCTGTAGCCTAGACTGTGTATTAAGATAAGGTAACAATAATTAGTAATTACTCAAAATACTTGAATTAAAATATTGAAGAAAGAAACACACTAAATAAAGTTTGTCAAAAAGTGGTCTATTTCTCGCTCGTAGAATTCTGTATAAAGTATAGGTTGTTGCTTGGCTGGTCGGTGCGCATGCACTGACCAAGGGACGATAGTACGATACGGATGAGCTGACCAGAGACAGTTGGGCGGCTTTATCAAAGGCTATCGTGCCTATGGGAAACAGATTTCTTCTCGGCGGCACAGACTTGTATGACCGTCCTTCTTCTCTGGCAGCATATAAGAAGGCCACACGAGCAACATTGTATCGTTGCAAGTAATACGTGTTTATTTCTTACCCGTTATCGAATAATACGGATCGTCTATATTGTCCGCGATGAGGGTTTTATTGGGAGTGTTCGATTTATTAAATATACGTGCGACAGTCTGACCGTTATTTATTAATTTTTAACTAATTTGTTATACATTATAATGATATTTAAGCATATCATTACAATACCTAAATTGTTTTGATGAAATATGAGAATAATGAGAATAAATTATAAATTATACATATACATATACATATTACATTATAAAGTATGCGTTTTTTGTTTATCTACCTTTTTAGGGTGAAAATCATAAAAATATACGAATACATATTAGAATAATCTAGATCCCACTTTTTAAATTGAATATGTAATATTTTATTTAATCATTTATTCAATAAAGTATATTATGTATGATTGTATGTGTACATAATTTTACAAGCTATACAACATTATACAAGTTACAATTATTCATGGTCAATTGCAAAATAACAATAACATTTTCTCAAAAAAAAGTAAAACCATGAATTACGTAAGTAGGTAGGTACTTTTTCTTATTGTATATTACACACTTACACGGGTTAAAGTAGCAATTGATGCGAATGCTGCATAATCGTTATTAATCGAGTAACTCTTAGTATAAATATATGTATATATATTATATACCTACAAAATACTTAAAATACCTACCCAAAACTATCTCAGTACTTACTAGGTAACCCACCACCATATTTCAGCTATGGCCTACAAAACAATATTGAACTCCGATTTTTTATTTTATTTCAAATAATAATGTAAAACCATCCGTAGAGGTATGACTTGTTATATGGATCTTGAATAGATAACCTATGCTTGTCAGTTTTTTCCGATATTTTTATTTTAAAATTTAAAACTTATAACTTTTAAGTACTTAGATAACAAAATATTACAATTTAAAAATACATTAATTCTTGGTTGCTTCTGAATTAAAAAATATAATATAAGCAAATAGAGACTAACCTATAACTTACTAACCTATAATAGAAAATAATCTATAGTAGAAAATCAGTGAGGTTGCGGCGGGCGTTAAATTATTTTTAAAATCTTTAATGACAGATGGATTTGTGTTTTTGAACGTGACAAATATAATAAGTAGGAAAAAATGTATTAGGTTCAGCAAAGCAATTGGCAAAGTGGAACACGTTGTTGTTCTAAAGCCAGCAGAACAGACTCCTCTTACTGCTTTATACATAGTTAGTCTTGTGAAAGAAGCAGGATTTCCACCTCGAGTTGTTTCCTGGTTATGGTCCAACTGCTGAAAAAGCTATTGTTGATCACCTTGGTGTTGATAAAATTGCATTTACTGGTTCAACTGAGGTAATTTAATCAATGTAAAATTTTAATATTCACATCCCACCACATATAAAACAACCAAATTCTTGTATTTCAAGATCTTATATTGTCCACTATATAGTTGTACAATCCCAAAGTCAACAGACATCTAAGATGATTAGAAAATTATACTATTATATTTATTAATATTAATCTAGTACCAAGTTTATAAAAAAAATATATATATATATATTTATCCATAAAAACATATTATTTATAATTTGTAAAAATTGCAGATATTAGACTCAATATTACATCTATTTAATATTTTTTAAAACCATTTTAGGGACTGTTATCAGTAGTAACCTTAAAAATTCCAAAAATCAGATTAACTGAATTGAATAACAAAAGTATTAAGGAAAAAGGGGAGGTGGGCATTGGGCAGGCTTGGTGAATCATCCTGTATAATATAGCGTTATGTTAGACAGTATTTGGACATTTTATACCTCAGGGAACATAACAAAAAAAAAAACAAAAAGGTAAAAACATTTTTTAATAGTGGTCCATAGAAAATTGAACCAACTATCTATCCTACTCTCAATAATTTAATATAGGCAAATTATATAATATATAAAAAATATATATATTTTTATATTCAAAATATGTAGGTAAGTGTATTTTATTTTTTTTCAAATGTATTGTGGACTATATGATTATACAAATGTAACAAAATATAATATAACATACCTATAAATATTAATATCATCTATTAGTTATTAATTACATTTTTAGGAAACTTCTGGAAAACCAATGTTACATAAACAAATTGTAGTTTTAAAAAAAAAATATATGTTAGACAAAAATTAACACAAAGATTTCTTACAAGCGTTTAATGTTATATTCTGATTTATTATGTTTTTTTTTATATACATAAAGAATAATATAATAATTGTATATAAATAAACTTAAAAAAAAGCAAACAAAATGTATTTAATATGAAATAGTTTTTTTTTGCATATATATATAAAAGTAAATAATGATTAAACAAAACATTAGAGGTATGTGAGTACTAGTTTTCCTTCTTAGTACATCAAGTCTAGCTGTCTTTCACTCAGTAGTTTTAATTTTTCAAAACCCATACACTTATTTAAAATGTTACTGTTCCCATTGTTATTAAACTTTAAATAATCATTACAGTTCAAAAAAAAATGAGGTCAATAGTTTCTATTAATAAGTAGTTCAACTTGGATAATTTCATTGTTGTTGTGAAATTACATATTATATTACGAAAATACTCGACTTGATTCCGTAAAAGAGAAAACAACCACTTCACGTGTACCTCAAAAAATAATTAAATCTTCTCAACCAATAATGGTTATAATATAAAACAATATGAAAGATGCAGTACTAGAATGAACGACAAATGTCATGACAACCGACATGAAGCCATTTTCTTAACATTACACATAATTGGCTTGTGCCAAGGTCGTTTAGATGGATCATTGACATCATCAATGGGGACTGATGTACTTCCATTCGGTCGATCTGGATTATTCATTACACGGTTAATAACTCAGTAAATTTAATTAATTTGTTTAGTTATATTTAAGGTTATTACCTTTAATTAATTGTTCTGTTATATATTCTTCTTCATTTTCTGAAGGCGTTTCACACGAATGATAGTTGAATAGGTACGGCAATACAGTCATGTTATGCATAAAATCACCCCGCAAAGGAGGAAAGGGTACTTTTTCAGTTGTTCTTGGATGTCTACAAACAAACCACCTAAACAGTAAAAAACAAATAAGAATAAATATGGAAATACACATTTATTTTAAACAAAATGACAGCAAGGAAAAAATGTTTTATTTTAAATATTAAATTGTATGCGAGTGTAATATAGTAATTATAAATAATATTCAATGCAATAATAATTATTCAAATCCATACATAAAAAAGTATAATTCTAGACTTACAATACTCACATAATAAGTATTATATTTACCAAAAGAAACCACCCACTACCCAGTAATGAGGTTTAATTTAAATCATTAAGTACATATTTTATTTTTTAAATACTTACACAATAAAAAAAATATATTTATATAAATAAGATTTATACATACAAATGTTAACCTTTTTTAAGTATTTTATAAATGCTTGCAATAGGTTCTATTGATTAATAGAAATTGTAATTGGATAAGCACAAATATTTCTGTTTTTCGTGAACAAGCAAAGACTTAACTAGGAATAGTTATAAATAGGATAGTTAAACCTGGTAAATAAATATATATTTACTCATATCTCAAGAATTTAGTTAGTTAGTTATGCATTTAAGAAGCATATTATTGATTTGTTTATTTAAAACTGTTAACTTACGGATGTGTTTGTATTGTTCTTAAGGTAAATCGCTTCTTTGGGTCTTTTTTAAGCATTCCAACTAGCAAAGATCTCAAAGGTTCTGTCACAAAGCCTGGAATTTGTATATTACACTTTCCAATTGCTTCAAACAATCTATACACATTATCACCTTCAAATGGATACTCTCCTGTAACTAAATTATACCTTAAAAAAAAAAACAAAAATTATGATGTTTTTATTATATGGCATCTTTATAATTTAGTGGTATTCATACAATGTAACACCACTGCTCCAAATATCTATTTTAAAGCCAGAGTACTCATCAGCCCCATTTGCTATTTCAGGCGGTTGAAATGCTGGTGAGCCTTGACTTGATGCACAGATACCTTCTGGATCAAAGGGTGACAGTGCCTAAAAATTTTAAAAAACAATATTTTAATATAGATATATGTTTAACAATTATATTTTCAACATACCTCAGCAGTTCCAAAGTCTGATATCTTAAGTGTTTCATCAAGTGTGAGCAATAAATTCCCTGGTTTGATATCTTTATGAATTATTCCACGGCTGTGTAAATACTCTAGTCCATTTATTAACTGACTAAAGTAACTAATACCATAGAATATTGAACAACATAAATTAATCTTCATAACACAAATTTAAACTAATCATTCAAATACATACTTATGGGCTTGCCAGCATGGAAATTTACTTCCTGGAGAGTGTTCGAGCATATCTTGAAGACCACCTACACAATATTCCAATAGAAGATACATCTTTTCTTTTTCTTCATTCACTATAACATCTACTAACTCTATGACATTTAAATGCCTCAATGTTTTTAAAAGTTGAATTTCACTAAAAAATAATAATTATTACAAATGTTAGTATAATATAAATTATAAGTTGAATATTTCCTCATATTTAACATGGATGTAAAAATTGAATAAATATTATCTTAAAAAACTTGATAATATGTAATATTAATAACATAATTGTATTGTCAGAAATTCAAAAAGAAATTAAGTAAAAAATATTTTGTGTTTCTAAATAATAAAAAATATCCAAGCTAAAGGAACAAGCACAACGCCAGATTTTTTTATGGGGGTATTTTGATTTAATATTTAAATATAACATGTGGATGGCATTACTTCACTGAGGTAATCAACCTACTTACTAATAATATCAAATATGAAATAGAACCATATGACAACTTATTTCATAAAAATCTTAATCATAAAGTACTTATATTTTTATTATAAATATAAGCAAAGGGGGGTATTTCAACACTCTAAACGCCACCATAGATATGCCATTGTAAATGAATAACTATTTACTATAACAGTACAACTGAAGTTTAACTTAAAATTTATAATTACCACAAAGAAAATAAAGTCATTGTTTACGTATTATGATAATATTTGTTAATATTTAAATAACAAATACCGACAACTCAAATAAAATAAATGAAGTAAGACAAATGATATTGTATACTAACATACCAAAAGAAATGTATTAACATGTTCATTGTGGATGATGCCAAATTGCGTCATTGAACACCGTTCACATAATATGCTGAATGATGCCAATTGGCGTCATGTACCTTTTTTATTAAATATATTAGAATTTTTGTCAGCGTTAAGATTAAACTATTAGTTTTTTGTTAGCGTCTCCTATAAGTATTGTTTCATAAGTACATGTAAGTCCTACATTGATAAATAACTTGTTCAATTTTTAAGAATTTTTTTTAAAACCCCAATTTATTTAGCATTACGACAAGTTTACTCATAAATGATACATAGCTAACATGTTAAAAGGTTAGTTACTAAGAAGTTCCTAACCTTTTGCCTTCTATAATAAATTGATTTATAGATCTATTTCATTGGTTCAATTATTAATTAAAAAGTTATTAAGGACTTCAGAGTATGCAATACACACATGTGCTGTCTTGGTCTTACAAACATACAACATAGCAAATTTGCATTAAACAGAACAAATGTTTGTTAGTCTTAGTATTAGATTGAGTTGACCTAAAATTAAATTTAAATGTAAGAATGTAATCTATGTTTGTTCACTGGTTTGAATTTTTAAACAAGTTATGATCATTTTTAAAATTATTATTCTTAATTGAAATATTTTACAAACACTGAACTTGCTTAGAAATATAAATATTCAAAAAACCAACGTACAAACACAGATAATGTTCTAAACTTGATTCTAAGTTTGATAATAGGTCAATTCACTTTCGTATTAATGCCAACTACACAAACTTAGTACTGTTGATATCAAATTTGCTGTTATACATTTTGTAGGGCTAAGACAATGCGTGCAGATGTCAGGTGTGACATCTTCTTAATGAAATAAGCATATAATATATCTTAGCTTTAGTATTCTTAAATAAAATAAAAGCATAGATATTTTAAAAATTATTAATACTAATTAATACTAATTAATACTAAATACAAAAATTATTATTTTACTTGAGCACATTTTTTTCTCCATTGGGTATTCGTTTGAGTTTTTTCTTTTTTAATATTTTAGCTGCACAGCGAACAAGCGTTTCTGAGTCGAGTACTTCTTTAACTTTACCATAACTACCTTCCCCTAATAAATCCCCCATTACATATTTACCGACCGTTTTACATGGTTTCTTTTGGGCACGATATACCACTTCATTGGGATCAAACGAATTGAAAATACCAGTGGACAAACAATCGTTCGCTGACCAATCGGCCGGTACATTTAACAAGTCTTTGAACACATCTTCATCATCATCTATAGCACTTGGCATAACATCCTCGTCAAATTCTCTCTGCTCCATCATTATTACACCATTTTCATTTAATATGCTATACCTATTTTTAAATTTCAAATTTGTTATCTCATTAATACTACCTATTTGTATTCAACCAAAAAACTAAAGAATAATTCGATAAGGTATATTGGTATATATTTATGATAATTTATTTGGTATTATGACAGTATGATCGCAAATCAACAAACAATTTAAAAACGTTTACAAATAAGTACCTGCATCTCAAATTATGAACACTCAAGTAGTAAGTCAATAAATAATAATTGTGAAATTTGTTTTATCAGTTTATCACACTGCTTACTGCTCACTGCTTATAGTGCTTAAGCAGACAGCAGGCTTACTATCATTGTTTATATAGATAGTATAGATAGCTCACGCTCACGGATAAAGCCGTCGGGTAGCGCTGCAGTCGCGGTGTTAGTTCGGACTTCAGGTCGTTCGGGATAATAACATCAGAATATGACTGATGAGCGATGGCCTTCAGCGTTCAGCAGTTCACTGTTCAGCTACAAGTCATAACTCACAATTGTACTCACTACTCTTTAGTGTTTACTATTGTGAATAATAATTATGCTGTTACCCGTTATGAATATTGGATATTATGTTATTATTTGATATGTTAGTTATTCGGCGGCGCTAGCTGCCTAGCTGTAAAAATTGTTCCGGATTCTGCCGTAGTACCGTTAGAATGTTTTATGAGGCATTAATTATTAAAAATTAAAAATTAAACATTAATACAATAATACATCATTTATAAACATAGATTAACCCCTTATAAAGTATACCAAAATGGCAAAATTAACTAAAAATATGCATTATTGCCAAACCGAGACAGGATTCTAACGTTAGTTTCCCGGATATGGCTTAATTTTTAGATGGGAAGATCTGTAGTTTGTCACAACTTATAACAAAAACTGTAAAAATAATTAATATAGAATAAAAACTATCAACTGACACCGTAATTGGCAAAAAATATTTAATGCATGCAGCTAACAACACAATACGCACAATTGTTGCATAAATATATTCCCTAAAATGAATGGAAGTAGGTTCAGGCTGGGCTTGGGCTTAAAAAGTAACGCCATGCTCAGCTATAATACCTACCCGCTTTAAATTTTTTCTTTTTAACTACCAAGTATGCACATAAAACAATTCCATATTCCCTTCACCAATGTGGCAATGTCCCTTGCCACGGAACCCTCCCTCATGTCTCTAAAAAATTCAGTTATTTAATTTTTCTGTCAAACGATAAATTGTTTAAGTTAATGTATTTTATTTTATTAATAAAATGTTCACTGATTATGACCTCAGTCTCAGTCTAACCTCGTCTGGTTCACTTCACCATTTTCAAGGAAAAATAAAAAGAATAATACCTATACAAAATGTTAAACACTCAAATTGTTTTAAATCGCTTTTGGATTATCTATATTTAATTAAAACAATTTATTTGTTACCTTGTTCAATAATGTAGTATACTGTAATAAAAAAAAAAGTATATTTTCATATGGAATAATCATTTACAAAACCAAATGAAAAATAAATGTATATAGGTAGTATTCATCTGTAATACATTTATTTAGAGTTTAAAATTACAAAATAAAATATTAAGTATTAATCAAGTTAAAATTTCTTTTTATATAAAATCAAAAATCACATATATGTATATTACTGTAGTAATTAAAAGAAGAAAATATAGTCTACTTTATAACACACAATCTTAAAGTTAGTATAGATAAATAACTGTTTTCTTTTTCTATGATGGTATAATATTAATAATTATCATTATCATTATACATAGTACATAGTATATTAGACTACACATTTCACTGAGAAATATTTTATTACAATAATAAATATTTTATTATTAGTTTTAATTATTTTAATAATAATAAAATGTTTAATAAAGTTATAACTATTCAGATATATATAATATAACTAATTTATATTTTATATACCTGTGCAGTTTTATTAAGTTTACATATTGGTTAATAGTTAAAAATGTTAATACTCAAGTGAAATTATATAATCCTGTACTAAATAATAATTTATTAACTCATAAAAACAGTTAAAGCAAACTAAAGATGAAAGTAATTAATTTTAAAAAAAGCCATCTAGATAGTGTATCTTCAAATATAAGTAATAGATAATTTATATTAGTTTTTTTTTATAAATTACTCAAAAAATGTTATACTATAATAAAAAAATAGAAATTTCACAATAATTCAACAATGGTAAATATAAAAATAAAATTTATCTGTTCTATAAAATGAACAGCAAATTCTTTGTAACATATATTTGGTAAAAAAAATTCTCATCAGTCTAGTTGAATTATACATTTTTAACTTCCGCAGTGATTTTCATTAAAGTAATAACATTTAATATAAATAATAACAAATAAATAGTATATTTACAAATTTAATTTAAATTTGATTCAAGTTTGTAATAGCCATTAAAGTCTGAAAAAGAAAAAGAAACATAATATTTAATAACACAAATTGTAACTGTAAATAATTATAGTGACATAACAAAATTAGTGCTTAGTTGCTTGTGTTAGATGAATGCAAGTATATTACTTATTAGTATATGGGGTTAAAATATTTTGGTGATCAATGCCAATACTGCAGACGCATAAGTGCGCACTTGAATAGTTTGTTTTTCATGATACAACTATAAAAAAAAAATAGTATAAAATTGTATTTAACATTGATGAAACTGTATAATAATTTAACAGGCCTTAAACAAGCTTTCACATAGAACATAGGCGCAAATAAAGGGGCTTGGGTAGGCTTAGCCCACCCAGTTTTGTCTGTAGCTCACCCAGTTTTTGAACGTAATGTGTAATTCCCAAATCCCGAATTATTATCGTAAATTATGTTTTAATATTGTAATTGTTAAATATTACGAGTGACGACCGAACCGATAATAAATAATGCTCAATATGTTATCTATAAATTAAATGTAAATGATATTGTAAACAAATTTGCAGGAAAGACAGAAATATAATGTTATTTTACTAGGCTTTGTAATAAACAATTTAATAGCTAGAACTGTATATTTTAACTATTATATATTTATATACATTTTATTCCAATTTATAAGGTAGTTAGCCTGTAAGTGAAAAAATTCTACTTTGAAAGCAACTATTACCAACTATAGGTAAGGACTTCTAAGCAATATAAATATGTTAGTGCTGATAATTAATAATAGTGGTGTAAGCCGTGAGGGCAAAGCCCTGATGGGTCGCTGATATTATTAAAATTTAACCCACCCAGAAATAGAGCTCTAGTTGCGCTATGACATAGAAATCTGAGATTTTGAACACTAAATGTTTAGAATAAAATTATTATTAAATAGCTCTAGACATAAAACAATTTAGTTAAATTGTTAAATTGTTATATAGTTTTCATTTGTTCTGAAATTTAAATGTATTTCTATATTTGTTTTTGATGTTTTTATTATTTAAGTTGACACTTGCCCAAGCATTTGATAAAGTCTGGCACGAGGGCTTACTATACAAATTAAAACTCTTTATGCCAGCTCCCTACTATCTCATTATCAAATCCTATCTACAAAATCGTTCGTTTGTCGTACGACAGGGTACCGATATCTCATCTACTCACTCAATATATGCTGGAGTCCCCCAAGGTAGTGATTTATCCCCTGATCTATATAATATATTCACAGCAGACATCCCTCAATCTAGTAACACCCTCCTTGCAACATACGCTGATGACACAGCTATTCTCTCCTCCAGTTCAAATCCTATCCTAGCTTCAAATGCACTTCAGGATCATGCTAATAAAATCGACGAATGGGCCAAAAAATGGAAAATTAAAATAAATACAGATAAATCTGTGCAAGTTACCTTCACGTTAAAAAAATCTCCCCGTGAGTGCCCTCAATTAATTATGAACAACGCCCCCATCCCTGTCCAAACCGAAATAAAGTACTTAGGCATAACACTTGATAAAAGACTAACCTGGGGCCCCCACTTAAAAGAAAAAAGAAAATCGGCTAACACTAGACTTCATCTCCTCCGACCTCTCCTCAACTCCAAAATACCACTACAAAACAAACTTATTATATATAAGTCAATCATAAGACCAGTCTGGTCTTATGGAATAGCAATTTGGGGTCCGGCCAAGCCCTCGAATATCAGGCCAATTCAGGCCTTTCAGTCAATTGCACTAAGGTTAGTAACCAAAGCACCCTGGTACGTTTCAAACTCTGCCTTACACAATGACCTAAAAATAACAACTACCACTGAACTTGCCAAAACGATGTACAAACGTTTCCACCAAAATTTAAGCACGCATAGCAATACTTTAATATCACAAATGTCCACCCTAACCCTCCCAAAAAACCCACCACGCAGACTTAAGCGTAAATGGTGTAGAGACTTGTTAAATTAGTAAAGGAGGTGTTACCATTGGGTTTCTTCCTCAACACGATATTCATGTTACTTAATTCTGTTTTTTAATTTTAACTTATTTGCTTATTGTAATTATTGTGTATACAGATTGTAAATTGTCTTTCTTAATAAAAAAAAAAAAAAAAAAAAAAAAAAAAAAAGTTGACACTAAGATCAATTACTCATTGTTCAATATTTATTATTTTTGAACTTAGTTTAGAAAAAAGAATTATTAAGTGTGTTCTTTAAGATTTTGAATATAGGAAAAATGTATTTTTGGTTTCACTACAATGGTTATTATTTTTTTTTTTTTGAAAACACCAATTTTACTACAATTGTATTATACATTTAATATTATTATAATTGGATTCTTAAATAAATATTAAATGTGAATGAAAAAAGCATACATTATAAATCCCCAAATAAATAAACAAGTACAGAAGTTTTATATTAAATATAGCATTCAGCTTCAGGTATTACCTGTTGCCAAACTTATAAGTTTGGCAACATCAAATCAAAGCAGGCCTATTATATAAAATGTAAATAAAATAAACAATTTCAAAATGTTATTACATAATCAATTCATTTGTTAGTAACAAAAAAGAACATCATCTATGATGAAAAATTCTATTTTCATTTTATGTAATAAATTTATAATATTATTTTATTATTAAGAATATATATTGATATATTGATATATTGATATATTGATATATATACTATTATTATAGACATATTATAGCATTTGAATAAATAAGTAGTTCAGAACTAAATGTATTAATAGTCAATTATTAAGTTATTAAATTTAATTCATTGCTGAGCAGATAAGGAAAAAAATTCTTATTATAAGTAAAAATTGCTGCTGTTAGTTGTTATTATGTTAAAATTAAAATTAAATAAAATTAATTAGTTTAACAATATAAGCTATATACCCAAAGCATATAAAATTAATTATAAATAGAGCCAGAGTTCAATGCATTTGCATCTGTATTTTTAATGTCTGACATGATCCTTTCCAACATACAAATGTGTTTTGAGTGCATACTATTCTGACAAAAAGTTTTTGGGGCATTTTTTCTGGTTTTTGAAATTTTGGGTTATTTTTAAACATTTTTGTCGCATAATTTTTTCAGGTATCACATTTTTATCCATTAGAAACATGACAACATACATTTTTCTTATATTCAACCACAACCATAACATGGTTAGCTGCTGTGGTATTTTATTGTGAAGACTTAGCAATTATAAGTATTATTATTTATAAGTTATTAATGTTAAATATTACTATAATCTGTTATAGAAGATGCAACTTTAATCATTTTATGTCAAAGATTACTAAGTGAAAATACCAGAGATGTATTGGAGCGTATACTCGTAACAATATTTAAAAAGAAATGCGTATACTTGAAAAAATATTCATTTTATAAGTATACAGTGGGTAAATGTTGAGTATACGGTGAATGGTGGAAATGGCAATGAGTATATTGTTTTATTAATTGTACAACTTTTAAGAAAAACATTTAAAAAAAATATGGAGTTTACTCAAAAAATTATTTACTAATACATTCCATATCCCATTGAAAGTACCTACATTGAAGTATAATATACATTAACACGTTGACTGCGTACTGACGCCAATTGGCGTCATGAGGATCGTTCAACAACGCGTTTGACGCCATTTGGTGTCCAATGTATATTTAAAGTAAATGGTTTATTAGTCCCTACGCGTGGCTGAATGTTATTTTATTATTATTTAGCATGGCTAAATGCATGTTTTAAAATATGTTTTCATGAGCCGTTTTTACGTTTGACCAAATAAGAGCAGTTTCTTAATATCATTTTTATATTTTTACATACACAGGGCGAGAACTGCAAAAAGACATAAGCAGACATTAAGGCAAATTTTAATAAATAAATAATAACTTAGCTCGAGATTCAGAATTATCTTTGCACAGCAGTCTATACATTTTATTAAATCAATTAAAGTCAAGTTAAATTTGAAAAATCATAATTCAAAATTTGACATTTTAAGTAAAAATGGATTTAAAATAATTATAATATTATCAAAAATTAATAAATACTAAATGAAGGAGAAAATAACAATACAGATGATAATATGTAGAAGACATGACATTTTGTCATTTTATAAATAAACTCCAATCCCCTTGCTTGGTTGATGAAGAGGTAACTTTCAATCTACAAGATATATTGGTCAACAATCCTCAAATTAAAATTTCAAAATTTCAAAATATTAAACAAGCACTTATGTGCACTGTAATTTGTTTGATATTTCAAGGTGCCAGGTATGGACAAAGAGTTAAACAACTTTTTTTAACTTAAATGGGCTGTTTTTAAATTTCTGTTTTGAATTAAATAATACTGACTAAACAAGTCAATTTCTTTTTTTTTGTTTATTAAATTATATTTTTATTGCACTATTGAAAATACAAAATCAAAATATATTTTAAGTGCATTTTTAAATTTTTTAGGTCATATATACATTTTTTAGACTATTATAATCTGAACCCTAATAATATATATATATATATACATTTTCAATTGTATTATTCATTAAATAGTAAATACTAAATAGTAGGTTTTTCTTCTTACCTCAAGAATTGTAGCAATACTCCATGCTTGAGTTGGACATGACCCAGCACAAAAAGCTCCATCTTTATTGGTTAATTCAGGTAGGCCTCTCCAAATTGATGTTTTTATGTGCTCAAAATGTTTAGATAATATACCTTGAATTTCAGATGTGGCTTCTCGTTGACTTGTGGAAAATATTAGCTTTGCTTTTAAAAAGAAACCAACAGGCCACAACCATTCCTAAAAATGTAAATAATTTTTAATAACAATTGTATGTCTTACAAATTTATAAATTCAATGATCTTACTGGTCCTTGGTGATAATTGAAGCCATTGGCTACTTTTGAATCAGTGGTATCGTTATCATTATTGTAAAAACCATCATACGCCCAATCAGATGGATCTAGAGTTTTCATACCCAGTGGTCCTAAAAGTACATCTGTCACTGTTTGTAAAGCTTTTCTTGCGTGATCTGGGTTAAACAGCTCTGGTGCCTAATATATGAACAAAATATTTAATAAATTAAGAAGTTACAACATATAATACTATTAAACTTACTACTGCCATTGCTACAGCATAATTGCATCGCAGTTGATAGTCTCCCCATTTATTTGTTGCACCAACTGTATCCTTATAAATACATCTACGATTAATAAGTTCAGGATGAGGTTCAACTTGCATTTGAAAATGTTTTTCCTCAGGTATCCAGAAGTGTGTTTCAAAATTGTTTTGAATTTTTTCATTCCATTCTTTATATGTCCATGTAGTTATTGATCCTAAAATAAAACAAATACATATTGTCTGAGGTACATTTTATTCAATTTGTGTGTTTTGTAACATACCATCCTTATTTGTACGGGTAACTCCTGAATACTTAAACTGCCCATTTTTTTTCAATTTAGCTAACCATGCGACAGTTGACTTTGACAATGCGACCAACTCTATAGCTGATCCATCACGGGGGGTAGCAGGTTGTCCTCTGTTACCAGCTTTATCTGAAGAGCCCATTTTATCCATCCAAGTACCACAGTTCCACTCATTACCACCGAACACAAAGCCAGTTAAAGGTTGCACTCCAATTTGATTATCAAAGCCTGCACTTTTCATGTGGGCATCAATTGAAGTTCCAGCATTACGTTCACGAAAACATAACCCTTGGAAATGTTTTAACATAACCTCTTGAATTACTTCATATAATGGTTGTTCCTAGTAATACAAATAAAATATAAATAAGTATAAGATACGTGTAAGACTTATTCAAATCCAAAACTTACAACTGATGTGGGTTCAGAATCATCATTTGGAAAAATTCTGTTTACTGGATCATCCAAAATACTTATACCTCCAGGCACCATTAAAACATACTTCTGAATTACATATAACCACCACCAAACAGCATCACGGCAATTATAACGTGGGTTATTACCTCCATCTAATAGATTAGGAATAAGACCATGTCTCAAACAACCACCAAAGCCTAAAATAATGTACCTAAAAAAAACAAGGTTTTTTATTTAATATACTTAATAATACAAATTCAATAACTTTATACTTGGCTTCTTCATAACGACCAGTAATCAGCAATAATCCTCTCAAAGAAATGAAAGTATCTCGACCCCAGTTTCTCATGTAACCGCTTGAAAAATGTGGTAACCCAGCTGCAAGTGTTATACACTCAGGCCGATATAATCCATCAGGTCCAATTTGCATTCTGAGTAAAGGTGCTAAAAGGTTTGGTGAAAGAGTTGGAAGAGGACTAGATTTAACTACTCCAGCAAATTGAATTGAAGCAAGAGCTAAATTTTTACAAAATGTAGAACCATTTTTTATATCTCCAGGCATCATTGACCATGTACGGTTCAACAAAGTATTGTATATTTTTCTCAAGGAAAATTCAAAATAACAGGGTACTAAATAAGATGGCAAGTTCCTGATAGGCTGTAAATATCTTTCTAAAAAGTCTCCAAATTGATACAATGGGTGGTTTTCAAATTCTTTACGTTTTAAACGTCCACTCATGTAATCTAAAATCCAAAAACCATTTCGGAGATTTTCACACAGTGGATGACCTAAATCATTATTTGAAGCCAATGTGTCTAAAACTGACATAAACCCTTGGATTCCACAATATGCCAATTTACCAAATCCTGGTACATCATAGACATTCCCTTCATCTTCTTCAGGACATCTGAACAAAATATAATTCATGTCGGATAGGGTTAAACGACTCACAGCTTGCACCAAATCAATATCAGATAATAACTGTTCAACAGCTATTTTTGTTTTCTCTACTGGCAAAATTGCAACTGCTACTACACAACCAGGTTTAAATTTTGTAGTAAAATTCAATCTAACAGAAAATTTATCTGATGAAGGTATTATATCTAACATTAAACATTCTTCAGGAGTAACATTTTGTCGTAAGTTCAGTATAAAATCATCTAGGCCATTGATCTTATTTGCATCTTTTACAAATTCATTAGTAGTGTCCAACATCCTAAAAAAAAGTGTAATAAATATTGTTTCATCATATTGAAATATAAAAAATGTATATATTTATTACATATATTGCAATGAGGATTCGATTAAAATATTATCAATTTTTCCAGTTACAGTAATCCCCTTTCCCAATCCATTTTGGTTAGTTGGGGTTGAAAAGGAAGTAAATGACATTAGTACAACGCTTTCATGCGTTTTACTATTATGACGTGTCACACAAACAATATCAGTATCAATTTGATCCACATAAACTTGATCAAAACCACCTTTTCCCAAATCAAAATGAAGCGCATTTAATGCTCTTTTTCCCGCTACTATCCCTGTAGTAATATTAATTTCCTTAGTTGACCATTGCATATACTGTCTTTCCTCTTCAACAACATGAATCTAGAAAAAATAAAAATATGTTGGAGTTTAACATATATGTTTTTGTGGGGGGGAAACAGAATATTTTTATGACCTAATTTTTTCAGACAGTTACATGACAACCAAATAATAATAAAAACTAAATAATATAATTTTAAAGTTATAACATTAACATTATTTTGCATTACAGTACCAAATAATATATTTACGTTACCATAGCAACCAAAAAAACCCCCACAAAGTCTGCATAACATTTTAATTTGTAAGTTTTCTTTTACTAAGTTGCAACCCACTAATAATATAGTAGGTAATTTTATAACAACAACCTTGTTGATAATTTTTTTTTTTTAATCATAATATTTTAAAATCATTAAGTTCAATTTATTTCCATGCAACGGAGAAAATATCAAGTAGCAAGCTATGTTTTTTAACTCAGGTTTTTGTGATTCTTGAAATACAATTTAACATACATGATGTGGAACTAGTTGATCGTAACCCATATTGCTTCCACTAGCACAGCATGCCATAGATACTAAAGCTGCACTAGGCAACAAATTATAAACTGAATGTTTCTCTATAGGAGATGGATTATCATGAGTTTGATCCATGAAAAGAGCATGTGCAATAGTAGGCCTTATAAGTTGTTCTAGTGGTTTAAAAAATCCACCGACGGGTTCACCACCATAACGGTGAACTAAGCGCCCAAGTTCATGTGAATCCCATGCAGACATTGCTTCTAAACATTCCAATATTAAAAATATAATTAATATCTATAATTATATTGAAAAAAATTTTATTCAAATTTTGTTTAAAAAAATTCATAAAATGAATAACAAATTTTATCTTACCACGAATAAGTGATGTAATTCCAAGTCTATTAACAAATATATTGTCAGTAGCATCTGAATTCGTAAACAACTCCGCTACAACATATAAATCTGGTTTAACTATCCGAGCAGCATCAAGCAAAAACTAAATAAACAAGTTATCAAAAATAATATATTTATTAATATTATTTAAAAATAATATTTATTTTTATTTTCAGAAGATTATATGCATTATGCATAACATATTTTAATAAATTCAATTTACTTCAGCTACATGCAAAGGCGTCGAGTGGCAATTATCTAATCTGACACCATCAAATATTTTAACTATTTGTTCTACATAACACTGCATATGATTCCATAAAAATGGGCAATCTTTAGGTTCATTTCCATATCTAAAAGCAACAAATTGATATTATGGATAAAAAAGAAAATCTAATAATAAAAATACATTGCAGCAAGTTTTACAATAAAAAATCTAACAATTTTAGACTACAGCAGAACTGGGAATAATAATTATATAGAACTTCAAATTTGTTTTGATTATGTTTGACATATGGCAGATAGGAATAACAATCCTTCATATGCCAGCCTTTTAAAATAAAAGTAAAATATAACTACAAAGAATGTAATAGGCTGATAATGTGGGTTAAAACAAAGTCGTTTACCAATCCGTTTAAACAAATATTGAAATATTTAACACATGAAAACATACCTTAATTTAACACTGTCTCCCCAGGCAATCAATTCTCTACGTAAATAAATATTAGAATCTGGTCCAGCAAAATTTTTAAGTGAATCACCACCCATAACCCATCCATTATGTGCCATTACAAATTGTCCATTTAAAGAATACAATACCTCTTCAGCAGTTTCACCTTCATAGTCTGTAAAATACCTAAAAATAAAATATATTTTATTCTTTACAAATCATGTTTTTTTTTTGTTTTTTTTTTTTTTTACCTTGGTACTAGAGGATTAGTAATAGAAACTTTGGTCAATTTAGGACCATCTGATTGAACTCTGAAATATCTTATACCAGCAATACTATTATCCACAGCAGCTATTAAATGTTCTTGAACTTGATTAAACACTATATTGTTCAAAGTTTCCAACTTTAATTTCAATTCTAAACTACAACGACCTAGCCTAGTATCTTCATCAAAACAATTGCTTCTAAAATAATTTTGTTTAAAAATATTAGTATGTAAAATAAATTGATATATTTTTAATTGTTATTTGGTAATATTCAGCATACCTATAGATATTGTATAGTTTCAATGCTTTGTTCATATCAATTGAAGCTGTTAATCGGCCAAATTCTAAATCCGGTAGTATTGTTAATTCTTCTTCAGATTCGTCATTTTTAGCTACCGAAGGGAGACCAGCACGGACTTTTTCTTGAAATTCAGCTACAATTTTGTCAATATTCAATTGAAACAACTCATGAATTTTTACTTTTGGTAATACTGTTGTTAATAATGCATGTCGTATAGACTGTAAAATTACACAAAGTTAAGTTTAGTATTAAGGATATAATTTTGAATTTAGTGATCTTTAAAAATGCAAAACTCATTTAACACATTTAACACTACAGACAGACATAATATGAGTCAAAACACTTAATCAATAAGCATTAAACTTCTTTCTAAACTATAAACTCATAATTGACTAAAAATCAATTTTTATAAAAAAAAAAAAAAACTGAAACTTTTTTAAAAAATAAATAAATTTATTTTTTTAAAATCAAGAGTGATGTTGATTGAATTATTGTGATTTAATTACATGAAAAATATTTAAGTTATAGAGTATAGTTGACATTAACAGATATGACTTGAATTTATGAATATGTATTAAAAAAATAAGATATTAAATGTGTATTCATGTTATTTCTCAATTACAAAACATAAGTAAAAATAAATAAGCTAAAATATTATTGCCAATAGTTAAGTTTCAAAAACTTACTGCAAGATGTTCTTCACAATTGACAATAGCAGGGACTCCAAAAAATTCCCACATACCTTTAGAAACTTCCACAGTAAAGTGATATAAAGTATAATCTAACAAATAAGCTGGTCTTAAGTATGGACAATTAACCAAGTTGTAAGCAGATTCAGGATGTTTCAATAGCCATGGACTATCATTGGATGTATGATTCAATACTATATCACATATACTTAATACCTAACAAATATTTAACTCTAAATTAATATAATGTTTAATTTAGTAACTTAGTTAATCTGAATTATTACATTCCATTCTTTTTTCATTTCATCAGTCAAAGACTTAACGTCATTGAATGTGACTTGATGATTTGGACAATTAAAAGATGGATTTAACACCAATTGATTTCGCAAGCTGTATGATGATTTTGAACCTCCAAGCTCCTAAAAATAATAATTGTATTGTCGTTTAAAAATATTACAATACACAATACTATTTATTTATAGATCAATTAAAATGATACTTTTTTTGTATATTTATATTATAATAGTTAGTACCTAAATATTATATCATGTTTTACATGATATATAAAATAAATTATTATTTATGTAAAGTGAAACTTCCCATAACAGACATCTCCCAATAGCGGAAGTTTTTTCTGGGACATTTTCACTACTATTCAAAAGAAAACCTCCGAATAGCGGATACTTATTTTAATCTTAATTTAAAAATAATGACCAAACAACAGAAATATGAGCTCACTCTAGTACCTATAATGATAACTAGGGCCCGGATTTATATGCATTTGCATGTTTTTTCTGAATAATCCAAAAAGTAGCTAGGTAAGCTACTAGTTTGATTTGTAATCTATATATCCGAAATATAAAGTTTTATTTTGCATATTTTTACATATTTTGTCCTTTTTTGACATGTACTACATATTTTTGTATTTTACGATTTTTTTTGCATATATATAAGGTTTTTAAATGCATATTTTTTATTTTATAGGGTATATTTCTATAAAATAAGAGCATAAATGCATATTTTATAGTGCATATTTCTTAGGTTTTTAGAGCATATAAATCCGGGCCCTAATGATAACAAATTATAACAGACTAGCAAACAAAGTTCAATAAAAATATGATAGAAAGCCAAAGATTTGCCCATAATGACAATAACCGCGATAAAGAAACCTGTAGATCAACACAATCTTATCGGTAGGTTGAGTAACATTATTTTGTAGGTCGCATATTGGACCGTTTCAAAAGTGCTACTTTTTGTTGACAATGCAGCTCCTCATCCTCATTTTAAACTGAAAAATGTTGAGTTGTTTTCTTTAACTCCAAACATGACATCTCACTGTCACCTTCTGGACCAGGGAATAATTAATAATAATAATTCAACAATTCAAGAAGCTATATCGCACGCAAATGACACGAAAAGCTGATGACTCTAGTACTATTAATGTCTTGGATGGGTTTCTCTCAAGCCCATGTAGACCGAAACTATAAAAAAGTGCTTCTTGCAGTCACAGAGACTGTCAATGCAATTAACATACAATTGATACCAAATCGGCAATAAAGAACTTATATCACTGGCTGACAGCAGTATTCAAGTAAACCTGATACTTTGAACAAAATTGTTTACACTTATAACAATTATGACCATAGGCGTGAGCACAGGGGGTGCCAGGGCACCCCCGGACCCTTCACCAAAAACGACAAGGACCCTAATTATTAATCAAGTATAAATTTTAAATCTTAAAAAATCCAATTATTATAAAACAGTTAAGTAAAATTATTCAAAAATTCAAAAATGTTATTCCCTTTAAACGTCGATTATCATTATACATTATAAGATTGTACCTATATCTATTTATTGTTATGTAGTATTTGTTACAATGAATAATAAAATAAAATAAATATTTTTAGTGCATTTTATTTCTTTAAAACATTTGTCTGTATCTATAATGGTTTTTAAAATTATTGTGGGCCCTAATTTTTAGTGTGCACCCCCGGAACCAAAAGTCTCCTATGACTATGACAACGACAACCAATTATCTAGATAAAAACGACAATAAGAAAGAAGAAACTTTAAAATTTCACATCATGAGTTTTTGGGACACATTGGCTGTAAGGGACGTAGGTCGTTTCATATTATCAATAGAGCCATAGAGGAAGAAAGCAGTAGCATTACTTTATCTCTTCTACTGTAACTTTGACAAATTAACTTATTAATAAGATAGTACAGAAGTGGCATAATTAATAAAACAGATCATGCTAACTAATTTTTTCATACCAAATTGAATTGTATTTATGTATGTGTGCAATTCTTTTTAAATATTTTTTTAAATATTAAAATTATTATACTATTAAAACATTAAATAATTATGTTATTATTATAATTAATTTTTATTTATTTTATTTATTATTATTATTATTATTATTATTATTATTAACACACAACTCCCTCAGATTTATACTTTCGAATAGCGAATGAAATTTTAGTGACCAAGAGTGTCCGCTCTTCGCTCTTCACGTTTCACTGTTCTAACATACATACTACTCAAAGTAAAATAAAATACAGGAATTAAAAGTAGATTATGCTTATGCAATTTTATGAATGCTACATTACTAAATGCATACTTACTTGGCTACTGTCAACAATTTTATAAATTAAGTAAAACCTAGTTAATATTATTTTCATTCTTAAAAATATTTTTTTTAACCAAAATATTGTAATAATATAGTAAGATTTAAAAATAAAACATAAAATTCTTAAATAAAATAATATTTATATTATATGAACTTTAATAAATGGAAACCTAAGGAAATGGGTTTAAGGAACATGGTTCTATCGCAGAATAGATAAATGGTTCTGTTGACTCTTGAATACAGATTATAGACTAAATACAATTTAAACTTAACAGGTACCTACTAAGAAACGGTGTACATATTTAAAATGAACTTAAATTACTTGTAAGTATATTATGTTCAAATCATACTTGAATGGGTGTAAAATGCACCATGTTGTATCCAGACTCTTTCGCGACATGTAACTTAGATTTCCATGAAGAAAATGGTCCTAAGCATTTTGCTAAGACAGACACAGTTTGCAATGATTCTAAAGGTATATCTTTATCTCCAGCAACCAAATCTGGATCAACATTAATATAACCACACCCTTTCCTAAAAAAAAAATAAGGACAAAAGTAAATTCCACAAATTCTATAGTAAAATGAATAAACATTTACTTTTGTCCTTTATGTTCATAATAATAATGAAAAGAACCAGCTTTGTTCATTTGGATAAGACAAGACAAAGATGAATCATCAATAATTATATCATCATTCGACCACTCTCTAATCCAATCAAGGCGACGATAAGTTTTTCTATCAAAGGCTAATCCTTCTGCTGGTATATTAGTATAAATAGTAATGTCATGTCCAAAAAGTGATGGACCCAGCCGAAATTCCAAATACCAGCCTATAAAATAAAATATAAGCATTAAAAAGATTCAAAATACTATTTTCAAAAATACAAATCTATATTAACCTTTTTTCAGTCTATATAATATTTCATCTTGAAAATGACCATCCTCCAATGTCACTATACGCATTTTATGGTTACTCTTTGGCTTAACATCCATAGCTTTATTCCTGGAAAATATTTTAGTAAATAGTATTATGATCAAATTGCATATAAATGGAATGATTAACATCACAAAAATGGCAATAATTACAAAAATAGCTATAAACAAAAGTAGAATAGACATAGTTCTGCCATTGGAAATTATAAATTATTAATAAACTATTTTTAATATTCAAATGCACACATTTTAAATATAATCTTTAATCTTATCTAATTGACCTTTAGGCGCATATTATAGCCAAAAGCCAATGAATAATATTCGCTGAGCATAGCAGTGTGCATAAAAATGAAACACAAGTCATTAATTAATCTAATATCAACAAATAAAAATTTAAAATTCAAATGCAAATAGATTTATTTCATATATTATATAATAAAAGAAATTTAAAACTTAATATTGTATTAATAATTTCAAACATAATAATATAAAGACATACCAGGAACACTAAAATGTTTGAAAAATGAGTTTATTCATATGCCGAACAAAATAGGTAGTTGAAAAGAAGTAAGCACTACCTAATCGAATAAAAAACAGCACTAATAGAACGAACGTGTTGACGTGTAGTAAAACACAGCAACTGAGCAACATTGAACTATTGATGTAGTAGTGTACACATGTGCACACTTGAAATTCAGTCAGAATTATAGAACTATAGTTAATTGTTATAGATCTACCACCACTATATTACTATAACAATAATATTATTATCTACCTACCGATACATCATACAATTTTCTAGAGTGCATGTATAGTTGGTACTCAGAGTATATGAGTTTTGACGACATATGAATAAGGTCATAAGGTCAACTATCATAAATGGGTAAAGATAAAAAACGAATAAAAACACAATTTTATGAGTACAGCTGATAGATTGTAAGCTGACTTTTAACTTTACAAAATAAAACAACAAACCTATTGTTATTTTATTTTATTTTTTAGTAAACAGTAGTATAAACAATAAGCATTATTTAAATATTTAAAAACGACAGGTTTTACAATATCCTATAATAAATTCAAAATTGTTTGCAAATAAACTCAGCGAAGAATAATCATACACTTATGTAGTTATGTAATAAAACAATTTAAATCTATATAGCGTAAATGGTGAATATCTATTTTATTATTATTCTTTAGGAAAACACGTATAATATTATTATACTATTACGTCTTATTAATTATTATTTATTATCATTTATCAAAAACTTGTGATTTCTTGTGCCGCACTGCCAGCACTTGATAACCTTTAAACGAAAACAACACGTACAATATTGTTTGACCTAGAAATACTATTTATAAACCTCATAATGTGCGCTGTTGATGATAACGGCGAGTAACGACCGTTCACCGTTCTGTACTACTCACAGTCCACAGACCACAGTACCCACTACCCAAGCCGTACGCCCGTACTAAAGTCCGCCTGGCAATCAGCTTTTATATAATTGGGTGTGAAAATAAATGGGGAATTTACAGTGGTGAAATAGTGACACATTTTCTCAAAAACGACAGAATTAACCTTTATCGAGCACCGGAGCACGCAGCAGTGCAACACACAACACATTTAACAATTTAATAGGACAAGTAAATGTGATAAATTTGAGACGATAATCGATGTATGGGCTCGGTTGGATGGATTTATTTTCAAAGTGTAAGAATTAGGAATCGTAAATATTCTTGAAATTAGAGTTTAGATGTCATAATGATATGCCAAAATTAGTCAAATTTAGACAAAATACCTCTGAATTTAGGTGTTGGAACCTGGTCTCACTGAAACGATTTTCATGGACAATATCAAGTGCAAGTATAACTTGTAGGACAAATTGTAGAAGGAAAAAAAATAAACAACTTAATTAATAAGTTAATACGTGTGGGGTCGGTAAACTCTGTTTACTCAATGTTTATCTTTATAAATGCTCTATTTCAAGATTCATTTTTTGTTTTGTATTTCAAAGATGTCAAATTCTTATCTATTTATTACCTCAAGTAATTATGTTTTTAGCCGCATAATAATTGTATTTGTTATGAGTTATGACCAAGTTAGAAGTACAGTAACTGAGTAACAGACTAACCCAGAGTATTCTTAAATTTAAACAGACGACATTATATAAGTAGCCAGTAGGTATAAAGTATTAGTGTATTACTTATAACTTATAAGTAATAACTACTTATTGAAATCAATCAGTTAATCCTCGACAATAATGATGAATTTAAAATTTTAACCCAACGATCTCATAGAAAAAATGTATACTTCTAAAACATAGAAATTATCAATAATACTTATTAGTTATTATATTTATTGATATTTAATATTATTATCCATTTTAGTCGTGATTAAATAAACCATTCGGACGTTAACAATTTAAACATACTATAGCACGTGTAACTGTACGATGTGTAGTTTTTTTCAAACTCTCACAAATCAAATTCCAACATAGAATACAGTGGTACACTTAGCAGTTAGCTGCATATCCAGATAGAGAATAATAACTATTAATTACCAACACACTATAAGTATTTAGGTATACAATATTATAATATAATGAAATAATGCATGTAGCCATGTAGGTAAAGAAATATGTACCTATGTAAACGATAAAAGAAACTTACTGGATTTTGGTGGATTGTCCTCCCATTGTTGGACGCGATTTTCTGCTCAGTTTCTAATCAAGAAAAAACTCCAACGATCTGAAGGACTCGAGAAAATCCATAAACTTGACGTAGGACAGTCCGATCGTCTGAATAATTAAATCGCAGCGAAATGCAAGACTGTCAACGTATTTTGCGTCAAACGAAATTAAATTGAAAAAGACTTGGAATAATAGATAGGCATTAAACTATTATTATTTATGAGACGAAAGACGAAAACATACTGCAGAACATAACTTGACCGTATGAACCACTTCTAAATAATGACCAGTGAGTAAATTATATAGGGTTACGGCGTATCGTGTATGTCGCAGTTGTAGCAGGTAAGGTAGGTACCTTCGCGAAACGCAGTAAGTCACCGGACAAAGGGAACGAACGAGATCGAATGAGCTGCGCAGCGGACGATCGATAATAATATTTATAAAATAACTATAATACTATATTGTGATTTATTAGAGTAGGTATTGTATTTTTATAAATAAACTAATATTTACATAACAATATCATCGTGAAATGCGAAAGTCTATCTTGCTGAATGCTAAGGGTATTTATATATGTATGCATGCAATTTGTAATACAGTCTACAGATAATAATCCGTATAATAAAATAATTATTAATTATATTTAATTATATAAACCGTTGAACGACCGCAAAAGCTATCGAGAAGAGGGAATTCGAATTAACATTTAGGTACCTATTTACTATTTATGAATTATTTATCTCTCCCGGACAGAAGTTTAATAGTTATAGTAACAAATTATTTATTATTTATTAAATATTTATCAAAATAAATTATTCATAATCACGATAGCATAGCTTGTTTTGAATGTTTTCAATTATTCACAACTAAATGTACATTATTTTTTTTAACTAGGTACCTAAAATTTAAATGTAGCAAATCAGCTATAATTGCATAATTTGGCGAATCAAGTAATTAATATCACATAGCAATCTACATATATATAATATTAATTTTAAACTTTAATGGAAAATTTGATTTTTAATATTTATTGATATTTGTTTCCAAGCTATAATTTCAGAAAAGAATTTAGTAGTGCAGTTGATCATGCATTTTTAATTATTACTTAAGGCCTAAGGGTGTCCAAAAAATGACTAGGATTGTTGTGCTCTTAAAGACCTTTTTATGTGTTTGAGGGTTAAAATGGCAGGTAATTCTACATTTTTTTTATAGCCAATAGGGTGTGATGTGTGAGAATGTAAATCTTTCCGGCATGATAAAAAAGTGTAAGCTGCACACCCAGCGGAGTATTGACGTGGAGGACGATTTGGGGGATAGACCAACAAGGGGACAACTCCTTGGTGTTTGTTTTTTTAGTGAAAATTAAAAAAAAAAGTACTGTGAAATTTACATTAGTTTTGTAAAAACGCCTAAAGCTAAAATTTCGACAAAATCACGAAAAATTTGCAGATTTTTTTGATTAAGAAATTGATAAAAAAAAAATGTATTTAAATATAAGATTTGAAAATTCAATACTTAATTCTCTACAATTTTTCTACCTTTCTAAAAAAAAAATTTACCGTAAATTCAAACTAATTTTTATGAGTGTTTGATATTTGACATCGAATATTCACCAGTAAACTATAAGTACCGATTTCTCAGAAAATGATTTTCTTATTTTGTTGTACCTAATTCAAAAACGAATAACCGCTTCTACTTGAAATTTTCACAGAATGTTGAAACTATCATTTTATATACATACACATAGGACATTTTTGATTTTTTAAATTTTTTTTCTAAAAATATTAATTAAACAATTTTTGTTGGTTAAAAAATCTTGAAAATGTATTACAAGGTTCCTCATAAGTTGTTATACTAGAAGTTTAAAATGATTAAAGATACATGGGAACACTTTTTTATAATCATATAATGTTAGGTTTAGTCATTTATACAATATATAGTAATAAAATATCGAGATCTTAAAAGAGGTAGGGGGGGCAAAGCCCCTTACTTATACGCATATCATTCAATGCTTTATCCCCTCCCTTAAACAATTCCTAAATAAGCCGCTGTACATACTACATACCTATTACAATTTACAGTGGCGTAGTGCAGCGGCATATTTAGGAATTGTTTAAGGGAGTGGATAATCATATATGTTAAAGTGGGGGACTTTCATCCCCATTTGAGGTCTCAATATTTTCTTACTCTATATACTGTAATACTGTATAAATGGTTAATGTATACGACTTTCTACATTGAATACCGACTAACACAATATTCATCATTATTTTTTATTAGATCTAAAATAATAAGAAAAAGGTCGGCAAGTGGGTACTGCTTTGCTGTACAGTAGGTGTGTTAAGGGTATTCGACCCAGCTGTGTTTTTGACTGAAATAGACATATCTTTTGCCAACTGCATCAACTGTTTCAGTAATCGGATACAAATTTCAAAAACATACTTAAAATTGCCTATATCAACTCCTTAAAAACAATCAATATCGAATTCCCTTAAGTTTGAATTCAATGATATAAAAAATATAAAATCATTGTATACGATACGAAAAACGGTTCTGAGCGAAGACGATCTGTCATTACTCATTCTACATAACCAAGTATATTTTATGATATTATTGCTGTTTAAAAAAATAATTTTACTATTAATAAAACAGTAGGTTAAATTAATTTTTGCCAAAAAAATTGTACAAAGTACAAAATGTTATGTCTGGAAGCAGTGAATCCTAAACTTTTATAATTAATAAGTTTATTTTTTAAAAATAATAATTATAGTACCTATGTGGGCTATGTGGCTATGTAGTTACTGAATAACAAAAAAATCTTATGTGACGTCGAAAACGAAATGTTGAACGTCACGACCAGCAGATGACGCTGCTGTTATCGTCCGGTCATGTAGATTGTAGGTAATTACTAATTATTAAATAAGATGTAATTAACACTCGAACACTCATCACCCATCACCACTTCTGTATAGAAATACAAATTTAAAACCCAGTCGTCTTGAAATGAAGTGAACAAGGAAAGACGCATTTTATTGAGGGAGGTCAGGACTAGTGCCCCCGGCCCCCCAAATGCCCCAATTAAAAATTGTATAATTATGCAAAGTTGATAGGTACATTTATGATTGTTTAAAATAATCGGAAAATAGATAAGTATTTCAGGATAACGATCAATTAGTAAGTACCTATACCAATTTTATTAATTGACAATAATTAAATATAATATAATAACTTCATGAGTTAATCAATTTTATAAGTAATATGTTAAACTTTAATATAAATTATTTGTAAACTATATTTTTATTATATATTTACATGTACCTATATAAAAACCGTTGGGCGTATATAAGAATAAATAAAATAAATAACTATTACACCGGCGTGTAAAAAAGGCTTTAATTGTGTTACGCTCACCTGCAGCGGTGCAGTATTAATAGGCATACAGTATAACAAAACATATATGTATTGATGTACGAACAATTTAATTCTGTGCAAATGTAGAACAAAATATGTTATATATAAAAAAAAAAAAAACCAGTAAATTGAGCCCTTAAAATATTGCCAATAACCGTCAAGCCCCGCGGCACCCCTTTAATAACATATTTTATTTATACCATCGCAACACATTGTTGAGTGCGGATTTCCTCGACGATCTCTTTTTTTCTTCTTCTTCTCTTTTTCGTCATCCGACGATAACTGTCGTATATATAAATTAATATTATATATCATACACGACGAGTGTATAGTTGTAGTTATGTCTCATGCGGCGTGCGCATAGATATAATGACAATAAAAACGTCGTGTCATTGCGCACCGTACGATCGAGGGATCGGATCTATAGGAATGTAAATCTTATCAATATTGCAAAGCCAGAGTGTTGGCTCATCCCACTTGGAATGCTTCGTGTACACGTATACTGCACATAGTACATAATAAAATGACAATAATAATAAAGATATCATATTATTATATAATATACGAATTCCCTATATTATATAATATATACCTGCTCAGATGCTCACTCGAACGCCGCCGGCGATCGATCATCAGTGGCGCCGAGTCCTATGTTTAGGTCAGGCCACGGCCTGACCACATTTTTAAAAGGGGGCCGGCGATCAGAGGGGAGCTGGACGTCTTTGCAATATTTTAATCAACATAATAAACTATACTTGATTACTTGATGAAAATAAGAGATACATATTAATACTTATTTATTTAGGTACCTAGTTCGTAGTTCAGAGACTTCTCTATCTCATTGTGGGGGAGGTACGCAGGGGGACGGAGTAGGCTTGTGGGGCCGCTGGGGTGGCTTGGGGCCGATATATTTTCATTTGGCCTGAGTACATTTTTAGAAGTTCGGCGCCACTGTCGATCATTATAGTTACATAGATACCAGCTCGCCGTAGAAAAGCAGTCGGTGTAATAATAATAATAATAATAATAATACCGAGTATTATATGCGGACTTGTATAGACTGCCGAAAAATATTTTTAAATTATAATGAAATAATTATCATCGCGTTATATTCTTCGTTTAAATATCTAATTACATCCAAATTTGAACTAAAATGTCTATATAAAAAACAACTATGTTAGTTTATTTCTGAGATATTTTGGTTACATTTTTAACTTATCACGAGAAACCTTGAATTAATTGTTCAAGCTTGTCAGGCTTTATGAACCAACAAAAGAATCGATGTTAATAGAAAAAAAATTTAAAAAAACAGAAAGTCTTAAGCCTTCAATAAGCTTAAAAAGTTTGGACACATTATAAAAATTCTATGGTGACATGGTGTATATAAAATGATAATCTCAACATTTGGTGAAAATTTCAAGTGTCTACAGTTATTTTTTTTTGAGTTCCAACAAAATAAGTAAGTTCACTGAAAAATCGGTAGTTTACGGGTATCCAATGTCTAATTTCAAATGCCCATAAAAATTAGTTTGACTTTTTGGTAAATCTAAAAAATTTGTATGAACTTCTAAATCAAAAAAAACTGCAAATTCTCTTGATTTGTACGTATTTTATCGAAATTCTAACTTTAGACGCTTATAAAAAACTATTATAGACTTACACTCAACTTTTTTTTAAATGTTGACTGACAACAAGTTATGGAGAACATTGTATTAAATGTTCAAGTTTTTTGACAGATTTAAAACATTTTTATCGACAGACATAAATAAAAATTTTTTGAAAAAACCCGGAAAATGTCTTATGCCTATAAATAGCTCAAAATATATTGAAAATTGTATTATGTATTGAAAATAGTTATATGAACATTTGGTGAAAATGTCATGTATCCACAGTATTTTTTTTTTTGATTTATGCCTAAAAAACAAAATAAGTTTTGTAAAAATTCCTGTTTTTCCTTATTTTTTTTTTATTTTTCTTGATGTTTTTAAAAACAATTGAGTATTTTCAAAAATTACCTCCTTAAAGTATCAATTTATTAGATTCACGTTTCCACCAGAAACGATACTGATGAAAAAAATCGAAGCATTATTTCGACTTCTGATCGTGCATACACTATACAGACAGAAAAAAAACAAACACTTCATTGTAAAATCAATACATTCCTCGCTCAGCTCAGAATCTAAAATTTGATTAAGAAATAACATTTATTTTAAATTTAATAATCTATGGTCTGTGCTATTTTTGGTTTCAATGGTGAGGATTTCGGGTTTACCCTTTCTGTTTCCGCAAAAATAGTTTTGAGACCAATATGATTTTAATTTTTTGACAACATATATAGTAATTTTACATGGAAAAGTGCTTTTGAAGTTAATAAACAATCGCGAAGACTGTACAATAGTATAAAGCGATAATCGTCAATAATTGCAGAAATATTAACTGTATCGAGATACTATTGTCAAAAATGTAATTGTACTCAAACTAGGACCGACACAATAATATCACTGAAAATTGATATATATGTTTTAAACTTTTAACTGACTATGATTATGTAGTTTAAAATTAATTTCTTGTATTTTTAACGTAATATATAATTGAACAATTCATTTGTTGAAGCTAAAAGACTAGGTATATAATAATATAATCACGATGGCAAATTAAAATTATTTCTAACTGTTTTTATTCATAATAAGTAGTACTAGATTGTAATTTGTAGGTAAACACGATTGTCCTTGGATGTTATTGGTGGAGACTTGCAATGAACATTATAGCATAGACGCATAGTGACTTATTCTTTGAATCAAATGTATGTCAATTTATAATCGTCTGAACTACACTGAATGATTGTATAGTTTTCATTCTTCGACAAGTGTATTTCAATTGTTTGATTCCGAAACCAACATTATATTTTCAAATTTATTTAAGTAGGTAAGTAAAATTATATTTTAAGAATAAATAAAAATAAATTTTATTTTTATGATTTTACCTTTATTTTTGTAGTTGATCGATTTGAAACTTGTAATTTTTAAAAGTTAAAAAGAAATAAAAGTAACTTGTAACTTTAAATTTAACTTATAGTTCTCTGTTTATTAGATTAACTTATGAGTTAAAAAAATGAATAAACTTGTCCAGCCTATAACTTTGTAAGTAATATGATACCTTCAGAAAAATAATTGGTCTAATATGCTTTCTTTCCTTGCTGAATATGTAAAATGGAAAAGGCCTTTGGCTTAACTACTGGGAGCGTAAGGAGTTTCGATCACTGGGTTCCTCAATAGTAATTGACTAAAGTGACCCTGGCTAAACCAACAATGTAGCTTAATTGTGTATTTAATTACAAATTTCACAAAGATTGTAAGACGGAGACAACAAACGCATGACAAGTGTCTTCTTAATCATTTGGTAAAATCAAAACTTACCTATCATAATTACTTTTGAAGTTTTTGCATGAAAAATAGCATTCTCAAATTTGGTCCAAAATTTGTTTCAAAAATAGCTAAAAATGGCTTTTTTATAGCTATTTAAAGCCATGAGATTTTTTTGATTTTTTTGAATCAATTATTCATATTTTATTTATTCAACTATTATCAATTTTTTGCTAAGTCAGAAAAATTGAAAATTTAATATAAGGTTCCTCATAAGTAGTTCAAAAATATTAAAAATACATAGGTACAATTTTTTTTTATAAGCATTTAAAGATCAAATTTTGACCAAAATTTATCAAAATCTCGAATGTTTGCAAATTATTTTGTAGTTAAAAATGTATACAATGTTCAATTATTATAACTATATACGGAGAAAATTGTAAATAAAGTGTCTCGTAATTAGTTAATAGTGTAACCAAAAATTTAAAAAAATTAATTAACATGATTGTTTTTTATAGACATTTTAAGTTAAAATTTGAACGATATTAAATATTGAAATGAAGAATAACAATTTAAGTTATTTCGTTGTAATTTAAAGATAATATAATAAATAAATATTATTGCTTGAAACTTTTAAAGTAAATAATTATATTTTAAACACTTAATAACAATTTCAAATGAAATGTTTTCTCTAATAATTAATTCAACCTACTGTATTATTATTAGTAAAATTAATTATTTTAATAGCAATAATATCATAAAATACACTTAGTATAATATAGGCTATCAGACCGTCTTCGCTTGGAATCGTATACAATGGTATTAAATCATTGAATTCAAATCGCACACATCCATTTTAGTGACACCTAATGAACAGCAAAGCTGTACTCACTTGCCTGCCTTTTTTGTTTTCTTTTAACCAAATGTCAAATCCTAAATTCAGTTTTGACTAAAATTACAATATAGGTACATGTTTTGGACACACCTTCCTTTTGAAAAAAAAATGTTTGTATATGGCCTTGGCGCTGAGTTCAAAACATTACTTAGAATAATCAATGATGTTTTTGCAATTTTTTCAAGGCTATACGCATCACAAAAGAGGCCCAATTTTTTTTATTTACAAAGTTCTGCAATTCTCAGTAAAATTTTTTACCTTTAAAAATTATAACAGTAAAAAAAAATTCCTTGCTTCGCTTGCCATTTAATAATTTACCATTCTAAATAAAACATTACATTTTTAATGAATTTAGATAAGTTTACTTTTCAGTTTGATAATATGTATCAATTAAATTATTACTAATTCAGATATTTTAAAAATGTCGAATACATTTCAAATAATCATACCTAACTATCTTTGCAGTTTTGCACATATTATTTAATTAGTTTATCGTTATTTGTGAGGGACCCCACACCAAGGATCAATTCAATCTAAGATAAAGGGGGTGGTCATAATATGGTATCGGCCATACGTCCATACAGCTGCTTTGCCGTGCATAAAAATAACTCCCCTCCCCACATACAAGTCAATAACTAGATTTCAAACCGGTGTCAATATTTTTCAACTAATTTGCAATTAAATTAATACACCAATCTACGCACCAAAACTCGCAATTATTTTTGCGCTGGGCATCACAAATTCTAAGTATTTAGTTAAGGGTCAGTAAAAAAGTTTTTATCTTTAACATTGATGGTGGTTTCTGGATTCTGGTACAACATTTGCTGAATTGATACTTTGGTGAACGGGTGGGGTCAAAAGACAAATTCCATTTTTTTTTTCAAAATGTGTTATAATATAGGTAATAACTATTAAGTTATATAATGTAAATAATGTAATGTATTTATTGTCATATAGTGTATTCTGTAATCTTCAAGTTAAGATTCCGAGAGAAGCGATAAATGTATTGATTTTAGAATGATGTGTGTTTTTTTGTGCTTGTTATCAACCTTTTGGGCAGTACAAATGCTTCGATTTTAAACTTGAAGATGGTTTATAGTAGCAAATTGGATCTAGTTGGTACTCTTGGGGTTCAAAAGTATAAAATGTGCAGTAATTTTCAAAATAATCGGAAAATCTATTTCAGTGACCCACTCGACACCTACTATACAGCAGAGCGTTACTCACTTGCCTAACCTATTACACTATTTCGTTTACGGCGAGGAGGGAAATTGACGGCTGAACGGCTATACAGGAACTCATTCGACATGCACGAAACAGTCCCGTTCTCACACGAAAAGGAATACCTATAACCTATAGTATTATATACTAGATTACTATGTTTTAAATTTTACACTATTTAAGTACTCATGTCGTCGAATTATGTTAATAATATTGTTTTTACTTTTTAATAATCTGCAGTAAGTAGACATTTTCGTATGCTCACCAGGAAATGAAGTAAACGTTACAACATGCGATGTAGCACTTATCTATTCATTAAATTCAAATAATGATGCACGGATATTATATGATTATATGGAACGCAATTGAATCGAATTCCGGGGAATAGTAAAATAGAAAAATGTTAACAATTATAATATGTCACGGGCACAACATTCACAAAAAGTTTAAGTTTAAACCACTTCTATACCTACCACTCCTATACGACTATACCGATAATTATTTAGGTAACCTATTATTAATAATTGTTATTTCTTGTCTAATAAAATAAAAACTCAGGTAATAACAAAATAGTATATGTATTGGATTTTAGATTTTGTTAAAATAACTAATAAGTATAAAATATAAAAATTTAACCCAAAGCATATATAATTTATGCCTCACCCCACTGAGTCATTAATGTGTTTTGTAATTCATTTCAACCTTAAATTGGGAAATAAAATGAAAAAGTTGAGTTGTAATTATTTAGTTGTAATTTACTCTTATTTTACAGGTCAAAGGTTAGTACCAGTGGAATTTACATGTTTTTCGCAGGTTATAAATTCGTACCGGTTGAATTTACATATAAATAAGATACAATCGGTAGTTAAGTGTTATTATCGTCACTCTATTATCAATTACGTAGTACCTACTTATAGTATCTACGTATATACACACATACACAATACACATACCACCCACATATAGCACTAACAGGATTTGCTCGGCTAACCTGTCTACCTCCTGTTGAGTGCTAAAACATAAATATACGCACAAATACGCAGATCGGTCGGTGTGTGGTTATGAGTGCTTAGCGAAGTATTTCGGCGATCGGGTTCAAGCCCGTTCAAGGACTAAAATAATTGTTCGTCCCTGGGCCCCACTGCCCCAGCACATATTGTGTGTAAAGGGTAAACATATTTTATTAATTTATTATAATATAATATAGGTAATACGGACATTCAGAAACGTGTAACAATATTCTAATATAAGTGTTATAAACTTATAACTTATAACGATGATTATAATAACTATATAATTATAAATTAATGGTATTTTTTATGGAAATTGTATGGATGGATTTAAAGTTTTTTCTTAAATAGCATCGGCGGCGATATCAACGTTAAACATAATACTTTTATGATTCCGTGTTTTTTAAAAAAATTTTACGGAAATAATTGTTAGTTTTTATGTTTTATTTTTAAAGTTATATAAAAGTGCGCATGTTGACTGATGTTGTTTTTACTTTTTAGTCAGTCTGCCTAACACTTTTCCCTTCAGGCCAGTTTTCAGCTGCTTACTTTTCTCAACTTGGTTGTAATTCCACAGTTTGCTCGTTTTATGATGCCCTTCATTACTTCATCATAAATTATACTCCTTTGTCACGTTTTCCTAAATCTACTTTCCCATCCTGGGTTACTAAAGAACTATAAAATCTTGTACCATATTAGAATATTTTTCACGTAAAAAATGTTTAAACAACAATCTTGTAAATCATTAACAATATGTTCACTTATTAAAGTGAATAGTATACATTGAAATATTAAATATATTATTCACTATTTTATACTTATAATAATTGAATATTTATAATTATTGCCTATATATGTTTAATATATTTTTTTTATTATACATTTATTATACAATGTAATATAGAGAAACAATTATTATGTTATCATATGATTTAATTTTAGAACTATACAATATTAATGGCTCCAAGAATTAGTAGTTGGCCTGTATGGAATAATTTATTGAGTGCGGACAACAATATAAGATCGGCGGACAGCTGGATTGAGGCACGCCGAAAGGAAGAAGGCGCAGATGGGTTTTGGAGAATACACGATGGGTTGTATGATCTTAAACAATGGATACATAAGCATCCTGGAGGATCGCAATGGCTAGAAATTACAAAAGTAATACTTCATAAAAATAGGTACACTGGCACAGGCACAGCTTAGATACAAAGCAATATCATATTCTGATACACACACTTTTTTTAATAAAAAACTAAGATATCTTAATTCGTGGTTATCGTAATTTGTCATCGAATAATAGTAAATGTATATAATAAATATTGACAGAAAAATCTCTAATTTAATCATAAATTGTATACACGCATAAATGATTTATTTATATGTTTTACTTAGGGTACGGATATTACAGAATTATTTGAAACGTATCATTTTAATCAAAAAGCCGCAACGGAAGTGATGAGTAAATTCTACGTGTGTCAGGCGAAGGCACCGAGGAAATCACCTTTTACGTTCAAACCAGACGGATTTTACAATGTATTGAAGTCTAGAGTTAAAAAGAAGTTATCCGAAATTAACCATCATGATATTTCTATCAAATCTATACTGGTTATCGATACTTGGTTCTTCGTAACATTAGTCCTCTGCGCGACAGTTGCTCAAACACAAAGCACATTTTTAGCCTTATTAGCAGGTATCAGTTTGGCGCTTGGAACCGTTGCAAGTCATAATTTCACTCACCTTAAGGACAATTGGAGGATGTATTACATGCAGCTCAGCATGTTTTCAGTGAGGTAGGTTATGTTCAATAATATACGATATTCAATAATAGCTTCATTGATAGTCGGTCATGTACTGCAGTAATAATAGTTATAATATTTTTACTGCCATTTTATAATATAGAGAATGGAGAATATCTCATGTAATCAGTCACCATATTTACACTAACACTGTACAAGACCTAGAGATGACATTGTTGCATCCGTTTATTCATTGGTTTCCGACAAATGACAAACCGCATTTAGTTCGTTATGCACCGTATCTTACTCTCATTGTATACCCTCTCATTGCACCAGGACAATTTGTCATCAGGTAAGTTTACGTAATTATTTTAACAATCGAGACTAAGGAGTAAGGAACTCCCTAGTCTCTAATCCCGATTGTTAAACAACCATACCCACAAATTATTTGAAATAATATCGTATATTATAATTTATAATATGTAGGTATATATAAACATTATAACCTGTGTTTCAGAACGTTCAAACGCACGAATGATAAAGCTGACCTTCTAATGTTTGTTATTCCAGTTATATTGATGCTTTGTGGCCGCATGCCTATTTATTTAGTATTTAACATGTGGCTTATTATGATACTGACGAGTAGCTTTGTATTTGCATTCCTCGGATTCAGCGTCTCTCATCATTTTCCTAATAACTTTCATGACGGAGACCACATCAAGTAAAAAAATCAGACATATATAATATTATAATTTATTAGTTAAAATATTTAAAAAATATTATAATTATAATAATTAATAATACTTAAAGAATTTGTTCCGAATTGTACAGTTTATAATATGTTTATTAAAATAAATACTAGCATTCCGAATAATTGATTGAAATAAAACTCAGTATTAATTGCATAGGTGCATTGGCGCAACTAAGGGGGTGCTTGGGGTGCTGAATCATCCCCCTTGGTCCATGTTATAAACTTATAAAACACTAAAGTTAATGTGAGAAAGGAGTGGGAGAAAAAAAGAGGCTTTTTCTAACTTAAACAAGTTACAGTTACAATTGCAATAAGTTCTGAAATATTCTGAACGCAATTTTTCAAGTATGTAATAAAAAACTGGTTGTGTGCATAAGTAGTGTTAGAGCTACAGTTTACTGACTTGATCATTTCAAATATTGAGAGCCGAGAGGCATGTTACAAATAACATTAAAACAAAATGAGTGGGTTACTGGGTTATTGAAATAGGTACCTATACATAATTTTAGCACTCCTAAAAGGTAGTTCTAGCTTCTAGTTGCGCCTATGAATAGGTGCCAATCTGCCAATCGAAGAGTATAATATAGTTTATGGGGGACTTATATCCTACCCCTCCCCCCCACCTTCACATTAAATTAGCCATCTTTGTTTGTTCTATATTTAATACGTATTGTTCATCCAACTATCCAAATCTTATTAAATCTTATTTAAAGTTGCTATAACATTATTTTCTATATACATGCAACAACTATATACCTTTTGAAAAAAGTTATTCTGCATACTACAATACGTAGAATAACATTTTGAACAAGATATGTATATTGAAAATAACGAAATTTTTTTGAATAAATTTGAAGAAAAAAACAGAACCAATAATGTTAATTTTAATATTATAGAAAAAGATTTATATTACTGTATTTACGAAAAAAAAATGCACAAACATGACATGTTATTAAAATGCATTGAAAATAAATGGTTGAAACGCAAAACTTTGGGAACTTTTTTCTGAATTGTATTTGCCTGGAAACATATTTCGTCGGAATAGTTTTGCTTGAAAATTTTGTTTGAAATGTATTTGTTCGAAATCACGTATACCATATCCAATAATATACATTTTCAACAAAAATTTTTCCAAAAAAAAAGTTTCTGAAAAAATACGATTCCGCAACAAAATATTATTCAGTATATTATATTATACAGTTAGCATCAGCCATCAATATATTTTTTCAACATAATATTTTCCATTAAAATACGATTCCGATCGAATTCGTATCCGATATAATATATTTCAAATGGATTAGATTCCGAAAATTTATGACTCAAATAAAAATACAGTTCCAACAATGTATGTGTTTCCGATAGGGTATTTTCCCACAATAGTTCAGTTTCAAATAAATAATTTTCCAACTTTTTATAAGCTACCAAGTAATACTCAGATGTCAGAAAAAAATAGAATTTTGTATTACTGTAATACCTATATTATTTATGAATTTGTTTTAGTTTTCTTTTTTCGATTGGTGTTGGTAAATTTCTAGATATTTTATCAAGTCAAAAAGCATGAACATTTAATACAATGTTTCTCATAGTCATAAGTTATCCTTATGTCTGCAGTTAAATATATCGAAAATATATAGTCACAATTGTTTGTGTATAACCGTTGAATTATTCAAAAAAAAATTAATTAAGTTCAAATTTTAAAAAAATAGGTTAAATCTTTGAAATGTAGTACAAAGTTTCTCCTAAGTTGTTCTAACAGTAATCTAAAACCATCACAAATACATAGAAACATTTTTTCATAGACATTTATAAGTTCAAAATTTGATACAATTTGATATTTAATTGAAAAATATCGATTTTAGTTATTAGGTATGTTGTTTTACACAATATTAATTGCATGGACTTGAAACAGTTGAAATATCATTATGCAAAATATATATTATAATGAATTGTTCAAAATATTTAGATTCATTTTATTTTAGGTAGGTACTTATGCATTTATACAATTATACCACGAATATATTTATAGTTTACACCGCGGTTTTTAGATTTACGATATAGTGACCAGTTATAATAGTTATAAGTTATAATTTATAATATTAATTAATAAATGCGATGTTTTTGGCAAAAAACTATTTAATTACGGGGTACAATCGATATCAATAGGTACTATACAGGCATATAGCATCAGTGAAGTATCTATAGAGCGCTGACAATAGCTCCCCTCCTTTAAATTTAAAATATAGTTTTTTTAACACAAAATTTGCAGTTACTATAGATTTTTTTTGTAATGTTTTATTATATGTAACTGATCACCCCCCCCCCTTCCCCCACCTCTTATCTCATAAAAAAATGTCCTGGACAAGCCATTGTATAGCAGAGTAACTTCTTTAGTTTTTACCATTAATTTAATGAAAAATCTGTACCTACTTATGAGTTTAAATCGATAAAATTATTCACTAATGTTTAGTTATATTACTTTGTTTAGCGGTAAAGACATTGATTGGGGACTTCATCAAATGGACACCAGCACGGAACGGAATGAAATAACTGATAATATATTTGTATCTTTGGTAACGTTTAGTGACCATACGTTACATCATTTATTTCCGGCTTTAGACCACAGTTTAATACCTTTCTTGCAAGACACCTTCCTAAACACATGTGAAGAATTCGGTTTGGATAGAACATCGAAACCGTTCACATCTATTATACGTGGACAGTTTAAACAATTAGGTCGCCTTACTCCAAACAATCCGAAGAGAAAATATTGTTTGAATGAATAACTGACATAACAATTTATTCTTTTGATCAAATTTTAAATCTTTCTGTTCCTAACTTATATTCTTTATCTTACTGTCCATTAGTCGTCTAACAGAAACATTCGGATTAAAAGTTAAAAAGTTAAAAAGTTAAAAAAAACATTTGGATATAAAATTAGCTCGATTAGATACCTATGTTATTTATTCACGTAAATTTGACAAAAAAATATCCGATAGTAACAATTCACAATATTGTATTAAAATAGTATGATGCGTATTTTCTAGTTATTATTACCTACTTATAATATTATAGTGTATAATTTTCATCCACTAGCAACTTAAGTGTTTAACACTTTCGTCTAAAAATAAATTGGCTTATTTGTTGTAGTGGGAGCTGAATATACATGTATTAATTTATATTAATAACAAAAATAATAAACACATCCAACTTTTTGAAGATGACGACGCCAATTCCTTTTTCTTTTCCTCGTAAATATATACTTAATACTTAGTACACTTATATTAAAATTATACTGTGCACGTTTTATTTACTCGATAAATGTGGTTCAAACTTTTAGTTTCTTAAATCGTAATTTTAAAAAAAAACCTTTACTATTCATTAATAATAAATAAATCATTCAAATTATCGTCTACGCGTTTATAAAGTACCTACAATGAGTGCAAAAAATAGTGATAACGACCGTTATAAAAATGAATATTCCAGAATAAGAAAACTGACGAGTAGATATGACATACGGACTCAATCAGTACTACCTGCTAATACTATTTATTATTTTCAATAACTTATAATGAGAAGTAAGAACACTTACAACAACATTTTATTTCAGAATGAATTTGGTTTGTCGGAAGATCAAGTTGCGGGTAAAGTTGTTTGTTATTTTATATGTTTATAGATGTCTAGTCACTGTATTCAAATGTATTAGACGTAGCTACCTAATTAGTAATTACGATACAATATTACAGTCATTACAGACTTACAGTATATTGTACCTATATTATACTATAGTATACTGCATTGTCTACATTGTAATTAATTTGTAGTAAATACATATTATAGTAAAACAAAAATTGAAAATCGTGAGGGGGCTGGTAAAGTGCATTTGTTCCATAGAATGTTATGTTAAATGAAATGAAATTATAATATTTTATCTGAGTAATCACTGTAGTTTTTGAAAAACACACCCCATGTACAAAAAAGATCTGCTTCACAGCTTCACTCTACACCCTCTTGAAAATAATGCTACCGCCGTGCCTGGCGCTGGGCCGCCTGGTAATGACTAATGACCGGCCGGGTTTTACCTTATGTTGTTATTGAAGTCGCTCGTGTGATATAATATTAGACAAAAATATATATCCTATATAATACTATAATGATCGATATTGAAATATTGAATTGTGTTATACTAAGGTCAATAGTTGTACATAGGTACGTGCGTCGAAACTGGTGTGGCCACTGGCAGGTTAGTAAGTGTGTTCGCGTTGTTCGCGTGCTGTGCTCACTAACCACGTAATATTTATTGTGATTTTAATTTTTATCAGACAGAAGTTAAAATGCCTAAAGAAAAAAATATTCAAGCACTAAGTAGATACATTCGTTTCGGAGTTCGGTTAGGTGTTTTCGTTATTGATTCTAAGGTATTATTTTGCAAATATTGCGAAACTAGAATCGATTCGGAAAGAAGATCCAGTGTAACAAGTGTAAACCTACAGCATTTGAAAACAGAAAAACATGTGCGTTCTAATAAACTCTTAAGATCAAAAAGAGACCAATAAGTGCCAACAACTACCTATTAACATTTGAGCTCTCGTCTAAAAAATCAAAGTTGAACATGTATTTATGCAAAACTATCGTCTTGGTTAATATACCACTTAGACTTAAACTATCAAATATACCCAGGGTTTCATAAATTTTTTGAAGTTTATTCTGGAAAAGAATAAAAAAGTTCCCACAGAATCCGTACTTTGAAAATTCTATTTAGACAACTGTAACAGGAAATAAAGAAAAAATTAGACGTGTTTTTGACCAAAAAGTGTGGGTGTCACTTGACGAAACTACAGACGCAGAAGGTCGGTATTTAGCAAAATATGTATTTATAAGGACTTTGAAAGTGGATACTGCTGGTGCAAATTTGTTACTGAATACCGAAGCATTAGAAAATTTTAATCGTTCTACAGTTAGTAAACTTTTTGACAAATCTTTAAATATTTTATGGTCTGATGGTGTAAGACATGACATTGTCTTATTATTTTTGTTGAATGCAGCTCCATACATGAAAAGTGTGATCAATATTTAATGTGGGTCACTTGATGAAGTAAGGTATTGTTCAAGGAGTAATTATATTGCAGCAAAGGTCTCTACACCTGGTGAAGGACATGACATTGCAAACATTAAGTGTTAATCCAAAGCCCTTAATTCAATTTCCAAATAAATCAAGCTTAGATTTGAATTTTTAAGTACCAAATGGTCAGCCGAGAAGCAACATTCTAAAAGATTTTAATGTCATCAGGGAATAAAATAATGTCCTTCATTATCCAATTTTCAGTTGAATTAATAAAAAGGAAATATAGAAGAAGCTACCTTGAGGAACGCCGGAAGTAACCACTTAGGGATCAGAAACTGAATTATTAATTTGTATATAATTTATTATAGTCAGTGGAATACCGAAGTAAATTTTTTTAAGTCAATTGCCTTCAAAAAAAAAAAATGGTTGTCTGGGTTGGTACCGAGCAATAGATTTGATACAATAAAAAGTTTTTATTAATAATATTTATGCTATAAAGTAACAAAAAAAAGACTGTGGATGGGTAATCAAATGGTATAGTTAGTCTCAGGTCTGCAAATACTTCAGCATGCCACTGATTTTAGTTATATAACTATTAACTACATAAGTAACATTATTTTAAATATTATTAAAATTTCAATTATGAATAGCTTACTATAGCTTACTCATCATAATTTGCTTCAATACTCTGTTGTTAAACATCCAACTACATGGTTATGACTTTTGTTTCACTTTCATTTGTTTTTAAATGATTCATTATGTTTTTACGTTGGTGTTGCAAAAATGGAATATCAATCCATTTATAAATTAGCCATAAACATGCTCATGACTTTTGTTTTACTTTCGCTTGTTAATAAATGATTCATCATGTTTTTACATTGGTGTTACAAAAATGGAATATCAATTAGCCATAAACCAAAACCATTTGACTTTGAGACTTCAGCATACCGAATAGGTATACCCCTAAAATAATAAGATTAATAGAAAACCGAATTTAATTTCAAAAATTAATAATAATCATTAAAATACCCTTTAGGGTCTTCAAATAATAAATAATTTCATCTCCATTGATACTTCGATGATGATTCATGTCACAATGATTTCCTAATACTTAATTTTAGGTAGTTTGTTGTATATATAATCCAATATCCTTAAAATGTTTAACTAAATTCAAAAAATGGTATTAATGAAAAACAATATTGTAAGTAATGATATTTGTTATACTGAAAATGTGAATCACTGAGAATTTTTTTTTAAATTTAAGTTTCTTAAATTCATGCTCGAACATTTTTGATTTAATTTCAAATAATATTTAGATAATATTATAGTATTAAATTATTTATGACTTTATCTAATTGTATTATTTTCAATTTCTTTTTATATTTCTAATGTAACTCATTTTCCCCACCTCAAGCAATGCTTATTGGGGTTCAAATTAATCAAAATATTGTTTATTTTTAATTGTTTACTATTGTAAGGTTTTGATTTGATAAATAAATAACAATAAATATTAATATTGAAATTGATCTTGACTATTTATTTTTTGGCTTAAGAAAACATACATTATTCCATGACAAATAAGATTTGATTAAGATCTTATTTGTCATGCATTATTCATTGAATTATCATAGCTATTCATTCTATGTTAAATGAAACAAATGTATATTAGGTCAGTAAGTTGGTAAAAATCATGAACTAAGTCCTAAGATAATATTATCTTAGTTCATGATAAAAATATTAAATTTTATCTTAATACATTTTACGACTATTATTGTATAGTTTTTATAATTTTATAAAAATAATGTAATACTTTCTTTTCGTGATATCCAACAATATTACGACACCATTTACACAATAGTAGACATCAACTAATTCGGCATCCAGAACCTAGCACCGTATGTGATAAAGTGTGGGAAATCCCTAAATGACTCTACTCTAAAATAATACATGTAAATAATAAATTGTGCTGTTCGTGGCCTCCATAGAGTTTTGAAGAAAATATGACTGTATGAATACAATGATGATACAATTGTTGTAGTTAATGTAAAAAAATATTTAAAAAAGCACCATCACAAATACAAATTTTCAAAAATTCAAAACCAATCATAACCTCCGGGGAAACATGGATCAATGCCAATATGCCATACTTTATTATTATAAATACTATGAACAAATTTTTTATATTGTAAATATGTCCATCCTATAATGCCTTAAGTATAAGAGTTTCAAAATAAAATTTGGTAAAAGAACACGTTCAAAATAGTTCAGTCTTCAGTGTATATTAGTTCAAATTTTAAAGTTCTTTCTGAATCAATAAAGTCATGTTTTTAGTCAATCTTTGAGTATTGTGGACAATGTCCAAACACAATTAAAATTTGTTCTAGGTGATCCAGGGAATAAAGTTTACAAAAAATTGGTAAACGTTTTATCAAAAAATATCGGCTTCAAACATTAAAACAAATATCTATCATCTTACATAGTGGTTCTATCTCCACCATGCATGGTATTCCCAAAAATCTGATAACTTAGGTATGACTTTTATTTTCTACAAGTACCAATTACGTTAGTAGAATAGATGTTGAAAGATCATTTTCTGTTTACAAAAACCTTCTGAACTACAATAGTCAATAGCTGATCATTTAAACTAATCATATAAAAAGCATCTCATCATTCAATGTAATTCAGATTTCAGGTAAATATAGAAACATGATTAAAAATTTACTGTATTTGATACATTTAAATTTTTTAAATTTAGAAATTTGGGAATAGAATCAGGATTCAGCTTTAATATCAACAACAACAAACAATTTGCAATAAACAATTTTAAAATGTAAATTTTTTGAAAAATTATACTTTTAACATATATAAGTACATATTTTATATAAAAAAAAATAACTGCCTATTATCTCTTTATTATAAAATGATGCAACATAAATTATCTAATGTAAAAAACATATTTGTAGTAAATAAATAGGGCTGTCATATAGTATGCGGTCTACCGGCAAACGCGTTCTATTACAATGGATACTTTAACTAGTTACCAAACCTAAAAAATAAATAATATTCATAAATTTGTTTTTTGTTTAGAATTCAAAGAAGCATTTATGTTGTTTGATAAAGACCACGATGGGCGGATTACTGAGGCAGAACTAGGAGTGGTTATGAGATCTTTGGGTCAAAGGCCTACTGGTAGGTAAATCTTTACACTCAAATGACTACATTTTAAATATGTATTTTTGGTATTTTAATATTGCTAACCTAGTATTATATTTCCAAGCTTTTTGACTGAGAAGGCGTGAAATAAGAATTATTATAGAACATTGAAAACATGTTATATGTTTATAAATAGCTCAAAAAGAGCTAATATAAATAATTTAACATTTTTCCTTAAAAAAACCATAAGATATTTGTCATAAACTGATGTCTAATCCTAATGTTACGTAAATATTACTGTTTCCCACATTATTTTGTTAAATTTTTACCATTATTAAGAAAGATGGAATGTCCGAGGCGTTGGTTTTAACGTTAACTGTTGTTGGTTTGAATCCCAGCCACGGCGGTGTTGCTCTCTGGGGCAGGCATGGCAGATACCTATGGGTGCCTAATTAAAAATTATGCAAAATAGGCGTCCCAACTAGGCCATACATGGCGCCATACGAAAAAATAACCATTATTAAGAAAAGTAGTGGGAATTCCTTATCTTTTACCCGGCCCTCTAAAAAAAGTACCAACTATATCAAATTTGCTAGCAAAAACCAATTTTAAATATTGAAGCAAATGTTTTTGCTCGAAAACATGACGACATAAAAAAAATACTTTGTGAACTAAATATACTTGCCAAGTTTTCAGAATCTAATATATAATTAATAAATAATAATTGAATCTGAACTTTTCATGTACGGTTGTCTAGAAACTGATTTGAGAGGTATGGTTAAAGAAGTGGATCAAGATGGCAATGGTAGTATTGAGTTTGATGAATTCCTACTAATGATGGCTAGAAAACTAAAAGCTGCAGACGGTGAAGAAGAAATGCACCAGGCATTCAAAGTATTTGACAAAAATGGCGATGGATTTATAACATTTGATGAACTCAAACGTGTTATGTGCAGTATCGGAGAACGACTCACTGATGAGGAAATTGAGGATATGATAAAAGAAGCTGATTTAAATGGTGACAAAAAAATTGATTATAAAGGTAATTATAAAAGATGAATGTTAATATCTTCAATTTAATGAAAAACAATAAAAATATTTTCTGTTTTAGAATTTATTACAATAATAAGTTCTAAGAAATAAAACAAATTAGGGTAAGCAAAATAGATATAGTTTTAATTATTGTTTTATAAATTTAAAGTACTGAAGTACAAACATTTGATTTCATTACAAAACTAACATTTATTTTTTTAGATTAAAAATATGGTATCATTATTAATTATTATTAGAAACAATCATTTTCTGAATTTTTTGAACAAAGGATGTTTAACACCAGAATTTCTTCGGAATTCTGCATAAACAGCGTCATCAGCACCAGACATAGAACTCATTTTACCAGACATTTTCTTATAGGATTTGGATGTTCCTTCATATGGCATTCGTTCCTCATCTGCATCTGTGTCATTGGCTGCCAAGACTTTACTTAATAATAAACCTTGATCTTCTCTACTGGAATAAAAAAGCTCTGGATCCTAAAGTAAAATATACAGTTTAATTACAAAATTATTGTATAATAATTTTTTTTCAAATATAGATTGTGTACCTCATCCATTCCAGCAAGTTTTGTAACCACTTTGTAACTGTATCCTTGATCGATTAGAAATCTTTGTCGTTTTCTTGAGTAACTCATCTCCATTGTGTCTTGTGACACCAAGGTATAGAAAAATGCATTATATTCTTCAGCAATTGCAGTTTTTTTAGCACGTAAGATACGACCTAAGCGTTGAGCTTCTTGACGCCGGCTTCCGCCATGAGAGGAAATTTGTATAAGAACGTTGGCATCTGGCAAATCAAATGATGTATCTGCAACTTTACTGACAAATATGGTATTCACTTTTGGATTTAATTTAAAATTTTGTAATATTTGGATTCTTTCTGCCTACATTTACAAAAATAAAATATATTTTATTAATTATTAATCTAGAAGAATTTTAAAACATTGATTAAGATTTATTACCTGAGATGTTGGTCCATAAATATACGGTTTACTTAACTTTAAGGCATATTCTTTAAGGGCAAATACATTATCAGAGAAGACAATAGTTTTGTCTCCTCGTTGTTCATGATAACGTATTAAAAATTGACAAGCACGGAATTTATTCGGATTCATCACAAAAAAAAGCTGAACAAAAATATACATGTTAATAATATAACATAATATTTTTATTATATCGTTTTAAAAACACCAAAATTCTAATACAATACCATTTTTTTACAAGTTCTAGTAGCTAAATATTCACGATAAAATTCTGGAGCCATTGGACACCATACTTCTGAACACTGAACTTTAGCTATATAACCTTTTTGTTGCAGTTCCAACCAGTTAGCTTCATATAGTTTAGGACCAATTAAAAAGTTTAAATCAGCAATTTTATCATCTTCTCGTAATAGTGTGGCTGTTAAGCCCAATTTGCAATGTGATTGAACCAGTGTCAATACACGTCGGAACATTTTAGCTGGTATGGTATGTACTTCTACAAAGAAAAATATATAAGAATAATTCTAGAAGTAAATTCCTGTAGAAGAAACTATGAAAGTTATGTTCCTTACCATCTAATACCATTATACCCCATTCTTGCTCTTGAATCCATTTCATTGTTTGTTCAGCTTCCCAAGATCTCTTTTGTGTATGTGTTATCATTGAATAAGTTGTTATAAACACACCACAACCCATTAATTTGTCTTTAACATCAGATGTAAATCTGCATACTAAACTGTCATCAGCTAGGAACAAACCATATAATTTTAAACCTATATTTTTTTAAATTTTTAACTAATAATACATACCTGTAGACCACATTTTAAATTGATACTTCCACTGTTCAACCGATACTGCTGAATTACAAAGGACTAACGCACGTTTACGTACAGTACAACAAGCTGTTACTCCTACCAAACTTTTTCCAGCTCCTAAAAACAAAATTAAACATAAATATATCATTTACATTATTTTAGCTTACTAAAATGAGAATCTCTATTCAAAATTTAAAAGGTATTATATAAAGGTTTTAATTTTGTCATTTAACTTGGCAAACTATTCAATTGATGCCACCTTAGTTCAATAATAATTGTTCTACAATCTGTTCAGCAAGAAAACACGCCGCAGTCCGACAAAAATTGGTTCGTCTGCACAACTCTATGCGATACCCTGCTATAGTGGAACCGGTTTTAATGACAAGGTGTCAAGAGGGGCTGCACAAAATTGACATGTTTTCTCGCTAGACAAATTATAGTAATTAGTTTAACCTGCTCTGTATTGCCTATCAGCCAATAACTAGTGTACAAACAATTATCAAGAGTATTAATTAATAAATAAATGTTACTACGTCTTAAGTATTCTTTACATTATAGCAGTGTGTTGATCATGTCAGATCTCTGTTGTTTTATTAACAATAGCTTTAGTAAATAATGCAAGATTTTGAGAACCATTGGTTTAGTGCTATAGTTAGATGAAAACTGCACATATATATATATTAAAATATAACACAGTTTATATTTACCACATGGTAACACAATTATTCCTGATCTTGCACGACTATTTCCAAACATTTTTCTCAAGCTCTTTTCTTGATAAGGTCTTAATGTTGCTTGAGGTTTTAAATCAATGCTATAGATAAAATTTAAAGTTACTATTTACTAAATTAAATAATTTTATATTATTAAATAAGTTTATTTATTTACTTGATGTCTTTATTGACTTTATCATTTTTAAAATCATATTCAACTAACAGAGGTGTATCAATCTCTATACAACGCTTTTGTATGATTTCAATTTTTTCTTGCTGGACTTCAAATGATACAAGATTTTGGGTTTTTTCTTCTTCTTCTTCTTCAACTTTATCAATTTTCTCATATAAATCTGTTATATCTTTTGGAACTACATCATTCAAATGATCTTCTTTGTCTTTTGAAGACCCTCCAGGAAACTGGAAAACAAAAAAATAAAAAACAATTAATCTTAAAATTAGATTCATAAATATAGTCATAATATGTACATTTCAATAAAAAGAAAAATATGGTTAACAATAGTTCAAACTATAAAAATATAGTCTTAGAAGTAATATACTATAGTTACTTTTTTAAATAACATTATTGTAACTTAAGTTAATATTCTTAAGTATCATTATATTTGTGTTAATATTGAAAAATACGATGATAATAATCAAGTTTAATTCTCAATCTGTGTATAGACTAGTCTAATAGAGTATAGCACAGGACAGCTAGCTGTATTTGATTTATTTGTTGATATTAGCCAATAAATATGTATATTTAGTACTACCTTGAGCGTATAACTTAGTTTATGGACTGAATTTGTTGAAAACAAATTAATAAATAACTTTATATTTTACCTATATTTAGTCTGTTTATTAGAATTTCTATTAATTATGTCAGTTTCATATTTATGCTGAAAGACAAGGTATCACTCCTTCAAGTTCTTCAAAAGAATATTTAGTTCAACAGCAAACCAGGGGAAATGTACTATAAAAGTGATAAAAAAATAAGTCATGATAAATTTTTTTTTTTTTAATTTAAATGTGTTTCAAGTAACTAGTTACTAGTTACTTTTGAACAAAACAAAGTAATATAACATTTTGTACTTTTTTTATTTTAGTAACAAGCTAGTAATTTATTTGTAATTGTATTATATGTTACTCTTGGTTACTTTTAAAATGTGAGAGATAAAATAGACAGAAAAGACAGAGGGAAGAGACCTCCCATCGGAGGTACTTCAACGTGAGTATTGATTTAAGGTATAACTATTAATCCTAAAAATAGGAATAATAAAAGTACAGTAATACATAATAGTTATAAGTAGGTAGTAAAGATCATGGTTGGATACACTTTTTTTTTTCATCACAAACTTATTGTTCAATATTTGTAACAGATAGCGTAATATAGAATTTTGTTGAAAAAAAAAACTTTTAAAAAGTAACTTACCCAACATTGATAATATATTGTAACATAAAAATATAAATAAATAAATGTATATTACATGTGATTTTTCAATTTTTTGTTCTTCAGTGATTAACGCATCAGTATCCTCCAGTCTTTTAAGACGACAAGAACCAATAACAGGATCTTTAAGAAGCTTTTGTAAAATATCTGGATGTTGTGATTCAATGAAGTATCGATTATGTTTAAGTACAAGTTTAACTTTTCCATAAGAAAGTGTACATACAGTTATAAACTCTATTATACCATCAGGTATACTAGTTTTACTTAAACGTTTCAAGTATTCAATTATGTCATTAGTCTCTAATCCAACACTTACAGCTGCATATAATGAATAAGCAGTTAATTTATACTGAAATAAAAAACAAAAAATTGTACGTCTCAGTTAAGTTATAAAAAATAAAAATAATGAAAAAAATTTACTTCATGTAAATGAGTTGGTCTACAAACTGGTTCAGCAATAGCGATCATAAAGTCATGAGCATGGCGATACACAGGAGAATATGATTCAAGAAATATATGTCCATCTGGAGCAACCCATAATGGTCGAGATGCATGATCTATTTTAAGGTTCATTTGTGATCTATAGTCTTTAGCTCCAAACTCATCTTCAACACTATTGATAGCAGTTTCGGCAGTCTTTTTAGCTGCACTTGGTAAACCCTCTAAATTAAAAATAAAATAAAATGTTACTTAAAAATGTAATTTTAATAATGTACTTAAATAATTAAAAATGCATGGTAATACCTTCTTCATTAACAGCTAATAACACAGGATCATCTAAACCCATGGAATTTTCATCAAAATCATCCTTCTTTCTTTTTCTGCCTCTTTTCTCTAAAAGGGAAATGTTTATTAAAAAATGTAGAAAAAATAATATGTTATAAAATATATAATATATAAAGCTAAATAAAGTTAATTTTTAAATTATTAAACTAAAAATCAAATTTATAATATTTATTCACCTAATTTTATAACTGTATTGGGTACTGTCTACAAACTGTAGAAATGGATGAAAAACTAATAGTTAATTACATATAACAATTTTTTATGTAATTAAAATATTAATATTTTATAAGTTTTTAAACATTAGGTATACTCTATAATAAAAAGTTGTCTTTTAGTTCTATAGTAAAGCTTTAGTAAAATGGACTATGAAAGTATACAGTATATTATACTATATGATAGTGTTGTTAAATATTTAAGTTCTAATTCAGGAGCGGAATGGGGTGTAGGAAGTCATTGAGAAAATATCAGTGACTCCATTAATAAATAAAAATAAACAATTATATTTTAATTTTAAGTGTACAATAAAGCATTATTATTACAGTCATATTATTGTGGGATATAGACATATAGTATATTATAGGCATTGATAGTATGCGATATAGGGCATTTTTCAACCACAGTAAACAACTATAGACATTACCTGGATGTTCTTTTCTCGTTTTCCCCATTTTTTTTTTAATGTTATGTAAAAGTATGCAGTGGACAATATGGGTATAAGATTATTATGGTTGTAAATATTTTAGAACAAACAACTATTCAGTATTAGCATAGTACTTTATAGGTAATGACTAATAAGTACTCAGTAACTAATAACTAATTCACAACATTCAAACAATGAGTCACGAATGAAGAGTGACACTGACAACTTAGTAGTACCTAAGTACTGATTAGTGAAATAGTCAAATAGTGAGTTCTGACCAAACACTACCAACTCCTGAGAGTGAGTACTAACGTAGAGACGTCTGGGTCAGACGAAAACATAAGCAACAACATTAACTAAGTTTATGATAAAAAAAATCACTATCAAGACATTAAGCATCATCAAGAATATTATCCTAACCTTTCCGGTTAGGTTAGGTAAATCGTGGGTATAACCACAGAATATATTAAATTTATTCTGTGGTATAACGCTAAATTACCGTATATTTACGCTGTATAACCGCTAAATTCAGCCAATCGCAGAGCAGGATATTTCACGCGGCAGTGGGACGTGCCTCGTGGTAATGGCACATTTGCTTATCACTGGGCTCTTCCATTTATTTATTATCTATGAAAAATATCATTGATAGTAAACATTTAAACCTATGGATTATGGCCTATAAATGCGCCATGCGGCATGCGTCATTGTAATAAATAATAATTTAATATACTAAATACTAATATACAATATATTATAATATTATATTATATAAGAATCAGTATCTATCTACCGTCTATAGTCCTGTATTTTTGTGTATTTGTGTAGACTGTAGTTGAAGGATCCACCATCCACGTAAGACGTGAACAAAGCCACTTAGTTTAGTAAATTACCAATGTGATTCTCGAAAATAGAAGTAAATTCCTCAATTTGTAAGGTAAGACTAAAGTACTGGATTGGTTAACCGTTAACGTTAAAGTTTAGGATCAAATAAATGTATTAAAAAACAAATTTGACTTCCTAAAACAATTATCATTTTGATTATCTGTGTATAATGTTTTTTAGTGAGTTGTAGTATCTATATTCATTGCAGTAACTAATAATTTAATATTTGTATAGATGGGGAAAGTTCACCAACGTCGAATAATTAGTGAATCTAAAAATAAATTAGCAGCTAAAATATCAGAAGCAGCAAATGTATTGTTGCCTGAAAATTCTGGGTAATTTATATAATACTTATTTATTCATATTGTCTTCAGTTGTTCGTTTCTTTTTTGATTTGATTAAATAAACTGAATTTATCATAATTATTTTAATTAAATAATTGGTTTTTCTTAAAGTTATATCATTGCTGAACCCGGTGAGAAAACAACAAAAATTACACAAACACAGCTATCAAATTCTGTCGACGTGACTAGTGCTAAAAAACACTTTGATTTAAAACTTGATTTTGGTCCATACGAGTAAGTTTTTAATTTCATGCCTTCGAATACAATTTTTAAATACAATTTTAAACGTAAGTAAAATGTATGTAATCCTTTAGTATTGACTACTCATTAAATGGTCGTCAGTTATTAATTGGTGGACGGAAAGGCCATGTTGCTGCTATGGACTGGATTACAAAACATTTGATGTGTGAAATAAATGTTATGGAAGAAGTATATGATGTCAAGTAAGTCAATAATAAACGGTACCTAAAACATTTTCAAAAAACTATTTTAAATTATCACTGTTAAAATGCACTAAAAAAAATATTATCATAAGTTACCACATATTATAACTATTGGTCTACAGGTGGCTTCACAATGAAAATCTTTTTTCGGTTGCTCAAAAAAAGTGGGTTTATATGTATGACAATCAAGGAGTAGAAGTACATTGCTTGAAGAGTTTGAACAATGTTTTACACCAGGAATTTCTACCGTATCATTTTCTTTTAAGTACCGCTGTAAGTTTATCATTTTGTATTTTATCATAATGGAGTCATTTAAAATAACAATATTCATCTATTCATATTTCATAGAGCGAAGAAGGATTTTTATCTTGGTTGGATGTATCAATGGGAAAAATAGTATCACAATTTAATGCCAAAATGGGTCGATTGAGCCTCATGACTCAAAATTCAAATAATGCATTGATTTGTTTAGGCCATACAAAAGGTCATTATTAACGTTTCATTTTATTAACTGAATAGCATTATAAAATAACTCACTTTGTTTAATTCTAGGTGTTGTATCAATGTGGAGTCCTAATCTCCGGGAACCTGTTGCTAAAATACTTTGTCATGGAAATATGGTTACATCACTTGCCATAAATTCTAATGGAATGTAAAAATAATGTGATGTTTGTATTTCACAATAGTGATTTATAGTTAAAAATTAATTTTATTGTTATAGGTACATGGCCACATCTGGTATGGATAGGAGTATTAAAGTTTGGGATATACGTAGATTAAAAGGACCATTACAAGATTACAAAGTCAGAACTAGCCCAAGAAGTATGGTATTCAGTCAAACCGGATGTTTAGCAGTGGCCATTAATAATGTTGTTGATGTAAGTATGATACTCTTCTGACTGCTATGACATTCATAACAATTTAACTCTAAAACTAGGTGTATGAAGAATGTTGTACAAAAACTGTACATCATGCTTATCTCAGGCATAATATCGCTAGAACAATAAACAATATAGCTTTTTGTCCATTTGAAGATGTCCTTGGAGCTGGACATGACTGTGGTTTTTCTAGTTTACTAATACCAGGTTAGAATTGTTTAAAAATATTAAATAGTTACTATACTCATTAAGCACATAACTAAGTATTTATTGTTATTAATTTTGAACGATTAATGTTTAGGATCTGGTGAACCAAATTTTGATGCTTTGGAAAGGAATCCATTCCAGACAAAGAAGCAGCGAAAAGAAGCTGAAGTGAAAATGCTTTTAGAAAAGGTAGAGTTACAATTTAAATATATTTAGAGCCTGGTTAAAAATAATAATAATTTTATCATAGATCCCAGCTGAAATGATAACATTAGAATCTACTGTGGATGAAGTTGATATAGATACATTCAAGACTAAACTAACAGCTAGAAATTCACTTCAAGTAAGTCTAACCAATAGCAATACATTTATAAATTCTTATTGATTTTATTTTTATGTAGACTGTAAAACCATTGAAAATAAATATCAAAGTAAGGAACAAAATTAAGAAAAAAACTCTAGCTAACCCTTCAAAAATAAAAGAAAAAATATTAGAAGAAAAAACAAAGGTAAATACTAATATATGGTTCCCGGATTTATACTTTTATTAGTTGCTAACAAGTTAATTTTTTTTTTTTCAGGAATTTGTTAGAGCACTGAATGCGCGGCCAAAAGATGAGATTGATGATGGAAAATCTAAAATATTAAAACATTTTGGTGTATTGGATAGGTTTCAAACTAAAAGAAATAAAAAGAAATAATTAATTCTTACAAAGCAAAAATAATATAGGTTATGATTTTCCATTTTTGGAGATCGTTTTTAATATGTAACTTATCACAAATAAAATTAATTTCATTTAAAAACAATATTGAAATTCATAAATGAAAATGTCTGAATTTTCATCTCAACTTCTTACGCTTGTTCCTCTTCCTTTTCCACTGTTAAGTTATTCTTTTTTGTACTTGACTATAGAATGTGGAAAAATGATTAAACAATGAAAACATAATAAGTTGCTTACATCATGTTTACAATACTGCCTATTATATCCATATTTTTCATGCTTTTACAATGTGTGCTATACGTACATATCAATAACTGAACTTTGTGTCCCCCGTTCCCTGCTATTGGTTTCCAAGGGCCAACATCAAAGGAAACGGGTCGCCTAGAATACAAAATACTATTGTGAGCACACTACAATCCAGCCTTGTATAGTCACCATGATCACAGCTACCATTCTTATTTTTTATTTGATAAGATCAATTATTTAGGAAGTCCATTTCAAGAGATCATCTGATGGTTAGGGATATCGAAGACACTTGGAGGCAACTCGTATAACCACTTTTTCCCATTCCAGTACACTTCCCTCTATTTCAGGGGTCGGCAACCTTTTTGATGTTAAGGGCCAATAGTTCATGCTATTAACTAACCCGACTAATAGTGATTATTAATAGTATATTCTTAGTTTCTTACTCTATGGAATATGGATTAGTGACATGGACACATCGAGATAAAGAATACAGTATATTAATAAAGTATATTCTTTATCTCGATGGTTACCATAAACACCGTGCGCAAACAATACTGTAATTGTGATTATAAAGGTCTATGGTTTCCACTACATGCGTGTACGTGTACGTGCATAAAAATACTTTTCTATGATTGGTTGGTATGTATGGTAAGCTTTTGGTATACCAGAGTGTTTAAACGTTCTTACCACACGTATAACCACGATACCATGTTGTTGGACATATTTAAATATTATATAATATTATTAAATCCAACTATTTCCGTCCGAACGGTCTACTTTGGGTAATAGCAGCAATCACTAATTTAAAAATATTAAATTATATTAAAACAATAAACGTGCACGTACTCGCGAACGGGCCAGTGGAAACCCACCTTAATGGTAGTTGTGATATAGAGGAAATTCTGTAGCGGAAAACGTTGCAAACGCCATGATCCAGCATTTGGCCTATTTAGTTCTAGTAACCAGTACCGTGGTCGAAGTTGTTTAAACTTTTGCCACTATCGCTAATCGTTATCACTATTCCCTATTCATATTATTGATAATGACTTTCACGACTTTGTATCACAGAACAAAAAGAAGGGAATCTTAGAGCTTATCAAAAAACCGTACATTTTGAGAAATTAAACGTGCTGCCACATGCCGAAAAATTCCCTTTTTTTTAAGTTTCCTGTGGTTTGTGGGAACATTGTTAATCTGCAATTCCACTCATAATATTTTGATGACCAAATTTTGACTTAAAATGTCTTTAAAAAATTATTATTATAATATATCTTTTTGATTTTTTGGTTAAACTATAAACTACTTGCGTAAAATCTTGTTTTAAATTTTCAATCCTTAGTTATAAAAACTGAACATTTTATAAATTGTTAACTACAAAACAATTTGCAAATGTTCGATTATGCAAATTTCGGCCAAAATTTAAAGTTTAAATGATTATAAAAAAAAATTGGCCCAAATTATTTTTATTATTTTTGGTGTATTATTTAAACAACTTATAAAGAATCTTGTATACAATTTTCAAGAAATTTGTCGGAACGAAATTCTTTTTACTGATGTTTAAAGAAAAAAAAATTTGAAAAAACCAAAAACTTCTTAGGCCTATAATTAGCTCAAAAATTAACAAAATATTTTTTAATTTTTTTTCTGTATAGAAATTGGTAATCTCAACATTTGGTGAAATTTTCAAATCCCTACGGTAATTTCTTTTTGAATTACATTAAAATAAAAAATCTAATGTTTAATTTCAAACACTCATAAAAAATTTGTTTGAGTTTCCAGTAAACTTTTTATTTTTTAGAAAGTAGAAAACATATAGAGAATCATGTGTTGAATTTTCAAATTTTAGATTTAAATAGAAAAGTTTTAATAAATTTCCTAATTAAAAAAAACTGCATAATTTCCTAATTTTTATGTATTTAGTCGAAATTTTAACTTTAGACGCTTACAAAAAACTAATAAAGACATACACTCAACTTATTTTTAATTTTTACGTATACAGCAAGTTATGTAGAATATTGTATTACATTTTCAAAGTTACACCAAAAATAAAAATCAATTTTGTCCCAAATTGGCTTCGAATAAAAATTCTTGTTTTTTCTTCAATTTTTTTTTTGTCTATGATATTAAAAGGTATAATTGCGCAATTTTTACTTTTGATCCCCCAAAGTGCCGACTACATTCACTTTCCTATCAGAAAAGATGCTGATGAAGAAAATCGGAACAGTTTTACTGTTCTTAATAATGGTGACAGATACAAAAAAAAAACACACATCATTTTATTTTTTAGAAAGGTAGAAAAACATATAGAAAATCTTGTGTTGAATTTTCAAATCTTAGATTTAAATAGAAAAATTTTTATGAATTTTCTAATTCATAAAAACTGCATAATTTCGTGATTTTTACGTATTTTGTCAAAATTTTAACTTTGAACGCTTATAAAAAACTATTAAACATATGCTTAACTTTTTTTTTAATTTTCCTGTACAGCGAGTTATGAAGAACATTGTATTGAATTTTCAAGTTTTTTGACGGACTGAAAATTTTTTTATCAGCAATTATAAAAAAAATCTTTTTTAATGAATTTTTTTTTAAAATTTTTTTATTATAAATTTTAACTATTTTAAATTGTATAATTGTATTTAATTTTAAAATAAATCCGATATGCCGATATGTTGCCTATAATAATCAGAAAAAATTGATAATTATACCAATGACTTCGAAAAATTGTATATTTTTTTTTTAAGTTATGTATTTAGTGTTTTAATTCACCTATGAATTGTTTTAAATGAATAAAACTTGAATGTTAATCTAATGTGTCAATTCACCCCAATCAAAGGTGAAATGGAACAAATAGTCATATAAAAAAATACAATAAAAAATGTTTATAAGTTATACTTCTGAATTATATACTTATAATGAAAAATGCAATTTCTTAAAAAAAATCGGTTTGATTGTTTGAATCACGGACTAAGATAGTATGGACTGGAAACGAAAGCCTAATCACCGGGCCGAGCCTATGAGTAGGCTTGTGCGGGGTGAAATATGGGGCAAGCGCGACTCGCGCACTATCTATGTTCATAATAATATATGAGAACCATATATTTTATGAATTTTCCCTCCAATGTATGAATATTATTGTAATTTATTATTTATTTACGTGTTTATTATTTATCATATTTGACTTGGTTTTAGTACTCGTATAATTGTATACAATATTGTTATACTTGTGTTATTAGTTATTACATATTAACATCTTATTTAATTTTTCTATACCAACTTTCAAAGTTGCAAAATGGCACCAAAACGTAAAATACGTAAATGTTCAATTAATGAAAGTGAAAGTCTTGAAGATCATACAAATGTTACACTGTTCAAAACTTCAAAGTATACGATAGTAACAAAGTAGCTTGGGAATCAGCAGTCAGGGGCGTTTTTAGACTTACTTCTAGGGGGGGGGGGCGACTCAATTTTTTTCTTTAATTCAGGCTCAACATTTTTGGTAATATTTAAATCAGGTGAATCCTTAATATTTGGTGTAGGTAGTTCTTTTTTAACACCTGTCTGTGTTTTGAAAGTTACACTTGTGTTTTATTTAATTTTTCACTAAGTATGGACCCGACAAAAATCCCAATTCACAGCCACGCGTGTGCGTACTGCGTATCGTATACCGAACGCTTGAAGTTATCACAATATCACGCACCCTCGTTGCGGTAGGTTATTTTAGGCAATTAGTTGTCACTGATGACAAAAATATAATTTGTTTTGTAAATAATGAAATAATAGAGCCCTCAAGTGTAGGATTGATTCAGCCGTCTAATTCTATAAATATTTCAAATATATCTGAAGTAATTACTTCATTTAATTACAAACAAGTGTGCCAAGGTGGACCTATGGCAATACATTTTCCCGGTAATAAATGCATTGTTATATGTTTTCTATTTTATTAGAACATTAAATATTTAATTTTTAAATTTCGATACATACATTTGCTTTGGCTGAAATTTTGTTTATCTAGGAATATCTATTGCAACAGCTGAACTTAATAATGGATTATGGCGTTATGAGAAGTGTTCTGTTTTAGTACCAACAAAAAAAAAAGATGCTTAAAATGTGACTCTTTATTTCCAGTATTTAAAAAATACCAGAAAAATTTAATGGTGAAAACTTCAAAACGAATTGGTGTTACACTTACCCCCCATTCGTCGTCGTTTGTTCAATAATATATTACTTAAATAAGAAAAATCTTAAAAAATCAAATTCCAGCTTAATTTATCCAAACATGTTTATATTCAATTTTTTGATTAACGTAGAGGAATCATTTCAAAAATGTTGTAACAGTTATGATGTTTTTCAACAGACAGTTAATGATTTCTTTAACAAAAAATTGAAACTAATCAACATTTTTCCATACGTAGTATACATACAATTGAAGTACTGACTTTTATAATATCATATTACATAAAGATGAGGATGTGTCAGTGTCAATAAACAAAGTTTTAAACAACGATCAAAAAAATAATAATGCAAACAAAAAGAAGAATTCTAAACTTGTCAATACATAATATTATACAAATAATACAAATATTAAATAATAGTAATAGTTTCATCCTAGTCCGTGGTAGCGCTATATCAGCACTTGCCGCATTTCCCCCTCGCACAGACCTACTCCATTCCACAACCGGCCCAGTCACCCCATCACCCGCCCGTGTGTTCGTTACCAGTCCATACTATCTTAGTCCGTGGTTTGAATATAATAATATATTAGAAATTTGAACGAATGAACAGTGCTGCACGATATAAAGAAAAAAGAGAATTTCCCGGTATGTGGCAGCACGTTTAATTTCTCAAAATGTCGGACATGGTTTTATCATCTCCCATAAGACCCTATGTTAAATGAAATAAGATTCCCTTCTGTTTGTTCTGTGTTTGTATGTCTTACACATAGATAATAAAGTAAACTGATGGTCCTACTCAATTGATGATTATTGATATTAATTTAGACAAAACAGTTAAATATAATAATACACATCCCAATAAAAAAAGATGTCGAAGAGCACAATTAATCCAAGAAATAACAAAACTAACACACTACCAATTTCTTGGAAGAACACTCGAACTAGAGTTCAGTTCAACCACAGTGTTTCTTCAAAATTTGAAAGAAAATTAAGATTACTTCAGCGTCAAAATAGTAGACTTATTTCTAAGATTAGAAAATTTAGGATTAGAGAACAAGACTTGATAGATCTTCAAATAAAATATTTGAAACTTAAAGATAGAGTCCTTGAAACAGAAGAGAAATTATTGCTGCTTGGTATAGATACAACAGAATATTCTGCATTTAATTCAGATGATGATGATGATGATGAAGAAGAAGATACACAAACAAACGATCAAAATAAATTGGAGGTATTATTAGAGTGCAAATTGGACATGGAAAATCAATTACCTGTTGAGGAGGTTTTTTACTATCCCTCTTCAAGTATGGAATGACTAAATTAATATTAAAATGATATTTCATAGTAAGTAAGCCTTTAAAGTCATCATTAAGTAGTAACTATAATATACAATATCTGTTATAATATACATACATACTGTATTGAATTATCATTTTTGAGATATAACAAGTAATATGAAATACCTATATAATAATACTAAAATATTTTAAAGTACTTATTGATGTTTATAAAGAATTATATTTTAAAAATAAAAAGATAATAAGTATACAACTAATTTATTATTTTTTAATATGGGTAAAAATCAGTACCTAGATTTAAAAACATTATTATTGGCAATTTTATAATTTATTACAATTTACATTGTTTTGTATAAAGACTACAATGGTGACAAGATGGCAACCATAAATTTAAGTACAAATGTTTTTATATTTATTATATAATTTTTAAATAAAACTTGATTTGTAAACCTTATACTTATATACACAAATTCATATAAATACATTTTTTTTAATTTAGATACATTATAACTACTTTTTTATTTATTAATTTCAAATTAATATTAATATTATGTTTATTTATTATGATATATTATAATTTATAATATAAGATGTGTAAGATGATATCGAATTTAGACTTATGTAAACTGTAAAGACATATTTGAATATACATTTTCTGAGTAAAATATAAATGTTTACAATATTTATGTACATATAAGTATTTTTATTTAATCATAAACTTTTTCTGATAATTAAGAATATCTTACTTATTAAATTAGAAGGATGGTATACAGCAAGTGCAAGTTTTAAGGTTTCTCATTGGATCTATTAATTATCGGAATTCTGGCAATAATCACAGTACTATTAATTTATACATTTTTATTTAATATATAACACGGTTTTTTACAATTGTTTTATTTATTTATTAAAAGTATAGACAGATGGCCCAATGGCAAACAATTACCATGATAATACAACTTGAATCTAGTTACTAGAAAGCAGGGGCAAACGAAGTAGGGGAGGGTTTTGGGGGTTAACCCCCCCAACCCCAAAAAAAAAAAATCTCAGGAACAAAATATAAATTATCTGACCTGACTGACCTACAAATATATTACTAATAAATAATTTTTCAAACCCCCCCCCCCAGAAATTTTCCTGCGTTTGCCCCTGCTAGAAAGAGTTATTTACTACTGATTATATTTAAATTTGTTGATTTTTGCAAGGCTTGGTAGGTGGTATTAAAATGTCAGTACTATTTTATTTAAATAGGTACATTGTGAAATGGACATTAGTAGTAAGATAAAGTAAGATTCTCATTAAATTGTTTATTATTGAAGAACAACAATTTTCTAAAAATTGTGTTTTCCTTCAGGCATTCTATGAACTTTTCGATTTTTTACAATGTCATCAGGTTAAAACTACCCATGCAGAAATTAGTAATGAAAACAACAATTATTAGTATCATAGTCTATTTTATCTCATGAATAATAAGTTATATTTTAAAACGTTAATGTTTTGGTATAATAGAGTATAAAAAAAATTACAACTTAATGTATTAAATTACATTGTAGTTTAGTAAAAGTAGAGTTTTTAACTTTTCTTCTCTTATACACCATGAAAAACTTAATCAAGGACATACAATATAATGATGTTACAATTGTATACTTATATTGGTACAATAAAAAGCAAATAACAAATACTTAATTTTTTAAATCAAGGGTCGAATCATCAAATCAATATATTATAAATAATATGATTTACATATTATAATCAAGTTTTAGTTAGGAAAAATATATAAAATTTAGTACCTACATATTGATTATAGAATAGGTACCAATAGTATAATAACTAACATTTGTTCACATGATTACTGATTCATAAATTTTGAGTGGCCACTAGCCACAAAGAGAAAGATAACGTCCTTGAGTCACAACTGTAATCGGTTAATTGTAAATTATTGTAATTTGTCCTTCTACTTAATACTTTTTTTTTCATTTAAGTATTAATATTTAATGGGTGTTTTGTTCTGTATTGAGATATAGATGTATAAATATAAATCATTATTATAACAGAACTGTATAACAAATATAAACTTAATAAAGTTTAAAATAAAAAATTGACCATTACTCAAAAGGAATAAGTTGACAATTTGGAATCACCAATATACTGATTATACTTGTATTTAAATAAAAAAAAAGTACTTAAAACATTTATTTCTACTAGAAAATCAAAAAAAGGCCAAATTTACTTACCTGATATTTTCTACCCGCACTACTGCACTAGCGAATACAGTTCAATTAAAAAATAATAAAATAATGTATTGTTGGATTAATTAGACTTTTACATTCTATGTAAACATAGATATACATACATTCTATGGTTAACAAGAATTTATTTGTATTCGTATATATTTTTAATATTCAAATATTTTACTGTAGGTAAAATCATAATAGTAATTATCATTAATTATATACAAACAATTGTAAATTAATAATATTTAAACATAATCTTATTTCTTAAACATATAAAAGACACTCGACAGTCGGAAAAAATACTGTTATAATATTATATTATTATGGATTATTATAATATAGACATTTCAGGCACTTGAGTACCTAGTACCTACTATACTTGATTATCTCTGTGATCTCTATCAACATAGGATATATTATAGTGATGAATTGATAATATATTTATATATGAACATAAAAAGGCACCTGCGTTTGAATATTTGAAATTATAGAATATAATATTGATAAATAATCCCTATCGTCATTTGACATACAATTCAGCAGAACAAGTTTTTTAACATTCATTGAGGTATTTCATTGTTATTAATACCTATTAGAAAAAGGTCGGCAAATGGGTATCACTCTGGTGTCGAGTGGGTCACTTTTATGGATGAGTTAAATTTGTATACAATGATATAAATCATTATATACAAAAAATTATTCTGAGCGAAGACAGTCTGTTGGCTTACATAACTAAGTGTATTTTAAAATATTATTGCTATACAAATAATTAATTTTATTATTAATAATATAGTAGGTGGAATTAATTTTTGCAGAAAACATTGCATTTAAACTTTTAATCGAGTGTATAAAACTTAATAATATACACTAAAAGTTTCAAGCATCTACGAAAAATATTATTAAATTACCTACAACAAAATAACTAACCTTGTTATTCTTAATTTAAATATCTAATTTCGTTCAAATTTGAACTTAAAATGTCTATAAAAATCAACCATGTAAATATATTTTTAGATTTATTAGTTACACTATTCTTGAAAATGTAATACAAGATTCCTCATAAGCTGTTAAAATACCCGATCAAAAAGAATAGGGACAATTTTTTTTTTATAAGCATTATTTAAACTTTCAATTTTGACCGAAATTCATCATTGAACATTTACAAATTGTTTTGTATAATAATATTATAATGTTCAGTTTTTATAATTATAAGGATTGAAAATGTAAAACAAGGTTTTAAGTAAGTTATTCTAAATGTGTGTTAAAATATATTTAAGATACAAATGCACACTTTTTTTATAAGCATCTAAAGTTAAAATTTTGACCAAAATCTCGAATGTTTGTAAATTATTTTGTAGTTAAAAATGTATAAAATTATCAGTTTTTTTAGCTAAGGATTGAAAATTTAAAACAAGATTTTTCGTAAGTAGTTAATAGTGTACCTAAAAAATCAAAAAAAAAATTTATAACTATATGTTATTTAATTCGTTGTAATTTAAAAATATTTTTCGTGGGTGCTTGAAACTTTTAAAGTATTTTATTATGTTTTATAGTGATTTATACACTTAAATTATATTTTCAAATGCAATGTTTTCTGCAGAAATTAATTCCACCTACTCCGACTGTATTATTAATAGTAAAATTAATTATTTTAATAGCAATAATATCTCAAAATACCCTTAATTATGTAGGCCGACAGACCGTCTTCGCACACAATCGTTTTTCGTATACAATGATTTATATCATTGTATACAAATTGAATACATCCATGATCATTGATCAATGAAAGTGACTCGACACCTACTATACAGCAGAGTGGTACCCTGCACTTACCGACCCATTTTAAATTTTCAATATATTTTAACTCTTTTTTTATATTTTGTGCAATTTAGAAACATTTAAAATTTCCAACTTTTTAGTGATGGGAATTTAAAATACCAAATGTAGGTATGTATTATAATACAATATATTTATGCAGCTATAAATAATCTGTGGTAGTGTAGCTGTGGTTAATAAACTATTTTAGTTCTCGCATTACATAAATAGATAGCGCAACGTGTATATACTCGTATTCTTTACTCTGTGGTCTGTGCCTCCGTGGTCTCAACTCTCAAGTGTTAAATTTTATAAATAATATCTAAAAAAATCCAAAATATTTTGTAACGTGTTATGTTTTGAATGTTATGTTATATTATTAATATTCAGTGAACATTTTAAAAATGTATGATAATTCTTTTTTTTAATTACAATTAAAAACAAAATTGATTTTGTCAAATTCTGTGTTGCGTAAATATTCTTGTTTGTCCGTAATTTTTTTTAGTTTTTCCCGATAATTAAGTACTCCAAATGTTTTACTTTCACCCCATAAAGTACTTATAACCTGATACAATTTTCTACCAAAAACAATTCTTAATATTGAAGATTGAACCATTTTCTGCTATAATAAGTATCATCGTATCAGCTCGTATTGTTGGTAGGTACCAGTACGGCAGTAGGTACCTACCTATATCATGCACAAAAATAAACATTGTAAAACTAAGTTCTACTCAGTATCTAAAAGGTGACAAACAACCTACTCATGTCTCATGGTCGACATTCAAATTTACCTAGGTACAATAAAAATCGTAGATTTTATAATTATTACTCTTAAAATAGTTTCTTTGTGATTTCATACATAAGCAATATTAACAATAATTAATACCTACTTGTTATGTTCTAAAACAGTGGTTTTCAACCTTTTAAACAACGTAGCACACTTCTTCTCCTACAAAATTTTCGCGGCACACCAATTCATATAATACCTAGCATATATTTATATACATAATATTTAACTCGATTAATAGAATTTTCGCGGCACACTTCAAGAGCGTTCATGGCACACCGGTTGAAAACCACTGTTCTAAAATCTAAACGCTTATAAATTACAATTTGCAATAGTTGTACCTATCAGAGAGACAGGTCTTATCTAAAATAACTGACAAGGTTTTGTATTTATAGTTAGAAAAAAATATCCTTGTAATAAATGTTTAAATTGTGAAAACATTGAAACTAAAAGAAAACATTAAAAAGAAAAATTTACAAATTCCACGTAATTTTGTTTTACCCAAAACTTGTCATATTAGTGTGGAAACTAATGTATCTACGGATATTTAGTAAGTAACTTATTAACTATATTTATGTTTATATATATGTATTACCTACTTAAATAAATAAATGGTGAAAGTTTCAATTCTCTATTTCTCCAGGACTATTGTATGAATCAAGAACAATTAACCGAAATAAATGTTGTACAAAACTAGTCTTTGTAAATTTCACTAGATAATTCGTTGGTAGTTATTCCTTTTACCTACTTAGGGAAACTATTGGGAAAATCATGCAATGACATATTTAATGCACCAATACAGTTTCCAATCTTCGGGTACCTAGGTGCGGTAAGTGTACACTAAAGTAAGTGCTACACTATATCTGACTATCCGACTATCTTCAAAAGTGGTCACACGTCAACACGGGGTGTCGTGTTAGTCAGATTTATAAAAATCACATAATTTTAAAATAGTAGGTAGTTATACTAGTTAACACTATCAGCAATCATTAGCTGTTATTGCTTATCTATTTCTTTATTTATCGTTTATTTTATCAGATTTAAAAGTTTTATTTTTAAAGATAACGGCTCCGCTCAGAATTTTAAATAATAATTGTAAATTCATTTTTGATATTTTAACTCGATGTCTCACATTCTATATTCTATATTGACATATTGTTATTCATTCATGACTTCATGTACAATTCATTCGTACATTAAACATAGACAGATTGAATAGAATCTGTTGTTATTTGCTAACACCTCAAAATGCATTATTATAGTTTTATTTACGATGTAAAATAATAGGCTTAAATTTTGAAATTGTAATATTGTATAATATTGTATAATATGCTTAAATTATTTATGAGGCCCAAATACCTATATTGAAAACTTGACAACATTTATTAAACTATATTGTTATAACTTATAAGCATATACAGATTATGTGTTGGTATTTTGGTACAAGAAACGCCAACGATTTAATGTACATTTTTAGGCCAGGGGCACAATTATATGCAGTTTGTTGCCTAAAGGTATAAATACTCGACCTCTGAACCCTTATTGGCTTAGCCTTCAGATGTGGACGCCATTAGACTCTGTGGGTGGTTAAGTGGTAAAATCATCAATTAGGGGTTTTCTAATAGAACATCACATATACCTCGTGTACTAAAGACAAATGCAAAAGATATAAATCGTGTATTTAGATTTTAGGGTGTGGTACATGTAAGACGAATTCTTTCATACATTAATTCTATTGTGTAGTGTCTTAGTATGCCGATAAAATACAATAGCCATAGAAAATATAATATAAAAGATGTTCAATTAAAAAAATGAAAATGCTAAAATCAAATTATAATAAATCGAATGTCCACATCTGGTATGCGGTATGCCTATTTATAATGCGCGACCGCATTACTATATTTGAATAGAATACACTATAGGTGGTTATGGTTGGATGTCATCTGTACAATTGTACAATATAATAATATCTAAATCTACCAATAATAAACCATTACTGTGTTATTTTATAAAGTTATAACGACGTAATTATTATTTATTAGGTACCTATGGACTCGGGATTTTTATATACCTACCTATACATCATACATGGTGCATAATAATATAATATATGGGTACGATTGAACATTTTGACTTTTTTACTATCAACTTTTAGGGTTTAAACTTTAAGCGCTTTATTATGATAGAAATCTAAATCTTAATTTGTTCACATTGAATTTATATAATATAAATTAATATTAAAATGTTTGAAATTTGAAGGTTGTAATAATATTTTTAGAACCTATTAGTTAATGCCATTATTTATGTTTTTTTATATTATAGCCTATTGAATATGGTTCTAATTTTTTTTATTATTTTTTTCCGAATACAATAGCTTAAAAAAAACGTAACACTATAATACTCCAAATGTACTTAATAACAAATAATCTGAAAATGAATAAAAACTTGACATTTCTCATGTTTCAGTATGAATATGCGGTAATTAAAGAGTAATAATAATGATATTTCAGATTTTTTTGATGATCGCTGTGGAGACGTAGAGCGTGTCTGAGTGTAGAGCGTGTAGGTATATACAGTTTACGTCAATATACTCATATTAATATTTGTATGGTATTGATGTGTATGTGATTCTGAGATCAAGTTTGCAGCGCTTATACAGAGTGATTCACAAAAAAATTCACTCCTTTTTTTTCTTCAATTATTTTGTTATCGAAAATCTACTTTTTGGAGTTTTTAAATATATTTAAAGACAATATTTTCAAAATCTTGAGATTGTTAGTACTACCTACTTGAGTGTTCTGCGGGATACAAACTTCTACTTTTCAAAAGAGAACCTCCTTTTTCTATTCTAAATTATTTATAAGTTCATTTTACTTAATATATGTTGACGTATCAAAATCAAAATTCTAACAAGTAGTTTTTTTGTTATTTAGTATTGTGTATCTCCTGTAATGAGTAATGACTAATGAGGATAATAGATCCATGATAATGGGATTGGAAAATATGAGGGCTATGGGGCAATTTAAAAATTGTAGTTGCTTATATTAATTTACAAACATTTATAATTTATAAAAATGGTCCAAGTAGTAAGTACCTATAATAAATACTATAGATACAAATAAAATCTATTTTATATTTTTGTAAATCCATTTTTAAGGACTACTATCTTTAAATAAAACAAACAGTTTAATAACTGAGATATCGTTCAAATTTTAAATGTGATAAATGAACATTTTCAAAAAAATTATCTAGGAGGATTCCTGCTTTTGTTTAAAAAAAACAGAAGTTTATATCGCCACAGGACGCTCCTTAATTAGTACAAAAAATGTAGGTATTAGGCGCATATACTACTTGGTAGTTAGTAGTTATTACTCATTCCTTTAAGCTGTAATTTGTTGTATAAGGAAAATAACGCAAATAATTAGCCTTCAATACAGGTAAGTTAGGTTTAAAAAAAGGAAATTACATTTTTGAAAATACCCCCCCCCCCCTTACTTCTCCTTAGGTAATATCTGGGCCCTCTACTGACTCACCGTGAGGAGTGTTACTTGTTATTATAAATGAATGGTTTTATTCAAGAGTCATACATTATGTAATGTGTATAGGTATTAATGTGTTATTTATCGGAACAATAAAATTAGCAATTAGGTAGTAGGGCTCGGATTTTGTAGCAAATGCTTCTTTTGAGGGGAGTGTGATAGATAGATAATTCTTATATATAAATACGTTTTGAATCGTTCTGATTTTAATGAAGTAAACTTTTTTTTGCTTTTTTCCACAAAATCTGCTTTTTATTGCTTTTCCCCCATATTTGGTTATTTTTTCTTAATTTTTACATATTTTTCTTCAAAACTTAGCTTATTTCTATGTATATTGTACGTCTTGGACTATATTATTATTACCAGAAATTATAAAACCAGTGAAAAAAACAGTAATAAATATATGACTGATAAGATAAATAAATTGCCAATTACGATACGCGTACGGTAAAAACATACATTTTCTTTTCAACCAGGAAGTTTCCTATTATTGAAATCAATCCGGCTTACATGCGTGTGAGAGTAAACTTTTTGCTTCACTAAAAACATATAATCTGAGTTTATACATAACTCGTAATAGTATCTAACAATCAGGCACGTATTTAGGATCAATTTCCTGTAGGGGGGGGGGTTAAACCCTCGTATACCAGCATGCTAATAATTATATCATTGGTGATTGCAATACCTATAAAATTAAAAATGACTGATGTAATTGTAATTATCATAAAGTTTAAAAACTAATAAATTAACTGGCCAAAACATTACGAATAAAAAATTATTATTTTAACATAATTATATTTTTGGGCTGGATACAATTTTTTTTCTAACCATAACCTAATTTCGGGTAACGCTTTGTTTATAAATGGTTGCCATTGGTTACATAATATTATAATGATGATTGAATTTAATAAAAATTATGTTTTTATCATGGCCATTGGTTTTTATTTCACTCTATTTTATTTTATTATTTGTAATTGGTAGGTACCTATTTAAAAAATAGTTCATTGACAAAATTAACCTATTATCTAATTTATCTAACAAAATAACGTAGCACGCTACTTGATATTTTTCCTCTACAAGGAAAATGTTTTCTATAGTTCCTTGTTATTCCCCGAAAACATATTTATGATTCATATATTTTCCTCGAAGCGAGTGCTACGTTTTTTTGAATGAATACAATAACATATAATATTGCAAATAGGTGCACATAATATTGCACCTATAACTATATTTATTTTTTTTTTTTGATAAACTATTTTACTTTTTTTTGTATAAAATAATTCTTTTACAAATTCCTGGACAATTATTGTTAGATTACAAAATTAAAATTAAAAAAAACCTAAATATATATCATACTAATTTATAAAACTCGCAACATAATATCATGTCTATATATGCTCTGATTGTTTTATAAAAACTCAAATAATTTCTACCGTAGAGTTTTTTGTTTTTTTTAAGCTTAATACTTAATTTATCAAATTTATCAACTCGTTATTATTTTATCTAGTGATTAGAGTATTTCGACAATTATCTTACCTAGTATTTTTAAACATATAAGATTACATTTTAGCAACAGTTGCGGAGACAGCGTGAGCAGACATCCTCCCAGTTTTATTCACCTATAATCTATATGCTATATATAATAAAAGGTGATTTTATGTGAGGGGGAAATGGATGGGTAACCCCTCACCTTGACCTATATAAACACGTAAATACGTCGTAATTCTAATGTCATCAAAGTCATCAAAAAATTAAACATTTATTGTAAAAAATATTATTTTCATATTTATAGGTATGAAGTTGTATACAGCAGATAAAATTACTTTTCATAACTCATATTCCTATAAACAGATAAAAAAGTGAGTTGTGTATATTGTAGTAATTCTAATGGTCATCAAAGTCATCAAACATTAAACAATTATTGTATTTTGTAAATAACATTTTTTTCATATTTAGGTATTAGGTATAAAGTGTATAACAGATAAAATCACTTCTCATAACTCATGTTCCTCTATAAAGTACAAAAAGATAACTCCCCCTACCCTTTAGACTTGCCAAGAAACACCCCTGCTGCTATATATATATATATGCTAAATATCCGACCATATGAGCTATGTTTTTAGGTCAAACTTTTCAGTGTTAAATTAAACAAACATAGTCAAGTATCGCAAATAAGTAGTAACCTGCATATAGGTTTACATAATTTTATAATTTTTCTAGTAGTGAAGTAGAGATTTATTTAAATTAAATAATAGGTAAAAAAATAACAATTTTTTATTTTCTCTGTTTATTACGTATATTGTACAGAATACATTATAGGTATGTATGTACCCGCGACAAAATATATAATATATATTTTTAAGTGATTAGGCTAAAATCTCATAAATAGCCCATAGTTGATCGTGATTTTGTAAGCCGGGTACCTACTATTATTATAGTTATAGGTACCAATACCTAATGCGCGTTTTATTTTAAATTTGAAAATGTTTTGATTTATTCATGTTAATATTATATGTTATACATTTATAATTCATTGTTGATTTTTATTACGGTCATGCTCCATGCTTTCGTGTTATTATTTGCTAAAAAAATATATAAATTATATTATTAATACTAAACAAATATAATTAAAATTGTAATGTGTCTATATGCTTTATATAAATAATATGAAATGTATTATTTATCACGAATGTACACCATCAACATTTTAATGATTAATAAATTATTTTAAAAAATGAAGTATTTTTTCAAATTATTTTTTAGTGAAATAACTATTGCCGATAGGTACATATTTACATTTAAAATACCAGGAATTTTTATTTAAACTTTCCAAACGAACAGTACTAATTTTTATATATACATAGTTAATAATTGTATAATAAATTCGTATTATAGTGGATTTGTATTTAAACAATATATATTATTGAAAATCTAACCCCGCAGTATGATCGTGCAAATGAAGCAAACCCAAACCTAATTGTAATTTGCATCGATCAAGAGTATACAAAATTTCAAAATCGTATAAACTATTATAGTTTTATTCAAAAACAACAATAAGTATCAATATGCTAATGTTCAGTGACCTACTAAAGCTGAACTAGGAGAGGGGTGATTAACATTTTTTGAATACAACTTGTATGGATATCAGGATATCCATATCACCCTCCAGTAAAAGCTCCCCGAGCTATTAGTGGAGTACCTTAATTTATTGACCAACTTTTTGAATTTTATTTAACAATAATATTAATTTTGACAAGAAAAATATGTCTTTTACCTGGGGGTCATTGGGTATGTTTTTTAAGGTTGCTTAATGTATAAATGCTGGTGACAAGTATGTAATTTTCCGGAAAATGCATATTATTTCAATCTTTTAAGAGCATCACAAACTACTGTTTATAGTTCTAACTATATTATTTACCATTATAGCAATATCAACGCGAGTTTATTAATATATTTATTTATATAATATGGACAACTAACATTTTGCATCGCTTATTATGACTCTGTAGTCCGCACTAGGTATAATAGTCTTATACTTTATATAAGTATCAAAATTATAAGCGGACAGTTTAGGTGTAGTTCAATCTTCAATGTATTAAGTATATAATAAATATAATAATAAACTAATATCATAACAATAATTATTACAGCTGCAGCAATAGTGTAATACACTAATACCTAGTTATTATACTAATATACGTAGGTATACCTACCTGGTATATATACCATATACTTATATACCAGCTAAACCTAATAGTAATAATATGTATTTGTATTGTACAATTTAGGTCCACTAAACGGCTGCAGTACGTGTCGAAACGAGAGACGATGACAGACCGCGACAGCGTGCGCGTATGTGCATCCAAAACAACGCGATGTCATAATATACTCATATTATGATGACTGATGGGTATAATAGTATTATAAAAATAATAATAATAATGTATTATAATACAATTTTGTTTACGCATTAGTGTAAAGAACAAAACTGGTTTTCCGCGATAGGCTCGAACAGTCTCACATTATTGTAATAATATTAGGTATAGCCGCGGTGTTTGTGAATAATAATAATTTATTGTAAAAATACAATAAATTATGAGGCGCTAGCGACGCGCAGTCGTCCGCGTAAGTTGCGCGTTTCGCGGGGAAGGGGTCAAGGAGGGAAAAACGCGCGCGCGTCGCGTTCGTAACCGAGCGGTGGCGACTAGCGACGGCGACTTGTGGAGAGCAGCAGCACGCAGTCCGGCGAGTACCGCGCGGCGCTGTAGATTCGATATTCGACCGGTGATCGCGACGGACACGCTATAATAATAATACATAATATTAATCAACAGCAGTGCACATTTTCGTTACCTTTTTTTCTCTCGACTTCACTATTCGTTGTTTTACATTAGTTCGATTTTTTTATTCTCGTTAAATGCGCCTACTCGATTCTCTATTTTTGTCAACAATTTAGTAAATGATTTAACATAATATCGTAATTGGATTTTTATCGGTCCATCGCGACTTTTGCAACTTAAATCAATCGTAAGAATTACAATAATAATATTATTGTATTATACTTCGTTCGTTTGTGTTACCTGTCCGCGACATATTTCATCTAAGTGTATATTATACATACAACCATTGTAAATCGCAATAATTCAATATAATATACATTATTATATATCAGATTATTGTGTCACGGCGCTTCGCGGAGGGCATGGATTGCAAGAGTTTAACCATTAGAAAAGCTCCTCGCACGTTGCAGTAGATAGGTACGTTCTCCCGTTGTAAATTAATCATCATATTTATGTAGATACATTAATAAATTATTATTATTATAATACTATGCGAGAACAACGCGTGGTATTTGTCTCATAGTCCGAATACTAGATTTTTAGTCGTGTAATATTATGTATAAGAATAAGAAGAGTTACCTATATAATAAGTCAAGACATATGTTATATACCTATAGGTTTGTAGTTTTATATGTTATATGTATATACATAAGGCCGTTCCTGCAACAATGCCTGTCCGTTATTCGGACATTTACATACGTAAGTACTTGTGGTCGTCTGTTTATTTTATTATATTTTTTTTTATCAACTAAAACGCGTCTATGCGTATCTTTTATCTATATTTAATCTTGCAAAATAGATTCACGCGATTGATGGTACTTTCGCAACAAGTGTCTGCGCAGTGCGCGCACGTTAACTTCTATATAATATGTATATTATATACATCTCGTGGCGCACGGCACTCGAATATCACACTATCAGGTACCTATACTTATACGAGGCCGTTGGCTTTACTCCGAAATATAAACATTTCAGTTTGTTTGTTTTTTCTTTTGCGTTTGATACTATATAATATTACATGTAAGTACGTAACTACGTAATAAATTTCCCGTCGAATCAAAATTGAAATTTATTTTAATCATAAATCACGACACTCAAGGTCAAGTTATATCATATTATAGGCATATGCAAAACATCACTGCCAAAAACTTATCACATAATTACAAATATTGATTACGTAATAATACGTTAAAAACATCGCTATTTAATAGAAAGTAATACAACACATTATTTTATTTTACAGTATTCAGCAAAATAAATGTCATCAACTATGACACCCTATAGGTATAGTGTGTAACTATACAATGATTATTTATCCATTTTAAAACGATTCTATTACATTATTTTGTTCGTGTACAGTATGAGTATACAACTACTTTTACTTTGGTGTATTTTGTGTTTTTTTATTATTATTATCAACGCCCCCAGACCTAGAATAACCTTGATATGTATTAATATTGAATCGACTAACTGTAATTTCAAAGTACCTATAGCTGGATAAAGGAGATATAGTATTTGAATTAATATGTATCGTGTCAATAAAATGTTAAATTAATTTGGCTAAAATACCTATATTTTCGTACTGCACACTTTATATGATACATAGCTTTTATATTGACTATAATATTAGTTAGTTTTTAAATAAAATACGCATATAACTAATAGTTAAAAATACCAAAGTATTATTTCTGTGTCCATCATGTATTAACATTTAATACAACACTTCGAAGATGGCGAAGACACATCATAACTCAGTATAATATATATGATTTAAATATTTAATGTATAAAATATTATAAAGATTACTATTTTTTTTTTTTGAAAAAGTATTTATTATAAAATTTTGAACAAAATTACAATAAATATGATCTACCACCTTTAAGCTATGCTTGTGTTGGTAGTAGGTAGAGAGTTGCAATTTATATCACTTAAATCCAAAATAATTACACAATTTTTAAGATAATAAGAATATTAGATAAACACTCTTAAATCAATAAATAGATGAGAAATAAATTTAACTCTCAAAAATAAATTGGTAATCATGAAAAATTCTTATCAACTTTTTTGTATATCGCATAGTGAGAGGAATATAATACCTACTCAAAGAAGTCAACTTAAAATCATTCCTCACATAGTTGTGTGCTCTATTGGATAATATATTTAACTGTACAATTTTTATAGAAAATACTATATTCAATATTTTACTAATTTATACAATTTAAAACAATTTTATTACTTTATAATCGACAAAACAACACACTAATCAACAAATTACCTGCCAATTTCGAATTTTACAAAAATGCATAGCAACTTCGGTTAAACGTGGCTAGTGGCACCGAATCATGGGTAAACAATTGGGTCCCAATTATTGGGTTAAAATATCGAGAGTGTTTTAATCTCGAGGCTCAACAGTGTGCATATAAGTTTAGTTTAAATTACTCCAGGCGTTTCAGACTTTCAAAGTTATGTAAATACATATTATCATACTCAATTTTTTTAACAGATTTATTAAAATTTTATTTTTTTATTAAAATTTTTACTTTCAGGCTTATTTAGAAATATGGGTTGCAAAATAAAATAATAATATATAAGATATTAAGGTCTTCAAGTTTGCACATTCTATTTGTTGAATACAAACATACTTTAGGCGAAATAATATTATTTACGTGTTAAAATAATGGGGAATTTGAACATAGTATTTGAAATTTGGAGATTGGGTCAATTATCGATAAAACAATTTACCACTACATAATAATATACTCATACGCAGTCATGCCTATCTAAATAGTAAATATCTAGTATAATGTACCTATATGTATAATATGTAGGTAAATGACATATGGGCAAATTGCATGTATTATAGAACTATTATAGTCATCTTAATAGATTTAACATAATTAGCGGCTTTTTTAACTTTGAATTGCTATTTAATTAATAATAAGAAAATCATAAAAATTTTTAAAATAGTATGTTTAAATTACTAAAACAAGTGAAATCAAAATAGGTGTTTATATTGTTTATAGTTCGACGTGTTTAATGGCGGAATACATTAGACCTGTTGCGTACGTGCTTTGCGAGCACCTAAATAAGTGAAAATTTAAAAGTCGTACAAAGATAATCAAATAAATAATAATACCTTCTCATTTTTTGGCTAATAATATGATTCGTGAACCTCAGACTTTTTATTTACGTGTTTCATTTTTAAATATCCGTATTAATCATGTATGTGAATAATGAATATGTGATACAGCGATACGTACAATAATCTTATGATAATGACATTTAATATTAATTATATCATGTTGTTTATTTTGAAATAACACGAGGTTGAGATATAAGAATGTGAGTATTCAAAGAAAAAACACGTGGAGTGTAAAAAATAGTTAAATAAAATATTTCAAAAATATAACGCACTTAAATAATATCTTAATTTTATATTATTGTTATAGGTAGCCATTTCACTCAATATATAGAATTGAATAACTCCTATTAAAAAAAATATATACCTACTGGCATAAATAATATTCTTTTGATTCTTTGATTCTCGATTGTATTCAAATTTGTAATTAAATAATATACAGTAGATATTCAAGATACCCTACAAATTAACTAAAATAATTATAGTATTGTGTTTGAAATTTGAACAATAGTTAGTTGAACATGATATCAGTGAACGTGTGAACCATTAAGTCAGTCACTATATAATAAAATATTAGGTATATTGTATATTATAAAATATTATGGTTCTAAGTTCTTCGACCTTAAGGTCAAATCTATTTTTTAAATAGTAATAGTTAAATACTTTTTAAGTTAGAACTATACAAATTACTACTATAAAAATGAAAACTCATGATTATAATATTGTGATCTTAACGAATAAAAAAATTAATACTTTTTCAAACTATTACATTATTTATTATACCAATAAACCATCATTATTCTTAGAAATGTATTTTTATTTGATTATTTGAATTGAAAGCATAATTAATAAGAATAAAAATAATTGTATTATATTTTATAAATTAAAATTATATACGTACCTAGAAATAATATGAAATATGCGTCTTTATTATGCAATAGTATTATACAAGCTGAAATATAATATTTTAAACTATCAATATTATTATTGTATGGATTATTAAAAAAAAAAACATTGTCTTAGTGATTTTCCCCTAGATTATTCCTTTAGTTTTGTTCACTGAAAGTAACCAATAATGGAGTCTAACCTTTTTATGGGTCATCATCACGGCGTTGTAAGAAATTTGGCAATCATTATCATATGTTTAAACATTTTTATGTGGGTCATTCAACGATGAACCTAATCTCTTTGTATTGGGAAATGACAAAACAGGTAGTAAAACTGCAAACTATAAATTTTTTAATTAGATAATTCCATTATAGTATACTTAAGAGTTTAAATTATAAATTTAAGACCATTTAAACATCATAGATTCTGAGTATATCGAGCAATCTATGTACCAATAATACATCAACACATGTGTTTAATTTTTAGTCATATCTGCGTTATTATGGTAGGAATAGTGCTAAAAATTGTTCACTAAATTATGTTGATATTATAATATTGTTCAACATGTTTGATATTTTAACATTTTTTGGGTTATAACGGTAATATTATACTGTTGTAGTAATTATTAAAACTGGTATTTTTCCTGTTTTTCCTGTTTTTGTCAATTAAATCAGTATTTTTAGGATTTTAAGACATTTAAATTGAATGAAAGTTTGTTATTTTTATCATATTAATAATATGTATTTTGAATTGTTTTACGATACCTATAGTTATGGATTTTTGATTCTGAACTGAGAGAGGAATGTTTTGGTTTTACACTGATGTGTGTGAGTAAGTTTTTAGTTTTTGTATCTATTCGTCACGTTTTGGAGCAGAACAAATGCATCAATCTTCAATATTAAATACGATTTCTAGTGACAAATGTACCAAATGTTTTCTTAATAATTGGCAACAACTAGCTTTTGCTGTTTTTTAACAGTGGAAACCTGGAATATTTGCTCAGTTCCCGTTTTTGACAATTTTTTTTTGTATATTATTCATAAATAAATAACCATGTAGAAATTTAAGATTTTTACCAAGTGTTTATATTACTATTTTCTATATTATATAAAGTTTAATTTTCTAACTATTCATTCTCGTTTTAGGCCATTTAAAGTCAAAGTCCACTCGAAGTCCACAATTTGAAAAAATATTGTATTTAAATGAACAATACGATTTTTCCTCTGACAATTATAATTCAAAAAAATATTAACTTTTGTGTAAATATTGTGAAATATTTCTATATATTTCCTATTTGCCTACACACAATGACATTGTCAAAATATTTTGTATAGTTGGCTATTTATACAATAATACCACGAACCTATACCATAGGGTATATTGGTATTGACGGTATTTAAAAGTATAATATATCCTCAGGAACAGAGGCTGACACAGTTTCCGCTTAGTATCGTTTTTTTGTACATAATGATTTATCATTTATCATTGAGTTTAAATTTAACACATTCATTACAATGATCTAATCAATGACCGGTGCACTTGAAACATACTATAAAGCAAAGTGATGAGTTCCTCGGTTTTTTTATATGGAATTTAAAATTTGAATTTAAGACTTGACACGAATAAACAAGGTTATTACTTATTAATATTGACATTTATGAATAGTGATGACTATATTTAAAATTTTAAATATCTGAATAGTCTTGACATTAAAATATTTGACAAAAACTGTTTTTCTACTATAAAGTTTTAAAATTTAAATTACACATTGCAATTTTCATTGCCTAATAATTTTTTTTTCTTTTTATTTAAAATAGTAATTAATTTTGTAATCAAGACATAAAATTAAACAATACAAGGTTATATATGAATATAATAATACGTATGAACGTATATTCGTATCGCTTGTTATTTTCGATACATTTTGAAATTTTTTATAAAAATGATGCTTTATTATTATAATAATAATTATTAATACACAGTTGCAGTAGCATCAGTTGTGCACGGAGATGAGCGAAGCGAGACGACGAGTTTTTAATACTCAATGTTTGTATACTCTGTCAGCTGTCAGCTCTTTATTTATTGAAATTATTTGCTGGTTATGTAAATTCCCACGTCTTATAATACAACTGTTTATTATTTGAATACATCACACCTTAAACGATCTATACAATATATTATTATGTTACATAAATAATAGTATTTTAAACTGCAGTCTGCAATATTAAATTTATATAGGTATATTATAATACAATATACAATTTATATTTAACTAGGTAGACTATATAGAGCAGTGTACATACAACATATTATTGTTTATATAAATACATAATATTATATATATTATTATACTGCAATTATTGCAGTATGTTACGCTGCGCATGGATAAGTAGGTACTAAGTAGGTAGGTATAATATTTTGGTATTGATGCTTGACACGGTATCTGGTTAACCGAGTTGGCGTACATTTTGGTAACGCGGCGTACATACGAAGGTCGACTGAAATACTGAGCACTTCGAGTTGTAGGTAGGTATTATACATATATTAATATTATTGTTAATTTATACACGCATTTTAAGCTGCAGCCTGCAGTTTATGTATGATGCATCTAGTGTAGTAAACCGACAAAGCTGTTTTGCTTTTTACTTTATTTTACAAAATAGATATTAATTTAGGTACATTATTTTAATCGCTGAACATATATTCACGACGGTCAACTTGTTCGTGGATTCCTAGAAACCGCGGTATACAAGTTGCCGACAAATATGACATTTCGTTGCTGTTGAAAACAACACGTTCGCAGACCAAATCCGCTCAGAAAATCTTAGAATTATCATAGTAACTATGAGCATAGTTTAAATATAGTTAAATATATTTAATCTATGCTGTGAGCGCCAATAACAAGTTTTACATCGGGTCACCACTTGATCTACTTCTTAGTCTCTATCGTTTATGTATAATATCTAAGTGAGACTTCATATAAATACGAGCAATTAGAATAAGTCTAACATAGTATTTTTCCACATTGTAGGACTGGGTTTGGTCGTAGGGCCATGCCCTAACATCGCCGCCTCTCTAAGTCCATTCCAAGTACTTTTAACGGCTTATATGCAGGTTTTGGGCCCTGACATCGCCACTTGTACTAAAAGTCCAGAGTCATGGTATTAAATTAACTAATTTCTCGGGCAGAGTACTACACCCTGTCCTCAAATTGATCAAGTATTAATAAACATATAATATTATATTATTCAAATAACTGTTCGTCTTTGCTCTACCTCAATACCCTTTACAAGCGTATGACAACGGTGTAAATCTCTCCACCACACATTCCAGAGTATTTTTATTAGAGCGATTTCAGTGAGAGATCACTACACTAAGTATTCCATGAAAGATGGCCAGATATAATATCTGCTTAGGTAAAGCGTGCAGTTTACGCGATACTTATTAATTCGAATCGAAGGGTTGAAAAGATATTCTATACCTACCGAAAAATGAGAGTATAAAATAAAGTATATACCTAAAAGCACACAATATAAATGATTAGATATTATATCTAGCCCCTAGGTCGAAAAATTCAATTTTGTACATAATATTAAGTATTATATGTGACCCATTGAGATTGGATAGACCTTAGACGCCGAGGATAAAGTTTGAAGTAAAGATACGCTCTAAAATATGTCCGATACGCATGTTATTTTAAATCACATTGTACGGGACCTTGATTGATTATTAAACGATTAACAATTGACACGATGGACACGCATCGCGTATTAATATAATATACATGGTTGATATGATATAATGTGTAGAATAAGAGTAGTACGTAGGTACGTTAGTTTATAATAGACATAAATACATAATACATATAGTTGTATATTATTATATTTAATTGTTTTATTATTATTAATTATTTTTTAGACTGTCATATAAGGTACTGTAAGTAGTAGGTATATAAGACGTTATAACCGATATTTAGGAGTGTTGCAGATAAACATTTTAAAAATGTTTTAGTTGGTGAAAAAAAACGTGCTGATGTTATTGATAGATATTATTATTATTTTTTTTTTATTTAATGAAGACCGCGACATAAGTGGTTGTCATTGGACAAACATTAAGTTATAACTTATAGTATTTACAAAAAAGGTTATTTACAAGAGTTGTACATTACAGTATTTACAAAAGGTTGTATACTGTATACATGAGTTGTACATTATACAAACACAAATGATATAAAATAAATCATTAATTAGTATTAGAATATAGTTTTTAGACTTTGTGTAGAAATTTTGATTTGTGTAAAAATTCCAGAGTGGGCTCTAACGAGTTGCATGGGTTTGGATTTAGGGTCTCGGAAAGGTGATACGACCGGTACGATTCTCTCATAGATATTATTTTTGTACGGGTTACGATATAATAATTGTGTTTACACTTAGAGAGATATAAGAGATATATTCATCAAATTCAAATATATATATACGTAGAGGTTGATTCGACACCACGTAATAACCAGTTATTGCTAAGCAGCGCATATACAGTGGACTGTGTCATACCTATATTTAAGCATTGTGTACCGTGTAGGTACATTAGGTAAACATTTCCAGGAAGGGGTCGAAAAATATAAAACCCTATCTAAGCAAACATTCCCTTCAAATATACCATATCGTTTATATGAACATATAATGGTTTATTGATTTGATAAATACCTAATGCTGTATAATAATAATATTTTTAAATACTTAGATTTTTATACTATTTAGAACAGGGGTGTCCCGCGGCCCGCGGTCCACATGCGGCCCATTATAGGTTTTGATGTGGCCCTGTCGTACATTTCAAAACCATCAATTACTTACCTATGTATAAAATAAGAAAACAAATTATTAAAAATAAAACCTATTAATTTAAGATGTCTATACCTATTATTTGATTAATAGTATGTGAATGTGTTATCGTAATTACAACGATGGTAATGGCGAAAGAATAAAATATATTATTGTAAAAAATGTATAATAACTTCAACTTACTTAATGTGGCCCGGTCTTGCCAAAAGGTTGGACACCCCTGATTCATAATGTTCTATACTATATTATATAACCTATATAACGATAAAGAAACTACTTTTTTTTAAATGACAAACTTCCTTTTTTACTATAAATTAAGCAGATAATTTTTTTGAAAATGTTGATGTAACTAAATCAAAATTTGAACAAGTGTCGAGTAGTCTCTGAGTAATTAAAATGTAGATCCAAAAATCAGAATTCGAATAAATTCATTATTAAAGGAAAAAATATGGGTGTGCATGATTGGTGAACCACTCTGTATACACCTTATTTATAGTTATACAATATATTTAAATTAATTATAGGCTATGGTCATCGGTTATCGAACCGTATAACGATAATCTGTCTACATTATAATTTATAATACACCTGTTTTAGTGTCTTGTATATATGTACCTGTTCAAAAACATATTTCGTATATCTACCTCGCGGTAGACTACCAAAAAGTCCGAGGCATAAAAAGTCAACAGTAAAAAAGTTCTAGGACTAAAAAGTTCGGTATACATATAATAATAATAATTACTAGTTATTAATTTATTATTTTCAGGAGCCGTAATAGTTTTGTGCTAATGGCTAATAAAAAAAAAATGTATTGTTTAATTATTATTTATAATAATTTATTTCTAATTGTGTTTTATATATAAAAAAAAAAAATATTTATTTATACAAAAACATTATAGGAGGTACATGTTTAATATTAATTTTTATCAGTCTAACTAACTGTATCATATGAATTATTTAAAAAAAAATTCTCTCATTTGAATTACCTGGTCATATTATATAAAAATATTTGAGTTAATTATTCTTACAAAAACAGTAGGTATACTAATATTAATTTCTATCAAATATAGACTATTAGTTAATTTTTGTCAAGTAAATCATTTAATTCAAATGTATACTAATACTAATTGGAATTTTAAGTTTGTGCATCACATCGTATTTTTTCTTTTCCCTAATTATATGAACCGGACATTTTTACCATTGGATTTTTATGCCTTGGAATTTTTAACCACAGACTTTTTTTCCTAAGACTTTTTACTGTGATTCCTAAATTGCGGAGCCACGACGCCTCGAAGAAATGTTCGCGAGTATTTAACTTCTCCGCGTACCTACGACTCATTATCATAATTTTATATAGGTATACTACTGCTGTATTACCATACTTTGCCTGTGTTAAAATGAATTATAGATTCTATATCAAAGAATCGGGGTAGTTTTACCACTGGATAAATGGTCAATAATTAATTACAATTGTACGTTTTATACTTACCCAGTTGCTACAAACAGTTTTAGATAGGTGGGTAATTATTTGCTTATGGTTAAAAATATTTTTTATATTAAACTATCATTATTACTAACAATAATTATAGTAATACGTTTGCAATCGTCACCGGTCACCTGGGTAGTTATAATATCTACCTCAGTGGATAAAATGTTCGTGACGCCACTTTGCTTGCCTATAGGTAGTAATGTACCTACACGTATATTACTAGGTATATGTGAATCGCATTTATATATAGGTAATAATATAATATAAATCACGGAATAAACACCCACAAAAAAAAATTACAATAGGTATATAACATAACATATTATATATTATATACAAAGTAACCTAACCTTATACAAGTTACAATTATTGCTTTTCGATCTGTGTAACATAATATTGATAACAAAATATAATGAACCTATTGACAAAATATTATGACAAATTCACTGCATACCTACGTCCTACGTAGGTACAAAGAAGATTTTAATTGGTGGTTGAGTTATCAGGTGAGTGGTATCTGGTGGTCTTTTCGTTTCGTGGAAACATACCTACTTACCGATTTCGGTATGTCACGATCGGGTGGTCAATTAATCCAGGACGTACCCATCCAGGCGTGTCACTGTGGATACCAATATCTATATACAATAAGAGCTTAGCATTACGTCACCACAAAACACCACTGCGGCTGCGTTCACCATTCAATCGTAATAATAATATTGTCCGACTACCTATACCTACCTATAGCTATGTAGTCAATATAGGTAGGTACTCGATTCGGCCCGTATCGATGTACTTTTCGGGGTGTAGGTACGTTGTTATTACTTCATTAGTTCCGCAACGCTCACCTGTAATAATATACCTACATAACTGCAGCTGTAGAGCAGAGCCGACGGGTCCAGGATATTGTTAGCTGGTTTGTGGCAGTTATATAGTTTAATAGTTATGGTAATAGCTGGTTGTGACTAGTACAGCATAATATAATTTATATATATATTATATGTATACCTCTAGATTATACCTTTAGCAATATGTGATGACTGATGTATATACAGCGTTTTCGGTTCAATTACACTAATATATATATGTATACTATGTATTCTAATTTAATGGTTGTATATACACAGGGAGCATGCTCACCCTCATTTTTTCATTTAATAACGAATTTATTCAAGTTCTGATTTTTGAAATTTTTAAGTAACACTTGAGGAACATATTTAGACCCCACACAAATTTATCTCGGTGAGGCTCATCAATCCTTTGATATCAAAATAAGTAAATTAAATATTTGCAATTCTAAAGATTTTTATTTTTATATTTTTATATTTTTTTACACTAAATAAATAGGAGTGTCCTGTGTCGTTACTAACTTCTTTATTTCAAATAAAAACTAACCTGTTGATTAACCAGATGACTTTTTTTAAATGTTGATGTATCTAAATCAAAATTTAAACGAGTTGTTTTTTTAATTAAAAAAAAAATTGTATGCTAAGGATAGTAGTATTTATGTATTTATGAGATTTTAACATAACATTATAATATCTCGACCATTATGAATATAACATTGAAACTTATATATAATATGAGTTTGTAAAGCTTACTTTTAAATTTTGAGGCCTGATTGCAGTATAAAATTGAGTGTATGTATAATTATGTTTACATTGTCTGTTGAAAGAACATCGATTAGGGAAAAGTCAATACCAAAAGTGGAAAAGAGAGATTTTAACCGAGTTCTCTGGATAGAGAGAGGTGGACAATTTAGGAGTAGACGTTGGAAGACACAGTGATCCCACAGTTGGGTAGAGGACAATACGCACTACTGTTGACTGTTGAGTCCCATTTTAATTGAGTGGTGTGGTAGTAGGCTGTGACCAGTGCAGCGTAATCTGGTGTGTTTGGTTATGACAGCGTGGTTGATCTGTATAGGGATTGAAACCATGGTTGAAAAGGAATGTTTTTAAATAGTAATCTATAACCAAAAGCACAGGACTCTGGTAGGGTATCCCATCCCAGCTTCCATAACTCCTGTATGGATGTGCTATGCAGAGTGACTAAATCAGTATAGGGACACCATAGAGGGCCCGGGTAAGCCTGCAGGTTAGCGGTGGAGCCAGCTAACGAGTCGGCGTGTTCATTGCCATTTATGCCAATATGCCCTGGAGCCCATAGGAAGGAGATAATGAATGACCTGGTTTTGAGGGATAATAATAAATTTATTATTAAAGGAAAAAATGGTGGTGAGCGTGCTTCGATACACCTTCTTTATATAATTATATATATATATATATATAATTGAACTGTGATAAACATGTGTGAGTGGTCAGTCGGATCATCGTACTCGCATTATTTAAATTTAATTTCAGTGTCAAATCTGGCTATATACACCATCATAGTACACTATACCACACTGTGTACACCGCGATAACCACGGGCTTACATTACATGCGATTAACTCCAGAATTCGATATAATTACGATACTATTGTGTGTATAATATATATATAAATTATATAGGCTTCCGCGTATATATATATGTTCAGGACAATGAAAACTACTCGAGTTTGTGGTTCATGGTGGTCGTCATTGCCTACATCGTCTATATAGTATATACAAGTACGCGCACTCGTATGTGTATGTCCGTGTATATAATATATATATAACAAGTGTAACATAAGTGCACGCCACTTTTTATTATGAGATCAAATCTGGGAATTTTTTATTCATCGAAGGACACCCGGACCGGCCACCACGGAGGTGAGATCAACAAATTGTTTTTATTTGTTCGTTATAAACATATACAGACAATTTTCCCCTTAGGCGACATCATATGTTTAAAAAAACACACACATCATTGTTATACTATATGCATTATAACGCGAACACACCCGTATAATATTGTCTAAATATATATTATATATATATTACATATTATGTAGCCCGGGCAGTCGTTTTTTTGTACAACTCGCGTTTTGTGTCGTGTATTTGTGTGTAGAACAATCCGAATATAATGACGATAATAATATGCGTTTTTTTCTTTTTTTTTTTTTTTGCAATAATTTGAAGGCTATAATGTCCAGTTTACTGCTGCGCGATGGGTAGGAGATTTCACGATTTTTTTTCAATGTTATATTACGTATCTACTTATATATTATATTATAATTTACTAACTACCATAATGATAAATTATGTTTCGAAATCGCGCAAGGGACTTATTGTGATGACGACACGTGTAGGTTTCCATGTTTATATATTATATACCTATATACCTAATAATATTATTACGAGTCGACGAGATTACTTGGGCAGGCACTCAAATGAAATATAGGTTTGCGTGGGCCGGTCATATATTCAGGACATTAGTGTTGGTACGATACTTATAAAATCCTTATTTTTGTTTTGTCGACGACCTGTTGATGTACTTAATAGATAAAACTCATTGTTTATAACATTTTATCGTCTATATTATCCGGGGAATGGACGATAATACGCTAGCATCCGTATATGCGATTGCTATTAAAATGGCGTAAGTTCTGAACCATATACATTAGGTGTACCTGTTATTATGTATATTATATAGGTATAAAGAATAATGATTTATCCGATTTTCAAAGTAAAATTTCCGCTATAGTCACGGAAGTGTTTTGAATTTTTGATACTTAATAATGCGTTCTTATTCGGACAATCTGCCACTACCTTTTCATTATTATGTACCTACCCGTGAACCGGAATTGAATAAGATTGGAATAACAAAATCGGACCGAGAAACATTCTGCAATATCCCGTCTGGATGTTTTTAACGATATTATTTTTGTGAATTGCATTTCAATGCAAATTTCAAATTACACGGAAGTATAACTGTATAAGGCATAAGTATACGATGCAAGTATGACCGGTCGAATGTTATAGACTGCAGTATCATCATACCCAATATACTGCATTCACCATCATTATTATTATACTTTTGCACTGTTTTTAAGTACCCTTCAAAATTATTTCTTTTGTGATATTTTATGTTGATCTCTTTTATAGACATTGACGAATTTTGCGCAACGCTGCTAACTAATAATACGTAGTCTTTGGAAAGATTTTTTTTTTTGATAAAGATGCATAGGTCATGTACAGCATATTGCATCATGAAAACTATTTTTTTTTAATAAAGAATTTTGAGCATGGTATAGTGTCATTTCGATTCATTAGAGCGACGATTGAATAATGAACCACTGCAGTATAATATATAATAGATAGAGAATCTGTACGTTTTAAAATTATTTCATTAATTGTTTAGTTACCTATAGGTACAGCCATAAACATGTCATAATTATTCAAAAATAGGTTGTGAAATTGTGTAATTTGTGTGCTTTTATGTATGAACGATTTTAATAAGGTCGATTAGTCAAAATAATAATATTATAATTATACTAACTCGTCAACGACCAAGTTGTACACAGCAATATATAGCTATAGTTAATAGTAGGTATATAGTAATAAATAATAATTATACTATGTTTTGTAGATGTAAGTATATATTTTCTGAAACATAATTCTTTAATATTTTTTAATTACGATATTGGAGGGTTCTATGGAATATATGGACAACATCTCCATTTTTAAATGTATATTATTGTATGTGTATATTTATTTATATTTTATTTTGTAATCAATCATCTCAACCATCAAATTAACTTCTTGTGCAACGTCTTGCTAGTTAGGTACTCCCATACTTCATGTGCCTACACAATATGTGCATTGAATATTAACACCGCTATAATCAATGAAATAATGTATAGTAACTTATAAATCTTAAACAGTTATTTACTTATATAAATACATTTAAAACTATTTCAACTTCTAAATTTCGAAGTCTAAATTTAAAAGTCTTATTAACCTCTTGTTTAATATTTCATTTCGTCATTATAAATTTGTGTAAACATACATATTGTCAAATTGATGTATAAGAGCTATAAGAAAAAAATATCAATAAGGGGTTATAAAATCTTAGTATCTCACCACCCTTCCACCAATAATTATACGTTTTTGTTAGAATTATATGTTATTTACCATTATATTAAGTAATCCGTGATAATGATTTATAATATGTCATATTATTATATTGGCATAACTTAATATAACATATAATATATATTAGCACGTCATATAATAATCATATATTACTGCAATCATACACTTATTTCGTGCTTAAAATTAGTTATGTTACAATATATTGAATATTGATTTAAAACCCTAAGGCTATAAAGCTTACCCCCTAACATTTTTGTATAGCATAGTGATTGGTGTGAGTGTGTGACTATTTATAAAAACTTTTTTTATATAATATAATATTCTTTTAAATTATATAATACATATAGGTAGCTGGTAGGTATATAAAAGTGTATTTTTATGCATTCGTTGATTCTCTTTACGTGAAGTAATAAAAGGGTTAGGTTAAATTATGTGATGCAACAGTTCGTCTAGTTTTTAACAAAATCCAGATATTTTTTTCAGTTTAGCTATAGGTATATATGTAACTCTGAAATCTTGTTAGTTGTCAAATAAAAATATAAAACTACCCTTGTTTTTCACTATTTTAGAGTATTTCCACTTCCCTCTCATCAAAGATAAACATGCGCTGTTATTGCTTGTAAATCAATCCAGATAAGTTTTTCACTTCTAATGAGTATAGGTACCTACGCAATAATAAATGTGAAAGCGGTGGCAAATAGTAATAAAATACCTAACTTTCCAGTTTTGGGTTCTTATAGTTGTGGATTATTATCATTGATATGTTTTATAATTTATACTTATTCATTTTTGTAAATTCTGGTTCAACTAGTGATAATAATACCTTTCGAATAAAGTTAAACATATAAATTATAATTTTAATTATTGATGCATACCTAATTAATACCTAACTAATTAATGATATTAATAATATCGTAACATAAGTTAATTCATGACATAACACAAATTTACATTAAATTATAAATAAAAAGACCCGCGCTATTACAACAAAGGCACAAAGCTTACTTAAAGTATTGTATTTTTGTGTAGATTAACATCAGATATCAGTAATCGGTAGAGACGGTAAATACATATCATATATTGTACATATATGTCATAATGGTGACATAGTGTATGGGTTTTCTTATATCTACCTATATAATATTATACTTGTTAATATAGAAAATAGTTAGTGTAGCTAGTATAATAGTCATTCCGTGTTTAATCATGCATATTTCGTATACGTGTGTATTGTGTATATTGTTTATCGTTTTTCGTTGTATCTATATACATTATTATTATTTATTATGTTATTTGGGTGCCGGATTAAACCTATTTATACCTAGTTTAGAGTGTAACTGTGTACATGCGGTGTAGTAGGCACTAGAACTACCTATGTATATATATAGACACGTATTACCTATATAATATTGTATGTTATTACATGTATATCCATCACCTATAGTCACCTAGGTGGCTATAAATCATACATTAACTATCGACACTTAAATATACAAACAATGAAACATTAACAAATAATACAGTTTGAATCACGTTTAATCTCTCCACGAACATAAAACAGTTTACTTTTATAGATTATAATATAAACATTTATAATAAATATAATAATATGGGACTATATTAACATTTAACATACATTAATAATACGTAAAATAAATAATATAGTTCTTGCTTTATTATTGGTGACGAATAATATTTTATAGTCTTATACCTGCATATTATGTAAGACTAATATTGATTTAAAATAATTATAAACATTAAGTTTATTCCACCTTTTTAGTGATACGCCATTGAAGCTAGGGAACGACTAATTCAATCGTCATCTTTTTTTTTTTAGAATTTGTTTTATAATTTAAAATTATTAATATTTTGTTATCTAATACAATTATAACGATTTAATCATTTTAGAAATGAAAAAATGTCAATATACATACCTATATTAAAGTGACTATATACACTATGTACCTACCTAAACTACTTCTATAGCTCGCCCAAAATGTGTATGTGTGTAATATATTCGTGTATTCCTTATATTATATTTGCGTAGCTATGTTTAAATATTAAAAATGCAATTAAAATATAACAAAAACTTACTTTTGTCCTTTGCACGCAGCATGATATTATTATCGTGTATGTGGTAACAATGATTATACCAATTTAATATTATAATATGTATTGTCATTTTACAGGTCAAGCGATGGGCCTCGATGGGTCCAAGGCGTTAATGATTTTTATTCTTTACGTGTTGAGGCTTCAACAGAAGGCTCACGCGGACATCAAAGTGGGTAACGCCATCAACGTGTTCAATCGTTATGGATACTTTAGCATAAGTATGAGAGTGGTCCCCAGAAATGACACCGATCATTCATGGATATTCAGAGAACCTACAGTCGACGTGTTTACGAATCTGCCAGAAAAACAAAGGTAAATACTAAATAGGTATGAAGTAAATAATATAATTACGTACGGTAAAAATATTAGGCAAAAAAGCTTATCATATCTAAATATAAAATAAAAAAATGTATGTTTAGCCTCAAAAGAAGTATCGGAGGTGGAGGAGGTCAAGTCTTCCAAGGTGACTTCCACATGGAATTTTGTGATAACGTAAAACAATTATTGCAAGCCTACTTCAGAGATTTTTCCGTAGAGAGACTGGACAAGCCGTGGCAGGCGTTTACGGGCAGCTGGTCGAAATTCACGTTGGCCCGAAATTTAGGTTTGTTGGATAATATAAATATATGTATACACTATACATATAACATATTACTGCAGATAAGCCGAAAATGTTAATTAGGTACCTCTATTATACCAATAGAGTTAAAAAATATGGTATAGTGCCTTTACTCTTGCATAAATAGATACCTATACCAACATATTAATTGATCTGGTTTATTTCGAAACAATGAGCTACCTACAATATGTATTATTATTTACCTATACCTATTACCCACCTGCTAATCATGTATATAATATTTCAATGCAGGTTTAGACGTGTCTTATGTAACCGGCGATCATTGTTATGTTCTCGTCAGGGTGGCTAGGCATAGGGAGACTGCCGATTTAGAAATGGATATGGAGAGCACCGACCTTCACGAGCCAGTGGCCAAACAGGTGGCCTCTGTTAATGTCGGCGATAGTTTGTCGGTCATTGAATTCGTCAGGAGTTTTGGATCTCATTACGTGACGTCATATGTCACAGGCAATTCTCTCTATCAGGCAAGTGTCCATTGTTTTACGTACCTACTGCAGTATTGCAGTTAATCCATTGGCAATTAACGCCTAAACACATCTAGTTTATTACGATATAATGACGCGCGACAGTCGTAAAACTATTGCTCAAGAAAGCTTATTATTAAATCTGCACAAATTATACCAATTACCTACTGGCTACCGCTTACCAGATGTCCAGATGTGTTCAATTTTGCTATCTGAACTTTGGAGTGATATTGCATTGTTATTTATCAGATTCTTTTTCCCTTTCTAATAAATGTAAAAAATTAAACTCGCTTCAATTATTACTGTAAAAAGTTTGCAAGTGACTACTCTAGAATCTTTTAAAGTTTAAACTTCCTTTTAACTGTCTTTAATTATTCTATTTAAAACGTATCAACGATCAACCTAATATTCCATTGCCGGGTTGCATGAACGATCGCTAAAAAGCGACTCACACAAACGCTTTTAAAAATAAAATAGCAATAATTAACTCTTCTTTACGAAAAAATATTATGAATATTAAATATTTGAACACTTAAATTTTAATCATTTAAGACATGATAAGCTTTTCATCGAGTGTATTGTGAAAATTATGTTATTGCAATATACCTAATAAATAATAATCTAAGAAATATAGACATTTGATTGATTTTATTAGAATAAATATTATAAAGTATAAAATATTATAAACAAATCTAAATACAATTACTATTTTTAATTACCTACCTATTAAAGGCAAATTAACTGGAGAGAGACAACGTCCCTAGACGGTTCCTTAAAATCTTTCGTCGATGTATTACAATGTATAATAATTATAAATAAACATTAAAATAATATTACGTTATATAGGTTTATTATATAATATATAATATATTTGTATTTAACTAGGTATGTGAACAAATTATACTGCAATTAGTATGCATGAAACTAACCCCATATTATGGTAATATTTATTAGTATGTAGTTTAAATTTGTTTGGGCCCCTCTCTCCACTATAAGATTTGTTTAAATAATGTACTGCTACCTGTATATTATGTTAATTATATTTTTTTTATTTATATCAACTGTTTAGGTGTATGTATATGCTCCAAACGCTTACAAAGTAATTAAAGAACGTTTAAAAGTAAAAGGAGTATCACAAATCTCTAATCAAGAGTTGATTGGATACTTCTCACCATGGTACGCAGAACATGTGGGTAAAATACAATCAGCTAGTGGTAATGCAACTGTTGAAAATTGGGCGCACCAAAGACTTAGAGTCAAATTTTTTGTCTTTGGATTTGCCTCCTTACTGAAATTGCACGGAGACACAAAGCTGTTAAGTGAACTGAATGGAATGTTAGGCAATGAAGCATTACTCAAGCTCAACTTAAAAACCTTGGCCCCAGCTTTTAAGGACATTAAAAAACGAGCTTGGTTCCATGAAGTAATGGATAATAATTTAAAACTATGGGAAGTTAATATGTAATAAAAATAATTCCTATAAAACCCAATACTACAGTGTATTTATTATAGTAGTTTTACTAATTTGTTAGCAAGGTAAGTATCTCCACCTTTTGCTCAAATGCCAAATACTAAATGTACCTAAAATCATTACCTATATAATATACTATTTTAGTATGTTATCTTGTTGAGCAACAAGTATTGTATTATAAATAATTATTGATCGTATATGTTTTTAATAAAATCTTTATTTATGTAAGTTACAAACAAAAATTATTGTCATTTGTTTTTTATTGTCATACAGTATACTTAATAATACATGGTAATTAATATTAAAAAACTAAGACTAGATATGACTAGCAATAATAATAAAGTAGGTACTTAAAACAAAAATACACATATTATTTACTTAGCGTATAAATAAAAAATTTAATTATACAAAATATTATATAATTATTTAAAATAACTAATGCAAAGTACATAAAAAGCTATTATTCTTATTGCTTCCCCATTACTCAATAGTTACATTGACTTATCACTTACAAACTTAAATATTAAGACTATCAGTAGATATCTTCTATTTTTAATGCTTGAATTGGTAAAAATATAGTTAAAATGTTAATATTTAAATTTGTTTTTCTAATTATTTAATACATTTTGAATTGAGTAAGTGATTTTTTTTAAAAAGACGAGGTTCTAACCACTACTTCTTTTACCAATTCAAGTATCAAAACAGTGGCGGCATGAATTATTTTGTCTATGAAGCGACTATTTAAAATAAGTACCCACCCACCAATTGTTTGTTCCTGTATTAATGTGGATGGCTAACCCCCCCCCCCCCCTAGGAAATCCACTATAATGGATAAAACTATTACAATATTACTGTATATAAATGTTTGTAGTAAAATTATTTTACCAGGTATTCAAAGCCATTACGACTAGGTTAATTTTTTAAGGAGGAAGGTTATATTTTTTTAAAGACCCAGAGTTCACCAAGCTCTGCTCTTTGAAAATCAAACTCAAAAGTTGCAGCAAAAAAAAAAGAAATTCAGAAAGCGTTTGAACTTATAACCCTTTCTCCATTTTTTTCCTAACAGGTATAAAAAAAATAAGTATATATTCTGAATAGTAAAGAATAGTTATTATAAATTAAAATACATAGGTGATTGTAACATGAAAGGAAATAAAAAAAATATATTCTGATATTATAATTAGTATGCCTAAATTAAATATGTATATTTATAATAGTAAAAATAAAATGATTAAAATGCATACCTACACTGTATTATATCATATATTGGAAGTTTTTTTGAAACTTGTTTAGTCTGGTACCTACTACCTACAAATAATTGTAATAATCTAACCTTTAAATTATTTTAGCATACAAGTTTATCAAAATGTTTTACCAGACTATAGTAGAATGTATAGCTTAAAAAAATCACAAATTCACCTAAAACTATAGAACAAATACCAACTCAATGACTCATATTTGGCTCAACTTAAGTAATCCACCTTTAAAATCTTAAAACTTTGTTAGTTATCTCAAAATATATAGGTAACATATTAATCTATTGAATTTTACATAGGGAACATATTATTAATCGAGTAAGTACCGTATTTTTAATTGATAAAAACCATGTAAACATAATATTACTATTAGTCTTACAAAAAAAAAACCAAAAAATAAAGGGTTAATATATTATTTTTTTTAAAGTTCTATTTAAAAAAAAAAATGTCTACTTTATTATACAAGTAAAATTAGGGTAGTTTGATAATAACCAGGGCTTGTAAGTTCATGCCTAAAAAATGCCTAAATAAGCATGCATATATGCACTCAAAATTTGTAAAATATGCATGAAAATATGCCTTATAAAGTTAAAAAAAATATGCATTTATATGCACTAAATATCTAACATTATGCACTTAAAAAGTGCTTACTTAAAAAAATCATAAACCATTTTTGAAAATTTCTATTTTTAATTTTATATATATTATTTTTAGACTGAAACACTGATAAATTGAATGAAGTAATTACTATAGCTATTTAATTTTAATCATTTTTATGTTGCGACCGAATTCCGAAACATTTTGTATAAATATATAATATATATTAATATTATAATGAAAAATAATAAATGATCGTGTTTTCCTTTTCGTAAAATGTTGATTCTTTCATAGTATTTCCATAAAAAAATACATATAAATAATTTATTATAATAATAATATCAATAGGAATTTGAAAATCATGTATAATATGCCCGATAAAATAAAAATATGCATAAATATGCCAAATAGGCAAGACACCTCTGAATATGCAAAAGCATGCAAAATAAGACTTCACATATTTAACCATGGTATCTTGAAATGGATTTCTATGTCATCTAGCATTAAATACAACTTAGCAAGATTTATATGCAAATGCATGAACTTACGAGCCCTGATAATAACCTATATTATATTTCTAAGTAATGACAGTTCTGAAATTGGACTAGGTACCTCTATTTATTTTAGGTCCTAAATGGTTAATTATTTCATATATGGTTTATGCAATTCACTAAGAATAATATCTATACAGTGGTGTCATTTGAATGGGGGGGGAGGACTTTGCCCCTGCCTGATTGTATGAAATGATTCTAATTGTTGGGCCAGTTGTTGGTGAAATACCATGATTATAATTATTTTAATTTTTAGGAAATATAATATGAGGCTACTTTTGCCGCCTCATACGCATATAAAGTAATGTAAGATGGGAATCGTATCGAGATAAGAATACAAGTGGAAGTTAGCTTGAGAGAGATGCGTTCTGTTAATTTAATTAAGGTACATACAGTTGTGGTACTACCATCCACAAAAAAATTTTAATTTGTACCATATCAACAAATTATGGTGATATCAATTAATAAAAATATTATTCAAATTTATATTTTGTACACATTTTAAGTTCCTTGGTAACAATTAATATTAAAGAGTAGATGGTTTATTTTAAGTAAAATAATTAATTTATTGGCTGTCATTATCTGATGCAGACTTACTATGTTCCCTTTGGCACTCTAGTTCCTTCATTTTTAATTTTATTTCAGTAACATTAGCGTGGACATGGTTCTCCAACTTTTTCGATTCATCTTCAGATACTTTTTTATGAGCTCGAGCAAAATGTTTTTGGAGTAAAAAGTTTCTTGTAAATGCTGCTTGGCATGAATTACATTTAAAAGGCCGTTCTCCTTTAAATAAACAAATCAGAATACATTTAATTAAAACAATTAATAATAAAAATTGATTTTTCTTTCTTTAAATACTTCCAATGACTATATAAATCTTCAAAACAGTTATTTTTATCAAACTTATTTATAACTAAGTTAATTACATTTAAAACAAATAACTATACCTAAGTAACATAAAATGAATACCTGTGTGAATGAGTAAATGCCTTTTAAGATCAGTTGTCCACCCAAATTTTTTACTACACAAACTACATTCAAAAGTCTTGTCTTTTTTTTTATTTTTTTTTGTTTTTTTTTTTAATGGTTTAACTGGATTATCATTATTTTCTTCATATGTGGCCAAACAATATTTCCAAGGATTAAGTGTTTCACCGACTGTCAAATTTAATGGTTTAGAAGATCCATAATTGCTAGTTTCAACAGGTTTTTTCTTAGAAGTTGAACTATTTTCATTATTATCAGGATCAACCAATTTTTCTTCACCAACGTGACTAAAAAAATGAACTAATAATGATGTAGCAGAATAAAAACATTTGTGGCAATCTGGACATTTTTGAGAATAATCTGAAAAAAATTTAATTGAATAGTAAATTAAATTAATATTGAATTAATATTTACTTTTTAGTAAGGATACATTTTTAAAGTAAAAATTAAAAAGTAGGTATTATTAGTAAGAGTGAGCTTTATATAATACATTTAGGCATAACTAAAAATATGTTTGTCAACACTAAATTAAAAATATCATAAGTACTTGGTTAAAAGTCTAATAAGGCCCAAGACTTGTAAGTGTAGACATTTAGCAGAATATTAAAACTTTTATAGTCATTAGTCATTACTCATTAGGTTAATTTGACACATTTGTAAGTTAAATAATTGGCATTGATTAAATAAAACAATTATGCAATTCACAATCCTATGTGAAAATTGTATTTCTATTAGCAGCATTTTCTTTATTGTTATGTTTATCATGAATAGTATTGAACGATAGTTTTTATTCCATTTACAACTGCTCTTGTTTTTTTCTTAGAAGCTACTTTTAAGGAAATACGACAATTTGAGAAGGTATGTATCATAAAGGAATTTATGTCAACTAAACAAATTAGTGGTTTAGAATATGTACCTATCTTTATTTATCTTTTTTCAAAAATAGATTTACTATAAATACTAAATACTAAAATTTACAAAAGTATGATACCTGTATGATACTTAAAAACAATATGTACAACAATTAATTGTAATAAATTCATAGACCCAAATAATTGAAGGACTGGGGTCTAAGACCGCTTGAAAAACTGAAGATTTTACAAATTAACATTTGTTAGGGGTATTAAATATTAGATTAGCCTAATTATATGGTATGGACCTGAGATTCATCACCCCCAAATCTCACAAATGTTTTCGTATTAATGATAATACTTATATATATATATATATGTACTATTTATACAATTTTACTTCATACTAGTGTAAATTCATTAAATATTGACTTTTAACAGAAATAAATAGTTATAAAACATGATCAATAATACATTTGTTATAATTTTAGAACCATTTACCTGTATAAATATTCATCAGATAAAAAATGATTTTTATAATTTTTCATTCATAAAATCTAATAACACATATTTCAAGTATAACAAAAGATCACTCAGAACAAAATATTAAATTATGAAAACTATTAAGCTATTTTCAGTCTAAATCTATTGAATAAAATAATGGGTAGGTCGTATTTACTTCATAAAAGTACAGGCTTGAATAATAATTTAATAGCTAAAAGGTATGTATGAGTATTTAGTATTTTTAATAGAGTAGAACAAAAAATATCTAATACATTTTTGTTTATACTTCATATCAATCAGTGTATGATAATATTGTTTATACTTAAGTCTTGAGTTATCTATAGATAATTTAATCTGTGGTATAAGCACAGAATAAATATCTATTCTGTGGGTATTACTAACCATATGACCCTTAGACTTCATAACGACATTAATCCTATACGACAATTGTGCTAAATATTTATCAGGGAATTCAACACGTCATATTTAAATTAATTTTATTCTATAGGTACCTTACTTGTTACTATAATAACTATAAGTAATATTATAAATTTATAATTTATTATAGTTTGGACCGATTTCAATAAGAAAGTATAACTATAAATTCCTTAAAATTCAAAAAGTGTTTTTAGCTTCTTTTTTAAATCTCTATAGTCTATAAATATTTCTTTAACTCTATAAGGTTGGCTCACAGACCACAGTGCTCACAAATAAATTTTGTTTTAGCTCACGAAAATTGAATATTTTTTGTTTATATAATGGTATATTATTTGGTAATAATTATTGGTACACTGACTAGTGAATAGGTAGTCTGTAAGTATTCAAAAGTTAGTCTGTTGGTTTCCAAAAGGAAGTCTATTAGTAACCAAATGGTAGTAAATGAGTAAGCTCTTGGCATTCAGTTGGACATAAATAATGAAACAAATATATTTCCCATGTACGTCTGGTAAGGTTAATGCCTTAGACGGATGGTATCCATTAGACGTCCTACACCGACGACTTTTCTAGATTGCCCACTTCTAAGGATATACAGTGATGGTGGTTTAATGGTTGACTGACTTAGTGCCTAGTAACTTTAGTTAGAATATAAAACCGAAAGTTCAATCAAGAAAAGTGAAGACTAGTCAAGATGGATCTAGTTCGATTCTAGTCTTTCTAGAGTATGGAGTATGGACATTATTAAATTTGATGAATACTGATGACAGCGGAATAAAAATCCCCAGACTACAATATTACTCACAAGTCACAACCACATGAAAATGATTGAACAAATATTTTTAAACGCTAATTAGTATCTATAATTACCAAATTATTAATATTTAATTGTGAGTAATATTGTAGTCTGGGGATTTTTATTCCGATTACCGATAGCAGTCACCCACTGCCGACCGCCATGGAGAAAATAACGACCGTAAGTCCGTAGCCTTCTATAGCTTGTAGGAAGATAAAAAATATATAATAGATTATGGAATCTTCAATCTACATATATCTACATTCTACAAGCCATGAACTACTATACTCTGTTCAGGTTAAGAGTGCCCAGTCGCTCGGACGAAAACTAGTACAGTAGTACTGTTCGCGCATGGATCTTTCTACGGGCCACGGGGAGCGCTGTGGTGTACAATGCCGACCAATCACAGGCTGTCTGATATCGCCTGGTGGCCGGAGGGTCTAACAGTTGTCGGCGGCTCAGTAGCCTACTAGTGTGCAATGTGCATACTGCATGTCTGCATGCGCGAGTTTGGGCACTCTTAACCTGATCAGAGTATAGTTACTACACATACACTGTAGTCATGTAGTTCTATTTTTTTTTATACTAGTTCCATTGAACTATATAATAACTTGAGTAGTTCATGCTACAAACGTGGTGAAATGTGAAAATCACGCCCTTCGTGTTATCACTCATTATCGTAGCAAAATAACCAGATGATTTCACGAGTTTTAAGTTGGCTGACCAAACCACCAAACTATCAAAATTCATTGTGACCAATGACCATTTTTCGGGTGACTTTTTGGAGTGCTTCGCTATTTTTCGTATGATTAGTCTCTTTAGTTATCAGTGAGCACGATAAAGATTATTGTATAAGAATATTAATAATATTATGATGTTTTCTTTTTTCTAATGACGGAATTGAGTAATTGACTGGTATTAATGTATTATGTATTTATGTCATTACTCAATACTCATTACGAGGTTTTACAAATTACTTCATATTTGTATTTTGATTAAGCCCAGCAAAGTTACGTAGGCATAATATCGTAAAATAATAATATAATTTAATATTATATTATTAATATGCATTATTGTTATTCGTTGTGTCCCGACTCCCGGGTCCGCGCCCTGTGAATTTCAAAATGTTAACGCCCCGCGGACACCCGACGGGCGCAGACGTGTAACGTTCACTATACCGTCCGCCGCCTATCCGTTCGGTCCACGGTCCACCGCCTTTCTATTACAATTTACAGTCATAATAATAAACTATCACGATATTCACGTACACAAGGATTACTGCATTCGTAGCCACTACTCACTATATTAATAATTGCTATAGCCTATAGTTGCTGTTCACCAGTCGATAGTCACTTGCGACACGGCCACGTTAGTGTACACTCCAGTCGTTCGTCTGCCATCGTCGCGTGTTATTTTTGTTAGTTAAAACCACAGTAATACAGTATTAGGCAGTCGTGGTTCACTTGCGTTTTCAGTGTTCGATAAAAATATTGCCGTTCACGACAGAACCTAACCTCGATGGCTGCCGGTAAAGTATTGGTGTACGGGGGAAAAGGAGCGCTGGGATCGACGTGTATATCGTTCCTTTTGTCCCAAAAATATGTAAGCATAATTAATATAGTTGTAGGTACCTACCTAATAATAATACAAATAATAATAATAGGTACCTATAGTAGGTAATGTAAATTATATTGCTACTATATAGCGCGACTTGGACACCAATGAAAGTATACTATATTCGAGCTACATAAAAATTATATGAATCGTTATATAATTCGAGGTCACGTACCTACCTTATATATTTAAAATAATACAATTATAGTTTCACGATCATTTGAAAGTGTATAAATAGTTTTACAGCGGCAAAATACCTTTTTAATTAAAATGTTTTTCAATCAAATTAGAGCTAATTTAAGAAAACTATTAACTCGCTCATAGAAAAGCATAATATTATACTTAATTGAAGCCAATTTTATTTCTGAAGCCCAATGATAATGAATACATATACGAATTACATATATTAATTAAATATGATTATATTTGTAGAAATTGGTCTACTGAGATGTTTAACAATTCCTGTGAACCCAGGGTATGGACCTAATTCATGAGTATTAATGATTAAAAAGTAATCTTAACATAATATTCAATGATGAAATATAATTAGTTATGTGATACATTAAAAAACTAGAGTATTAAAATTAATTTTGATGGATCTTTATCTAAAGTATTTAAATTATATGCTATAATAATTCATTGTCATACTCAAATAACACAATATATCTAATAATTAGTTTAAATAATTATTATTTCATTTTATTATTTTAAAGTTTGAAAAAACATTAAGTAATTAAATACCATAATATATTTCTTACAGGCCCAGTTGTATAGAATAATGGACCATGGGGCAAATAGTAATAGTGCGCCCCACTAAACATTCAACTCATCATAAATATAACTCCTTAAATACTTTTAAATTGTATATGTTATAGCCTATAAGTGTAACATGGGCACCAGGTTTTCTAAATTTCATGTGGTGCTTACGTATAATATTACATATTGTTTCATTAATTTCCATACTCCATGAGATCGGTCACAATGCACCCCAATAGTCAGCATGGCGCTGAGCCCATGGATATAAAACATTCTAACTATAGACATTTTTTATCGCTCTCAACATTAACCATCAATATACAGTATGACAAAAGCCTACTTAATAATTTACAATATAAATTATTTTTTTTAATTTACTTTATATTTTAGGCAATGGAATTTAGAATTCTTAATTTTTGTCTAAGGTCCCCATAAGTGTCGGCCCTGGGCAACCTCTCCTCCCCCATTCTAGGTATACCTATCTATATTTATATTCATTATTTTTACATAGGTAGTATTATAGTTTATAGTTTTATTAATATTAAAATATCTGGAAAAATATTTTAAATAATAAGTATCTAACCATGTAAATCCTCTAATAAAAGGCTTACATATCCCGTCACTTCCTGGAAATCCCCGTCGCAGGCTGAAAAGGAAATGGTGTAGGAATCATCTAACTTAATCCTAAGTTGTAAGTAATCAAATAATAAACAAGCTAAGTACTACCGATGGGTGGCTTCGTAATCACGTAACCCCTTAATGCTTTGTTACCCCATTCTAACATATACTTATTGTGCTTAACTGTATAGATTGTATATTTCTTGTAAAAATAAAAAAATAATAATAATAATAATAAGTATCTAATAGGTACTTTTACCTACCTAGAATTATGTTGGAGATGTTTCAAAAATGTATTGCTAATTGTTATGAACTATTTACTTAGCATAAATAAGCAATTATTTTTATGTTATAAAAGGTTTAGGTAATAAAATAGCCCAACTAAGCAATTAGTAAATATTGCAAATGTGTAGATGTTGAATGGACTTATTTTATGAACACTAATCCTATCAAGTATCAATTAATGAATAAAATGTTATTAAAAGTTAAAACTAAGGTTTTAATTTTAATTACATACTCTTTAGATAATATGAATGTATAAAGTATACGCCAACAAATCACATGCTCATAATTTTTAGCCATATAACATAATTAGTAGTCTTACTACCTGCTCACTAGTACAAATTAGGACTAAACGACTCACCACTCTGTACTCTACATTCCAACGAAAGTGTTTGCGATCTTCCTCACCTTCTCTGCATTCGAAACGCTCTATTTTAATTAATTCTCTTAGTTCCATCAATGTTCCTCTCAATCTTTCTTCCATCCTCAACTCCAATTCGGAAATAGTCGCAAATATAATTATTAATTTTATTTTGGAGGCTGGTTTTATTATATGATTATTTACTTTACTTTACTTTCTATACTTTTTATTGTTAATGATTAACTCTTTATATATTTTTTAATATTGTATTCTATAGAATTGTTTCTAGTTATGTTGTTCAAATAATTGTTGAGCTGTAATAGTTATACTAAAAACTAATAATAAAAAAAAAAAACATAATTAGTTATTATTTTTGATTTTCAGTGGGTCGGATCAATAGACCTAACACAAAATGACAAAGCTAATGCTAATGTGATTGTGGAACGTGATGCTACAATATTGGAACAAGTAAAACAATTCACAATAGTTAAATAATATGGTTTTAATATGCAAAAAAATCTTATCTTGAAAATATACCTTACATTTGTAAATAAACTTATAAATGGAAAGTGGCTACTTTCTACTAATTAAACTGTTCTGTTCGTCCTTGTCAACTTTTTTCTGTAAGATTTTGTGCAACAAAAATCACATGATACATGTGTTTAGCGCTTTGACTTACTGCATTAAAATATTACTACACCTGACTGTACTGCATTAAATTGAGAATTGAAAAAAAATTTTGTGGAGATTTTAATTCTATATTTATATGCTGTAATTAAAATGAAAACATATCTTACAAGACAGCAGTAGTCAAAGTGTTGACTCACATCCATCATTTTATCTTAACAATTTTTTTTACATTATAATTTAGTAATGCATAATAATTATTTATCAACAATTATTATTTAATTATTAAAATTGTCCATACTTTTTAAGGAATTACAAATTTTGAAGGAGCTTGATTCCGTTTTAGGATCTGAAAAATTAGACGCTGTAATATGTGTTGCTGGTGGTTGGGCCGGTGGTAGCTCAAGCTCTGATGGTAAGTGAAATTATGCGTCTTTTATTTTTAAATGAAACTTTTATTTTACATAATCATTTTTATACATTAACATTATAAATTATTATCTTATTTTCTATATATTATAGATTTTGTTAAAAATACTGATTTGATGTTAAAACAAAGTGTTTGGAGCTCAGTGTTAGCATCATCTATTGCATCTAAATTTTTAAAACCTGGAGGTATTTTAGTATTGACTGGTGCTAAAGCTGCTCTAGGTCCTACACCAGGAATGATTGGTTATGGTTTAGCTAAAGCAGCAATACATCATTTGACAAAATCGTTGGCTGATGAAAATGGTGGCTTACCAGCAGGAGCTCAGGCTCTTTCAATATTGCCTGTCACTCTTGACACACCTATGAATCGTAAATGGATGCCTAAAGCTGACACTTCAACTTGGACTCCATTAGAATTTGTTGCAGAGTAAGTATTGTGCAGTGTAACAACATTAAATTCTTTAAACAATTTGTTTCTTAATTATATATTTATTTTTATTGTGTAGAAAATGTTGAACATGTATTTGGTTATCATTTCTTTAAAATAATGCATTTATATGAAACATACAAGTTACAACATATATTTCTTAGTAAATAATTCTAAAAGTAATTATCACATTTAACACCTCTTATAATGTAAAAAATAAAAACTAACAAATAAAATTAATCTTTAAAGTTCACATTATAAAAATACCTGTTCATGAGTATGTACATCAGTAATGTTGAATGTATCATCTTTTATTTCAGCTTCATTCCTAGAAAACAAAATATATTAACTTTTCAGAGGTAAAGAACTATCTTAGATGAATACGTTTTCTTTTTCCATGAACAATTTATAATCTAATTTAGATTATTAAATTGGAAAAAAAAATTTATTCATTTTTCTTTTTTTTTTATAATTTGTCTGTATTCTTGTTATGAATTCCTTTTTTAAACCATAAATAAAAATGCTATTCTTTAAGTTTCTTATTTTATTTTTCAGATTATTTTCTAAATGGATTAAAAATGAAGAAAGACCTCCAAATGGTTCACTTGTTCAATTAAACACTAAAGAGAATAAGACAACTTTGGAAATTGAATAATTCTTGAAATATAAAAATAATAATTTAATTATTTTAAACCTTCAATTTTCTGTCTGTTAAATTGTACTTAATATTATTTATATATAACTTCATAATTTAAAAAAAATATATATTGTCCTACTCTATGGATAAGGGAGAGGTTTATAAAGCATACAAATATAATTTTAATATTTTAATAAATCTTATTTTATTTTAAGTCAGGAATTGACATAATATTTAATTATTTTAAAACCATAATAATAATAAATATTTTATAATAGCATTATTAAAATATACAATAGATTATGGTTTAATAATGTGACGGTGTAGGCACACTCATCAATGGCGATTCCAAATAATCAAAACTTGGAGGTTCTGGTGGAGGTTCTGTGTCTGTTGATATTTTTTCTACAAAATCTGTGTATAGTTTGTGCACAGCTTCATCATGTGTTGAACTTGGTTGTAAAACTTTAGTTAATGTACTTAATCTACTTGGTGGTAACTTTGGATAAACATGCCACACTAGTTTTAAAACATGTCTAACTACATTTTCTCTGCTCAGTCCAGTACAAAAGAATTCATCAAAGATTACAGTACAAAAATCTTCAGCAGCAAATTCTTCGACTTGCTGTATTAATAGAGCCACCAAAAAATGAAGAAATGGATCCTCAAAAGCACGGTCATGATCACAATTGGCCAAAGACCCCAATATTCTCATTAACGCTAACCTGTCTTTAGCTTTAGCAACATGTAATGTATAATACATTGCAACCGTACAAGCAACACTACTCTCTTGTATATATGCTTGCACAGCATCTGGAACAGGTCCAGAGTGTTCAATAATGGTAATTGCAGATTCCCTTTCATCAGGAGGCATTTTAGTGTTTAAAGATCTAACTTGATCATCTACCATAAGCGACATTAAGGCAGGCATAAACTTAGTGACTACTTGACTGTCAAGTTTTGGCTCCTTAAAATCTTGGGTATCAATCATAACCCAAGCACTCAAACCAAGAGACAACATCCTTAACAGTAGAACTAACACATGATTTTCTCTTGGTAAATTTTCATTGTTAATTAAATGATGAAGTATTCGTATAGTTGAAGTTGCTAAGAAATTAATGGCGTATGGATCACATAATGTCATGGATAAATCTCCTAATACTGTTTCGTGTCCTCTTTTAATGCTATCTAAAAACCCTTGAAGTTCACGGGATCGTTTAACATCAACATTGCGTTCTCGAATACAAGCATCGAGACACCAAGTGAACTTATGACACGGATCAATAGATATAATATCTTGAATTTCCAGATCGTGCAATGCCATCAACAGTTCAGCTCTGAGTGTACAATAATGTACATTGTGAGTACGCAAAAATAATGTCCTTAAAAATTGCAAAACCATATCGTATAATTTTATGCTTGAGCCTATCATATGTGCAAGTTTTTGTACCACTTCTCCTTGACGTCTTAATTTTGGTGATGGTGTAAAGAATAAATTTGTTAAATTATTGTGGTCGAAAAGAATATTTTCTTTTTCTCTTATGTACTGTGTTAGTAAAGGAGACACTTCATTAACTAGTAGTGATTGATTGTCCTTCCAAATTTGTCTTTTCACTTCTGTATCTGTATCTTTATAAAGTTCGGTGTCTTTAACCAATACATTTAAGTATTTATCATCAATATGAGATATGTTTTTTAGAATAGCCATAATTATGGGTCTTAATTGTTTTATATGAACTGAAGGAAAACTCTTTGCCAACATGTCCTTGAGCTTACGATCTCGGTCACGTCCTTCTTTTTTACCAATTTCTTCAATATGAGCGACCAATTTATCGCGCAACGCTTCTAATATAGAGTTATGAAAATCCAACCGGCGAATGCCATGCAGATCAAGCAAAGGTAACATTTGTCGAAGTGACGGCAAATGAATTCCATTATCTACTTGAAACTCTTCAATAGCTTTTAAGGGATCCGTGCAGTTTGTCAGTGTTTCTAATAAATACGTTTGACCATGTATACCTGATTCAGACTGTTGGTTTTGGTGAACCGTGAACATAGAACGTTGACGTCCACCACTCATTTTGAATATAAATTAATTTCGTACTACAAGAAAACAAAACTAAATATCGATACTTGAAATTAATTGAAATGCTCTGAAATACATAACTACTAAGTACTGATTATAAAAAAAATAATGAAAACCTATTTGTAATGTTTTTATGGCGATTACACAATACACAATATGCTTAGGTTTTAGAATTTTTAGAACTTCCACTTTACAGTTTACAGTAACTTCATTTTATGAATTTCTATTATCAATTTCTGTAAACAAAACAAAAAATAACAATAATATCGATGACGTCATATCAATGATAACAGATTGTTTACACCGCGGAGTACGGATTACAAAAGAAGGCGTTTAAATTTTATTTTTTTATTATTAAAAACCGATTCAAATATAGCAATGCTGCTGAGTGCATCTGATATAAATATATAATTGATAATATAAAGTATAAACCTTGACATGATTTACACCATGATATAATAATTATATTATTATACCATAGCTTACACTTTTACAGCACGATGTAGAGAAGATGTAACTTATCTAATATCTTGTACATCGTGGTTACAGTTTGATAAAATATAGGTATGTAGTTTTTAATGCTAAATCGATTGGTATTATCAAAACATTTAACTTACCTATAATACTTATTCTTGATGTTATTGCATATAATATGTAAACCCTGAAAAATAGCATTTTGAAAATTAATCCAAAATAAATGTTTGAAAAAAACAGTGAAAATCGATATTTTTTTGAAAAAACTATACAATTATGATTAGTTTTTGATGAGTAAGTTTTTGGTGAAGACAGAGGGTCTACCCCTAAACTCCCCCGAGGGTGAAATAGTCCACTTTTTGGGAGGGCGAGAGAGGCGACCCCTTCAGGGTCTGGGGGGATAATACCTATACCCTTCGTGAAGACTGGTGGAGTGGTAGACCTTACCAAATAGATTATAAGATAATAATATAATTAGACAAGTATAGTTATAGTCAGAGTTTATTAAAAAATGATACAGGTAAATAGGTACAATTTTATTAAATATAATATCAATTTTCAGCTATTTTTCAAACACATTTTGGAGCAAAATATTTTATAATATTACCACAGAATAGATTAAATTTATTAAATTTAATTTATTCTGTGATATTACCACAGAATAGATTAAATATTACTCTATGACAGGGGTCTTCAATCTTTTAAGGCGGCGGGCCACATATTATTTTTAAATCTCGCGGGCTGTACACAGTTAAATTATTTGGTAATAAACAAAATAAAAATTCTCATTAATACATAGAAAAAATACACGCTATGCTTAAAATGTGTTCGCGGGCCGCAAATAAAGACTCGGTGGGCCGCGGGTTGAAGACCCCTGCTCCATGGGGTCATCACAATAAAATTGATAATATCTAAATACAAAATCTGATAACGCTAAAATTCACTGCTTTTTAAAATATTATTTATTTAAAATTTAAAATGCAACTATTATAAAATAACAATCAAATACTAACAAATAATACAATAATTAATTTAGAATTGTATTATTTGTATTCAAAATAATAAAATGTATGGCAGGAAACTATTGATGAAACATACCTTACAACAAGTATTAAATCGGCTTACACTTTTAAGGAATAAGAGCATGAAAACTTTTAATAAACAGTAATATTTCATATTTTATTTTTATATCAAATATATCATTATTATCTGAAAAAATATAGTTCAAGTTTATTTTATGACGCTTACAAATTTATTTATTTGGAAAAAAATTGAAAATTGATTATGTAACTATTTTCAAAAACAATTTATTATGATTTTCAGTAAATGGAAAAGTGTTGTTGGATTGGAAATACATGCTCAAATTGCAAGTGAATCAAAGTTGTTTAGTGCGGCTGGTACTAAATTTGATGCAGTGGTAAATTCTCAAGTGGCATTGTTTGATGCTGCAATTCCTGGAACACTTCCTGTAAGTTATAGTTTTTTCGCAAATAATTCATATGAATGTGTATTAAAACATGTAAAAAATTTGTTTACAGAGTATTAATGAAAAGTGTGTTGAGGCAGCCATATTAACTGCGTTAGTATTAGGTTGTAATCTAAATACAGTATCATCATTTGATCGTAAACACTACTTTTATGCAGATATGCCGGTAAAATTATATATTTTGTACATATTTATTCAAGCATGTTTAAGTTTTCATCCTTTGGCTATAAATCAAAAATCACCTCTATCATATTATTGAATTTAGTAATAACTAAACTTATAGTCAGGGATATTTATTGTTAATTGAAGTTAATTGTTAATATGGTCTGTGGTGCCAATTAACACAAAGTTAGGTACTTGTGCGTTATCGCGCTTACCTTCTCGTCGCGACTACCTTTATTGAAAAATCGATTTGTGGGTAGCCAATGTTTTGCAATACTATTATTTTTTTATAAGTAAAACGTTGAACTTGTCTTCATTATGATGAGTATTCCTCCACATAAATTCTGTCAAGTAGGATTCTAAATGGTGTCTCGCTGTACCTATATGACATTTGTTTCTCCATTTCACCGATCCCCAAAGTCTTTCTATTCCTTGTATGTGAGCATGTGTACTTGGATCAACGAAATTATAAGAATGATTCACTGTGAAATGCTGATAGCCATTATCTTGTATTGCGTTATATGCCCTCCAGAAATGGGAGTAAATTATCATCCCTTTCTCTATGTGTTGATGTATTTTTGACATCAAAGTAGCAGAAGACCGATCAGGAACTTCTACTAAAAATACCTCTTTTGTTTCACTGCATATTCCGCCATAAATCCATTGCTGGGGGAGTACTCTTCCATAATTATCTTTACAATTACTTCTTAACGGCGTCGCGATAACGCATAAGTACCCAAATTTAACTTTACATGTTAAGTACCTATCTAATAAAATACCTAATAGTGTTACATTCATGTGTTATTGAGACGGCCAAAAATTTAATTCTGCATAAAAAGTTTATATTTTATTGCTTCTTTAAATATGCTGTCTTTAAGTATTATATGATGTATAAGTCCTTAAAACAATTATATAGTTATTACCTAGTACTTACTAATTATTTTTTATATTTTTAGGCAGGATACCAAATAACTCAACATTTTCATCCAATAGCAGAAAACGGACAACTTACTTTTCATGTTGTAGATCAAAATATAAATATAGTTCCTTACTGTAAAACTTCTTTAATCAAACAAGTACAGCTAGAGCAAGACAGTGGTCGCACAATTCATGATGATTCTTCTAACACGTAATTTATTTTATTATCATTTTCAATTGTATTTTAGGAAATTCATATTACTTTTATATTTGAAATTTTACAAGCTAGCTTATTTTTAAATTATTCAAATTATTTAAATTATATCTTTATTATTTAAGTAACTTGAATAATGTATATTTTAATACCAAGACATCGATAAAAATAATAACGTTAAAATATATTGTGTAAAAACTTCATTTAGAAATCTCTCATATAAACCTAACATGACTATTGGATATCACTATATTATCTGTAATGACTGCCAATTTGGATGTTTTTTTTTCAAACTTGACATGCCTACAAAGTTAATAATATACTAAAGTGTATGAAGTTTAATTGATGTTACATGTCATGTTAATTGATTTAAAAAAAACATAATATATATTCTTTAGTTCACTTATAGATTTAAATCGTGCTGGAACAGGGTTAATGGAGCTTGTGTTTGAACCTGATTTGTGCAATGGTATTGAAGCTTCTGCTTTAGTCAGAGAATTATTACTAATATTTGAACGTATCAAAACATGTTCTGGTCGAATGGAAGGTAGGTACTTCAAGACTAGTTTAATAGTTCAAGTTATTACTTACAATTTTCATATTATAGCCATGTAGAACTTGGGTTTATATGATCTAAAGAACCATAAAAATATACTATTACGTCAAAATATATTAAAGACAAAAAAAGGTAATTTTAAATAAATAGTTCATTAGAATTTCTTTTTTTTAAAGAAAACAGTGACAATTTTAGATTTTTTTTATGTAAACAAAGTTATAAACAAAAATAAATGTTAAAAATGCATAAGCAAAACAAAAAAAGTTATAAATTTGTTTCACAAAACATTATTCCTATGCACTTAGTTAAAAAATATTTACCCCAAACTGTATTTGTTAAAATAAATTAAATATGTGTACATGGTACAATAATTACAATAATTGTTTTAAAGATCCCAAGTCAAAATTGTCTTATTATATTATACACTTATACTTATAAATTAATAATTATAATGAACAATGTGTATACATTTTGTTTTTATTAACCAAATTAAGTACTTTACATTTACTAGTTTTACTACATTACTAATAGTATATACTTCAGTTAATCAGCAAAACATGCAAATGTATAATATAATTTATCCCAACTGACTACTTAAGTTTTATAATAAATTAATATTGTCAACAAAGTACATTTATTAGTGTTCTTATGGCACATAAAATATCAATTACAGATACATAATAATAATTTATACATCTATAATACCTAAATAATCAGATTTAGAATAAAACGACATATTTTTTACATGATTTTTTTATGGTTATTATTTTAAGTGTTCCTTTATTATATTTATTAATGCAATAGTCGTTATTAGTTGTATTAATGCTGTATTGTGCATCAAACAGAGGGTGCTTTAAGAGTTGATGCAAATGTTTCTATCACTGATAGTGATCAACTAGGAACCCGGACTGAAATTAAAAATTTGGGAAGTATACGAGCTGTACAGTTAGCAGTTGATTATGAAATTTTTCGTCAATTAAACCTGATAAAAGAAGAAAAAGAAGTAGTGAATGAAACAAGAGGATGGGATTCTGTTGCTAACAAAACAGTATCAATGAGGGACAAAGAAGTTTTACAAGTAATTTAGTATTAAACTATATTATTTTATTTAATAATAAAACATAATTAAAATGTACTATTTGTAGGATTATCGATTTATGCCAGAACCTAATTTACTACCACTTAATTTAAATATGTTTGATATTAAAAAATTACAAAAAAATATACCTGAACTACCAACTGTAACTCGTAATAATATAATAAGCAAATATGGCTTAAATTTAAGGAAAACTACAACATTAATGGTAATTTAATATCCAAAACATTGATTTATTTATAATAAAGTTATTTAAGTTAGTTATAATTTTTACATTGTAATGTTTTGTAGAATGAACCTGTTTTATTATCAATGTTTTTTGAAATAATGAATAATGATACATTTAGAAACCCATCAAGAGTTTGGAATGTATTGACTATTGAATTTATGACAGAATTAAATAAGAGATCCATCCTACCTAAACAAAGGTCTGTTATGCTGTTTGAAATATTTTTCTCAATAAACATTAAATAAAAATGATTTTTTAAAAATATTTAGTAAAATTCCATCTTCTGTCATTGGCGAAATTGTAGATTTATTAGATAATAAAATAGTAAACTTGGTTCATGCAAGAAAAGTTATTGCTAAAATATTTGATGAAAAAAATAAATGTCCATCTCAAGTAAGTTTATTTTTTAATGTAACTAATTAAAAAACTAAACACAGTTTTACTTCAAATTTAAATTACCTAAAATTGTTTTAATTTTTAGATTGTAGAAGAAAATAATTGGCAACAAATTTCTGATGTAGAAGAAATAGATAAATTATGTAAAGAAGTTATGCTTGAGTATCCAAAGGCTGTGAAAGATTACCGAAGAGGAAAATTACAAGCCATTAAATTTTTATTAAGCCATATTGGGAAAAAAACAAATGATCGTGCTGATTTAGCTCTTTGTTCAAAAAAATTAGAAGAATTCTTAAAAAATGATTAAATTGCTTTTAATATATTGTTTTTAATAATAATCATTGTTTTGTATAAATTACATTTGTGGTCTGAAATTGTTTGAATACACAAAACTACAATCAGTTCAGTCAGTTTGTCAACTTTATTTCATTTACAAAAAATATTTTTTTTATTCACATTTTATAACTTATACATAACTAAATTTATCATTGATCATTGCTTAAAGCTGTTGGCACCTTTTTGTTCAAATAACTGAGTACTTATTACCTATCACTAGATGCCCTTCCCCTTACACCTGAACCTTGGTCCTTGGTACAGTACTTCAATTTATAAACATATACATATTATATTCTAATAGAAAAATGTAGTTATTTTTTTATCTGCCTGTGCATTTTTTTTTTGAATTCAAAACAAATCCTGTATCTTTTTGTCATTGTACCTAGTAGACAGTACTACTGTAGTGTATCTATCAGGGGCTTTACAAACATTTTCATAGGCTACCTATCATAAGAAGTCCAAAGACATCAAACTATATTATTATACTAATACTATCATAGTTTAGAGGCATGTCTATCCCAACTTCGGTGGTTAAGTTAAATTAGGTTTCAAGGATGGGGGACAAAACGAAACACAAATCCCCGGCAGAAGAATAATAATTGTGCGTGTAGGTTCAAATATTGGGCATTCTCCAAATATATGTTTTATTGTGATGGGTGTTTGACATATATTGCATATTGGTTGATGGTCTTTACTTATTAGGAAGGAGTGCGAAACAAAAGAGGGCCCGATTCTTATTTGGGTGATAGCAATATCTTGACGTCGGCTGAGGCCCCGAGGTGTGTACCATTGTTTCACTAAACTTTTGATGGACTTGGGTTTATTGGTAAATGGTAAGGGGTACAGAGACACAGAGTCCTAGAAGTGTTGCCATGACAAGATTATTTTATTTTTAGCTGATGTGAAAATGTTGGATGATATTTTATCAATGGTGTTATTAGGTAAGTTCTTGCTTGCTAGAAATGCTGCTTCGTCAATCATTTCAATCATTTCATTACCTACCTTTTATTCCTAGATGGGAAGGTATCCACATTATAAACTCGATATTTTTCTATGTGTCGATTAGTTCAGTTTAGGTTAATTGGGTGAATTCGTTTTTGGACCACGGGTTCTTTAGTGCTGTTAGGACGCTGAGGGAATCACGGATAATTAGTATGTTGTTTAAAGTGGTGACCGATCAAAATATCTTCGAAATAATATCTTCGGTCAAAATATATTATGGCAAAAATGTCTTTGGTCAAAATATTTTTTAATTTATATGCCTCGATGCATGAACAAAATTGGTTGCTCCAGCCCCCTTAATGTTAATATATAGTACAATTATTTTTTGGCATTAGGAATAATAGATAACAATAATATATAGATCAATTAATAGATAATAATACTAAGTTCAACAAAATATACCGTAGTCTAGTAGAATATAATATTAGTAAGCAATATAAATTATAATAATAATCATAATAATAATATATTTAACAATTTGAGATTAATTATGTTCAAAAATCGTACAGGCGTATTATAGAATTATTACATTTATTAAAAACGTCAATATTTAATATATTATATACAGTAATTTATAATATTAAAATGTATATTGTGAATTTTCTTTTCTCTTTAATATATTCCTACATTTTTGTAATTTTTATCGTTCGCCTACAACACACGTCATGACAGACGATTTAAAATCCGTCGTCGACAGGCAATATTTTCCAAACAATCTTCTGTATCTGAGTTATTGGAACGATCGTATTTACAACCAGCATTACCACATATGACACATATATTGCACGAGTAATCATATAAATATATTGATACAGTGATTTTATATTTAAGATACTTCATACTTATGCCGGGTTTCATGAAACAGTTCCGTAAATTGTTGGACCGATAATATATTGATATTAAAATAATGGAAGTAATTAGTATAAATAATTAGTCAATTAGTAGTTTCACTACTTTTCAATGGGAAAACCTCCGAATAGGGAACTCTCCGAAAAGTGGACATTATTTTAATCTTTATTTAAAATAATAAGTATTCGCAATCGAATGTAATCTCGTAATAATGTAATGACGGTAACAAACTCGTTATGGGACGATAAGATTACGACAAATTCGGTTATCGGTGAAACGGTTATGAGTGTTATGACAAAAGTATGTCAGTTAGTGACGGTTTTAGACGCGATGACTACGTTAAAACGAAAGCGGTTGTCGCTTCGCGAAAAAGTTGACATTTTATATTATTGTAAAAACAATGGAAACGTAGGAATTCGTGCACTCACAGAAAAGTTTCATGTTGGAAAAGCACAGATTCTGATATTGTGTCTAACATAGAAAACATTTTTAAAGCGTGGGTGAAAAATGGAAATGAAGAATGTCAGTTAACGAAATTAAGAAAATGTGAAGGCAGTGTGATTGATAAAAATTCTTTTGGTATGGTTTAGCAAAACATGGGAAAAAAATTTGGCAGGACCAACGATACGGGAAAAGGCTAAACAGATTGCTGAAGTTAACGGATTAAATTACTTTAAAGCTTCAAACGGGTGGCTAGAAACATTTCGAAGAAGGCATAACATTTCGTATAAATCTATCTGTGGGGAAGCTTCGGTCGTAGATAGAATAGCTGTTAGTGACTAGAAGAAAAAATTACCAAACATAATCGATAAATATGAAGAGCAAGATATCTGCAATGCCGACGAGACGTGGCTTCTTTTTCGAGTTCTACCCAATAAAAAAATGGCATTTAAAAATAAAACGTGCAGCGGTGGACTATTTTCACTTCTGCTGAACATTAGCGAATGATTATGATATTACTAACAAGATTGCACAGAGACGGTGTAATTATAAACAGACAAAGCTCACTGATTTTTTCTCACATAAAAAAATACATGTACCTAATTAAATAAATAATTATTTCAATTATTTAATTATTTAATAATTATTAATAATAATTTGTAAAAATATAAAAATGTAATAATTTGCAATAAATAAGAACATTATAGTACATTATTTAATTTAACTTAAACATGTTTTTTTTTCTACAAATTTACGCTTTATGAATATAAAAAATGTATCCCCTCTGAATAACGAACACCTACGAATAACGGACAAAATTTCGGTGACCGAGCGAGTGTCCGCTATTTAGAGGTTTCACTGTATACGTTTATAAAATGTATTCTTCAAAAATTTAATTTTTGCAGTAAGCATGTGTTGCATTTCAACATCAGTTTTTGAACATCGTGCTTAAAGTTTACTTGAAAACTTTAATCATAGTTTGAACTAGTTTTCCATGTGGTTTTGAAACTTGCTTGTAATAAGCAGGAACAGAGAATGCTTTTTCGCATAATAAGTTGTAGAGAATTGAATTAAAAGTTTCAGTACTATATACTTGATATTTCTGGATAATTTTGTTGTTAATGAAATCAGAAAATTTGAACGATAATACGACATTAAATCATTGTATTTTTTTAGCTACCTACTGTTTTTAGAAAAACCAGACTATCTTCTTTCAATAATATTAGTTCATTTATTTGATGAATATAAATTCTACTGTGTAAAATCCATTTGTTTATGTAAATATGTTATGTGTCCATTGCTGGGACCATCGTGATGAGTAGCAGACCATAGTAAGTATTAGTGTTGCGGACCCTTAAGGGATCCTATGAGTTAGTTGTTCAAGTTATTTTGTATCAGAATATAAGAAATTACTAATCAAATAAAAACTTATCAAATTATAGTTTTTTACAATTGATCAAATAATAAGTTTCTGTTGTTATTATATAATAAAATAACTGAAAATTATGTTTAAACATTCTTCGAGTAACTTTTTGTTTGATTAATAACTTTACTTGAAAATAATTTTTAAAATATTTATCAAATAATATTTGAATATTTTTTTCTCGGTTAATGTCTTATACTAATATAAAATAACACAAACTAAATAATTCATAAGATAGGTAAGGTCCCTTAAATTTTACATAAAAGGAAATAAATAATAATCATTAAACAACATAGTATAATAAAGTATTTATTAAAACTTTAATAATATAATCTAATAAATATTTTAATATAACTAATAGGTAGTTGAAATAAATAATAATCATAAAAATGATAATTAAACTATCTTAAATAATTAAATAGTACGGTTTGAAATTTAAAAATTAAATTATTTAATAAAATCAAAGGTTAAAATGTATAAGTTCTATTTTTAATAATTTGTTTGGTATTTTAAAGATTCTTTTTGATTCTGCATGGAGTGTTTTTTAAAAGTATTTTTGTTTGGATTATCTTTTATTTTTTTATTAAACACTATTATTTCTAAACATATAAATTTTAACAGTTTTTAAGACGTCTATAAATTAAATTTTTTTTGTGTCTGTCATCATCTTTTGGGACAGTAAACTTGCCCGAAAAATGATTTTTCATTTGAGCATCATTTTTTGGAGAAAAGTGTATCAAGTTGATGCTTTGAGGAGTAAAAAGTAAAAAATTCCTAAAATGTATGCTTTTTTATTAGTATCCAATTGGTGCAACGGCCATAAACTCATACACAAATACATCATTCCATTTCAATGGCAAAATTTAAGGTAGTCCAAAAAAAGCATTTTAAAAATACACCAATAATGACTGTTTGTTATTAAAAGAGTAATTCGGCGCTATGGGTATGCAATTTAATAGCACCAGCATGTAGAAACCACAGCAAATTACATGATTTAACAATGCTCCTTACATAATTACGTCCTAATGACTACTTAAATTTATTAACGTACCTAATAGAGATAACTAAGCTCCCTGTGTGATTTCATTTCAACCATAATTTAATAACTGTAATATTCATCTCATGGAATTGTCAAAATGAAGTACAATTTAAAAACTTAATACCTACATTTAATTTTATAAAATTACAACATAAGTAATTAATTATAATTAAATATATTAGGTACTTACTTACCTTGTCTAAATATTTTTTATTTGTATGTTCTTCTATTTAATTTAGTTATAAAAAATATGTACTTTTTAATTGTTCAAACATTGATTATTCATAAGCAACTTTAATAGTGTCAACACTCAACATGGGTCTATTATTTATATTATAACAAGACTATTATTTTTTATTTTTGACCACTTATATAAAAACCGCTTATCTATTGTTATTAAAAGTGCTAATATTATTTCCTCAAGTGACTAACAAAAAGTCAAATCTAAATGACAATACATTTTTGTTTACATGTAAACTTACCAATATACTTCGATGTTCTTAATTTTGAACCAAAAACTCAATTAGTATCAATTTTTATAATTTTTAATCGGAAAAATCTTATTGATATTAAAATTTTCATTTTTTCAACTGATGTAGAAGGTTCATTGTTATTTTTTAAGTCTATATCACCTTTTAATTGATTAAATTATTACTTCAAAAAACAGTTTAAATTACATTAATACGATACCTCATTTGTATCCAGCCCAAAAACATATATTCTTGTTAAAAAAATAATTTTGTAGGATACTAGGTTAACTGGTGAAGTCCCACAGAGGTATGATGAACACATTTACAGAGTTATGATTGGATAGATTTTTTTTCCGTAACCGATTTTGGGTAACGCTTTGCTTATAAATGGTTGCCATTGGTTACATAATTATATTATAATAATAATGTATTTTAATAAATATTATGTATTTTCATTTTATTTTTTTAATTATTTGTAATTGGTATTTCAAAAATAGTTCTTAGACATAATTAACCTATTGTCTAATTTCATAATGCTCGTAAAATAACGTAGCATGCTCAATGATTTCTAGTCCTTTGTTATTCCCCCAAAAAATAAATAATCATAATTATGATTCATCGATTTTCCTTGTAAAGGAAAAATATTGAGGAGCGTGCTACATTCTTATCATTTGTATAAAGTATAAAAATTTATTTTTTGACTTGAATTTTTCACAAAATGTTGTTATACAAAATTCTTTACTACCAATTTAACTCAAATCCCGTAAAATCTTTTTTAAGTCGATTGGGTGCCAGCATGACGTCTTCCTAACAATTTTGGTACCTTTTAAAAAGAATCTTAGGTTCTGAATGAAGCGATTTTTGCTTAGTCAAAAAGCTTGAAAATGTAATACAAGGTTCCTCGTTAATTGTTTATTCTGGAATTTAATAAAGTTGAGCGTTGATCTACAATACCTTTTTAGGAGAGTTCGATGTTTTTTTTATTTTAAAAATCGATTCAATACACTGTGTATAGTGAATAATAAAATAAATTCCTAAAATCAAAAAAAAAAAATGTAATAAATTGTACCTATTATTACAGGCAGACAGGCAGACAGGCCGTCTCCGCTTAGAATTGTTTTTCATATGCAATGATTTATTATTGTCTATATTTATTTATAATCTATTATTGAATTCAAATTTGACACACTCATTACTATGACCTACTCAATGACGAGGTACACTCGACTCCAACTGTACTGCAGAGTGGTTATCTATTTGTTTTGACTTGAAATTTTCCTAAAATGTTGTAACCATTTTGTAACCAAATGTATGTTATATTGTACTATTTGTATCTCAAAATTTGAGATTTTTGATGTAACTCAAATATTGTAAAAACAATTTTAATAGTGACGTCAACATCGTGAAATTACGTGTGTACTCCCGCACTCTTGATGTTCTTGACTTAACTCAAATAGTTAAATCCCGTAAAATCTGTTTTAAGTTGGACGGCTGCCATCGTCACGTCACTCCAGTACCCCGATACCTTTTAAAATAATTTTAAATCACCCCTTCTTAGTTGATTATCTCACGTCTGTATCAATTTTTCTTGTTTATTTACAAACACTTTATAACACATAAAATTAACACTTAACTTAAAACAAATAAAACCAATGAAAATGCATACATTTTTTGGCATACATAGTTACATTGTCTTATTAGAATTAAAATAATATGTTAAACATATGAAATGTACTTATGTATCTACCTCCCATGGGCGTAAGATATATCTATAACTTATAGCGTTGCAGTGCTGACGTGCTTTACTGTAGCAGACAGCAGTGCGTGTAGTGCGTATGCTGTACTCATAAGGAGCAGACCGTATAGGTAAAATCGATTCTCGTAATGATATGCACATATAATTTATATTTAAGAATTTCCAAAAACACGAAATTTAAATTTTAAAAAAACCGAAATCTCGTAATTACGCCAGAACTAATCAGTGAAAACGTTAACATTTAAAATGTGTTTATTATTATATGTAATAATTTACTAAAAGGTATCCACGTTTCCATGTTGTGATGATTAAATAATACCTATATACGAGACATACGACCCATAGACTATTATTTAGAAAGTATAATAATTATTAATATTATAAATATTAAACTCTACTATGTACCTGTTAATAAATATTACTTTACCGACACGTTATCGACGCTATTAAATTTATTGATAAATAATAAATATGATTATATTTTTTGCGTAAAGATATTATAGGTTAAGTTAGTTCATTATAAAATACTATCGGTTTAAACGTTTTTACTTTAATAGCCCAATCTTAAAATAAAATATCAAGATTCTTAAAATTCTTTAGTCTCCAGTATTATTATATACCTTCCCGGCGATATCTGATGTTCTTTTTATATCCTCTCTTAACTAAATAAAACAGTTAAATGTTTATGTAATTAAATTAAAAATAGTTTGATTTTTTACAGCATCCAAAAAATGGTAATTGAAATGGATTATGAAAATAATAATTATTAGATACATTTTAATAGATGACAAAAATAATTTCGCTTAAATTTGAACGTTTTTAGCGACTCATTGTTTTTTTTATTTATTTAGGGAAACCGGATAACCAAAAGTAAAATGATTATTGTTATCATCAAACACTATCTTTTGAAAACCAATTAAATTTATTATGCACAAGTAAAATTTAAGTAACTGTACCTATGCAAAAAATAATCTATTTCTAACGACCTGAATGATTTTTCTATATTTGGCAAACATTTCTTGACACACCTTTGTAGTTCATTTTTTTTTTGTGGTTTTTCTTCTTCAATAACCAAAATAATTTGTTGATTTTCTGGCGGAATAAGATAAAATTAGAACTATACTTAATGTGTTAGAGATAGGTACGCACAAGGAGCCTACGGTCTCATTATAGATATTAGGTAATGTTTATATTTTACCACATAGCCACTGCCCATATAACTCAATTTTTTAATAATATTTATGATGTACTGGTAAATATATATATCACAATTTACCAGAATAATAGGTATATATCTAAATGACTAAAGTATCTAATATAAAATCAGTGTATCAATTTATTTATATGAATACGAGTGTAATATTGTGTAGTATACTGATCATAAATACGACCATTTCAATAACTCAGATAGGTACAGAAGATTGTTTGGAAAATATTGCCTGTCGACGATGCATTTTAAATCGTCTGTCGGACGTGTGTAGACGGACGATAATAATTACAATGTAGGAACTTATTAAAGAGAAAAGAAAATTCACAATATAAATTTAATTATTATAAATTATTGTATATAATATACTAAGTATTGACGTTTTTAATAAATATAATAATTCTATAATACGCCTGCACGATTTTTTAACATAATTAATCTCAAATAAATTGCAAAATATATTATTATATTCTACTAGACTACGGTTTATTTTTTTGAACTTAGGATTATCATCTATCAATGAATTTATATTATTGTTATCTATAATTCGTAATGCCAACAATTTTTTACTATTTATTAACATTAAGTTTAGGTGGCAATACCAGGAAAACTTAACAATAAAAAAAATTAATACTATAATAGATATAGATATACCAAACTTTTATAGTTTTATGTATACCTAGTAAGTAGTAATACGATGTTTATGATAAACCGAGTAATTATTGCATCGGGATTAAAAGCTTGGGCAGTGAGACGATGATTTTCACAATTTTGTAAAACATATATCATATAATATCCTTTTTCTAATATATTTTTTAGTAGAACGAGTTTCCGTACATTTCGATAAATAATATTTAGTACTTATTAAATCTTAACTCACTAGTTTATAAGTTAATGACATATTAACATATAATACATTTATACATTTTTGAAGTTCAGGCAAGAATAGTGATACAATTTATTTAGTACTATAGAGAATTATTGCTCCTATGTATAGGAATATAGATCCTTCTCTCCGAACTTTAAACACTTTGTAAATAATTTGAATCTGTTGCAATTTTACACATAAAATATCCTCTGCTACCGGATGAGAAATTCAAAATAGTGTGGAGTAGAACGAGGGGAAACACACTGCAAAAAGAGTAATCTCGGCGATTATTGCGATTTTCAAGGGTTTACGCATGTGTTCCCATATTATATAATAATTACATACGTCGTATAAACAAATACTATTATTTATACTTGTGTGTGATGAAATACAAGCAACCGTCGCCGGATAGGCCGCGCAATAATCGTTTTTGGCGAGAACCCGAGCACACGGCCGAAGATGAAGGGGAAAAACAAATTCCGTCTGCCCGATGGTTGATCGGCATGCTGCAGCATCCGCGAGCGACTGTGAACAAACCTTTTTGTTTTTTCCGTCGTCATCGCCCAAGGTATTACCACTGAGTACACTATGCATACAATGTACATACTGCTGTACAACTACGATTTATTCTTAAATAGTTAATGGTGTTAAGCCGATACTGCAGTCTATGATTATTACAATATTATTATTGACATACACGTTGTATGCACGTTGTGTGCCACTGCAGTGACGTAATTTCAATTATTTTTTTTTATAAATACGTATATTTGTATGCAGGCCGCACAAACCCTGTCTCTAGAGTTTATCCATTTTTTCGGGTCAACCAAATTAATAGAAGTGAGCCAATTCATCCAATAATATTGGATTTTAAATACGCAAAAATACACCTTGCAGCCCGGTCCAAATGACGACGCACTGGTTGTATGCAGATCATAATATAGTTTCGATGTGTCACGCGCGTGCTACACATATACGAATATTGCACCGAACGATCGTAATATATGTATCTATATAGTGGCGTTCTAATAATTGGAACGAGTTAAACGCGCGCCGTGGCTCTTGACCCATATATACAATCGGGCGCACACAAACATAAGGCGGTGGCGGCCACGGCTCATCTCTCTAGGGCGCGCGCAGACTCCCGAGCACAGCCGCCGCCGTCAGCGTCCGGCGTAGGCGCACAACGGCGGCGGCGGCGGCGGCGGCGGCAGCGCTCGGCCGCTTTACACACAGCTTTAGTGTGTGTGGTGCGAGCGTGTGTGTATAACGTTGGTGCCGTTGCCACCGTCTCCGTCGCTCGTTTATATAAATAGAGGCGTCCCGACGTCCGTCGTCGTCGTCGTCGTCGTCGTCGTCGTCGTCGTCGCCGTCGTCGCCGATCGCTTGCTGTTTGGCTATCTGGCGCGCGCCGCGAACGTCTTCCGTAACGCACGGCGGCGGCCCGGTCGTTTTATTATTAACGCGCGGCATTCGACTGGCGTATTATATTATCCGCGTTACCGTCGCGTCGGCATCACAACAATATATAATATATACAGACACGTAACGCGTCGTTACCAGTAGGTGATTATAATTTTAGTACATAAAAAATTATAATAATAATAATAATATACCTACGTATAGACTCACGCGCCGTCGCACTACTACGGTGAATACGAATAATACCGTTACGAACGTTGTCGCGCCGAAACGCTCCGACCGCCGATAACGTTTGTCGGGGACGTACACCGACCGGTGTACTTGCAGAACATCATCGTTCGCGCTTTCTCGTCAACGCACCCGACCCGTCGCGTACCCACTCGACACCCACGCGGTGCCCGTATACACGCGCGTTGTCCGACGTTCTCGAACCGTGATAGTGGTCCGTCGCCGGCCGACGGTGGTGTACGAGACGACGACGACATCGCGTTTTTATTGCGTGTAGGAGTGCCGCCGGCCACGATCAAGTCCACGCTACTGTGGTTGCCATCGAGGAATACTTCCAAGAGTTTCCATCGAGGTTGAATACTTCAAGCATAATATACTGCGGGCGGCGATCGAAACACGCAGCGATCGCGTCGTCGTCGTAACGATATATGGAGACGAGCCGACGTCACGCGACGACCGTGCGCCGAGACGGTGATGGTGACGGTGCAGTGATCGCGACGACGACCACGACCACGACCAACACCATCACCACGTCGGCGGAGGTGACTGCGCGGTGCTGGTGACGGCGACAACGTGCCCCATTGTACGACGACGACGACGACGACGACTGCTGTAAAGGTTCGTCCAGTGCAGTCTCGCGCGGCGGTCATAAAGGCGTTAAATGTCATCGGTTCCGGCGGAGCGGGTTTCGGAATTATGTCACCGCTGGTGGTCGTCGTGGGACAACGTAGTAGTGGTCCGGCGCTATGTAAGTAAAACGCAACAGAATTATATATTATTATTATTATTATTATATCGTAGGTATGCGCCGTGTATAAATAAATCAATGCCAAAAATGTTTGCCAAAAAGAAAAAATAAAGAGAACGAGAGCCGAAACATTGTTCGACGCCGGGACCCGGCCAATATGTCCCGGCTCGCGCATATAGTATAATATAATATTATAATATTGTATACATGCATTATATTTTATACGGCGTGGGTCAGAAATATCCCTTAGGCTATAACTCTTCACCGAGTGTACACTTCGATGTTCGGTGTTAGCCGAGAAGTATATTATTATATAGTAATTACGGTAAATTTTGTAGATTATTAATAATTACGCACCGCCGCAAGTCTTCTGTAACAGAAACAAAACAATTAATTCAAATGTAGTATTGTTTACATTGAAATTGTCTAGATCAGCTCCGTGTCCATGCCTTGGAATAGTAATAGCGGTTAAACAGATCCACCCATTGTTGGTGCGAAGAGGAAAAAAAAATAATAACGTCTCTCTGTGCCTCGTACTGTATATACAATATACTTGGTGTGAGTGTCGTGTGTGTGTTGACGTGTGTATGAGATGAGGGTCATTCGTCATCGCGAGCTAGTGCGCGACACCGAAAAAATTGCTTTCTCGGAAACCGCACTCGTTTCTTCGCCCGAACTTTTACGCCACCGCAGCATACTGCCTAGTGCTTATACGTATTGACGTCTAAATTTAGTATAAGTATTCTGCCTGTTAGTTAGGTGGTAGTTTGAGCAATTATTTATAAGGACACAAATTACCAACAAACACTAATGATACGTTGCTATAATAATGCGTCATCGCATCGGTGCATATTATTATCACTGTGTAATATCGTCGTTTTCAAGCGTTCGTTAAAACACGTGGTCGAGAAGAATTATAAACGATCCGGATAGAATAAACGTCATTCCTATTCCGAATTTCCATTTTTAGACTCGGATTAGTTAAGTTCAAGGTCAATCGCTGCACATTATAGGCTCGACAATAGCTTTAATAATTTCGAGCATACTTTACCTGTACCATCAGTCCGCTTTTGAGCAATAAATTACGACGTTTAATTCCTTATTTTAATTTTATTGTTCTTTCTCTTAATCTAAACCATCTAAAATTTGTTCTGGAATTAGTGAGTCATTCGATATTTAAAATTGCTAAATTGTTTAAATTACCGAATCACTTGTAACGTATTGGTCGTTGGCCAATTTTTAACACGTCGCATTGAGGAAAACGACCGTTCACATGTAGCTGAACTTATAGGAATAATTGTTATCGCAATTTGTAATAACTTTATAAGTTAGAGCCGTTCGGGAACACGTGCTTTTCAACTATTTGTCAAATGTGTTGTCAAGATCAAAATGACTATATAAATTAGCCACGACTATTATTTCTGCTTTTCATTGATATTAATCTTTATATTTTGAAGATTTGTTTAAGCAATTTATCAAAATGTAATGGGACAGACTTAAACAATTTTTTTTATTTTTACCCTTGTTAGAAATTATTTTACAACTCAAAACTTTTATCATAATGTCATAATCAATTTTAACAAGCAATACAATTATAAAAAATATGCAAAGGTATTCGTCGAGCTGAGCATCAATTTGGAATACGATAAAGAATGCATACTATTATAACTAGATACTTAATTTTTTAATTTTTTTGTTTTTGAAAAAATGTATCTTCTATCAGATAGATACAACCAAAACTAGCAAAACTATTTTTCCAATATAATACTCAGGTTTAATTAATTTATCGAGTGATAAAGTATACTTTCTTATTTACAAAATATTGCCAGTACTTAAAAAATTATTATCACTCATAGTTTACATTATGCGTATACTTATAAGTTTAAACGTTTTCAAAAATAATATAAAAATGGGCTTTCCTATTTAGTAAAAAAATTCTTATTTGAAGTAAATTGTATGCCAATTAAAAATCTAAAAACAAAAATCACGTAAAAGCAGTAAAAAAACACAACTGTTAGAACTTCGAAAATAAAGCACATGTGCCGTGGTTATGGTATTATATATTTATATTATTAGTAAGCTAATAATTCACAACTTTACCTACACCCATTGCAGGTTTCCACAAAAATCGCAGGAATATTTTATTTGAATTCAGACATAATCGATTAAGCAATTGGAGGTGCACCTACCTGTAAGGATTACAATAGTCCCCGCCCTATTGAAGTCATTATACAATGTTTTACTTTTATTGCATTAAATAAAACAAATTTTTAACATGAGTTTACGAAATCACGATCGTAATCCTTATAACTGTTGCTTTTTATAGAAAACCAAAAAACATATTCGATTTGTAGACTAAAGCGATAGTTCAAAAAAATTATGTTCTGGTAAAGAAGTTTTATTCCTATAATCAATGTTCTTACGACAAATTGTAAACCCCCCCCCCTCCCCTCACCATGACTTACTCATAATTACACCTCTGAAAACTTGTATAATTAAATTAAAATGTTTGTAAATTGTCACATATGGGTAATGGGACACGGAGAATAAAGGGACCAGTAAGTAACATTTTGTCTGTTAGCCGATTTAATTAAAACTAGGTACCAATAGTACACACTTTTTTGAAGGCATAAAAGCAATTATATACATATTATCTTACAAGATGTCGTTTTGGACTGTGGGTATTGTCGGTCGTCAGTTGCTTGTTACTAAACCTAACCTAACCAGTAGTCAATTTTCAAATTCTTTCATGTAATTTTTGTGTATGAATACACTGTATTCACTTAATATAAAAATAAAATTGAAATTATTATATTATATATATTTTAAATAAAAACAATATTATTTATTATTAATTACTTCGGACTTACATTTATAGGTGTCTTATTAGTTATTATAATATTTGTATCAAAAATTTCTCAGTGTTGCATAATTTTCAGAACTTATTTATTTTCATAACTAAAATATTAATGAGTTTTATTTGATGACGAAAAAAATATGTTGGTATGCGTACCATTATACAAAATAAGCACTAGACAGGAATATAAATAAAGCAGCTAGACCGTCATTATTGTACTATCGTTCGTTGTACGTTTCAACGTTTGTATTATTAACGATAAGGCAATATTCGCAATTTGCGGTTTTGAGGATTGAAAATAATTCTAATGTATGTAGATGTATGATGTAGACAAATTAATATTTTCTATAACACCTAACCAAAGTATGTAAGTACACGTCGTAACTACTCTATTTATCATTTTGTTTTATCTTACCTGGCAAGTATAACTGCACAGTGCACAGTGTACACCATATTATTATAATACTGAACAAAACTCCAAAATGCCAACACCTAACCGTGTACGTTGTACCTGTATTGTAAAATATAACGTATAACTGTATAAATTAGAAATATTGAAGTAAATATTTGCTAATAAGTATTTATAAATCACACGTTACACAAAAAGAATCTATTTAAATACACTTTACAGGTTCCTTTGAAAAAAAGTATTTAACCATAAAATACATGTTACAAAATGATACTCAGTTGCTTCAAAGTATTCAGGCAGTCCAGCTCTACCTGTAGTCATGTGGACGTTGTATTGTCGTACGATTTGCGTCTGGAGCAAAATTTAATGAAAAACATTAAAAGCTGCAGTTTTATTCATAAAGAACCATTTTAAAATAACATATAAATATAATTATATGAATAAATAACAATTTTTATACACTATGCCATTATTTTAATGTATCTATATTATACATTATATATAATTTTGTTTATTACTATATTAACAAAAAGTATTCTGATAAGTCAAAAATTACCTACCTCAGATTATCACATACACTGTCAGAATTTTCAAATCTATTTTTGTTCTGTATACGATGTTAACTATGCTATAATTTTTATTGACTGGAGTAAATGAATTTTAGATTTTAAGCGGAGCGATGAATGAATTGATTTTACTATGATGTGTGTTTTTTTTTGTTGTGTCTGTGCGTGCACGATAAGAAGTCAAAACAATGCTTCTATTTTCAACTTCAGTAACTTTTCTGTTGGAAAAGTGAATCTAGTTGGTGCATTTGAGAGGTCAAAATTAAAAATTCTGAGTAATTTTTAAAAGCGTTGGGAATAACAAAAAAAAAGGAAAAACTGAAATTTTTACGTAAATTTTCAGGATTTTTAGCATTTTCGTAAAATCGCGAAAATTTTCAAATTATTTGGTAGTTAAAAAATTATTAAATGTTTAATTTTCAATACTAAAAATTGAAAATTGAAAACAAGGTTTCTCATAAATATTCTATACTGTAACCAAAAAATCTAAAAATTATGTATAAAGACAAATATTTCAAGTTCAAATTTGGATAAAATTAAATATTGAAACAAAGAATAACAGTTTTACTAATTTTTTTGTAGTTTAAAAATATTATTCGTGCGGGTATTTGAAACTTTTAAAATATCTTAAACTTCTAACTTAATATTAAAAATTTTGAAAGTAAGTCTGTCTGTTACGTTTCCACGCATTAACCGCTGAACAAATTTTGATGAATTTTCGTATAGAGATAGATGGAACCTTGAAAAAAATCATAGGCTACTTTTTGTCTCGAAATAAAACTTGAAGGTGATGAAAGTTTGTATATTCTACCCTCTATATATATCTTACCAATACCGCCATCTTTCTATCTATATATGAATGAAATGCTGTTCGTTGGCGGGAAGCGCATAATTTGAAAATGGACTGACCGATGGGCTCACTTTTTTATAAATGTTTGTGATAGTCTGAATAATGTTTTAAGGAAAAAACAATTGGAAAAGATGCCCGGAATATTGAAAAATTCTGGAAAAACTGAATGTACTTTTTTTAAATCTCTGTTTATTTATAGAGTTGCCATTTGTTACATACGAGTATTTTATTACAATTAGAATTAGTAGTAATATGGAATATACATTATTTTACAAATAAATTTATAAAAAAAAAAACGAATCTTTGGCAGGGCCCACTGACGCGATGTTTTTCATGTTCCTAATTCTGATTTCACTTATACCTCGCAGGCTCCCCAATCCACCGCAGGTGGATTGCCTACCGATAATTTACTGCTCACATATTGGCCGTTATCTAATGCAGTCAGATTGCCTACTTATGTGGCTTAGTTGCATGTAAATCACTTGAGGTTAATCTTAACTTAATCTTTGGCTCGGACAAAGCTGAGCGGAACATCTAGTATTATTTTATTTTATGTATATTATGACATTTTTAAATGCAATGTTTTCGGCAAAAATTAATTCTATCTACTGTATTACTAATTGTAAAATAATTTACTTTAATGGCAATAATATCATAAAATGTAGGTGCTTATAGTTAGCTGCCAGACGGTCGTCGCTCAGAATAATTGTTCGTATACAATGTTTATACATCATTAATTCAAATTAAACACATCCATTACAGTAACCCCTCGTCCCCTCTAGACACCTATACCTACTATACATCAGATAGGGGCACACACATACCTTTTTTAATTGTAGTATTTCAATATTTCATTCGATCCGATTTCAACGTTAATGCAACAATAAACGGTGAACTATTTAAAATAATTATTAATTACCTGCTAGTTACTATATTTTGATTTAAAAATGTTTTTAATAATATAACTAATTTCGTTTTAGTTTATAATTATGAAATGGATTTTTTTAATTTATAAAGTATATTTTAATCATAATATAAATGTTTGTATTTTGATGTTGCTTTATGAGTATCAAAGTTATATTTTTGTTAATAGAGTTGTAAAGAAATGAAATTGATATGAATACATCAACACATTAAAGTTAGTTATGTATGTTTAATAATTAACACATTATAATATAGTACAACAATACTACATAATGCTAGTGCATTAAATTAACCCATGTTGTTTTTAAAAATTACTTTAATTTAATAAATAATTAAATTCATAATGTAATTAAATTTTAAATGAACCTATAACAATACCTAACAATAGTAAAAGTGTAAAATAAAGATAAGTCTGTATGCTAAATATCCTATAGGTACCTCTATACCTACACTATAGCTATATATAGTTTTATTATCATTAGTTAATAATATAGTATTCTGGTACTAAGTTTACTAACAATTAATAACTAAAAAGCAAAATAATTGATTTGAGTTTAATTTATATTATAATATACTTAATAATTTATACATCAACAGAAGTTATTTAATGACGATTTAATCAATTATAGCTAGGTACCGTAAAGACGTAGTTTTCTCACTTAACTACAATTGCAATCTAGGTATATTTGTATTTGTTTTGTAACTAACCAAATGTTAGTCATTACAAAAAGTATAGCATAACCTAACATTAAAATCTATAATATTATATTGTTCACGCTAAAATGTATTATTCATTTACTATCTGTTGTCTATACTTAATAATATAGTAATTAACATTTAGCAAGTATAGATATAAGTTTATATTTTTGGCACAATTCGTTTATACGACCGCTGAACCATCTTCTAAAATAGGTACCTATGAAATTTGAAACTAATGTGTAATGTATTATGTAATTACTTTAATAACGCTACAATTAAAAGTGGTAATTCAATGGACTAACTTGTTCATTATTAGTTTATGTTGAAACATTTAAAAATCATGGAATTTTAATATCTATTCGAAATGTCTGTATAAAATTACATAATTAATAAAAAAAAATTGTAAGTCAAAATGTTTGATAATTTTTACTTTATTTTTGAGGTAGGTACTAGTTTGTGATATCCCTGCCCGGGCGTGTGAAAACATTATAGCCCCACCAATAGGTTTGCTATCTTGCAGCCATCCATAATAATAATTTTGTTTGTTTTATTTTAATTATTTATAATTATTATTAAACAAAGGACTTTAATTTATATTGATGTATCATTGTATACCTACACTTTCTTGAAATATAATATTATTATTATTCAAATGACACTTAATTTATATTAATATTTATCAATATTCATTATCTATACATACATCTACATTGTTCTTAAAATATATCAGTATTTTACAAATTAAAAAATTAATTATTTTCATTTATATACTATTTGTCATTATTATTATTATTATTTGTACGTTTTTCCGATATATTTATTATAATAAACATAACGATTATTATGGGCAATGAGGTAACAAACCTGAGTGGCAGGACTATTAAGTTTTCACAAGCTCGGAGAGGTATATAACAAACCAATACCAGTATTCTATTCGGAATACACTAAGTTGTATTTACCATTTGTATATATAATTGTATCCAAAATTCAAATTTAAATTTCTCAAACCCAAAATGATAGTTTCTATCAAAATATATTTAAAACAAATTAATAAATAAGTAGATAAATAACATTTATACCTATAGTACTTTTAACAGTATACTGAACGGTTTATTGAATACTGTAAAGACTAACGGACTATGTACAATTTCAAAATTAACTCATTATTATACAATTATATAGTTATATTATTATTATACCTATCTAAGATTTGTGTTAAGTAATTAGTAATTACCTATATCAATTTATAGAGGTTTAATAATATTTTTTTTCACCCAGGTTTTTTATAAAACAAATAAAAACCATTTATTTAATCTTTTTACTTCATTTATTGTTCTTTATAGTTTTATTTACAAATGATAATGAGGTAAAAATGAGTAGGTGTACCTATCCTATGACCTATATAAATATTCAGATTACGTGCCAAATCCATTTTACTTTTAACCAGTATGGTTACTAATTACTTTAGTGACTAATTATGTCTGAAAAACAAAATTTTACACAATAAACTTTAGTCAATTTATATATATATTTTAAGTATACTGCGTACTGGTAAGTAGATAAACAGATACACAGTTCTAATATTAAACGAATTTATTTTGTTGCTGATGTGAACGAAGAGATAAAAGATCTCAATACTAACTTGTACTTAAAGTTTCTAAGTTCTGCACGGCTTTTTTTAGATTCCATAGTTTTTACAATGATTGAAATATTGAATGATGTGTGTCAGAACATTTTATATCTGACCTCTGAAGATACTTTTTACAGTAAACAAAATGCTTTAATTTTCAATTTTGTTAGCAAATTGGATACATAATGAAAAATTCCCAGTACTTTTCAAAATGATCGGGAAAAACTAAGAAAAAATTACGAAAAAACCAGAACAATTTTGCAACACCAGATTTTGCTTTTGTTTTATTGCAATGTATTGTAATTCAAAAATTAAAAACCGTAAATACTTGAAATTTTCATACTAGAATAATTAATATAATAATGAAATACTTAATTTTCAAATTATTTTGGCTCTTTTTGAGATTTTTGACTAGTTTTTTTCGACTAAGTTGGTAAATTTTTTTTTAGTTTAAAATTCTTGAAAATATAATACAATAAGGTACTTATCGTGAGGTTATAGAGTATAGTATAAAAATATCAAAAATACATAAAGGCACAATTTTTTTTATAGACATTTTTAGTTCAAATGTTTATAAAATAGAATATTTAATCTTAAAATACCGATTTTAATTATTTTGTTGTAATTCAAAAATATTATTTGTAGGAACTTGCAACTCGTTGCTATAATTTACTATGTAGTATGTACAATTATATTTACATAATATTTAGATTAAAATATGTAAGCTATTTATACCAGAAATCATTAATTTTGTCCAATTCACTCCGTTCTACGGTAACAGCCATAGGCGCAACTAGACCTACATTTTAGGGGGTGCTAAAATTATGTATACCCAATAACCCATGCACTCAGTTTTTTCATACGATATTTGCAACATGCCTTTCAGTATTTAAAATGAACAAGTCGGCAAACCAACGCTTTAACATAGGTACTTGTACTAAACCTATTTTTAATTTGTTACATACTTTAAAACTGCGTTCAGATGTTGCAGAACTTATTAGAATTGTAACTGCAACTTGTTCAAGTTAGGAAAGTTAGGAAGTTTTGATTGTTGTTTTTTTTATGTAAAAAAGATACCGCTCCATTTTCTCATTATTTTTGGGATTTTATAACTGTGGCCGGGGAGTGCTTGATTACAAGTCCCCTATTTGCGCATATGAATTAACAGCTAGAAATATTTTATATAATTTATTGTATTAACAAAATAACAAGTAGGTGTATTAAAATAATAAATTCGCTTATTCATTTAAATTTGAAATCATAGTCATATACTCATATGTATTATACTGCTATAAAAATCTATGGGTTGGTCGGGGTTACGACTTACGAATCACCCGTACGGGCCTGTTGTCCACTTCTACGTTTATATTTTATGTTTTTGATCAGAAATACGTACTCAATATTTTAAAATTAAATATTACAAACTCCAAATTGTAAGCTGAAAGTATGTAAATAACTTCAGACTTTGGGTACTCCTTATATTTTCCAGTTCTATTGTTGAATATTCTGATGCGCGTATGATGCGTACAATAATTTGACATAAGGTAAACGGGCGATGCTTACACGATGCATAAGCCAAAAATCGAACGGATGGGGAGCTGTCTTATACAAAAATTCTAAATGAACAATGTGGTGCGCAAACGATGAACGGCCTAACCCTATACCTACCATAGTACCATACAGGATACAGCAGACCAACTTCCTCAGCTAGTGATGTAAAAATATCCTGTCTTACACTATATAGTTACATTGTATATTATATATAAATTTAAAAATATAACATAACATAAATAGGTACAAATGAACAACGTATAAATATAATATTATACATGCATTGAATTTATTAATATTACATATCTATAATTATGTTGCATTCGATCGTCTTATATTAACAAATGAGTTTGTACATCATAGGAAAACATTATTTATAAAATTGTATTAAAACAAAAATGTCCATCAACATTGAAAAAATACTAGGGGAGAATAAAAAAACAACGCCCTTTTATTGCGTGTTATAATGTTTCAGCAACTTTCTAATATGTAACTATTATATTTTATCTAACATATATTTTTTTTTGATCGTGAAAGTTTTCCCCTAATAATTACATTAGGGAGGTATTAGATCATAAATTTGGTTGGGACTGATTATAAATCATTTAGTCATTGTTAAAATAAAGATAATAAAATGTAATAACCCAAGCTTTTAAGTGAATTAACAGTATATTCATTTAATTTAGTAAAAAGTAGTTAAATATTAAAACTGTGCGTATTGACTTCGCAATGCGCTGTCTCACGAAGAAAATTAATACTGTATGATTAATTAGAAATCACGTTGATTAATTGTTTGATACTCTTAAAATGATGTACACCATGTGCGGTCATCAACGGGTTAGGCTAAGGGTAAGTGACTAGAAATAGTATTCTACACCGTCTCAGACTGAGTATAGAACTTGTCCAAGAGGAAAGACTGGATCAAACTGACTTTATTGAAGATTTGTTCAGTTTGAGTAGTTACTTTAGTTTGTGCTGAAGTTTGTCGTACTATATATTTTGTCGATAGCTTTATCTCGGTTTGCCCGATTTATTCAATTGGTCGATTACTTTCAACAGTTGATTCATCATGGAGTGTTGAGGTCTCAATTTACGAACTATAGACTAATTGTTGGAGAAATTATTTTCCAGATTTTGATCAATATTATGATCTCAAGGACATTGGTCATTAAGTTTATAGCTAATACTAGCTCCTCGGGTGCCTATAAAATTAATTTTTTAATTTTTAATACGTCTTAAATATGCTATTTATAGTTACCTATATAATATCTCATAATAAAAAAATTAAAATCAGTGAGTAATTAAAAATAGAGCCTACAGCCTAGATTGTTGCTGTCGTCGATCAATATCGATTTAACCGTACACTTATTATTATTTTTTATTTATTCAAAGACGATTTAAGATGTCTATAAGAAAATACTACAAAGTCACATTGAATACTTTTTTTTATGCTTGTATTCATATTAATATCGTTGTGTACATTTTAAACACTTATATTTTAGTGTACTCGTTTATTACTAATCAAACAAAAAAATTTAAATACTAAAAGTTTTGTTCTCTTAATATTTTGATTTTAGTTTTCATTATTTAAATTAGGTACTTACAGTGATAATACATTAACACAATTAATACTTCATGTAAAATGTAACATCGAGTACAATGTATATGTTAAATCGAGCAACTAAAAAAATAGCTATAAATGTTAAAATATTTCGTAGGTAATAAATATATCTCGGAATATATAGACAAAACAAAACAACTGTACACATGGGTATACCATACTAGTATACAATATATACGTGATAAACCTTATACAATGACAAGACAAAACAATTGTATTTATTCAAAATATTGAAAACAATAAATTACCTATTAGCTATATATGATAGACAAGTGTTTAATGTATACATTCAAAAAAATTTTTAAAATCTGACATTAAATTGAAATATTGAATACATGAGTATTTTATTCTTAGAACCCATTAACAAAAACATATTATAAATGTATTGGATAGTTTTTTTTTGTCGTTTGTGTTTTATGTGAAGTTTGCAAGTCAAGTAAACTTATGCCAACACCATGCTTAAATATGTAAAACGGAAGAAGGTCAAATCTAAGGGGAAAAAATAAATAAATTTTAAATTGTCTGTTTAATGATAAACTAGAAAATAGCAATGAATTTAATGTAAAAACGCGTGCTTTTCTGCAGCTTCGAGCCTTGTATTTAATAATTTATCAAAAATTAAAGAACAATTACCATTCTAAATTCTAAAGTAGGTATAGTTATCATTAGTTTTTAATTCTGGTAATTGATACATATTTAAAATCATATGATTGGTTATCGCACACTAAAATGTTGGAGCACTACCTACTCACCTTAAATAATTTAAAAATCAATTGCTTAAAATTATAAATTACAATCTAATTTGAATCAATAGTCATTATAATATAGTATTAATGTATATTATAGTATAACATAATTTAAAATTATAGAATTTTTATTATATTTCTATTATTTCACGATATATACATTTTATAAATAATATCTAACCATATAGGTAGGTATGTATATGATACACCTATGCCCTATGGTGACTAGACAAACTTATTTTTCGTAGGACAATACTTTTTTTATTGTATTGCAGGTGTTCTGGTGTTCTTAATATTGGTGATAAGTAAATACATAAAATTGTACTCTGCAAATAATACAGACTAATATTATTATTTTCTATAATTTAACTATTCATTTATATTTTATGGTGCGACCTAAAGTACTTTGGCATGTGTGTTAATACTATTAAAAGTACAACACTATATAGTACCACAACCGTCAACCATGCACAAAATCTGTTTCCACCAAAATATGTTGAACCACTACTACAATTATTGTACATTATGCATTTACGCATAATATAAATACCATATTTTTTATAAAAGAGGAAATAATAAAATTGAATATGTACATTTTTTTTTAATTTTATATCTGGCTATACCTGTATACATATTATGTTCCTACATTATTTATCTAGTGATTTAGTCACAGACATGCAAAATATTGAGAATTTTATACTACACTTGCATTTTTTTAAGCCCTATATATTAGATATGCTTACAATATGTATATAAACCTAAACAAAAAATTAAATTAAATTAAATTAAATTCTTCAAACATCTCCTTCAATATTCAAAATATTTTTCCTTCCTAATAAAAAAGAACATTTTATTTTCGTTGCTTATAATTTTCGATCATACAAGGTTCATAATTATTTAACTTTGTAAATTTATATTTTCAAATTCATTGTACTCTTAATTGCCATTTAGTTGTCGAAACTAATTGTAACACAAAGTAAAAAAAAATAATGCAGTCAAAATACATTTGGATTTGTTTAGAACAACAAACATGTAATTGTGTCTATTTTTTATCTGTGGATTTTGATTTTATGCATGGTTAAATTGCCCTTTGGAGATTAAAACATTTCATAAACTGAAAAACAAATTAATAATTACTATAATAAATTATGCATTTCCTTCATTTTTGCCATTAGTTTAAATCATATATCTCACAAATATTTTCTTCATACATTTTTTTATAAAAGTATGACACATTAATAAATTTTTCTTTTTTTTCTTATACAAAATATGTTTCACTGCATAATTATAATTGACTACAAAAGTATAATACTTCACAATTTCCTTATGAACTGCGATTATGTACATATTATAATGAGTAGTCATATTAACCAAATCTATTTTATATTTGGCTCACTGCAACACTCACTATAATATGTGTTGTCGATGACTTTATAATGTAAGTTTTCTCTATATTTAATCACTCCATTCCAGTGCACTGCATCACTTTCCATCAGCAACAATAAGTTTTTACGAATTATTTTTCTTTTAATATAGATATACTGACTATTATCATAGAGTATATAATACTGTGTATTAATATTAAAGGTGGTCGGCCTTATAAATCTATTATTACATCACTCTTTATTCTTCCTTATACATTGCAATTATTAATTAACCATCAATATGAATGAAAACATTAGTATTAATATTTGCAATCAGGTCCAAATTGGGAGGGCGAGCTACCGAAGAAATCTCGGTGGGCTGCTCAAAATATGGGCCGCCGGGCCGGTCATAAGTGTCTGGCAGTAATTTATTTTCTTATAAGATAATAAGAAATGAGTACAAACATTAGTAGAAAATATAATTTAATCAAATCATACAGTAACTGTAGCTGTAGTCAAACGTTTTAGAAATAATAAGACTCGGAGGCCGATAGTCGATACCTTGCCTATCCAGCGTTGTTTGCCATGTAATTTTTCATGCAATCCCTGACAATTAATATAAATTTACAAAAAAATAAGACATTGATTCACTATTAAAATATGAAAAATTAAAAATTAGTTTTTTTTTTTAGGTATTGCGGTATTTTTAATAATTTCAAAAAAAGTATTTGGATTAGGTAAATATTATATAATATAAAATATTTTATGTAATTACTTAATACATTAATTTGTTAAATTTTTTTTTATCATCAAAAATTTAAATTTTAGATTCGGATTCAATTGATGGCAATGTATCGTTAACAACTACTATTGATTATGATATACCGGTTCAAGACATGGCGTCCGAAACTTTGATGGCTATTTCACCGTGTCATCAGTTTGAAGTAGAATTTGAGTTCTACTCTCCGGGTTATCCTCAACCTTATCCCAATAATACAGAATGTATCAGATTGTTAGAAGGTGGGTGAACTAGAATTCGAATAATTTTGAATGAAATAAATAATACTGAGATTTTTTGTTAGCTGGCCCTGGAGAGATAATTGAACTAGACTTCAGGGACTCGTTCACCATTGAACCAAGTATCGGGTGTAAACACGACCATTTGGAAATTCGAGATGGTCCATACGGATATTCAGTTCCTGCATATTACTACTGCGGAAATCAATTCCCGCCCAAGTGAGTGTTTTGAATTTTCTAATTTTGAACATGTTGCAATAGGTATGGATTGTATAGTCTCATTGCACTTGTGTAATGTTTTGGACACATAAATATACATTTTTATTTATTATTTAGTATTATCCTTCTTTTTTAGAATAATTTCATCGGGAAAATACTTATGGTTGAGATTTCGGTCAGACGAAAATATTGAATATGAAGGATTCCACGCTGTTTACAAATTCATTAAGAAACCTCCACCAGGTGAACAATAATAATATATACTAACATATTCTATAAATTGTTACCAATACGGTGGTAGAAAGCTGTTAAAATTTCTTTACACGAGAAAATAGTCACTGTTTGTAGTGTTTGTACATATAGGAATGGATAACGTTCACTACTTCACTACGTTGTACCTCTGATACATATTGACATAAATATACGGGTTTGTCGTTTTCTCAAGTATGTAGTCGACTATAATATAATATATGTAGTACACTATAGTACCTAGGTAGTAGGTACGATATAGACATATCACATATATTAAGTATATTGAAGTCCTTTGTTGGGCTTAATGCATAATATTTTTCTCGTGGTCTTTAAAAAATTGTTTTCAAATCTTTACGCACCATCGACAAAATCGTCCAACCTAACCTATATTTTTATAACTAGAACGATTGTTTGTTCTACAATATGATTCATTATTTCATATATGACCAGAATCTACCAAACAAATGTAATCCATGTTGAAAAAATATACCATGGCTTATACATATAAATAACATAAAATCAAAAATGACATGTGTTTTGAAATCTGTACCTATAATTGTTGTGTTGATCATATTTTGCAGACATAGAGAAATCAGAGCTTCCACCATGTCGTAAATTTGTGGATGGTTCGCAGGGGTACATAAATAGTACAGAGGTTGACGATTTAAAAAATAAAACGCTCGTGAACCAAGTTCCGTTGGACTGCATGTGGATAATACAAGTAAAACCTGGTTGGAAGGTAATTATTCTATTTTGAGACACGCGTATAAACTAACGCTTAGCGCTGTATTTAGCTACATATAGGCACAAATATTGGGTCGGTTCAGCTGATGGTTGGGTGAACCGTCCAAACTTTTTGATTAGAAAAATGCTTCCGCTGTGACAAAATTGTGATACTTTGGCTATGGTCTCAGTATTAATAGTAAATACCTCAAATTTACTCGATATAATAATATCTTTTCTAAACTTAAAGTATAAATCGTTTTTCTAAGTATAAATTTCCGCTTTAAATATTTTACCTACACAAGTAAAAATGTTCAAATATGGAAATTTTATTTAATCATACCAAAGTCGGAAATATTCATATTCTGAAAAACCCTTTGATCAAGTTTTAGAAAAATTATCAAACAATCTTAAGGTTTTAATAGAATTGAAATTGGACAAGCCAGTCTCACAATTTTGTGACTGCGGATGGTCTGAAAATTATATTTTTTGACCGACTAGAACCACCTTTATTGGATTTTTAAATCTTTACTTTTATATTGAAGTCAGTTGATATTGTTGTGTATGTTGGTCGTCCACGTGGACATTGTGATACTTTTTTGCTTAACGCTTAGAATTTTTGTTTTGGTTCGGAAAATTGTCTAGTTGCGTCTACGAATATAATTTTTACCTAATAATAGTAACCAGCTAAATTATACTTAGCATCGGTTATATGTGATCAACATAATTCACTCGAAACCATTGCATATTTTTTTCAGATTCAGCTTAACTTCAAAGAATTTGCTTTAGAAAAACCTAACGATTGCGGATTGAACGTAGTGGAGATTTTCTCGAACCGCACAGACATGGCTTCGCGGCTCAAGGTGTTTTGTGGATCGATAGCTGAAATGGTACAATCGCCGGGTAACACGTTGCACGTGCGATTTTTGGCAGAGGGGAAGGGAGTGAAATCGAAATTCTCGGCACTTTATACTGCGTACCGTACCAAGACTAAAGACGAAGGTATGATAATATGATACACAACATATACATAATAGTAAATTAGTAGGTATAAAACTATAAAGGCGAAATGCACCGTATACCTATGTATATATAGGTAGCATGTTGCATATTGTATTTTACTTTATAATAGTTTAAGATCAAAAAGTTTCTGTGAATATTACTCATTATATATCATTATTTACATACATTAACATACATTTACATACGTTTATATTGTGTGTCACTAAAATAAACACTTGGCAATCGGTGATTGTAAAATGTGATTGTTTTGTATGAAATCAATAAATGCACTATAAGATAATACTAGCTCTTGTACTATTAGATAGGTAGGCACCGTCCGAAAATCATTTTTATATAGGGACATTGAGACAGTTGTCGTATACGCCACGCAAAGGCTTGACGTACATAACAGATATATTTCGGTTTCCGATTCCCAAACCGTCAAACGAGTAAATTATTGATACCCGTGGTATGCGTTTATTTAAGTTCTCCTTTTGGCGACCACGATAACGAGTACTGGACAAAAGGATAATTAAACTAGGCTCAACAGGATTTACACTATACAACTCTAAGGTTACTTTACTCCTCGAACTGAAAACGATAACGAGTACTGGATGTTCGGGGGTGGGATATCTTTAACCTAGGCAAAGTCTTACTCTTTCTCGACTGACCACGATAACGAGTACTGGACGAGAAAGTATGACAGTGTCTTACTACCTTTATCAAAAGTGTTACTCACCACAAACGTCTTCGTACTCACAAGTAATATCACTCTAATAAATATATGACGGAAAAATAAATAACACTTGGTTAAAAGAATTAAATATAATAAAATATATAAAAACAAACAATAAAAATTACGTAAGATATTTCCCGTCGCAGACGTTGCCTTATGTAGTCGTCATTTTGATGATTCTGTTTTATTAAATTTTGCTTCGCATGTAGTAGGTATAATCGCTATTTCAATTTTTATCATTTATGTTTATATACAACACAGTTGTCAAATGATGGGGACCTAGTAACCTACCTACATGTTTTTCTTTGGTCCTATACATGACGTTATGTCTGAAAAAAAGAATTTTCAAATAACATTCATAGAGTTTAAACTTTTTATATTATGACTGTTTTGACCAATTTTACTTAATAAAATAATAACAATATTATATTATAACTATGTGATAAGGAAATGCAACGTGTGTGTCATAAAAGACTTAATAATATTCTATGATGATATTTGCATTATTCCAACAATGTATAAATATGTATAATGGTAGATTATAATTAAGCCATATTATATAAATTTGATATTTAAAGTAGGTATTTTTAGCTTAAAAATATTTATGATGTCTAGCAGCAGTTTTTCAAAGAAAATCAAAATAATCCCCCCTCCCCGCAGTGAAGGTTAGACATTGTTGTAAGTTTACAGCCCTGATGTGGTAAATACTAAATAGTAAAACGTTACCACAGACTTGTACAGGTTGTACGTCTGTGTGTCATAATATTACATAATATTATGTCCTAACAGATTTGAAAATATATTTTACAGCGTGCGGTAGTGATCAGTACGATTGTGAAGACTTAACATGTATTGCGTCCGAATTACGTTGCAATCAAGTCGAAAATTGTCGTTTTCGATGGGATGAAGACGGGTGTCCGGTATATATTAAATCATTATTACCTCGACTTTTGTTACAAATTTGAATATTATTTGTTTTAATATAAGCTATTCATTTTAAATTATTTTAGGAAGAAGACAACAGATTAATGCAATTATTTTCAAGTTTCGACATAATAGTTATTCTGGTAGTGTTTTTTTTAATTTTATGCGGCATGTGTTCAGCATTCATTACCAATATTGTCCGAAAACTTGTGCACGATCACCGAATTATAAAAGTAGGTTGTATACAATTGTTTAATTAGTAGATAATGTAGATTATACTATAATTTAACTACCATGCAACTGGGAATAATGGGATATGTTCAGTCATGGAAGGGATGTCCTCTGAGATAGTTTTCATAAATAACTCATTTTCCAACTAATATAAAAATCTACTACCTAATGTATTAATAAATTATTTAAATCAAAAAATAATTATTTTTTTTTAAGTTTTAAGTACATTTTTAAATTATTTTGGTTTATTTGTACTCAAACTAAAAGAATTAAACAAATCGGGGAAGTCTGTCTGCTATATAGAATGTTTTGGGGAGCAATTGTCAATGTGGACCTATTTAAGAATGTGAATGGACTAGAATAAAATTGTGTATATAGGTGATACATATTGTACATTATAACCAAACCTAACCTAATTATACCTATGTAACTTAATTTCAATTTAATCTATTTATTTTAATTTAAAACTTTTTTATCAGGAACATATGCGCCATTCGAGAGAAGATCATCTAGATCAAATTGGAAGAATAAATGTAACAGACGAGCAATCACTTGAAGATTCTAGTCCACAAGGACATGACTATCCACAAAGTGACAATAGTAGTCAAACCACTAACCTAATCCAAAGCAAACATACTAATAACATATCTAGTTCTGATTGTTATGTTCCATCAGGTGACCTTATTCCAGTGTTAATGAAGCATGACCCTCCTCGCCTTTATCCTTCTGTTGAAGACGAAGAAGGTGATGGATTGATGAGTTCCTATCCAATAACGGCTGAAACTAAAGATATTGAGTGTCAAACAAGAGAAAGCCTTTTTGACACTTCAGTTGTACCAAAAACTGCTGGCCACTATAGAGTTAGGCCGTCTGAATCACCTTTTAGGCCACCATTAGGATTTTCTACTTTTGGATATCGAAAAGATTCAGACAGTTCTACTGATGCAAAGCCATCCAAATTTAGGGCTGAGGCTGTTATTGAAATGGACAAGTTTTCATCTGAACTAAGTCAAAGGCCTTACAGTATTGAATCAACTAAATCAGCTCCAGACGTCATAGTTATGCACTGACTAATATACAATTGTATACAATATTACTATTATTTTAGTTAATTAAAAGTAAGCTTGTTGTTAAGAAAAGCCAAAAATTAAACAAAATGCTCAAATAATGAATTGGACTAAAATAAAAATAATAAATATGATAGTCACGGGAGATAATGTACATTTAATCTGAGTACAATCAATATTTTAAATAAATTAAAAATAAATATTTTTAAAAATTGTCCTGAGATTTATCAATGAAAATTTTGTTTAACCTCTAGAAATCTATATTGTCTTATGTTCTGAATGATCATTGGAAAGAATTGTATTGTTTTAAACTATTTAAGAATGTTACATAAATTATTCCTAATTAGTAAGTATCAAAATGTTATTATTTTTTTTATCAGCAATTAATTTTATTATGTTTATTAAAACTTAAACATTACACAATTACAATAAATGTCCATTTTTGTTGTTTTTTTTTTTAGAAATTTAAATGTATAAAATCATTGTATGTATTATTATTGTAGATAGACCTTCAGATAATTTTTTATGGATGTACATATTGCTGTGATAGTGCTCTTAAAAATTTTAGTTTTCTTATATTGGCTGCTTCTCTTTTAATTTCTTCATTATTATTTGCATTTAACTCCAACGCACCAATTGTTTTCAACTATATTTGTAAAAAAAATAAAAACACTCCATTTTAAATAGACATACGTATAAAATAAAAAATTGTACTTTCAAAATGTATAAAGAATTTATATTACAATATATTATATTATGTATATTATACATTATACCAAGCGATTTTTTTAAACAATCAATACTCATTATTTCAAAAATTATTTAATTTTTTTTAAAAATATTGATGTTAAAAATCTATATGAGGTCCTTTTTTAAAATTTGAGGCTATAGTATTTTTTTTAGATAATTTTAAATCATGGCATAACATTTTTGAAAAATGTTTAAATTTTATCATAATAATTTTTTTGTATTTTAATTAGAGAATAACAACTAATTTTTAATTTTATATTCTAATAATTTCCAAAGAACATTTAACCAAGTATTTTTAAAACTATTAATCAATTTTTGAACAAGACATTAATCATTTATAACTTGATAGTATTTAAACTTTAGATAAACAGGGTGGAGTGATATAATAATATCCTACAAAAAATTGGTCCACAAATCTTTTTTAAACTTTAAATACTTGTAAGCTAATTAACTCCACTAAACATATCACTCAACTCAGAATCGAAAATGATAAATTATAGTTTACGTATAATAGTATTGACTAAATTCTCAATGAAAATGTAATTACTTACGAGCTTTTGTCTGTGTTCCTGGTGATTTAATTTAGTATGCCAATATATCAGGAATTCCAACAAACTTATATCCCATATGTAATCATAATATTCATCCAAAGCATCACATGAATTTGTCTCAGAGGCGCATTTAAATGCAGTTGCATAATCTATTTCTTCTTGGAACAGACATAATATTGCTGCCTATAGAAAAAAAATATTTGTGTTGTTTGAAACAAGTTAAATGTTTTATAGATTATTACCTGTGTGAAATTTTGCATTTGCATGCAACATTTCATCATTCTTTTATAAACATAATCTTCTATCATTGGCTTCAAAACCGGCCGAGCAAAGTAGTCGCTAACTATAACAATGGCTTCCAGATACCATTTCATTGCTGAACTGTAGTGACCCATTACTACAAATAAATAATTACTAATTAAACTATTCAAATTTTTAAAGTTTTATTAATTGAAGTATTAAACTTTTAAGCCATTGAAAACTACAAAGACTATTGTACTAATATTATGTAAAAATACGGTAAAAATGCCATCATTAATTCATACTAATAGTGACTCAGTGAATATTTATGTGTAATTATTGACATGATTTCATAGACATTAAAAACAACTAGATAGCCGACTGTGTCTTATTTTGATCAGAGGTGAAAATCTACAGCATATGCATACAGGATAATGTTAAAAAATATTGTAATTGATAAAATAGATATTGTATTTATAAAATATATGAGAGTATAGTCAGATCAAATCATAGTATAACAGTACATTTTTTAAAATCAGATCTATTATCAATTTACTATTTTGTAAATATTAACATGTAGTCCTATTCTTACTAAACTTCAATTACAATGTATGGCTATCTAGTTATTTTAAAAGTTTATGTATGACTTATTATTCATTGGAAGACACCCAGACTACCGTAGTTGAACTATATTAAAATAAAACTGTATATTTTACAATACAAATGAAAGGATATTTACTTTAACAAGTAATTATTATTATGTCATAATTTCTTACTGGCATTAAAAGAAATTGAATTGCCTAAAATTAAGGTTTAACACAAATTGCCCAGGAAGATTTTAAAACAAAATATATTAAAATTACCATATTGCAGATCGCCTTTAAGTTTCAATAAAATTATATGATTTGGATGGTACTTCAGTGATTCAGTTAATACGATTCCTAATACTTCTGTAATATTTCTTAGAGGAATACTCATACCGCTAAAAAACAATAGTTTTTTTAAAATTAAATTCATTAAATAACATAACATAAAAACAACATATAACTTGTGAAATATAATATAATAGATATACTAAACATAATATGTTATATATATTCAACAAACTTGGGAATGACAGGCCAGATATTGAGGAAAGGCATTATAAGTTCCATAGCAGATTCATCTCTAATAACATTTTGAATTTTTGCTAATAGTGAAAGAACTATTTGAATGGCGTTTTGGTCTCTTAAACTCAAAAATACATGCATTATGTCGTTTTGGCTTAGAACTCGGTTTTGAGTACATTGAGGATCACCATCTAAAGGCCTTTTATTAGAAGTCGAATAACCATAATCAAATACGGGTAGAACTACAAACGTTAAACTTAATTAATTACACAATTAAAAAAAAATATATCTTTCAACACATACTTAAATCCCATACTTCTTTAGCACTTTTTTTGGTGCCTTTAAATTTATTAACATCAAGACAAGTATAAGCAATAGCTAATGGTAATTTAAAGCAATTATAATGCCTTTTTGTCAAATATTCCCATTCACCGACATTTAATAGAGTTAATACACATTGTTCAGCAATTTCTTGACGTGGTATTAGATTATCACTTTGAACAAATTCTAGGCATTGCTTACAGCGTTCTACAAGATCTCCAATAGCTATAAAAGTATAAAAATTTTAACTTTTAAGTAACTAAATGTAAATAAATTATTATATATTTTTATTTATTAGGTAACCAAAATAATAATATTAACCAAAATTTTTGAATTCATATTGGAATTGAAGCATTTCAGTATACAATCCTTCCCAAGAAATTAGTTGTCTAATTTTGGAGTACATAATGTTACTGTTCATTTTTGTTTCTGTTTCAGCTTCTCGTAATAACAATTTGGCTCTTTCAAAGTCCTAAAAACAAATATTTTATTACTACTATTATTATTGTTTATGTTTTTATTTAAAAGTGCCTACGCAGGAATTTATACATAAACTTAAAATTAATCAACAAAATAAAATTTTTTTTTTTTTTAAATTAATAATTTGACTTACATTTAACTTTATCATTTCTTTCGATTTGGCAACTAGTATAATGACCAAATATTTAAATAATCCATTGGGTAATCCTATTAAAAGATTTTGCAAAGGTAATGGAATTTGCCACTGAGAAAAAACAATGATTTGATGGAATTGAATATTAATTAAATAATTGTACAATATATTCAGATCAAATAATAATGAACTAATAAAGTATGTTTATTTGCAATTGTTAAAGGACCTTAATTCAATCTTCAAGGAGTTAGGTTTATATTAAATCTATTTTAATTTGATTAGTGAAATCTATTTAGCTCTTAATGCACATTAACAGTTGCATACAAACATGGTTAGAAATAAATTTTAATTACTAAAACTAATAGCTCACTTCATAATTAATATCTAAAATACTAAACATTGGATCCATATCCATTTTATGTAATTGTTGTAGTAAGTTACGTAAGATGCTTGAATCATATTCAATACTTATCTTGTTTTTTAGTAAAACTTTTTGTACATTAATATTATCTAAAAATAAATGGAACAATAAAAAATAAAAATAAATAGTAAAAATACAATATAAATAAAACTATACATACTTGTTTGGGTGATTTTTAATCGATCCAAACGTTTAGACATATTAATGTTAACAGTTGGTATGTCTTCAGGTAATGTTAATAATTGGTGTATGTCTTCATCACCAAATAATTCATGTATTTCTTCATGTCCATCTTTTAAAATATCTTTTACCAAGTTCTTAGGACATTTTAGTAAAACATTACATACAAACATCTTTATGTTTTTTCTAAATTTTTTATCCTTAATTAGCGTACAAAGTTTTATATCCTAGAAATTAAAAAAATAAAATCAGGTTAAATTATGGAATTCATTAGTTTTTAAATAATGTGTGCAATTCATTCTATGTGAAAACAGTACTTCTACATCATACTTTGATATTTAAAGTGAATTTACCTATGCATATATATTTTCTGAATAAAGTATAAATACTTATAACAGATACCCCGTTTTTTTTTTAATAAGTTATAAATTACCTTTAAAAATATATCGGGACCTCTCAAGTTAAATTTAATTTTAGTAACATAATCTTCAGGAGGTAACAACACAATTTCTCCCGAAGTTACTGATGCTCTTCGGATAGCATTCATTGTATGTATATGAAGTAACATGTCTCTTGATGCGGTAAATTTCCCCAAGGATAACATGGAAGCCAAGTCAAGTTCCAATGTGTCTCTTAGAAACATTGGAATTTCCATAATCTGATTATCAGTTTCTAAAATTTTGAGGATTCCCTGTTAAAAATAATCACAAACAACCGTACTGAATCATATAAAAAACATAAATAAGTTATGAAAATAATATAATATATTTACATTATGGTTTGTTTGGGTAGAATACAAAAATTGCATCAATAAACTAGAATTTTCTGTTATTTCAGATGAACATGCTGCACAGAATCCATTTAATTCCTCTAGTTTTATTTTATGAAAAGAACTTGGTTTTAAGTTCAAATTTAATTCTTTACACTTTTTAAAATAAATACCAGCTTCTTCATACTGTGCTTTAAAGAATTTGTACTTTGCGTAATCATACATAATCTAAATGTTAGTTAAAAATAATTAACAATAATATTTTACAATATTTAACATCAATATGTATAATTTTTATGTATACCTGAGAAAGGAATTCAGCTGATGACACAGTTAAGCCTTTTAACCAATAACAAGATAAAGGTTTTAACTCATTAGGAGGGTCAAATGTATTTATTGTTGGTATTGTATATGATGATCTTTTCAAATCTATAAGTCGTAACAACATTTTTTCACTAAGTTCACTTTGCATCTCTAATTTTAATAAAACATCTTCATTTCCATCTCTAAATCAACAGTAGTATTAAGTTCAATATGTATAGTGTATATTAGTTTTGTGTATAGGTTGAACATTTTTGAATACTAAGTGAATAAATATAATATCTAACTCACTGTATAGGACCTAGAGTAAAAGATGATTTTTTAGATAGTGTATAATTTATAATGACAGTTAATGTCCATCGATGAAATAGTGCAATAGCAAATAATTGTTCATCTTTTAGCTGTGATAAATCTTCAATTGCACTGTGAGACTCAAAATCAATTAAATTGAGACCATTTGATACTAAATCTAAAAGGTCTTGGACAAATATTATCTGAAGACTAATTGGAACCCTGAATAAATCATTAATCAATAATAATAAATATAATAAGTTTACAAGTTTATAAATATATGTAAATTATAAATTAAAAATTTAAACAAGTATTACCAACCAAAATAAAAAATTACCTGGTTTGTAAGGTGTTTAGGTCCCATTCCCAAAAACTGACAATTTTCATAGCCAATATTTTTAAACATTCATATTTTTTACGTTTGCGATACTCAATTTTTTTGTCAATCCTTGAGTTGTCCATTAAATCGTCAATATCAATCAGTGGCAAGTCTTTTGGCCTCTCCATGGATGAATAAAGAAATTTTATAAGTAGTTCTGTGGCACTGGGATCTGTATCAATGAAATATTATAAGTAACCAAGTAAAAAGAGCTTACCCTGTATTTACAATTATAAAATATTATTATTTTTATTGACAAAAAAAAGTACCTAAACTAATGATAAATATTTTTATTTTATTTCAACAATATAAGCGAACATTTTTTAAAAAATATTCAAAACAAACCTAATTTTTCATGAAGTAAATGTTAAATAAAAAAATAGTATTTTGAATTTTTATAAATGTGGGACAAAAGCATGATAATTTAAAATGGAAGAAACAGATCCAGTAGCGAGACAATCTCCCCGAAAGTGGGACGTCTAACTATACTATAGATATCCAATGAAATTAAATATAATTTCATAGATTCAATTAAAATATAACATTTCTTGCAGTTGTTGAATTGGATAAATTGGAGGTCCTACATGTGTGTCAAAGGAATAGATCTCACTAAGGTTCAGTGGCGTAATTACAGTGGGGGATTTGGGTGTCGTATCCCCCCCATGACATTTTTTAAGACTGGTTAACTACATTTATCTATGTACTTCTTTATTTAATAATATTTTTTTTTTTATTGATATCAAATGCCTCGGCGAAATAATATTATTATGAATAGTCTATATTTTATACTTAATAGAAATATTACAAAAAAACACAAATCCTTTATGCTAGTTGTACATAAATACTTTGTAGTTTGTTATTAACGCCGCCACGCAGGTGTATAGGTAATAGGTATCACTATTGAAATATGTTTTGTGTATGTTTTGAATTTGTTTATGCATTGTGTAGTGCTGTAGTGGTACAAAAATAAACCACCGAGCGGTAAAGTATTATTTTATCGTGGATCGACGACGCTTGACGATTATCAGGTTATTAATTTATTTAGATTAAGGACTATCGTCCTATTGAAGTATTGAACTAAAAATAACTTAAAATCGATTTGTACACTTGATCGGAATTTTTGTAATGACTTTCGTAGTTTCGTCTTCATTTGGCAATCGGTAATCGGTTACAAGTTACAGTTACAATCAGTAATCGGCATTCGACTTTTATAGTTTTATAATTCATACATATTTTGATATTGTAATATACTGATATTACATTCATGATTCATCATTCGTGTGGAGTTTTGTTATTTAATTTTAATATTTACTATTCACTCGACTCTCAAAGTTATTTTTAAAAATATAAAAAATGGAAGGGAAAAGAAAAAAAAGATGAAAATACAAAAATGTCACTATTTTCTTATTTCAAAAAACAAAATCGTGATAATGTATAATGCCTATTCAGTATTTGTAAATTTGAATATTTTGTAATTATTTATCCATGTCTCATGTGTACATAAATATTGAAAGATGCTTATAATAAATACTTTTTATTTTATTTTTTTTGGTGGGGGGGGGGGGGGTAAAATCCTAAAACATTTCATCCCCCCCCCCGTAAACATGACCAAATTACGCCACTGCTAAGGTTAAACCTTGGTACTTTAAATTTATGTTTACCACACAAACACATTAAAATACACCTAAGTTCAATAGGTAATATATTTTCAATATGCATTCAAACTAATGTTTTGCTATAAAATATCAATCGAAATCTAAAACTATGAGAGTACCAACCGATAAAAACCTGATAAACCTGATGTGTACTTACTACTTACTTAAAATAGACATAATATACATTTGTGGATCAATAATTGTTGACAGACTAATGACAGTAGTAATTTACATCAATTAGAAAGAAAAATCAATACTATTTTATGTTCATACCTGCATGGGATTTGTTCAAATGTTCTTCAAGGAGAGATGGTTCTATGAGAAATTCAAACCAAAGTTTTGTGTTAGGTGCAATGGGTATCATACCTGGACGTAAAAGATCTACGTCCATGTTTATGAGCAGTCGAGTAAATATATTTCTGAGTGACAATGTTCTAGGAAATTTCCATTTAAAAGAAAAACCATAAACTATTTAACAGTTGTTGAGATGTTGAAAATTCAAAATATAAATACAATTTTTAATTTTGTTAACAATTGAAAATTCGATAAATAATTTATTATGTTGTTATTCAGGTTATCGTCGAAATTGATAACATTATTAATCATTCATCAACTACAACTACAGTCCATAACAGGCCAGAGTCACAACCAGGGTTGTAGTACGTGTTAGTTAATAGAGTACATTGTGGCCACTGTTGTATAGGTTGTTCTATCTACAACCGTGGTCGGGGATCTAGGTGACGCGTCACCGAACGATTTAAGGTTAGAGTTCGAACTCAGAATTACGCTTATCATCTATAATTCTTATCATGGGGCCGAACGGAGCCGAACATGCTGACGTACAAATGGGGGTAATTTCAAACCTAAAACGGTCGAGACTTTGTTATGATGCTATTAAACCGTGTACAAAATTTCAACTAGGTATTTAAATATTTTACACTCTTGTTTACGGAATTATTAGGGCTCAGATTTAAATTCCCTAAAAATATTTAGAAATTACCTTTAAATTTATATGATCCAAAAATTTTAAAAATGAACAAAAAAAATTTTTTTTTTCAAAAAACAAAAATTATGTATTAATGAAATAAATAAATATTAAAATTGAGCAAAAAAAAATGTTTCACACGACTAAATCGATTCCAAGCGAAGACAGTCTGTCAGCCTAAGTAACTATAAAAAGGTTAGGTTAGGTTAGGTTTTTTACTAAACATTTAACTACAGTTCGTACCTATACCATTTAATGTGTCATCTGCACAGGCATCTATATCTAAATTAAATTAGTTGTTAACATATTATATTGATAATAATATAGGTCCAAGCACTGTACCTTGAGGGATGCCATATCTAGCAGTACACGAATCACATATAATCTGAATAGTAAATACTGTTATATGTAGTACCTACCTACAACCTACAACATCAACACAAATTTTGCTAAAAACATGTATAAATTACTTATTAGTAGAACCCGGATTTATATGCAATAAAAAGTATCAATAAGTTATTAGTATGATAACATAACATAAATACCTACATAGGTAATAATATAATCAATGCGATAAATTGTATATAATAAATAAATAAACTAAATAAAAGTAATTTTATAAGTAGGTAGAGTTTATACAAATTGAGATATTTAATATTTTGGTAACAACTTATACATAAACGGTGATGAATTCTTAACTATTTCAAGTATGTCTTCGAATCGAATTAAAAAAAAATGAATTACCTATTAAGTTTTTATTTTTAGTTATATTTTTTTATATACCTAGTTCATAAGTTTTTAACCTACCTAAAGTGTTTTTTTTTTAATTTTATCTGTCCTGATACCGGTTAAATTCATATGAATTATCATTCTAATCCCATATTTGTCTTCATGGCTATTGTCATAATCGCTGTCATATAATATAAGAATGGGTTTCATATTGTTTAACGGTTGTATAACACAATTGTAAATACTTGCAAAAGGTTTTAATTCAGCTATCAACAATTAAACTTGTATTATTTGTAAATCTTTCTGAAAGGCTAGTTTTTAGTTGGTTAATAATAATAATTGTACCTACATAAGAATACTTCTACCTTAAACTTTTGTTTGTTTTTTATTGGTGATTCATCGCTAAATATTTCATCAAACATCCGCTTTATGTGTCTTATTCTGTTTTGTTTAAACTCAAATTCAACAATTATATTTTCAGGTAGTTTAATAGTTGTTAAGTTAACAATTTTCAAAAGTATTCATAACAATTGAACAAAATAATGTAAAAACCACAGAACACATATATTATTATTGTCTACAACAATGTATAATGTATACCAAGATAAATACATTACTATAGTCACACTTCCCTCTCATTTTCAATATCATGGAAATATCATATTTTTATAAGTTGTTTAGTAATTTAGTAAAATAATTATAAAATGTTTTTTTATCGTTCTTTGAATATGAATCTAAAAGTATAACAAAAATAATGATACATAATCATTTTATTTTTGATGTTTGAAAAATCTCAAACTGTTGGCCAAATAACATTATATAAACAATGAAATAACATTTTTTTAATGAAACTGTGAAAAATTATATAATGATATTAAAAATAAAACATTTTTTTGACATCGAAAAAAATTGTCTTGCTATTTGGGATACTTTATTTAGTTTATAATATTATATTTAATATGCGTTTGTTAATTATTATTACTTTATGTCGTCAAAATGTTGTATTATTTAAGTTATATAACCGATATTTTTTATTACTTTCTGTTGCCATTAATTGGATTATTTAAATATATATAAATGTATTTGCACTTTGGGGCCTTGTGCCCGTTATATAATAATAAATAAATATAAGATGTTTTTAAATTGGTTCAACATATCCACTATTAAATAGAAAAAACAATTAATATTATAGTATGGCGAGGTAAATACAATCTATTTTATATAAATGAGTTGAAAAACATCATTAAAAATAGTGGCTGACATACCGCGCCTTACTCAAAATCGTTATTTTTTTTAATGCATTGATTGGTCATTGAATTCAAACATAATATTACATTATTACATCTATTACCTTCTCAATGACGAGATCCTCTCAAAATACCTACTATACAGCGGACCGACTTCCCCGGCTTTTTAATTTTGATATATTGATTCCAATTCAATATACTGCATTTTCTATACCGAACGACTTCCGATGAGCCATATGTTTATTTGATTAACAAATTTACCTACACCTAACCGATTTGAATAGAAACCGATTCATAATATAAAATTTAAATTAACATCATTTTACATCACTTAAAAAGTTGAAAACGGAAATTTTCAACTTATATAATAGTTTATTCGGATTATATTGATCCAAGTTTAATGGTTTAAACTTTTAATGTCGTATTTCTCAACTATAGTACACAGTTTATATTTCTATCTTCGCAGAAGCAGTTGGTTTAGTTTCAATACAATCTTACCAATAGGTATTATTTATTACCAATGTTGTAGGAATATAGTGGGTGCGCTCTCACAGGTTTTAGTGTCATTGAGTTACCTGATTGTATTATATTATATAAATTGTCCAATGGATTCTTTCAAAAGTAATAATAAATATAACACTGAAATAAATTCTATTATTTTGCAAGCGTTTTCCCTTTGTTATAGCCTCAATAGTATTGTCTAACTTTTATTTACAATAATGAAAAATATATATTTATAATATTTTATAAGTTTTGAATTAGCTTGACAAAATATGAGATGGCACTAAATAGTAAGTAGTAAGTAATCATACGCAATGATTTTAAAACGATGATTATTCGATAAAAATATATCAGTTAACTTTACTCGGAGGACAATTTTAAGTTAAAACTTGCTTGATGTTAAAATTTGTAATTCGTTAAACTCCAGTGGAATATATAAAATATTTCTACGAATTATTTCTTACTTTATAATTAACCGTTCTTAAACCTTAGAACTTTCAACTTAAAATATTCAAAGTAGAACAGGATAGCCATTGCCCATTGGTCTTACGCTTGCATGCTATTTTAAATGTATTTTAGTTAACTCTCACTTAGCGGGTAAAAAAGTTTAAATAAATTCACGCGTCACTGTGACGTTGGAAATTAATCACGTTGCAAATTGTAGTGTTTAGAACAATATTGCTTTGAAATTCAAACAAGTTTTGTAATAAAACGCGTTTATATTTTAAACTTTTTAAGTAGATTTATTCGTTTGATATTTTATCTCTTTGTCGATAGTAGTTGTAGACTGTAGTTGTTTTTACTGGCCACTACAACGATCGATATAGTGTTATTTTATCATCATAATATTATCAAAATCGTAAACTTACGTTCGCACGGCGTCGTAGAGATAGGCCACTAAATGTACATCACTGTCGTGGTTAGCTTACTAATAATAATATAATATTAACCACGCCGGATGGCATAAGACCTAACCGGATAAGTGGGTCGACGACACTGCGGGGATTGGACTATAATAGTATCAATAAGTGTTATTAAGAACCTATATCGTAAGTTCTCGGACATGGGGAATAGTGATCATAATTTCAATTTATCGAAACCCGTTAAAAACAAAAACAATAGCTGCGCTAACTGTGCAGTATTCGAAATAGATTTTCATCACTACTATACACCAGAAATGAGCTGGCCGTCTGCGTATAAAGACGTCTGTGCTCGTAAACGTCATGCGCGAAACGAGTCGTGGAAGTTTAATTATTTGTATTTATAATAACGTCTAAGGCTTATTGCTTTATCATAATAATTTCAAAGTATTAGCTGCAATTTAAAAAAAAAATAATACACAAATATACTCATTTTTAAAACAATAATATTTTATATTATTATTGTAATTTTAATTTACAATTATAAATTATTTTGGTTATGGTAATTTCACAGTTCAATGAACAAATCGTATGCTGGAACTCTTTGGTATAAAAAGATATTGAATTACAATATCAGCTGATGTACAGGATGTAATATAATATGTATTTATCTATGGCAATTGCCAAAATCGTTGCAGAGAACGAAGTCGATTCACAATTCTAAAATCTCAATAACGAAAAACATATTGTGTTAAGTACGATTTAGTTTTTCATAAATCACAATAATATTTTCAGTTAAGAAGAGTTAGAGAGTTCCACGTCGGCGTTGTGGTGGCGTACTGTGCACATTAGATACGGCACGAGGATATGCCGAAAGAGTCAAAGTCTACGCAATGTATGTTTTCGTACTTTTTTGAGGATCAAATTTACATTTTTTTTTAAATATATATTTAATGCTACCGAAGTGTCGTAAAAACATATTTTATATAAAATATGTTACCTCGAATACCTAACTCAAAAGTTGTTGTTTCGCCGCGTTTCGGCCGTAGAATAAAATGTAATATAGAGTATAGTTTAATTTACAGAAATACACGTTATAAATCATAAGATACAATTATAACTTATAAATAGATTTTTTTTCCAAATCCAATGACAATATGATTAGTTTAGTGTGACATACGTAACTTTTATATTTCACCAATATCCATATATCAAAATTACGAAAATTAAATTCTTGTACAGATTCAACTAAATTCACTCGCATTCCTATATAAATAGTGTTATCTGTAAATACAGGCGTTCTCACATATGACCCCCAAAATTCAACAGTTTTTATTATTTTCATCTATTTTTTACATAAAGGTACATTACACAACTCTAATATTGTGTTAAGTTTTTGTTTTATTGAACACTATGTTTCAAAAATTAATATATAATTAATGGGTGTAGTATTCTATAAATTATTGAACTAAAATAAAGACACCATAATATTTTATCGATACTTTATTAACCCTGCATCAGTCGCGCGTTCTACTATTGTAGTACAGTGATAATCAATTTAATTTTAGATGGTTTTGGAATTACCCAATGACAATGATAAACTAAATACCTTTTAACAACATTATATGATTGAAAACTGTAATGATTTCGGAGTTTATCTTTCAGTGTAGTTCCGTATATTGAGCAATCAAGTTTTATGTTCTACTATTGTAGATTACGCGACGACTCAGGTACGTAACTTTTATACTACATCTCATATTTTAAACTCCCGTAATTTGTATTAAAATGAAATAGTTTAAACTTATATTAACGTTATACATTATAATTTATATTATATAATATTTATATAATATAATATATAATATAACCTACTTATATGTTATTGTTTTTGGTACCTATATAAATTATTTATAATATTTGTACCTATGTCATGATACTTTTTCTTTATTTATTTTGTAAAATAATTTTACTTTAGAAAATGGATAATGTCATTGAGCAATGGCTCGAAGAAGAAGAAGAAGAGTTGATTGAAGGTGTTGGCATAGATAGTGATGAAGAATTAGAAACTGATCATGTTGAAGAACAGTGCGAAGATGTAAAAAAAAAACGCCCAGGTGGAGTTGGTAAATGTCATCTATGTGGACGAGCGCGTAACAAAAGCACACGTAATTCATGCGAAACTTGCTATAAATGGGTATGCAACGATCACCTCAAATATATATGCGATTGTTGTTTCAATAAAAAACAATACAGTACATCTTCAGATGAAATGGATACTAATTAAAACTTAAAATTAAAAGACTAACAAAATAATTATAAGCATTCATGCATAATATTTTAACTCCTTTAAATTGTAATAGGACTTTCGACATATGTATATTAAATTAATTAATATTGTACAACAATTTGATTAAAAATATACATTTAATATGATTATTGAATAATTTGGTCAAATCATTTATTTATTTTGTAATAACAAATTATTAATGACAATTGTGATTGTTCTACAAATGTAGACGCGCGACTACTTGTGTGATATTAAACAACGCGACTGATGCAGGGTTAATTAATAAGTAATACTGTAACAGTAATAAATACTGTCTTGTATAGAACCACCTATAATGATATAACAAGAATATATTATAAGTTTATAGATTCAAGTCACTGTTTTTTTTTTAAGCTTAATATTTTATTGGATATTGAATATACATAAATATGTTTTGTAATTAAACATTAAACAAAAAACAACTAATCATGCAGCTTGCAGGCATCATCGGCGTCCATCGAAATCACTATTAATATTCACCTACGGGCCATGGCACGGATTTCTGGTCATGGTGTCCACTGTCCGGGTGACAAGTGATCTCGGACGGCGGTATTCGGTCCGACATCGATCTTCGGCTGTGGCGTGTTGCACGGTCCCCGTGGAATGTCGACATGCAGTACTAACATTAGTGTTGTGCACCATGTCATCACGGCGGTAGAGTCCAGCACGTCGTGCACGTCGTGCACGGAGGCAGCGTCCGGCATGTCGTGCACGGAGGCATAGGGCGCCGACTCGTGGACGGCCACTGCGTTAGACAGCACATACACCGCGTATTTACTGTCATCTGCGGGTAGCTGTCGTACGGCATAACAATATATTTTTAATACTTAATATTCTTACCATAATAAAATATATTAATTTTTTTTTGCTTGAAGACACTTTTCAGGAGAAAAAATGCTCTAATCATAAGTTTTGAGAGTGGTTTTCGATGGTATCAAATTATATTTAGTTTGTGCTTAGCGGGATTCAAAAGTATATATTTCCTAGTACTCATTAAAATAGTTGGAAACAAATAAGAGGGCAAGTGGATACCACTCTGCTGTACATTAGGTGTCGTATGTATTATACTCGCGTGGGTCACTGAAATGTATGTGTTAAATTTGATTTCAATTATATAAAACTATTGGGTACAGAAAACGATTCTGAGCGAAGACATAATTGAACATCGTAATTGAATGTAATTTATTGCCAAAAACATTGCAATTTAAAAAATAATTTGTATATACTTTAAAAGTTTCGAACACCCATAAATAATATTTTTAAATTACAACCAAATACCTAACATCGTTATTCTTCGATTAATTATTATCTGATGCGGTCCAAACTTGAACTTCAAATGTCTTTAAAGAAAAATTGTATGAATATTCAATGTATATTATGTTTTAGCTTTGTCTGTTACAATATGATATATTCACGAGAGACCTTATTTTAAATGTTCAGTCCTTAGCTATAAGAATCGAATACTTAATACATTTTGAACTATAAAATAATTTGCACAAATCTTGTCGACACCGACTTGCTTGTGAACTGCGGTATCTACACTCAAAACCAAATACACCTTGCTCAGTATTGTATGACTATTCATTTAGTCCCTGGCAAAGTCGGTTTACACAGCTATAGTGTAGTTATATAAAAAAACCATACTTTAAATTTTTTATCAAGTGTATAATATTGTATTGCTACAAATATAATGGCTGAAAAATTACGTCAGCAGGTTGTCATGGTGACGGTAGATGTATAGTATAAATTTATAATATTGTATTTTCGTTATTTACATTATTTAACAATTTATATTTACATTATTTCGGTATACGAACGATATAGGTTCATATTATTTGCGGACCGTCCGACCTGTTCATTTCCACTGAAGTCAATTTTGCAGGAAGATGATGAATTCGGTAACGATAATATTGTTTCTCTGTTTCTCACTGTTTTCACAATCACTAGGTGGGATCAGTGTCTTGAATACCGTCCCTCGTAGTGGTTCGTCCATTTCACACTACGCGAAGCAGGACGGGAGTTCTAAGACGGCCTACACGACTAGCCATTCAAATTCCCTAGTCGACGACCACCATCGAGCTTCGCGGCCACGATCTTGCTCGAACTGTCCACCGCACGACAGCTACCCGCAGATGACCGCAAATACGCGGTGTATGTGCTGTCTAACGCAGTGGCCGTCCACGAGTCAGCGCATTATGCCTCCGTGCACGACATGCCGGACGCTACCGCCATGCACGACTTGCCGGACGCTGCCTCCGTGCACAACTTCCCGAACGCTGCCTCCGTGCACGACATGGTGCACACCACCCATGTTAGTATTGCATGTCGAAATTCCTCAGGGACCATGCAACACGTCACAGCCGTGTAAGATGGCTTGTTTGAAAGCTCATGGTCGGAAGAAATACCGCCGACCATGATCACTTGTCACCCGGCCACCACGACCGGATATCCTTGCCATCGACCCGTAGGTGCATATTGAGTGATGTCAATGAACGCCGATGACGCCTACGATGCAGCATTGCGGCTGTAAGCTGCATAATCAGTTGTTTTTTGTTTAATGTTTAATTAGAAAACATAATATTTATGTATTCGATACCCTTTAAAATATTAAGCTTAAAAAAAAACAGTGACTTGAATCTATAAACTTATATTATATATTTGTTAACTGTTATATCAAATGACGTTTAATGTGATAAGTTTTGACGAAGCTTCAGGACGGAAACCGTCGGTACCTAAAGTTGGGGGGCTCAAAACCGTTTCAAAGGGCTTAGCTGGTTTAGGAGTACTATATTGTATATAAATAAATCAAGTGGTAGTATAAAATATAAATTATTATTATTATAAGTAGGTAATATAATTATGAATTATGTACGGAACCAAATCGACGATTGTAATACCGGCAGTAAAGTTAACCAGGAGTTAGTTGATAAACCGAGGTTCAGCTAAACACGAGTTTAACCACTATATTGTAAAACAGGCCCTTTAGTCCGTACCCCCGGCCATCCCAGTACATGGTATCACCACAGAACAAACAGAAGGGAATCTTATTTCATTTAACATAGGGTCTTATGGGAGATGATAAAACCATGTCCGACATTTTGAGAAATTAAACGTGCTGCCACGTACCGGGAAATTCTCTTTTTTTCTTTATATCGTGCAGCACTGTTCATTCGTTCAAATTTCTAATATATTATTATATTCATTGTTCATTCAAACAATCAAACCGATTTTTTTTAAGAAATTGCATTTTTCATTATAAGTATATAATTCAGAAGTATAACTTATAAACTTATTTTATATGACTGTTCCATTTATTTCACCTTTGATTGGGGTGAATTGACACATTAGATTAAAATTCAAGTTTTATTCATTTAAAACAATTCATGGGTGAATTGAAACACTAAATACATAACTTAAAAAAAAATTATACAATTTTTCGAAAATTCATTGGTATAATTTTCAATTTTTTCTGATTATTATAGGCAACATATCGGCATATAGGCAAGTATCTCAAGTATTATATACATAAAATAATAACAAACTTTGACAAATATGAGTCTTTGATATCAGTTTATTATGTTATAAATTAAAATACAAATGTAACTTCTAATTACCATTATATATATTAAAGTAAGTAATACAACAAAATTACATTCAAACATAATAAAACAAATTAACGAATATAACAAAATGCAGTCTTTGAAATTAATTGATTATTTTATAAATTAAAAAAAACAAATGTACCTCCTAGTTACAATATTATATACAAGTTTCAAGTAAAATTAAAAATTAAATTAAAACATACTCAAAAAAAAAAAAAATGTAGTCCTTAAAATTTCTTAATTATTTTATAAATTTAAAAAAACAAATGTACCTCCTAGTTACAATATTATATATACAAGTTTCAAGTAAAATTAAAAATTAAATTAAAACATAATCAAAAAAAAAAATGTAGTCCTTAAAATTTCTTAATTATTATATAAATTTATTTACAAATGTTTTAAAATCGTTAATTTTCTATTTTCTCTTTCTGATACTAAAGATTTGTTTAAAAATTTAATGGATGAAAAAATTCTAAGTCTTATAAATAAATTTAATAAAAATGTTTTGTTGAAATATTGACAAGGGTGTTTTAAACGTGTGTTTATCAATAAATCTCTTAATTTAGCCCCTACATTGTTTTCAGTAGCTAAGAATGGGAAATGTTCAATAAAAATACTTTCTAATTTAAAAATATAATTTTAAAAGTCATCGTGTGGCATTAATAATTTTCCATAAAGAGAATTGTCATTGTCAAGTTGATTTGAAAAATGATAAAAGAAAAGATTGTTCAAGTTTTTGTTGGAAATTAGCATAATTAATACAATCCTGACAAACATGTTTTTCTAAACATTTTTTCATTAAATATCCACATATATAAGTTAATGCATTAGTTTCAGGAATATTTAATTTTCTGTAGTCTACAGTACCGATAGTGATAGGGTTGAATTTAAAAAGATTTTTTAATTTTTTTTTATAATCATTTGAACTTCAAATGTTGGCCGAAATTCATAATCGAACATTTGCAAATTGTTTTGTTGTTAAAAATTTATAAAATGTTCAGTTTTTATAACTAAGGATTGAAAATTTAAAACAAGGTTTTACACAAGTAGCTTATAGTGTAACCAAAAAATCAAAAATATATATTATAATAATAATTTTTTATAGATATTTTAAGTCAAAATTTGGTCATCAAAATATTATGGTTGGAATTGCAGATTAACAGTGTTCCCACAAACCACAGAAAACTTAAAAAAAAGAGAAATTTTCGGTCTGTGGCAGCACGTTTAATTTCTCAAAATGTCTGACCGTTTTTTGATAAGCTCTAAGATTCCCTTCTGTTTGTTCTGTGGTATCACTTTCAGTTATCACTTATCATATCGAATAGAAAATCCCGCGATTTGAATTTCTCCATTCCGTTGTTTCGACTGTTCAAAACTTTAAGAGTTCCTGTTGCTGTTGCTTAGATCTAGATGCTTCTGGATACACTGTTCTCTGTTCGCCCGTGAATTAAATTAAATTTAAAATGCACGATTGAGTGTTGAATTATAAATAGACAACATTGTAGTCTAAACCTCGGGTTTCGTAGCTGTACGCCTGATTCATCTTTCTACCACGTTCAGCGCGTCCAACACTTCTTATTGACGTCTTTCGTGGTTAGCGTCGTTAGCAGTAATGGAGTTAGCAGTTAGCGAAAATCCTAGAAAAACGGTTGATAAACATACTGTAGAACGTATCGTAAGTTGTAACAATTTATAGTTTTCCTTGTGAATTACGGTAATCATTGGTACTGTTTAGTGTCTTAGTGCCGAAATCAGATTCCCTAACAGTTGCGAAATTAGGAATTGGTTCTGGGGTGTGATATAAGTTTATATACTATCGTTATATACGGCTATGCCCCCCACACCCTCCTTTATTCATTAAGTTTCATAGATCGCAATAATATATAAATATAATAAATAAAATATATATATTTTTTTTAAAGATTTTTGTAGACTATTTTTCTGAAAATGTTATTAAATTATCAATTTTGGTTCACTAGCTCATTAATTACAATTCTCTAAAGCAGGGATGGCCAACCCGCGGCCCGCCTTGGAAAGTTTTGCGGCCCGCGAGATTTATCAAACATTACAAAAAATAATTATTACAATTACTTATTGTATTATTTGTATATACAAATTGTAAATATTTTCTATTTTAATAAAAAAAAAAAATATGCGGCCTGCGGAAACGTAATGTATTTCTAAAGTGGCCCTCAAGATCATTTGGGTTGGCCACCTCTGCTCTAAAGTTTAGTAAATTCATTAATAGTTTTTGTTTAAATAATTGGTATACATTTAATTTACTTTAGCGCTAAATAATTTTTTTTTTAACAATCTTTTTACGCAATTTTATTTATATTTATACACTTACATTGTCACTTAAAATAGTAGCCCAGGAATTAATTTTTTTGGGCCATTAAGTATGTCATCCTTGTCTCTGTAAAACAAAGGGATTAGAGTCGTCGTGAGTCGATGTTTTGAGAAAACAATATACATAAAGAATACACATATTTTTTCTACCTGCGATTGTACAAATTCTTAGGTTTGAAGTTTTAACATTTTAAAATATAAAGTTTTTAAATGCATTATGTGCTTTTTATTAGTGTTTAGAATTGTAGTTCAATATGATATTTTATTGTGTGAATTATTTTTTAAATTTTAATAATTCATTAGGTAATGCATTTGTTTGATGAGCATGCAGTGTGTTGAGATAATTTTTTTTGTCTATGGTTTAAAGACTTAAAAATGTGTTATAAGGTTCTTCATAGCTTGCTGTAAGTTAAAATTAAATAAAAAGTTGAGCTTAAGTCTATAAAAGTTTTTTATAAGCGTCTAAAATTAAAATTTTGAAAAAAATATGTAAAAATCACGAATATTTGCAATTTCTCGGGGAACGATTTTCTTGTTTTGTTGAAATTCAAACACGAATAACTGTAGACATTTGAAATTTCCACCAAACGTTGAGATTATCATTTTCTATACACCATACAATTTTAAAAATATTTTGTTTTATCTTTTAACTATGATAATGTCCATGAATCCTTATTTCTTAAAATAAAATTAAAAGCATTTAATAGCAAGTGCTTACGGGAATTTAATAATGATTATTTAAAAAAAAAAAGGCTCATAATTATGCTTCTGTTTCCCCAAGTATCCCTTAGTGAATTTGTCTTGTGATTCACTGAGTCAAAAGTCTTTTAAAAATCTGCCTGAGAATGATGCATAAACGTACCAAACTAAAATTAGTGAACATAAGATTACATGATAGTGTAAATTCTACTCTGTAAAATGATCGGACCGAAGGCCATGTGGTCCTTCCATAAAAGTTTCATTTACAGAGGGCTAAATGTATTTTAAAATAAGAGATTTTGAATAATTTAGATGTATAAGATTGTATAATAATAGGTCTATAATTTGAAATATTAAACAAACTACCTAAGTATTAGTATAACAGAGCTAATTTTTAGTGTCGATGGAATATACATAAAGAGTATATGTGATGATCAGTTTTAATTGATACAAATATTTGCCGAAAAGTTAATCAAGACCTACAGACCATTATTCAATGTATATGCATACAGAAAAATAGTTACAGAAAAATATACTAGGTATAAGAAACTAAGACATTTTTAAAAAGATACGGTATTGAAGACACTATTTGGTATAATGATTTCCAACCGGCTGTTCTAATGACATATTTGTTGAAACAAATATGTCTACTTTAGCATTTTCTGGATTGTAGGCTAGGTCAGATAACAAATTCAACCAGATGTGAAACATTATTAATCTTTCACTAAGCACTAAATCGATATTATATAATAAGCACTTGTCTTTTTACATAATATTGTCTCCTGTATTTATGCTGTTCAACACAAATTTTAGTAAATGATGACTGATAATTTTAATCACTAAGGTATCTTAAAAATATTTAAAACTGTACCTTAAATTGTCATTTGTTTTTTTTTTTTAATTTGTGCCTTTTTATAACATTAATTATGTACAATTATAATAAGTACCGTTTTGTTTTACAGGCAAAATTGATGTCAACAGACAACAATATGAGTCAGTGTATGAAAAGCATTAAGACATCACGCGAGAGTGAAATTTACTTGTATAATTTTGAATATTTAAAAAATAGCTATGATAAATATATCAGAGATGATTTCTTATATGCATTTGGAGCATTTTATTGGTAAGTTTTAATCTATTTTATAATGAATAGCTACTACTGAACTTCCATAAAAATTAATTTTAAAACAATGTTGTGTTTTTGTTTCCTTCAATAATTTTTTACTTACTATTATTTAATTAATTTAATTCAAATTTTTATTTTTAAAGTTAATTTCTATTAAGTTTTTAAAGAGCTATGTAAGTTTAAAAGTTGAGGCAGGAAACCAATAGAAGGTTATGCTACAAAAATAGGCAGGCTTGTATTAAACCAGGTAGAAGATAAAAAAACATTCTGAAACATATATGACTGTATCTCACAGATCTGAAACAATTTTTTCATATAATTTTAGCGACAAAGTAATGAAGATTTCTCATTTAGACCGCATATTAAAAACTGAATGTTATCATCATGAAACAGAATTGAAATATAGACATTATGAGTTTGCAACATATATGGAAAATATTATATCATGGCTTGATTTTAAGTAAGTTATTTTGTTATGTCTATTAATATATTAGAGAAAACATTCAAAAAGATTGATACCCTAGTGGGTATCATTACATTAAGTACTAACATTGTTACTGTTTACACATTTTTTTAATCAATATTGAAGTTATGTTAATCCTCTCAATATAAACCATTAAAATCTTAAATCAAATTAAAAATAAATTCTATTTAGTTTAATATTTTCACTTATTTTATTTGAATGAGAATAACAATAAATAATGTTATAATTTTAAATAGTAATATTATATGACTATTGGTAAAATGTATTGACATTTACCTCAGAGTTGGGGAATAGATTTCAGTTTCCTTCTAAGATTGAGATGTTTATGTCTATTAAGAATTTTACAATAGTTATTAACAAGTATTATTTGTATGATTTCAATAAAGATTAAAATACTTCAATGGTGAATCATCAAAATGTAATAACAAAATACAAGACCAGTTATTCAAAACAAGTGATATTCAACAACTTAGTACAAGAATTAGTGAACATTGTAAAGCTCTTCAATCAAATACAGATTCTCAAGAACAAAATAATAAATTAAAATCTGTAGCTAATTCTCAAAATGAAATAATAACATCGCCAGGTGTAACTACTCCAAAAAAAGAAGATTTTCCTGAAAGCTCGACTAATGATGACAAAAATGAAATTGTTATGGTATTTAATTAATTACAATAATTGAATAAATAGTCACCTATTATTTAAATGTATTTTAAATGTTTAGCAAAATACTCAAAATGAATTAATATTATTGCCAGAAATAACATATCCAAAATATAATTCTGCTGGAAGTACAACTAATGATCACGAAAAAGGATTTGATAAGGTATTTAAATGAGATAATATGTATTATATTTTTTAAATTTATGTTTTCGTTATTATTTCATTTTTTTAGATCAATTCAAATTTGACTAATATTTCTTCAGCTGTTGATTCTATACTAGTATCTGAGTCTCAATTGAAAAATCCAGGTATTTCTGGTAGTATAATAGAAAGCACATCAGACAATCTTATAAATAATACTAACGAAAAAATTGTGAATGAGGTATGCACTACATATCATTTATACTGTATAGGAACAAAATATTTTTATATTTTCAATTTTAAAATTAACAAATTTATAGGGTAAATTGTATTTAGCTCAAACAAATTCTAGTAGTATCATTGGTGAAGAAAAATCAAAAGGGTGTTTGAAAACTTCTTCAAATATTAGATGCACACGATTTAATAAGCAATCTAATAAACAACTAGATAAAACATCAACAAAACTACCAAAAAAATCGAATTCAGTAACAGATTCTGAACACAGTTCAAAAAATACACAAAATGAATTAATAATATTGCCAGAAATAACTCATCCAAAATATAATTCTGCTGGAAGTACAACTAATGATCACAAGAATGGATTTGCTAAGGTATTTAAATGAGATAACATGTATTATATCTTTTAAATTTATGTTTTGGTTATTATTTAATTTTTTAGATCAATTCAAATTTGACTAATTTTTCATCAGCTGTTGATTCTATACTAGTATCTGAGTCTCAATTGAAAAATCCAGGTATTTCTGGTAGTATAATAGAAAGCACATCAGACAATCTTATAAATAATACTAACGAAAAAATTGTGAATGAGGTATGCACTACATATCATTTATACTGTATAGGAACAAAATATTTTTATATTTTCAATTTTAAAATTAACAAATTTATAGGGTAAATTGTATTTAGCTCAAACAAATTCTAGTAGTATCATTGGTGAAGAAAAATCAAAAGGGTGTTTGAAAACTTCTTCAAATATTAGATGCACACGATTTAATAAGCAATCTAATAAACAACTAGATAAAACATCAACAAAACTACCAAAAAAATCGAATTCAGTAACAGATTCTGAACACAGTTCAAAAAATACACAAAATGAATTAATAATATTGCCAGAAATAACTCATCCAAAATATAATTCTGCTGGAAGTACAACTAATGATCACAAGAAAGGATTTGCTAAGGTATTTAAATGAGATAACATGTATTATATCTTTTAAATTTATGTTTTGGTTATTATTTAATTTTTTAGATCAATTCAAATTTGACTAATTTTTCATCAGCTGTTGATTCTATACTAGTATCTGAGTCTCAATTGAAAAATCCAGGTATTTCTGGTAGTATAATAGAAAGCACATCAGACAATCTTAAAAATAATACTAACGAAAAAGTTGTGAATGAGGTATGCACTACATATCATTTGTACTGTATAGGAACAAAACATTTTTATATTTTCAATTTTAAAATTAACAAATTTATAGGGTAAATTGTATTTAGCTCAAACAAATTCTAGTAGTGTCATTGGTGAAGAAATATCAAAAGGGTGTTTAAAAACTTCTTCAAATATTAGATGCACACGATTTAATAAGCAATCTAATAAACAACTAGATAAAACATCAACACAACTATCAAAAAGATTGAATTCAGTAACAGATTCTGAACACATTTCAAAAAAGAAGAAAATAGAAAAACCATCTCCTAGTAATGTAGAAAGGAAAACTAATTCCAATAACAATGTATGTATTTATTGATAATCAAGTTAAACAATTATTGAATAAGTATACATTATTAGATATTACAATGTCTATACTCTATACTTTGTCTAAAATAAAAATAACCTTAAAAGGCAACCAATTTGTATTTGGTTCTGTTAGATTATACTTAATGATTGAAACAGTTTTTCATCATCAGCATTTGTTTCCAATGATTGGCCGCCACCAAAAATTTGAAGTACGGTGTTAATCTTAGCTAGAACAATAAAGTGACTAAGGTGATACCAATTACACCTCGTTTAAACTTAACATAGTTTTAACTAATTTACATATACTCGTCTAAATTTAATTATTTTGTATAGAAGTATTCAGAAAAATATTCTGCTTCAAACCATGTAATTAAAAATGTATGTTATCTTTCTAAAAAGTAAAAACTTAAAAAATGATGACAATAACAATTTTTTGTTCATAAAATGTTGTTTTGCAATGACATACAATTATTAGAAGAAAATATTTTCAAAACTTTCAAATAATGAGTGTAGAGTGTAGACACTTGAATGAATCACCTTGTATACTTTATCTTATTTAATAATATACTATTAAATAAAAGTTGTTATTATATGCTTTTGAAAATCAACCCATTTGAACAACTTATCATCTTATAACTATTTTTGGCTGTGGTCCAATATGTGATGTGACCTACCTTAATATAGCAAAAAATGTTTTGTTAAGGTCTCACAGATATTCTTGTTTGATTGACATTTTTTACACCTAAAACCATAATTTCTATTAGGCTCAATCCACTATTGCATTTGCCAATTAAATCAGCTTAAGTGAAAAATTATTTTCTTAAAGAGCAATAAGTTTGGCAATCTTTTTTGTCACATTTTAAAATTATGATTTTTTTTAAAGTTCTGACGGAATTTTGTTTTTTACTTTAACGTACAAATAATTTTATATTTCTATCACAACTAATTTTGTTATTTATTTCAGTAAATTTGTTTTGATCTGATTGTGATAGTAATTGTTTACTCTGTAAAAATTTGACACATATTAGTTAATCATTCATTATGTTTCTAAACAGATATGTAATTTTTGAAGACATATTTACCGAATAATTCACACAAAAAAATCACAACAGTAATAGTATACAATGACTGATAAAGAGTTTTATGAAATGCCTGTAAAGCCAATTAATAAAATTGTTTATATTTGAGAATTTAATATAATATATAGTAGCCAGTAGGTGACATATTATACCAAGCGCGAAAATCTAATAGATCAATTTGTATAGTACGTCATACATGGACCACATCCTTATTTTCATTTTAAAGTTTCAATTATAGTACTTTAGTATGTAAACTATTGATTTTTGAATGATATAAATGAGATGTTAATTACTTATTAATGTAAATGTATAAATTATGTTTCATATTTATAATATATGTATGACAATTTTCTTTCAGAAAAATGCAGTCAAAGCATTAAATGAATCTATTAAACAAGTTAGCAAAAATGTGTATAGTCGAAATAGTAAAGGAGAAACACAATTGCATTCAGCTTGTGCCAAGGTAAAAATAAAATTCATAGAATTGTCATTAAACTTTTTGTTATTTAGAAAATATCGTAAATTAATGTTTGTTATAAATGGTCACTTTTGTGCAAATGTGACTTAAGTTTCAAAGGCGATCAAGTAAACAAAAATTTGATTATATATAATTATTTACTTTTTGAACTTAATGTTGATATAAACATATATGTAAATTAAAATATCTTGTAAATCAGCTATTTTTTTTTTATACCATAAGAGTTTTATATCAAAAAAAGTATAGTTATATACTGTCTATTCCATTGAATAATTTTAAATTATATATAAACTTATTTTTATACAGTTATCTTTGTAAATTATTTTAGGGGAAATTAAATTTAGTAACTTCATTGCTTGAAGATGGTTTCAATCCTAATGTTAAAGATAATGCTGGATGGACACCTATGGTATTAATTTTGATTAATAAAATGTTCAATTTTTATGATTTAAAAACAATGATTATTCAATTTTATTTAAAGCATGAAGCCGTGAAATTTGGCAATTTAGATATTGTGAAAGCATTGATCAAGCATGGTGCATATTTAAATGTTCCTGGTTTTGAATATGAAAGCCCATTATATACAGCTATTAAGTATAGTAAATTTGAAATAGCAAAAACAATTCTGGATTATGGAGCTGATGCAAATTTTATAAATATATATGGAGATAATGCAAGGTAAGATATAATTTTAATTAGAAATAAGTAATTAAATAAATGTTCTATTTAATAGGTAAACATTTTTTTTAAAAGCTTAAATATTTAATTATGAAATTCATTATTACAAATATCTGAATCTATTATATTGTTATTTTTTTTTTATCACCTTTTTGAGTTGAATGTTATTATAATGAGTTTAATATGATTTTTTAAAAATATTTGGAGCTACTAAATGAAGATTGTTTGCGGTAGATGGAAGATAAATCTAATAATTATGTGTATCTTAATAATTGTTAAATGTTTTAGATGTCTTAATAAAGAAAAGTTATCTGAGTTATTGGAAAATCAAGTTTCATGTAAACCAACACAAATTTGCCTTACGAACTATAAACTAGATGAAGCTGTCATAGCCCTAAATAATGTTTCATTAAAAAGTGCAACTGTGAACTCATTTTGTAAACAATTCAATATTAAATTAGTTCAAAATATTTTGTATGTTAATTATTATTGATATTTAAATTTTTTATAATCGTTTCAATATAAATGTATTTATGTGACTTAAAGGAATGAAAAGCAATTTGCGCAAGTTACTCATATGGTTGTATCAAAAACAAAAAATAATACTTGTGATGTTAATTTAGAATGTTTAACTGGCATAGCAAATGGATTATTTATAATCAATGAAAATTGTAAGTATACTTCAATTTTTAAAAGCTCTAATAAATATTACATTTTACTTTTTAACTACTTTTAAATTATTAACAACTAATTTTTGGATTCTCTATAATTGAATATGACTGATTGCTTAAAGAAACATATGAAAAAAATGTTTAACTAATGACATAAGGATTTGTTTATTCAAGTATAAGGTAAATGTTTAGCATGCTTATATTATAATCATTGGTAACCCAAGAAAATAGTGCTTTATAGTTGAATTAATAGATTTTCTATCCTGACTTGTATGTAACTGTATATAACAATTAAAAATGTACTAAAATTATATTATTACAATTTATTACTCTTTTATTAGGGATTTCTGATTCATTAGACAAAAATGAACTTATGAAGTGTGAAAATTATGAAGTCAGTGGAACAACATTTTTTACTGATTGTAATGGCCCAAAAATATCACGAATTAGCAAACAACAACTGGTAAATATATATTGCTAATTTAATAGGTACATCAGTAATGAATTGTCCAAAATAATAAGAAGATAGTGTTATTAATTTTATATTCTCTCATGAAACTTACAATTTTTTTAAAAATAGTCTGTCTTGTCACGTTTAAAAGTTGTTTTTCTGATACACAATTTCATGGATACTACATAAAATTAAAATAAGATAAAAGTAATGTTGTAATCTTCCTTAAGCCAAATAAACTTTTTATTGTTATAAGTAGTGATATAATAATAACCACCTAAATAATTATATAAATATGAAAAAAACAATTTAAGTTATGTCTACAAGTTACAATTGCAACAAATAATTATTAAGAGTTAAATATAAAATATCAATACCTTTTTTGGTGTTTATTAGAGTCATTAAAATATTAGATAGATTAGGTATTAATTTTTCAATTTTATCTATATTCTTCAATTAAAAAACTTTTTATTTTTTGACCCAATTGCATTTATTTTGAAGTATATACATTCTAATAGCTCCAGTAGTTGTATACATATTACATTTTCTTATATGTGTATTCTGCTGTACATTATATGAGTTACAAATATCATACTACTGAGTTTGTGTTTAACTTCATAAAGCTATTTACCATCCAGTGACATAGCTAAGGGTATTGATTATAAATACTAGTACAATGCTTACGGTTATGCTTTGTGAGTTATGACAGGTATAAAATGGGGCTTGAAAGTTAACTAAGTTTACATACATTTATATATTGTAAACTTCATAATTGTTGTCCATTTTAAAATTGTTTATAACATGATGTTTTTGTTATACAGTATCCAAAATTATTTGATGGTATAAACATACATGTATTCGGAAGTAATGGTTGGAATCAGTTAACACTTGACAATTTAAAAAAACTGGTTGTTGAATTTGGAGCTAAACTATTAATACGTATGCCAAATCCAGAAGACTGCCCTACTAATATAATACCATATCATTGCCGTAATAATGATCAGATGTTTCATGTTTCTAACATCATATTATATACAATGGATTCAAATAGGCTTATAAAGTACAATATGAAACATTTAAAAGTTTTTCATATTTCATGGTTCATGGAAGCCATACAAAAGTATAATATTTTTAAATAATTAGTATGTTGTCAATAGTAATTAAATACAAGTTTGTAATGTATAAACAATTAAATTAATTATGTTGAAATAATAAATTCTTAAAGAATCTATTTTACATAATAAAAAAATACATAAATTATTTTTGTCTACAATTTCTTATAAAAATCTTTAGGAATTTGTTTGTTGATTTAGATTATTGTTTATTTTTAATTTTTTGTAAAATATTTTAGAGTTCACTTTATTTTGATATTTAGTTGAATTAACAAATTAGAAAAAGGTCGAAAAGTGGGTATTGATCTACTGTACAGTTGTTGTCAAGTGGGGTAACTGTAATTGATTTGTAAAATTTGAATTAAATAATATAAAATCATTGCATATGAAAAACGGTTCTGAGCAAAGGTCTATTAGCCTACATAACTATATTTTGTGATATTATTGCTATTAAAATGATTCATTTTTCTATTAATAATATAGTAGGTTGAATTAATTTTTGCGGAAAACATTGAATTTGAAAATGTCATTGAGTGTTTAAGCACAGATTATATTAAACTTTAATTATTATCTGTTTAATATAATCTGTGGTATAACTGTATAAGTATAATAATTAATAATATACTTTAAAAGTTTCAAGCACCTACGAATAATATTAGTTAGTCAGTGGCATAGATTAGAATACCTTTACTGCCGATGAGTTACACCCCCTGGTCAGTGGTATTACAGAAGTCAGAACAATTATAGTGGTACTTGGATTTTATCTTGTATATGATCTAAGGATTTTATCGTGTACAATATCGGGTCGTATATTATTGTTAATACAATGTCGTGTAGAAGGCACGGTTGTAGATAGAACCGTGGTATACAGTTATAGATAATATATTATCTTAAATCGTGGTATAAGGTATATGTTTTTATCACACATTGTTCACATTTAGGGGTTATGTCGGTTTTGTGACATGTGTAATTTTTAACAACAAAATAGTGAAAACATACAGATAGGTACAAAATACAAATTCGAATTTTGGACGTGTAAAAATTGTAAACACTAAACAGACCCTTGAAAGGTTAAATCGTTTTAAAACGTAAGTTTAAAGACAATTAATTTTCCAAGGCAAAATTCTTTTATTTTTATTTTTTACTTAATAATTTTTTAATTAAGGTACTATTATAATAAATATTCTTTCGATAGGAGCTATTTTATTTATTGTGAGCAGTAAGTACTAAAAAATGTGCACGATAAAATGGGACATGATAAAAACGATCGGCGATCAAGACACTGTGGACGATGTCTCGTCAGATTCCGATATCGAAGTCGAAGTAATTTCAGACCGATTAATCGAGTTAAACGTTCTTAAGTGTTGAGATTTGTTACAATGTATGTTTTCAGCACCAACCGAAAAAACACAAGACCAAGGGTGATTCGTATTTCGATGACGAATTCAAGTTCTTGACCTTAGCTTCAGAGTATAATCATGACACATGGGATGATCTACAAAAATATATAAAACGTAAAGGTACCAATAGGACTGATGAAAAAATAGAAAAGTCCCGTAGATATGTGAAATCTTTTGTGAGTGTTATTTTAGAATATCTTAAATGTTTCAAAAGTTACTAATATTTTTTTTTAACAGCTGCCTGATGTCACTACCGAAGAGCATGAAGATTACAATGAACATTCAGATTGTGATTCATTATCTGAAGACGAACTAAAAAAAGGTTATGTGCTAATTATTTATAATATTAAACATGAATTTAATTTTCACAGTCTTTTTATTTTTCAGATGGTATCAAAGATAGACAAAAGTTGGTTGGTAAAAGAAATAAAAAAAAAAAAGAAGTTGAAGAAAATAAAAATGAAATAACTGTTGAGGATGAAGAAGAATTTTTTGAGGACGCTCCTCCGTTTGAAGAAAATGCTTCTTTTTATCAAATGAACATTTCAAGACCTTTGATGAAAGCTATAAGTGCATTGAACTATGTTCATCCAACACCCATACAAGCGGCTGCAATACCTGTGGCTCTCTTAGGTAGAGATATTTGTGGTTGTGCTGCTACTGGTACTGGTAAAACAGCGGCGTATATGTTACCCATTCTCGAAAGACTGTTATACAGGCCCAAAGGTTTTACTCCTATAACTAGGTAAATCAGTTTTGAAAGGTTGTGCAATTTTTAATATAAAGTTATAATTGTAGTATTGTATTAGAGTTTTAGTGTTGGTACCAACTAGAGAATTAGGTGTACAAGTATACCAAGTTACAAAACAACTTGCACAATTTACAACAGTTGAGGTTGGTCTTTCTGTTGGTGGCTTGGAACTTAAAGTGCAAGTAAGATAATTAAAAATATTATGTTGATCTATATTTGTATAAACTATTCTAATTTCAGGAATCAATTTTACGTAAAAACCCTGATGTTGTTATAGCTACACCTGGTCGTTTGTTAGATCATTTACAAAATACTCCTTCGTTTTCATTAGCAGATTTAGAAGTATTAGTATTAGATGAAGCTGATAGAATGTTAGATGAAAACTTTGCTGACCAAATGAAAGAAATTATTAATATGTGTGCTCGTACCAGACAGACGATGTTGTTTTCAGCTACAATGACCGATGCTGTTAATGATCTCGCTTCTGTTTCTTTGAGCAAACCAGTTAAAATATTTGTAGACAGCAATACTGATGTTGCTTTTAATCTAAGACAAGAATTTGTAAGGTAAACAAAGTTTAAATTATAAGCTATAATTAATTTAGTGATTTAAATAAATACGTTTTATTGGCTTTAGATTACGCCAAGGAAAAGAACAAGACCGAGATGCAACATTAGCTGCTTTAGTATGTCGAACATTTAGAGATCATACCATGATATTTGTAAGAACTAAAGCTGACGCACACAGAGTGAAAATTTTACTTGGACTTTTTGGTCTTAAGGTAAAGTAATGTTGAATATTATTGTTATTTATTTCTAATTTACAATCAATATAACACTAGGCAGGAGAATTACATGGAAATTTATCTCAACCTCAAAGATTGGAAGCATTAAGGCAGTTTAAAGACGAAGAACTTGATTTGTTGATTGCCACTGATGTTGCTGCTCGTGGATTGGATATTCGAGGAGTGAAAGCTGTAAGTTAATTTTTGATATATACTTTTATATGTTGTATATTATTAAATATTTAGGTTATAAATTATACTATGCCACCAACTGTTGAACATTATATTCATCGAGTTGGTCGAACAGCCAGAGCAGGACGATCTGGTGTTTCTGTTTCAATTGCCAGTGAACAAGATCGTAAAGTACTAAAAGAAGTGATACGAAAAGCCAAGAATCCAGTAAAAAACCGTGTTATTCCTATTGGTATATAAATATTAGAACTATTATTCATAATAATCTTATTTTAGACTATTCAATTATTATAATTAAATTAATTATGCATTTTAGAAATTTTGGATAAGTATAAGGAGCGTGTAGATTCGCTTAGAAATGAGGTTAAATGTATCATGCACGAAGAGTATGAAGAACGTCAAATGACTAGAACAGAAGAATTTGCTGAAAAAACTGAAAAAATGGCAAAAACTAGTATTGGTACTCTTATTAAAAAGAAAGATGAAAAGAAAAGAGATTGGTTCCAAACACAAAAAGAGAGAGGAGAAGCTAAAAGTAAGCTATTAGTGTCATATGCTTGAAGTATATAAATTACATATTATACAATGTGAATTTTTAAGTGTACTCACCCTATTTGTATGCTTAAATAATGCATTGTTCAAATTCTGATTTTTAGAATTTTTAAATACACCTGAAGACCATATTTTTGAATTCTTAAGATGTTTTGTATCACTTAAGGATGATCCTGTGACAATTACAAACTTCTGTTTTTCAAATAACCAATAGAAGTTGAAAAACTCCCAATTTTTCACTTTAAATTATTCAGCAGATATTTTTTTTGGTAATTTTAATGTACCTAAATCAACATTTGAAAGGGTAGTTTTTGAGTTATATAACTTTGTGTACTAAAGATAGTATGTCTATGGCAACGGGTTGAGTAGATATAATTAATATAATATAATTATAATTAATATTAATCTATCAATATAAATATCTTATAATAATAGTACAAGTAAAATAAGTACTACATTATACAATATTACATACTATAGTTTATATTTTTGTAAAACCATTTTTAAGGATTATTATACTTAGTATAAACATTAAGAAATATAAAAATTACAGGTACTATAGTCCAGGGGTCAGCAATTAATTTATACGGCGGTCCAAATATTTAAAAAAAAAAATTTCGAGGGCCAAAAAATCTTAAACTTAATTTTATCATTAATGTATTTATTTTTTAAGCTGTGACTGCGGCACGTGCAACATCAACACAGATTACCAGAATCATAAACCGTTATTGTTGTCTCAGCGCCTAATGAAATCGATTTCAATATTATTTAATTTTTGTTATGAAGGGAGGGGGAGTGATACATAGAATATATAAGAAAGTTAAGAAAAATTTTGGCGGTCCAATTATTTCCCTTCCGCAGGCCGCCTATTTCCGACCCCTGCTATAGTCTATTCAGAATAAGAAACACAGTCGGCAACCGACTTCTGTGCATAGGCGTGGTTTCATTGAAAATAGGATACTAGACCAACGTCGTCTTAGTCTATTGTTGACCAGCATTGTAAACAAATACCTTAGAATACACTGTCGTCGTACACTATTGAGTCAACCGGTGGTTGTACGTCGCAGTGTTGGTCGTCGTTGGCTTAGCAGATGAACAAATAGTTGATTTAGTGGGGGTTACATTGGGCGATGCCTGACTGCCTCCGACAAAAACTGGACGCCGCCGACTGTGTTTCTTATTCTGAATAGACTATACTCGATAGAATTTTGATTTAGACACCTCAACATTTTGAAGAAAATCATCCGCTAAATAATTTGAAATAAAAATGGGGGTTCACATTTGAAAAATAGAATTTTGTGTCACTACAGGACACTTCTTAAATAAAATAAAAAATAATGGATTTTAAAATATGGTCTTTAGTTATACTTAAAATTGTAAACATCAGAATTTGAATAAATTTACTATTAAATGGTAAAATGGGGATTAGCATGCTTAAAGAATCACCCTATTTACTATATGCATAAATTATATACAAAAATTGATGACTATAAAAATACTGTATTTTTAGAAAGATCAAGAGAAGCATTTTCAGCCAAAATAGAGAAAAATATTAAAAAGAAAAAGAAAAATACAGAAGAAGACGTTAATGAAGAAGAAGAAATTGAAAGTCAAAAAAAAATGCAGAGGGTTGCTAATTTCCAAGCTCGAAGTGCAAAAAACAAAATGAAACCTAAGAAAATGAGTGCTATGTCAGATTTTGGTCAAGGTTTGTGGAGTATTATTTATTTATTCTTTATATTTTAAATATGCAATCTTTCTAGGTGGTAAATTTACTTCAAAGTCTTCTGGTGGTAAGCAAAAGAAAGGAGGTTCTGTTTTTGACTCCCAGTTTACAGACGTAAGCAAGTCTGGCGTTAAAAAATACAGATACGAGTAAGTGTTTATATTTACAAATATTTAAAACAACTCATCAACAAAAACCAGTTAATCTCGGTTGATTTGAGTTTTTATATTATACTATAATTTTCTTTATTATTAGGGCAAATCAAGCTAAAAGAATGTTGGCTAAAAAGAAATCTGCATTAAATCAAAAAAATCAAAAAGCAAAATCTACGCCTTCAAAAAAACCAAATTCTCAAGGAAGAGGTGGAGGAAAGAGAAGATGAGCATATTATTTTAGAAACTGACAATTTATATTATTATTATTTACTTTGTATTTGTCTAAAAAAAATGCATACATTAATTATATTATTTGAGTAAATATTTATTTAATTTAAATGGAGCTATTGAAATAATGGGCCAGTTTAAATATAAATCCTTTTAATAAATCCTTTTTCACAGTTTTGACAACCTCAATGGTTATTTGTGTCTGTTATCAGTAGGGTGTGTATTTTTATGTAACAAAAAAGTCAAAATATGTACCTAAATATTTATGTTCTTATTTTCTTATTTATAATTTTTAATTATTGATCAACGATCATAAAAATAATTACCTACCTATTGTAGATATAGCCAAAATATAGGTTTAATATATAAATTTTTTTTGAAATTGTAATAATTCATCTAATCATCTTCATATTGTTGTCTTCTTGGAAACAATTGAGTACAACTTACATTTGGAGATTTTCAAATTTAAATGTATGGCGCTTAGTTTTTAAAATTGACTTGTTGCAAGTGAAGGAGTCATCGTCGATCGAGGATAATAGGGCATGTTTCATACTTGATATAATAGATGGTGTTAACTTAATGTCCATTGACGGATTTTCATTTTTATTCAAAAAAATAATAATAATTCAGAATTTCCAAGTTTCAATATAATAATTTTAATAAAAATTGTATAGGTATGAAAATACATAATACTTATACTTGGTAAAATATTTAAAAAATATGTAAAATAAAAAAGTCTTATTTTATTCAGGGTGTTTTGAAAAGTGCTTATTTTTAATCAGAATTAAGAAATTTGAATTCAATAAAATTATGTACTTAGTATTTACATAAAAATCCGTGGCCTAGTCATCACATTTTGGGGCAGGAAAAGTGGTTCAAATCAAATTCATCAGCATCTTTTCCGGTAGGAAAGTAAATCAAGTTGGTTACTTTGGGGGAGGGGGGGAACAAAACAGCAGATGAATCACCTTGCAGGAGGGAATAAAAATAAAGAGGTTTTTAAAAAATGATGACGGGTCGCTAATAACTTCGAGCGAGGAGATATCTAAAAGATGAAGTGAGTACTTTGACGAGCTAATAAATTGTGACCAACCTGACGAAGTCTTCAGTTTTGACCTAGAAGCTTGGAATGAACGAGATTGCCCAGAACCAACATTTGAAAAGATAAAGCTTTGGGTGAAATGCCTTAAGAATCACAAGTCCCCTGGTGAGGATGAAATCAAGCTGAACTACTAAAAAATGGAGGAGAAGAACTGCCGATTAAGCTGTGAAAACTGATATGCCAGATCTGAAAATCCTAAAAAAATACCAGAGGAATGGAAAACAGCGATGATGTGCCCAATCCATAAAAAAGAAAGCATGCAAGAGTGTAATAATTATCCAGAGCTATGCCTAAATGTAACAAATAAAGTATTTCTTAACTGCATCTCATTGAGAATGAAAGACACATTTGAGAATATTATTGGCGACTATCAGCTAGGTTTTAGGCCCGAAAGATCAACAAGTAACAACAGATCAAATATTTATTCTTCGACAGATACTCCAAAAGACAGGGGAATTTGACAAAGATGTCCAAGTTCTTTTTATAGATTTCAGGAAGTCATATGACAGTATTCATCGAAAGAGTTAAATAAACATTATGAGACAATTTAAGTTTCCCCAAAAATTGATAAAGTTAGTGGAGATATGTATTATGAAGACATTTATTAAAGTCAAAGTAGAAAGGAGTCAAACGGAGCCAGTATCAATAAAGTCAGGTGTGAGACAGGGTGACATGATGTCACCGGTGTTATTTAATGTAATGTTGGAAAAAGTCATTAGAGTAATAGAGCAATGAACATAAGACACGACGAAGGAGTGAAACTGCAGGATTCCTCAATAGGCCTATTGGCGTAGGTACGCGGACAATTTAGTACTAATGGAAGAATCACCCTCGAATGTTTTGAAATCACTGTTCGACCGTCTACAAAGAATGGTGTCGAAAGTAAGAGTACAGATAAACGTACCCAAAACGGAGTACATGGGTGTAAGCAGACGAGAAACTGCGGGTGTGTACGGTGTACCGGGTACACTGTACCCATCCTTGAATGTAAAGCAGAGCAAAGCAGCTTAAATACTTATAGGGTCAGTTATAACTGAAAAGAATGAGATAGTCAAGGAAATTTCAGCAAGGATATTTGCTGGTAATAGAGCTTTATATGGACTAGCAAAACTGCTAGGATCTATATCAAGGGAGCTTAAGATACCTATATATGACACTATTGAGTCCAGTTATAACTTATGGAGCGAAAACGTGGCCACTGCGAAATAAAGCTGATAGTATGGGAGAGAAAAGTTCTAAGGAAGATTTATGGACTAATGAAAGATAGAAATAGCAATAACGAACAAGAAAAATGAGAACAAATAACGAGCTAGAATCACTTTTCCAGAAGCCGAATATATTGGAGACAATAAGGAGTAAGAGACTTAAGTGGGCCGGACATGCTTGGCATAGTCGGAATCACTTGCTACGTAAAATATTAGAAAAGGATGAAGCAGGGAAGAGGCCCCTGGGAAGGGAAGACCTCGCATGAGATGGGAAGATCTGGTTAGAAAAGATGTAAATGCCTCAGGCGTAGGATCAGACTGGAAGGAACGAGCATCCGACAGAGATGGTTGGAGGGAGGGGTGTTTGTTAGGATGGTCCTAGCGGCCATTTACCAGAAAAAAGAAGATTAATGTTAACAGACAATAACAGTAGATAAATGAAATGTTCACTTAATGTTTATATAAGCATTTTCTATACACAGTAAAATGTTCAATATATTTAGACTTTTTAAGCTATTTTTAGGTATAACAAATTTTCGTGTTTTTTTTTTTTACTTGAAAATGTAATACAATATTCTTTATAACAATTTTAAGTAGTAAAGGAGGTGTTACCATTGGGTTTCTTCCTCAACACGATATTCATGTTACTTAATTCTGTTTTTTATTTTTATCTTATTTGCTTATTGTAATTATTGTGTATACAGATTGTAAATTGTCTTTCTTAATAAAAAAAAAAAAAAAAAACATTTTTAAGTGAAAATTAAAAATAAAATGAGCTCTATAAATGTTTTTTTATAAGCGTCTAAAGTTAAAATTTCATAAAAATCAAGAAAATTTGAATTTTTTTTTGATTAGGAAATTCATAAAATGTTTCCTATTGAAATATAAAATTTGAAAATTCAACACAAGATACTTTATAAGTATTTTTACCTTTCACAAAAAAAGAAAGTTTACCGAAAAGTCAAACTAATTTTTATGAGCGTTAGAAATTTGACGTGGATATTTACTCGTAGATTACCGATTTGGCAATTTGTCAGGGAATGAGTTTCTCATTTAATTGTAATTGAATTATTGAAAAGGAATAACCGTAGATATTTAAATGTATACAATGATTTATCATAGAATTCAAATTTACAGTAACCCCACTTGATAGTTTGACACCCATTGTACAGCAGAGTGGTATTCACTTGCGCCTACCTTTGTTTTAAAAATATTCCTATTAGTCCAAATAAGATTTTTACGGAAAGGAAAATTGCACCGAAAATTATAAAATTCTGAAGAAACTGAGTGATTTTTTCGATAGAATTTTTTTATAGGTTTGCTATTTGTTATATAATTTATTACAATTATAGTTAGTGAAAATATGGTATATATTTTTTTTCTTCAAATAAATGTATAAAAAAAAATCATCTTCGGCATGGACAACCATCGCGATGTTTTTCATGTACATAATTCTTTGTATAGTAATACTATGCATGCAGATAATATTGGTCAAGTAGAGACGTAGAGTCACTGCACTATGCACAAGTATTTATTGTATTTATTTATGGCATATAGTATTTAAGTATGGCCGTCTGCCCGTCTAAGTCGCATTTACAATTGAACTTTGTTGGGTAATTAAGGTTCGTTCCAGGCGAAAACTTAACCAATGCCATTATACCTGTGCATACGAAAAGCACAAGTATGATTTTCACCTATGTGAAATGGGCCTAATACATGGGCGTCATTTCGGTTCTTTTATTGTTGATGCCAACATTTGTGCAGGTCATTTCAAATCTTTACCAGGCCACTAGCTTTTGTGTCGGATCGCGAGCGACGCTTTTGTCCTTTTTTTGTAGGTATATGTACTAATAAAAAATCTTAATTTGAAAGCCATGTATTTAAGCTACCAGTCATCTCAAGTGAATTATGTCACGAACTAAGATATATAAATTGTTATGTACATATTTTTTACACGAACACGTTCTAAAAATACGAAACGAGCGATAATGAAAATATCGTCGGTAGGTGGTCGTATTTCTGACTGCTCGCGCAAATGCGCAATACAAACGCTGTATACGGTATAATAAAATTATAAATTATTTATAAATACTATTTATAATCAATGACAGTATACATGGCTTTTAAAGTTTTCAATGACATTATAATCGAAAAAATCACAATCATAATAATAAAATAGTTAAAATATTAACAGTATACCGCAGTACGATACGAACGCGATAATACAACACTGAGGGCCGTTCTTATAATGTCTGGTTAAGTGTTGGTTAACTTTAACCGGAAATCGTAAGAACCAGCCTGAGCTTTCTTCATAGACCCACTCCCACAGATATGTAAAATCATGATCAGGGACTGCGCGAGGGGGCGGGGGGCAGTCGCCCCGGGCCCCGCGATTTCAAAATTATAGTTAAGGCCCCGCAGTTCTGAGGTGATTTCTACCGTTTAGAGATTTTACTGAATTTCAAACATTTTATTTATTGAAATTAAAGTTTGTAATAAATTATTTTTGTATAAAACAGTTTTGTTAACTTTTTAACTGTTTTGAAACAGACTGTTATTTATTTTTCCCAGGGCCCCGAAAATCCTAGCGCTGTCCTTGATTCATGAGTAAACACATTATTAGTCATGACGTGTACAATATTATAATAATATAATAATTGTGTGCATAGACCTTTAATAGTTTAATAAATTTTATAGCATATAGGTACAAAAAAAAGTCACGTTTATTATATTGTAAGATGGAAGATAATATATATTAATTAGTAGGAAACTAGGAATTGGCAAATACATATTTTTTACAAATAAATTTATAAAAAAAAAAACAAATCTTAGACGCAGGCAACAGTAGCGATGTTTTTCGTGTTCCTAATTCTGATTTCACTTACACAGTACACCCCTCCTATCAATGATGGTCGATGGATTGCCCAGTGCCCACCTGAATAGTGAATACCTGTCATTAATATATTATACTGCTCGCATATTTACAGGGACAGCGTATTGCCTATCTAGGTGCCTTAGTATGAAAATCACTTTAGGTTAATTTTAACTTAATCTTTGGCTCGGGCGTGACAGCTATGAGTAGATAGTAATTTATAATGGTGAGCACTGAGCAGTAATAATAAAATTATGTATTATTTAATTAATTATGGTTTGTTTTAAATTAATCTGTGGTTCTACGCCTCACTGCCACAACACACAGGCTACAGGCAGTCAGGCTTCGTCGCAACTCCCACCCATGACCCAGAAATGGCAGAAACCACCAAACACCACCAGCGGTATTTCTTCTTATCAGAATTCGCAACAATAACAGCTGTTATCTCAATAACAAAATACTGCAACCACATTGTTATTACCTTATTCGTAATCAGTGATCACAATTCACAATCATAATAATTATTAATTATTATTACTATTTAAAAAAATATAATTAGTAATTACTATTTGCTAACCTTGGCAGCTCAGTCTGCAGTGGCTAGTGCGCAAAGATGTTTACCAACAACCTTCCGTAGTAATTAGTAGGTCTAATTGTTATATTAAAAAACAGTGATGGCCAGTGGTCTCAATTCCATAGCTGTACCCCGTGATATGGAGAAGAAAAAATCACCTCAGTTAAGTTTCAAAAGACGAACAGTTGTTGCCAACTCGGATTCGGTAAATTTGTTTCTAATTATTTATAAACTCAAAGTTAATACTGATTTTGGGACTATAGGATGCTAGTGTAGACAGCAACACACCTTCCGTGGAATCAAAAGATGATGGTTTTATTTATCATAAAAGGAAACTTGGACGAGAACCAGGTAATAGCACAGACTATATGTAGTTAGTGTAGATACAGAAATATTTAGTCAACATATTGGGATGTTTTAATTTGTATTATTAAATATGATAGTACTTGAAAAGTATTCAGGAATATCTAAATTATATTTTAACAATATGTACAGTTTTAACAAAATTTGTTTAATATCTACTTTAGTAATTTTATTTGGTAGGTTCAAAAAAAATTATTCGTCGTGGTACAGAATGGGAGATAGTTGAAGGCCTTAAAGATGGACAAAGATATGACAAGAAACCAGACATCTTTAAAGGTTACTTACATAAGAAACGAAAGTGGCCACTTAAAGGATGGCATAAGGTTTGAAATGTTGTTTTATTAAAATCATAGTATTTAATTGCATACAGTACTAATCAATGTAAACCAAATTTTCAGCGTTATTTTGTATTAGACAAAGGAATATTAAAATATGGTAAAAATCCATTAGACATGTCTAGGGGTAAAATTCATGGTCAAGTTGACATTGGACTATCTGTAATATCTACTAAATATCAACGAAAACGATTAGACATTGATGCAGAAGAATTCATTTACCATTTAAAAGTGAGTACTTACATATTTGTTTTAAAAAGTTACCTATCTATCTGATTTAATTTATGATAAATGGTTATATACTAGTTTGCTGCAAGTAATATTATATGTTGCTTATGATAAGAAATAACTTAATTTAGTTAATTAAAACTGATTTCACAACATCACAATATTGTGTATCATATATTCATATTGCTATATTTTTTGGTATGAATTAAAAACAATAGTGGGGAATAAACAATTATGCCTAATATGCATTACAAATTACAATACTATCTTGTTTCTAAAAAACAAATATTTTTAATGTTATAATTTTTAAAAAATTGTTTATGATAATATGCATTTATAATTCCTTATTACAAAACAAATTTTGAAATACTCTGAAAAATGAATTTTGGATGAGTAGTTTATTAGTTATAACCAGAAAACAAATATTGATTTAGTGTAAAATTAAAAATATTCAAATATTAAAATTAAAAATAAGATAGATTCTAATACATAATACAAGTTAAAAATGTAAAAAATTTGTAAAAAATTTGATTTTATAAATAAAAATACTTCAAATAATCAAATTCTGATTTAGAATATGAAATAAAAAATGTATGTTGTCATTCAAAAAAGTAAGAACTCAAAAATAATAATAATGCAAAAATAGTAAAAATATAAAAAAAAATTCTGAAAATGTTGTTTTGTAATGACAAAAAACATGAGTGTCTGATATAATTAGTGTTTTATGTTCAATTGATCACCCAGTATAAACTATTGAACATTTTAGACTAATTTATTTTCAACAGTTTTAAATTAAATTGTATTATGCTTTAACTGTACATAAAGATATTTAAAACTGTATGTTCTAAAAAGTTTTTTTTTAAAAATAAAAATGTAAAAGGGAATACATAATTTTATAAATTAATTTAGGACATTTCCCTTCCTCCCACCCCAACTAAACATAATGCTCATTATGCCACTGCAAGTTTTTAAATAAATTACCTAACTTTTTTGTTTGCTTTAAATTATTACACAGCACAAACAATATTTAGACAACTATCTTTTGGTAATGTATTTCTGAAAATAAAAATATAAATATTGAACATTTTTTGTATGAACTGTTTTATTATTCATGTGTATTATAAAAAGTATTAATAAAACCCATTACACAAAAGTTTGAATGCTAGTCAACCAAAAATTGTCTAATTATACCTTTCTTTCTTTAAAATCCTTTACTTGTTATACTGATTACTGGGTATTACAAATATATAAATTATAAATATTTATAATCAATGGTTTTACTAAATAATTTTTATTCAACATATGTTAGTTTCAACAAATTAGTTGCAAAATAAGCATACCTACTTTTTAAAAAAAATATTGATTTTATGTTTGTTTTTTTTTAAATTGAAATATTTGATAATTATTTAAAATTAAATTATAGGAATATCCTATTTTTTTTAAGAACTACTTACATTAACTCTATTTTAAAATTTACCAAAAGCTGAAAACATTTCTACCTGCCCCATATTATCTCCTCATTAAGTCCTACTTAGAAAAACGATTAATCCAGGTCAGACATAATAACTGCTATTCCACAAAATCCCCAATTCTAGCTTTAGTTCCTCAAGGCAGCATCATTGCTCCCTTTCTTTATTCAACCTTTGCTTCAGACACCCCCAAATCCATATCACATCCATTGGTACTTACACCGATGATACAATCATAATAGCTTCTAACAACGACCCATCAACCGTTTTCAAACTTATCCAAAACCACCTCAACATGATACAATGCTGGTCTGATTGAAAATTAAAATCAACAAAACCATATCCTCATTTATTACCTTCTTCTTATGCCCAAGGGTATGTCCGACTAAGGTCAAGCTAAATAATAACATTAGTCCTTCTGTTTCTGAAGTTAAATATCTAGGCTTTACATTTGACAAGCTCTTTACCTGGGTCCCTCACCTCAAACCAAAACGAAATGTAGCAAATTCTAGGCTACCCCTTCTTCGTCCTTTTATCCAATCCAAATTATCAACCTCCTGCAAACTCACTAAATACAAAGCCATTATTAGACCCATATTTAAAATTAAAAAATATATTTAAATACTATATGCTTTTAATTAATTTTTTTTTATAATAGATGGCTTGTTATTGACTGAACAAAATTTATATATTATTTTAAGAAGTACTCTGGGATTTACGTAATTATTTATTAGACAATTTAGACTAAAAATAAAGCCACTATATTATAATTTACATTTTCAAGTTTTTTTTAATATATTTTTTATTAGGAATATTTGGATTTTGGTCTATATTTATCACAATCATTAACTTGCTAATAGATACATAATATTATGTCTAAAATAGTATTTGTCTTAACTAACCAAATGAATCACTTTAAATATTAATCCATTTATGTATTTATTTTCTTTAAACATATTAGTAAATAATCCTGCTAGAAGGCCAAAAGAACTTATTGCAAGTTATAACCTGAGTGTAAATTACATTTAATAACTATATTATTCCAAAAAGTGCGTTACCCTGGCACCACAACCTTAAATTTTTTCTCCAAAATTGATTCCATGCCTTAGTATCCAATTTGTTACCATTCGTAGCCACAAATTTGGAATTCATAACTTAAATCTGTTACTAACTAAATCCGTTACCACTAAAACTGTTTTCTAGAAATGGGTGCTGGTGTAACGTTACGCCAGCACCCACAACTCAAAATAATCTGCTTAGAAATTTCAAATCTATTCTAGAGATTAGTAACCATTCATAACTACACATTTGGAATTTGTAACTTTTCTACAACCCTCCAAAAATCAATTTTTAATTTGCTGGTGACTGGGTCAGTTGACTCCCAGCACTAGAAACTTGAAGAACGGTCTTAAATATCCAGAACAATACGAGCAATTATATTCATTATTAAATTCACTCACATATTATATGTAAGGAGCTACTCCACACTGACCAATTTTCTGAAAACCTTTGACATTAGTTTGAACATAATTCAAAAAATAAAATGAAATCATAATTAATAAGAAGATGAAATTAAGGCTAGTAATGACTATGCAAGTATGCTAAATATTGCAATTTAAAATATTTTAATGGCTTTAAGAGTGTGGAACTATGTAGGAGTGCAGCATACTAAACTTTGCCTATATCATTTAGGTATTTACGGGACCCATGATGAATTGCAATTTGTTCAGGTGACATGCAATGAGTTGCTTAAAGATTGCAAAATGTTGATACCAGTTTAAAGTCTGTAGGATCATATTGGGGCAAAACTTCAAGCTACACTTATCGTTAATCTATGTATAATTCTCTAAGAATTCCCTAATTCCCTAAGAATACACTTTTCCCTTAAAACTAATTGATTATTGTAAAACTGTTATGATTTATGTTGAGATATATATATATTTTAAATTGTGTTAGTTCATGATGGTTATGCACAGGGTCAGATTAGGCTATCTAAAATATCTGGGTTATCCGTATCCCACTGTAGTAACAACTAGTTTTAAACTGTTTTATTTCTTAAAGCAAGCAAAACATGAATAATCATTAATAATAAATATTTTATATTAGAATTTAGTATAACAAAAACTAATAATAAGTAATAAATTAATAACTATTGTTATTGTTATTAATGTTAAGTAATTATTGTTTTTATGTACAAGAAAACAATGACCTCAATTAGGTAACACACTAATATAATAAAATAATTATTAATTTATTTTTACATTTAGGGCTAGTATTTAAAATTAATTAAGAAAAAGTAAGCTAAGTATTGCATTTTTTAAATTGTTAATAATAATTGTTTATAGTTTAACAATTATTATAATAGTAAATTAGGTAAAGAGGACTTAAATTTAAATATTTTCATTTTATTTAAATTCTTAACTAATATTATGATAAATACAGTAAAATTGTTGCCTACTATTATGCCTAGTACCCAGTGACTGACCCATTGAGGGAGGGAGGGGGGGGGTAGTTTAAAATTATAATTTTATAGAGGCCTCTCTCAAATCTTTAAAATACCAATATGGTGACTTGGTGTATTTTTATTCCTTTTATGAAATATATAATTATAAATATTAGAACACAAACAATAATACCACTATATTATATGTAGTGGTTTATTTAAATTTTTAACCATTATGGATAAATTTTCATTGGATTTCTGCGGGCTGATAATATATTTTTTTATACCTGCAGTGAACTATTGCATTGAGGTGATTATTTTTTTAAATATATCTATTATACATCAATATAATATTATATTATATATCAATAAAGTAGTATATTATTATTATATACATACTTTATTGGTCCTTATCTGTGAATTGACTAACAGTTTGATTAAAATAAAATTAATAAACATTTATAAAATGTACATTTGTTTTGTATGTAATTACTAATTAGTTATGTTTTATCAAAATATTGGGAGCGAACCAAGTAGTTTTGGATTTATTGTTTGTTTCCTATACAGGTGGCATCTAGTGACCTGTGCTGACTCACACTACTAAAACTCTGGGTATGCCACTGCTAGTGAATTCATTACTTTTTTGTTGATTACGTATAGTATTTTCCCCAGTAATGGGCCGCTAAATATTAATTTTTCTGAGCCTGTTCAAAATTCCAAACCATCCCTGTTTAGGAATGACAGACAATGTCATTTCACACATCACCCCTAACTGAAATAGCTCTTTTCTTGCCCTTGCCACACAAAATGCTATAATATAATATGAATATTTTATATTTATAATACACAAAGATTATAAATTATAACTAAATCATCCTGGTAATTTGTATAAAAAAATGTTTGTTGCACCTGGCTGAAAACTCTGTGCATGCTTAGGTTATAAGTTATAACTATAAATGATTGTTTTATTTTATAAGGCTCGTAAGATAAAATACTTAGTAATATAATTTTTAATATATGTCATACTATTATACAATTACTGATATGATAAGTTCTAAAATGATTATTTATTATTAACATAAAAAGTTGTAAAATGTATGACGTACTGTGTTCAGCAACCTTGAAGTCTTAATTGTTCAATTATCTATCTCAATACCAATATTGAGTTATAAATGTTGTCATTAATGTTAAATTATTTGTATAACTAAATATTATTCTATGTTATAGGCAAAAACATTTGAAGCATTTTCTGAATGGGTAAAAGAAATAAAGCAACATCGTCTCTATAGACAACATGTTTTAACTTTTGGTCAAACCAAGCAGACACAATCTCCATTACAAAAAAAAACATGTAAATATAAATAAATTATTTAAATATATTAATAATATCATAAATATATACTGATGAGTGATGTTCCATAATATTTGAAACACATTTGTATTTGCTCAAATTAAGTTATGCATTTTATAAATTTTATTTTTTTATTTTATTTTGTAGTAATATCTCCTGTAGAATCAATTAAAAACTGTACTCCGAATGTACGTTTAAACGGCTGGTGTTCACAATTGGATCCAGCAACTTCAGAAATTAAGCAAGTTGAACAAAATTTGAAATCTTTAAACCGAATACTTGATCAATTAGAATCAGCTGACAATGATGTAATTATTATTATTATTATTTTATTAATGATCAATCTACATTTTTTTATACAACTATTTGTTTTTTTTTTTTTGTAGGTTGGGGTACTTGATGGAATTCCAGTCACAAAAAAAAGCACCAGGTTTCGTTTGCGTAAAAAAAAAAGTGGTGGTGGTAGTTGGGGTGGTACAATTGCTGGATGGGGCATTGATATGAATCAATCAAACAGTCAATCAACAAATAAAGCTGTTGATGTTACAGACTTGTCTGGTTTTGTAAATATAACATTAAATACAAATATATTTGCAGGCTTTATTTATTTTTTATTTTTTAGTCTACTGGAATAGCTTCTCAACATTTATCCAATAGTAATCCATCATTAACTGTTAATCCATCACCTAGTGATCTTCAACTCTACACTGATTTTGTTATTTTAGCAAAAGATAGTAAGTATAATTAATATGTTAGTATTTTTAAATGTTTAAAAGTATAAAATGTTAACTTATCATTGTATTGTAAGTTCAAAATAGTTTTAAATGCATAATGGATGCGATAAATGAAGAACGCGGTCATATTTTTGTTGGTGATGCAACCGATGATAAATTATCTAATTATCGAGTAGCTTTAAATAAGGCCATTCAACAAAATAGTGAACTTCGTGCTAAATTAAATAATATTCATATTACTTCAGATGCATCAAATTTTCCAGATCCTGTAAGATTTTTATATATAGATTTAAATAAAATATTAAACAGAAATAATAATGTTATGTTGTTTATTATTTTCAGGTACTAAGTTCATCGTTATCATATAGTTCTGGTGTAAGTGGTTCAGAAGTATTTTTTGATGCTGAAGAATATCAAGGTGGTAAAATGATCGAATGTAACGAAACTGTAACAAATGAATTAATTTCTGGTGAAGTAGTGACCCAAACGTCAGATACATCTTCTGAAGCAGGATCTTTATCATCTGAAGATGGATCTATATCTTCGGAAAACAGTGACGGTGCCACATCTGAATACAATAATCCACAAGGAGGTGAGTAATATTTTAAATATTTTAAAATATATATAGTTAGATAAGAAAAATATAAGAAAATATATAGAGTAAGTCTTTGTTAGTCTGTCTTATATGGACCAAGGGATTGTCGAAATGAGAGAGTTTGACCAAAAAAAAAGAAACAATGTATTATTAATGCAGAAGTGTATGTATGTATATTTAATTTATAATTTGTAAATACAACGCTAATATAATATTATAAATTATACTAATGAATGGATGTGTTTTTGGATGACCCCATCAGTTTTATTTTTATTTTTAGTTTGTTTTTATTTAGTTTAGTTATGTATTTTTTACCATAAATTCCTAATTAAAGTGCTTTTAGTGTTATCTTATTGTATGTATATTGTGGGGTTCAAAAATTCAAAACCATATTGTATTGTATTAATAAAGTTAAAATCACAAATGGCACTTCTTAGTGAGGTTATACTATATTATACAGTACTAGCTAATCCAGTATGGCATTGCCCTTGACAAATTAAATACCTGTGGATTTACCCAGTGGGGGTTAAACTGGTGAGAAATAGGATAGATACCCCTAATCTTTTTTCATTGTTTATAATATCATATACCTATAGGCATTGATTAAATATATATATTTAATCAATGCTATAACTTATAAGTATATATAATGGTATTAAATATATTTTTAATGATCAAATAGTATATGTCAAAAAATTAGCCACCCACCATGACAAAATCATTTGACCACCACTAGATTTACCCCTTTTTAAAATCTTTTAAATAAAAACTGCACAGATTTCTATTGATCTTAATTTTCCATCTCTTTGTCCTATTAGAGATATGGTTAATTGATGTCTGTATGTTTTCAGTAACAGTCTGTTGGTCATAATTGGTATTTGGTTGCTAAAATGGCCTTATTGTTAGCAAACATAGTGGTCAATATGTCACTATTGGTTGCAATATCAGCTGTGTAAAGAAATAGATAAAGAATAGGTCGTAAGACACTACATTGTGATACTCCAGTTGATATGTTTTTCCAATTTGTTACCGCTTCTTCATGCATAACTCGAAACTGCCTTTCAGTCAGATAAAATTCTAGGAGTACGCACCGGGTGTGTTGGTAGTTCTCGTCGTTTTATGAGTAGTCCTTCATGCCAAAACTTATCAAAAGCTTGAGCTACATCTAAAAATACTCCACAGCAATAATATCTTCCAACGCCTTACTTATTATGTTTGTGACACAATGAAATTGGTCGATAGTAGAATGTTTGTTACGAAATCCAAACTGATGGTCTGGTATGAAGTGTTTTTCTCCTCTAAGTGGTTTTAAACGTTTAAGAAGAAGCTTTTTTTAGAGCTTCGACATACTTTGGAGAAACTATATCGGTCTGTATGATTTAGCTCGTTCTGGTCGCTTACCTGGTTTTAGTAGCATGATCATTTATGCCTTTTTCCATTGCTTAGGGAAAATTCCAGTCGTAGGATTGCGTTGTATATATGTGTTAAAAGAACAATCGCCTTCTTTGGTAACTCTTTGAGTATGCGTGGACTGATCTCGTCGAAACTGGGTGCCTTTTTGGTCAATTTTATGGGCGACTTCTAGAAGTGTGAAATATCGCCTTTTTCTCTTGTTTCGTTAAGTGGTTGACATTGTATCATATCAAGTTCGGAAGCGATATCATTTGGTTGAAATACACTCTCAAGGTGTTGGCGTATACTTCGGCTTTATCTTGCTCACTGCGTGCCCAAGTGCCGTCTACTTTACGAATAAGTGGTACATGAGCACGAAGTCTTTTAATTCATCTCATAGCTTTCCACAGTGAGTAATCAGTATCATCCGTTGCAGATAAGCTACTCAGATACGATTTGAATGTTTTGTTTTTCATTTCGTTGATTTTGTCACTTATAATCTTACTAATACTCTTCCATTTCGTTTTATCCGCTGGATGTAGCGTTCTATGCCAGGTTCTTCTCGCCTTACGCCTTTGTTGAACTAGTTCTCTAATTTCGATCAAGTAAGTGATCTCCCTAATATTTCCTTCAGGAATCATGGGTGTTGCCATTTTCGCTGCTTCAACGACGGCATTAGTTAATTTTCGCACTACCATGTAAATGCATGTTGACGTTTTTAGTTTCACTGAATACAGTGACAAGTCTTAATCCCCAGTGAGTGTGTTTTGCATTGTAGTCTCCACCGACAATGAATCTGTTTCCTAGCTTGCGGAAAAAATCAATGAACTTAAATTTCGTCTGCGCCTCCCTGTGGTGGACGATAAATTACCGTAACTGTAAGGTCATTGTTTCCATCATTAACACTAATGGTTGTGGCTTGTATGTATAGTTCCAAGTGTTTCTCAAACTCAAAATGTTGAAATGACTCTTTTATGATTATTGCCGTACCTACTCGAGCTTTACTGCTAGGGTGTAAAGTGGTATAGATACTATAATTTTTAAATTTTAAGACAGTCCAGGATGTAAAATATATTTCTGATATAAGAGCAATATTAATGTTTTCATTGTGCAAGAAGTCATAGAGTTCTTGTTTACGCTATACTAGCCGATTGGCGTTCCATGCTATAATCCGCAGTGTGCGATTCATTACTTTTTCTTTTGATTTCTGATTGTTAGACTTAGATTGAGTACTTTCTAATCTATCTAGTCTAGATATGACACTCTCTAGAGATTTTGTTATATTAGTTAAAGCAAACTATATGTTAACATGGAGTCGTTTTCATTTGACTGTTGTTGCTGATTGGACGTTTGGGGCGTTATGTTAATGTTGGAAGAGCTAACCATCTGATCATAAGATACAGCCTCTGTGACAGTTTTCGCTGGTTTTTGTTGAATTCATTGTCCTGCAGAAACCATTCTTGGGTGTGCTCTTTCTTCTGCTTTTTTGTAAGCAGAACAACCATTCCAGTTTTTAATATATGAAGCACCACAGTTAGCGCATTTAGCTTTTGATTTTGTTGACTTATGGCATTTTTCTGTTTTATGCTCTTCTCCGAATTTTACACACACGGATTTTTGTTACGGTTATTTTGAGTATGTCCAAAAGACTGGCAGTTTTTACACCGTGGTATATATTTTTTGTTTTTTGGAGGTTCTATTTTAATTTTATGATAACATATGTCTCAGCACATGTAGAAAAACCTTTGTCAGCTAGGTCTCTTTTAATTTCACATATTTCAGTTTCTGGGTGCAATCCTAGTATAACGACACGGAATTATTTTTCAGCTTTCAACTGATATCTATGAAACGTGATTTTGTTATTTTCGAGAACTTTTAATGTCCGTCTAAATTGGTGTTCATGACCGGGTGTTTTTTCACGAGTTAAATTAGTAACCAAGTTTGGTAAACCGTTAACACCACATGCTGTAATTGGTGGTGCTTAAATATTTTAGGTACTGTTTTAATGATATTATTATCTATTATTTTGATGCGTTTTTTCAGTGGGCTTGAACTAACTTCTGAACCATGGCCCGTTTTTTCATTTAAATTTTCATTGTTTGTATTATTTTCATTTAAAATAGTATTATCAATATTACTCACTTGAATGTCCAGTAATTGACTCTATAGTTCTGCATTACTGTACATTCATCAGAGCGCTCGGGATTATAACATCTCAAATATAAAATGATAGAGTTAATTAGTGGGCTAATCGCTAATATAAGTTTTTTGATTGGAATTTGAAAAAGCTATTTATTTTGCGCAACCCAGTTTTCTGTTTTTACAGTTACCCAGTACCCACACTTTTTTATGTACTACCTCTCCTTGTAGGGTCTTTGTACTAAATTATGTTTGTTATCATATTCACCTTCTAAAAACAATGTTAGGTTATGAAAAAATATTAAACTAAATACCTACACAGTACACAACTGAAATACTGAACGGTAGACAATAGTTATTCGAAAAGTTAAGTCAAAAAACCCACGATCGAACAATCAAACTAATTTATCTAAGTTCATGCTATCAGTATCTAGAGACTTACATTTTTTAAGTACCTACTAAATATATGTAGGTTCGGTTGACAAATATTTTTATTGTTTGATCTATCACTACATATTATACAATTTTATATTAAATTATTTAATTTTGGGCTGGAAAATGTATACCTATTTTATTTGATTAAGTTCAATAATTATGTAATATTTACTGTGTGTCTAAAAATAGTTAACTGGAATACCCATGTTATGAACTTGTTTTAAAAAAAAATGTTTACACATAATTCAAGAAACCTAAAATTACGTTTTGCATTTTGGAAAATGGGCACGAATTTGGATTACTGTTTTCATTATGCATTTACGGAAGTTAAAAAATTACGAATTTCAGTGAAATAACTTTAATAAAAAAATTAATTCAACACATAAAATATTACTTATTGTATAATAAAAAATTGTTTCAGTTTTATTTATATTGTGAAAGTTTGGCAAAATTTCAAATATTTCGCACATTCGATAGTGGCTACTCTGTTAAAGTTTGCACACTGGTAAAAGTTCAGGCGAGACTATATTTCTCCCCCTGTACTCGTAAAATCAATGCATTTGTCAGTAGTAAATACTAATCACCCTTTCAACATTTTACAAAATATGCTTTGATAAGACATTTTCCCGTTTTAAAATTATTATTATTTTACGTGAGTTGACGAAAATAAATGTTTATGCCTAATGGAAGACGGGTAAATACTTTCGTGTAAGTTGAATTAAATACGATAAAAGCGTTATCATAATTTAGCAATTTTAATTTTTGTTATTACAAAAATAAGTTTTGTTATTTTTATTTCTTATAGTAGATTGTGGAGGATCTGGTGATATCCGGAATATGACTGGACGGCGTACAAAGCTACCATGTCCAAAACCTGATACCGAAGGATTGTCCTTATGGAATCTCTTATGCAAAAATATTGGTAAAGATCTCTCCCAAGTTTCGATGCCAGTTGCACTTAATGAACCACTTAATATGTTACAGGTAAACACTCAAATATAATTTTGTTATATTTATTTTCTTTTATAAATATAATAAATAATAACAATTTTTTAATAGTAGTTTTAAATGCGTATAATGATGTAATTTAATCAAATTGAATTATAATAGTTTATTTAAATTTTAAAACTGTTAATTTTTATAGTTATTAAATGTACAATTGTTTATGATATTTAATTTTAACACAGAATGTGATGATTATTATTTATGGCAAGTAGTTTTAGATAAAAATATAATTAATCTTATATTAAAAATTGAAATAGTATTTTTGTATGTTTAGCGTATGTGTGAAGAACTAGAATACAGTGAACTTTTAGATAAAGCATCAGAACAATCTGATGTCTATGAACGCATGGTATATGTAGCAGCATTTGCAGTGTCTAGTTATGGATCCAGTTATTATCGAGCTGGTTCAAAACCATTTAATCCACTTTTGGGTGAGACTTATGAATGTATCCGAGATGATAAAGGCTTCAAATTTATCGCAGAACAGGTAATAATATAAAATACATTTTACTAATTTTTTACTTTTTTACTTTTATAATATTATTACTTTAACATTGTGTTTTAGGTTAGTCATCATCCTCCAGTTAGTGTATGTCATGCTGAATCAAAAAATTTTATATTTTGGCAAGACGTTAGAATTAAGACAAAATTTTGGGGGAAATCGATGGAGTTTCAACCAACAGGTTTGTTAAATGTGAAAATAAATTGATTACATTTTTAATTTCTTATCCTATTTTAAAATTAAATTTTACTTTTTTTAGGGTATGTAAATGTACAGTTACTATGTCAGGATAGCAAAGATCATTATAGATGGAATAAGGTGACAACTTGTGTTCATAACTTATTTGGTGGTCAAAGATCTGTAGATCAATATGGTGAACTGAAAATTACCAATTTGGATAAAAATATTACATGCAAATTAACATTTTTAAAGGTTTGTTTTCATGTAATCATCACATATAATGCTTTGTTCATAAATTATATTATTTTTATCATTTAAAATTAATATTGAGGGACTAAATAGTAAATAGTATTTCATTAGTATTTAATGATACATCTTGTATGTACTTATTTCTATCATTTTTTTTTTATCACTTGAAAAATTGAATTTTTTATGTTGTGTTATAGGCTAGTTATTTTTCTGCCAAACGTCATGAAATACATGGTGTTGTAATTGATGATAATGAAGGAAAAGTAGTACGTAAACTATTTGGCAAATGGAATGAAGCTCTTTATTGTGGAGTTGCTGCTGCACCTTCAGCAAAATGTATATGGAGACCAGGTATTTGAATAAAATGTTATTAATACTTGAGTCGATCCATTTGAGTCTAAATATATTTTATCTATAGGTACTATGCCAGAAGACTATGAGTTATACTATGGATTTACAAGATTTGCAATGGAATTAAACGAGCTTGACTTGGAAACAGCTAAGATTTTACCAAAAACTGATACTCGTTTTCGACCAGATCAAAGGTAACCTACCAATAATATTTTTATATTAATATCAATTATTTATTAATTAATTAATATTATTAACAAAGACTTTTAGAGGAAGGAAATCTGAATCGTGCCGAATCTATGAAACTCAATTTAGAGCAAACACAGCGTGAACGTCGTAAACAAAAAGAAGAAACTGGAGAACAACATGAACCTAAATGGTTTAGAAAAACTGTTAGAAATGGCATTGAAACTTGGGAGTATAATAATACGTATTGGGATGTACGTAAAAACCCAGGATTTACTAATTACCATTTTGAAAAACTTTGGTGAATGTTACCATTAACCGTCGTGTCATCAGTGTGTAATTTGGTCAGTTAGTGGTGTTATGGTTAGGTTAGCCTTATATTTTAATAAAATCTGGTGAACAAAATAATATGAATCAAATAGTCTCAAAACTGAGACAAATTAGTTAATCTAGTCAATATTTTCATACTCGTGTGTTGTACTTTTCCATTATATTTAATTTTCTTCCATTAAAAATCACTTTTGATTTGTTTTAAAATTTATATCCATGTAAAACTTCCTTTCTATAAGTTAACTAATTGGTTTTATTAGATAGTTTTTAAAAAAAATGTAGTAAATCAAATACTTATTTACTTTTTTTGTTTACACATGGTACCTGAATAATATATTATAATTTATAAAAACTTGAATGTCAAAATGTAGGTATATAATTTATATAAATATTCTAGTATCCTCAAACAATTTACAAAATCAGAGTATGAAAAATAAAAAGAACAATTCAATTATTTTTGAATATTTAACAACTAGTTTTGATTTGGTTTTATTATATCAATTCCATGATCGAATCTCTTATTAATTAAAAACTTAGAATCTAAAAATATTTTTTATGAGATGTTATTGTTATGTAACAATTTTAACCATAAAACTTTTCAATTTTGATTATATAGTAACCATTTTTTTTTTTTTTTTTTTTGGTGCACTGAAAATAATAAATTGGTAACACACATACCTATCAGCTTCAAAACATTTTATTGTTATTTAGTAATATTTTTTTAAAAAAAAAAGCTTTTTTAATAAACGTTTGCTATGTAATTACTATAGTCGTTTAAAATCAATGATCTAACATTCCCATTATATTTTTCATTAAGATAGAATGACATTGATATAGATGTGTTGTATAATTTTATTAATATAGATTTTTTAATTACTGAAAATTTAAATAAATAATTTTTTTAAGCCGTTTAGGTAAAAATAATGTTTACTATTTTAATTTAATACTGTTACTTTATTATATACAGTTACAATCATAATGTAAATGCAACAATATGTAATGTTATACTTCTTATTTTTCATGAGGTATTGTGGTCAGAAACTCGTTAATTATTGTAATAATGTATTTTTAGTACAATGATTATTTATATTGTAAATTAATTAATTAACTATACATTACAAACTATTCAATTGATTTTTATAATGCAGTAAGCTCAAGAGTATGCTATACATATATTTTTCCATCTGAATTAGATAAATATAAATTAGTAGAACACAAAAAATAACAATATTAGTAATAAGTATATTACAATAATATTTCTTCATTTTTTGTTGAGTTTACATTATATTCTCTATACAATTTGTTTAGATGATAGTTATATTCATAACTAAAAATATGTATTATGATAAATATACAATAGGATTAATTTCACTTAGAAAATGTAATGACATATGTATTCTGTGATACATTGTATAAATGTTAAAACCTTAAAATTGTGTTAATAATATTAACATCTTACATTCCCAATGTATATTATAAACATTAGCGTTATTGATTGGCTCATAAAAACAAAATCGAAAACATACATTTTTATTTTATTGATAGTTATATTATTATTCATTATCACTATCGTTATTAATTTTGTTTGTTATTAAATGTTAATCTAACAATGGAAGGGTGATTATCTCATTTAAGTGAGCTACTTAAATTATTTGTCTTTGCAAAATCATTTATACATAACCTTGTGTGAATTTGTATGACATATTATTATATTATTTAGATTATGACAATTGTTTACGTAGGTTGTGGTCTGTTATATTTTTATTTTTGCTTAAAATAATTGTTTTGTAGATTTTTTTAATGTTTATATAATTATTATTAAATTCAGAAAATATATAGAGCATTATAATATACATGTTATTAACACCAAAGAATATAATATATAACTGCTCTTAAAACATATTTTGTTAACATGTCAATGTTAAGACAATAAGACAGTGACAGTAACACACAATGTAGAGAATATCTTCCTACATTGTGCAGAAAATATAATGTTTTTGAGCAATAAAATATTTAATACCATTTCAATAAAATAATATTATACAATTACAAATTATTAAAAATACTATAGCATGTTGATATTAAACATAATAAAGTTTCTTAAATAATTTTTTTTTGTTTTTCTTCATAATCTAAATTACTTGTCTATTTCATTGCTTGAAGCAGTGTTTTTAACTGTTTCCCGAGATATTGAATTCTTAGAAATGTGATATGTCATAATTTAAAAAGTCACAACAAACCATATTTAAAAAAAATACTTAGTATATATTTTAATAATAATTGAAATGTAGACTAAATTGTAACTGATTTCTTTAATAAGATGTTAGTGGAAGGAAAAATGCCTGAGGTATAGAGGCAAAATATTTTACCATTTTGGTACTGTATTCAAAATTTCAAATGTTAAGGAACATGTACAAGAATGTAAAAATGATAGAGGTCATAGCCCATAGGCAATAAGCACAACTATATTCTATTCAGAATAGGAGCAGTTCCAGGCGTCCGACTGGTACGCACGGGCGTGGCTTTACCTTAAGTGCCAACATTAGTGGGAGAAGCATCTGACCACCTTTGACAAAAACCGGTACCACTCTTATTCTGAATAGAGTATAGATATACATTTTAGGGGTTGCTAAATGTTAACAGCTGACTAATAGGTGAACCATTCATTCAATCAATCCTCGTCCCAGGCTCCTTTGAAAAATGTTACAATAAGATATGAAGTTGAGTGACTATTATTTATTTTTTGATATATTTTTCCTATATGATACATACATCTATAAATAAATACTTAAAATACTAATACAATATATTAAATAACAACAAAAAGTAAAAACAAACACATCAAATTTCTCAAATAGGGACAAATGTACGTAGCTGTTTGGATGCATAACAAGAATCAAGAAAGTAAAAAAATTTTAATATTAAAATACAATATCAAAAACAGTTTTTTTATACTTTACATAATAAGTCAAAAATTAAAATAAAATATCTATAAAAGAAGTATTTTATATTATATTATTCTATTAAAATGGTTTTAGTATATAAATTATACACTTATACATCATGGGCGGATCCAGAGGGGGTGATTGGGGCCACTGTCTAAAAAAAAATTAAGCGCTCAGAAGCTTAAGGCAAACAAATAATATATGGAATATCCGACACTGTAGGTACCTACTAAAAGAATGGCGAACAAATTGTTATTATACTTCTGGAGTAGTGGCATACTTTTGGATCGCTAATGGGCAATGGCTATGCGCCTATGCCTACTACTATTATATGTTCGTGGCTTCATGCTCCTAATCATAGAGGAATAATATCCTAACCCCCTTATTTGCGAATATAGACTAACCTCCCTCCCCCGTTATCAATGGCTAGATTCGTTCCTGCTATACATTATTTAAATTATGTGAAATGTTTTGGACGATTCCTCGTAAAATTGATGTTTTAATTTAGTGATTAAAGTTTCATAACTGAAAAATTATTGAAATTCGGTTATCCGCATCAATAAAAATCTTTAATATTTTAGGGCGACTGTTAACTGTTTTAAGTTAGCTGTAAATTACATTCTTATTAATTTAAAAATTAGATTAAGAAAATGTTCGCTAGGTCAAAATAATTGAAAATTGCACGAAAATATACAAGTTCCTCATAAGTTGGTACAATAATTAATAGCAGTTAAAAAATATAAAAAATACATAGCCACGATACTACTATTTGTTTTTATAAGTAATTTAAATTCAAATTTTGTCTAAATCATGAAAATATGATCATTATTTTTAGTTAAAAATGTATAAAATATTTCATTTTTATAGCTAAGGATTGTAAATTCAAAACAGGGACTACCCAGATTTAGGTCAACGGTGTTAATAATGATAATTTATTAGTCGTTACCACGATTAAAGATATACTTATATATCTTGACAATCTTGTATATCTACTTGTATATCTTTAATCGTAGTCATTACAACAGATCATTGATAAATTGTATTGAAGTTGCTAACAAATCATATAATAATAATTTCGTATATTATAATCGTAACCATGCGAAATGAACAATATTTTCATGCTGGTCTTTGATAGTCTGAACTCTGAAGTAAGAATTAAGAATGTAAAGATCTCTAAATTTTTTTTATTGTCATAACTCGTTAGTCAAAATAAATATTTTTCATAATGCATAATGTACCTATCATCATGACAAAATAGATCTAGTTAGTATTTTGTCATGGTACCTATGTTCTGTTTTCTGTGGATGTCGGAAGAATTAATTTAAGAAAAAAAATATAAAACGATTTCAGCGGGTAAATTGTCGTTCTTAATGTGGTCACACTGTAGAACCAGCCAAATTTTACTAGCATCTTTGGAGTTTGGAGTACGTTTATTACGTATGTTCAATGTTGTGTGTTTTCTTTTTCGTTCGTGTTCTATTTACAATATTATTATTATTGTATGGCATCCCTTAGCGGTTTTTACTTTCAACATAATATATATTTATTTCATATTTGTCTCGCCTTTTCACCATCCCTTCAAACCCTAATAAGTCTGAACGGTAAATTCGCCGCCATTAGTGATTTCCATCTTCAGTGTTTCACACGATCAGTGCGCGTACTGAGGACCAAATAGAATATTATTGTAACACGCTAACACGTTACACGAGTAGTCGCCAGAACTAACTACGCGTTGTATGTCGGTTTCGATCGTTTTTTTTAGTGTTCCTCTCAAATTTGGCGATGAGCAGTGCAACGATGTGACCAATGTGAAAACCCGTTGTTTTCGCCGTTCCGTGTTTGCCCGCTTCACCAGCCGACACTCATAGTCATAGACAAGTATACACTTGGAAATGCAATACTGCTATTTGCGCGGGACCGGTCACATTCTGTAAGTAAGTACACCGATCATGACCTATTAGCAACTAAGTCCGTCGGTACAAAGATAAAAAAAAAGATGCATTAATCACATCCCATTAACACCTCAGTCCACAGTTCTATAAAATGACTCGTCAATTGTCATCTTGTGTTGTTATACGACATTTGTGGCAAAAATCTTAAGAGTTAATAAATGTTTTTAAATTTATTTTACTTAACATGGTCGAAAAACAATCATTAATTGTCACTAGAATGGTTCTAAACAAACTCCGTGTTGATGAAAATATATACTCATGTACGTCATCTTCTGTTGGTATAATAATTTGTTTATCTTTTCATTCTAAAGTTATCATACTTGTTAGGTTTTTCATTTTTACGATCGATTAAAATTGTTTGGACAATAAATTAGAAGATTATAGTTAACATGAAGTGTTATAGGCCAGATAATAAAGAGCATCATACTTATATTTTTTCCCATGGGTACCTACATGAATTAACTCCGTAAAAATTTGATTTTCAGAAAAAAGTAATCAACTACCACAAATATGCAGGAGGATATGACATATCCGGCTGGATGCCGTCCAGTTACAGATGATCTGGGTCCAGATGAACTTATTCGCCGATTAAAAGTATAATCATTTATAACTAAAGTCCATTGATAGCATTAAAATGTTTGTAATATTTTAGACTTTAGCACACACTCTTCAAGCAATGGGTCAAGATGAAGGCATGTATCAACAATATATACCATTGACTTTACATTTGGCCGAAGATTATTTTCTGAAACATGCTAGTAAAGATGTTCAGCTTTTAATAGCTTGTTGTATTGCTGATGTACTTAGAGTTTATGCTCCTGAAGCTCCATACAAAGATCCAGAGCAAGTCAAAGTATGAAATAATTGGCTTAAACTAAAATTTAATTTTTTTAATATCATAAATACAATTTTGTTAAAGGGTATATTTATGTTCCTAATAAAACAACTTGCGGGTCTAAAAGATCCAAAGGATCCAGCATTCAAACGTTATTTTTATCTTTTGGAAAATCTTGCTTATGTGAAGTCTTTTAATATGTGCTTTGAACTCGAGGACTGTCAAGAAATATTTTGCAAATTATTTTCTCTTATGTTCAAAATTGTCAAGTAAGCACAAATACATTTTTTTTTCTTAAGTTATTACTAAAAATGAATTATTAATATTATTTTGTTTACTAGTGATGAACATTCAACTAAAGTGAAATCTTTTATGCTTGATATTTTATGTCCATTAATATGTGAATCTGATATGGTAGCAAGTGAACTTCTTGATATTATTTTAATAAATATTGTTGAACCCAATAAATCACAAAGAAAAAATGCTTATTCATTGGCTAAAGATCTTATTCTTAAATGCTCAAACACTTTAGAGCCTTACATCCAATCGGTCAGTACATACATAAAATAATTTTATAATTTATATTCTAACTATTTACTTTTTATTTTAGTTTTTTAATCATGTTTTGATTTTGGGAAAGAATGAAAAAAACCTAGCTATAAGTACTAAAACTTACGATCTCATTTATGAATTGAACAGAATAAGCCCATCTGTATTGTTGGCAGTGCTCCCACAACTTGAATGCAAACTTAAGTCAACTGTTGAGCAAGAACGTCATGGTACTGTGTCTCTTTTAGCTCGCATGTTTTCTGAAAGAGATTCAAATCTTGCTCGCCATCATAATATTTTATGGCAAGCATTTCTTAGTCGTTTTAATGATATATCTGTGAGCATCCGTATTAAGTGTGTTCAGTATGCCATGCATTTACTTTTAAATCAACCCGAACTTCGCCAAGATCTGACAGAAGCATTACGCTTAAGAAGTTCCGATAGTGACATGAATGTACGTCATGAAACAGTTATGGCTATTGTATCAACAGCTAAACATGACTTTGAACCAATTTCAGATAATGAAGAATTACTTTTAGTTGTTAAGCAAAGAATGTGTGATAAAAAGGTATTATATTATAATTTTAACTAAAAACAATTATTTAATTATAAACTATTATATATGTGTTTTTTAGTTTAAAATAAGAAAAGAAGCTACATCTGGACTAGCGTTTATATACAAAACATATTTTAATGATCCAGACATTCCTCGAGGCACTAAAAAAGCATTCACTTGGATCAAAGACAAAATTTTACATGGTTATTATAGAACTTGTGTTGAAGATAAATCATTGGTCGAACGACTAGTGAACACATCTTTAGTACCATATCAACTACCACCTGAAGAGAGAATGAAGAGACTTTATCATTTGTATGGTACAATTGATGATTATGCTAAAAAAGCATTCATGGAGATTCAAAAAACTCAACTTTTGTAAGTACTATAATTTATTTGTTTGTAAAAAGTATCATTTATGTATTTATTTAAAAAATAAATGTAGAATCCGTTCACATTTGAAAGAATTTCTTGATAATCACAAGAAAGAAGACAGTCCTCAAAAAGATAAAGAAATTCAAGCGAGTATAAAATTGTTAACTCGGTATTTACCAGAATCAGTTAAAGCAGCAGAGTTTATTGGAAAATTTTCACAACACCTGATTAAAGATCCTACACTATTGAGTTGTAAGTTGATTTTATAAAATTATTACATTTACCTATACTCTGTTCCAAAACATAACGCTCGGTGGCAACCGGTTATCGTCCAGTGGCGCGTATCCTACATAATGGTATAGGTTGTGCGCAGAACTGGTGTATTCTCTTTTGGAATAGAGTATAATAATTATAAAATTAAATATTATGTTTTACTTTTTAAGCTATGGATACAATTGCAAAACAGAATTCTAGTACTGCTGAAATATCCGAAGCTACTAATTTAGTTTTACGGAAGCTTGGTCAACCAGTAATGACAAATCTATACTACAACACTGTAAAAGCACTTTTGGAAAGAGCATCATCAGTGATGATAGACTCCCAAGCATTAAAGGTTAGTATAAAATCAATTATGAATTTAAAGTTTTCAAAATCATGAACATTTAAATTTTTTTGTTAATAGGATATTTGCCCACTATTTGTTTACTTTCTAAACTATGTTTTCTGTAACATAAAAAATGCTCCTTCTAGAATTAATTTTGTATTAACTTCAATATTAGTGTGAATTGACCACAATGATTAATTATACTATGTACGTTAATTATTTATAATATTTTAATTTTTATACGATTCATACGAAAGAAAAATATAAAAATTAAAAAATGTCAATGTAGGTCAGGGATGGCGAACCTATGTCACGCGTGTCACGGAGTGACACTCGCGCATTATTTCAGTGACACGCTACTTTAAAATATTATTATAGTTCATAATTTTTACTTAACTTTCCAAAAAAATTATTGATAATTTGAAACTATTTTTAACTTATTATTGGAATATATCGTAAGATATTGTAATTTGTACTTTACATTTAAGCAAAAAAAAAAAGGTCTGCAAAGTTTCTGACACGAGAGGCAAATGAAATCAAACCAAACATTTTGATTTGACACGCACTTATCAAAAGGTTCGCCATCCCTGATGTAGGTAGTGTAAACAAATTTAAATATCGTAAGAAAAGGTAATGTTCTTAACTTAAAGCTTTATCAAATACCTATTGGTCAATTCACTCTAATATTAAATCTAAATGACACAAGATTTGTTCTGCTAAATACAAAATTCCTATATTGTTGAAGATCAAAAAGAGATAACAAATAGTGCGTTGACATTGTCTTAACATATAATTTTTTTATTTTAGTATTATAATAATTATAATAATTATTTTTAAGCACAGTACTTAAAATAGGTTTTTCTAAATTTTTAATTTTACCTACTTATAAAACAAGAATTGTATGTATTAGAGTACACTGAAACTTAAAAGTAAAAATATTATGTAAGTACCATTTAGGATTTTATTTACATTTAAATTTTAAAGTCAAAGGTATGAGAATTATAAAGTTGTTTTAATTTAAAAAATTATAATTATATATGTGCCCTAGGGCCTAGAATCTAGATAATATTCTTACATTTATGATGACACCATACATTTGTTGTCTCCGTCTTACAAGTGCGTAATAGCAAATTTTTATCTAACAGTTCACATTAAGGTTTGTTTTAAAATTAGAGTGAATTGACTTACTGTAAAAGTTAATAATAAGAATATCTGTGTTTGTATGTTAGTTTTGATGCTAATTCTATGTCTTACCGAGTTTTAAGTATATAAAGTAGCGCAATTGAGGAATGTTCATAACTTGCTTAAAAACTGAATTTTTTTAAGATTCACAATCTGTAAATTATTTATTTATTTTCTACGTTGAGCGGAAGGTATGGATTACATGAAAATTGCTGATTAAAAGAAGCCATCCAGGCATCATGACATTTTTTTTTACTTGATATTAATTGTATATTAATTTTTATTAAAAAATTCTGTACCATTGGTAGGGTAATCTTTAAGGTGGGTTTCCATGGATACTATTTGAGTTGAAGTCTCTAATGAGGGGTTCTGGATGGTTAGCTAAGCAGGGTCAGAATCGTTTGTAAAAGGTGGATGCGGTTTTGGATATGATGTTTTTGTGTAGGTAGGTGTGTAAAGTGTGGTTGGAAACATAGAATGGGGCACTTGTTAAGCAAAGTGAAAATTATTGAAACGCATGATTTTTTGTAAGTTTGATGATTTGGCTGCACCCTATAGAGTTCAATCCGCTTATTATGATGCCATATATAAACAATATTTCATATAAAACGATTCATAAATATATTATTTGGTTTGTATAATCCGGATATAGTGATCTGATTCTCTAAGTCCTTTGAAGATCGTTATAAACAGATTCTACTGTAGTTGAATGTTATAAGACCAAATGGGCATTAATAATATTTTGTAAAAAAAATAATTTGTTTTTAAGATTAATATTTGATTTTATATCAAGGAAGTCGTATGTTTTTTATCTTAAACAGGATTAAAGAAAAAAACCTCCTTAAAAATACAAATAATGATTTTACCATTATGTTTCATAATAGAATGATTCACTCTAATTTTTAAACTAACAAAGCTAATGAACTGCTAATCATAAATTTGCTTTGTTACAAACTTGTAAGACGAAACCACACATACAGGTTTTGTGTCTTTAAATTTATATTTATTATGGGCCTACTAAATTTATTTAAGTTTTTAAATAATGTGTTATTATTTTTTGTTTGTTGTACCAAAGTTAATATGATCAGTGTAATTAGTTAAATATTATTTTGTTCATTAGGAATTGTTTAATCATGTGGAAAATTGTTTGCGTGGTGGAAATATGATAGAAGAACTAGGTTTGCTCCCAAAAACTGCTGTCTATAGAGGACTTGAGCTTCTTAATGTAAATAATTTATTTTATCACCTATTCACTAATTATAATTGTTAATATAATATCTAATTACTTCAGGTATTATCAAATACATTTGCTTGCCACTTCTATCATCCTGATATACTGGATAAGCTGTTAGATTTATCACATCATGATGATGAATATATTGCTCCTCAAGTTCTCACTATGTTGACTACAATTGGCAAATACAGTCCACTTGGTAAATTTTTATTTTATAATACATTATTATCAAATTATCAAATAAATAATACTATTGTAAACATTACAGGTGATTCATACCCAGAATTCACTGACAAATTAATACCAATATGTAAAAAATTGGCAGTGAGTGGTACTCCAAAACAAGCAAAAGGAGCTATACGTTGTTTATATGTGAATGTTTATAAATCCAAAAATGATATTTTTGATGATATTGTTGAGGTAACATTAATATTACGACTTTCAATGTATGGTTTCAATTAATTAATACTATTTTTGTTTGAAATATGTAGAAAACTAAAAGTAATTTAGAACCAGATTCAATACATTATGAAACAGCTATAGTAGCTCTTGGGCATTTAGCTATCAATGTAGCTGAAAAATATAACGTCCATTTCAAGAATATGATTTCTCGAAAGGTAAGTAATTCAATACAAATTGCTTTCAATTACAAGGCAGAATTGTGATGGTTGCCATAAAAAAATATTTTTCTTATTATAAAATTTATAAATATAAAACTATGCATAAAAAATGTTTCAAATGAATAAATTGTTCTATGATTCTATTTATTATTCAAATAGTAGTTCTCAAACGATGTGCTGCAAACTGGCCTTTAAATTACTGCTAAATTATTGAAAATATAAAGCAGTCATCCATATTATAATATGTAACCACCCTTGGGTTTTTAGAAAACACCAAAGGTTGAGAATCACTGATTTAAAACTATTATTAATATTATTAAAAAGTAAAAAAAATAAAAGGTTGATAATCTTATGTAACTATTTAAATAATTTTATATTGACTAATGATGACAAACCATCCTTGCGAGCTTATTCCTTACCGTGTAAGGAAAATGACTTTCAATTTGGGACCTCTTAAATAAACTGTTGTTTTTAGGAGGTCTGAAGTCAATATAAATGTAGAAAATAAAATATTTAATATAAATCGAGCTTAAAAATGTTGAAACTATGTGAATCGCATAATATATTGGTGGCTATGAGGAATGTAAAATTGTTTATTTTTAATATGATTTTGACTTGAACAATTTTGTAAACATTTTTCTGAGATTGTACTTTAGTTTAACAGTTAAACTTAAATTAATTTTAAGTCTATTGGTAACCCAATAAGGAAATTTAGATAGTTGTGTTCTTATAATGCATACTTGGTATATACCATAATTTTTTTTTTTACCAAATAACAATATTTTGCCTCAAATATACAGGATTTACCCATTGCAATTTCTCCTAAAATAATGAAGATAAAGGCTCGGGATCAAAGACATAATTTTTTAGTCAGGGAACTATTCACTAATTTTGTCTTATAGTTATTTGATATCAGTTTTGTTTTAAGATATGTGGCTACTTACGTTGATACACAGTTATACATATTTAATAAATAACAACTTTAAATATGTTTTATTTTAGATTGTTAAAGAATTATTAGTAAGAGTGTCAATTAAAAGTGAACTTTATAACGCTGATGCTAATTGGTGCTCCGAAGATATTTTACCGAAAGGCACAAAGTGTAGAGTAAGCTATACCTTAAACTTGTAGAATAAATATTGTATATTTATTTGTATATTGTGTTTTAAGGCTGAAGGAATGAAGGCTATGGCAAGATGGCTTATTGGCTTAAAGAATGATAAAGTATCAGCTCAAAAAACGTTTAGAATGTTTAATGCTTTTTTGTCACAAAAGGGCGACCTTACACAATCTGGAATCTTATCAAAATCTGAATTAGCTTGGTTAAGATTACAAGCAGGATGTTCCATGTTAAAGATTTGTGAACAAAAAGGTGTTGGAGATCAGTATACAGCTGAACAGTTCTTTTTACTATCAAGACTTATGATGGTATATTTTAATTTCGGTGTTTTACTTTTCTATGTCAACTTGTAATAAACTAAATAATTTTCAGGATGAAGTTTTAGAAGTACGAGAAATTTTTGCTGCTAAACTTCATAAAGGCCTAGGGAGAGGTTTACCTTTCAAATGTCTCCCATTAGATTTTATGGGAATGTATGCTCTGGCTGGACTTGAAGCAGATGAACGATTGAAGAGTAAAATCTACGATTACATTTCAAAAGATATTAACAGAAGAAGAGATTATGCCAGAAATTTAACTCAAGGATCTGCAACATGTATTTTAATTTTTCTTATAGTTTTTAATGCTTTAAAGTTTATTATTTAATGTTTACATTTTTACAGGTCCAATTGAAAAAGCAATGGCTCAATTACCTCATATTTTACCTGATTATATGTTGCTCTTTGCTATATCAATTTTAACACACTCTCCAGTGTATAAGGATAATAGAGATGAAGAAAGTCTGACATTGATGCAACAGTGCCTATGGTTTATTCTTGAACCATTGATCACCAAAAATGATTCTTATAATTTTGGATTTTACAAAGAGATGTTGGAGCGAGTCAAGAATTATGTTGACGCTGTAGAACCAACTAATGAGACTGTTAATGCGGTAATTATAAATATTTTCTATCTTTTTATTAGTTACTCTAATTATAAATACTTTCTATCATTCAATTAGTTACTTAAATATGCTTATAAATATTGAAAACTTAAGCTACACAATATCATAGTGTCATAAATCGTAATGTATTGATAATTATGTTATCAATAAAGTACTGAAAATGCGTTATTATATTAGTTTGTATAAAAGTACATAGTAAAGGTAATAGTAAATATTGTGAAGCCAATACATTTTTTACTCAAAATCTAAAACATTACCAATTAATATATAAGTGAACTTGGAATCTAAGACAATAATTTTTGTTTTAATTAAATCTTGTTAGACAAAAGTAATTTTAATGTTTGTTAAACTTTGATTTTAGAAAATGTGGGCTCTTTGTGATTTGGCAATGAGCGTATTAGTAGTCCATACTAATACATTTGAAACTTCTCCTTTTTCTGAAATTAGAATTTCAGCAATGTTTTTCAAAAGGCACGATGATCCCATGTTTGTGAACGTAAAGGTTTATTTGCCAGAAAAATTCCAAATCAAAGTAAGTTCTTAAAATTAAAAATTAAATTTGTTAAGAACAATTTTTTTTTAATTTTAGCAAGTAAACAATAATGGAAAAAAAACTGGACTTTCGGCTGCTTTAAGAACGACTAAAACCCGAACTCAAAAACATAACATTCAAACCAGCCGTGCTAATGAATCTAAAGCTGTGAGTATTTTCAGTTTTTTATATACTTAATAATATTTATTTTTATTTTAAGAGTTTATTCTATAACTTAAATTTTAAAGAGTTCTTCACCATTATTCAAAGAATATTTAGGAGTAGGTTATATAGGCCAACCATGCCCCAGAAAACTGGGTGTTAAAATAGAACTATACCTATGTAATGTATGTTATCTTCTTATTGTGACATTTATAACACTTATCAATACATAAAATTGCATTCATTACATCAACCATGGCCCCCTCCCACCACAAGGTGTGATGGTGGTCCATAACTCTACCCTATCAAGATGGGTTTTGCAACAGGAAATATTAGTGTTAAGAAGAAATTTGTGACTAGATTACTAAATAATTTTGTATAAAACTGACTAATGATGACAAAACCATCCTTGCGAGCTTATTCCTTGCATTGTAAGGAAAATGACTTAAAATTTGGGGCCTCTTAAATTGGACTGTTTTTCCTTAGGAGGTCTGAAGTCAATATTAAAAATATATTTTTAGATAAAAAAATAATTGTGTTTTTACTTTTAATTTAAAAATTTAATAAATCCTTATATTCTTTAGAAAATAAATTTCAATCATAGACATAATACTACTAGATGGAGCAAGACTAAGTTCTGGCAGCCTGATATGAGTACATAGCTCTTGGTATACTGCTTACAGCACATAAGCACTATAATTTTATAATTAATTTAATTATATCTGTTAATATAATTGCAACCTCTATCATGAGACCATACCAACCGTCTTCGCGTTTTCCGTATGCTCCGTCTAGTTGTATAATGGTTATGGTTTATTCACTTTAATATTTATAGGTTATGTATTGTTCTTATTGGAGCTCTTTATGCAATAAAAGTCTAAACTTAAGTGTTAAGTATAAATGAATTTGTTTAAAATTTATTAAATACGCAAATTCAGTTCATAAACAATAATTTCTTGATTTAAATAAAGTTCAAATTTAAGTTATGATTTAATTTTACTATATTATATTATAAGGTCTAATAAAATAAAAATAATATGGTAATTTGTCAATCTTTTTATTTTTATATTTCCTAAATTTCTCTAGGCTCATAACCCAAATAATGATGAATATATAGTATATTTTGTTATGTTTCTTAAATAAACTTTTAATGACTGATTTTTTTATTTACTGTACCTTTTTGTTTTTTCTTCAGAATAATGAAGCTCAAGATTCTACTATGTTAGACATGTCTGTTGAAGTAAGTGTGAATTTAATTAATGAGTACTATATTTTGACTATTTTGATTTTTTTACAGAGAGAAGAAGATGAGGATGTTATTGAACCCAAACGCAGGAGAACAACTCGTAACAATAATTTTAGTTGAACACTTGATGTTGGACTAAGTTAGTATTTAAGTTAAACTGTATATTTTAATTGTTATATAACTACTAAAAACTGTTAATACTTATTTATTTTGTTAATATTTTCGATTTTATTTTTTTAAACTTAAAATCCTCAACATCAATTTACTATGTAAGTAATTTATTCTTAAGTGAAATTTTGATATATGCAAAACAAAAATATTACATGATTTTTACATATATAATTTTTACACCTTGAATATTTCTTACATTCTGATCTGTATTCCTCTGCTTGTTCACAAGCCAAATTTTTAAAAAGAACTAAGAAAGGGATATTTAAATTGTTAGTAGTTGACAAAAAAATATAAATGGGTATTCAAAACAAATACCTAAAATTGATATGACGTTGTGATGCTACAAAATATTACACTTATAAAAATTTTGTCTTGCTTAATGAAATGTAAAATATGGAATTTAGAGCACTGTTCATTAATAATTAAATTGATTCTAATCATATTTTTGTAAAAGTTTTAAGTTAAAATATTAGAAAAAATACCTTTTATTTTTTAATTATTACATTTATGATTAGTTTAGATTAAGAGTTTAATACTGAATAAGCTATAAGTAAACTTATGTTTAAAATAAATTATTTTCTTAAAATAAAAGTATTTTTGATTGAATTTTTGATAAGAATTTTATTATTATTTTAATCATTTTATTTATTTGTTATTACTTTGTTTTAGAATCAATTAAAAAAAGGCAAGTAGTTAACTGGTGTAAATTAGGCTCAGTGTGTACATTATTTCGTTAAATAGATGTGTTAAATTTAAATTCAATGACATATCATTACATGAAAAACAATTCCTAGTGTAGACGGTTTGGCGGCTTTATTACTGAGTATATTTCATTATATTATGTTTTTATTGCTATAATAATGTATTTTACTATTATTAATAATACAGTAAGTTGAATCAATTTTTGCTACAAAAAATAGTACAGTAGTCACTCGATAATTCGAAAAACTCCATAGTTACATATAACGAATAACTCCACATTATGTACAATTTTCCACCTCTCTTTAATTCGAATTAATTTTTTTCCCCTCGATAATTCGAACACTCGGTAAATCGAATTTTTAACTCGGTCCCCTGAATTTCGAATTATTGAGCGACTACTGTATATAATATTTATATCATATATTGTTGTCAACTTTTGAGTACCTACACTCTGTCTCAAACTAGAATATACCAGTTCTGCGCACTATTTCCCCCCTCCACCGATCGCTACCTATGCTAATATGTGAGAGATGTGCTCCACACGATAAATTCTAGTTTGGGACAAAATATAGAAGTGAAGGAATAGGTTAAAACATAAAAGTATGTATATAAATAGCTAAATTAATCTAATTGCTTTTAAAAAATGCAACATGAACAGTACCCAAATATACCCACTCTAATATATGAAAAGTTTCAAGTCTCCTTGTATAATATTTTTGAACAACAAAATTACTAGAGGTGAGTCAAACTCAAAAATATAGTCTCGAACCGAACTTTTTAATCGGACATTGAACCAAACGAATCAGTATTTGAATTAAATGATATAAAACAGAGATGACCAACCCATGAAAGTTTTGCGGCCTGCAAGATTTATCATAAATTTACAAAAAAAAATTATTACAATTACTTTTAGTATTATTTGTATACAGATTGTAAATTTTTTCTATTTTAATGAAAAAAAAAAATATGTGGCCCGTGGGATCGTAATGTATTTCCAAAGTAGCCCACGAGATCATTTGGGTTGGCCACCCCTGATATAAAATCATTGTATATAAAAACGATTCTGGAATCTGGGCGAAGACAGTCTCGAAGAGTGTCAAACTACACAATGAGCTGTTTTTTTTTCATTGTTTTTATCGACACTTTTAAAATTTATTGGGAATTTTCAAAAATGATCTCTTAAAAGCACTAACTACTTTCACTTTACCATCAGAAAATATACTGAATACTGATGAAGATATTGAAATACCTTGCATAATAATTTAATGCAATAATTTTGCATTTTTTTAAAGTGTTTTTCAATTTTAATACTTTTTATCACCAAAATAACTTCAAACTTTTTATAATAACATAACTGTCCGTAGAATTGTTATGCTTATAAATTGCCGTTAGGTTAGAACAATGTATGAAGAACTTGGTTGTATAATGAATTCGAAATGTTCGAACGCGGTGTCGAATATGCCCGCTAGACAGATTATGATCAAAGGTCGCCCACTATGCCACTAAATGCATAACTCCCTCTCAAGCCACAAGGCACCGTATACGGTCCTATCTACCTTTTATTCTCGTAGATTGCCGTCACGTCCTCGGCACTATATTATAGCTTAAATTATAGCTGTGGTTCTACTCCAGCCGTTAACCGGGCGACATGGTCGTCGGCTGTCGCCACGGCGTTGTGGTTTTGAACCAGAGTGTCTTTTGTTTATGTCCGTCACTCCGACGAGATAAGTGCCTTTTGGTTGGCCGTTATCATTATTTGTTTATGCGTCCAGTTTGCCGTTCGACGGTGCTTATTAGTTATTAGTTATTATATAAGACACCCGTGAATATTGCGACCGAGGGGATTGTATATTGTTTTGTGTGCCGTTGTTGCCGTCAGACAATACAGAGGTGCCCGTTGTGGCCGTTGTTTCAACCTTAAGTTGCACCGCCACCGCGAGGTCATTGTCCCGCTGCCGCCGTAGTCAAATTTATATCATCGCCGCCACCATCGGAAGATTGTCATCGATCTACAATCAACACACTGGCCGATTGATATCGTTATTTCAATATTGTAATTTGTATGTGCTGTATTTACTGTATGTTACTGTATTTAGTCATACCCTAAGGCGATAGTATTATTATTTATTATTATTATTCGTTGCCTGACCAAGAAACGTCTTTGTCAGGTACCTATTTATATTATACATTTATACGAACCGCATATTATTATTTGGTATTATATATTACTAGCTGATCCCGTGCACTTCGTGTCTTCGTGACACGAAGTGTCAGCTATATTAGCTGTCCTATCCTAGCTGTCCCTTCTAGCGTTGCCTGAATCATATTATATTATGTTAAGATTAACCTCAAGTGATTTACATACATCTAAGCTACCTAGGTAAGCAATCCACTGCATCGGATCGTGGATAATATATGCGAGAAGTAGTAAATTATCAGGTAGGCAATCCACCTGCGGTGGGTTGAGGGCCCCATGAGATGCGTAAGTAACTTAAATCAAAATTAGGTACGTACATTAAAAAAAAAACAACAACCAATAAGTTAGTAGGTTGTAACCAATGGCAACCATTTATAAACAAATATTTACATCGTAAATCTCAAAATAACTTAAACTCGCCATAACTCCTGAACCACTTATCGCACCGCATACAAACTTAGATAGTAGCCGATTCTCAGACCTACTGAATATTCATATCAAATTTCATAAAAATCGATCAAACCGTTTCGGAGGAGTATGTTAACTAACATTGTGACACGAGAATTTTATATTTAAGATATTACGTCATAAAGACGTTTTACAATAAGTTACTTTACTGTTTGGTGTATTGCTATTGTATTTATTTCGTCACCTCATCCTCAACACAACGCGAGTCGTGGTCCGGTAACCGCGAAACAAAAGTAGGACCGGACTCGGCGTCAACACGAGATTTAATACAATAATTAACTTATTTTGTACTGATAAAAACTAAAAAAAAATCGAAAATCTGTGCCTAAATAGGTACAAATCTAATTAATACAAGATTTGTCAAAATATTTTAAAATTACGATTCATATTTTTTGAATAATCACTAAAATCATTATTTTATCGGTTTTAAGAACTGCAGTTTCTCAACATTATATTTCCAAACGCTTGTATCTAAAATAACATAATTGTGACTTGCGTATCTTCTTTTTTTTACCAGTATAAGACAACTTTTGATTAATCGTATTTTTTCATTTTTGAACTTTTTTACCGTGCAAAAAACATGTGTATCGATATAAAATATAAATCAAAAAACACTTAGAACTCGAAAACATAAATTGTTCATAAATACCTATACAAGTTATTTAAAATTGATACATACTACCTAGCTGTTGTTTAAAAACTATATATAGCTATTTTTTTTTTTTTATTATATTACACATACAATTAAATACATACAATTGAATAAAGAAAAATTATATACCTTCCGTAAGCATAGCTTGTGTCGAAGGTATAGAGTTAACTATTTTATATAATATATAATATTATGTAAATTTACAATTTGATTTTAGGTGATTACTGATTACATACTTATTATGAACAATAGAATACATTAAATTATTTCTTATAGATTAGGTTTTTAAGAGAAAAAAAAAAGAAAACAGATAACAGAGTTGACATTTACAGATATAAATAATTATTGATTTAAAGACATAAACAACCATTTTACAACTAATGTTTTGGCATTAAAAATTTTACAGACAATGTTTTTTTTTGTAATTATTGGCATAGAATTAAAATAGGTTGGACCAAGGTAGTCCACGAATTTTTGACCAAATGATTTTTTAAAATAACTAACTTTTGCATCATAAGCTACTGTTTCTCTTTTATTTAGACTTAGCCAGTTATTTGAGTTATTTACTACCCATAAGATAGCAATTTTTTTGAATTACATGCATTGGTAAGATCTCGCGTAATTTATAAAAACTATGACTCAAAATACGAAGACGCATTAATAAATTATTTACATGCAGATTCCACCTCATGTGTTTATCAATTGTTAAACCCAGATAACGTATACTTGAGACTCTATATATGGTTTTACAAAGCTTATCATTGCACAAATTATGGCTGTCACAAAAGTGTATCTTTAAATTATCGAAATGTTCTTCATTGTTATTTATCGTGAAATTCACAAACATTGTTTTATTATAATTTATTGATAGCTTTCTATAATTTATGAACTCTACTACTTTTTTAAATTCTTTTATTGCTTTTGTACGCACCTTATTCCAGGAGTCTCTTGAGAAGAGGAGACACGTGTCATCGGCATATGTGACGATAAGTCCCTCAATATCTAAATTACAAATACTGTTAATATATAGGATAAATAGAATTGGGCCCAAAACAATACCTTGAGGAACACCGCAGTTTATAAACATTTTATCTCCGGTAATACCATTTATTCTAACCATTTGCCTTCTATTTTGCAAGTAACTCCGAAACCAGTCTAAGCCTGATGATACGATACCAAAATTTGGCAAAATTTCTAAAAGTTTTAAATGATCCACCGTATCAAATGCTTTGGCCAAATCTACGAAAATCGCCAGAGCTTTTTTGTTATTGTCCAGAGCATAATTTATAAAACGTGTTGCGCTATATAGAGCATTTTCTGTCCCTAGACCTGGTCTAAATCCAAATTGATTTTTAGATAAAAGTTTAAATTTTTCTAAATATTGCATAAGCCAATTTTTGATGATTTTCTCAAATATTTTAGAAAAATTACTTAGCATAGAAATTGGTCTGTAGTTATTTAAACATGATTTGTCGCCTTTTTTAAATATAGGTTTAATTACTGCTAACTTGAATTCTTCTGGAAATATACTATTTTTGATACTTAGATTATATATATGTGTTAAAGGACCTATTATATCATTAGCTACATGTTTTAATATTTTAATCGATACTCCATCACATCCAGCTGCAGTTTCGTCTTTAAGATTTATAAGAATATTATGAACATCTGATTTTTTAACAATTTCAGTGAAACAATTGTTGAAAGAGACTCCAGAAGTAGTCTCATTGTATATCAAGGTAGACTTAATAATATCATTTGATAGTGTTTTCCCTAAATTAGTAAAATAACTGTTAAATGTGTTGGAAACCATGTACGGTCGTCATAAGTATTTATAACTTTATTATTCACTTTAATATGACTAATATCCTCCTTATTAGAAATATGCTTTCCTGTAATCTCATTTATTACTTTCCAAGTAAGTTTAGGGCTGTAAGATACTTTATTAAATTTTTTTTTAAAATATGTATTCTTTGCTGCTCTTAATATTGTTGTAAATTTATTTTTATATTTGTGATAATAAGAGACAAGTTTAGCATTATTTGGGTGTTTAGTTACTTTTAAGGATAATTCTTGCTTATGGCGTACAGAGCATAGTAGACCTTGTGTCATCCATTCTTTTATCTTTTTATTTTTTGCGTTTTCCAATTTTGTTGTTGTTGAAGAATCTATTATTTGAGATACTTTATTTATGAAAATTTTTACACTGTTGTTTACATCACTTGAATTAAACACCTCATTCCACATTTCATTTTTAAACTTTTCGTTTAATTTTTTATAATTTATTATTTTAACATTTTTATTTGTAACTTCCTTTTTTTAATTTTTTATTTCAATAGACATAATTGTGGAAAACTGATCGGTTATATTGGTCTGTATTACTCCTGCTTCAGTTTTGAGGTTAAGATTTTTTTCATTTTTAAAAAAAATATGATCTAAACAAGAATGTTTCATTCCTACTGGAGTTCTAGTGTACACATTGATAAATGACTTAAATCCATTTTCTGACATAATATCTAGATATTCGTTATTTACATTATCCACACCGATTATGTTTAAGTTAACGTCCCCAATAATAATAATTTTTTCATTTGAAGAATTCAATGTGATAATTAAGTTATTTAAAATAGTCAAAAATTCGTGTTTGTTACCTGAAGGTAACCTATATATACACAGCAAAATTAGGGATAACTTATTAGTTTTTAAAGTAACTTTTATAATATTAGCATCTATATATTCATATTCAATAAAATTTACATTTAAACCATATTTCACATAAATAATGATACCATCATTTTGGTTTCTTTTAATTTTTGAATAATACGATTGATAACCAGGTATCACAAAATTACAATAGTTTATATCATGCCATGTTTCTGTTAGACAGATTATATCTAAATTTATACAATTGGTATCATTCTGTAGGAACAGCAAAAATTCATCAAAATGACAACTTATACTTCTTATATTACAATGAAAAATGTTTAAAAACAGATTATCAACCAAGTTATATTTATTACGGAATTCCGAAACAGTGGCAAAATATTGTGTTTTATAATCCAGAAAGCGGTTTAATATATTTAAGTGATTCATGATTATTTGAAAAATTTGAAAACAAAATATAAAATAAAATAAAGGGTTAGGAACTTAAAATTTAATTCCATTTTTATAATATGTTAACTAGGTCAGTTTCAGCATGTATAATAAAACCTTTAGAGGTTTCATTTTTTTTTATATGCATTTTGTCATCTTTGAACCATACAAATTTAAAATTTCTTTCTTTAGCAAACATTCTTATTTTATAAAATAGATTACTATTATATTTCGTGAGATAATTATTTATGAAAATACCTTCACCTCCCCAGCTTTCATTTATACTATTTGCATTAATTTTTTTCTTTCTTGCGAAATCCATTAGATTTTTTTTTTGTTCAGCTGACATTAACTCAGCTACAATCTTCGTTGGCTTATTTGGTATTTTTGTACGTATGACGTACGTTTGAACGTATTACATTACATATGCACCAGACTACATCTTATATACATTTAGAAATACAAAAGAATGTTTATTGAATAATTGTATACATTATAATGAACTTGGTTTAACCAAGTAATAACTAAGCATCACTAAGAAATTCAAGTCTTTGATAACATTCGGAAAATCCGAATTGGTCGGTTGGATGGGTTAGAGGTTGAGCTAATACTCTAATAGATATAGATTATAGATGCTTATGTTTAAATGAGTAGGTAGCCAATTCTGAGTTCAAGTAGTTCAAATCCATGCAAACATTTGGAAAAATCTAAACTATATGGTAGACCGGTTGAAAAATTAGTGTAGACACATCCACCTGCGAACGTTTTTGGAAGGCTTCAAAATAAATATGAAGTTACTCAATACTAGGTTGCATGTGGTTGTAGACAGGGGCGTCATTTTTTTTTGGGGGGGGGTGAAGGGTGTACATTTGCACCAACTTTTATTAAACGCCTTATTTGGCCTGCCAAAAATATAAGCGCCGATATACCGAACTACCGAAGTGTTTTATATTATATTATATATTTTAAAAGGTATTGTGCTAATGTGTTTTATTTCCAAAAATGTCAGATATGGTAATTGTGTTCCGACAATATTATAATTGATAAAATAATAACAAAAATTGAATTATATTATATTATAAGAATGAGTGCATAGATAATATTTATGTTGTTAAATTCAAATGGAAAAATTTAGAAATATGAATTAAGTGGACTGTATCTGTGATATCTGTATATTGTGTCATTGTGAGCAAGGGTACCCATAAAATAAATTGTAGGTTTTATTAAGCTAGCTATATTATATTATATTTCGAGTGTGTAGGGAGAAAATAAAGTATAGGTAGCGGCTAAGTATTTTATTATCAAGGTGTTTTATACCCATAAATTTATTTACCAAGTGTAAATACCACTGGTATCCACAATATAAATATCAATACATTAAAAGTACCAACACATAGTTCGGAAAAAATAGTAACAATATTGACAATATTGTAATATTTGTATACTAATATAAGTGACATTATATTAAATAAATTATACAAATATTCTAAAGTTTTTGTCCCACTTGACTGCCCCCCCTAAAAAACAAGTTTTCTATGTGGCCTGGTAATGATTTGAAGTGGCCTGCAAAAATTTTGGCACCAACAATAAAAAAGTTGAAATGACGCCCTTGGTTGTAGATCGCCCGGTACGAAATCCGTGTTGCTCATCGATAATTATATTAAAACTATGAATTCAAATAGTTTTGATAAGTGTGATAGAATGGATATAGGTCGATAATTTATTATATTCACGAATCACGGCATTACCTGATTTTATGATTGGTGTTAAAGAACTAAATTTTATTATAGACGGAGAACGAACGCATAAAGAGCATAAATAGAGGGTATGATATAATATATTATCTTAATTCTTAATTGGAAAAGAAACGCTTCAGATAAACAGTCAGGACAACATAAATACTACCCGGGAAATACTTCAAAACGCTCCCCATTCTCTACAAGAATGGGCCAACAAATCTGGATTCATTTTTTCTCCTCAAAAAAGCAAAGGCATACAATTCAATTTCAACTTAGACACCATCCTCTACCTTAAAAACACCCAAATCCCCTTTCATAAATCACTCCGTATACTAGGATTGATTTTCGACAATAAGTTAAACTGGATCACGCACCTTAAACAGCTAAAAGTTGCATGCAAAGCCAAACTGAATGTTATAAAAACTCTCGCCAACCATACATGGGGAGCTGATAAAAAGTCTTTGTTAAACATATATAAAACATTAATTCTATCACAAATCAATTACGGATCTCAAATCTACAATACAGCTAAGCCAAGACATCTCAAAACACTAGACCCTATACATCACGAAGGAATTCGCCTCTCGATCGGCGCTTTCAGAACAAGCCCCACAGAAAGTATTTTATGTTATGCAGGAGAAATACCCCTTCAACTCATAAGAGACAAAACCACTCTTCTACACTGTATCAAAAGGAAAACCACTCCCAACCACATAGGCCATAATACCATATACCTCTTTTCATAAATCAAAACTCAAACATCAATCACAATGTCAAAAAAAAACTTACAACAATACAAGACATCTACTCCAACTTATGCAATGAAATGAATATACATACCTCCGTCGAAGAAAAAATTATCTTTCAAAAAATCCCCCCCTGGCTATGGAACATAAAATTATCAACAGATTTACTCTCACTCTACAAACATGAAATAAGCCACAAGATTATAACAGCTCATTTCCACGAAATTATCCAATCTCGTTTCCCTAATCACACTCTAATCTACACGGATGCCTCAAAGTCTGAAAACGGTGTTGGCTTCGCAGTTGTTCATAATCAAACGGCAATTAAACACAAGCTTCCCACAATAACAAACATATTCACCACCGAAAACTACGCAATACTCGAAGCAATTAAACTAGCAAATTCGCTTCAAACAAATAACTTTTTGATCATCAGCGATTCCCTCAGTGTCCTAACAGCACTTAAAAACCCGTGGCCTAGAAATGAAATTACTCAAATCACCCAATCTGAACTAATCAACACCCAGAAAACCTTTGAATTTATGTGGGTACCCTCCCATGTAGGAATAAAAGGAAATGAAAGAGCCGATGAAGCAGCTTCCCTTGCCTCTAATATTCTACACAACAGCACCATCGATAAAATATCATCCCAGGATATTTTTACGTCCGTCAAAAATAAAATCTTTTTGTCATGGCAACACCACTGGGACTCCATTCCGCCTACCAACAAACTTAAACACATAAAATGTTCTGTGAAACAGTGGTTTACACCTCCGGACCTCAACCGTCGTCAAAATATTGCCATCACTCGTATTAGAATCGGCCACACCTTTCTCACACACTCTTTCCTTATCAGTAAAGATCAACCCCCTATATGCAATACATGCCAAACCCGCAGTGGCGTAATTTGAGAAAATATCGAGGGTTGCAAAAGTTACTCGGGGTAAACAAACCCGTGGGGGCTTTGCCCCCACACCCTCAACATTACAAAAAAATGTTTTAATATAACCATATTATTATATTTTATTAACATAAAATACATTTTAAATTTATATAATTCTTTTTATATATAAATACAAATTATTAAAAGCTATAAATTTAATTAACGTTTACGTTTATTTGCCTCAGACATTTTGAAAATGATATTAAAATCCACTTATAAAATAAAATAACTCAATGTAAATAGGTAAACTATGTAAAAATTGTAATAAACTCTTGTCTTCATTGTACGTCACTTTCCGTTGTTTGATGAAATACTGAATATTAAATAAAATAAAAATATAGTGACATGACAGTGCGAGACCATGTACGATTTACTATAATAGTGTATTATGTTATTAATTATTCACTTATTATCATGTCGATTATTCAATAACAATACATTTTCCGAAAAATGGTTAAAAATAGCTTGTTAGTTACCCGTTCAGTCACCCGGCCCCCACCGCCAGTGGTGTTATACAGTGGGTTAAGTTAGTAATTTGGAAGAAAAGAAAAGAATTTAAATAGTATGTCTTAATTAATATTAATTTAATATAAAAATATATAATGTTGTTATCGAGCACTGATATCTATACCACGGTTGTCTTCGTTTTTATTTAATTTATATTATAATGGATAACAATCACGATTAAAGATATAATATTATATCTAATTCTAATATTGTATAATTTATTTCTAGATTAAAACTTGTCGTATTCTTATCGACGTTATTATCGTCTCAATTTTCTCATTCTCCAACATTTTTTATTTCATAATTATTTAACTAATTAATAATTACTTATTTTATTTTTTTACTATCGAGCGATAAATCATAAATATGGAATTTCCAGGGGTTGCAAAATAATACTTTTGCAACCCATACATTATATTTGGGGTTGCAAGTGCGACCCCTTGCGACCCCCCAATTACGCCACTGCAAACCCGTATTACCATAAGACACATTTTTGAAGAATGCCCAATATATGAACCAACCCGCACTCTTCTCAACCTCCCACTCAACATCAAAGAAGCACTTAATGAAGAACATACTTTAAAAACCATCGAATTCATCACCAAAGACAACCTTATCAATAAAATATAGTTTCAATATAATTTAAATTGTAAATCTATTTAAACAAATTTTGTAATTTTTTAATATTGTAATTTACTCTTTTTTTTTTATGTTAAACTTAAACAAAATGTTGGCTAATAACCATTGTAGTTGAAGCCTGTAAACCTTAAATAAAAAAAAAAAATAAACAGTCAGGAGTTCAGGACTAATGGACTGGGCACCACGTAATGCAGATTGCAGATAAGCCATGAAAGACGTCATATACTGAGAATATGATGTTATTGTGCAAGCCTACGTGGCTATAGGCAGATCCAGATCAATAACTTCAGATGTATAAACTGAGGAAAAGTAAGATGAGAATAAATTTGCAGCAACCTGCTCGTCAGTTGATAAACGACCATTTAGTTCCAACACCTTTGGTATATCATTTTTTGGACTCATATTTAAAGCGTGCACTGAGTAATGAGAAAATACGGTAGTCCGTAGTCAGTAATATTAAAAGTAGATTTAAATGCCGCATGTGCTTTTTATTTAAGAAACAAAATTTCTTTTAACTCTTTCATAAACCAGGGAGGGAAATGAGAATGGTTATAATATTACGTAAAGGCACATAACGCAAAATAAGACTGATAAGAGCATCAAAAAAACATATTAAAAGCTGATTCAACATTTAGCTGTGAGAAGGTAGAATGCTAATCAAAGTGATTAACAAAAAATTGAATATTTTTAAGGTCAACATTTTAGAAATCATAAAAAGCGAGTAAACGATTAAAGACAGGGATTTGAGCATAAAATGTATAACAGTATAAGTATTTTAAATTTAAATATTTTTAAAACTGCATTTAGAAAAACTTACGAAAAACCTTTTTTTGAATTTTCATTTCTTAGCTATAAAAATTGAACATTTTATACATTTTTAACCACAAAATAATTTGAAAATGTTCTTTATTTTAATGACCAAATTTTAACTTAAAATGTCTTTAAAAAATTTGATTTTTTTGATTTTTTGGTTACACTATAAACTACTTGCGAGAATCTTGTTTTAAATTTTTAATCGTTAGCTGTAAAAATTGAACATCTCATAAAATGTTAACTACAAAACTGTTAACAAAATAAATTTGCAAATGTTCAATGATGAATTTCAGTCAAAATGCTTATAAAAAAATTGTGCTTATGTATTTTTATTATTTTTGATCTGCTATTTTAACAACTTATGAAGAATCTTGTATTCAAATTTCAAGAAATTTGACCCAACAAAATTTTTTTTATCGATATTTAAAGAAAAAAAATTTGAGAAAACCAAAAATGTATTATGCTTACAATTAGCTCAAAAATTGTCAAACTATTTTTTTGGTACATAGAAAATGGAAATCTAAACATTTGGTGAAATTTTCAAATGTCTACAGTTATTCCTTTTTGAATTATATCAAAACAAGAAAATCGTTCCAGGAAAAAACAGGTGAATTATCCAATGTCTATTTCAAACGCTCATAAAAAAGTTGTTTGACTTTCCGATGAACTTTTTCGTTTTTAGAGAGGTAGAAAAACTTATAAAAATCTTGTGTAGAATTTTCAAATCTTAGATTTAAATAGAAATATTTTTATGAATTTCCTAATTAAAAAAACTGCGAACTTTCTTGATTTTTAAGTATTTCGTTGAAATGTTGGCTTTAGACGCTTATAAAAAACTATTGGGGACTTACGCTCATTTTTTAAACAAAGTTTCATTTTTTAGTTCCTACCGATTTTAAATAACAATAAGGTTTAACTTAAGTCGCTGGAAATTCCTGATAAGTTTGTACTACAGAGCTACGTATATCATAATATTATATAGCCTACGATTGTACTACTTAAGGAGTGTCATGTGGCGTCGTGGCGATGCAAACTTCTACCTTCAATTTTCAGTATATTCTGGTAGCTAAAGTAAACCTAGTTGGTACTTTGGGGGTCAACAATTTTTCACTCAGTCAAAAAACTTGAAAATGTAATACAAGCTTTTTCATAAGTTGTAATTAGTGTTCTTTAAGACTGAATATAAGAGAAACTTAAACTATTATCAAACTTTAAGGTAAAAACATTATCTGTGTTCTCTCGTTAGTTTTTAAAAACCACAAAATTTGTGTTCAGCAGAACCTACTTTGTATTATCTTTAGTATTAGAGTAGGTTGATCTATTTTCAAACTAAAGTTATGACATTATCTGTGTTTATATGTTGGTATTCTTATAATATTTAATTTTAAAGCGAGATTAGAGCATTTTTAAAGTGTAGTATTGTGCATACTCATACTATCTTGCATACAAATTAAAATACCTTAAAAAGGCCAATGTACAAACATAGATAATGTTGCGATAATGTAAGTTTGATAATTGGTCACTTCACTTAAATATTAAAGCTAAAGATACTACAATGTTGGTTCTTCTAAACGCGAATTTGAAATGTTGCGTGTGGGTCAGAGAGAGAAAACAAATATTATGTTGACATACTTTTAACATTTATTATAATAAATTTAAAAGAATATTAATAAAAATTACTTTAGAAATGTAATCAACTTTTTTATTTTAAATAACTATAAACATAAATTATTGATATCGGTACCTTAGTTTGATTAATACCATAGTGTATTCTAAATTCTAATTTACACTTTAAATATTATATATGTTTATCACAAAAAATATAAAAATAATTAAATTTGTGTATATTTCAATATTTCATAAAGAAATTAATATTTATTGATAACGTTTGCATGAAATGCAAATATATAAATTTATATAACAATAATAAAATATTTTTTTATATGTTCCCAACACTATATTTATTAATTTTTTTGGCTAGCCACTAATCATCGATGAGGAATGGACTGTCCAATACACCGTCACCAGCGTGCACACCGCCCTCATTGCATGATGTCAGTTTTGTCCGCATCATATGCCCCACTTGTTCATTAATCAATATTTCATCACCGTCACTGAAACAATAGTTACCAATTTAAACAATATTGTTGATTGTTGTTTACACATTGTTTTGACTTTTAATAAAAATGTTGTTTATGATTCGGTACATTTCATATTGCATTGACTGACGATACAGAATTATTACAATTTTGTATTACTATTCAATGCAATAATTAGATTTTTCTTAGTACCAAGTATATTATAAGTAATTGCATTATACCTATAGACTTATAGAAATAGACGGAACATTTGCCCTGGGCACTGGGAGGCATGGCCATGCCAAACGGATTAAGAGAGATAGCTTGAGTTACATCATAAGAGCGAGACAAATGGAAGAACTGTTCCAAGGACAGCTAATTAGAGTATTTGTTCAATTTCTCAATTTCATTCAGATTTCTAAATGAAAGCCTGATTCTTAAAACAAGTTCCACCTACATGGATGTGTTATCATACCTAAATTCTGTCTATTTTTATTAAGTCTATGGTTACACCTGATGTTTTAAATTGTATTTTGTGTATTATTTGGTCATGGTAAATTGAATAGTGTTTTAACTTTTAATGAACACAATTGATTTAATCCTTATTTCTTTACAATAATTGAAAAATGTATTATTATTAATTAATAGCATATTAGTATCTATTTAATATAGGTTCATTATTTTTTATTTGAAATTCAATGGACAGGAATGGTATTTTTTAACGTGCGACTTATACCTACTGTGTAAGTGTATATGTGTATTGTGTAATATATGTTATAATTTAATTTGCTACCAATTTTAACTAGCTTATAACTTATGTGCCCCTTCCTCTATAGTCTATACTATAAATTTGGTATATATACCGATTTGTATATGATATATAAGTTATAATATAGGAAGGTACATACCATAATATGGTACCAAAGATGCCCATCTCAGACACAACTTCACATAAAGCAGAGTTTTTCTCGAAATCCTGATTTGGTCTAATTAGGTAATTTTGTTGGACAGGAGGAATTATTTTGTTCATCAGAATCCAAGCTGAACGTTCTTTGCTGTTCATGCAGCTCATGAGTTTCTATAGAATATACAGAAAACGTATAAATAAAGCAAGTATATTTAAGTATTTATCAATTATTTAACATTACTTTTCTGATATCTTCTCCGTACAAATTATTGCCCCCGCCTTCTCTTTGAGGTTTCAACACAAAACGGTCCGGAGCATCTAAAGCCATTTTGACGGCTTTATCACCATTTTCGTCCTAAAATTATGGTATAAAAATAATGATCTACATAACTCTACTACAGACAGCAATCATAGCTCACCAAGTCAAGGGCATACAATCCCGTGAACACTTTTCGGATTTCTAGAGCTTTTTTGGCGTCTTTTACAAAACGTTCAAGAGTTCCCGGAGTCGCCAAAGCTTGTTGTACCTGAAACAAGCATAACACAAGACGCAATATCGTTTAATATGACATCTTGAAGTGGTACAGCCTACAACTTACGGTGGCGTTTCGACGTATAATTATATTATTATATTATTCACACAACAAATAAAAGACAACTACAGAATTTTAACGAGTTTGTAATATAAATCGTCCCATATTTCTAGACAATAACGGTTTCAAACCCCGGAATTCACGCTTTATTAACGTACTTTTTTAGTTCCCGCCAAATGATATTGAATGTTCGGGCATTTGATAGCTGTCGAACGTTCAATCATCAAGCGTGCCGACCATTCGGCCTCGCCGAAATAATGATCAGGTGAATAACCAGCCCTGTAGTACACGACAGCGACTTTTTTCCCTTGACTAAAAATAAAATTAATATTACATTAAATTATTAATTAGTTTATGTATATTTTTTTATCAATTTACACTAATAGGTCTTTGGAATCCGTTAGCTTCGCTTCATTGGACATCTGCGTCAGCGTCTTGACGATGACTTTGACTTCTGGTCTTTGACGAGCAATTTCGAATTGGTGAAAACGTTGGTCGCAGATGTTCATTGATTGATTTTCAATAATCACCAAGATTACTGAACTGAAACGTTTTTAAAAAAACTGTATAATAATTATATTATTACATTGTAATTTGTCACCTGCCATTGCTCAATTAGTGTTAAAGCCTTAAAGGTTGTAAAACAAATTCAAACCAGTTTCGTCCAGGTCCAAAATAAATTTTAATTTTTAGATCAATTATATAATATTTATGTCACTTTACGTACTCTTTTTCGTTGAACAGTTCCCAAGCTTTAATGATCGCTGAACTCAGACCTTGTAAAGCATTATTCTCGGGTAACTAAAAATCGAAAACGAATCGATTAAAAGACAGATATAGGAGTGACGCCGAGAAATCGTATTTAATACAGTGGTGGTTTTGGGGGTGAGGCAAGTAAGGCACTTAGGCACAGCAGCCGATCGGGGATCGACAGTCGACAGAGGCGACGGTCACTGTCGATTAGTCAATCGTTAATGCATACGCATTCAAATATAAAATAATTTGAATAGCGCATACGTCAAACGCCGCCAGAGGTGATAACGGCCAGTAAAGTGTTAAGTACTCAAACAGACGTCCTCTAGTCGTCACGTCAATAAAGTGCATTTGTAACATAAACACCATTTTTTTTAATAGACATCACAACTTTAGCACAGAATAAATGTATAAACCAAGACATCAATAGAGTGGCCAAAGGGCCGAGGGAAAGTGGAATCGACTCGGACGAAAACCGTTGAATTTCTGTAATCTAATTTACTTCCTATGCCTAGAAGTCTTTTTTGAACTGTAGTCAGGTATTGGAAGTCCGAATTGTCTAAAATATGTTTTAAATTTTGGTTGTATTAATTGTGCTATTACTTCATACACTGATACACAGAATGTGCTGTCAGATATATAATATATATTTATCCATAGACACCATAATTAATTTAAAATTCAAATTTCAGTTATTCAAGCTTTTAGTTACTGGCTATTGATATGATTAATTGATAATATCAATTTTTTTAATGTTAGTTTTTATTATGAAAGGGTGGGCGGTGGGTGAATGAATGGTATGATTTATAAGTCAAATAACCAAAATAATTTAGGCAAAACCGCCACTATAGTAATTAGAAAACGGCGGACGAAATTAAAATATACATCTACACAAGTATTATCTAATTATATTTTATTATACATAATAATAAAATATATTATAATCAATGGTATTATAAAATAATGCTTACCACGCTCAGTTTGTCTAACAAACCCAACTGTTGAAATACAAACCTGAAAAAGAAAAAAAATAGAATATTCACATTTTCGACGGTATAATCGCGTAATGTGCGAGATATTTTTGGTATAGTATGTATTATGATATTATTATAATGTTCTACGTGGTATGAATAATTTATCGATCCAACATTAGACCTCTGTCCTAGATCAAGTTTACAATTTCGCGACTTATAAGAAAGAAAAAAATAAGTATCTAGGCGGCAGTAATATATATATTATGTACTCGTATAATGTATTATATATAGATATCTCAAATAGTGGCGCGTACTTATATACTTATATATATATATAAAATATATTATAAGATGAGTGTAAAGACCCTAAATATATAAACAATAAAATATAATATGTTATAAATTATAATTATTATCTACACTTATAACATATAGGTGTGAAAACATATAATACATATAGCCAGTACAGATGCAGAATATATTGTTATGGGGCCGTTTTAAGTCAGTATAGAGTATAGACCCAACGATATTTTTTTGCAGCTTCAGCTGCTGGTGATTGTTATATACCTGTGAGTTGGGGCTGAAGATGTCAAACCGGCAAAGCTCGAAGCGATCGTGTTCATTTCCACTTGTTTCACGGATGTGGAATTGCAAACGTCCAACAAGTAGTCGGATCTCAATAATCCCAGACACCGCGACTGTAAAGCACCACACATCAACACTAATACACAACGTGTATCTTTCTACAGAAGAGTCGTCTAAACCCCGCGCAAAGATTCACACAAATTATCTTTTATGGTTTTTTTTTACCAACATCCATCCAACAAGCATTTTTATTTTAAAAGATCCCTTTAAAGTGTAAAGGTTTTAAAGAAGTAATTAGTAACTATGCATGAGTGTATAAAAACTATGTACGAGTGTATTGTGTATGCAAATAATAGATAATAGTATTAAATTAGAAGAAAGGAAAAAACAGTATCGATACTGATATATCATCGTATTATAAATTATAATTTTAAGTATGTATACGCTGCGAAGACGTTTTCCACGACTCCTTTGTTTCGGAAAAAAACGGAATTTTTATAATATATACGTTAAAAATACGAATAAGATACTACTAGAGCTGATGGTGACTGCAGGTGAGAAGTGACAACATTTCGTCACCACTCACCACATCTTTTAATATTGTAGTAAAATAGTGTGGGGATTTGAAATTTAACGAATAATGGCAAGACGTAAGAAGTGATCGATGAATAAAATCCGAGAATATGTAAAATGAAAAAAAAACAATAATTATGTCGTACCTATACTTAAAAGGGTGTTGTAAACTCGGCCAGAAGAAAAAGCCAATAAGGTCTATAGTAAACTCGGCCCGGGGTTTCGGGTAAAAATGATTTACATGTAAACTCGGCCCGAGTAAAAATAATAATAGGTACCTACTCCCAGATTTTCTCATAATATCTAATTAATAATTATCTTATAATATATTTGAGAACCATTTAGCCAGAAGACACCAAGATGAGGAGACAAAATTGTTAAAAATGTATTCTCATTATGCTCGTAAATTGTTTTATTTTCATTTTTATATTTTTTTAAAGTATAAAAATTCGTTACAGCAGAATTAAATTATATATATTTAAAATTATAAGTGTAAAAATGTAAGTAACATTTTTTTTGTTTTTGTTTTTGACGTACTTGTTTATATTGATATTTCTTTATTTCCTTTAAGCGTGATTTCTAACAATTATTTTTTTTTAAGTTTTGGAATTTTGAAATGGTTCATGATAGACTCATGTCGATTTCTATATAAGTTTCGGTTCGTATTTATTTTTGATTTAGTTATGCTTATGATGAAATATACTCGTATATTATATGCCTCTGTTTATTGGTTAAAATTTTCGGGCCGAGTTTACATCGATCATTTTTATTACCTGAAATTTCCGGGCCGAGTTTACAACAAAAAAGGTAACCGTGGACCAGTTTACAGCGCATCCCAAACGACTCCCACCAAAAATGTTTTATGAACGGGTAAATTCCCAAACTGCTGACGTCAATACCGTTAATTTACCCAATGTATGATTTTTTTCTATTTTTACATTTACATACATTTTTTTTCTACTTTTTAACTTCAAATTTTAATATTATTTTAATTAAATGTAATTCGCGAAATACGATTTATTACATAATTTTTAAAATTTACTTTTAGTACACTGTCCGATGTACATTTTTAACCAAACTTCTTTTGAGACGGTCCTAAGTCTGTATGAAATGGGAAAGAAATCGTGTTGTAAAAAACCGGAGCCGTTGGGGAATTGATTTTTTTGTAAGACGGGAGCCGTTTAGGAATTGACCTTTTTGAAAGACGGGAGCCGTTTAGGAAAAATGGGAGCTGAATGGGCTACGTCAACAGTTTACATTTGCCTACTTAAAGATAACGTTATTATTACGGGTTTTTAACCGATTAGATCGAATTTTCAAAACTCCAATAGCGAAACATTTATAAACTATTACCAGAAGACAGAAAGTGTAAACTTAGATGTAAACAGAGTATGTAAAGACTAATTATATTAGATGTGCGTAGTGGTAGAAGAGGAAGCATTAAATACAATTAAAAGGCCAACCATATAAAAAGCGTGGGAAAAAATCGAAGAAACGTTAAATTCAAGCGAAGATCAGCTTTTTAGAAGTTCCTGGTGCTGGGTGTATAATACATTTACAGAATGTAAGTAGTAAGTACAAATTAAGAATGTAGATGCAAGTTATGGAATGTTAAATGACACTTTAGTACTTTACAAAATTAAGGAAAAAAGGCATAATTTTATTAAGTCAGTAAACTATAGGTAATTCTAATTTTAACCATAAATTAAACACTTATATGATAGTTGTGTATCCATAATGTTATTATAATTGTTATTTCTCCACAACTCTATCCTTATTCCTTTTTCTAGCATTAAGGCAGAAAACAAGTTTGTAATATTATGTTGAACAGTGGCATAAATAGGGGAATCCGGGAATGCCACTGCATTGAAGTGGCCATTTTGTTGGTTTAAAACACCAAACAAAAATGGCTCTTTCAGAATATTGAATATTTTTTTTTATACAGGGCTTTTTTGGTTTGTTTGCATCAAATTTTTATATTTACACCACTGATGTTGAGACTGTCATAAATTATAGGAATATTAACAGATGACTTGTAAAAAAGGTATGTTTAAATAGATGTAAATCAGAATTATTCTATGTATTCTACATATTTGTAGTTGATATTGCAGTGGTATATATACATAATATTTATTTTCATTACATTTTTGAAGACCGCTATGGCGCAATTTCAGGTAAATTGTATGCAATAAAGGACAGCCTAATTAAAATTGATTTCTATTAGAAATTATCACTATTTAAGTATTTATCAACTATTAAGTGCAAACATTTATTTATTAGTACTATAGGAACTTGTTGATTTTGTAAAATTGTAATGTTGTTATTACATATAATAAACTGAAAAGCTGTATTCAAATCTTCGAGAAAAATAAATGTTAAAATATAATATTCTTTAATATTAATTAAGAATACTTCATGTTCATATAACAAACAGTTTTCTGTACATGATTTCTCTACAACAGAATCATTGGAGCAAATAGGATAAGGGGCTTAAGTCCCCACTCAAAAAAAAATTTAGTTTGTAAATACTTATGAACAGAACAATAAATAAATTATGAAACATACATTATTACCAGTCAACTCTTGTATTAATAAATTATTGAATAATAGCCAGTGGTGCCCACTGCCCAAGACATATTTTTCAGGTATAGCAAGACATAATTTTAGCCAATCAACCCACCCCCCCTCCTCCAAAATACAAAATTGAATAGGTTTTTAATCTTTTTAGTTATTAATATTGGTTAATATTATTGTACCAAGGTATAGGTATCATCAGGGCTGAAAGTGGTTAAGCCTATTCAAAAAGTTACTAAATGACTGAATTTAATCATAAAAGTATGTTTCCTAACAACTTACTGTTATTAAATATTTTTCTATCAATATTCTCCTCCTTATTTTCAATATGTAGCAACTGCTATACCTAGTCAAAGGATGAGGTGCCACTGATAAAAGCACAACTTAACTTTTAAGTTATTACACTAGTCATATAAGAGTAAGACAACACTATTAGATGGGTTTTAATATTTGCAGCTATTTCAATACTACTAATTTTGTTTGTATCACGTTAATTTTAATAAACAATTAAAAATAAATTATTATAAATTCTTATGTTTCAATTATTTGTATTTTATCATCTAATAGAGTGCATAGTGTAATATTAAATCAATTGATACTCTACTTTACATAGAAATTTACATATCATTTACATAGTTCTAATCGTTAAATATGAAATTGTAATTATTTAAAGGAACCCATACTATTTTAATGAACTTAAGGAACAAATATTTGTTATTATTTAATTGAATATGTATCTTTGAGAATTTAATTCATAAATATCATGTTTAATGCTTGCCAATATTAAGTATTTTAAGTTTAACTATATTAATGAAATGCAAATTAAATCTATTAATTATTTATAATTGTATCCATATGTATTCAAAATATATTGAGGACTTAAATATTTACAGAAAAACTTGAAATTTGTGATATGATTAAAATAATTTGATACCTTAATCTTTATAAAAATAAATAAAAGATCATTGGTAATTATTGAAAACTTATAAATCTTAATGACATTTCATACTATTAATACTTATTTAATTATAGCAAATCAAATGTATTTATAAAAAAAAAGATAAATACCAACTATAAGAGTATAAAATATTAGCAGTCAGTTATAAATTTCAAAAATACAAAACAGTAAGAATCAAGATTGAATATTACGGGGAATATTAATAAATTTGCTACATTAAGCTATAAAAACTGAATAGTAATATAAAGCCAGGCATATGAGTATGCAATGATGTAGGGCTGGCGGTATTTCAAATTTTGATACCGGTATCCGGTATTTGTTTACCACCGGTATCTGCGGTATTTACCGAAAATACCGTATATCTCGGTAATTACCGAAAATATTGTACCCGGTAAATATCGAAAATATTGTACCTCGGAATACATACCGGATCTTGGTGAGTTTACAAGTTTTCAAATCAAAGAAGATTTAACTTGAAGATTTAACATCTATTTTTAAAATCATGTTTGGAATTGAAGCACCTATTTGAGAAACGACATAACGTCATAACTAACGTAAATCACGAAATTTCACATGTTGAGATATTGAGTGTAATACTGTAATGTGTTGTCAAATGATAGACGAATCATTTGTGAACATTTTCAAAAAAAAATATTTAATTTTACCACTGTTAATAATAAGTATGAAAGATAAATAATCATGTATCACTGGTACTTGGTAGTTGGTAGTGTAAAAAGTCTCAAATAGGTGGTTCAATATTACTCATTATTTTTCAAGTCTCAAAATATTTTGTAATAAGCCAACTGGCAGTTTCGATTGTTGAGAATTTTGTACCTAGAACATATCGTCGTGCTCCATATGTTGATGATAATATAACTATTATAACTAATATCAGATATGTATAGAATAAATGTTATAAACGAATAAAAAAGGAACTCCAAATTAATTAGATTTTACATAAATAATATAAATAAAAATTTAAAAAGCAAAATATAGAAAATATAAATAGCACCTGAAGATGTTTTACTTTACTTTTATCATAGCGTTGGATTAATTTTATAGATTATATTTAATTATATTTAATTTTACGGTAATTACTCATTTCCATGACACAATATTTTCGGTAATTACCGTACCTCGGTATTTTCGGTAACTTCGATAATTACCGAATCACGGTATACCGGTAGTCTGAAAGACCGGAAATATCGAAAATACCGCCAGCCCTACAATGATGCATTTGAAGAATAAAGATTTTAGATTATAAAATACAATAAAATAGAATTTGTATGGGTACATCCTATTTGTGCACCTACATGACCAAAACATGATCATACAAATTTTAAAAAGGCTCCTGACAAGTTTCCGCATAATCTTACAACCTGTTTGCAAACAAATTTTTATAATATAAATAAATCAAATTTTTTAATATGACAATATACTTATTTAAATTTATAATTATATAATTGAGATTAACAATCATTAAGAATGTTTGTACGGTTTAATATACTAGGGATGTACCCAAGGATGGGAAAGGGGGGATCTCAGGTTCAGAATCATCACCCTCATTAAAATGTCATCGTTAACATTCGTTTTTCATAAAATTAAATTTAAGTCTAAAAAAAAATTGTAGGTATATATTAAATAATAGTATATTATAAAACAAATTTACAATTTTAAAATGCTCATAACTTGCTTTTAAATAAAAATATCAAAAAAAAAAAAACAGACATGTGGCCCTGAATAATATTTTTTTACCTTTAAATTTGTTTTTGGGTCAAATCACTCTAATATTTAAAATAAAAAAGTAAAATAGATTATTCTGAATTTGAAAATTGCTATGTTATGCATTAGTAATAATGGAGGCAACACATGCGGGTATAACTTCCTTTTGACAAATTAATATAATAATTAGAATAAATTGTAATACCTATTTAGTAATCTATTCACAGTACTTCTGTCCTAATGTATATTATCAGACACCAGTATTATATATATTTTTAGTAATTATTATTTGAGTAAGTTAATATTTAATAATTAAACTCAACATTATTTTAATATTATTCAAAACACAAATATTACCCACTTAATAATTTAGCTTTTATTATGTACAATTGCTAGCTTTTTGCCTTTTGACAAATTAATAAAATAATTAGAATAAATTGTAATACCTATTTAGTAATCTATTCACAGTACTTCTGTCCTAATGTATATTATCAGACACCAGTATTATATATATTTTTAGTAATTATTATTTGAGTAAGTTAATATTTAATAATTAAACTCAACATTATTTTAATATTATTCAAAACACAAATATTACCCACTTAATAATTTAGCTTTTATTATGTACAATTGCTAGCTTTTTGCCTGTTTAAACCATGTATATAAATTATATGTAATCTGTTAGATATGATACTACAGAGCAAACTTTTAGGCTCCTTAAAAAACCTTAATATTCTCTTAATAATCCCTCTACTGGTAATTTATGCTGAAAATATACTTTTATCTACTTCAAATAATTTAAAAATCTGTAAACCAGTTACAATATTAATTAAGTATAATAAATAATATATATTTACATTAAAAATTATACATTTAAAATATTTACATTTACCATCCGTATGTGATCTTTCCACCACTTTAACAAAGTCCTGTCTACAATTCTACAAAAAAAAATGTTTTATAACAATAACAAAAATCTAAATTTTGTAGAAATATTGAATTGAATACCAATGAACATTGTCCAATATGGAATATTTAAAATATATAAGATTTAAATTTTTAACTTCTCAATTATTAAAATTGTATGTTAAAAGTATTTATAACCAATGATATACATTATATACTAAACATCTATAAATGTTTTTTATTTTTTATTTTAACTAAATTGTAATATTTGATATAGTGCTGCATCCATATTCCACAAACATATGTAAAGTTTATTTTAGCATCAATTTTTTACTCATTTATTTTTATATAAAATATAATAATTATTAGAGAAAAAAATAAAGAAAAAATGTCTACGCAAATAGGTTGTAAGAATGCACGCAAATGGGTTGTTAGTTGTTCAATACTTGTGCGTAAGCAGTCGTATCAATTTACAGGTAAAATTACAAAAATATGCACAAACAGGTTATGCCCCACTATATATTATTATAAAAATATATACAGATATAACTGATTTAGTATGATGAATACATATTTTAAATAATTCATCTGTATCATTATATTGTCAGAACACATAAAAAACTATTTAAATTATAAGGAGCAAAAACCAATCAGTATCTGATACTCGATAAAGACAAAGGTCTGATATATATACACAACAACAAAAAAGATTTGGGTCCAGACATATAGAAAGTTAGGTGTGTTTCATCCTGACCTGTGAATGTCCCCGGAAACGATACCAAGCCAACCAAATCCGCTAGCAATTGTGTTCATTTCAACTTGTTTGATGCGATCATCGCTTGCTTCCTTTTCCTGCATGATGTCTGAGCGCAATATTCCCAGGCTCAAGCGCTTGAAAAATCATACGTGATAAGCATATATGTATATCCCCAATGAGATGAAATGTTATAATTTTTTAGCATTTCCATAAGAAGCGCTAATAATTTTAATGAATTTTAGCCTTTTATAATGATGCGATTATTATCACTACTTGAATAATGGTTTTTCTTATTATTATCATTTATATTAGGTACTGTATTAGTAATCGTTTTATAAAACCTTTAACTGAAGCTATTAGTGTCAAAAGCGTATAGTAAAATGTATTCAGATATGAATAATGTAACATCTAGATTATTAGGCTGTTATTTAATTATTATATTATTATAATTTAAAACTTATTTATTAAAATGTTTTAATAAAATACAGATGTCCATAGGAGTTTTCAGTAATTATTTGCAAGAGATGTTTTATCATTTGTATACTCCTCACCCTGGGGAGGAAGTCTTTCCATACATAAATGTGTCATTATCTAACAATATTGTTAAAAGTATAAAACTTTTAGCAGTAACAGCACATAGACAAATTATGTGCACGTGCTCATCTTGACCCACCCAAGTGCATTTTATGGAACAGTCTCAATAATTTTGGACTTTGTCTTGCACACAATTCAAAATGCTTGTTGAATGTAAAAATATGTGTATATTTATAGGTAGATCTGTTTAAAAAAATGTGAAAAATGTGAGACATGCTTTACAAAAATCAGAAACTTACCTGTGTGAAACCTTCATTCCTCATAGTTTCATATAATTTAAATAAATTACGCGTAAATTCATCAACTTCTATTGTTCTAAAAACAAAAAATTAATTAATTACCAACTGTTTAAGGACAGACTAATAACTGTAATACTTTTCTAAACAAGAGTATAAAAATTCATGATCATTAGATACTCGATGTGTAAGCTCATTTAGCGCTGGTTGTATTGCAACTGCTTTTTGGAATTCAGATCGTGGAAAAACTGATGGTAATAGTGTAAACGGTACCACAGTTAAGGAATCATTAGAGAATTGTGTTTTTGACCTCATACCACCTCCTAAAAAATGTTTATAAATTAATAAATATGTTTGTAAAAATTTGTAAAAATTTATAATAACCGTGCATGATGGTCCAATCTTTAACTTTCTGTATGAGATCTTGAAAATCGTTTTCACCCAAACTAATAGGAAGTGATATACATGGATTTAAATTTTCTGCCATTTTATGATGTATTGATATGCGCTTAAGGTTTTGAATCTAAATCATACAAATTATGTTAAATTATGAATTTATTAATAAATAGTAAAATAAATGTATAAAATATTATTACATAATATAGTTTATTTATATTGAGCCAGACATAATTATATATTAGCTATTTTATATGGTTATAAATTGTGAAAGAAACTAATAGATCTATTTTTGTACCCATTCCATTGAAAATGTAGTAGTATATTATATTTAGGACATTTTTATGAATTTAAAATTTAAATTTGATGATGGAATGGGAAAACCTTTCAGAATCTTTTGCCTCTAGTTATAAAATAGTATCTAAAAACATCCTTCTCCAGTCATGGTTTCTATCTCTTAAAGTTAGTACCCCTGTCATAGTAAAATTCTCCAGGTTAGGCACTTAACCTGCTACCATATTACCACTTCTATAAATTGGAGCTGAATCCAACAATCCATATTGTACCCTACCTAACTATGGAACACGTATGACCTTCAACATCTACTCTGAATTGTCCCTCAATTTTACATCATAGATTCTATTTAAATTACCTTTTTTCCTCTCAAGATATCAACTCTTTCCTCCAAAAATATATTCTTAATAAAGTTCATTCTTAATTTTATTCTTTGACAGGTTTAAAATTGTAATTGTATGAGCTTTAAAAATGTTTTTTTTTTTGTTCTGTCATTATTATATTGTTATATATTGTTAATAGTCAAGATCAGTGACATGGCAGAGATGAGTTGGTAATGCTCAATAGGTGATCATTTAATATTACCTAATTATAGTATTTGAGTAATAACTAAGACAGGAAGTTACAAATATGACAGTGAAATAGTGAATACACCTTTATCGGGTTATTGATGCTACAGGATGGGTGAAATATAAGACTAGCCTCTGAAGAATTGTAAGTTCCACTTGCCACTGGTTAAAAAAACAATAAATTATGTTAAAATCTTATAAAAAAAAAAAATTATAAGGTAAAAACTTAATAATAACTTACCTATTGTAACGTAATATTGTAAAAAAAATAAAAAATAAAAATTGAATAAAAACAGGTAGCCCAATAAACAAAATTATAATTTTCTTTTTACACTTTAGTTCATTGCACAGTAATGTTGCTAATCATAATTTATTTTATATTATATGCTTAATAAGAATCAAAAAATAACAAGACAAAATGAATTTCAATTTATTCAAACTTCACAAAAACCATGACAAAAACTGTAAGACTGATTAATTTTTATAGATCTATGATAATATATAGCTTGAATCTTATTAATTAGGTAATTATTTGTAATAATCTTAACTACCTACTTAAGGTGGATATATAGATATATAGATAAATGCATGACTAAAGAAACCAAAGAAAGTTTATTTAGTCATAGATATATATAACCACCTTGTACCTACTTATGTGTTATCTTTAATTTATGATAAAAGAAATAAGGCTAAATAATACAAATTTGTATGGTTTAAATATTTTAATAGTGTAAATAAATAGTAATTTAAATAATATACTTTATACGCCAACTTACTCACCCATGGATTTATATCACATCAGTCAAAAGATATCTAAAACGAGTTATCACTATTTTCGGTATGCATGTTTATACATGATAATGTTAAAATATGTTGGTTTGTGTTTTTGAGTAATATTACTCTATGGTTTTTACGCGTGACTTAATAGATAGGTACTATATAGTATCGAATACTGGTACTATAATTGTTCTATAGTACTTTTTTTTTTATAGGTCTCATCCATTCTATAGCGTACTACGCCTACTGTAGTTCTCGTTATTTCATTGGTCGTTAAAATTTTGGCGCCAATATTTTATAACATGAGAATATTACCTTGTACATGATACATCACATATTTACATCTTTAATTCTTTTTTGACAATTTCTTTGTTTATATCAATTATAATTTTATTGACTCGTTAATTTAATACAAACATATAGCCGGTTTGCTGCTTTTCTAATTGCCTCAGTGGAAGTAAAAAGATCAAGTAGTGGACTACTGTTGAACGCCCTAATACACTCCATCGATTTCCGAAAGACCCCTTTTTTTAGGATATTATGGGCTTAACAAACTCTTTCAGGAATAGAGAAAAAGATTAGTTTTTATTCAGGTTTGATATAGCTACTTATCTCTTTAGTCATGTTTATACACACAAATTGGTGGTATGAGTGTATAATATAAAAGTACTTATATAATTATTTTAATAATAAATTTTAATGAATTTTAATTAAAAAAATATTCATTTTAATCTATTTCTTATGTTGTAATTAATTTAAATAATAATAATATTATTTTATTCATTTAATTAAAACTATTCTGTGCGTAGGACTTTTTTTAACCCATACTTTTTTACTGAGACTTTTTTCCGCAGACCAATCAGCTGGTTATTGCTTAAGTTTCCAGCCGAACCTATGGTATAAGAATCTAGGTAAAAATATCCTGTATCTGTTAATGTATTAATATCTGTAATATTTTATGAAAAAAAAGGTGGCAAGTGGATGTCGCTCTGCTGTACAGTAGGACCAGTAGGTTACAACTTACAAGTGGGTCACTGTTATGGATGGTGTTAAATTTGTATTCAATGATATATCCTACGATAGCCTAGGAATTAGGATAGTTATTTTATATTATATTTAAATTGTCATTATTAATGATTTTAAACGCTCATAAAAAATTAGTTGGACTTTCCAGTAATTTTTTTTTTAGAAAGATAGAAATCTAAAATTATTAATTAATATAATCTAAGATTTAAATAGAAACAATTTTATGAATTTCCTAATTGAAAAAAACTGCATATGTTCGTGATTTTTACGTATATTTTGTCAACATTTTAACTTTAAACGCTTATAAAAAACTATTATAGACATACGCTCAACTTTAATTTTCACTTACAGCAAGTTATGAAGAACGATGTATTACATTTTCAAGTTTTTTGACCAACTGAAAATTTTTTTATTAATTAAAAATTAATTATGTCTATAAATAGCTCAAAAAAGTCAAAACAAATTGAAAATTTTATTGTGTATAGAAATGTTCTTATATATGTATATATATATATTTTTTTTATTTAGAACTGCAGCAAAAACTATTCAGCATTTCAGCTCGACCATTAATTACAATAACAATATTAAAATTACATAATATATAGAATTTAGATACACATAATTATGCTGACAATATTACAATATTACGGATAATTTTAAATATATAACGTGAAGGCAATTGTATACATAACAAGATAAGATTGTTTGCACAATATGAAGTATATGGAAATAATATGTCTACAATTATAGTATTATAACTGGATAATGATTAATAAATAGTTACGAAGAATTATCTATGGAGATAAGTGTTTGTGTAGGACCTCAGTTAGAAGGGAGATTAGGGGACCAATTAACGAATTTAAATTCGAAATAAATTGAGATAGCATTGTTGAAACGATGTCTAGTGGTGCGTTACCTGAAACAACGGCATCGGCATAACGTTTGGGCCGAGGTTGAGCATTACCTTCTTTGGCCTCATTAGACGGAGCCTTTGGAGGTGTTTTACGAATATGTGTTGTGTAATGTGTTGGAACTCGGTGGTGATTTCTTGTGAGATAATTTGTACAGATTATATGACGGGCATCCTTTAAAGTTGGCAGTATGTGCTCCGAGGCATAGGGCACACTTGGCCGGAAGATCACGCGGCTTACTGCAATCAGAGATGAAGTAATCTAAGCCACATTTGACACATCGGGGATCGTGTGAACAATAACTAGACGTATGTCCGTACGACTGGCACTGCCTGCATTGTGGGTAGGGACGAGTTTTTCTTGTTCTCGGTCTTTCAATTATGATTTTGAAATTTAATAGTTTTGTCAGATTAAATATGTTCCTATTGAAAACGTTGTTGTCGAGCTCAATAGTGAAAAGTGACATAGGTTGTTTGTTGGACCTATTAATAATATTACTAACACTACGGATGGAGAAGCCCAGTTCTGTTAGGGAAGTCTCAATATCTTCTATAGAAGTGGAGTGTTGAAGGTACCGGATGAATGCTACAATTGGAATCGTATGACGCGGAGCGAATGTGTAAAAATATGATAGGTCGGACTCTTTGAGATAATCCAAAATTAGCTTGTGGTATTTGCAGTTCGGAGTTGTGATCTTTAAGAAGTCTTTGGATGAACGAAGGGTGAACCCCTCTGATCTCACGATAGGGATAAGATCACTCTTTAGACCATTTAGGTTGGAAATGTTTTTGATGAATATAGGAGGTGACTTAAGGTCCTCGTAGGAAGGCGGTCCCGACGGGGATAAATGATCGAAAGTGACCTCATTTTGGATGGTAGTTTGATCTGGGACTGGTGGAGGGCTGAAGACTTCGGCGGTTGATGCTGAATCCTCTGAGAGTGCGGCATATCTGTTTGGAGATATGAAGATTTTTGATTTTTTGTCGACGGCTTTGGGAGACGGCTTCGCGTAAAAATTCATGTTTTTCATAATTTTTTTTGTTGTTTTTCTCGACGCGTTTAAAAACTATTGAGAAAATGTACTTTTGACCCCCCAAATTACCAACTAGATTCACTTTCCTATCAGAAAAGATGCTGATGAAGAAAATCTTTTACTGCCGATCTTTTACTTAAACAACGACGACGTTTATGCTGTGAATGAAATTTGTCCAAAAGAATATTTCAATGCAAACTTAAACAATTTTTTTAATTGTACTACGTATTATTACTTTTTTTTTACTATTCATTATTATAATAAACTCCCTCACACAGATATTTTATATTTTGATAAATTATATTTATAATTATAATTTTATATTTCATATTTTTTCCTTAGACACTTTTTCTGTCTGGATATTTTTATCAGTTTCCGTAGTATATACTACGTATACCACATATAGGGATGGCAAGGGCAACAATATACATTATACATGGAAATGTTCAATTTCATATTATATTATTATCATACACAGGTGTATACCACTTGTCAGGTACTGCACCCATGATTTAAGATAAACTTGAAGAAAAGTACCTATATCTTAATAATGTGGGTTGTGCAATCACTGAACCAGAGTCCGCGTGTAATGCAAATTAAGCTACAAAGCTTTTTACACAGAGTTCCACGTGATTAAATAATATTGTTTTACCTGGGAGTCTGTGGCTTTTTATAGCTGCTAATTAGTTAAACATACAGTTCGTACTTTTTAGTAAACGATCAATATTATTATAAAAAGTGGGTAATTGGGTACTGTTCTACTGTACATATTAGGTGTCATGTAGTACGTGGGTCACTGTTATGGTCTTATAGATGTGTTAAATTTGAATTTATTGATATAAAATATTAAAATCATTGTATACGTAAAACAATTCTGAGGGTAGACTCGATACGTATAGTCAGCCCAGTTGCTAATTTTATTTTATGATATTAATGATTTTAAAATAATATTTATTTCCGAAAACATTGCATTTGAAAATGTTGTGTGTATAAGCCATAAGGTATACCAATATACTTTAAAAGTACCCACAAATAATATTTTTAAAGTTATGTTAAAGTTATTTGTCGATAAAATATCTAATTTCGTCCAAATTTTAACTTAAAATGTCTATAAAAGAAAATAAAGTTAATATATATTTTAGATTTTATGATTAAATCAGTATGAACTATTTATGAGAAACCTTGTTTTAAATTTCAAATCCTTAGCCATAAAAATGAAACATTTTATATATTTCGAACTATACAAAATAATATTCAAAATGTCGATATTTAGTCAACATTTTAACTTTTAATACTTATAAAAAAAATTGTGTTATGTATTTAAGAGAAACCTTGTGTTAATTTGTCAAGTTTTTTTACCAAGCAAACATTCTTTAAATCAATATTTACGGGGAAAAAAAACTAAAAAAATCGAAATTTTCTTATACCTACCTACAATTAGCTAAAATAAATTCAAATAATTTTATGGTGTATAAAAAATGATAATCTCAACATTCGGTGAAAATTTCAAGTAGTCTATTGTTATTCATTTTAAATTACAAAAAAATAAAAAAATTATTCCCTGAGAAATCGTAAATTTAATGGTTAATAATACCCAATATCTATAATTACAAACGCTCATACAAAAATTAGTTTGGCTTCCCCGTAAACTTTTATTTTTTGAAAGGTAGGAAAACTTATGGGGGAATCTTATGTTAAATTTTCAAATCTTAAGTATAAACAGAAAAGTTATTAAAAATTACAACATTTTGTGATTTTGTCGAAATTCTAACTTCAGACGCTCATGAAATATTATTGTGAATTTTTTTTTTTTTTTTAATTAAACTAATAACTACTTATGAGAAACCTTGTATTAAATAATCAAGTTTTTTAATAAGGTAAATATTTAACATCGTCAATAATAAAAAAAATAATTGTTATGTCTATAAATAGCTGAGTCAAAATATATTGAAAATGTTATGGTGAATATTAAATGCTAATGTTAACATTCGGAGGAAATTGAATGTATCTACAATTTATTATTTATTGTGTTACACCAAAATACAAAATCAATCGGTTTTCCGTAAAAATTCCCCTTTTCTCTTAATTTTTTTTCCCAACGCTTTTGAAAACTTGGGAATTTGTCTTTTTGACCTCCAAAGTACCAACAGTTTAACTTAGTTTATAATTAACTAGATTCACTTTCCTATCAAAAAAGATGCTCTATCGAAGAAAATAAAAGCACTTTTACTGCCCAAAAAAACAAATGACCACACACTTAAAAAAAAAACACATCATTGTAAAATCAATACATCTACTTTCCCCTCAGAATCTAAAATCTTATCAATCGATATTCGATTCACTTCTGGCTAACATCATTGAGTCATTGAACTTTTTAGATTTTGTAAACGAATATCAACGAGTATCAACCAATAATTACAATTTTAAAAATACATGCTGAAGTTATTGGAATGGGTTTGTTGGATTTGTAATGATTGTACTCCGGTAATGAAGAGGACAATCCTTCTGACTTTGTTTGAGATTTTGGGCCCACTTGACATTCGGAAAGTGGGCTTTGAGAGTAAAGGGTGGATTTGCAAATTGTTTTAAATACTAGTAAATAATAGCAAAATAACGCACTGTCGTTTGATACCAATTTCAAAATGTTAGGACAACTTGTATTAAGTTAACTAAGTTAAGTTGGGGCCATACATATTTTGTCTGTAACTCGGAAACGATTAAACAACAAATTCTAAAAGTGCAGTATTCACAAAATATTGATGAAGATTTTGAGTCGATACGACGAAATAGATTGGCCAACTATTCGTACATGTAATTTTTATCGTTAGTGACATAAATGTACCAATATTCATTTTTTGGCAGGAGGGGGGATTTGAGGGATGTCATTGCTCCTATGCTCCTCTTAGTAGTTACAAACTAGTTATATATACTTATCTATACTAGTTAGTATACACGTCTATCCGTCTGGGTGCCGGTTGGGGCAGCTGTATACTTGTCAATGAGTTGGGCCGATTGGGGTAAAAAAGTCCTAATCGAAAACTCGTTTTAAATTTCAACCATTATATTTAAACGATGCTACTGTTGAGAATTATATTAAATTGATACTCAACTATTTAAGACAAAAGGTTTGATTCAAATAAATAACCAAATTGAATTAGAAAATAATTAACATTTTATTTCGAATTGGGTTATTTAATAACTTACCCTTACTATACATAACGATATAACACTCGTTAGCAGTGTTGAATCCAGATATACTAAAGGTCAAAGGATATACCTATATTCAGATATACCTCTGAAATTTCATTCGCCCCCCCCCTCCTTACAGATACCACTGTCAACAAAATGTATTCTTAAATGTACAATACTCGTTACGATTACTTTTTTCTAAATGTTAAATGTCTTAATTGTAATAACTATGTAATTAATAATAAAATGTATGATCGATACAAAAATGTGAGCCCCCTCCAGAACAATTATCTGGATTTAACACTGCTCGTTAGTTATTGTTACAAACGTTTCTCAAAATGCTCAACACTTATCCCTATTATATCTGATGTACATGGGTTGGCCACCCCTGGTCTAACCTAACTGATCGATGTTCAATAAAAACATTATTTATCACTTACTATGTACTCATAATACAGTATAGACGTGTAGTCCTCTATAGTATAATATTTTAGTTTTTGACGTTAGCAAATAAGTAGTGAATAGTGATATATATATATATAGGTGTATAAATTCGACATTCGTATTCCGTCACAAACTCACAAATCACGATTGTGGATTGTCGGTGTGGAATTGTGGAAATAAACAGAATGCAACAGTTGATCGATTCGCTGTTATTATATTGCATTTATCAATTTATTGTTATAGGCATTTAGATACTATTATATTGGACATTCAACATGGGTATGACTGGTATGAGTATTATATTTTTTTAATAAATAATAACTAATAATTATTTGTAACACCATAATATTACTTTTACCACTATATTACTAAACTTTAATGTACCACTAAGTATTATAATTGTAAAATATGTGTATGTTACATAATTAAATTATTATAAAATAACATTGTAATATCGTTTCCTGTAGTTTATTATTCTATATAGTTTGTATATGACTAGTTACTACTTACAAATTGATTGGCCAAGACGTCAAGTGGCTTCTATCTAATATACCTAATATTGTCTACGCGTCGGCCATCGTCCACCAGTCATCACATACTCGCATAATCACGTTTTCCATATTTAAGCTTCCGTATCTTATTTATTTATCGGATGAATAATAAATTGTTATTGAAATGATTTGGTACGTTATCCAAATGTCGAATCACTACTTAAAACTTAAAAGTACGAACTACGCCTTACGAGTGTTATGCCTACTTGGTTACTATACGTGTGTCGTGATATACTCGTATACAAAATGTCCTACGACCTACAATCACAGGCGTACATGAAATAAGTACCTACGTAAACACGTACCTCACACCTAAAATAAGAATATAATACTATCACCGTTTGAAGTGCATAATAACTTATATGTTGTCATGTTAAATTCATTGAAACTGATAAACCATAATTACGTATGCGGCAAGTTAATAATGTAAATTAATTAAGCACTATACACGTAAAGCTAGTTTTGGTATTCTGGTATGTTTTATCGCAATAACTTATCTCTACAGACTACAACGTACGTGGTGCATGTTTAAGTAAACAACGATTTTTAATTTTAATAATAAATCAAACAAAATTATATAAGTATTTAAGTATTATAACCAAATACAAAATGACTAGGAAACGATTAAAAAGTAAGTATATCAGTATGACAGTATACAATTTTTACATTATACTTGTCACATAACGATACTATGATAATTTTGTTGATACGAATAAAATAATATCATAATGAATAATATTACGGATTTAACGAATAATATTATGTTTATTCCCTGGATAGCTGGATCCTGATATTAATGTTATCTACAGAGCACGATTTAAGATATAATATAGGTATTAAATTATTTAATATCTTCAATCGTGCTACAGAGTGATAGTCTTAAATCCATATCGGTCAATTCTCTAAAAGTCTAAACATGAAAGCAATTCACAAAGTAAATAATATGGAATATTTTAAATCAAAAAACCTCGATGTGTACAAATAATTATCACTTAGTTAATGATACAGTAATAAATATTACCCATTGATAATGTTATTACCTGTCAAAATGAACAATTAAAAGTTAAAATTTCCACTTCATTAATTCTTTAGCACATAGATTCCTACGTGGCTCGGTCAAACATTGTAGCATGTAGGGCTAGTGAAAAGTGTATTGAATTATATACACAAAATAGTTATTATTTTAAAACTAAAACAAATTTGATAAGAAAGGCAAGAAATATTGGCCGTCGTCGTGTACTCGAGTGAATCGTCCTGTAGAATATACACATATAGAGTATAATATCTTATCATCATTTTGGCCATGCGCCGTTCCGCGTTCGGCGTTCAATCTTTATTGGCAATATCTCCTTGGCAACGGACTTACGTTGCCTGTTGCTGAATAGTATTGGTATTTGCTCTAAATATTTCTGATGGGCGTCCGTTTTTTTCGGGTTTAGGAAATATATAGGTATGCTCTCTTAAAAATCAATCAGTCTATAGTTTTTAAAATATTTTGTGCTGATTACCAATCTGTATTTTATAACATGATAATGTAAACTTCATCTGAATTGTCATACTTATTTATTGAAGTTTTATATTTATAAAAATAACAAGGTGTTACTATTATTTCAGTCACACCAGAGTTAGAGAACAATAGAATCGAGGAAGCGATAACGTTAAATAATATGACTGAACAAAATCGTAATAATACGCAGTCCCAAAATGTCAGCCATGTTGGTGCATTCTCGTCATTGTATACAATATGTCAGGTAGGTACTTCTTAAATAGTTACCAATAATTACACTTTTTTTTGTAATATGAAATTTTTTTTTTTTTAGATTGTTGGATTACTACTTGTATTTTCTGTATTTTATTGGATTTTCAATTTCCGAGGAGGATTTGGGTTTACTGAAGCCAAAATCATATTCAATTGGCATCCATTGTTAATGACGTTTGGTTTTATTTATTTATTTGCAAATTGTAAGTTCTAATTAAGAAAAATTTAATTTTTATTTAGTGTATGTAATTTAAAAAAAAAACAATAACACTGGCAAACAGGATTACTTATTTCTCAAAGTTGTATCAAAGATTATAATTTATAACAGTGAGATAACAGTGTACTCTTGATTATCCGATGAATAGGGTGGTGTGGCATCCACAGATAAGCTAATTCCGCTAATAATTCGCAAAATTCAAATTGGAACAAAAATTCAATAATTATATTATTAAAAAAAATAAATCTTGTAATGTTTAATAGTATTTAAGGAAAATAAAATAAGAACACCATTTATTTTTATTTAAAAATTCATATTTGACGTTTAATATTTATAACATTTATTTTTTGACAATGAATTTTTTTGGCATGGACATGGTTTTGCAGCTGACCGCTGATAATCGAGAATACACTGTAGTTAAACATATTAGTTTAACCAATATCTGTATTATTTTTGTTAAATTTTGGTTAGTGTTGCGTTATTAGTAAGATAAGAGACAATGTATGTTTTACAAACATATTACGTAGCAAATTAGTGTTTAGAAACACCAATTTATTTTATGGCTTTAATATTAGAGTGAATTGACATTTATCAAACTTAATGATAAAAACATTACCTGTGTTGTACGTTAGTTTTATTTTACAATATTTTAATTTTTAAGTTAGCTATGAGTATGCAATAAGTATTGCCTTTTTGTATATCCTTATCAAAGTTTAAAAATGCTTATAGCTCATTTAAAAATTAAAATACTGTAAACAATAGTTTCCAACATAGATTATATTCTTACCTACCTTTTAATTTGTCAATAGTTTAATACTTAATTCACTCTAATATAAAACTATCAACGCAACATTGATTTTACTGAAATTTCATTTGTTGTACTTTTATAAAATAGATACAACAGATCCACATTAGTTATTATGTCCTCTTAAAAAAATAATATAAAATTAAAATTATATATATTATATAGGTAGATATATATAGTATATATAGTATATATGTACACATTGTTATAAATAATTGCTATTATTATTTAAGGAGATCGCAGCATACATATTTTTCATACATTTTAAACCATTAAGTAGTGGTAAATTACACATACTTCGCAATGTACAATTTTTATTTTTATTTTATATATGAATTCTTTGACAAAATATCTAAGCTATTTTGGAAGTTGGATTTTTAACTTCAAATCAAAAAAAAACCTTAAAATGTGTATGTTATTTTTAAAATTCCGTGAAATAATAGCATTACATTTATATTAATTTGGGTCCATCAGATTTTAAATATAAAAATTGATTCTTAATAATTAGCCTAAAGGCTATAGTATAGCAACATATGAATTCAATCATTTTTTTGAAATAACATTCAAACTTCTTCAATTAGGGATGTTTAATTTACTACCGCTTTTAGTAATCTTTATAGTTAATGCAAACAAAAATATATTTTATTTTCTGTTAAGTATTGACATGTCTAGGCACATGCCAGAATTAATTATACACACTAATGTTTTTTACTACTCATACATGATACATTTATACATTTACACGGCCTAAATATACCTGTTATAATTGCCTAAATATTACTCCTTAAAATGTGCTATGCTCCAGTTCCTTTAATATTATTTGTTAATAATAAGCTAATAAATAGTGTTAGGTAAACTTAATGAAAATTACTATAAAATAATTACTTTTTCAATAACACGGTAGTAATTTAATTTAAATGAACGCAATTGTAAAAAAATTACTTTTTTAAAGTAATTTTCAAGGAATAATTCTTTATTATTTTCGTTATTGTTAAAATAAGTTATAAATGAAGAATGTATAACAAAAAACCTAGTGGCTAGATCAATTTCATTAATTTATAATTTTGAAAGTCCTAGATAATATTAAATAATATTATTAAAGATCCCAGAAACTAATGTTATTAGAAGAAAATAAAAGAGTTCAGATTCAAAACTAAAGTTTAATTAAAATTAATTATGACTTACGAGTAAACCATAGTCTAAAATAATATTTAATATTATTATTTGATATTTATTACTGATATACTTTACCTTATGGTTAAACATCACCGATCAACAAATAAAGTTTATAATACAAAATCCAAATATTAAAACAGTAATTATACATTTTGTTTATGTATAACATTGACAAGGTACAACATCAATGTTATATCTATACAATTTATTTAAATATAACATATAGTATTACTATACCATTAGTTATTAGTTATTATTACTACTTATTCGTCATAATAAACTAATTTTTTAATTAATTTTTAAAAAAGTAACTTAATTTGTAACACCCTATTTTTTATTATATAGTGATTTTTTTTATTTACTAATGTTTACACAATTTTTAGTCATTACAAAACAACCTTTTTGAAATAGAAAAATTACTTGGTTTTTACCATTGAAGTTTTTTACTCTTTTGAATGACAAGTACATATTATATTACATACTTTGAAGCAGGGTATTTTGTTACATAAAAATCAAATATTAAATCAGTGGTTAACTATAGTTATAACTTATAAATATTTGAAGTTTAGAAGAGGGGAATAGAGTCAGTGACACTAGAGTACCATGCATAATGTTAGTTCTCTAATGTCTACTTAGCTCTTCCAAACTTTAAACACATATCTAATCAACTATCTATTTGTTAAAAATATTTTCTTTGTCTGTATGTATGTGAATAATTTTAAGTAAATTATTTATTGATATAATTTTATTTTTTTTAGCTATTCTTCATTATCGAACATTCCGTAATTTAAAAAAACGAGATTTGAAAAATCAACATGCAATTATCCATGGTTGTATAATTGTTCTTATACTACTTGCTGGTTGGGCTTCTTTTGCTTCTCATATGTATAATAATCCTCCTATTCCAAATTTGTATAGTTTACACAGTTGGTTGGGTGTTGTTACTATTTCAATGTTCCTCTCTCAGGTTAGTTAAGTTTTAATAATTTTGAATATTATTAATTTGGTTAATATTAATACTAATTTTTTTTTAAATATTATGTTTATGTGTTATATTAATATTTTAGTTTGTAAGTGGATTCGTGTCCTTCTTGTATCCTGGAATAGCTGCCCAATATAAGGAAGCAGTAATGCCTTATCACATTTTTTTTGGAGTTTTCAATTTTATACTGGCAGTTGCTACTTCAGTTCTTGGATTCAGTGAAAAATTAATTTTTGCTCTGTATGTATTTAAATGATAAAAATGTAAATGATGTATCATTAACTATTCATGTTTTGTTAATATAGGGGTGATGAATATAAACATTCTCCAAAAGAAGGAATGTTTGGAAATTTTTTGGGCTTATTATGTGTTTTTTATGGTGGATTAGTAGTATATATGGTAACAAAACCAGAATATAAGAGAGAACCTAAACCTGAAGACGGTGTGCTGCTAACTGGAGCTTTAGAATAACTGATTTAATATTAATATTTATTTAGTAATTAGTAGGGTTCGGGACTTATTGCACACAAATTATAGGAAATATGCATTTAAAATAACCAAAATATGCCACTGAATATTTTTTTAATGCCAATTAAAAAATTTGATTTATTCATTTAAATTTGGATAATTTTATTTTAATTGGTAATTTTTTGACAACAATAACACTTTATACATTATTATATATTACTGTGCATGTTTGATTTCATTTTCTTCATCTTTTCCTACAATGAAAAAAAGGTTTGGTTGTGGTTTGTTATCTTATCTTTATTCATAAACCGAGTTATATGGAGAAACATAAGTCCCTTGTTGTCCTGACTCGTTCTATGATTAGGTGTATTGACCGACGCATGAAAGTAAAAAAAAATAATGCTACCTTTAAAATAAATTTACATAACATAAAACGAAAACCGCGTAATAATGCTATAAATAACAATTAAATTTCCAAAATTTGTCAAATATACGTTTTGCTTAGAAATATGCAAATTTTTGTATTTCAATCCGTTATGGCTTAAAACAAATTTACATCTTACTTGAACTATTCTGCAGTCATTATTAAACTATATGCAAATGCAACAAGTCCCGAACTCTAGTAATTAGCAAAAAAACTTTTTATTTACAAAATTAATGAGGATATTTCATTTTTCCATGGCTCATATTTATTCTTAAGTTAACCTGATTTTGCTTTTGTTTAATTTTATTTTGTGTTAAAACATTCTTTTTCAAACATTTTTTTAACACATCCCTACAATTTTACACATTTTTTATTTTTATTTTTTATTATACAAAATTAAAATATTATGTTTTCTTACAAATACAATTGTTTTACACAACTATTTTTTTTATCGTAAAAATATACTTCATTTGCCAAAAATTATTTTTGTTGTTTACTTATGAAATTTCAATGTATTTCATGTTTTTAAAATTATGATAGTAATTTGTCTTTCTTTCTCAGTAAACTTGTTAAGGTTAGGTATGTTATAGGTATGCTCAGTGGCGTAAATTGGGCTAAATTGTTAGAGTTGCAATCAGTTTCCAGGTTAGACAGACTTGTGGGGGGCTTAGTCCTCCACACCCCCCTAAAAAGTTTTATTTTATTCTAAATTTAACATTATAAGTAGTAAGTACACAATCTTACTTTCGACTTCGATATTTTTACAAGAAATTAGTCCATTTTAGCAAGCTGTCGAAACACTATTATTTCTGAATCGTTCACGGATTAGAAATAAATACAAGTGTCCAAAAATTAATGAATATGTAAAAAACAAATAATAATTTTAAGCTATGAACATACAACAATGAAATACGTTTTTACTATTAGCATTCAGCTGCCATTGAGACTCGAGTCGGCCGATCACAATAAATACATATTGGTATATTAATAGAAAATGGTTGATAACAAAAATATTAATTAGTTAATTAATTAAATAATTATTGATATTTCCATTTTTTTGAACACTGTAATCGTGATTTTTGGGGTCGCAAAAAGATACTCTTGCAACTCTATGATTTTTCAGGGGTCGCAAGTGCGACCCCGTGCAACACCCAGTTTACGCCACTGGGTACCTATGCTATTAGATATTTATAAATGAGTAATGTATATTATTGGAATCACTCATGATGACTTCGTGTGAAAAGAACATTCCAATCAACAAAGATAAAGATATCAAATGTTTTTTTATCATATCATGCATCATAGGTACAGTCATAAAGTTCTTTTAAAAACACAACCACCAGTTTTAACATCTTATTTTTTTCAAATACCACACATAATAGTTAAATAGTTAGCAAAATACAAGTATACAACTTACATTAAAGAAAAAAATGTAAATAAAATTACTATAGTGCGGTCCATGAAAAGTAGGCCGCGATCGTCACGCGCCTACCGGCTGTTTCGCAGCATGGGTCTCCAAACGTTTTCCCGCCTATTATTGTTATTATTTGTGATAAGTGATAACATACCAACGACTCAACAAAAACAAAATTACGAAAATGTATACTAAAATGCGATGAAATACCGCCTGAAAATCATCTGTACTGCAATAAAATAATAATAATAATAATACTCCCAAACGGAGAACCCCTGGTTTTACTAAAATCGGCCGGTAGTCGCGTGTCGATCGCGGCCTACTTTTCGTGGACCGCACTATAGCAAAAAAAAACAATGTGTCTAAAATGGGGAATAAAATTTCAGAATGAAAATAAACGCAGTTTGTTCTAAAAAATGTTTGGTGAAGTTGATGGTGACAAAAGGTTGGATATTACTGAAGAAAAGTTGTATGTTTAAGTATTTTTACAACTAGTTGATACTGCTTTATTTCAACTCGAAGATCGTAAAAGAAGATCTAAAACAGTATCAAGTACTTTTGATTTTATATTGCTACCAAATATTATTCAAATAAATGAAGCAGACATATAAATCTGACGTAACATCTGTTTTAACTAGTCAAGTTTTATCTTTAAAAGAATTTATAAAAAACACTATGATAAAACAAAATTAAAGAATTATGTTTATTGTTTATTTGTTTATATTTAAAAGAAAACGACCTATCATCTTTGGATAGTGAAGATGTCACAGCTTGTATTATATTCCAGTTTACCAGTGACTGTTAGGACCGATGTGGACAAACGATCATTTTCCTAACCCAAACTATATAAAATATAGTAACTAAAAACTAGAAAACCAGAAACTCAATATTCCAAGACTGATTAACAAACAAGTAGATGAGACAATATGATTAAGTATATTAAGATTTATTATTATTATTAACATAGAAAGAGCTCGCACTAAAGAACTGAACATTGAAAAATTAATTTTAGACTTTGCTAACCAAAAAAGACGAAAAAAAAATATTTTTTTTAACTAGCTTTTAATGTATACTTATTTATTAATTTTTAATGTATAAATTATTATTATTATTATTTTTTTTGTATGATATGGTGTTAATATGTATTTTTTCAGTTAAAAAAAAATGAAATGGTTTCTTCATGTCTTTCCACACATAAATTAATTTTTAATGAAAATATTTTGCAAAATGTTTTGAAAGTAGGGGCCCTATTGTTTGTTTTGCACCCCGGCCCTGAAAACCTTAGTTGCGACACTGAATTCTACTATGTCTATGTTGTAGAGCTAGTACCTAGTAGCCATAGAATATATAAGATATATCCACCTTGAACATACCTATCGGGCATCAAAGAATCAACTCTACTTACCTATTACATACAATTAAAAAAAAAAAAAAAATAATGTTTGATTTTAAATATTAACTAAAAACGTAAATTTATTGTTATTCTATAGGTATATTATAGGTTATAGGTATGTAGGTGGAAAATGTTAGTAAATTCAGAACTAATGGTTTAAATTATAAAAACAGTAGACAATTAGAAATAGCTATATACCTACCACCATAAGCAGGGCCAGATTTACGCATAAACCCGTGAGGCCCGGGCCTAGGGCGGCAAATTTTGTAAGAAATTGAAAAAAAAATCATATGAATATTTTATGCATTTATGTAATGTATGTCACCGAATTCCTCCTAAACGGCTGGACCGATTTGAATGAATTTTTTTATATGCCTTTGGGTGACGCAGTGGATGGTTTATATTCACTATGGGGTGATATGAGGTGGTGAGATAAGGCGTGCTCACACACGTAATGAACTACACGGGTACCCGTGTTTTTACCTATGACGGGGTTAAAGCCCGTGTAATAAAAATACCCGTGTATTTAATACACGTGTATCTTAATACCCGTGTATTTAAATACCCGTGAGCTTGAATACTCGTATATTTAAATAAAATCATATTTTACTACTTTTCAGTTCTGACTTACGATTATAAATGATTCATGTTTAAAGAATATATGAATTCTCAATTAATATACAATATAGGTACACGGGTAATGATAAATAAATACACGGTTATTAAATACATGGGTATATACACAAGTATTATGCACGGGTATACACGGGTATTAAATACACGGACTTTAATACACTTTTTGCCCGTGTACCCGTGCACGACCACGACCCTCTAGTACATAGCAACCATTTATAAACAAATATTTCCATCGTAAATCTTAAAATCCCTGTGTCAGCACCTCACCTCCCCATTTTATAACTATTATATAGCATTTTTTTTTTTTGTACGCTGTGTTTTGATATTATATATTTACATGTATCGCATTTACGTTAATATTACATAAAACAATGCCACGTCGAGGAGGAAATAGTGGTCGAGGGACTCGGAGTTTACAATTAGTTGAAAATTAACGCATGTATATTGTATAAAACAATCATATCTATGGCGAAATGTCAGTACATTAGTACACAAATATATGTGTTCAACTGCAAAACGATCCATTGGCACTATCATTCTCCGAGCAATTGCTCAACATTGGAAACGGAACAATACCATTGCATGGAGACACACAATGCATTAAATTGCCTGACAATTTCTGCAACATGGTAAATACGAAAGATGCTTTGATTGAAAGCATATTTCCAGATTTACAAGCCAATATATTAATCATGCGTGGCTTCGTGAACGAGCTATTTTAGCCTCAAAAAATATCGATGTTGACTCTATAATTAACTTCAAAATACAACAGTCATTGCCCGGCAATGAGATATTGTTCAAATCGATTGACACTGTTACCAATCCTGACGAAGCAGTCAACTATCCTATTGAATTTTTGCATTCGCTGGATTTACCAGGAATGCCACCACATATAACTTGCGATTAAAAATTGGTTCACCTATCATTTTGCTTCGGAATTTAAATGCAACTAAGCTATGCAACGGTACAAGAATAGTCATAAAAAAAATTATGGGCAATGTTCTTGAAGCTACAATTTTGCACATCAAATTTGAAATGAAGAACAATCTCCTGCCACGAATCCCAATGACCCCTTCAGACTCACCCATTCCATTCAGACGACTGCAATTTCCCATTCGCTTGGCATTTGTCATGACTAATAATAAGTCACAAGGTCAAACAATGTCGATTTGTAGGTTGGATCTAGAAAATCTGGTCTTTTTACATGGCCAATTATATGTGGCGTGTTCTCACGTTGGAAAACCGTTAAGTTTATTCATTTATACTCCTCAAGATTTGACTAAAAATATTGTTCATCAACTCACATTAAGATAAAATTAAACAAACATTATTGATTATAACGAATTGGTTTTAGAAAAATTGATGTTATTTCAAAATAAAAAATAATTATATTATTTGTCTTTCATTTCATACTTTGTTTAATATCCTAATCGCTTGAAATATCATGCAGGACAACGTCTGTCGGACCCGCTAATTAATTCGAGGTAGGTATTATTAAGGACAAAAACAATTAAATCGGTGCTTGTACCCCGCGGAACACCCACACACTCGTGACACCTATAGAATGTGAGTGATAAATATGAGGCATAAATATAAGAATAATAGGTAGTTAATGTAGGTTCCTATAAACCAGAGGTTCCCAACCTATGGTCCGTGGACCACCAGTGGTCCGTGAGCAATCGTGTGGTGGTCCGCGAGTCATACCTACAACATTTAAAAATATTTCATTTTTCCTTTGGGGCTTGTTACAAATATTATGTACTGACAATCGTCATCATCGATTGCCAACTATAAGGAATTGCATTGTATTTTATTTATTCATAATCTAAATTCTAATATGTGTGAAAAAAGGTATTCTTGTTTATGAGAAAAAAAAGTCTAAAAATGATGGTGGTCCGTGACGTATTGAAAGTTCTCTAAGTGGTCCGTAGTGTCAAAAAGGTTAGGAACCACTGCTATAAACTGTGTATAAGTATAGTCTATACTGCTACTATAGTATATTTTATGATCTAAAAGGTTTACCTATAACCTATTTATCATATATTCATATTATATGCTCGGAAATACAGAATACCTAAATTAAAAAATGAATTCTGTGTTGTATGATTACCAAAGTATATGACTATATATTATCTAATATAAATGTATGTCTTTGTTTTTGCAATTAGTTTCGCATCATACAATTTTTTTTAATTTAGCGGCTTACAACGTGACCTACATTCGGTACCTACTGCGCATTTACACAACACCTATTCCATATTAAAACCCAATTAAAAATTAAGTGAAATTAAGAAGACGCCTCACCAACATATAAATGTATAATATGTTATCTAAAACAACTTTTCTCCGACTTACAAACGTATACAATATAGAACCGCTTACTAAATATAAAATAAAATAAATGTTAGACCTGTATTCTATAGATGGTGAAAATTACCCAAATGATAAATTTAATCAACACATTTCCGATTTGAATGCAGTTTTCAATTTTTATTAAAACACGCAAAATATAATATCTTTAAATGATAATTTCAACATTTTAAAGGGTTTTCACTTAATTAATATACCTATGTATACATAATATGGATTATAGTTTTTTTTAATGATTATTATATGGATGTGAAATTTCAAAAAATCGAAAAAATACGTGTTTCATTATTTAAATCTGTCAATTTTTTATTGCAATTTAAAAATTGTTAAGTACTCAGTTGTATCAACAGCAAAGTTAACTTAATTTTTTTGAATGGTAACAATTATATTTTCTTAATAGATTTCTGTATACTCGGTACTCAGTAGAGCTTTTTTCTGAAAATGTTGATGGTGAAATGATTAGTTTTGGTTCATTAACTATACAATCCTCTAAAGTTTAATAAAATTTTCATTCATTAAAAGTTTTAATTGAAATAATTTGTATGTACATTGCAATTACTAGAGCTAAATAATTTTTTTCAACAAACTTTATATTTTTTCATACATTTAAACCGTCACCTAAAATACCAGCCCAGATATTTATTTTTTGGGGCCATTGACTCAAGACTCGTGTCAAGACGATTCATAATTTTGAAAAGTATTGGTGGTTTTTCACTTTCCTTCTTCTACAATATTGAAATAAAAGTTAAAGATCCAACCATTTTTACTGCTCCAAAAAATTTGACAAACAAAAAAAACTCACACATTATTGTAAAACGAATACATTCTTAGCTCAGAATCTAAAACTGTCAGAATAATATTAATGTTAACCTATAATGTTAATGTTAATATAATGTTAACCTTTATAATAATAACAATAATAATAATACAAATCATATCTTACAATAATTTATACATGTAAAAAGTTTGTCTGCGTAAGCCCGCATTTTTTGAATAATTACAGTAGTATTTAATATATATATATATACCTACACACACGGTAAGGAGGGTTACTTTTTTAAACCCAGATTTCGGTATCAAAAATATAATATTATTATTTTTCCAAAGTATTGAAAAACGTATAATATGATAAAAATATTTTTGATACGTATTCATTGTCATTCCCGTAATCTCGTTTAATTATCAGGAGAGGTTATTAGTTTGGGAAGCAACTTTTGGGGTCAATAACTATAATAATATACAGGCAATAGGTTCACATCGATTCCGCATCCGCTGCAGATATAATATAAATAACTGCAGATTTTTTTCGGACGGTCGACACGTACCTATATATATAATATTATGTATATATCGCGGCACAAGAGCTTTCGAGTATTATGCACCGCATATAGGGGTGGCGGCGGCGGTGGCGGCTGCAGCCCGTGGACTATAATAAACCTAGCCCTACACCCCTCTAGACGGGCGGTATCAATGAGTACGGCGCGTAGGGAATGTCGTGGTGTTGGGGCGGCAGAGCGTATGCCGCAGACGCGGGTGACTGGGCAGCATCGCCGCCCCCGCCGGGCGACGGGGTCGACTGCAGCAGTTCGGTCATGAACCCAATGTACGTGATGGCTAGCCTGAGCGTTTCGATCCGGGACAGACGCTTTTCATACGCAAACGTGGGCACTTTGCGCCGGAGCTTGTCGAACGCCTCGTTCAGGTTGTACATGCGCCTGCGCTCGCGTATGTTAGCCGCGCGCCGTTGCGCGAGCGTGGCCACCCGCCGCCTGATTTTCTTCGACGACGCCATTGATGACGACTTCTGCGAACTACCGCCGCCACTCCTGAAACAACAATAATAATAATATAATATAATATACCCGACTCGATTTAAAACAACAACATGGCTGCTGCTGCGTGGAAATACAATATTACTCAACAAAAGTTTATAATTATAGGTACCTATTATACAAAATGGTATTAGTTGTGGCTAGGTCATATAAAAAACCCGGAGGATTGGGGATGGAAATTTCAAAATAATATTTTGTTACCAGTTACCACACTGAAAGCTCCAGCATCCGATCTGCAGTTACTTAAATGTATATCATGTGTAGTTGTACAAAAGGTTGTGGTGAAAACTGTGGTTGTCGAAAAGCAGGTCTTATAAGTGCTCAATTATATTTGGACATTGCAAAGGCCTGCAGTGGTGCATTAATTCTATAGAAATAGAGGTTGATTGTACAGAAGATTGTACACTTTCAGAATTATTTGATGAAATTGCCGAAGAAGAAGAAGAATACGAAACATAAAAGTATAATCTGCGAACTGCCTGCCCTATATAGTATACAGGTTGTCCCAGGTCTATTTGACTAATGCAATCATTTTTACAGCAGTAACAGTTATGCAAGAAATAATTTTGAATTTTAACACATTTTGAAAATTGTTTAAAAATTAACGACTTAATCAAATTAAAAGTTTTAAACTCCAAAATGGGTTTTAAATACTTATTTATGAAATAGCTATCTTGGATTATTAGAAAAATATTAAATACAAAATTTAAATTATTTATTTTTGTTGTAAAAAAATAAAATAAAATATAAGATATACAAATTATATAGTGCAGAGCTCTAAAAATCATTACAAAAAAAAAAAAACTTAAAAATATTGAATAGAAAAAAAGTTATTGCATTAGTCAAATAGACCTGGGACACCCTGTATATATTGTAATTAACTATAAATTATAAAAAAAAAATTTTTACTATACAAATTATTTGTATGCTATCATAAGTTTTAAAATATTAATTTTTACTATGTTATTATAATTCAATCGTTCATGTTTATAGTTTGTAGAACACATAACTATATGTGTGAAAAAAAAATTTAACACGGAAAGAGAGAGAAATTTATTAATAATTTTTTAACTGTGAATTTTTATACAAATATAACTTGCCAAAAAATATTTGTTTAAGTGAAAAAATATAAGATATCTTTTTTTTTGTAAATTATCTAATAAATAACTTTTATTTGAAACTTTTTTTTGATATTTGTAATATTTTTTGAAATATTCAAAAAAGCTCATATTTTTAAACTTTCATGAGCTTATAAAAAAAGCTCTAGTCCGATCAATGGGGACTTTTAGTATGTTATAGGGTATATTTTATTAAAACTTTAAAAAAAAAAATCTTGGTTGGGATTTTTTTCCGCCATTTTTTCTTCTTTGCCTGGCCTATATATAGTGTAATATAATATAATTCTAAAACGCCAATGTTAGTATCTACCCATTCTACCCTATAGTATACGATACATAATATACTATAATGGGCATAATGAACTATATAATAGACTAATAATAGACTATATTGGGTCACTTTTCCAGTGTGTTAAATTTAATTTCTATGTTTTAAAAACATAGAACACCTAAAAAGTAAAAACAATTTTTAGCGAAGACGGTCTGTCAGCCTACATTACTAAGTAATACTTAAAAAAAAAATAAAAAATGTGTAAAATTGTAGGCATGTGCTAAAAAAATGTTTGAAAAAAGAATGTTTTAACACAAAATAAAATTAAACAAAAGCAAAATCAGGTGAACTTAAGAATAAATATGAGCCATGGAAAAATGAAATATCCTCATTAATTTTGTAAATAAAAAGTTTTTTTGCTAATTACTAGGGTTCGGGACTTGTTGCATTTGCATATAGTTTAATAATGACTGCAGAATAGTTCAAGTAAGATGTAAATTTGTTTTAAGCCATAACGGATTGAAATACAAAAATTTGCATATTTCTAAGCAAAACGCATATTTGACAAATTTTGGAAATTTAATTGTTATTTATAGCATTATTACGCGGTTTTCGTTTTATGTTATGTTAATTTATTTTAAAGGTAGCATTATTTTTTTTTACTTTCATGCGTCAGTCAATATACCTAATCATATAGAATGAAGTAAGTATATTTCAATTATTGCTGTTAAAATAATTTATATTACTATTAGTAGGTTGATTAATTTTTGCCGATAACATAACGTTTAAAAATGTGTGTATAAAATATAATAATAAACTTTAAAAGTTTCAGGTAGGTACCCACGAATACCATTTTTAAATAACAAAATAAAACTAACTAAAATTGTTATTCTTCGTTAAAATGTCTAATTTAATCCAAATTTGAACTTAAAATATCTATTTAAAAAAAATGTTAATGTATTTTTCGGTTACAATATGAACTATTTATGAGAAATCTTTGTTTTAAATTTTCAAATATTTTGACAGAGTTAACATTTTTTGACTTTCAAAGTACCAATTAGTTTTACTTTCATGATCTTACTAAAAAATTTGATGAAGTAGAAAATTGAAGCATTTTTACTGCTCCAAAAGGTGATGAGAGACAAAAAGGCTGTTATATTTTACATTAACACTGGATTTTGAGCAGAAACGGCCTATAGGATATTTTATATTATATATTAATTGCTATTGGTAATTATTTAGGTTGAATTCTTTTTTGAAAAAAAAAAATTGCAATGGAAAATCTTTTATTCTAAAATGATCAGTGATTTTTTAGTTACAGTATGAAGTATTTATGAATTACCTTGTATAACTACAAGATGATTTGCACATTTTCGTGATTTTGATGAATTTTGTCAACAATTTTAACTTCAAATGCTAAGAAAAAACTGTCATGGCGTCATGCCTGTATGTATCTTATTGTATTTAATTGCTTATTAGTAATATGGACTACGGTACCTATATTATAAGGCAATAGCTTAAAATTAATCTAAATATTTTTTAAATGTGATTGCGTATCGTTAAGTATAATAATGTATATTAGTACAGCAAGTACTTTTGGAAAAATTCCACAAATACTTGTATATTTAAATTCCAACAAAATAACTAAAATTGTTATAATTCTTTGTTATATTTCTTTGACAATTTTGTCAACATTCTAACTTCGATGGCTATAATTTACGTGCATCAAGCTTTAAAAATTTAACATTTAACAAAAAAATAATTTGCAAATTTCGTAATTTTGACGAATTTTATCAAAATTTGAACTTTCATAGTGCCTCAATAGTCAATATATTAAATATTTTCAAATAGCTTATTAATAATAACATATTATGAGGAATCTAGTAGGTAATTAAGCTTTTAGATTGAGCGAAATTTTACTATCAATAATTATTGAAGAAAACATATCATTGATTTTACATCAATGATCAATACGTTCATCGCTCCGCTCAGAATATTAAAGAGGTATATTTTATATAATAGCACCTATTATAAAGATATAATTTACTCCCGTTGGTCAAAAAATACAACCAACATCCAACGATAAGGCACTGAATTATGCAACACCTTAATATAGATAATGAATTTAGATATATAAATATATAAGTTATAACCATGCAGGGCTCATAACTTGTAGCTCTAAAAAAGTTTGTTATAATATATATATATATATATAAGCGCTATGTTAATTTATACTCTTAAAAACATTCATATATAAGCTATAATTAAATATGGACTATAGAAGTCTAGAAATAAAATAAAATGCAAAAAAAAATTATTTTGAAAATTGAATTATTATTTATTATATTATGAAATAGTTATTTTATCAAGTATGCAAAAAAAAATCAATATTGAGTACCTAATTATCAAAATACAATAAAAAAAAAAAAATAAAATAAATAAAAGTTGTTATTGATTTTAATATTATGTACATTTATCGGAATACCTAGAAACTATAAAAGTAAAATTTAGATTACCGAGTTAAAGCGAGAGCGGAGAGACATACTTTTTTCGCGAACATCCGATAACACGTAAACGAGTAACGACAAAAATCTAATGGTTAAAATTTAATATGTGGACAAGGCATAACCTAATACTTAGTTTTCTTCGAATAGATACAATATATATGAAGATATTGAAGACTGAATAGATTATTCTTGTTATTAAGTATGTTTTGAATGCTATAGGTATTGAAATAGCGCTAAACACACAAAAATAGCAAAAAACCACTTAAACTTCGAAATATGCAAAAATATGCAACAAAAACTTTCGTATATAGTTTCATGGTTTCCTGAAAAAAATGTATACCTCACATAGGTATCTCTAAGACCACTTAATAAAAATATGCAAATGCTGTGAGTTATGACTTTATGACTGATCTGGTTATAACATTTAATTTGTTTAATACAAATATTGTTTGTAAATCAACTTTTAACTATATTGTTGTATGTTTTTGTTTTATAAATTGTCTAAAATTGTTTTACACGTTCTGCAGTATATAAGTTTACTAAATCAACCATCGTAAATACCTATAAAATAAATTGTACTTCAATAGTTCAGTTCTGCATTTTGGTACAAACTTTTAGCTTTTGAAAGGCGGGACGCTATAACCATTTTTTCTTACATCGATTGTTTATGTGATTATTTTTAGATTACCTAATAAATTATTATTATTACTTTTCATCAATCATAAGCTTCGATAGCAGGGATCATTAACCTTTTTTATTATTACCTATAACAGTTAATAACATTATAATATTATAAAATAATAAAATAATTTACTTTAAGACTTTAAGTAGGTATTCTAAATACCAGGTGAATAGGTGATTCATTTAAATGTCAACACTCATTATTTCGAAAAGTTTTTCAAGTTTAAGTTCTATAATTCGATATACATAGTTATAAGCATAGTTATAGTTTAAATTAGAGGAATAATGCAAAACATTTTGCGGGGTACCCCTGCTGTTGCCCTCCTGTACCACTCTACTCCACTCATCTATACTTGAAATACTTATAAAGTTATAACTAATGAACTACTTTATAAAAGTTCGAAATGTTATCTTTATAGATTTTAAATACTCTGAATAATATTCTGCTTTAGGATATGAAATTAAACATATATAATGTCATTAAAAAATTAAAAAACAAAAAAATTTTAAAAATATAATTTTTTTTTAGATAATAATATGTTGTTTTAAAATGACATAAAGTGATGTAAAGGAAATGCCAATTCTTAAAAAAGTTGAAATTTTTCGAAATAATGAATATACAAACACTTAAATTATATCAACCTGTATAATATGTTATATAAATCTATGTTATCTTTAACATATAATATATAAATATTAACAATAATGTTTTTTATTAAATAAATAAATAATTTTGTATTGAAGACCAAAATATCCAACCGACCAAAATTTTTTTCCAGGTTGGCGGGCCATAAAAATTTTTCTTGTAACAAATATATTAGGTACCACCCCTGGATAGGTACTGTAGCACATAGGTTAATAACATGTAGGTACTGAGTATTTTTAACGCGGTAAGTATCAACTAATATAGAAATGTACCTACTAAATACACTTGACAGTCTATATCAGTATTTCCCAGCCTGGAGGGGACCTATACACATTGCTGGGGAGGCGCAAGCCAGTCACCACGCAGTACAATTTGTATTTATTAAATTATTTTTACTCTACAGTAGTTTTTATGTCTTATAAAATATTGTATAGTTTATTTGTCAAGTAAACAAAAAAAATATAATCAATTTTTCAATTTATAGGAGGATAGCACGAGATTTTTTGAAAATCTACGAAGGGGACGTAGATCAGAAGACTTTGGGAATCAATGGACTATATTTTAAAGTGTACAGAATAGATATAGTATGCACTGAATTATTTGCATGAATTACCTATTTAATTAGTTTAATATTTGTATTTGCTGCCTATCCATGTAATTTATGTTTTTAATTTTAATTATCTAGAAATATCAAATTTATTGCAGGTATTATATATTAATATACTAGTATAGATTAGAGAGTATATAAGTACATACTACCTCTATAGAGGCATAGAGCGTATACGGTTCTATTCTTATCTCAGTTATGTCATATATTATACTCATATAGTCATATCCTAATATCCTATATTAATATACTCGTGTGTTTTCATTGTGTCATTTGTTTGATTTATAATAATTCGTTTATTCCAAGTATTATATGATTCATAGTTAAAATATTAAAAAATAAATTAGTGATAATTACTTATTCAAATAATTAAATAAAAATGCTAAGTTCAGAACTTTAGACCATGAAGTGGTATCAATGGATATCAATGTATCTTCAAACATGCAAACCAAGACCCATGTACAACTATAACTTACTCGCAAACTTGTACTCTATGTATTATTATAGTAAGATTGTAAATATTTAATAAATACGTATAATGTATTTATAGTTTTAATGCCCTAGATAAAGTTTAAATGACACTCCTATGACCCCAATTTTAAAAATTGTATCATTAAAATATTTTTCTAATTTAAGAACTTTATAAAAATAACAAGTACATGTTTCAATTTTTTTCCTTGTCTAATTTCAGCTAGAAGCTGCCCTTTTTTTGTTTTATTATTTTTCCAGTCATTTTAATATGCTACTTCTATTTTCATAATATTAAACAAATATCAGGTTGTAGCAACCTAAGTCCAAAACAACATATAAAACAAACTAGCTATAAACAATTATATGATTAAAATTTAAAATAACCAAGTAGTAACATTAAGTACTATCTACATATTGTGTATATTGTTATGTTCAATGGTATCTAGTCTATAATTTAAATATTTGAGCTTTTGTAATCACATAGAAATAATATATAAATATAATATATGAAAATAAAATAACTTTTTAATCGGTGAGTTATGACCATATCTACAATATTTTATCGAGCATGGTAACAACAATTTGATGAAATAGAAAGGTATACAAATAATGATAATATGATGTATTATTATGTCTCCGGATTCATGAACGATGGTTGTATATATAGGTTGTGGGCAGTAACACTGCCACCTCTAAATTTCTAAAATAATAATGGCCACCCGTAATGATGGTACCCCTCACCGGTCTCACCAGTTTCTCGGCCACTGGGTACCTAATAATATACGTATAAATGTATAAAATAACCAATTATTACTCAATACCGTTATATAAGTATTTGGTATAATTTAGGGCGTATTTGAAACGGGGACATGGAGCAGCAAGATACTAGTTCTCTAGAATTTTTTTTTAAAATCTATATTGAATATTTAAATCAATCATATGGATAAGCTGTAAGCACATACTTTAAAGTTGAAGTAGATTAATATTAGCTGCAGTATTTTACCATAAAGCTAACACAGAAAAACGATATAATATGGTAGTCGAAAATTTATTGTAAAGGCATTATATAGACTAATGAATGTAACTATGTAAAGTACCTGGGAACAGCATTTTGAGTTATACTCTGTTGCTGAGCATGGTTATGTGGGTTTGGCCACATTTGAGATACTGTAGACGAGTGTTGGTGAATATGGTGGTGGTGTAAATGATGATGGTGATGATAGAGGTGAGCATCCGGCCAACATTCATCATAACTTTGACTATCCTGTAACGTGTAATATATTTAGTATTATTCTAATAATAAATCAAGTATTATAATTTATACATGTATAACTAATGTAGCTATAACAGCTATATAATTACATTAACTACGCAATTTATAAGCAGGGTAATCGTTATTATACTTATAGACATTAAGCAATTTAGGACTTAATGCGCAACCCCAATAAAGATAAAAAAAAAGCCCGTAAATAACCACAAGTATATAATAACTAATAAGGTCGTACAATTTAAAAGAAGTTTTATATAAACTTATTGCGATTAAAAAAAAGAAGAAGTTGTTAACATATAATATGAGAAGAACTGAATTTGAGGGTCTTGCCTCAAGTCAATATATGATGATATCTCATAACTATAGTGACGATCCTTGTTAAAATTGTATACAGACATTTTAACTGGAAAATGTATGAAAATATTTTGTTTCACATTAACAACTGTACTACCTAATTATTCTAGATATTTGTTAAAAATTGTCTACTTACTGTATTCGTCAAACTCGAATCCCAAGTGGGTGTATGACCCGTAGTGGCGAATCCGTTGCTCATCGTTGTGCAGTACTTTAGAATATGAGAGCAAGTACAGCGAGTTTACCGGGGGCGTATTTCCCCTTTTGTAAAAGCTTGATATTGGTCCATCAAATCAGCCAATGGTGATGCAAGCAGGTGTTGGTCCGTTTCAACCCTCTTGCTGTCTTGAAATATTATTTTGTAATTCTGTAAAAATCATAAAAATGTCCAACTAAATTCATTACTTGAATTGTTGATAATAAAAATAAAAGAACGAACGATGTTAGTATCTGTTTTTAGTGCATTTTAGTAGCGGTATCTATAGTATATAAAATATAAATACATAGGTGTATAGTTTTGAAAAATATATTTTAATAATATATCTACATCACTTTTTGTTTAGATATTTTTAGATATTTATACAGATAAAAAAAGATCTATTGGTAAAATTGTAATTTTTTATGACCTGCATAACATGGAAATCTGTATAAAATGGAAAAAATATTTGGTCTCGACCGTTTCCATATTATGCAGGTATTACTGTAGATATGTATAGGTATATTTAAAATATTTAAATTACTTCTATACAAATGTATAACTATTATGTACATACTATGTATGTTAACTATTTTAATTAAATGTGTAGATTATAAATAATATTAGCTCTGATCTGTTCTGCTGTATAGAAGATTTCAAGTGTATCTTGTCATATTGAGTATAGGTCACTGTAATAGTGTAATACATCATGATGGATGTATTACATTTGAATGCTGCAATGATTAATAATTGCATACATTAAATGATTCTGAGACATTGTGCAAGTCCCTATTTCTAATGATATTTTATAATTTATTTGAACTAGGTACAGTAAATACTGCATGTTTGGCAAAATCATCACATATATGGTGTATATTATGTAAAAACAATAAATTATACCATATATTATTTTTATGAACTGAATAAGTCAATACCAATTTACAGTAGAACGGGAGAACGGTATAAATAGATTTACAGTATAAAATTTAAAATTAGTCCAAATAATTTTTAATTAAAATTAATTGGGTACAGAAAAAAATTATATACGTAATGCTGCAATGGTGAAAAGTTTCAAACCCTTACGGGCTACGACCAATATTTTTTTAATTAACAATACTAAGTCGAGTGGGTCACAGAAATAGATGTGTTAAATTTGAATTCAATAATAAATCATTGCATATGATTACTATAAGTATATTTAATAATATTATTGCTTATAAAGTAATTTATTTTACTACCTTATTAGTAATACAATAGGTTGAATTCATTTTTTTTTTTAAAATATGTCATTGTGTATCTTAAATGTAATAATATACTCTAAAAGTTTCAAGAACCCACGAATAATGTTTTTGAATTACAACGAAATAACTAACATCGTTATACTATTCTTCATTTAAATATCTGATTTCGGCCAAATTTTAAATTAAAATGTCTATAAAAATTATTTTTGGTTACAATATCAATTTCCTATGAAAATATGTTGTTTTAAATTGTCAATCCTTATAGCTATAAAAATTGGACATTTAATACATTTTTAACTACAAAATAATTGTAAAGGTATCTATATAATTTCAGACGCTCATAAAAAATTATTGCGGATTATTACAATTATTTACGGTCATCATTTTTTTTTAATCTCTATTCTCTACTAACAACAACTTATGAGGAGCTTTGTATTACATTTTCAGTGAATTTTTTTATCAACAGTTTTAAAAGAATAAATAAAAAAAATAGCAAATTTCTTATTTTCTTATGCATATAAAAAACTCAAAAAGAGTCAAAATATATTACAATTATTATATGTGGTATATTGGGGGTGGCCAGCAAGAAGAGACTCGCGAGCTGCCCAATATATTAATATATATGGAAGAGCTGAAATGAAAAAAAAGTGAAAAAATCAAATGTTTTGTATCTTACGATAAGATGGGAGCCGCATAAGTCTATGACGCGAGCCGCAGTTTGGCCACCCCTGGTATATAATTATAAAATTATAAAATTTTAAATTTAATTATAATTATAAAATGCTAATGTAAATTATAAACATTCGGTAAAAATTGAATGACGTACTTTTCTACGATTATTTATGTTTTTGTGTTATACTAAAAAATACCTCAAAGTACCAACTAGATTCACTTTTCTACCAAAAAAATGTTTACTACTAAGGTGATGAGAGACATATAGGTACACAAAAATAAACATATCATTGTAAAATCAATACATTCATCGCTCCGCTCAGAATCTAAAAATTAGAAAAAAATAGTTCAATATTTATTTTGTATTTTGTAGTTTATGTTGTTTGGACAATATAAGATTTGAAGTATAATTAACTCGAAGTTACTCATAATATTATATTATGGTTTATTATATATACTGATTAGTGATTAAATGCTTATAATCAATGGTTATATTTTATCAGTTATAGTTATAGTCTTATAGAGTTATAGACACAGCAAACATTTAAAATGTATTTCATATACCTTTAAATAGTTTTAATGATATTTAGTAGTTACCTATATTATAAAATACAATATATTATAATGTATAGTAATTCAGGATGGTACCTATATAGATCTCATAATTTAGTAAAGTTGCATGTGGAACTTTTAAAGAATAATAATCCTATATGGCTATATATTTGTCCTTTCTCAAGGCCCTAACAGTAACCTGGTAATTTAGTATGTAGGTAGAATTTTGAATAGATGATTGACATTCTCAATCGACAAAATTATATAGACTATAGTTGTATACTGTATGTATAATATAATAAATTATTTGGACTATGGAGTGAACAATAAATTAGTAAATTATACTTTTATATATTCCTATATACTTATACATGGATATACCATATACGGATAAAAATATGTCTGCACCGATATTTAAAAAATAAATTTTAAAAAAAACAGTACAACATTTTTTTTGAGTGGTACAAAAAGGTACAAAAAAGTACAAAATGTTGATAATATTAATTTTTTTATATTTGTTGTTTCGAGTTCTAAGTTAATATCGGTCTGTAGTATGTTCCCCTATTACTCATTAAACCTCTCTTGTTCGTTGTTACTTGTTCCGGGGTTTTATCAATTCCACCAAATACTGGATGAACTTTATTATTTGTATAAAAATTAATGTTCTTATAATCTTATGTAGGTATGAGTTATGTAAGTGAAATATATAAATATATAATATATATAAATGCTATATCCTACAAGTATCAGAAAGACTTCTTAATTTATAGTTTCATACATTTTCTTACTGAACAGTTTGTACGAATTATAATCAATAATAGCATCGATAATCTATTTCATAGACATATAAAATTTAATACAATTTTAAAATTTTAAAAATATCATCTATATAAGCATCATATAATATAATATCTGATTCACAAAAAAATTATCATCTAATCTTTATCATTCGAAAATATAACACAGATAATAGAATATTAGAATATCAATAAAATTCGTCTTACAGTCATGTGTTTATTTATCACTCTCCTATACTACACTTAAATACTTAATTAACGATAAATTGATAACCTTGTTAGTTGTTAGGTGAATTATGTAATTATATTTTGTTATTCTATATAATTTAAACTGTATTAACGAACTACGCAGTAAACTATAAACATCGAGCTAGCTTAATTTTGTTTATGATTATAATCCATTATTAATGAAGTATTACTATTATCTTATTCAGTATTTTTGTTTAATTATTAATTGGCCTGCGTTAGCTCATTTATGTACCATAAGTCCATGAATCATAACGTAATATCCATGATAAATATTTTGCACGTGATTATTTACGCATAACACCTGTCATTGATTTAACAACGTGTTTGTTCAGTAAATATAGCCACGGGCCACGGGTCCATGTAATGTTTACATGTACGAGATTATAAAATCATAATATTTACTGATCGGCTAAGTATCACGTGTTAAACTGTTAATGCATAAAAGGTTATTCAAGTTGAAGTTTAAACTGTTAAATTTGCAATTTGAAAAATCACGCAAGAATCAAAATATTAGATTAGGTATTTAGGTATATCAGAAGATAGTAATTACATACTAAAAACATTAAGACTGATCGGTAATCTAAATATCGAACAAAAACTAAAAAAAAATATCAAAAATTACAAGCAAAAGTGCATTTTCAAAAAATTATAAAGTATTAATGCTGTTACATTTATATTGTACCATTAATAGTCAGTGATAAATGATAACCATACATTTCTAGTCAGTCAAAAGTAGTTATTAACTATTGTTATAAATTCTTGTGAATTATTTATTCTCATTTATTTTAAATTCTGAGCGAAGAGATAATTATGTAGGTATACTTATTGATTTTATAGTGATCTTTTTCTATAAACATTTTTTTTGTGGAAGGAATGTTCAAAAAGTTGCACGAAACACCTCTAAAAATTAAAATAAGAAATCAAATTAGAGGAATTTTTTAAATAGGTTTTTGATTTTGTAGATAGTTTTTATTAATTTTAAGTGTAAGAATGTAAGATAATTATTAATTAGAAATAAAACAGAAAGAAAGCCGCTGAAAATGTTTAAATTCAGCGATTTACTTCTAATGAATATTTCATCAATTTATTAGTAACTATAAATTCAGGGCTTTATTTCAATATTTACTAAAGTAGGGCATAATAATGACCAGCCCAATAAAATTGTTTATTTTTGTAAAGTACTAATAACCATTTAGATGGGTAGTAGGTACCTACTATAATTGTGAATTTATCACTATTCCAATCAGTTGTTTAATGTTTTGGTAATAAATAATGAGATACAAATTGTATAGATGTTACAAGACCAATATGGCAATATATGGATATAATACCATATTATCTACTGGATATAAAATATTAACTACCTACTTATATTATATAAATATGTACTTTTATTTATATTTTTTCATATTATATATTGATTATTGATATATTTATTGTTGACTCAGTAAGGTACTCTATACTTTAAGCTGTATGTATGTGTTATTTATAATATTATCGTAATACTAAATAAATAAAATATATTAAAGAAAATATAAAGATACAATTAAAAAATCATTAAGGCGTAAAATGTAGTCGCCGTCGTCATAAATATTTATTATATTTGCAGCATGGGCGTATAACAATATCGTTATACGCTCAACTAAATATTAAGTATTGAGATCACGGTGCATTGCATTATTTTAATAAAATTAATAAAGGCAACACAATATAGCAAATGACAATAGACCGTGTGGCAAGAGGGGAATTAATAACGTCAAGCGTGATACTGCTGTATAGTCATATAGAAATCATTTAGCTATGGTAACAAACTGCAAGTGAAGGGCTAATATTATTTATAAATAAATATTAAAATATTAATATTATTATTGCAATTTGTAGGTAGGTAGTTTTAATTCAATTTTAGTGGATTTTATCTGGAACGCCCATCGAAGTTAATGAAGGTTAGTGAAAGGTTAATGAAATTTGTATAACAAAAAATATAAACAAAATAATACTCGTGGTGTATAAACTGTATGAGTTATATATTATATCTAATTATATACGACTATAATATATATTATGACTTTAATGTTCTAAAATTTTTCGAAACTTATTGAGAATTAGTAATCCGGTTTCAATTATTTTTATGTGTACAATAATATCCATCATTCCGTAAAAAATATATGAGGGGATACTGTAATACACTTGATAGAAACAATATATGAAAAGGATACGGCAGATGCTTCTGGAGTCAACTAGGGGTGTAATGCTAATCGTATATCATAACACGCGGTTAAACGGAGGGCGACAGTGTTATTGAACAAATCAAAATATGTAGGGAAGCTTAACGCGAATACCCTCATTTAGCAAAATATTTATTAAATTTGACATGCGTTTCGACACACGACTGATACCGTAACAAATTAAATAATTTTCTAGCGCTTAACATATTATATTTTATACATATATATATATATATATATAGAGAGAGAGTTCAAAGAAGGATATTTGTATGTTATAACACTCATACGTCATAAATCATCATAATATCTTCTGCTGTTGTAATAGATAAAATTACAATTTTTGCATTATAAGTACCAAACATGTTTTTGAAGTTCGTTCATATCTTAATAAATCGTTGTTCATTATGGACATATTAATATGTATACATATTATATTTGTTTTCTAAATTATTAAAATGTAAAAAAATTATATAACTTTCAAAAAAACATAAAATATTAGGTATGTTTCTCAGCATTTTATTAGGTTCAGTTGGCCTCTGCGAGCCTACAAATCATATTATTTATTAATTTATTATATAGAGTGTATCTTATGTCGTTGTACACGTGGTTTTTAATGACTATAGAAATCTATAATGTGATCAAAAAAACAAAAAGAGACGCATTTCTTTATTTTTAACTGTACATTTTTTTTTATCACAAATTAAACATTTTTGATTCTGAAAGTATTAATTTTACAATGATGAGTGTTTTTTTGTGTCTGTGTATATGATAAGTTGTCAAAATAAATGTCAATTTTCAACTTCAGTAACTTTTTTGGTGCAAAAATGAATCTAGTTGGTGCATTTGAGCAGTCATTTTTAAAAATTCCTAAAAGTTTTCAAGTGTCAAGTAAAATAAAAATAAAATAAGAAAATTGGAATTTTTACTCAAAGCCAGATTTAGACAAAATCGATTTTGTTTTTTGGTATAACACAAAAAATAATAACCTATAATATAATAGATACATTACATTTTCACCGAATGTTTGTTTATATTAGCATTTTCTAAACACCTTAAAATGTTCAATATATTTTTTTGACTCTTTATATTATTTATAGACATTAGACATTTTTGGTTTATTTTATAATTATCGACAAAATATTTTTGAATTGTCAAAAAACTTGAAAATTTAATACAAGGTTCCTCATAACTTGTTAGTGAAAATATTAGAATATTAGAACATAAAAAATTAGTTTGACTTTCGAGTAAACTTTTTTTTTTATAAAATTTAGAAAAGCATAATATGATGAATCTTGCGTCTTATATTATACAATTTTAGGTATTTACAGAACATTTTTCATGTGAATTTCCTTAATAAAAAAAACAGCAAAATTTTCGTGATTTTTACGTATTTTGTCGAAATTTTAACTTTAGACGCTTATAAAAAGCTATTGGAGATTTATGCTCAACTTTTCTTTTAATTTTTACTTAAAAGAAATTATAAAGAACCTTGTATTACATTTTCAAGTTTTTTGACCCATTGAACAGAATTTTATTGATAATAATAAAAAAAAAATTAATTTCCTACTGGAAAATATGCTCATGAAGAAAATCGAAGCACTTTTACTGCCTTTAAACGTGATGACAAACACAAAAGGGGAGGGGGAACGCACATCATTGTAAAATCAATATATTCAATAATATCATAAAATATACCTATATAAGTAATGTATAGGCTGACATAATAATTTTATATTATTGAATTCAAATTTAACACTTCATTATGGTGACCCCTTTAGACATCTACTTTACAACAGAGCGGTACCCTACACACACTCACCCACCTTTTAAATGTCGAATTTCTGACGTCGACTAAAAGAAATTAGGAGGGTGGTTGGCAGAAATGTGAAAGCAGTTCCTACTCGTCTCCCGTAAAAAATGGTTCTAAGGTAGTAAGGTACCTCGTACCTAGTTGGTAGTAGGTATTCAATTTTTTTATAACTTTAGAATAAAAAATGAAACCCTATGTTATCATTTTATCAACAATTGTTAATACCTACTTCGTAGAATATAATATATTTCACTTAAGAATAAAAAAACTCCGTGATGATTGTCAAGGCCTAATTATTAGATTGTACATTTGTACTGATTATTATGCTGCACTTCATATAAAATTATGCGCACGCGAGTGTTTACAGAACACCATGCACATGTCATGCCATGAAATGGTGCAATTCATTTATATATATTATATAAATACATAATAGCTTAGTAAAATGATAGAATACAAACATAAACATCACAAATAACGTTTGTTGCTTTCATCGCAATAGTTTCATCACAAGTAATAATAATTGAATTATGGAAATGCGCAATTGATAATAATTAATATTATAAGTTATAATCTACTAGGTATTTCCTTTTTAAATAACACTTTTTAGATTCTGAGCGAAACGAATAAATGTGTTGATTTTACATGAGTATGTTTTTTTTGTATCATTCTGTATACACCGCGATTTATTGTTGATGAAAATTGATTTAACCAAAACCAGTTTCTGATAAAATTGATTTTGGTTTTTTGGTGTAACTCAAAAACAAATATTAAACGATACTTACAATTTTCACCAAATGTTTAAATAAGTATTTTCTAAACAAGATAAAAAGTTCAAAATATTTTTACACTTTTTGAGCTTTACAAACATTTAAAATTTTTAATTTTTTTTTTATAAGCCTTTAAAGTTAGAATTTTCAATTTTGACTAAATTGAATATTCACGAGTAAAATAACGATTTATAATCAAACTATTTTCTTACTTTTTTGCAATTCAAAAATGAATAATCGTAGATACTTTATCACAGTTTTTATTTATAGTTATTTAAAAATTGAATTTTGGATAGAAAACTACAATCGATTTTCCAAAGGTGTAGTTTATTGTACATATACATGTATATTGTAATGAATAATGATATACTTTTATTCAGAACAATTGACTAAATTAATTAATTAACAAATATTTAGAACAATATAACATACAAGATACAAATAGATTTGTGTAAAATATTAAAAAGACAATCTTGAAAATGCACAAAATATTTAATTATAAAAACTTTAAACATGCCAACTTAATATGTTTTAGGAATATGCTAGAGGCATGTGTTTGTGCAGAGATTGAAAATTAATTAAATTAAGTTGTATAAACTTTACAAAATAAGTTCAAGATTGTACCTAAGATTATAATAATATCAACATGGTTTATAATCATTACATACAATATTACAATACAATAGTACTGTAGGTGAAATTTAAATTTTTTTAACGTCTAAAGTATTTACAATTGGTGACATTTTATTTATTATTTATTTATAAGTTGTACTGTAGGTCTGTAGGGGTAAGTTTATTGAGTACCGAGTAAATATTTAGCTATAACGCCTGTCACCGTACAGGTATAGGTATAAGTAGGTATTAGGTACATACTATTAAATTTTAAGTTATACTAAAAGTCTGCTACAGAGTTTAATAAATAATTTTGTAATACTAATTAGTAGTACCTCATTACATATTAATATATCTTATAAAGTTATAACATTTTATTACTGCAGCTATCGGTGTATACACTAATCATCAACTAATTTCTAATTATTTTTATCGAATAACGTAATTAGAATTAATTTATGAAAGAAATCCTGACTGTTGTACTATTATATGCTTCGTAACAATTTGATGAATATAACTGATCATTAAAATGGAATGAAAATATCCTGGAATGCAGATAATTTTTTTTTATCAATATAAAAAATCGATATTAGTTAATTACCAATATAACTTGAATTACAATATATTGTAATTTTTGAATTGCATATCTTAAAGCTACGTGCTCATTATTCTCATTATTTGAAAAATCTCATAAATATAATATAAACATTTAATATTGTAATGTGAAACTCAGCATAAATGCATAATCCATAAATAAACAATACCCTATGCAAACAGCTATTGAAATCATTTTCACGTTCTTCCAATATACCTAATAGGTATTTTAATTTCATATAGATACCTATAATACTTATATTGTAGGATTTTGGGAAGATAAACATCCTATTATATATAATTATAATATTTGGAGGTATGTATGGTCGTATTAATGCTATAGTTAATTGACCGTGTAGGAAAACGGTAAGATATCAGACTCGAAATTAATACTTCGTACAGACTTTACGTACAATATTAGGTATAGGCCCGTGTGATGATATTTGCTCCGCAAATTTTGCGGTATCTATATTTTTAAATTATTATTAATATAATTTGTAACTAGTTTTAGGAAAAACGTTTTGAATCGAATCCACTACGGGAGACGTTTGATCTTTAACATTGTTGCATTATATTTATTATTCTTAATTAATACATAGATACAATTTATAATAGTGATTGAAATGTGTTCCGCAGACGCTGCAAAAGTCTGAAGAAATGGTATACTACCGCGGAAGAACTAGCCTGAACTAAATACGTTGGTTTTTTTTTGTAATGATTTAGTTAATTGTGATGAGTAACATGTATATTATATTAAAGTATATACGGGAAGTCTGTAAATAAAACCTATCCCGTAGCTGAGTTTTCTTAATCCAACGTTTGGCGGCATTTTTTATTTTCAGCTGCCTACACTGTCGGCGTTCCAGGCTTACGCTATTTTCCGTCCTCCTTATCACGCTTATTATCAATCGGTGGTACGGAAAACGATCGAATTAATAATAGGTACTTTTAGGTACTAGATAGTAAGTACCCAATTTTAATTATTAAAAACGTCGTCATTCGTCAGTGCTCCTCAGTAGTCAGTCGTCAGTTCGTCTCTCGTCTGGTCCATTCCAATTTTTTACTACCCTGTCGCTGTCCCAGTTTGTGGCCATAAGCCACAGTATTTTTTTCTAAAATACTATTTATTCTCGTGCGTATTGTTCCATTTTTCGCCCGAATAACGACAACGATGACGATATCCCCACACGATAAACGTGTAGCGATCGTCATACTACAGTACAATTGTTACTGTTGGACTTCGGACGTCGTGTCGTCCCGTTTCAAACGCGTGTTTAATTGGTGATTGTTGTTATTGTTGTTAACAACACCGACACGCGGCGGCCGTCCGGGTCCGCGTAATCGACGATTGCCGCAGTGCGCAATAAATTACAACCTTTAATAATCGCTATTAATTAAGTGTTCACGCGTAACACGTTCATTTTCCTTTCCTCTGCGCCGTTCGTTTGTTTTGTTTATTTATTGTTCGCCGTCCTACGTAGGTCGTAGGCAGTGGGGAACTACGCGTCTACGCGCAACCAGTCCGCCAGAACCATACGCATAGCCCCCGTCCCCACCGCGCACGGTCACGTAAAACCGTATAAATAATTCCGCTCGTCGGTGAACGAGCACCAGTGTCAATCGACAGTTGTTCTCAGTCACAAAAGGCAACGAGTGCAAAGGTATTCTTCAAGTCGTGTGTTTTCGTTGTATGGGTGAGTGTAATATTAATATTATAATAATAATTAATAACCATCTATTTTACTGTAATACGCTTAAGCTGTGGTAGTACGATGCGCCGTTTGTAAAATTATAGCTGCAAAAATTATTATTACGGTTTTGTCCGTCTCGGCACAGCGAAATATTATAATATTACTGTACGACGTTGACCACTATAGTGACATACCAACCTATATGAGTACGGCCAGTGCGGGTAGAGTCACATTGAATCGCGTAGGCGCAAAGTGGTTTTATTATTTCCGTCCTTTATTGCCACCTACTCGCACCACTGGTCTTGCCCACCACGACCGTCCTGCGGGCTGTAGTCCCGTACTGCGATTTCGTTACAGTTCGGTTCTTTAGTGCCCGCGTGTAACGATATTAATATTCATATTATAATTGACAGGTAGGTACATTATTATGTATTAACGTGCCGCGGTCACGGACGTACATAACTGTGTCAATGTTCCCTCCTGTATTTTACCACCGAACGACGATTGGACTGTGGAAGAGTGAGTTCGAATTCCTTGGCCCATTTATAAATCTTTGGTTCACTCGACAATATTATTCTTAAACCATAATCCCATACTATCCAGTGCCTTTCGTTGTCCACTACAACTGTCCCAATCGATTTGTATGTGCCTTTAATAATGTATTGTCGTGTCAAATCGCGCGTTTCGTACCTATATCGTTTAATTTCATTGAATTTGAACCGCACAGCCATACCCCACCACTAACCGTATTAATGTATTATCGAATTACTGCAAGTTGCTGTTAGTAATTATTGCAGCCTGCGAGTTTCGAAACTGTCGTATTGAAACAATAAATTATTTTATGCGATAAAAGGAATAATTTATTACGTTCATAATTTTCTATTACTAGTAATGGCACACACGTCATGTAGATGCTATTACCATTGATTTAACTCCCTTTAAGTATACCTTATCAATGCTATTACGCATCATCGGTATTATGATTATCATACAATAAAATATCTTTCCGAGTATTAAATTTCATAATTCATTAGTTCCATGGAGATTTTTTATCGATTTCAGTTGTAGTTGGAATTTAATCGCGTTTGGTCTTGATTTTTTTCATCAATATATCGCTGTGTTCGGTTATTATTGCCGTCTTAATTTTTCTACGAAAGAAATTTTAACAGCAATTTCAGTTTTTAATACATATTAATTTACCTCCTGAATAATTTAAATATGGACAATAATAATATATCATTCTATTATGTATGTAATTTTGTTTAATATTTGAATGAATCATACTTTATAAATAGAATATAACATTTATGATTGTTGAGTTAATCTCGAATATTTGGTAATTGTTAGGTATAATTGTTTTAATTATTATTTGTCATTGATGATTTAGCATTACGTCACGATATATATGTATTCGTCATTTAATTTTATTCTATTTACAAAACATTTTTTTTAACCTAAAATGTATAATATGCATGATGCATCGTACTATAGGCAACACTGTTTATTGTAAAAAACAATTTGATTTTTTGAATAATTTACTTACAAAATGATAATAATAATCAATACTACTATATTAGTACCATAGACATATAAAACATAGTTGTTTTATATGTCTATGATTAGTACTTAGTAGTTTCTGTATTCAATTATTATTTAATTGTGTTATAGAACATAGATGCAATAACATGTATAATTAATTACTTTATAATATATGAGTTTTTAGTTAAATATGTTGATATAAATTGTAACATATTTTACATAATACAATAACATTTATGATGTCAAGATAATTTACCTAATTGTTGGAAGTATCTATTTTTAAATGTAGGTAACTTAAAAAAAAATTAAAGACTGTTGAATGTATATTTTTTATACATACAACAAAATCTATACTGCTGTCAGACATAAAAGACATTTTTTACTTTCATTTCTATGATAAATAGATATGCAGGTGTTACTGTGTTAGTTTGTTTCACTATTAATTTCTAAGTATACATTCATATAAATTATATAAACAATTTTCTTAAGTTAGTAACTTAAAATCTGTGTACATCTTAACATTTATTTTATTTATTTAAAGAGCGTGAGAAAAAATTACTAGAAGTAGAAGGGCCTGTTGGCGCTGCTGAAGACAGCTGCTACAGGGATGAATCCAGCTACATACCAACAGTCGGTAGATGGGGAAACGAATGGCCGAGTTGACTCGAAACCCTGCCTTCTCCTGACAACCACAACAATGACGACGAGTATACATTTTGGCTGAACTATGGCCAAAAGGCGGCCGACTGGCCAATTGGTCAGCCCGTGCCCTTGCCGAAATGGGGTAGTTCAAGACCACCCCTTATGGTCAGCTCAATTGAGGAATATGAAGAGCTGACCAGACAATTTGAGAATGAAGTACAGATTTTACTTCAGGCATATAATTATGATTCAACAACAAACTTCATCAAGTAAATATAATATAAAGATAATGATAATGTATGTATGATTAAAATTTAAATTATACTTCTATTTTAGATTTTATAATGAATTTAAAAATGGAAAATGTGATACGTTAGAGAACTTCTTTAGGGAATATAAACCACCATTAACTAAAAATGCAAATACCTGTGTTGGACTTGGTTTGTTATTGATTGGGAAATTAGCATTGTTGGAAAACAAATTTCCCGGTGTAAAAAATAGTCTCTATTTGGTATCTTGTGAGGAATCTATAGAGGTTAGTTTTCAGTTTGTGTTAGTTAGATGTAAATTTTCTCTAAAAAATGTTTATTTTTTTTATTTCTAATATTTAGAGTCATGAGGGATACATAAGTAGTGATTACCCAGACCCATGGGTAAGTGATAAAGAACATGTTATGGTTGCTATGCAAATTGAAATCAATGGCCGTGGTGGTGTGATATTGCTGGATCCAGGTTATCAAATTGGTAGAGTTATAACTGTAATGATTGATCAACAATATCCTCATACTGGTAAATATTTTGACTAAAAATACCTATTATTTATATAACTTATCATGTTTTATTTATTAGGTCGTTTTGTACCATCATCTTGTCCGCAAAAAGAGTATTGTTATCAAACCATGGTTGGTGAGAAGTATGTGCAATGGTCCGTATGGAATGGATCATTGAAACCAGAAACCAACTTGGTATACATAGGGGCGTCTTATCATTCACCGGTGTCTGTCACTGAACGTCGAAATTTAGTATACAACTTTAGAAGCTTATTGGCCACTGATAGAAAAGGTCATTTATTGGCTGGCGTCTATTTTAAAGCAGCACCACAGTCTACATTCACATTGTTTTGCGATGATGACCAAGATTCAACAATTAAACACCGAATTAAAGTTCCATCTGCTAAATTTGTTACATTAAATGTAAAGAAACCTTAATTTAATGTTAAATTGCATCTTATTTAGTTCAATATTTAATATTTTTTTAGGAAGTCGATAATGATGTTGAGAAGATATTACATACAAGTAGTAAACATCTTAAGATGACAAAGATTCAGTTTTGTAATATATTATCAGCACTTGCAAAAATATTAGAAGACAAAGATTTTCTCGATCAAATGTGCAAAATTAATGATGATATATACAAACTTGGAGTTGATGAAAATAACAATAATGAAGGCGTTAATAATTACAATTTATCCGGTTAATTTAGCATTCACAATTTTATAAAAATATTTTATTTTCATTTACGTATTTTACTAAATTATTATTTTCTTAAGTGGTATTAGATAGAATATTTTCTAGTTAAATATTATACAGTGATTTTTTTTTCATTTTATTATTATTATTTTTAAACTAGACATTTTAGTTATTATGGACAAGGATAAAATTTTAATATGAAAATAAATATTTTTTTTTTGAACAAATTTGTTTTTTTTTATTATTTATATGATTATTTTAATTATAATAAGTAAAAACTAAAAGCTAAGCTTTACCAGCAATACTATGAAATCAATCGCTCAAATATTTAAGTATATAAAATAAAAATAAATACCAAACATTAAGAATGGTCTAATCCTTTTTCAACTTATTATTCTCATAAAATAATTAAAATTACAATATTAAACGTATCCTATTTTAATGTCATACTCTTACACACTCTTTCCTTAACATTATTTTATAGAACACAGTTTGAAATATCATTTTTGTGAATACAACGAAAGTGTAAAATTCTATATTATAAAATTAATGGAGAATAAAAAAAAATTAACTTGCTAGCTCAACTTAGGCATTATTTACAGGATATTGTTGTATCTTTTTAGGGGTCCGCTGCTTAGCTGCACGTTTTCTTCCTTGATCTTGCTGACCTTCTATAGCCAACACCTCACTGCAAAAAATAAATATATTTAAGTTTAAGTTTAAACACATTTTAACGCTTCATTGCATAAAAAAAATTACCATAATATCAGTTATGATTTAAAAATGAACATAACAAGTTATTGTTGACTTACCAAGTGTACACAATATTCATGACAATTATTAATCTACAAATGGCTTACTTTTAATAAATATTGAAATAAATAAAAAATGTAAGACAACATAAAAATTTTGTTTTTGAAATATTTTGACCCAAACTGAATAATGTGTTATATAACCAAGAAATTACAATTTTTATTATAGTATAGCAAACTATGTAGCAATAAATGCAAACAATTAAATGTAGTTTATTGATTTATCCAATAATGTTTGTATATTATTATATGCTACTAATAAAGAGCATACCAGCCATTGACATTAGCTATTTATTATTTTGGAAAGTTCTAGATGTCTTAACAAAATATTTGATATTTCTTTGTATGCTTAATATAATCTAATTTAGTAATAAGTACATTTTATCTTTTCAAACCAATTAACTATAAGCCTTAATTTATGCAGCTTTTTCACTTTATGAGCAGGGCCTGATTTACGCATAGGACTGTGAGGCCCGGGCCAAGGCTGCAAATTTTGTAAGAAATGAAAAAAAAATCATATAAATATTATGCATTTGTGTAACAGCGTAAATTTATATTATATAATATTTAGTATATATATATTATATAAAATATTAAATTTATGAGTAATAAATACTACATTTTGGGTGGGGTATAGCGGGGGTAGGGGCAGCATATTAAAAGGGACTAGGGCGGCACCTGATCTAAATCCAGCACTGCTTGTGAGACAAATTGATCATATCAATATTTAATTAAATATGTCAAAGTAAGGGCCAAATCAATAATGAAGCATTTATGGGTAATTAATAACCTATGTGTACAGGAAGTAAAAATACCAAATTCAAATGTGTATAGCATGCTGAAATATTTTTTTTTTTTTTTTATTAACTCACCTGACTGAAAACTGTCCTGATTTATACTACTACCAGTGGCCTGCGTAAAAAATTTTTAACAGCAAAAAACCCAAACATTGCCATAATGCCATATTGCATTTGCATTAAATCATTTTGTATTTTTAATATTTTAATTTATTATACACCCACTTTTAATCATTTTAAACTTGAGGCAATTATCTGGAAAAACAGTACATTTTATGCATGCCACTGAATACTATAAATTACTTTAATCTTTATTATATAATATACAGTCATAATTTTTAACTTTTTAAGATGAAATATAAAAATTGTAAATTAAGCGAATATATATTCAATTATTTTATTTAAGCAAAACAACTTCTTCACTAATTATAGAATATTCATAACAATATCTGTTTATCAGTAGAGTATTGAAAACCAACTAACACATTCATAATAAGAAACATGATTACCCTCTTTACTTTTAATCGAAAATAACAATAATGATTAATTACTACACATACCTGTTACGTATTGTTGTAGGAGGAGGAGGAGGTAATGCCTTGAGATGCCTTTTTAAAGGAACTGAAGAATTTTGAATTCTAATAAAACATACAAATCAAAAAAAATAATACCATTGTGTACAAACATAAAATTAACTAAAAATATTATGAAATGTAAAAGTATTTAAAGTTATAAACATCTAAATTCCTAAAAAGCAAAATGAAATACTAGTGCAGTGATATAATTTTGACATGAAAATAGAACCAACTTAATTTGCATAAGAAAATGTCATCCCTCAATGATCAATTATACATTAAAATACATTTTTTAACCATGCTTGGATTTAGAAATCAAATTAAAAAAAACATGTGCAAGTGGGTACTGCTTTGCTGTTTAGTAGGTGTTGAGTAAGGTCACTATAATGTACGTGTTAAGTTAGAATTAAATTAAAAAATAAAACAATGTATACGAAAAATGATTCTCAGAGAAGGTGGTTTGTAAGTACATTTTAGGTTTTTTTTTTTTTTATTAGCCATTAGCACAAAACTATTACGGCTCGACAATTAATGTACATATACAAGATAAGACGATACAGATAATTGAGATAATATACAAGTACTAAGTGTGTAGTATGTATAAGAATGTATATAGAGTTATAAGATAAAAATATCTATTAAAAAAAAATGTGCCTATATTATCTTTAGATTTTTTGGTTATAGTATGAACTACTAATAAGAAACTTAGTTGTACAATTTTAATAATTCGCTATAAAAATTGAACATTTTATATATATTTTTACTACAAATTTTTTTGTACATTTTTGATATTTTGATGAATTTTGTTAAAATTTAAAACTTAAAATACTTATAAAAAAGTATTGTGAATTTAAGCTCACCGTTTTTTAAACATTTAATTAATAACAACTTATGGGGAACCTTGTAATCAATTTTCAAGTTTTTCGACAAAACAAACAATTTTTTAATAACAGTAATAATAAAGAATGATTTAAGATGTTGCCTATAAATAGCTCAGAGTCAAAATAAATGTTATAAAATGCTAATATTAACATTTGGTGAAAATGTCATGTATCAACAGTAATTCATATTTGTGCAAAACTAAAAAACTTTGAAAACTAATGAGAACTATTTACTTTTAGTCCCAAAAGTACCAACAACTTTTGTACCAGAAAAGATACTGATCTAGAAAATTGAAGCATTTTTACTGCCTCAAAAGGTGATGAGACATAAAAAAAAATGTATACTTAAATATATTTATTTACCAACTATAAATGAAAAATTGTGATGTTAAATTTTGTTAATTTAGACGTTTGTCTATAATTATTTATTTACCTAAGGTAAAAAAAATACTTACCACTGTAAATGTTATGTGCATTTGACTATGTATGAAAATTATATTATTTATTCATGAACTATTTATTTTTTCTAAATTCACTTGAAACTTATAATATTATATACTTAGTTATAATATTTATTTAACACATAATATAAAATAAAAATATATGATATATACCTATGAGTGTAGGGCAAGTAACGATTACGATGTGAATTTATGTTTTGAGCTTTATTGCGCCATTCATTGTTGAACTCTTCAGCTTCATCTAAAAATAAAAACTGCTAAGTCAAATCATTGGTTTTAAGACATAATATTCATGTAAAACAGCATTAATTATCATTGAAAAATAAAAAAACATAGATCACCAATTTACAAGACTGAAATAAATCATTCATTCAGCTTTTATTATAGTATTTAATTGATATTTCAGTGAAATTATCCATTTCTTTCGACCATACTTTCATTTCAATACATAAAATTAAAACACTAAATATTTTAAACTATAAATCATAGGAGTAAATAAACTTAAGTAGCTAAATGTATAAATGCAAAAGAATTACATTTGACTGTATCTAATTGTAAATAATACTGCCTAGTAATTCAATAAAATAATAATAAAATTCGAGACTATGATGTTATTTAGTCAATACGGTGTAAGTTAGATCTTTAGAAAAGTAAAGGCATTTTATAGGAATAGGTTAATGGAATTTTAAATAATGAACTGTGAAAATCAACTGTATTAATTAGTTTAAACTTTAAACACACAGATACATTTTTTGTCTTTTATTTTTTTACAAACATTTGACAACATAGGCCATTGGGTGTGGGGAGGGAACTGTAGGTTTTGGGTTGGTAGGTTTGAAACACTGTATGCTTGAACATGTGTGTGTATGTGTGGCAAGGTTTTAACCACTACAACACCTGGATGGTCACCCATCCGGGAGCTAGTAGTTGTGGGTGTTGCTTAATCCTAGTTACGGAAAGTAACTGGTAGCAACCAACGCGCCATACCAAGCCACCCGTCTTTTATTATTTAGGGTTTAAGTAAAAAGTTAAAAAGGAATCTTATGTTTTTTCCAAATCATTTGGAAAACCAATAGTTAATTGAGTGCAGCCTCGCGGATATTAAGAGACAATACGGTTATTGAATTAACAACTGCTAAAATAATTGGTAAACATTTAAATGCATTAACAAAAACCTAATGAATACCTTAACTGAAATAAAAATGTTACTATACAATATTGAACGGTATCAATATAATACAACTTAGTACCCCAAAATCAAAAGTTAGTAACCAAAATATTTTATAGAAAATACTATGGAAGGTGGAGCTTTAGTCCTATGAAGATATGTAATAAATTATATCTAGATGTCATAGTTGTTCAGCTTTTTTTTATTTTTAAAATATACTAACCATCATTCAAATTAATATATTCTTGGTTTTCTTCTTGGTCTCCTGAATACACATTTTGTTGACGTTCAACAATGTGTGCACGATCTCCAATATGATGTCCAATAGCCAACTTCTTAACACCTGTCCTTGAATCACTAACAGCTTTTTTTGTCTCTTTTACTCCTCCCGGACCAGTACGTGTAGAAGTGGATGCTTTATAAACCTAGGAAATATTTTAAGCAAAATCAAATAAATAAAATATCTTATGTATTGCAAAATAATGTAAGTACTTGTGGTTGTCCATTTGGTCCATTTGATGAATATGACATAAATGTACTGCTGCTACTGAATGATTGGCCTGGGTGAGTACCACTCACCATCATATTCATAGGATTATTCATATTGTTCATATTATTCATATTACCCATCATGGAACCAAAATTTCCAAACATTCCACCGCCACCAAATGGCATCATCATGCCAGCCATTGGATCAGGAAATCCGCCAAAAAATGAATTCATCATTTGGTCCATTTGGCGCATTGAATTTCTGAATAAAATAAAATAGTTAATAAATTTTTATTAAAATGTATGTGAATATCTAATTATTCTTGAATCATAAGGTTGATATTTAACACCATAATATTGTTATAATTCTCATAGAAACCTATTATTTTATTAAATCATTATAAAGTTTCCATGACATGTTGAGTTGTATAAAAAATGATTAATTAATTAATGATCCACTTAAGTCAAAAATTGAATGGACCAGTTATGAGATACTAATTATTCATGTTTGGTCTTTATTGGATCATTTTTTATTCATTATAGCATGTCATATAAACTTAGTGCTATACAAGGTAAATACATTCTTTAACATAATATGAAATTAAAGAAAAAATGTATAACCTATATCAGGGGTCGCCAACCTTTTCAAACAAGTGAGCTACATTTGAAATTTTTAGTCCCAGGTGATCGACATCTAGGAGAATTTAGGTCTTTAGGAAGAGATTTATTTTATGAGCAAAAAAAAAAAAAAAAGTCTAAGCTCCAAAGAATAAATATTTATTGTTTCTTCATGATAATAATAATTCCGAAATAATATCCGATTATTTATTACGCGATCGACCGAGAATGGTGAAATTAATTTTTATAACGATCGACCTATATTCTTAGAAAGATCGACCAGTCGATCGCGATCGACTGGTTGGCGACCCCTGACCTATATGATGATAATAATAATAATAAGTAATGACAAATAGTCAATTTAAATTCCAGAGCCAAATACTATGTATAGTTTCTGAGTTATTAAAATGTACATAGACGTATAGTATAGAACACTGTTTTACAAAATGATGGTTTAAAGTAAATTTAAAATGTATCTACTGATACAACTTTTACTCTTGATGGCACCCAAATTCCTTCTTTTCCAACAGGAATATATCTTAGTATAATTATAGACCAATGTTTAATTTGAACTTACACATAAAATCTAAGACTTTTATTAAATAACTGTTTGCACTGCTATAAAACCTTTATAAACCAATTTGGACTTACAGTACTTCAGTTTTGGGGAATGCAAAAATACCAAATACAAATAAAATTCAATCTTTTTAAAACATTGCCTTCAGAAAACTAATAATTACCCCTCCCAAATTATGTATGCATTTTAATATAAGCTTTGATTAAAGATAATTTGGAAAATGCTTAAAAAAATATTTGATCAAACATACTAGTAACATAGTTATATATTTCAATATTTAAAATGTACAGTAATAGTTTCAAATATACTATTTAGATACTAATCATACAATTAAAATATGAAATATCATAGGATTAAATGGATTAATAAATAGTTAACAAATAGTTAAGTTAATGTTAACCATGGTAGGAATGTTGTCTTATGAGTGATGACTAGGCTAATAGAGCATTTGAGAAAATCTTGATGAGCAAATAAAAGTATGAACCAGCTGTGAGAACAAGAGCATATTTAGTAGGGAGATTAGGGGTTATACCCCCCCCCCCCTCCCACCACTACTCACTGAAATTTGATCATCTTTTATAGCTGATTTTACTTTCCCTACCACATAAATAGGTACCTACATACACTTAAAATTATAATTAATTTAAGTATTATTTTTTTATCAGGGGCAAACTTATCATTTTTCCACCCCTAAACATTACAACGCTAGCACCCCGTAACCAGAAAAAAATCCATCAACAAAAAAAATGTATACATAACCATAATCAAAAACACAACTTTTATTTTCTTACAAATTATTATAAAAACGATTAAATAAAACTAGAACTTTATAATAATTGTATGTAAGTAGCTGTATACCCAGTAAACAAATAATGAAACAAATTAATATTGATAATATGTTGAGTAAATTTTCTTATTTTTTTTAAATACATGCCTACTCTTTTTACTTGATATATTTAAAAAATGCGTACTACTGTTTATCACTAGGGCTTGGAAGTTGTTGCATTTGCATGTTATTCTGGAGCTAAATTTGGCAATAAAAAAGAGAAACACATTATAATGTACGAGTATAGTTGTATTTATTTTAAGTTTTTGCCAAGCATTATTGTATCGAATATGTGTATTCAATATATTTTTTTTAAATGAGCTGATTAGTTAATTTTGGGTTAATTGTTCTTGTTGGGTAGGAACATACCAAACACTGGAGTGGACATTTGCAAAGATTAAGTTTACACTAGGGTGACCATATTTAAAAAAATAAAATACAGGACGAAAATATTACACATAATATTTTTAAATTAATAAGTATTTATTAGGTATATATTTTTGTTGTTGATTTTTAATCGTACGGTATACGTCGCCGACAACAATAGGTAAAAACAAAAATCCAAAAATACAACTGAAAAATATAGATTTTTATATTATTATTCTATTCAATAATGTCGGACAAAAAAATATAGAAAAAAACCATTTTTTTATAAAATACATTTCAAAAATTATAAATTAACAGTAAGTACGGCAAAAAAAAACTGGTTAATATGGGACAGACTTAAAATTACAGGACAAAACGCGTCCTGAGAGAAGTTTGCCAGGACAACAGGACACAAAGCCGAAATAAAGGACAATCCTGTATAAAACAGGATGTATGGTCACCCTAGTTTACACCATCTTCACTCAATCAAACACGTATACTAATTTTAACATAACTTTTACTTACCTACTGTATTTTACCCTCATAGAAATTGTAAATAGATTATTTAAAAATAAAAAATAGAAACATAATTGCAAAGCAAGATGGTGACAAATAATAAAATCTACTTCCAATTTTAAAAAATATGATACATTTGTTGTCCAACAGGAGTTATAATTGACAACAAAAAATAATATAATATTATGCATTAAAACATACCTATATGGATTATCATTTCCAAACATGTCGGTCATTAATGCATTGGGAAACATGTTAGATTCGTTGCAGTAAAAGTCGACTTCCGTAAGTATTGAGTAGTTGACTGGAGAGATTCAAAGTGGTGCACTATTACAATTGATGGTACAAGACGTCACGTGAAAAATGACACAATTATTGATGTTCTAATTTCTAGTACACAATACGACAGCTGGAAATGAATACGATCGCACAAAACTGCATTCATAAGAGAAAATAAGTAATGAAATTATAATCATATGATGTTTACCTAAAAGAACAATCACGGTGTTCAGCGAGCGCCGTGCAGCGAATGGGACAATCAAAAATTGACAATTATTTATTGTGATTCTTATAGTTTCTTCAATAAGACATGTATGTGTTAGTATTTACTATATACTTATTACATACTAGTATACTTGATGTATACACTTCTACAGTTATACCTAATAAAAAAAAATTGTGGTAAATACCTACTAAATACAGTACTACCTATATAGAAAAATCGAGAACTTTCTTCACATAATCAGTGTGACCACCAAAGGGATGCTAAAATATTTTACGATAATCCAAAATATAAACATAAAACAAAATTTAAACATAAGTGTTATGTCTATTTTTCTAAAAGCAATGAATATCTTAATCGTGATAATGCTAAAAGAGTAAAACTGTAAAAGCTTATAGAAAATCAAAATATAGGTACAATATTTGTGACAATTTCGAATTTCAACTTCCAAACTTGGTTATCTGACTTAACAACTAGGAATTTTGATTTCGTGACTCTATTTCTTGACTTCATTAATAGAAATATTTGAGGTTGCATCTCAATATGTTAATTCAAAATTCGTAATTCGTTTAGAGTGCTAATTATACTAACTACAACAAAATTACAATGGTAGATATCATGGAGTGGGGTGGGGGATTAATTGGAGAATCGTCCCCCCCCCCATTTGGGATTTTCATCACCACCATGGTCCATGACTAAATTTAGGAAATACTATACCTATAATTTGGATTTATTTTAATTCCAGTATGTTTACCATTTGACAATAGTGTCATGAATTTGATTTTTTACATCCATATAAGTTGTGATCTGAATGAGTACGTGGCAAATTCAGCTTATTGGTTATAATTCTAATGCCCTTAAAGCTTCTTGGTTCGCTTTGTCATTCCCTTCTTTATTGTTGTGTCCCGGTTTCTAAATTAATTTTTTTTAACTTTCAGTAGGTTAACAACTATTATAGCTCAAGTGCTCAACAATAACATTACAATTGTTTTTGTTTTGATATTATATCCGTAAGTTTATTTCTATGTTTTTATAATTATCTATATTATTATCCCCATTATCATCAAAGCCTACAGGCTACAGCAGTAGGTACAATCGTCTCTCGAATAGTCGAATTCCAAAATATCTCCTAATCGCCATCTTAGCATTAACCATACTAGCCTTACCCACGGGAATGAAACATACCTGATATAAATATTAGTTTCAGACTTTCAGTAATAGTATTCAGTATAAATATTTCAGAAATATTGAAATGTTATTAAAATGTTTGTTATCAATAAGCGGACATCTTACTATATAATATGCAATGTTCCAGTTACGTAAATGTTACTAAAATATTTTAGGTATTGGCGTATTGCAATATAACATTTGTTTCAATGTTATATTTCAGAAACATAAATGGGACTATACGATGTTGTTAGTGAGCTATATGACTTCAATAAGGCAAACTGGACATTCTTTTCTCTCAATACCCGAGATGCAATTTCCTTGTTTATAGCATACCTAGGCAGAAATCGGGAGGTCCCAATATCCTAGAAACTACCCCCAGAACAGCTTTATAGTTGTGTGGGATCAAAGCCTTCTCGCTCATATTGGTGTTAAAAATGTTAGCTCACTCCAGATATTTTAATGGATTTCCACCTAGCTCGTTAGCCAATAAGATCTCGACTCAACTAATTCCTATTATGTCTTTACTAACGCCACAAAATCTGCTATACTAATTAAAAGAGCTAATACAAAATCTCAGTGTATACAGACAGAAAAAAAAATCATTGTAAAACCAATACCTACATTCAGAGGCGTCATTTCAATTTTTAATAGGAAGGGGCAAACGTTTTTACCAGCCCATATACCTAACTGAACAAAAAAACAAATCACTATTCGCTCGCAAGCTAATTTCCATTTACACTTTTATCTCGATACGATTCCTGTCTCACATAACTTTATACGTGTCTGAGGTAAAAATAGTCTCATTTTATGGTAAAAAGACGTGGAGGACCTAAAATATAATTATGGTACCTATCAGTGACATAATTTCATATTTTTCTAGAGGGCTCGAACAAATTAAATTATAATATGAAACTGCTAAAATGTAATTGAAAAATCGAATAGTTTGAAATAAGTACCTTCTATTATAGTGTTTTTTTGATCATGGATAAATTTAAGAGTGATCGTTTTATAATTTGTATAGTATCAGCGTCCGACTAGAAAACTAGAAATATTAATATTACCATAGAACAATATTACTATCGTGACTATAATTTCCATTGCTATTAAACAATATTATATTATTTCCTCAAAATTAGAAAAATTATGGTTATTACACCCACAACCGGCCCAACAATTGGACTGCTTTTACAATCAGACAGGAGCAAATGCCCACCTTGCCCCCTCCCCCCCACTCAAATGACACCACTGCCAACATTCTTTGCTCCGCTCAGAATCTAAAATAAATAAACCAACAATTATTATGCCTATTGGCTATTAATAGCTCAACAAATTTAAAAATTGTATGGTATATAGTCGTATAGAAAATCATAATTTAAACATTTGGTGATATTGTGTAACACCAAAAAACAAAATCGATTTCATCAAAAATTGACATCACGTAAAAATTTCCGTTTTTCCTTTACATTTTTATTGTTTTTCCCTACGCATTTGAAAACTATTTGGAATATTTGACTTTTGACCCCCTCAAAGTACCAATTAAATTCACTTTTCTGCCAGAAAAAATGCCGATGAAAAAAATCTAAGCACTTTTAATGCTCCAAAAAAGTGTTGATGGACACAAAAAATAATAATAGTCAATAAAAATCACACATTATTGTAAAATTATTAATTAATACATTCACTCAGAATCTAACATCACAAATACGATAAATTGAACTTCACTGGCTAGATATATAATTGAAAACATTTCTTTTTTGTTTTGTCGTAAAATAAATTTACTTAATATTATCATATATTTTATACATTGTGATATTATTATTATTTCATTTACGTAGTCATTTCTCTAATCGATTTATATTCGTTCGGAATGCGCCATGCAGGTATTATTTTTGTTGTTTATAACTTTATAAGTTATAACAAATCTATTGTTCCTTAAAAAAAAAAAAAAATAGCTAAATTAAAAGCAATAAATTAAAAAATGGTTATTTTTAAAGCAAATTGACGAAATTCAAATAACATCAACACGTGTATGCTGTATGCCCGTATGGTGTATCATGAATTCATGAATAATGAACACAATTTAAGTGCTCAGTGCTTAAATTCTTATAAATCGTACTAATAAACGCGGCAATATCAATGAATGGTTTTATTATATGAGCCGATACCATAGAGTAATTAATAACTAATTATATTGTTCAATACCGATACCCAACCTGTAATATGTATAGTGTAATCCAAGGTGGATTGATATCAATCCACCTTGGTGTAAATGTGTAATCACTAATCTGTATATTATCTTATCTTATTATAAGTCATTGAGGTAATGTCACAGAATAACTGTTATTCTGTGGTAATGTATTATACTATTATATACATATGTCATGTATACCATAAGAAGTAATGAGGTGTCATCCTATCGTCGTCTCAAATCTCAAGTCTCAATATGAGTGATATGACGAGTGACTGTCATTATGTTAATATTGCACGTTTAATAATTATTTTGCTCAATAAATTGATACATTGACCTTTAATATAAAATACAATTTAATCAACTTAGAGAAACTCGTACCATATGGCAAATACCATAAGTCACTTATTGCTCAAATATATTGTTTTATTAATGTAATGTTTATCATTTTTGTATACTTAAAAAGGAATTTTACTGATAATAATATGTATTACAAGAATTTAACATTTCTATAAGTCTTAAGTGTAAACTACGTATTACATTCAATTTAACTTACATATTATATCAATAGCAAACATATGGAATGAGAAGTATCTTAACTATCTAACAATTTGTTAAAAAAAAGTATCATATTATTTAGGTACATTAATATTTTATTAACATTAAGTAAATACAATTTAAAAGTTCATTTCACCAAAGTAAGTAAGTTTTAATACAAATATTGTAATGCAGTCTCTACAATTGATATGTTTTTCAAAACTTTCAAGATTTTTATCTAGTATTTATTCATCCAGAACTATACATTTTAATTCCCATGATATATTTTCCAAAGACAACTCTTTAAAATCTGTGAAATGTTTTAAGTCATTATGTCCTGAACTGAAAACTGATGGTAAACGTCAAGCTGCTGTTCTTATTCCATTATGTATTGTTAAAGATGAAATATCATTATTGTATACATTAAGGACAAATAATTTAAAAAGAAATAGTGGTCAAGTATCATTTCCTGGTGGAATGCGTGAAACAGATGAACAACTACAAGATACAGCACTGAGAGAATCTTGTGAAGAACTTGGAATAAGTAAAACTAGTATTGATATTTGGGGAAGTGGTAGATTTATTGTTTCTAAAGACATAGCAATTATGCCGTTTTTAGGAAATATTGGTGTTATAGAACCAGGCAATTTAAATATTTGCAGTGAAGAAGTACAGTATGCATTTGCTGTTTCCCTGAGGCATTTTTGCGAACCAGCTAATTGTAAACATACATATTTCAGACAGCAGTCAAACAGATTAATGATGATACCCGTCTACACAAATGACTATAAAAGAATATGGGGCATGACTGCTTACATGACTTGGTTGGTTTTAAGATCCATTATGCCAGAGAAGTTTAATCAAAAACTTCATCATTAAATGGAAAAAATTAAAAAGTATATTGTAATATCTATTGACTATTATAGTAACCATTTTTAGTCTTATAAATTTAGTAATAAGAAAGTCAAAACAATGTATTAAAATATGTATACAATACAGTATTATATACATTATTTTTAGTATTTGAAATAAATACTTGATGCTTGTAGTTTTAACTAATTAAATCTATAAGTAAACCAATTGTGATACAAATGTTTAAAGTGTGCTTTGCACTATGCAATATATTTATTATACATTCAATATTTTACGTTAATAATTACTAAGAATGTAATAGTAATAATAATCATACTATAAAAATAATGATGAATAATAACGTGTGTAATTATTATTTTATTTGTTTATTATTATAACTTATAAACCTAAAATGAATTATGTATTACCTACTCTTTTTTGTTTTGCTTTCATTTCATACAAACTCAACTCGACTTGCTCTTTCAAAAAATTATTTAAATAGGCATTTCAAAAAATTGTCATTAGTGTTAGGATTCATTATTAGGACCTGTTAAAATTTTACTAACCCTATTGCCTGGAGAACATAGTATTTTTAACTGGTATGTTCTATTCTAAAAGTTTAAAAAAAAATGTTATAGTTATAGTCTGGTTACTCTCTGCCAATATTCATGTACAAATATTTGAAGCTATTCAAAATTGTGTCCTTTATTTTTAATCATACAAATGTGATATTCCATTATACCCCATTCATAATATAAGGCTTTGTCACGCACATTCAATTTGAGCTGAGTTCTACCACAAAATAAAGGATCTATAAATATTGATGACTTATCAGATTTCAAAGTTAAGTTTTTAAAATACTCATTCACTCTTAAATTGTGTGTACAAAGTACATTGAGAACTTGTGTTGGATAAACCAGATGTGGTAAATTAAAAAAATTTAAAACACCCCCTCACTACTCTAAGTGATTTAATTATAAATTTGGCAATTGGTTCAAACCACGGTTATCTACTCGAGTAGATAACCGTGGTTCAAACCGAAATGATTTTTTGTGATTAATGGTTTTAAGTTCTCTTATTTTTTTTAGTCTGATCTAAACTGGTCAATATTGATATTATGTTTTATAGATTTTCTAAAACCGGTTTTCAAATTAATACAACCGGTTAATTTAACAACTTAAAACCTCAGACAATTTTAGTAAATTGTTCCTTAATAAAGAAATAATTAGAAAAATCAACTATAGGTAGTGAGAATACATAAAATAAGTACATTCACATACACATTTTTAAGTTTAATCTCATTTTCTCCCTTATTGAATATATTGCAAAATCAAAATAACAAAAAGGTCGGAAAGTAGGTACTACTCTGCTATACAGTATATGTCTAGAGGGGTCACTGTAATGGATTTGTTAAATTTGAATTCAATGATATAAAGTCGTTGTATAAGAAAAACGATTCTGAGTGAAGACGGTCGATCAGCCTACAGAACTAAGTGTGTCTTATGATATTTTGCTATTATAATAAATTATTTTACTATTAATAATACAGTAGGATGAATTAATTTTTGCAGAAAACATTGCATTTGAAAATGTCATTGAGTGTGTAAAATATAATAATATATACTTTAAAAGTTTCGGTGCATCTGCTGTACAGTAAGTATCGAGTGGGTCACTTTCATGGATTTTCATTCAGATTTCATATGTTAAATTTGTATTCACTGATACAAATTAATGAATACAATAAACGATTCTGATCGAAGACGGTCTGTCAGCCTACATAACTAAGAGTACCTATTTTAAGATACCAATGGATACTATTAAAATAATTTATTTATTACTATTAATAATACAGTAGGTTGAATTCATTTTTGTGGAAAATATTGCATTTGAAGAATTAATTAAGTGTATAAAATATAATAATATAGGTACTTTAAAAGTTTCAAGCCCTCTCGAAAAATATTTTTAAATCACAACGAAATAAATAACATTGTTATTCTTCATTTAAATATCTAATTTCGTTCAAATTTTTACTTAAAATGTCTATAAAAAGTTATTGTTGTAATATATTTTTTTTGGATTTGTTGTTGTGGTAAAAAAACAATAGAATGTAAATTTAGAATGGCAGCTGCAAAATGTACAATTTTGAATGGATCTAAACTTTGCCGAGAGTCCGAAGCCCTAAGAAAGTGAATGACTTTGTAAAAGCAGCTTTCGTTCTCCACAATAATTATTATGTCCGAAAGGCGAAAACGGGAAGGGCTTGAATATACATCAAGACGACAAGACATATTGATGATTGTGAAATAATTACCGATGAAAACTGCATAACACAACCAGCAGTTCAAAACATATCTATATATTTATGCAGGTATAATCTCATCAACTAATATTTTAAGAAATTATTTAGCCAACGCCCAACTACTTCATTACTCAACAAAGCATCACAAAGCAAAATTTATAATTTATTGTATAAAAATGTAGACATGTATAAAATCTAAGAATTAAGATGGTATGGACTGGAAACGGCGGATTAAAACGTCGTTTGTTTGTTTGTAAATACCTCGTGAAATTAATATATATAGATATTATATATCTAACAGTTATGAACTTAAATAAAATTTAAGATAGGTATCTCGTATCTATGACTGTACATTTTTTGTTTCAAATTGTGATCCATGGGCAGTGAAAAATATATAATATGTATTTTTTGGCCCTTGACCACAAAAAAGATTAAATTAATCTATTCTGTATTAATGTGCCTTGGCCCTTGAGGCCTTGAGATCAAAAAGATAACGAGTGAACCCCAGTTTTAAGGTGTAAACAATCCCAAATGTAATAAATAATAATGCAATAACACAGAACTTTTTGTTCTGAGCTACTATTTCCTTCTATTTTGTTCTGTGGCAATAATAACGTTGATAACATGACTATACTCTGTTCGCAGAGAGACCAGGAATGTTTCGCTCATACGAGTTTACGACAGACGGAAATACGGGCGTTACGAGTTGCACTGGTGGGGATAGACGAGTTTTCGTCCGCCGCGCAGTCCTGGTCTCTCGGCGAACAGAGTATGAAAAAAGGTTTTTTTTTGTTTATTTAGTCACGGTTGATAACAAGTTTTTAACTCCTGGTGATATTTAAACTGTTATCTAACCTCCCATTTAAACTGTTATCTTAAATTTATGAATATAATATTGCAAAAAGTATACTATAGTATATTTGAATTATACACGTGTTTTCTTAATTCTTATAGACTCAATTCTAGTTTCATTTTTATATAGGTACCTAAGTATTTACTACAGTCTGCACTCTACATACTATAGAGTATGGACTAATTAATTAATAGTTATTACTAGTTAATATTTTATACATTAAAAATGTATGAACCAACACTTAAAAATTTAACAAATGTTGATTATGGCAAACCTCCGGATTGTCAAAATCAAGTAAGTTATTAAAAGAATTTTCATTATTTATAAATGTTCATATTTAAAATTAGAAATTATTTCGAAGATTCTTCAAGAATTGGGTACTCCACACATAGACTCTTTCAATTATATGATTGAAGAAGGATTGAATTTAGCGATCTCTGATTTGTTACCAGTTGAATTTGATACAAAAGGAAAATATCGTGTGAAACTCACCTTATTGGTAATTAATGTATCTTTATAATTTGTTAAATATTCTATATTATATAAATATTGAATGATGTAAATTTAATGAAATTATAAATGAAATTGAATATATTTATCAATTTTTCATCTATATTTTAAATGACATATTTCATTTTGTTGGTATAATCTATGTATATTTTTAGGAAGCGACCATTCATCAACCTAGAGTACCTACAGGATCACTTGGTGTTAAATCACATAATATATATCCATTAGAATGTCGACAACGGCATGGTACTTATTCTGGAAGACTCGAAATAAAACTCAGTTGGAGAATTAATGATCTTGAGCAGATGATAATTAGTAGAGATATCGGCCAAGTACCAATAATGTTAAAGGTATACTTTTATTATTACTATTATTTGATGATATATATTTAAATAATTATGAATGATAAAATAATCCAAAGAGTGTAATTAAAAATATGATTTATACTTTATATTGTTTATATTTTTTCATACTAATTAGTATTTTTTTTTAGTCTAAATTGTGTCATTTGGAAAAAATGTCTCCAAAACAATTAGTTAAGCTAGGAGAACATCAAGACGAATGGGGTGGATATTTCATAGTTAAAGGCAAGGAGCGTTTAGTACGGCTTTTGTTAGGAACAAGGAGGAATTTTCCAACTGCTGTTCAAAGAAATACTTGGAAAAATAAAGATCAATATTTTTCAGACATTGGTATTTTGATTAGATGTGTTAAAGATGACTTAACAACTGTTGTAAGTTTTTTTAAAACAATTTTATATAATACATTTTAAATGTTTATTTAAAAAACTATTTTTCTTTTTTAAAATAATTGATTTTTAGACAAATAATTTACATTATTTAACTAATGGTACAGCCAAATTAATGATTCCAATTAAAAAGAGAGTATTTTATGCACCCATATTTTTAATAATGAAGTGTCTCACTAACAGTTCAGATGAGTTTATATTTAGACACATTATTAAAGGACATGAAGATGACTTATATTTCATTAGGTAAGTTTATCATTATAAATAATTTAAATGTTTATAACACTTCCATGCCTAAATTGTTGAACATTTTTTTTCTCAAAAATAAAAACTAACATTTTTTGAAGATCCGTGATGGAAATGATGCGTTCCTTGCATGAAAGTAATATACATTGTCAAGAAGATGCTAAGGAATATGTTGGCATGCTGTTCAGACCTAGGTTTTATGAATTGCCTGAATGGAAAACTAATAAAGAAGTTTGCGACCATATGCTCAGGTTTGAGATTTAACTGTCTTACATACTGTAATCAAATGCTATAATTTTCATTTTGTTCCAGGAGTTACGTTTTAATTCATTTACACACTGATTTTGATAAGCTCAAACTTTTAGTTTTTATGTTGCAAAAGTTATTTTCAGTGGCTCAAAATAAATGTTTAGTTGAAGGTGCTGATGGAATTATGATGCAGGAATTAATGCTTGGTGGTCATCTTTATCTGAAAGTAATAGATATAAACAATTTAACATTAAGCAATAAAATAACTAAATTAATATTTTTTCAGATTCTCAAAGAAAAATTGCAAATATGGTTGAATTTAGTTAAAATCAACTTACTTAAAGTTGACCAAGGTGGTCAACCATCTATTGGTGATATGATGACTGCATTGAGAAGATGTGATTTAATTGAACACGCAATGACAAATTTTTTTGCTACTGGTAATCTCAATAGTCAATCTGGTCTAGGAATGCAGCAAGATAAAGGTACTTAGTTTAAATTTATCTAATAATTAATTCATGATTTATATCATTAGCCATTATGGGCACACCTGTTATATGCTATCTACAAAAGAAAAAAATACATTGATTTTGTTTTTTTGATATAACTTTAAAACTAATTATTGTTTATACTTGACATTTTGACACATTTTATATGAGCATTAAAAGTTCAAATTTTGACCAAATTCATCGAAACCAAAATAATTTGCAAACTTTTTTTGAGTTATAAATGTATAAAATGTTCAATTTTTATAGCTAATAATTGAAAGTTTAATTCAATATTACTCTCAAGTAGTCATAATGGAACCAAAAAATCTAAAAATAAAAAAGCCATAATTGTAGTAAGGTTCTTTAAGTTAAAATTTGGACTTAATTAGATATTTAAACAAAGGATAACAGTTTTATTTAATTTGTAATTCAAAACTATAGCTTAGGTTAGGTTATTATATTTGTGAGTAAGTGTTTTAATTTTTTAAAGACATTATTATATTTTATACACACAAATTTTGTGTAATTGTAATTTACATGCAAATTTTCAAATGCAATGTTTTTGGCAAAAGTAATTTAACCTACTTATTAAAATAAATTACTTAAATAGAAATAAAATTATAAAAAAAATATTTAGTAACATACTGATATAAGCTGACAGACTGTCTTCGCTTTGAATTGTTTTCATATGCAATGATTATTGATTTATCATTATTCATTAAATTGTAATTTAAAACATCCATTACAGTTACCCATAAGGACGTATTTAGGTTTTTAAACTATTTATCACAATGTCACGAGGTAAATTGAACTAATCAAAAACTAAGTGATGTTGTTTACCAGTTATTTTTTCTAATTAGCAACACTTAAAATTCTCTAACCCAGCACTAAACAAGTTCAATTAGTTCAAATAAGCTTTATCCACTGTTATTTTTTCTATTTTTGTACACTTAAGTTAAAATGGGATATAAATAATGAATAATTGCTATGTTTGGCATCACAAATATTTTGTTTGGACATGACTAGTTAAATTACAACCACGACTATTTTTTAAGTTTCTTTCAATTGACCATTACACTCCTCAATAGCAGCTTTTAATTTTGTACAACACACATTTAAATTTAGTTCACACTATTTCATCACTAAAAATAATTAGCAGATATAATTCACCCATATTAATCATTACGAAAAATTGTAGAAATTATTCAACGAGTACCAAACACATACTAACAGCTATACAAGTTGAAAGTACAGTCTAAGTCCTTTAAATCTTTTCATAAAAGTATAAAATGAGTATAATATATGAGAAGAAAGTAGATATTGTTATTGAGTATGGTCAAGGTTGGGCAAGATACTTAAAAAAAAGTATCATGATACATAATACATGATACATACAATTAGTGTATCAAGATACAAGATACATGTATACATCTATACATAATAAATACATAATATTATTATTATAACTACATAACAATAGTATTTATAAATACTTATAAAGTCATAATTATATCAAATAATAGAATAAGGCAATAGGTACACATTATACTTTTATAACTAATACTTCACATATATAATATAAATACACCAAAATTAAGAAAGTACATAACAATTACATCTTAATTTATACTTATAATAGGAATCAGAATCTCTACTGGATTCATGGTTACTACAATCATTAATAATTTGTTCTGTAGCATTTATACACAAATTCTGTATTATTTTTTTTTGGTGATCACTAATGTAATCTGGAATCCACAGACGACAGAACGAATAGTATGGTACACCAACGTGAATAGTATACTGTAATTGTTTATCTTTACTTTTGATTTTATTTTCTATTTTATGTGGAAATACCTACACGGTTACACTCATATCTAGGCAGCGGATTCATATTTTATGAGAACGAAAATTTCGATTTAGTGCTTTTCTGTATGAATATTGACTGCGTGTGGGCTACGGGCACCTTAATTTAATTTTATGTTTTTCAGATTATCTTAAATTTATAAGGTAGTGTGGTACATTTTTTCGTTATTGTTAATATTTAAACTGGATTGTAGCTGGACAATATTTTTCGTAAAAATACAATCCACGACAAAATGATCTAATATCGAAATCGAATGTTTTGGTACTATTCAGTACACATTTTTACAATAATAGTATCTTGTATCTTTTGACAAAAAAAGATAGATGATACTAGTATAAAATGTATCATGATACATGATACTTGATACAAGATACAATTGTATCTTTGATGCATGTATCTTTGATACTGCCCAACCCTGAGTATGGTAGAAAGCATATGACACATGGGCCCCTTTATGTTCCAATTTACAAAATTATTTTTTTATATTTTTTTTAACAAAGGACTTACAATTTTGGTTGAAAACATAAGTCGAATGCGATATATGGCTCATTTTCGTGCAGTTCATCGTGGTGCTATATTTGAGTCTATGAGAACAACTGAACCTCGAAGGTTGTTGCCAGATGCTTGGGGTTTTATATGTCCTGTTCATACTCCTGATGGAACTCCTTGTGGACTCCTTAACCATTTAACCAAATCTTGTATAGTGAGTAATAAGTTATTACTAATAACCAGTGATGTAGTCGTAATTTTTTTAGGGAGTATACGCTTAAATGAACTTAATTTGTTAACGTGGGGGGCCTTGCCCCCCCACCACCACTATGTACTAAGATATTATCATTTTTATATTTATATTAGCCGACCCGTGATTGGTTGTTTATTTTGTCTCGGACGATGATATGTAGAAATTTTCATACAAATTTTATCGTTTAATGTGATCGGCAAGTAAATTTATACAAAAAACGGTTAATGAAAATGTATTGAAATGTTTTTTAGCGGTATTAAGAGGACGCTACACCCGCATGTGTTGTCTCCGACTTACAAGTGCGTAACATAGCAAATTTTACGCTCAGCAGATCACGCGAAGCTCCGTGAATTTGCTATGTTACGCACTTGTAAGACGGAGACAACACATGCGGGTGTAACGTCCTCTTAATGATAAATATATTTTTATTAAAAATGAATACAGATACAAAATAAATGCTAATTAATCTGTTGACAAAAAAAAAATAAAAATCCGGTGATATAGTGACATTCAAGAAAGTATTTGGTACAACTCTGTGAAAAAAAAATTGTAAAAAAGTTCAATAGCGTCGTCGGAAAATTGGAATATTTAAATACAATACACCCCCTTCCAAACCCCTCCAGACAAAAAAAATTAAAAATCGAGCGTTGTTGTGGTGACACTCAGGAAGATATTTGGAACAACTCAGTGAAAAAAAAAATGGAAAAAAGATAAATATTGTTGTCACAAAATGGAAACATAAAAAAAGTTCTGTTCTTGCGGACATTGTAGAGAACCCCCAAATATTAGCTTTGTTTTTTAATTTTTCAAGAATTTTCAACTTATTTTTTATTATCAAAAGTGGTACTAAAAACTTCAGCAGACTGTCAGATATAACAGTAAAAATTTTCAGCCAAATCGGTTCAGTAGTTTTCTTGGTTAGCGTGGTCGTAGAAAACCCCTTACAATTGTATATAAATATATAATAGTATAGATTTACTAGACACTATATTACTACCCTGCCGCAATTGAACCTCATTAGTCTACAATCATACTCCTAGAAATGAATAATTAAACATTTTAGTTTTTTGGAAAACTGTCACATCAATAAGGTTTCTTCGACATTTTTATTTATTAATTAAAAATTATTTATCAAATTGGTTTATAGAATAAATGCATTTCCGTACGCGTATCATGTGTTATTATATAAGTTTACTTACAGAAAATCAGAGAATTGGGTATACGCCGTATACCCGCGTATACACCCCACTACACCACTGCTAATAACTCTAAAATTAAGAAAACAAATTCATATTTTTAAATGTTGCATTTTGTATTTAGATGAAATTGGTTTTAAAAATATTCAATACATGTTTATTTAGGTTACTAAATCAATCAATAGAAAAGTACTACGTGACATTCCAAAGGTATTGGTATCTCTTGGTATGTGTGAAGCATCATACAAACCTGAGGACATCAATATTGGATTTGTGTACAATGTAATTCTCGATGGCCGTATAGTTGGATATGTACCAGAAACATTGACAGAATTTTTTATTAAAAAGCTCCGTACCCTGAAAGTGAAAGGAAAACAAGTAAATACTATTTGTATTCAAATACATATTGATGTTACCTATAAAATGGTTGCATTAAATTTTCCCAGTAAAGTTCTATAATTTTGAATAAAATGCCCAATATTAAATACAATTACTTAATTTATACATTTTTACTAAAATCTTTAGATACCAGAGACTACTGAAATTGTATGGCTTCAAAAGAAAGAAGAAAATATTTTGGGACAATTTCCAGGTCTTTTTTTGTTTACTGGAAATGCAAGAATGATGAGACCAGTTTTTAATTTAGATTTAGAACAAATAGAGCTGATTGGAACTTTTGAACAAGTTTACTTAGATATAAGTATTTCAGAAGATGAAATTAGACCTAATGTATGTATAACTCTGTAGTAATAAATCCCTAGTATAGAAAGTTTTTTCTGTGGCTACCATTAAGGGTTGTATTATGAACATTCCAAGTATTAGATTGAAACATATAGCCTTTGTAACCTTCAAAGATGTACATTAACATTAACTCCAGCTGTAATACCAAATTCGACTGTAAGCGACATTCACATAATAAATCTCAAAATAAATGAATAGATTATCTGTTTTACTTGGAATTTTTTGTTTTAAAAGCTCTCTTGTATAGTTGTCCTTTATGTAATGGTAAAAATTACAAGCTATCGATCACTGCACAAAATATCTTTGTCTTCATCTTCTTGATATCACTTAGACAAACCAATTTCTTAAACATTTCTGTAAATAGAATAGTAGACGTGATAAAAACACTAAAACATACAATATAGTAAAGCAATACAGTGTTAACAAATTACTAAGTACAGTTTAATTGCAGTATATCTCATATGATTGCTATGCCATCTATTTATTGCAATAAAATATGATTTCATAATTTCATAATCTATCTACAACAATAATTATCAGATGTGGTATCTTATGCCGAAACTCAAACAAATAACAACTAATTGGTCAGTTGGAGTTACTTCTTGATTGCGTTTATTTTGAGTATACTATTAAAAATGCAAAAGTTTAACCATTGTTAAAGGATTTTTTTCCCGCAATTTGTATAACGTAAAATTTAAAAACTGTATTTAAATATAACATGTATTGTATTGTTCTCATTATTTAGATAACTTCATACAGGGAAGTTACAAAAACAGATTTTCTTAGTCATTTAGCATGTTTAATCCCTTTGCCAGACTACAACCAAAGTCCTCGTAATATGTATCAGTGTCAAGTAAATATAACTATACATTTTGTAATAAATAATGTTTGTATTAATTTCTATACTATACTAATTAACTTATATCTCATTAAAGATGGGGAAACAAACAATGGGAACCGCTTGTCATAATTGGCATTTACAGTCGGAAACAAAATTGTATAGAATACAAACACCAGCATCTCCATTGTTCAGACCTGTTCATTATGATGCATTATCAATGGATGATTTTGCAATGGGTACAAATGCTATTATAGCTGTCATTTCTTACACAGTAAAAGAATATAATATATTAGTATTTTATGTTATAGATAAGTTAACAATAATCAAATTGTTTTAGGGCTACGATATGGAAGATGCTATGATTATTAATAAAATGGCATTAGATCGAGGATTTGCTCATGGCTCTATATTCAAAACTGAATTAATTGAAACCAAAGTATATCAGTATTTTTAAATAATATTTATTAAACCTAAACTAATTCAACTGTTTTACTTAGCCACATACTTATTTTATGCGTGACCCATTTAAAGAAGATCTTTCTGATTCTTTGGGTTTAGATGGTCTTCCACATATCGGTTTAAAACTGTCTAAAGGAACACCATATTATAGGTAATATTAATTTTAAAATTTTAAAATTTAAAATGATATTATAGGTAATATTAATTTTAAAATTTTAAAATTTTAAATGTATTCTATAAAGTCTTAATACATTATGTTTAAGTTATTTTGATGAACAAATACAAGGATTTATAATAGCTAAGTATTTAAGCAATGAAGAAGTTATTGTTGATTCAGTTCGTCAATGTGGAGATTTTACAACTGGCCGAAAAATACCTAATAAAGCTACAATTACCGTGAGAGTTCAAGTATGTTGAATTTGATTAAAAAAAAATATATATATAATTCAATAGTATTTTCTTTACTGTTACATACATGATATTATTTTTTATTATCAGAGAAACCCAACAGTTGGAGATAAATTTGCTAGTCGTGCAGGACAAAAGGGGATATTTAGTAAAGGCTGGCCTTCTGAAGACTTGCCATTTACAGAAAGTGGAATGGTTCCAGATATTGTTTTCAATCCTCATGGTTTTCCTTCAAGAATGACTATCGGTGAATACTTTTCTATACTGATAATTTTATACTTTTTAACTAATTTAAATGTTTATTTTTAGCTATGATGATAGAATGTATGGCAGGCAAATCTGCAGCTGTGCATGGTGTAGTACATGATGCTACACCTTTTAAGTATAGTGAAGAAGATACTGCAATTGACTTCTTTGGAAAACTCTTAGAAGCAGGTAAAACATCTATATTTTGTTGGAAAAATTATGTATTTAATCTCTTACACGTATATTTTACATTAAGTTACTGATGTTTGGTTATTTTAAAAATGTAAAATTATATAAATTAAATAACATTTATTATTATAAATACTTAGGTGGATACAATTATTTTGGAACAGAACAAATGTATAGTGGTGTTGATGGCCGAGCAATGAAGGCATCTATATTTTTTGGTGTTGTACATTATCAGCGATTGAGACATATGGTGTCGGATAAATGGCAGGTAATTATATCACAAAACAATATATTACTTAAAAACAAAATAGTTGACTAGTTTTATGTTAGGTACGAAGTACTGGCCCAGTTGATGCTGTTACAAAACAACCTGTGAAAGGCCGTAAAAGAGGTGGCGGTGGTCGTGTTGGTGAAATGGAAAGAGATGCACTAATATCACACGGAACTCCATTTTTAATGCAAGATCGATTTATGGATTGCTCAGATAAATCAACAGTTAGTATTTTCTATTTACTGTTTTAAAATGCACATAATTTGCTTCATAATTAAGATATGAATAAAAGTACTGAGATGCCCTAGATAATAATCTTACCTTTAAATTTTATAATAAGTGAATTCATTATAATTTTAAAAATAACTGTAAAAGGGATTATTGTAAATGTAAAATTTGTTATGTTGTATATTTGTAAGATCAAGGCCATACATGCAGGTGTGGCGATCTCTTAATCAACATAGACATTTTTAACACAAGCTCTTAAATCACATAATTCATTGCACTTTTTAAGAATCACAAGTAAAATTTATTTTAAACTTAAAAATTTGGATTATAACTTTGAATGTTTTTTTAAAATACATTGCACTAAATGTCTAAATACTTAATAATTAATAATTATTAATTTCTAATTACACTCTATTGTACATTTTTAGGCTCTGTTGTGTTTGAAATGCCATACAATACTAACTTCATTAATTCACTTTAAAGAAGACAGTTATTCAAGTAAAATTGCAAAATGTAGAACATGCGAATCCACTCAAGTACAAAAAATTGGAATACCCAATGTGTTTCGATATTTATGTTCTGAACTTGCAGCAATCAATATTAAATTACAGTTAAATATTGAAGTATAAATACTGTGAATGAAAAGAATAATGACAATAAAATTTTACTTTTAATTATTATTCAATATACCATAAAAAAATGTAATAAATAAAAATGGAATCTATCTGATATTCTGCTTGATTTTGATCTTTTAAATGGTATTATTTGTCTAGTTTGTCCTTTTGTATTCCATCTTATTGATCTAGAAATAAAAGTTTATTTACAATCCTTGATTTTATAAGCAAATATGATATAGTTGTTATGGATTCTTTAAATCCTCTCTTCGCGTAATTATTTCACTAATCTTGAACAAGTTTATTTGTTATAAACTTATAAAGCTCAAATTAGTACAAGAGTTACAGACACTCAGTGTCACAAACCAGTGTTTGCCTGATGCAATTACCTACATGACAAGGTGATATTGTTATTCATAGCGTTATAAAAACCCAAAGTTTTGGTCTTCTTACACAATAAAAAAATTATAACAATTTCAACATCCAATGAGACAAACTAAATTACTATTTTTCTGAAAATGTTTTACCATCATACTTAATAGTTAATATTTTAAGAAACACCTACTATATAAAATTCAAAAAACCAACAATCAATTTTATTCGAGATTTTGGACGAATTTTTTAAAGTTCAAACTTTAGACATTAGTCATAAAAATAAATGTAAATTTATACTCAAACATTTTTTTTTTATTACACTAATAACAACATATGAGGAATTTTGTATTTTATTTTAACGTTTTTTGACAGGACATAAAATAATTTATTGACATTAATTGAAAAAAAACGTGTTTATCAATAATTACAAAAATCATTTTTGTCGAAAACTGGTTGAGCTTAAAAATTACTGTTTATTCTCAATTGTATTTTTATATTTCTCTGCGCTTTTGAAAACTTATGGGAATTGAATACATATACATTTGTCCTCCTTAAGAATCAATTGGATTTACTTTCTTACAAGAAAGGAGTAGTAGAAAATCAAATTACTGTTCAAAAAAGACGACAACAGACACAAAAATCAATACATTCTGATAGATATTGAATTAAGTACCTATATCTTTATTCATGGTAATACCCCATTCATTGCTCCACCGAAGCTCAGAATTTTAAATTGTACATCATATCATATCATATTTAATATATTATCAAAATTATAGTTACAATCATTAACAAGGTTTAGAAGATTTTAATTAAGTGGGTGGGACGTGGGTGATATATTTTCCTTTAGATATAATGCTACCTCTATATGTTTTATTATCGTGTGCGTCACTGCTAAGTACCTATAGTAGTATAGTCTATACTAAAAGAGCCATTTAAATTTAAAAACAAAGGAAAATGAAATATTAGATTAATGAATATTATCTCTATACTTCTATAGTGATAACAATTTTGCGATAATAATACGATTAAAGATATTATAATATATCTTTAATCGTGGATAATAAGGAAACTATCAATAGCTGCCATAACCTTCTCCGAAGAAAGAGCTCGCAATCCGGCGATCCTCTCGTAGTCTTGTTTGGTCACTAGTCACTACTTTAGATGATGGATTGTAATTTCTTACATCTGAATCTAAATTTCGTAGACACTTTTGTACGTCTTGATCTAAATTTCTTAGACAGTTACAACTAACTACTACTAACTACAACTAAAACTAAGATTTTAAAAAAAAAATCAAAGAATCAAATACACTGATAAAAATAGAAACACAACTAAAAAATTAACAATAAAAACCGTTTTTTCTAACAATTAAATGTTTAGAATTAGCACTTGGTAGAAAAACCGCAGAAACACCAAAGTGAATGCGCAAGGAAAAAGCCGGAGAAAAACTGAATAGAAAACATGAAAAAAACCGGGATCACTTGTGCCTGAAAAATACATTTTTTATTTTTTATTTTAAAATTAACTATAAATATTACTGCATACAATAAGATTTCACACTTTTAGAAATCATCATTAAACATGTGACAAAGCGACACGCCGACACTGACACACATAGATACACACAAGATATTTTAAAAAAACACAAAAATATTAAAGATATGATAATTTTAAATTGAAAAAAAGTATTAATCGTTAACAAATTGTATCACTAGGAAAACGAACGCTAATTACTACAATAAATAATAATGACACTAAACTAAGAATCATACAATATACAAATTATTGTTATACTTAGGAACGAACTTACAGGTGCATAACCTTATAAGCTATATTATTAGATTACAGACTTATTACCTAGGTTTACAATACACAATAAATTTGGTTGACGAAGACTGCAGTTTCTCCGTTTATTTAGTTTTTAGTTTTTTACTAAAAACAAAAGTATATTACAGATGAGGTCACCGACGTGGACAACGCCTAAACAAGTGTACAATTCAAGAAACAAAAATGTGAGTAAGTACGTACTATACCGATTAACGATGAATATAGCGTTTTATTAGGTTATAGTTTTGCCATCAAAACTAAAAACAATAAATTGTATTTCCAATTGAGATACTGAAAAAGATGGACGCGCTACAACGTGCTACTAAATTGCCTATACAGGGTTCCGTGTTATCGTTATAATAATTGAAATATTTGAATTTAATATATAATTAGTTATTACGCATTAGAAAAATAAATAATAACATCTCATATAATCACAAATAGATTAATTAAAAATTTTGAAATAATTATCTACCATCGAGTTCGCGTGTTTATAGGTATTTTAATATAAAATTTGGTCATTAAAATATCGAACATTTGAAGATTATTCTGTGGTTAAAAATTCATAAAAATTTTTCTATTCATATTTAAGGTTTGAAAATTCAACACTAGGTTCTCAATAAGTTTTTCTTACGACTACTATAAAAAAATTCGATAGAAAAACGGTTAAAAAAATTAATAAGCGAGCGTTACAAACTAATTCGTACTGAAAAATGTACAACATTTTGAGAATTTATACCTAAGGCTTAAAAATGTATTACAAGGTTCCTCATGAGCTATTTTGTAAGCGATTAAGTGGTAGTTAAAAAAAAGTGAAGCGTAAGTCTCTAATTGTTTTTTTTAAGCATCTAAAGTTAAATTCGATAAAATACGTAAAATTCGCGAAATTTTGCCGTTTTTATTGATTAGTAAATTCATAAAAAAATGTCTAGGTATTCAAATCTAAGATTCAAAAAATCAACAGAAAGACCTCTGTAAGTTTTTCTTACTTTCTAAAAAAAAAATTTACCGGAAAGTCAAACTAATTTCTTATGAGCGTTTGAAATTATTAATAATGGCAATATAAATATAATATAAAATATCCTAGGCTGACAGACCGTCTCTGCTCAGAATCGTTTTTCGTATACAATGATATTCTATCATTGAATTCAAATTTATTACCATCCATTACGGCAGCGGTTCCCACTACGAGCGCCCGCGAGCCGCATGCGGCCCTTTTGTAACACTGTAGTGCGGCCCGCACTAAAATTAAATAGTTCATTCTAAAATCCAAAATTCTATATACAGTGAATAAAATTAACGTCGCTTATTAGTTATTATCTTATCATTTTTAATTTATTGTATCTTTCTATTTTAAACTTGTATTGAATTACCACTTGGACAGATAAGTCACTTGAACTGTATACTATGGAACGCGTATTGATAAAAAAAAACGTACCCCCCTAGTAAGCCGCCATTTTGATTCTTCTCATGCAATAAACAATGTAACATAGTAGTTATCAGTGCGATATTTTGTGATAATGTTGCCGCTTAATTTTAAAATTGTAATATCAATAATATTCAGTAGAAGATAAGCTAATAAAATAGTCCTATCCATGAAAAATCATGGAAAGAAACATTAACGGAATCAATATGGCGCCCTCTAATGGAGCTTCACTTTTTATATTAGAGCGTATACACAATACGCGTTCCATAGTATACACATGACAAATTTAATTTGTCATGCTACCTATTTAATTTGTCATGAGTATACACTATACAGTTCAGTGAGATAAGTAGGCAGTAGCACGATTATAAAGTTCTTTATAATCGTGGCAGTAGGCACCTACGGGCCACGATTATGAGTTTATTTATTTCCACCGTAGTAGTCCACCGCGTAGTCTCGTATGAACAGTTTATCCGTTATCGCTTATTGTCCGTTTGTATTTTATCCCGTATTGTCGTTACAATATTTAATTCTAGTTTCTGCGAGTAAGCTGTTAATTTTAATTCTTTATCATGGCAAAACGTAAAATCAAAGATGAACACAGAATATTTCAAGACAGTTGGGAGATTAATTTTAATTATATAAATATCAATATTAATCTAATAATTTAAAAAATATATAAATTTAATATACTAGTATAATAATATGAATGATTTGTATTTTGTATAAAATAAACTATGAATTGAAATTTAAAATTGTAATTATAAATTCAAGAAAAACATTTATGTCATTCAAGTACTTTTTCCTACAATATATATATATATAATTTTTATGTTTTTAATTATTAAAAATGTATGCAGCCCTCAAATAATTTTCAAAAATTACATTTGGCCCATTCTACAATCCTAGTGAGGACCGCTGCATTACAGGGACCCACTCGACACCTACTGTACAGCAAAGTGGTACCCACTTGCCAACTTTTTATTATACTTAAATCGTATTTGACAGCTGGCGTATGTGTTTTCATATCAATTTTTTTTCATTCTTCAAACCTAAGATAAATTTGATATCCCATTTAATTCTTCAACAGACTATTCTATTGCGATCCCTATAAATAAATAAATAATCAAAACATGGTGAAAATATAATATTTTGTTTAAGTTTTTGGTCTTGAGAAACGGTAGATTTGACTGCAGTCCCACTCTTCCATGCCTATAATATTTTATTGGTTTTTTTTCGCTTCTTAAAAGTTGTAAGTTAAAAGAGAATATGCATGCTAACGCCTATATCCCTCTCAATTTTTTTTCAATTATCTAAATTATGCTAATTTTGTTTTATACATTTTTTAAATTTTGACTTTCTATAATTCTATTATTGGGAGTTCATGAAATTTTCACCGTATGTTTATATAAAGATTTTCTATACACCATAAAATACTATTTTAACACTATACCAATACATTTTGACACTTTCTGAGCTATTTATAACCATAATGAGAAATTTTAGGTAAATTTTTTTTAGATTATTATTATTATTGTCGTTTAACATTTTAAAGGTCAAACATGAAGACATGACTGGTTTGAAGTGAAAATTAAAAAAAAGTTGAATTTAAGTCTTTTTAATTGTTCTTTCAAAGCTTCTATAGTTAAAGTTTCAACAAAATACTTTACAGTCATGAAAACTTGCAGTTTTTTTGATTTAGAAAGTCATAAAATAATTTCTATTTAAATAATCAAAGATTTAAAAATTTAACAAACATTTTCCACAAGTTTTTTACTTTTCATAAAAAAAAAGTTTACTGGAAAGTCAAATAAATTTTTTATGAGCGTTTAAATTTAGACATTGGATATTCACAAGTTAACTACCGATATCTTAGGAAACAATTTTTGAGTATTGAACTATAGCCATTAAAAAAACTTATCTTCAGTCAAACATAGGCATGGAACATGAGTTTCTTTATTTTTAATTTTTAGAAATGTATCAACTGTATATTATATGTATGTATTTTATTACAATATGATTAACCATAATTGTATTTAAAGGAAATTATTAATTTATTGAGAAGATATTAAACTATAGTAGAATATAGTAGGTTGAATAAAACACATTTACAGTATCTAAGTACTTATCACTCAGATAATAATAATTGTCCAAACGTACTATTAATTTATAGAAGAATTATATTAGGTCACCAAAAACTTGAATAACTATGCCTGTATGTAATACTACTATGACAATATAAACTTCAAATTGTGTATATAAAACTTGATTTTATAATATTAACTGTTTATTTTTAACATTTCATGTTTATATTAAGGTGCCAATAACTTGACCTAGTTCTTAAAATAATGTTGAAATATAGTTCATAATTAGTGCCAGATTCTATTTTAAATACCATTATCAAATAATATTTAATTTAATTAATACTATTTGTCAATGAATAATAATAGTACTTTTAAGGTCAATGTCATATTTTATCATCTATTAGTATTTTCAATTAAAGTTGTAAAACTTTATCATTATTCTTAAAACCTTGACCTTCAACATACATTTTACAAGGCATTAATTCTAGAACATTTAATAATTGGCTCTAAAACACTGTACAACAAATAAATTTAAACAAGATATAACTTAATTTTAAAAGTGTACGTGTACAATAATAACTAGGTATAATCACTGGGAATAATAACAAAAAAAAAAATAACAACGTGGTTTTACTCATAATTTAATCTATTATAGTATTGTCACAAATACTGACATTACGCAGTAGCTTTTTTCAAATAAGCAATAACGTTGTTTCTTTCATCTACTTTCTTAATGCCTGCAAACACCATCTTAGTGCCAGGTATATATTTCTTAGGGTTATCTAAGTACTCGAATAATGTTGTTTCATTCCATGTGATACCTATAATCAAAATAAATATATAAATTATCCAAGGTTATATGTTATTTCATCATTGACATTTCAAAAACAAAAAGTTCAAGTGAGTTGTAAAATCTGCTGTTAAATATTAAAGCTTATAGATTTTCATATAATTTTTTCATAAAAGTTACAACCATAGATAGAAAGTAGCAAGGGCATTTCATAAAATGTAAGTGCATTGTTTAGTTTCACATTTAAATAATTATAAAAAAATGTATTTACTAAAATATATGAGAAATTAAAAAAACACTGGTCAAGATCAAATCAAGATCAAGAAACCCAAATCAAGTTTTTATAAATAAGAACATAAAATAGTTAGGTATATAATAAAAACATATTTACCCTTTTGTTTATTGGCATCAGTATAAGAATAACCAGCAGCTTGACCGGTTTTGCGTCCGAATAAACCGTGCAAGTTCGGTCCAACTTTGTGTTTGCCGCCCGCTTCTACCGTGTGGCATTGAGAACATTTGGTTTGGAATACCTTGAAATTACATTAATACTTAATTTAGTTTAAATAATATACCTCAAAATATTTACTTTGGCTCCTTTTTCTACGTCACCCATTGCAATGAACAATTTGAAAATTAATCTGCAAATATTTGAAAAATCAAAACGTGATTCAGAATTAAACCTCAAAAAAAAATGTTAATGTAACAAGTAAATGGAATCTAAAAATATTTTTGGCAAAATTAAATTAATTAATTTTTTTGAAAAAACATCGTTAAACGTAAAAATTGGAAAATATATTCACAAAATTGGAAGTACTTACGAATTGAGTGGAGAAGCGGGTACGCACGACCTGTCAAAACCAATTTGGCTGCGAAAAGAAGGAACAGGCGTATACTGTATAAGTTTTGGTTAGGAATAGGAACTGACCCAGTCACACGATTGCAGATCGCCCTGATTGCGAATAATGTTGTAAGCGTATTGGGTGGGGACGCCGGAAGGTCATAATTTTTACCATCCATGACCGAAGAATTGATTAGTTTTCGAATTGTTTTTTCCAAGACAAGAACCAAGGTGACAGCACCAGATACCGCTTAACCTTTCACTCCGTTCATCTATTATCTACATATAATCTTATAACTATATATACCTCAAATTAATTATCTACCACGAACTCGGAACTACTTACCAGCTATAACAGCAATGTTTACTGTTGAAAAGTAACTCTACTATAGTATAGTATAGTACTATTCTTATTTTTCAGCTGATTAGAAAATTAGTTAAATTATACGACATAGGTACTCTTTCCAGTTCTAGAGTTGACATTTGATATTTTGATTCATCCATTGGGTCGATAATTTTTCAGAAAAATTAAAATACTGTTAAAAATTTATAAAAATGATTGGGTTGTTAAAAATTGTCAATCCAACATCACGAAGTACTTATTCAAAAATTGTAAGTATTTGTTCTTAATTGTAATTGCTGAGCCAGTTAGGTTCACAATAATTACTTTTAATTTATGATTGCATATTAATATAAGGAAAAAGATTGTTAAGCTCAGTTTCTTATTATATTTTTACTAATTATAAATAAATGAATGGTTTAGATATAATATCATCACAATACATTACATAAATATCCATTTTTGTAGTGATCTATTGAGCATTTCATCTCTGGATTCAATAAATTAAGTTCTATATTTCATCACTTCACACATTTATATAAAATAGTTGAAATTCTAAAATCCAAATTATTTTTATTCAGTTAAAGAATTCATTATTAAGTAATTAAAAATTAATGTCCATTTCTAATTATATTAAATGTATTTTATAATTATATACCTTATATCTATCTATAGTTTAATACTAATGGTTTTTAAATTCACCAATGGAGATAATTAATTTTTCATGAAATATTTTGGTATATTTCTTATAAAAGTTTTTCATTTAACTGTTTTTGTTACCTATCATTTTTTTCTCAAGCTTAAGTTATTACTAGTATTACGTAATATTTTGCAACAATTTAGTAAATGTATATTTGTTAAACTTATCAAATAATAAAATGTTTAAAGGAAATTAAAAACATTTATTCAATTTTTTGAAATTATATTTACATGTTTTTTATACATGTCATATTTATACTCAAGTAACATTAGTTAACTAAATTTATATGTGTATATTTTTAGAATAATTGGAGCCGTCCACTAATTTGCACAAGAAACTTACATCAATCTCAATATTATTCATCTAAACAGAGTACAGCAGTAAGTATATATCTCCAAAACAATTGTTTACCTGATTTAAGGTTTTTAAACAATCAAAATATCATTAAAGAACTATTTGAATGGCTTGTCCAAAATTAAACAAATTATACTATTTAGATTTATTTTTACTTATGATATATCAGCATAACTTATTCATATTTAAATTATTATAATAAATTTATTTAAATGTATGTATTGTTTTGCTAAGTATTATTTGCCTTTGTCAATTATACAAATATAATTTTGTACAGTTTATTTAATTAATTGTAAATAATTTTTAGGGAACAAATGCATATTCAGTAATTGATCATGAATATGATGCTGTCGTAGTTGGTGCTGGAGGAGCTGGTCTTCGTGCCGCTTTTGGCTTAGTACAAGAAGGATTTAAAACAGCAGTTATTACTAAACTTTTTCCAACAAGATCTCATACAGTTGCTGCTCAAGGGGGAATTAATGCTGCTTTAGGGAATATGGAAGATGATGATTGGCGATGGCATATGTATGTAATTAAAATGAACTGGTTACTTTATTATGTATTATATTTAAGTATAAATATCCATAATTTATTTTAGTGAGGTTATGATGACCCTAAATTATTTTATTTATGAAATATGTTGTTTAAAAATTATTTTATTTATATCTTAGGTTTGATACTGTTAAAGGTTCAGATTGGTTAGGAGATCAGGATGCTATACATTATTTAACTAGAGAAGCACCTGCAGCTGTCATTGAGTTAGAAAATTATGGTAAAGCTATTTGAAGTTCAATATTAAATAAGATTAAAATGATAATACATTATTAAATTACTGACAATTATTATATCTAAAATTATTTTTTTTATTACTAAATACATAACTATTAACCAATAAGTTTCTTTAAAATTATAATTATAATAATTTATAAAATTATATAGGTATGCCTTTTAGTCGTACTGATGAAGGCAAAATATATCAACGTGCATTTGGTGGTCAGAGCTTACAATTTGGAAAAGGTGGTCAGGCTCACCGTACTTGTTGTGTAGCTGACAGAACTGGTCACTCCCTCTTACATACTTTATACGGATATTCGTTAAAATTTAATTGCAATTACTTTGTCGAATATTTTGCTTTGGATTTAATTATGGATAAAGGACAATGCGTTGGAGTTATTGCTTTATGCTTGGAAGATGGTACTATTCATCGATTTAGAGCTAAGAATACAGTTAGTATTTTTTTTCTTGCAAATAATATTTTATTTTGCCTTTATAACTAAATTTATTTATAATAGGTTTTAGCTACTGGTGGTTATGCTAGAGCCTACTTTTCGTGTACAGCTGCTCATACTTGTACAGGCGATGGTCAAGCTTTAGCTTCAAGGGCTGGCATTCCAATGCAAGATATGGAATTTGTACAATTCCACCCTACTGGTATCTATGGTGCTGGCTGTTTAATGACAGAGGGTTGTCGCGGTGAAGGAGGATATTTAATCAATGGTTTAGGTGAAAGATTTATGGAGAAATATGCACCTAATGCTAAAGAACTTGCATCTAGAGATGTTGTATCTAGGTCAATGACTATTGAAATCATGGAAGGAAGGTAAATATTAATATTTTTAATATATTATGTAAAAAAAAAATTGAATGATTAAATATAGTTAGAGAATAAAATAAATACAAGAAACATCCTCAGTTATTTATAGAATATAATTTTATATAATAATTTCAAACTTTGTGGTCTAAGTGTTTTATGTTTAAAGATAACCATCAAAAGTTGTATGTAGTATTCCTCATTCGCATGAAATCATAGATTGTGACCACATCTTTGGTAATTAAAGTTAATGTAAAAGTAACGTTTATAGAAATCATCTTTCACCAAAAAAGATATGGTTGGGAGGGTTGATAAATTATTATTAATTATTATAACCAGAATGCCCAAAAAATTGAAAATAAGAAAAATGAACTTGAATAAAATATGCACTGATAGTCTTAAAATCTCAAATATTCTAAAAGAAAAAAATGTTGAACCTGACTGTTAACTAATTAAGTAAATATTGTTTTAGAGGGTGTGGTCCAGAAAAAGATCATGTTTATCTTCAATTATATCATTTGCCAGCCGAACAACTTCATGCTAGATTACCCGGTATTTCCGAAACTGCCATGATATTTGCTGGAGTTGATGTTACTAAAGAACCTATACCTGTGTTGCCAACAGTTCATTATAATATGGGTGGAATACCAACAAACTACAGAGGACAGGTTAATAATTAATAAATAATGTGTTATATATATTACAGTATTTAGGCTGGGGTCACACAATAGTTGTAATGATGTACGTTACGAAACATCTGTTGTTGAATATTGTATGATTACTAATGCCAATAGTCAAACACTCAACGTCCATTTTACGTTGACCTTGTCTGATACATGCTAAAACAAACTTTACATTTAATGTTCTTATGCATTCAATGGTGATAAACTGATAAATAATAACTTTAGACTGTTAGTGGCGTGGCATGAGTAATAACAGGATATAGCATTATAGTATATAATGTTTATTATAGTATTTATAGGATATACCTAACCTAAGCAATGATATTTTTTTCAAAAGTCGTTAGAATAATAATTATAAATTAAGTAAAAACCAATTTTGTCATTTTTATATTGTGGTGACAAATTGCAGTGTACATGAAGATGAGACAACAATAATCAAACGTAAAACAGCAACGAATATCAATAAAAGAACTAACTTTAATTAATTATAGTAGGTACCATCTGTGCTGGTTGCTATTCGTGTAAACTGAATGAATCGTGCTTACAAACGCTAAGTTAATATGTGATCCCCTCCATGACACTAGCTCATATAAAAACAATGGCCGCACGTAAGCAATTTCAGAACGTGTTATACAGTGCACTTAGTGCAATATGCCGTTAATACAATAGGTCAAATATATACCATCCCGATGGAAAATAATGGTAGGTAGGTAATTGTTGGAAATTGTAGCGAGTCAACACCAGAAAAAAGATAACAAAAACTACTATGACTTCAAATATTTAATAAGTAAAAATATAATTTTGAAAATTATTTATAATGTATTAATCTTGATTGATCAATTTTCTTTTTTTTCCTTTGATTTAAAGTGTATCATGTATTTATATGGGGGACAAAGTGGCCGAGCGATCTAAGGCGTCGGTTCTAACGCTCACCCCCTAGGCGTCCAAACTAGGCTATACCGGACATAGCGCCATACGAAAAAAAATTGTATTTATATTACAGCAGTGCTTACATGCACAATATGCTCCTGATGTATGTACCATAAAAAAAAATTCCAAGGTTTTCATTCAATATTTCAATCAATTTTAACAATTGTTTTTAATGCAAAATGCCATCTAGTTATCATGAATAGACTATAGTATTTCCTGTAAATAATAAACTAGATAAATGCTTAACAGCATTATTGAGTATGCAGTATTGAGAGAAAACAGAACTTTTGGTACTTAATACACCTTTTATACTTAAATAACAAATTTATATGGTTATTTTATACTGATAATTTCTCTATGAATATTAAGATAATATAAAAGTTATTCTACAAACAATTTTTGTATTTAAAGTATAAAATTGTATCAACCTCATTAAATGTTTTGAACTTGGCTTTATATGCTATTACTTGTTACATTAAGAGGATGTCAGCACACTATTTGTTTTCTCTCTCTGACCCACACATAGTATAGAGCAAACTTGCAATCATCTGATCCAATTTTGTGTTATTAGCAGGGCTCGTAAGTTCATGCCCTAAAAAATGCCTAAATAAGCATGCATTTATGCACTCAAAATTGGCAAAATATGCCTTAAAAAGTTAAAACATGTATTTATATGCACTAAATATCTAAAATTATGTTCTTAAAAAAATCATAAACAATTTTTAAAATAACATAAATTATCCATTCATTTTTTTATAATTATATTTTTTTTTTGTGTTACAATTAAAAAAAATAGATTTAAAATACTATTTTTGAGCCTTCTTGAACTGCGTATAATGTAGGAATGACCGAATTTCCAAACATTTTATTTAAATATATAATACTAGCTGTCCCACCCGGCGTTGCCCGTGCCAAATATTTGTTTATTTTATAAATATATTTTTGAAAAAATTTACTTATTGTAATAACTAATAGTAATATAATAACATGTAACCAATGGCAATCCATTGTCAATCCTAAATTATCTGTCGTTGTCGGGTGTAAGTATATAATCGATATTATTACTATTATAACCTGTAATTTGTAACCAATGGCAACCATTAATAAGCAAAAATAATTTTCTATTTCCATCGTGAATCTCAAAATCCTTGTATGAGCACCTCTTTAAAATGTGCATTTTAGAAAATCCTTTCTTAGTGCACTGTTAAATTATAATATTAATCTGCCATCAAAATGTCAAATCGATAGCTATTATAGGTTCGGCTCTCCATTGATTATGAATCAGTCACTCAGGACACTATTATATGAATATAGATATACAAATTACATGTAAAAAAATATTTTTACAGATTTCAACCCTTTAAAATCAAAATTTCGAAAAATCCTTTCTTAGCGGATGCCTACGCCGTAATAGGTATGTGTATGCCAAATTTCAGTCCAATCCGTCCAATGGTTTGAGCTGTGCGTTGATAGATCAGTCAATCAGCTTACTGTTTTATATATACAGATATTAATATTATAATGAAAAATTATAAACAATCGCGTTTTTTTTTTCGTCAAATGTTGATTCTTTCATAGTATTTTCATAAAAAAATGCATATTGATATAATAATATGAATAGGAATATCAAAATCATGTGTAATATGCCCAATAAAATAAAAATATGCCAAATAGGCAAAAAAACCTCTAAATATGCAAAATAAGACTTCAGATATTTAACCATGGTACCTTGAAATGGATTTCTATGTCATCTAGCATTAAATACAACTTAGCAAGATTGATATGCAAATGCATGAACTTAAGAGGCCTGGTTATTAGCATTAATATTAAATTGAATTGACCTATTGTCAAACTTAAAATTTAAGAATATTATCTAGGTTATAATATTACAGTTTTGAAATAATTTGATTTAACCTTTAGTGAAGTGCATAGTATTAGACCACAAAGTTGAGTACGCGGAATAATTTTTTTCCGTTTGAATAATAATAATAATTATCCCATGGGCGTCATCAAAAGTTAAAATGATAATATCAATAAAATGTTATGTGGTGCCCTAGATAATATTAATAAGAATTTATCATACATTAAAGTTTGTCAATAGGTCAATTCACACTAATATTAAAGCTAACCATACAAATTAGATCTGCTGAACTCACATTTAGTATGTTGTCTGTGGGTCAATGAAAATAACAAATAGTGCTCTAAGTGCTGACATCTTCTTAATATAATTATTTATTCTGAGTTGTAAACATTCAATAAGGTAATCAAGACTTTCCAACTATGGTATTTAAATCTTTGATTATGTCACAACAGTTACACACTTTTATCTCATTATTAATTATTTTATTTAGGTAATTAATCCTGAAAATGGAGAAGATAAAGTAGTACCTGGATTGTATGCTTGTGGTGAAGCTGCATGTACATCAGTTCATGGAGCTAATCGTCTTGGGGCTAATTCATTACTAGAGTTAGTGGTATTTGGACGTTCTTGTGCTTTAGATATTGCTAAATGTAACAAACCTGGAGATAAAATACCACAAATTAGTGATGTAAAGTTTTAAATAACATTTAATTTAAGATATAATATTTAAACCAAGTAAATAAAAACACATTTATATTATAGAATGCTGGCGAAGAATCCATTACCAACATTGATAAATTACGTTTCAAAAATGGAACAATACCTACAGCAGACTTACGTTTGGATATGCAAAAAACTATGCAACTTTATGCAGCTGTTTTTAGGACTGGATCTACACTTGATGAAGGCCGCAATAAAATGCAAGCAATCTATTCAAAGCTTAAGGATATTAAGGTATGATTAATTATTTGTTCATAAAAGTTGACTTTGGTACATTTTTAACTTACTCCATAACTTGTTTAAAGCATGCAGATATTGTTGATAGAAATATAGCATCGTAAACTCAGAGAAATAATTTCATTGAAAAATCTATGGGTGCTGAATCCCCTATTTTTTCATTTAGTCTTCTGATTATGGGTCACACAATTGTCAACTACATTTTCTGATCAATGTTGTAATTTCCCACATTAACATTTTAAAAATAAATAAATACACCAGTTAATTAAATTTTAATTTCATTATCAAAATAAAAAAAACCATATATTTTGATAGATAAATGATCGATCAATGGTTTGGAATTCAGATTTAGTGGAATCATTAGAATTACAAAACCTAATGATTACTGCACAGCAAACAATTGTGTCTGCTGCTGAACGAAAAGAATCTAGAGGGGCACATGCACGAGATGATTTCAAAGTATGATATTCTAATTATTACTATTAATATATCTCCTAAATTTCAAATACATTTTTCTTTTTAGGATCGTGTTGATGAATTTGATTACAAAAAACCGTTAGAAGGACAAACCCTTGTACCTATTGAAAAACACTGGAGGAAGCATACACTTGCACACATCAATCCAGACTCAGGAGAGGTAAGTACAATTTGAATTTTTTTTTTAAATTTTACATATTACATTTTTTTTTTTTTTTTTAGATAAAATTAACTTATAGGCCTGTGATTGATCACACATTGGATGATAAAGAAGTGAAATCGGTTCCACCTATGATTAGATCTTATTAAGATTCACCCATATTAATCAACTACTGCTCGTAACTCTAGTCTGCCCACTTTCAATCAAATCACAAAACAGCTCAAATCTTGTTTGCATTTAAAAATAAGTATGAAAAACCCTAAAATAAGGTATATCAGCAAATACTATCATACTGATTAATTAATACAAGTAGTTTTACGAGCGAAATTCAAAAGAAGTATTAATAGTTAATAATAGTAAAAATAAATTACATAAAACTATTGTTATTGTTTTATTTTATTTATAACCTGTAAATAATAATTTTTTATCTGGTATCTTTATTGATGTTGGTAATATATATATATTTTTCAACAACCAGGAATAAAATGTTATAATTTGTTGCTAATGATTATCCTTCACTTTGATTTATTTTAAACTGTTTACTGAATGATGCATTAAATGTTTATAAACCATATTATGTTATTCATATTATTCATTTTTAAATATATTTAGGAACATAGGTATAAATAAAATATAATAGTATAAATTAATGAATTATGTATGTTTAATGCTTATATTATAACTTATAAGTGTTACTAGTACATAATATTATTTATTATTATATAATATTTAATTATTTTTATTCTAGAAAACTGAATTACTTAAACAAAAATGGGGACTTTACTTATCTGCTATAGCTATTATTATTCTAATAGGTACTTTTGAAGATAGGCATATAATTAATATTAATTATAATATGTCTATGCTTTTGTGGATTATGATAAATATATCATTATATATACATATATTATATATTATGATAACAATATAATAACAATAATAATGTATATCAATATTTATTATAGGTAGTATTACTCTAGGACAATTTATTATGCTACTATAAATAGTGGAATATTTATTTGTGTTAATAACTAATATTAGTGATATAATAGTATTCAGTATTATGTGTTTATAATATTTCCTACCAATATGAACGTGTTTTTATGGCTATCTTATCAGAAGTTATAATTTTTAAACAGCAATACAGCATAGATATTAAACAGCTTATTCAAATGAAATTGTATAATATTGTACTTAAATTTTAAATTTTAAAAATAGAAAAATTTGGTAAAGCAATTTCGATATTATGATTTGGTTAAATAAACATGTTTATTTTCAATAATAGTGTGTTAAAGAAAGGTTTATAAATCTAATTTAACAATGGTCATCGATATTTTTGTATTGAACAAGCAGATAAACAGTTTCAATTATAATACAAAACACATCAACATGAAATAAAATTTACCTATTTAATAGGTACTTATTATCTGTATATTGTTGATAAAATGTAATATGAAATTATTTTAAGCTTCACAAGTTACACAATTTTTATAATTTTGAATGAAACCATAAAATACGCTCTACATATATGTAGGTAGGTCATAAATTACATACAAATATTCTATAGGTATCACATAAGGTTAAACACTTATACAGTGTGATCCATCTAAGATCTAACGTAATAAGACACTCAATATTTCAGAAAGTATTTACGTTTTTGGAAAAATTTTTAATACATGGTATCAAGTCGTTACAAAACAACATTTTTTCAAAAAAAAAATACTTACTTTTATTACATTAATATTATTTCTGGATGATAATTTATAACCATTCAAGACAAAATATAAGTTGTGACTTGTGACATGTAAGTTATGAGTTGTAACCGAAATATAAAGGCTTTATTCGTTAAAAGAAATTTTATTTTATTTTAAATAATATTTATTGACATTTTTAATAGTTTTAGAATTTAATATAACACGAGAAATGGGAACTTACCTATACCTATATAATGTATTTTACTATTAATAATACAGTAGGTTGAATGAATATTGCATTTTAAAATTTCATTGAGTATATAAAATATGTATTATTGTATACTTAAAAAAATTCAAGCACCCGCGAACAATATTTTTAAATTACAAAAATTCACCGTTTGCACTGCGCACGACGCACACGTCACACGTTCTCCGCAAACAATCTAAGTTGTTTACTACAAAATCAGTTTGTAACTTATCAAACGTATTCAAACGTATGCAAATTCATTTTTCGAATCCTAAATGTGTCGTTCCGTCATGCTCTCAAAATGTAGTTATTTTTCATATTTTAATACAACAAGTGCGATTACCTTACAGTTGTCGCGCTTATCTAAAGCCACTTAATCGCGGGCACGTCCAGTCGATAGCTACTTTGCGACTTTGCTCACGGAAGAGCAAAGTCGCAAACTCCTACATTAATGACTCCTTGTCATTAACTCCAAATTTAATTTGCGTACAAAATAAAAATTACAATAATACAGCTCGCAAATCAAGCTACACTATACAGGCTGCTCGCCTAAATAATTCTAATAAAAATTCTAAAAACAACAACAGCATCAGCCCTCTGCATACCAAATATGAGTAATTCTTCACACAATCCAGCTCAGCAAAAGAAATCACTCAAGCTTTTCGGACTCTTCTTCCTCCAAAATTATGCCTCCAAAAACCAAAAAACTATTTTCAATACGAAACCGTTTTGAATCACTCGCTCAAACTGACCCTGCTGAAATATGGTCATGGATGTATCCGATGTTCCTGAAGAAGTTAATTTCACTGACCACATACAACCACCACCTCCGATTTTCATGGTAGGCGTATTGGACTTTCCAGACTTTTGTTCAGTTTTAATCGAGCTGATTGGAGTTGATAATTTCTATTGCAAATCGGCCACCGACCGACTAAAGATACAGACCGCAATTTCGGAATCGTATAGATTACTTATTCACTATCTAAAGATCAAAACGCGGAATATCATACCTACCAACTGTGAACTGAGAGAGGACAAACCGACTAGAGTAGTTATACGAAATCTCCACCCGTCTACTCCTACCGAACTGATAAAATCAGAACTAGAAATGCGTCTCTACGAGGTCAGGCAGGTTACAAACGTGCTGCATAAGATCAACAATAATACCTGCTCCCACTGTTTTTCGTTGACCTGGAGCTCGCCGACCATTCAAACGAAATTTATCAATTATCTTCCTTCATACAAAAATAAAAGTCGAAGAGCCTTACAAACCAAAAGTAGTGAGTTAATGCTTAAACTGCCAAGATTATAGCCACACCCGAGCCTACTGTGGATTCCCAGCCGGAAGGGTCCACTACGCTGTAGTGCCATCCTCAGAATGTACCAAATCAAGAGATTTACCAGCCAAATGCGCGTTATGCTCGGGGACCATCCGGTTTTCATCATGTTTTTATATCAAACAATGTTAGACCTAAGTAATATAATGTAGGCCAATCCCACAATCAACCGATGCCCTCAGCAGCACCTGATATTAACATAACAATGCCACTGAAACGACGATAAATACCATCCGGCGAAAGTCCCACCCGGCGTTGCCCGAGTCAAAGATAAAATAAGTAAGTAAGTGATATCAGAATATCAGGCACATGAAAAACATCGCAATGGTGGCCTGTGCCAAAGATTTGTTTTTTTTTAATAAGTTTATTTGTAAAAATAATAAATATGTGTAGGTATGCCATATTCCTACTAATTGTAATAGTTATACTTATAACTGTTATAAGATATGTAACCATTGACAACCCTATAAATAAACAGAGATTATTCATAAATATTTCATCAAAAATAGCACTCAGTTTTTCCAGAATTTTTAGCGTATAATATGTACGTAGGAAAAACTGTTACTGTAACTGATAAGTGATAACTAATAACTTTAAATAATAGCAACCATTTATAAACAAAATACAAATTTTCGATTTTCATCATGAAATTCAAAATCCTTGTGTGAACACCTTTTTAAATTATACTTGAATATACTTTTTTTGCAATACAAACCTTCTCCGTGATATAATCTTTCATTTAAAAAACAAATTTAGACAATCGATTGAGTAGTTTCCGAGAACATTAGTATCAAAAATTTCAATTTTCGGTTTTATTTATTAAAATTATATGCAATAAAAGATAATTTTGTTATTATTATTTTATAATATGCATGTAAATGTATGATACATTTTTATTCATTATAAAAAATTAAACTTAATGCCTATGTTTTTATGTACTTGAAGTAAAAATTTTCATCCAACCCACCCCTCTTTTTTAATTTCTAGATCCGCGCCTGCGAATAAGGACCATCCTTTTTCACTGTGGAGTAGCAAAGTTTATTCGACTAGTTTGATTATATATAGGTAGTTATCGTTAAATTAAATTGTCATAGCCTGACACAGTGACACAGTCGACGATACTGAATTTGGGTATAGACGTTATGTTGTTGATAGTTTCTGTCATAGGCGGTATGTAGACGGGTGCCCTACACCCATTAAAATTTCTTTGGGGTGCTAAGCACCGGTGCAACATGATTGCGGACTTTTTACCTTTTTATATTTGAGAAAAAACAACACGATTGCGCACCTTAAATATTTTTTTTTTTGAGCAAACACAAATATTTAAATAAATTTACCAACATTAATAATAACTATTAATACGTATGTAAAAAAAAATCTTATATAATATATCACAGTAATTACGCGTCAAAAAAGAAATAATATGCCGATATTTATTTATAAAAGTAAAGAATTAAGAATGTACTCATAACGATGACAATAATAACTAACAAAACGAACACTTATCAGTTATTATCGGTAATTATTATAGTAATAAAATATTATTAAACGCCATATAGTATCCACTGGCCGTGCAATTGTGTATACGTATACTATATATACTATTATAGGTGGGTTTCTTAAACTATAATCCTTTATTTTAAAAATTATTTAAATATTTGTGTTTGATCAAAAAAAAAAACATTTAAGGTGCGCAATTGTGTTGTTTTTTCTCAAATATAAAAAGGTAAAAGTCCGCAATCGTGTTACGCCGCAGCTAAGCACATATATCTGATTTACTACACCATCGCAACTTTGGCAATTACGCAGATTGAGCACAGTCCTAATATATAATTGAATTATTGGCATTATTTTGTGGATTGTGGTACCAGGTACCTATATATACAAGTGCTAAGTGGTATATCTAATATCTATAGTTTAGGAACTATTAACAGCAAATGCCTTCATACATACACCTGAAACACTTAGGCTGGAGCTAAAATTTGCGGGGCCTCTAACAAATTTATTTGTAATACCCCTTATTCCAAAAATATATTGTTTGGATACATTATAGTAGTTCAAGCGTGGACGTATAATATGTTAAGTGTATACATGCAGTGCAATAGTGAAGTGCATAGTCCGAGTGAAATTACCATTACCAGCGTCCGGTACTACTATATAATATACCACAGTTCAATAAAACTGCATTAAGTCTTCTAATTCTAATAAGAATGGTTAGTTCGTTGCATACGTAAAGCATCATAATTAAACTTGCTGTTTGAAAAAAATCTGCTCCCTTGGCCAAATCCAAATTACTCAACTTTATCTATACATTGCCCTTCGAATTTAGTGTAAAAAATGTGGCTTTATTTGTTTAACTTAACGACATCGTATAAGGCATTAACCCATATTATAGACATCCGCAAATTTACATTTCTTACAAACCAGAACCTTATATAAGTTATGAGTTTACCGTATATCAAGGCCGTATCTGGAGGGGGGTTCAACCCCCCCCCCCCCGAAATTTTTTCGTGTTATATTATGTTGTAGTAGGTAAAATAACTATTTCAATCTCTGTTTTAATCAAAACACAATTTTTTTAGCTTAAACCCTCCCCCCCCCGAAAATTTGTTCCAGCTACGGCTTTGCCGTATATACGTATTATACATATTAACATATTACATATATTATATCCTCACATATACCTACTCATTGTAAACATTATTACAGATTGTATATATTTCAAATTTTCAAATAAAAAAAAATATATATATTATATAATCATATAAAATATGTAAATATAGTAATGGCAATTGGAATTAAAGTTCCAAAATATTACAAAATGGCGAATGTGATATGTCTACCTAAGTAGCTTAATATTATTAAGTATAATTGTGTAATAGGTATTTATAATTTATATTATATATAATATATAATAGATATGCACAAATATTTACGCACCAAATATCCTTCATTGCAGTATTACCACAGACTATATGAAAATTGAATTATTTTCTTATAGTCTGTGGTATTAGTAACTAGAAAATAAGTCGTAATAGTCAATTATAACGTCACTTAAATTCTAGTGTTCATTTTACGAATATTCCAACCGCTTTTATAATACATTTTTACATACATTATTGAAAATAATTAAAATATATAGTCGACGTGTCGAGCTAATAAATAATTATACAATAGGTATCTAAATATAGGGAACGTTATTATAATTATTATGTTGTTATCGTTTATTTTTTATAGACTTTGTTTTATTTATACGTTATTTTAGTCGTTTAAAGTTAGATTTGTTGTCTATATTCGAGCAGATTATCGTCTTGTCTGAAGAGATTCGCTTTGTGCGACTACCTGACGGACACAATTTATTATTTTTTACACACTTTAACATTGCATGTGTGTGTGTGTACTGTGTAGGTATGCGTGCGTCATGTATATGGGTACCTCTTTCTCTGCGGTAAATAACGATCGTATGACGTATCTATAGGTATGTCGTATGTGTAATCGAGAGCGCGAGCGTTTATACGTTCGTATAGATCTATATTTATACAATAAATATACCATGCATGCATGTTTGTAGCGTGTACACTACATATATGGTGCATGACACTAAATATGTGGTGCGGTGCGGTGCGACATTTAAGCGAGTGTGCAGCTCGATTTTAACGTTTAACGGAATGCTGTAGGTACATGATATCATATACCCAGCATATAAATATATAATATTATCATTTATCTTTATGGTCTTTAATAAAATAACGGAAACGAGCGTCCTTCTTTAGTTCGTTTCGTTTCGTTTGCAGTAGGTACACCGAACGTCGTAATACCCTGCGTCGCGGTTAAATTATTACTAACTTATTAGTTCTTACAGTTATTATAGTTCAGGGGCGTCATTTGGGGGGGGGGGGGTCAAGTTGTGCGATGGCACCCCTTACATTTAAAATATTCTCAATTGGCCTGCTGAAATAATGTACCATTTACAACTGACATAGAGTTTTCAAAAACATTTTAAAAGTTAGTTAATAATTGTTTTCAAAATATAATTGTTAGATAAATAGGTACCTATGACCTATTTATAATAATAGGTATATATGTATATAATATAATATTATAACCATTTTAATATATATATTATAAATTATAAAAGTGCCTGACCTATCTAGGTAAATAAATAAAATAAAAACAAGTAATGGCAGCAATTTCATAAAAACATATTTTTATAATTTCTATTTATAGTTTTATATAGATAATATTTGCATACATCCCTACGATATCTCAGAGACCTCGCATTGTACCATTTTAAAATTATAATATTGTTACATCTATAAGTAATCGCATAGAACAACTATCCCAGTAACTGCATGGTAATAATTTCTATGTAATGTTACAAATGACAGTCGCATAGAACTCTATTTGTGACGTCGCTAAGTTTAAACAATATGATTTATATTTTTAAATTGTCTCTTAAACATATCATAGAAGTATAATTGTGATATCACACTTGAGATTACTAAAATACAATCGCATAGAAGTCAAAATCACATTATTGCACACAGGGTTATTATGTATTTGCTTATTTTTTTTTTTATTCATGCATTTGACTGTGCAAAAGTTATAAATATAAAGAAAATTAATAAATGTAAATATCATGCGTGCTTTTCTTCTTCTTTTTTTTTTTGCTGCATTTATCATCTTCAAGCTTTGTATACATTTTTATGGTTTTCACAGGTAAAGTAATCAATTATTTATTATTTTTTAGTTCTTAAATAATAGCTATTTACTATTTTACTATATATGTTGATTGCTATTCATGTTTTATTGAAAAAATACATATCTACATATAATCTACATATATATGCAGTTGTGAAAATCTTCAAGTAAATTAATTTTAGTCGTGACATTGGGGGGGGGGGGGAATCCCCCCTTGTAAATCCGCTCTATTTTTATATGGCCTGGTGAAATTTCAAAATGGCATACCCAAAAAAAAAACTGAAATGACGCCCCTATATAGTTATTAGTGCAGTACGATTGTACGAATAAAAAAACGTAGGAAACTAAAGCCGTGTCCTACGTGAATCCGGTCCCCCCAAATGTCGGTCAAGTCCCCCCAGTTCAAAATCTAGTAATTAGTACTAATTTTTATATTCTGTGGTACTAAGGTTATATTTTATATATAATTTTCAAGAAAAAAAAATAGCTAAAACTGGTGACAATAATATACCAGTTGAAGAAGAAAATTAATCTCACTCATTGCTTACTGATGTTAACGTTAGCCCAACACTCGAGGCTACGATACCCATCAGCTCAGCTACATGCGAACGATCCTTCAGTGCCATGAGAAGGGTGAAAACTTGGTGAGGTCAACTATAGATCAGACTAGGTTCTCAACTCTATCTATCCTACATATTGAAAGGGATTTATCCAATAATATAAATACAGAAAATGTTTTACATGTATTTGCCGAAAAAAAATGGAGAATTTTGTTAAAATAAATATATTCTAAAAATGTAATACTTTGTATTTTTATATCGATAACGATAATTGCCGAGTGGGTTAGGAATTTTATGGAGAGCGTTTCCCTCCAAAATTTGTTTTACCTTTATTATGGCATATGGATATGGGGAGGGGGCTTGAGTCCCCCCAAAACATTAAGTCAATTTGCGCCTATGCCGGTGAGTGCGGCAAAAAAACAAAAAACAACTTGTAGGACACGACTTGAGTTAAGGATTCTTTAATAATTTCCGTGTCCTATACGTAAAGCCGGCGAGTCCGACATATAGGTACTGATCGTGTTGTTCCGCCGCACTACGATGCGTCCGATGAGGCGAAATACAGGCCGTTTTGTTTTTAACGCATTCACGTAGGACACGTAATTTGTTATAATATCAAGCACCTATAATGTATAATAAATATAACCACCGTACGTGAAATGAGAAGTAAATACTAAACGAGCTAAGAGTTTATATTTATATACATAGTATTATAGTAATAATAACATAACGATAACGGAGGTTGGTAGATTGCGATATAATAATATAACGTGTACCTACTGTACCTACTGCAGGTGTTGAACTCGCGCATGCTCGAGAGTCGAGATATGTATTTGCACATGTATTATGTATCTCTCTACTTTATTATAAGTACACTATACATATTTTATAATTTATAAATGATCAAGGTAATAGCCAAAAACCATTTTTTTTTGGGGGGGGGGAGATGGAACTATGGGAATATAAAAGATAAAATTATTTTAAATACGGTGGTAGTGAATATAATACTACTAAAATTGTTCTAATTTTTAAAAATATACCCCCAAGTAAATTATAAACGCACATTTTGTTATGTTGTACTTCCTATAATAAATGTATAGGTAACCATATTATTGTAATAAATTGTATGTACAATAATAATGTGTACATGCGTGCAAGTGTCGGTGGTTTTAGACATCGTATTCGTACAGAACGATATAGAGAGATGAGACACCTTTTAATAATCTATTTTCGTTATTCGTGTAGGTCGTCGTCGCATCCGTATAACAAGACGTCTAGACGAAGTCGTCTGTAGGGCGTATTCCGCGGGTCGATTCGCGCAACGGCGGCGGCATGGAGTATATAATATGTACGTGCGTACGTCTACGTATATATTATTATGTATTTATATATATAAACACACACGATGACGACGACACAGTCGCGGGACGCGCGGCGGCGGCGTTTATAATTTGGAAAGAGCGGTGGTTGCGGTTGCGGCGGCGTCGACAGCCGTCCTCCGGATGCTGTGGAATGCGACGGTGATCGTGTCCGCAGAGGCCGGTTAACTCGCGAGCGCGAGTATATATGTGTATGTGAGATAATATTATGTGTGTGCGCGCGCCGCACGGCGGTGGTTGCAACGATGTCTGCCCGCTCTCGCCGCTCGTTTTGCAGGATCTGCGAATGAATGGCATTCCGACATTGGTGGTGCGGCGAGTGGACGGCGAGTGTTCACTACTACACTGTACACGCATACACATAATAATAATATAATATTAAATAGGCCTCGTCGCCGTGGCTGGTCGAGACTTGAGAGGGAAACGCGTGGCAAAGCCTACACCGAAAATACCAATATACGCGGGTAAGCGTGTGGCGGTGGTGAGTTTTAATCGATCTGAAACCCAAGCCGCCCGACAACGCCTATTATTTTATTAACACTAGCTCGGCGTGCGCTACACCGGTCATCGTAGCGACGAAGCCGCTTCACAGACCGTTTAATAATATTATATCAATTGACAATTATTATAATCATAATAAAATATTTATTGCACCATGGTACGATTTTATATGTATATGGACGACACCCGCATTGGGAATTGGAGGTAGATTAGGAGGGGTTAGCCCCTTTAAACTTAGATTTAGCCTTCTCTAACTTTTAAAAGTTTTAAGACTGGGGAAACTGTTTTCTATAAAATGTACAATTTATTATGACATTTTATTGACATTGCATGTATTCGTTTTTTTGTTGGAACTACATATTATAATATAGCCCCCCGTCATTACCTCCATTCAAAATAAGGTTGACCCTAGTTTTGCCATATGATGGGCATGGCATGCACGTGAAAACCTAAACCATACTATATCATATTATTTTTAACACACTTGGCATGTGAAATTTGCTTTTATTTTTGTTACCAATATTTTGTTGTTTTTTTATGGAATTTAGGCTTTAGAAAGGTTCAGATTTTAAATAGATTTTAAACCAATGTAATTATTTTCCTAAAGGTGTCCCTGGTTGTAGAGTTAAAAGTTTAAAACCACAAGATATATTATAGACTAGGTCATTGGACATAATGCTAACGCATGTCCGCTTCTAATGTTAGCAGTTCATAAGGAAAAAAAAGGACAGACCATATTTTTAAAAATTATTATATTACATTAGTCATTATTATTTAAAAATAACATGTCATGTCGTTCAGCAAATCACTTCTTCCTCATCTGCTACAGACGTACGATTGTTAATTTTGTTAGTTGTCGCTGTTGCGATGGCAGTTAAACTATTATAGTTTATTTATTATTTTATTTATTTAACCTATTATAGTTTATTTATTTAAGAATTAAGAATTTTTATATAGGTATTAAATTCTGTTAAGCTTTACGTTTGAATTTTATCCTGCATCCTGTATAGTATTCTCAAAGTGAAGCAATTGCTTCCCTAGTCGCGTATTTATATATGCCACTTGAATCGAGCACCATAGTGCTAAATTCAAGTACGGTTTGGAAACCAATAAATCAATTACATTCCCTACTGCAGGTATTCAGCTCGGCAGCACTTTTAACTATTTCCCTTTATAACAATAGGTTATATTATTATTATTATTATACATAATATATTTAATCAAATATTTACGAATAATTTATGACGAATTATCTGCGTTGTAATTTAAAATTTACTTTGGAATAATATCTGATATTTTTAAAAAAACATTATTTGTTTACAAATTTTAACTTTTATTAGGGATATTTTAACAGTAATTTGATCGGCAAACATTATTTTAACAAAGGTTTGAAATAAATAAATTCAAATCGAATTAATTTTATGAATTATGAGGTTTTATTATTGAAATTATATACATATTATTATATTAGTTATTACTATATATTAATATGAATTTTTGAGTATAATATTTATGTTATATTGAATATTCTGTTGAATATTGAGCTATCCTCAGTCCTCAGTCCTCACTCCCCTTAGAAATTTGTTATGGGACACCACTGTCCACTAGATTAAGTCATAACATGATAACTATTGTGTACTACAGGTAAATAGTGATTAATTGGAAAGGGGTTGTTTGTTCGAAAATTATGTGTACGAATGAAAAGTGTTCGAATTTTATATGTTAGAAAATTTAAATGTTCGAATATTATGTGTGAATGAGTGGACTGAATTAAAAGTGTTCGAATGTTATCTGTTAGAAAGTTTAAATGTTCGAATATTATTTTTATTGTAGAATCAACAAAATGTAATTTTTCGGTATAAAAATTATTTATTATTATTATTATTATTATTATTTATTATTATTAATCTTAACTATACAATTAAATATGATATTATATTATCTAAAAAAAAAAAATGTTTTAAAAAGATAAATTATAAGCAATTCCCCTTAAAAATTCTAAAATATTAAAATCAGCATTGTCAGCATTGTTTTTACAGCTTAGAACAAGATTTTTAATACGTTCTTCTCGTTGTTTGGACTCTTTGAACTTTTTTGGAAACTGGTTTTGAATCAACTGTTTGATCAAACTTTCAATGTTCCGATACGAATAAAATGTAATCTCGATTATCCGATATCGTTGTAGTCATTGGAATGATGACTACATACTTCTATATATACATTTAATATGGCTGGTTTATCGCGCGATCATAAAAGTAAGTATATCTAATATCTATCCAAATTATTATGTGAATTATATCTGTGACTATGAACGATAGTCGATATTCGTATAATGTTATTATGTTATTATGCGTTATTATGTTCAAATAGGAAAATATAACATTCGTACATAATACTATTCGAACACAATAAATTCCATTCGAACAGATTTGTTCGAACACTCTTCATTCGAAACAATTCATTCGGACACTCGACTAGTTCCCTGATTAATTAGCGACTATATTACATTATTATCTACATGTTTTTGTTTGATTATCTATAACATTCATTGTCAATTGTATGAATAATTAATTCAAAATCACGAAAATTTTAAAATCATTTTATACTTAGTTGATTATTAATTACATTTTAAATTAATAGCAAATATATGATTAATAATTATGATGAATGTATTGATTTTACAATGATATGTGTTTTTTTCTGTCTATAAACTATTTTTTTACTAGGAAAAATACTTCGATTTTCTTCATCAGCATCTTTTCTGGCAGGAAGTTTTCACTGAATATACACCATACCCAATTCTCAATAAATGTTGACTCTTTTTGAGCTATTTATAAGCAAAGTAGTTTTTGATTTTTTTTAACTTTTTTTTTATTATTGCTGATTATAAGCCAAATTTTTGTTCCTCATTGTTCAAATTTAATGCAAGGTTCCTCGTAGCTTTTTGTTGATGAAAATTAAAAAAAAAAAATGACAGTAAATCTACAATATTTTTTTATAAGCGTCTAGAATTTTGACAAACGACGTCAAAATCTTGAATATTAGAATTTATAAAAAATGTCTGTATATACTTTAAATTTAAAAATATAACAGTTTAACAAATAAAATTGTACCTTTTTATCTTAAATATTTTTAGGAACCTTGACATAACCTAGCATTCAATTTTCCAGTTATTTTAGTCAATCAAATATTGACAATTTTTGGTGAACTTTTTTTTTCCCAAGTATTATAATATAGAATCATTTTCATAATATACATCTGGTGGAACGCTTGAGATTGTCCCACGGAACCCTTAGGTTCTTAAACACACTTTGGGAATCGCTGGTCTACAGTTAACAAGTTTTGTAAAAGCGGTATTTATTATACTAGGATCTAGGTATTTACAAAGCTATTTTATTTATCATACATTCAAATGTATATGATGACCATACTAAAAATCATCTGGCAGTGAATAACGTAATAAGATCAAGGTTTTCCTTAGATTTTACAAATCCATTTACTCACTCACAAGTTAATACATTATTATATCTTATGCAAGTACGCAATAAATTCAAAATAACAGCCGTAGACATAATATGAATAACTTCGGCTTGTTCATACAAGGAACCCTTGAAGAATCTAATATGATTACCCAGGGCCGGATTCACGCCTAGGCCCGTGAGGCCTGGGCCTAAGGCGGCACATTTTTGGGGGCGGCAAATTTTGTAAGAAATTGAAAAAAAATTCATATAAATATTTTATATATTTGTATATAACTGTAACTGCTTAAATTAATATTAGTAGTAAATACATGAATTTGACACATTTAGCAACAAAAAAAGTTCGTCGTAAAATGTTATAGATAGGTAACATACCTATAAGATTAAAAATGTATTATTGTTTATCAGAATTTATAATTACTTGTTTTTTTATAACTACTACCCTATAGTATATTTAATCTATGCTACTGTTGACCTAATTTGTTTATAATGAAATTAATTTGTTAGTAATAAATACTACATTTTTTTTCTTGGAGTAGGGGTGGTATATTTAAAAGGGCCTAGCGTGGCACCTGTTTTAAATCCGGCACTGTGAGTACCCATCAAGGGTGGCTTAGTGTCTTTAATGTCATTAATGCCACTATCTTATCTTAGTGTTGAAGCTCCGCCCTTAGAAGACAGGCGCTGCGTTTCGTCTAACTGAAAATAATGAGACTGGCTAGCAATCATAAATTACCTACCTACGTGCTACGTAGAATACTTGTGTCGTTGGAATGTCGTTGCTCTGCAGTCTGCACACTAGTATACTGCACTATACAATACTACAGTAAACTGAATGTCGAAGCTCGAGGGAACAGAAAAAAGTTCGAGATATTAAGTTTTATATTGTAATGGTAATTATTTCAGGGGGATTTCAATAAATGAATTCCAGATATCGACGACCGACATAATAAGAATTTACTGTATATTAAACAGACTCGCGGACGGCGGAGGTGACGATTCAATAATTGTTTGATCGAGATTTATTCGTACGACGGATGTGGAGAAAATTGTCTGCTGTGAAGATATAAACATTGAACAACGCCCAACGGATAATATCGCGGTTACTCGATAGTCGCTAGGCGCTAGCGAATACTGTATAATGTATAATATACAATATAAATCGAAATTTACGTTGCGACCGCGGTATAAAATTAGCCGAATCATAGCGATCGCGGTAAACGGAACTGCGGTTCATTTTTACGTATCATATACTTTATACGCAGTATATACTCGCACTGCTAGCTATATATTACGGCCTACAGGTTCCCCTCATCATGGGCGAAAATAGCTTAAATTTTTTTGGTGAGACTTAAGCCACACCCCTTATAACATACTTAGTACCATAGAGTATAATAATTATTAATTAGTACTAATATTACTATCTTTTGAACTGGGGGAACCTGCTGAAATTTGGGGGGACTAAGTGCCTAAGTCCCCCAATCCTCCCGAATTTGTACCTATATGATCGTTACTCATAAATATACACAAATCTAATGATACCAAAAAAATAATGTATCTACAAATTACAATAGAGTACCCATATTGTCCATGGCCCATGGGTGTAGGGTGTGATTGGTGCATGGTGCATAGTAGATGTAAATTACACTACAAGAATACCTAATGTTTTGGTACCATGTATTGTTATGCGCATATATCATAATTCATAATTATACACATAGGCGCAAATGGTGTTTGAAATTTGGGGGGGAGGGCTGTAGCTCAGGTCAGGATACTGGATACTCTTATGACGCTTATAAATTATCACAAAACCCCCAAAAAAATTTGTGGGGGGGGGGCTATAGAAATTCGAGGGGAGCTAAGCCCCCCCCCCAGCCCAATGCATATTGATTTATTAACTACTAAACATAGTAGTCGTTTGTAAAAAAAAAATATGTAAATATGTGTTAGTTTTTTCGTTTTTTGTAGGTACCTATAGTTAATAAATTATTTTTAAAACTTTTTTATAAATGATTAATGTATACTTACGACTTACCTATGTTACTAATGTATTCGAACTTTAGGTATATACATCTGACATCATATCATATCATTGGGCTCGTCCCGTCTTAATATATAAACAAATAAAGCCTATAATGGTTAGGTTAGGTAAATACATATACATGCATATAATATATATTTTATTGTGAACTTACTTACGGTGCCTATAGTCAAAGTACTCAGCGGCTCGGGAGCTTTATAGAACCTATAGGCTATACTTTAATACAATAATGGAATTTTTTCTAAAATTATGTCAAATAATTTATATCTGTCATCTACAGTCAATTTATTTACTAAACATCATATGACGTGTTCCTTCTGTGATATGTGGACATTGTCCTGTCCATTGAACATACGTCCCCGCACACACAATTGCTAATGGCTTGTCCATAATATCCCTAATTCACAAACATTGCAGACATTTTGTAACATAAAGAATAAAATAAATACCCATTTACATTTCGAACACTATATATTAAATTGGATGTGTAAACGAACAATTTTTCCTCAATCAATTTTAGTTAGTTATACAACTCAATAAATATAAACTGTGGGACTTAATACTTTTCGACATTATCTAAGCGTTTATACTAATATTTTTAGTTTAAGAAGTTATCCAGCGATGGGATTATTAGGAACTCAGATCTATTAAAGTGACCTACTTAAATAAAAATGATAAGGTTCACCATACTGCAGTCTAGTTCTCCGGCTTTTGTTTTATTATTTATTTATTTGAATCGCGTTATACTGTATAATATATAATATGCTATAGTTACTTTTATTGTAACCTTTAACATTTTTCTTGCACATTTAATTCTTTTGAGAGTTTTTTAAAACATACACAATGTGTAATTAGTATAATTACTATAATAATTAATTAATTACAAGAATCAAGGTTATTTCATTCAAATAAATTTTGTTGTAATAGGTAGGTACTATTTTAATTTTTACGTTCAGGGAATGAACACTTCAAGATTTTTACGTTCAAGGTCACATCATTAAACATAATATTAAATCCAATTCGACGTTTCGCAATAAGTCAATAACATTCAAGAATTTGTTGTTAAATATTTGTTTTTCTCAAAAATATAAGCATGTAGTATGTATGTACTATTATATATTATATCTATATGTATATACTTTATTATAGCCTAGAATATAGGACCTATATATATTATATGCTCTTTTTATAGAAAATTATCCATATAAATATAAAGCTAAATGTGATTTATCCTAGCTGACATTTTAAAAATGTGACTATTATAAATTATAATAGACAATTGTAAAACTAGTAAAAAATTTCATGAAAATCGGTCAAGCCGTTTCGGAGGAGTTCAATAACAAACACTGTAACCGGAGAATTTTATATATAAGATACCTATATATTTAAAACCAACTTAAATAGTACCTTAGTAATTTTTTCTTGTACACAATTTTAAAAGAAGGAAAAATTTAAAACAATTAACAGTAATGTGCGCCCGTATAGGTAAGGTTCCTATATTAAATATTTATACCTTATTTATTTTATAATTTATACATTTATACCTATTAAAGTATTGCCATGTACTCACGGTATTGACTATAGCTACTAAAATATAGAATAATGTGACTATACTACTGAGTACTGACTATTGTGACTTGTGAGGTAAAAAAACAGTAGGCACAGACAATCGCACAGTTAATTAAAATAAAGGAAGTGATAGAAGTATCAATAATAATATTGTAAATCACTAGTTTAGTTTCTTATTACATAATGATAATTTAATTACATTTAGAAAATCAATCTACATTATTTAAATTTAATGAAATACAAAGTGGTTGGTCAGTATACTGTAAATCAGTAACAGATATAATTGGCAATATAACATAGTCATAACTCATATAACATGATCAAAAGAAATGGAGACTGGAAGGCTTATACTAATTTCTAATAAAAAATTACTTTTTTGTCTATATTTTGGACGTGAATAATTACATCCCACTTTTCATAAAACAAAATTAATAATTATTGAAACAACTAGATAAGTAGGTACCTATAGTACCTAAGTACCTATACATGTAATTTTTCATATACTGTTTAGATTATAGGTTATATTATTGTCATATACGTAAATAGGGTCCTCAAATACAGGTTCTTACTTGAGCCCAAAATATGTCAAAAACCAAATGAGAGCGGGAAGGTCTAACGACCTCCCCACACTACATCACATTATATGTATATTACACACAATATTTTTTTATCTATGATACATTCAAAATATTTACAAATTACATTTATATTAGTATTAAACAGCTGTATGATTACATATTAGTATATTACAGGATATTCAAAACGTTTGGAAACAGTTATTTTGCTACTTAGGACTGATAAACGATAATATGATAGAATTAATAAGGTGAATAAATATTTTGGGCATTAATTTGAAGTATGACTGGGGTATGGTCTGAAGTAGTGTCATTTAAGTTGCTTATTTCCTTTTAGAAATGATTTAGCAAGTTAGTCAGGTAAAAACCTAATACATCTGCATGATTCCGGCACAGATGCGGTAGGCGCAGTTTCGGTCAATACCTTTTTGGTGGCACTGGCGATTAGGTTATAGGTAACTCATTTCTTTTTAACTATTGTTTTATAATACTGACAACACAACCAAGTACCGACAAATACAGTGAAAATTATTATTATTATTAACAAGGATGTCAGTATTGTAAGACAAGTTCATAGGTATAAAAGAAATGAGTGACCGTAACTCGTAAGTGCCACTATAAAAAGGTATTGGCCGAATCTGTGCCAACACCATCTGAATGGTGGTTAGCATGCGTTGGCCAGTATGTAGGAGCATCTGGGGCGTTTATTTTAGCGCGTTTAGTAGACACGTTAATTGTAGTTCGTTGATGTTGCTGAGTATTCCATTTGCATTCCTCAAAAAAAATATGAGTGGGTGACTCTGTTGGTTAATGGCCATCTTTAAGAATAAGTTTCTCGATGACAGTCACGAGGAATAAAATTAGTGGACTAATTGAAGTTTTTAAAACGTTAATGAAAGAAGATAAATGGTCGGTTACTAAGATGTTGTTCACTGACGATTAGTCCGATTAAGCCCACTTTGATGGGTTCTTTGCTGAGGGAGGTCAAGTAGAATTTTAATGAGGAAAGGGTGGACAATTTTAAGATGATAAGCAATATTTTTAGTGAGGTTTAATTCTGTAGGTATTGACATTTTGACTGTGGTTGGTTCTGAGGTTGAATTATAGTTTAGTTTTATAAGCTTTTGTTTATCTTTGTGAGACTGGCAGTCCTTGTAGTTTGCCGGGTGTGACCTCCACAAAAAGCGCATTCGGCAAGTTAATTTCGGTTTATCATACACTCTGAGGAGTCGTGATCATCCCCGAGGCGTACATATCTGGGGTTGTGGTTACAGTAGGACGTAGGTACCTATAGCTATAGCTATACGAGTATGACTATAGAACTGGAAGACCTGGCATTGATGTATTTATTTTTGATGTGCGGGACTTCTACTTTGATTTTGAAATAATTTGACAAGTCAACCCTTAATTCAATTTTAAGATAAACATAATATTCCAATCATAAACTTGATAATTTACAATAACAAAAAGGTAAAACCTAATTTTATTTATAATATATTATATATTATTAAATATTTTCATCACATATAAATTAATAATGGACTAACAATATATTGAAATATACTATTTTATCACACTCTTATTCGAATATTTAAAAACAATTTTTGATTTAATGTTAAGGTTATATTATTGACACCTATGATCTAACCGCGTTAAGAAGGCATGTACCTACGAATATTTTAAGCAATACACCACTGACTATAAGTTATAACTACACTATACTCGAACGTTCTAATACAGGGGTCGCCAACCTTTTCAAACAAGTGAGCTATATTTGAAATTTTTAGTCCCAGGTGATCGACATCCAGGAGAATTTAGGTCTTTAGGAAGAGATTTGTTTTATGAGCAAAAAAAAAAAGGTCTAAGCTCCAAAGAATAAATACTTATTGTTTCTTCATGATAATAATAATAATTCCGAAATAATATCCGATTATTTATTACGCGATCGACCCATAATGGTAAAATTAATTTTTATAACGATCGACCTATATTCCTAGAAAGATCGACCAGTCGATCACGATCAGTCGTTGGCGACCCCTGTTCTAATACATGGTACCTAATAGTTAACATACTTAGGTATTTGGATCTCGGATGCACACGCGAAATGCACTGTAGTCTGTAATGCATCAATGCTACATTAATACTCATTATTTCCAACCCATATCCGGATTATTTTATTGGTAAGCATAATTAATATTCAATATTGTAGATTTGTAGCTATTATTGTAGTCAGATAGGTGAAAAATCTAGAAGGTCGAATTATTAGTTCATAATTATAATCTTTGTGAAATCTACCAAAAAATAAACCATAATAATTTATTATAAAATAAAAATTGTGTTATAAATTTATAATAATATTATTAGTGTAATATATGTAATAGATTTTTTAGTTTTTTAAGTGACTCAATTCTAAACTAGTTTAGTGACTCTAAAAATGACTAATCGTTACTAAATATACAATCAAAAAATATGTAATATACCATTTACTGGTCAAAAACTCAGTTTTAATTCGAGACTCAATTAAACTTGAAATGTATTTATTGTAAAAATATTTCATTTAAAACGATTGTGTATAAAACAGATTATAATTTGTATCTGTTTATAATGTAGAATAAATAGGACCGTTAATCACACAATTAGAGAATATATTTTGAACAATATATTACAAATTAAAATGAAAGGTGAAACAAATGTAGATTTAATGTTTAGGTGAATATTATAATAGTGTTATGTTTTAAAGTAATTTATTGCGAATAGACGATAGTATTGTGTAATGTGTAATGTAACTATTTGCTATTATTTTATACATAATTATATATGGACACATCTTTACTTATTAGAGAGGATTGAGGAAGTTATTTTTAAATAATAAATCTAACATAGTATTACATAGTTGTATTCTACATCGTATATTCGTATTATTATACATTACAATAGGTACCTATTACCTACCACATATTATAATATAATTTATTGATAATAACTGATAAAGTGATAAATATACCTAATTTTGGATAAGGTAGACATTTTTTTCAAGACATGTACTCATGTTGTTACGATTTAATCTATTATCGCTAACCGCGGAATAAGAATAAAAATTAAAAATCTGCATTATTAAATTATAATTTGTAGGTTATAATTATCTGTTAGATTCTAATACTATGGGAGAATATAATCTTATAATCACGTTGTGTCCGTACGTCAGGACTTTCGTTGTCATAATGTCATGTCATGGTAATTGCCAATTGGTAACAATAATAATTTATCATTGTTAGTTCTGTTAATCTATATTATATTTATGATATTTTTGGCCAAGAGCATATTATATCCGATGTATCATGTCTGTAATATATTGTTTTGTTAACATTAGATTAAGTAATTAAATCTTCTGTTATTATTTGTTCTACTGTCGATAGATACAATAATACTTTTATATTTTATCAAGCAGCTGGTATTTATTATTTATCACATGCAGACATGCAGTTATTAAGTTATTTATGTGTTTACCATTTCTCTTATGTTGAATTTGAACATATTGAATTTGATCAGGCAATCTAATATAAATTATATTGGTCATAGCTTAAAAAATATATATATCATAATAGAAATACTAGACTCAAATTACGTACATAAATAGAAGTTGAGAAGTTGGCATGATCCGATGACTGTAGTATATAGGTTTGTGCTTTTACAATATCCATAATACTTTTAATTTTTTCAAATTAATCGTGGTTATAATTTGATTTAAAACTACATTTTTTAAGCTTAAATATATAAAAAAAATTAACTATTTTCTTATAAAAATTCAAATTATTATTTGTACCAGTAAGTTGGTAGTTTTTACTGTTAATTATAAATAGTAAGTAAATAGTAAGTTACAACGGCTAACAAGTTAATGTAATGAAGATACAGCAATCAGACTCTTCGCTACAAACTTTGTTAAAAAGTAAATATAATATTAAATAGTAATGACCTAACTAAAAAATTCTTTATAATGAATATTAACTGCCTAATGTTATTTTTAAGTTTGATAAGAATAACAGATTTGATGTCTGTAGGTACCTATTAATACAGACTTTCACAATAAAAAAGGTTTAACATTTAATTTTTTTTATAAATTATTTTTTCAAACGATAGATTTGTTTTTTATTCAAAACATAATTAATTTAGATATTTAAAATTGTAAAATGTATAAAATGAAAAGTCACATAAATTATGTAATACCTATAAAAAGTAATACCTTTAATTTTCTACTTTTATATGTTTTGTTTCTAGAAATGTTAATTAAAACCATTTAATTGATCAAAAAAATATATACAAGGTTAATCATCAGTGGTTCTTATCAAAATTAAAAAAAAATCAAAAATCGTTGGTCAGAATTTTTTTTTTATAAGCGTTTAAAGTTCAAATTCTTACAAAATCCAGCAAAATCACGGAATTTTACAGTTTTTTTTTGATTAAGAAATGCATACATTTTTTCTATTAAAATATAAGACTTAAAAATTCAACACAAAGATCTTTATAAATTTTTCTACCTTTCTGAAAAAAAAAAAATTTTACTGGAAAGTCGAACTATTTTTTATAAGCGTTTGAAATTAGACATAGGATATTTACCCGTTTTTTCCAGAAACTATTTTCTTATTTTGATGTAATTCAAAAAGGAATAACAGCAGACATTTGAACATTTCACCAAAAGTTTAGATTATCATTTTCTATACACCAAAAAAATTTAAAAATATTTTGAACATTTTTGAGCTAATTGTAAGCCTAAGAAATGATTAGTTTTTTCAAATTTTTTTTCTTTAAATAGGTAAAGTAGTATAATATATTGTAACCAATGGCAATCCATTAATTAATTAATAAATTATATCGGTAAATATAATCAATGCTTACATTATATTATCTAAACGCGATTAAAATCATTTTATGAAAAAATGACTACTCCGAAATAGACCCACGCCGAAATGTCCGGATCCGTTAAGATTGTATGTTACAAAAATAGAGGGATAACATTTCATACATGAACTTAATGTTTAAGTCCATACATTTTTTTAACGTTAACTTTGGATAACCCTTTACACAAAATCAGAAATCATATTGATTTTATAATCTTTGTTGTAATAAGCATAATATATTATTTCAGACTTTCAGACATGACGAACAAACTGACAGAGCCGCCGACGATCTACACACAAGAGCTACAATATCAACAATAATAGCAATTGACTCATTGACTATACGGCGATACACAGATTCATTTCGAAGGCAATACTGCGTGAATGGTTGCGGCGGATGAGTGACAGACGACGGGTCGAAATGAGTAGGTATATAGTACCTATATACATTATATTATATGGTATTATATATTATAATATCGTAAAAATCGATATATGCAATTTATTTCCCGCTTACTAATTATCAGAATATATTTTGTGTACAATTGTACACTGTGTATATTATTTAGTATGCTGCGTAGTACACAGGCTATAGGCTTTGTAGTTTTTAAGGGGTGGGCCTGTAAGTTATAAGTGACAGGGTGCAAGACGACGAAAGGGTGTATACGCGCGCATATTTTGCAGTAGTGCAGACTATAATAATACGAATTTACGGTGATATAGGTCGATCGGGAGGGAGAAGGGTAGAAACATCCGTTTAAAACCATAAACATGGGCGTAAGGCGCGTAAACGTACGTGTGTATGTGTTCGTATCATATTATTTAGTATTTACAATATACAGCGGTGATCGGCGTTACGGTCATCACGTGGTGTAGTATAGTGTTGGTCGTCGGTAGTACATGTGACGGGCGTTGAGGGTGTAAAAAGTCGATAGTTTCCCCGCAATCCTTCAGAGTTTAGAGTTGGTATTACGGTAAGGGGTGTCGAGGGCGGTGAGAGCGCGCGCGCGCACACACATACACGCGCGTGCGCGGATTAACACAGACCCGCCCGATCACCCAACCTCGTGTACGCGCTGAATGGAGCTGTCTGGCCCACCGTTATGCCAACCTAGTTTTACACGTATATAGTTTGCGTTATCGATTTTACGAGGGCGTCAAAACAACGCAACGTGATTCCAACGTGGAATTTTACCCCGCGCATTTACGTGCGCACTTACGCGCGTGTAAATACGCGTATGTACGTCCTTATATAAACCTACGTTCGTCGACCGCCCACACCCGCCCGGACGACTGACGCACATGATGCCTATTACATTTATTTACACGACATTGTGCGTACTGCTTATGTCATAGTAATATAGTACAGTATATTATGTACATAAAAAGAGATAATTATTGTAATACACCATAATATACGAAATGCGTATATATTGTGATGTGCGACATACCTACGCACAACGCACATGCGTAGTTACGATATTATAATAATATAGACTATATGTATAGTAATATAGTATATTAGTATTAACTTGCACGATAGGTGTGTATCATAACGAGACAACGAGTACACACTACACGACGATTTACAATATAAAATCATAAAATAATATTATCGTATAAATAATTAAATAACTGACCGATATGGATAGAAGGCTGGATATATGATGGGATGTTCCGACTCGGAACTGAGAGGCCGCTATTACCCCCCCCCCCCCCCTCCCAAAAAAAAAAAAATTATATTAATATGTAATAATATGTTATTTTATTATGTATTTTATTATTTAAATAATATTATTTTTATCATTTAGTGATGATGAAGGCCCGCAGGAATGAAAATCGATGAATCGGCAACATTACAGATACTACTGTAGTAGCAGACCGTGTTTCAGTGTTAGTTGTTTTATTATTATTGCTGTTGTTATAGCTAGAAATTATTACTGTAGTGTTAATGTGTTATATAATTGTAATATTATTATACCGGGGCGTTACGAACATGATAGTATTAAAGTACACGATGTGCGAGCGCGGGAAAATTCTAGGTAAAGGTTATTGGGTTTTCGCTGATGTCAGGAGGAGGTTATTAAAAGTATCCAGAACTCGAGACGTAAATGAAAGATGGTCAAGCAAGACATTAGAAAGCCGCTATAGCGTAATAAACTAATAATATTACGATGGTGTACTATATTAATATACCTATTATATTCTTTCTATACCTACTTCTTAAAACTAAAATACACGTTACACGTATATGGTAGTAACGCGGATATAAAACAGCTATTGATTATGAATAAATATATAATTAATCCATAATAATATACCGATATATACGCAATACGCAAGTGTTGTTGTACCGCCGGTTGTATCGCGGAAGAACAACACGACGATGATAATGATAATGATAATAATAATAACAATATTATTATTATAACGATCGATATTTATTTATTTTTTTGTATTTTTTTGTGAAAGAAGGAACAGTGCAGCTGACTGCGCAGTAGACCGACAGCGAAAAACACACGACGCGGCCACGCCGCTATGGGAAAAATGTTGTTTTCGTTGTAATGTTGTTGTTGTTTGCATGGTTCAACGGTCAACATGACCCGCGCGTTGAGAAGGCGGGGATGTGGGCGCATGCGCACCACTTGTTTACATCTATAGGAATACGCGCTGATTAATCGTCACACGACACACACACACATATACGCACACACCGAATAACAACACACAGTGGTGGCGCTTACGTATCCACATGACTTTTCCGCGGAAAATGTTTTCCATTAACAATAACGACACGGTAAATACAGCAGTAGTTACAGTGGCATTAACCGCGTCCTCGAAATCGTCTCCGTCGTCCGTGTGTTTCTTGCGAGTCGTCGTCGTCGGCGTTGTTGTTGTTGTTGTTGTTGTTGTTGTTGTTGTTGTTATCGTCGTGGTCGTCGACGTGCCGCCGTCGCAGTGGTCAGTGACAGAAAGGGTTTTCACCGATTTCCAATGCGCCCCGTCCGCCGCTGCCGTCGCCGCAGCAGCAGCAGCATGTTCCGAATTATCCTGCTAAACGCCACTGCCGCCGTCGTATCGTGTTTCGCCCGCAGTGTTTGTTGTTGAAATAATATCGTCTTGTACGCGCGTGTTGTATCGTTTTGCTCTTATTATCGTCGTTTTTGACGCCCTCGTGCGCCGAGCGCCGTGTAAGGACACATCATTATTATTAGTAAATTTTATTTTACGTTACACGGGAAACAACACGACCGGTGCAGATTAATAATTGACACCAAAACAGTGTAATATTATATTTATACATTTGTTCGGTTGTTCCGTTTGTATGCGATACGCGAATCGCACATACTATACGATATCGTTGTGTACTGTGTGATATAGCTACTGCGACGCACGTTTTCGTGGCCGTGCAAGAGACGGCGTGTGCGCGAAAATCGTAATATTATTATTACTATTATTATTATTATAGTGCTATGTGTGGCCACGTCGGTTCTAGTCAGTTCGTGTACGGTACAATATTTTAGTTCGGAACTCAAAAACCGAGTGTGTTGGGATCCGCACACGCGAAAGAAAATACCAAACGAGAAGTAGGTATGTTACTTATTGCGTGTTATTTTTATTGCGAGCAATTGTGTAAAAGAATGAAAAAAAACTGACAGATAAAAACGTAAACAGTGCATGCCCTTGACATAACTGCCCGTTCTTGAATGGATAGGTACCTAACGTATTATAGGTATAGTGTGGTGTACCTACACCTATGCCTATTATTCTCATACTACTATTACACATGCCAATAACAATGTTATGTTATATGTTATAGACTGGACTTGAATGTTGTTTTTGTTATTGTTGTCTTGTCGATGATGTCCGACACTATCTCGTCTCATGAGATATAACGAAGCAATAATGTTTTTTTACATAATTTTTTTTCAAAGATTTTCCCCTATCTATGCATATTATACAACTTCCTGGTGGTTGTTTAAAAACATAATTTTGTACCTATAGGGCTGTTGTCGTTGGTTGATTTATGCTGATATCGACTGCAGTAACACGCTCTTCATCAATTAATAATCAATATATTCAATAGTGCTTAACTGATAATGCGTTTGCCAAACTTATGGCAATGAATTTTTTCCTTTAAGAATACAATTTTATATGAGTTTAATGTGAAATTTAGGTGTCTCTGGTCCAATTAATGTAGTATTATCACCAATTTTATGCATTTGACAATGTTGACCTCTAGAGCATTTATGAAGTAAATCAAAATATTTTTAGCCTTACCATTTTAACTATGGTTAATAAGAAAACATACCTAACCTTACAGTTGTATTTTGTTACAGAAAAATGTTTAAAAATTTCTTGCATACCTAGGTAGGTATACATTTTAGTTTTAAATTAATTTTTATTGTCTGCTATTTGTAGCTATGTAGGTATTCTATCTATGGAATAACCTTGATCACAGAATTTCTCTCATACTAGGTATCTGCCCATGCTTTTTGATTGTAATTTTTTTTTAAATACCTGTTTAATTGTAAAGTTGATGAAAACGTTGATTCTTGATTTAAATTTATATCAAATCAATTGTTAAACTTAAACTTAATATTTAAAAATTTTTTGTTTTGCTTTAAAAAATAAAATTCATAGGTACTAGATAAAACTGATATCAATTGTTTTATTTAGAATTCTGATAACTGTTTGGATGTTTCTGAAAGTAATACCTATCAGTTAAATAATTTATTTGTTTTGTTTACCAGGAGGTATTTTAAAATATCTAATTTATCAATATGGGTAATTACTACCTATGAACAAATTTATATTTTGTTTATTCAATACAATTTATACATTAAAATACAATTTTTCTGATCAGCCAATTAAATAACGTGCGAATGCCAACTATTGATAGTTTTATTACTTCTATACATAACATCCAATGAGCAGTGAGCACACGCCATCCTTTTTTTTTTTAAACCATCTACATTAATTATATGTATTATATATCCATCTAAGTTTATAAGACAAAATATATAAAATAAATATACAATTAATTAAACCATTTATAACATTTTACATTTTGTTTGACTAACGATTTAGTTTAATTATTGCTCTATATAAGCACTTGATGGTAGCTACTGTGTTGTTGTATTTTATAAATATTTTTTTTTTAGGCGATCTTTTTTTATTTATGTGGTAGTTCTATATATTTAATAAATGTATAATTTTTTGTAATAGTTAAAAATTAAAACCATTTACCTATGTACAAAAGTTACTAATTTATTTTTAAACAGTTAATTAAGACTCAAAAGTAACTTTTATAATTCAATAATCATTTATGCAATCATACTTTTTATTGTGAACATACACTTATTGATTTAATTGTTTATTACTATAGTTCTCAACCTGGTGTCTACAATATATACAAGAATATTATAGGTACCTTAATTAAAGTATTTTATTTTCATCTTCATGCAAATTCTCACAATTCTTCTCATTGTTTGTAGTTTTACATTATTGTTACCCTCAGGCTTAAACCTAGTGGTGTTGGTATTATCATTATTATCATACCTACTTATAATTATTGAAACAGTTTTGTTTTTGTGTATATTGATAATAACTCATAAGTCAATTGAGGTACCTAACTCAGATAATAGTTAGTTTCAATGAAAATATTTATTTATCATTAAGTAGTGCATAACCCTAAGTCCTGAGTGTTCTTCTTGATATTAATTATCATATAAATATTGTGTAGATTAAACTTATAAAATAAAAACAAAAAACATGTATAATTATTCTTAAAAAAAATATGTAATAACTAAATAATTATTTTTCATTATTGGTACAGTTGTATGTGTACAGTTTTATTAGGTAAGTTCATAAATAGTATTATTACTAAATAATAAATTCTTTCCTCCCTAGTGAATAATAGATATGATATGTTTAATGTACAATATTAATTAAGCATTCAATGTGTTTATTGGTTCCATAATAATTTATTGTTTAACATTTTACTACCTATACAGTAGATATTTGACTATTTTGGAATATTTCAAATAAATTAATTTTGGTACATTTTTAGGTATGCTTGTTACTCATCACGAGTTTCCTCTTAAACTCAAACATAAAAAATTCCAAAGTTATTTCAAATTCACAACTTGGCTTCCTCTATTGTCTCATTACTAAAAGAAAAACAATGCTGCACCTCGGCTTTCCATGTCGTCCAAGTGTTTGAATGGGTATTGCATGCTTTTAAAATAAAGACAATTTTACCTTCTGCCATTTTTCTTATTCTTTATAGTTTAAATACTACCTCAATGGTGGTCTATTCACTATCCGATATTGCTCCTGCAGTCCTGCCTCTGCCATTCCTATAATACAAGCCGGAGTTCCCCAAAGGTCAAGGCACAGTAACAGCTCCTCTTATATTCAATATTTATTATAGCGGTTCAATCCACTTCTCCTTATATTTTTGTTGCTGAATATGCTGATGACAAAACAATCTTTCAGTTCATGGAGATCTAACCGCGGCATTTAATCATCTTCAATATTATCTTTCTCGTATTGAAATCTGGTATGAGTAACGAAAGCAAATTCAGTCATATCACTGTTGCTTTCAAACAAAAAGTTTCCTCAAGTTACATTTAACAACATATTAATTTCAATCTCGTTTACTTCAAAATACCTCAGAATTCAGTTCAAGAACAATTTTACCTAGGCCCACCATAACCATAACACCAAACTAAATTTGTGTTGTTGTATTCTTTAATATTTCATACTCAATATAAAAACTTTCAATCTAAACTAAACCTTTTAAAAACTATGAAAACCAATTTTAATATACAGCAAAAAATAATCAAACCTAACAAAATCCAAATAAATAACTCAAAACAAAATGTTTCTTGTATTAACCTAGGCCCCTCAAATAAAACACTACTTACATATCTAAAAATTAACACAGTATTAGAAACTGCTATTAAGTCCTACCTACATTACCACGACTCTACGATTGTCCAAACATTCTAATAAAAAATTAATCAAGTCAATGCCAGACAATCTCACCAAAATACTTTAAAGTAAACAGGGTGATCTCCTTCTGCCGATTTAACCTGATCCTCTCAAAATTCCATGCTAAACTTAATTCTAACCTCACTTAAGCTTATTATTCAAAAATGTTATAGATTGTTTAATTCAAATAAATGAAAATACTCATTAAAGTATTATAATATAAATATTTTCAGATATTTAAGTAACATGTCGCATTATAACTGAATGCTATTTAGAACATTAGACTACCTACTATGGCTTTTATTGATATTTTTAAAATTTGTACTTGTTCAAAAAGACTAAGACAAAACTAGGAATTTATTTTGGTATTTTTCTAAAGTTTGATAATAAACCATTTATTCTTATTGTTAATAGTATTAAAGTTTATTATTATTATTATTATGTGAAGATTATTTTATATTAGTAGGTATAATTTTTATTATCAGTCCTTGCTATAAAAATGAATACATATATATTTTTATATTTTTTTAATCTGTTAAATTTATTAAATATACTTAATAGGAAAAATATAATTTTGGTTTACCAGTAATTTATGTATTTGGATTTGGATAATTAATTTAATGATCGAACGTATGTGAATGGTCAAAGGACCTTGTGTGTTACAATCATTTTTCCTCATGGTGGGTTTAAGAAATTCTTTTAATGTGTCATATTTTTTTTTTTTACATTAGTTGTAAACTGAACGAATTATTAATTATATTTCAATATTGTGTTATGTGTGTAATGTACACATATTTGATATTTATATTAATAAGCACCTATTGACTTGTAGTTTGTAACTTGAAAAATAATTGTTGTTTTTAATATGTTATTTATTTCTGAATTTCCCATTTCTAACATTTATTGTTGATGGTTTTGTTAATGATAAGAATTTCATATTATCCCAAAATAGTAAAAACTAATTAGGTACCTATCTTTTATTTTTATTTGCTGACCTGTGGAATACAATCAGTCGTTCAAATGTAATATCATTAAATTTGAATATGTTATTTAGGTATCTTAATTAATAAATGTATTAGTATTTTTCTTTAACCAAAGCACCTAACTATTTTTTCATTTTGTTTTTTATTTTTTTTACCTATACTCGAGTAATACTAAATACTTAATGATGTGTTATATGGTATACATTGTTACTTATATTATATTTTAATAATTTACATTTTATAATAACTAATGTTATACCTAACAGTTTTTATTTTGTTTTTTTTTTTTCAGAAATTATTTAAAATGAGCTTGTTACTGGCCCAACTTACTGACTCGCCTAAGCCTAGAAATGCTATGGCTGGTGTTGTTAAAATTGGATATTTAAAAAAAAATAAAAGTATGAGAAAAAAGTTTTTTGTACTTCGAGAAGAGACTGCAGGTGGTGGACCTGCGCGCCTCGAATATTATGAAACTGAAAAAAAATGGAGAAACAATACATTGCCTAAAAAGTATATTATAAATTTATAACTTACTACCAATATGAATACAATTATGTAATATTTTGTTGACTATTATTGCTAATGCTTTTGTTGTTTATTTTATTATAGAGTTATTGTGTTAAAGTCTTGCTTCAATATCGACAAACGTGTAGATGCGCGTACTAAAAAGACCGTGATATGTTTGTATACCAAGGAAAGTTCCTTTTATATATTATTTGATAGTGATAAAGAACTTGACGAGTGGTTGGACCTTATGTTAGTTTTACAACGAGCTACCAAAGATTTTGGACCTGGTGATTTACTCAAAGAACCTATCGGTATTTAGTTACATCGATTTTTATTATTTCATAGTGAATTAACATTTAACATGATCTAATTACATATATTTTTGCAGAGCATATTTGGCACATCTCTATTTTAAAAAAAGAGTTGGGAATGAATGCAAATTTAATAGGCATGACTGGACTTTGTTTATGCGACAAAAAAGTTAGCATAATGAAGTATCCAACTAAATCAAAAGAACAAAAATCTATGGATATAATGGTACTTATATACAATAATTCATATTTTTGCCATTATTAAGTCATAAATTGTATTTATATTTTTTATTTCAGTTGTCAAGTATTCGCCGTTGTGGAGCTTTGGGAACATTTTTTTATATGGAAGTAGGGCAAAGTTCTCCATTTGGTTCTGGTCATATATGGATGGATACATGGAACAGTGAAGTGGCAACTAGTGTCCATGAAACTATAATGGGTGCATCAAGTCGAAATCATGACCCTAGATTTAGAACAAGATCATCATCATTTAATGAAGGATCACGAGTAATATTAAACTGTCCAGTAAGACAACGTTCTAGTTGTTTTTATGGTATGTTTTTTTATAGAGTTAAACAAATTTCCTATTTCTAACAACTTCGAAATAACGTTTTAGATGAGAACCACCCTGGGCTTCGGTATAAAAATAACAGTCAAAGTTCCTCAACTCTAAACAATGGAAATGTTGATTTAGCTCGTACAGGTAATTTAATTTAAGGTATTAGTAACTTGAAAGTTATTAGACTAGTTACAAGACTATTATAAATGTACACATTTTTTATGTTTACCAATTTAAGATTTTTTTTTTATATGATATTAAATTTTATATGGTAATTATTGATTTTTATTATGATGAAGTTATACATTTTTTAATAATCAGTAAACTATTAATTACTGATTAAAAATTTAAAGTATTGTTTTATTTTTATTCTATCTAATAAGCATTAATCATTTCATTTCTTATACGTTTTGTGTAAGTAAAAAAAGTGTATAATATAATTTTAAGGTTTAAAAAGTAATTGTGAATAAATTGATTATTTTAGATTTTGATTGGAAGCAAAATAGTTTAATTTTAGTTTCACAATACAATTGTTATTGTTAAAAAACACACACTTAAAGGTAATAAAATGTCCCAACATTTCTAAATGTGCCCTTTAATAATCAATAGGTGAAATTAGATTATTAAGTATGTTATAGCTGTTATTCCCAGTTGTAAAAATTAATTAATAAAACTAAAACTCTTCAAATCAATATTTATTATTTCATACAGTTCTTGAAGCAGAGATCACATTCTAATGAGGTTGGAGTGTTTAGACATGTTATATGTATTTCATAAGAAATTGGTTATGTATGGTACCCTTAATTATCACTTAACATATTGTGCATCATATTTTTGCTACTCAGTATCCATATAATAATCATATATTTACATTTTTTTTTCAAGGTTAATTAAAAAAAATATATTAAATTTACAAATTAAATATTATTTGTATTTTCATATATTTAAAATTTGAAAAAATAGTTTAAACAATTCTTAAACTACTTTTTGTAGACTACTATAGTGGTTATTTTTTAATATAATATCTCGACTTTCAGTGCGAATAAAAAAATTGTTACCTAAGTAACTCATCAACAATTGAAGACCATTTATTTTTAATTAAACATTTTTAGTTTTCAATTTTTTTAGTTAAATTTTGAGTATTATTATTTTTGTAATTTATATGCATTTCAAAATACATATATAAGTATATTTAATGCCTAGTAAATGGTTCGTCCAATTTTTTATGCAAGTAAAATAAATTGGTTTAATTTTTTATTCTTAGGATCAGTTAGGGAGCGTTGTGATAGCATGCCATTGCGTCCACGTACTATTAGTGAAAACACAACTTCATCAACGCGTTCTTTCAATGGAATTTTATCTCCAAAACAAACCTTCCATAAAGGTTGTAATTGTGTTTCTGCCTCTACATCATTATCAGCGTATGTTACATAGTTTTGACCCTTATTAAAAAAATATAAACAATAATTTATTTAGGTTTAACGATTCTAACTTGAGTACCTGGGATTCGTCACTTTCAAAATCTACGGATACCACAGATGGAGTCTCTTCCTTTTACACGAGTCTTAATGACCATCGGTCTGCAATACTTGAAGAAAAACAAGAAGATTTTGTTTCTTATACTCCATTAGACAAAGGTATTTATGTTTTAATTTATTATTTGTAATTAAAACATATTCCATGTCAGTTAATATTAATAAATGTTAAATATGTTTCATTTTATAACATTTCTAATTTTTTTTTTTTGTAGAAGAAGATTCTTTGAGACAAGCAAGTGACAGCAATGTTAATAATAATATTAACTTGATTAACAACAATATTGTTGGTAATAAATCTAGTTCCTCTTCTCAGGTTAGTTTATTTATTAAATAAAAATATTAATAATAAAAACTTTTAACCACCAAAACATTTATTTCTTTAAAGAAATTATTAAATTGAAGCAATTATTTTTGTATACATTTTAATTAACCTTAATTGATTTTTACTTATATTACTTATATTATTGTTCACAATTTTTAGAATGATAAGAGTTAATAAGTTAAATATTATATACTTTAAATTAGGTACTTCATTTTTAACTAGATTACATAGCGTTATTTATTAATATTTTAATTTTAATATAAATAGGCGGGTTCTTGTTGTGACTCAAATAGTCCATATGGCTCACCCATCAATGTAGATGATACATATACTCCTTTAAACCCTTCTGGTTAGTAAATATATTATTAGCATAACTTATTTTTCATGTTACTTTCATTAATTTATATTCATTAGGTACGTCAGAAACGTCTCCACCACCAGATGGATACCTTCCAATGAAACCAGGATACACTTTTTCTAATAACTCTGTAAATGTTATGCCATTGGAAGGGCAAATTTATTCTAAACAAGGTAATTTTTTTTTTTAATAAACTATAATTATTAATCATTACTAATTAAAAAAAAATTTAAATCCCCATAGTAAAAAAAGTAAAACACAAATTGTAATAATGAATTGTTAAATATACTTAAAACTTTGTACTAACATTTTTCCCCAAAATAACAAGAATTAACTTAGAAAATAAATGTTGATTGTTAAAAAGAACACTTTCTATATGCGAATTAGATCACCATAAATACAAGCTGGTCAAAAATTTGTGTTTAATCATATAGGTAGGGATATCATACAATCATTTTGAAATCTCTTCCATGTATTTAACACAACGTTATGATAAGCTAGCATATTATGTATTTTTTAAATAGAAATTTAATCAGAGTGAATTCCTATGAAATTAATTTAAAACATTCCATTGCTGTTTAATAAAAATAATTGTTAATATTTTATAAAGATAAATATTGTAGTATTGTACAAGTTAATATTTCAATAATAATAATTATAAAAAAATCCTAATATTTTGAATATTTCAATATGATTCTAGAGTGTTAAATAGTTATGTTTCATAATTTGGTAAAATAAAACTGAACAAGATATTATATAAATAATATAATATTTTACATTATCATTTTATTTGTAGCTTGAATATGATTTGTTTAAAATTTACAGGGTGATCCATTTAACGTAAGACACTCATTATTTCAAAAAGTATTTTCATTTTTTGAAATATTTTTGTTACATGGTATGAAGTTGTTACAGAACAACATTTTTCAAAAATGAAAGTTTTTTACTTTTTTGAATTACAATATACTATATAGTATTTTGATACATAAAAATTGAATTTTTGATGAGTAGTTTATGTGTTATAAGTATTTGAAGTTTAGTTGAGCTATGTGGGGTGGTATGTGCAGGTACCTCGCAAAATGTTAGTCCATTAAACTGCTCATCTAAACTTCAAATACTTAAACCTCAAAAACAACTCGTCCAAAATTCAATTTTTATGTATCAAAATAATCAGAAAATTTTTTTGCTTTAGATTATAAAATTAAAACTGTATGTTATAATCAAATAATAATAAGGTTACAAAATATTTAAAAAAATGTTGTTTTGTAACAACTTGATACCATGTAATAAAAATATTATCAAAAACGTAAATACTTTTTGAAATATTGAGTGTCTTACTTTAAATGGATCACACTGTATAGACGGGGAATGCAAAGTTCATGGTCATTGTTATTGTAATGATAGTTATTACGAAATTATTTTGATTATTTTTTAGTTAATTCAGTATGATACTTGTCTCTTGCTAATAAAATATAACTTTTTAATTGGCTTACTTTAAAATGTATTGATTATTTAAATATTTATTACACATTTTTAAGTAAATATTACCATTAATTTTTCATATGTTACTTGCATTACAATAGAACCCACTGAAATGCCCCAAACGGAATTTGAATCGCCTGAAGGCTATGTTCCTATGGCACCTGTGGGTAGAATGTCTGACTATGTTTCTATGGATTGTAAGCAAGGATCTATTGAATCTGGAACACCTTCTACAGATACTCGCTTTTCTGACATACATTTGGATAAAGTGTGTGCATACCTTACTCCATCTGAGGACGAAGGACCTATTGAAAGGCCTACTCGAGCTTATTCTGTTGGTTCCAGACCAGATGGCTTAAGAGAAAAAATTGACAAGTATATATTAATAATTAAAAAATATTTAATAATATAAAAAAAATAACTTTTCATTTATTTTTAGAATTAACGCTGATCGAACAAGAACACGTGCATTTTCAGTGGGCAGCCGCGGTCGATTACCCCCAACTGGATTACCCCGAAATGGTTATCAATCTGGTTCGACCAGTATGTCTGAACATAGTGACAGTGGCGATCGTATGGAAATTGATTTTAGTTGTAATTCAAAATCTCGTCGTCATTATTCAGCAACTTGTCGCACTTTGTCTATTCAGCCACCAGCAGATTTATCACCAAGGTCATCACCTAAACTTTGTCCTTCTCCTGATCCATTGTGTACCCATAGATCAACTGGTCGTTCTCCTCCAAAATCTATAGTGTCCTCTGTAGATATTAAAAGGACACTATCTGGAGCTGTTCATGGTATTTCCAGATCACCTCCAACATCTTCACATACATATTTGTCACCTACATTGGAAAGAGTGTCAGAGATACCTGGTATTGAACTTGTTGATAGTTACACGCCAATGAAACCGAGCCAAGGATTATATCCCTATGAAAAGTATGCTTATACAACTATATATTTAATTCATTTTATAGCATATGTATAGTAAATTATTCATCAAACTAAATTATGTTTCTATAATGTACATATTGTTAAGTAAAAGCAGAATTACTTTTATAATTTTAGTAATATTGAAATTTTTGTTTTATGTCCTGTAGCACAAATATAGTGGTAGAAGAATCAAGTAAAAAAAATTATGTAAATGTATGGGAAGCAGCAAGTAGTACGTTTCCACTCATGAAGATGATAGGAGGTTTGAATTGGAAAAAAACCAAAAAACGTAATACAGCTCCTGTTGTAGAACAAATTATACCCATAGCTGATGAAGGCATTGATGAAATAGATGGTTATACGACTATTAGACCAGGCGTTCATACAATACCGGTACAAGAACAACAGATCAGTCAGTCCTCTGATGATGCAGTGTTAGATGCCATTTGTGATGGACTTGCGGATCTAGTATTTTCAGACCCACCTCCTATTGTCACATATAATTCTCAGAACCACTCTAAGTCAGATAACTCTGTTACTTCTCTGGATGGGTAATTATATAATATGTTTGTAGTTTGTGTTGTAATATAAATAATATTTTAATTTAAACTCATATTTTGTATACACTGGTAAAGAGGTTTATCACAGTGGCAAACAAAAATGTATATAATTTTTTTTATGTATAATTTTACTGTGTTGTTCTTTGTATTTGAATTAAATAAATATTAATATTTAGGTAAAATATATGTTAATATATTATTTGGCATCTAAAGTATAACATTTTAGGAAATTGTATCCAGGGGTAATTTTTCTAAGAATATTTCAACTCTAATGAAGAATTTTTATTGTATCTAATGTATTTTATTTTTTAGTGAATATGTTACCAATTTAAACCAGTATGAACTGAAACATAATTATAATTTTTGCCTTTTACGCTTTAAATTTTTAATTAAAAAAATTGATGAATATCAATTTTTCATTGTTATTTAAAAATACTAAGTTATTAATGTTTATTTGATATGTAAAATAGCTAATTTAATCATATTTCAATTTATTATGTTTAAGTAAAAAAGGTAAAATAGTTTAACATAGTGAGAACTAGGCTAAGATGTTGTATCCATTAAATGAGGAAAATAGTAAAGAAGTTATAAAACTTCCCCCATGTAGAGAAACAGTAGAAGTGGTAGGCTAAAGATCAAGAATGAAAATGGATGTTATAGCGTTTGGGTAGAATTGCTAGAAAGTGACACTTGTCAGAGAAACATAATATTAGTAGCTAACTCCACTTATAGTTAGGTGAAGGTGAAGAAAAATAATGGAAGGTATATTGTGTTGAACTACAAACAGTAACATGGTTGGTAAAAATTTAATTTTATTAAACAAATAATAATTACCAATTTGTATAAATATTTATATTATTTTAAGTCATAATTAAATAAAATTATAATTAAACTTAAATAAGTATGTATTTATACAAATATAAATAAATAGATGTAAATATATGCACGCTTGCGTGTAAGTATGAGCATTTATTTTTATTTGCAAAAATAAAAATCTCTTTATGACCAGATGTCAATAAATGCAAATAAGACTGAAGAACCACTCTAGGAATATACCTAACTAAGTACTGTATTAATTTTAGGTTCTCTATAAGATTTCTTTAATTTAAAACTTTTCTCATTTGAGCTGATTTTTAATTTTTTGGATAAAAATAAAATAAAAATATTTAATAGTTGATAATAATAATAAATTCAATTGGTGTGTGTGTCTATGTTTGTGTGTGTATGTGTATTATGTTAATTAAAATTTATTAAATTAATAGATAAATAATAACACTATGGTGTTTTTTGTTGACCATTAAAAGAATTTGTACCCTACATCACTATTATTTAGAAAATGTTGTATTAAATTGTATTATTCTGTCTTCTCAGTGTTACTTAATAGCTGATTGTCATTATTACGGATTTATAATAAATAAATATTTCATGTTTTTGTGTCACAAAATAGATCAATTTTAAATATACTCCAAAAAGTAAAAAATAATTGTTTTTAAACCATGAGAAAAATTATGATATTTGATTGTTGTTTGTGAAAAAATGAAGGTAGAGAAAGTTTGTTTTTCATTATGTATTTGAGCGATTTCCTTTAGAAAAATGAACTAATTTTAAAATAATGAAAAATAATTTTCTCAGAAAAAAATTAAAATTAAAATAATTTTTCTCACCGCCTGTATTTATTATACACTCAGTACTGCCACTATTGTAAGAAGACAAAGTTGTCTACCCATCTAACTATTAAAATTAAGTTCATGTCTTATAATTTTTGTTCTTATCTTAAGATATAAATATTATATAATATTATGATTCTATTAAAGTGTGTTTAGTCTTAAAATATAGGTGAAGATATTATTAGTAAATATTAAGTAATATTTATTGTTTACTTTTTTATCTATATTCTTTTATAGATAAATTTTGTTGTAGCAAGTATTAGTTTAAGGGAATTTCAGTAGACTATTGTTTATTTTTTTTTTTTGGTTTTAGCCTAAGGGGTTATTGCCAGTTATCATGTACATGAACAACTGTCTTTTTTTTTATTATTTTGCTCACATTCCTCAATTGTTTTCTTAATATTAATTATTTTGTTTAATGCTACATTTTGAAAATAGAAAATGTTATACGGACACACGCCTTTAAGAATTAATTTGTTAAGTTTGACTTTTTCTAAAACCTTATCTTGTGATCACTGTATTTACTATTTAAATATATTTATTTCTTAGATAAAAACGTTATAGATACAACAATTGAGAACTATTCATTTTGTAATATTTATTTATTTTGTAACAATACCCTTATAGTATTGTTCAAAATAGTGTAACAAACTTGTTTTAAATTTAATGCAATAAATTAAAGTGTAACTTTGAATTTAACACCCATTTTATTATTTAATAATTTTAAAGTATTATTTATAATATTTTATCCAGTTTATATTAATTAAAAATATAATTAAATTAATATTATTAGAATCACGTAAGTATTGAAATCGAGAAGGATTTGTTATTTTTAGGAGCAAATAAATTCAATAAACTTATGTAAATGTAAGTATTAAAAATTAATTATATTAACAATCATCATAATTTTCCATAATCATCTGTTAAATATTAATAAATAGTCAAGACTGCAACCAAGGTAAAGGAGGACCAAATAGGTTTACGATTTTACATCATTAATACAATATTATCTATACAATTTAGACACAATGTAGATATTGTATATACGATATACCGTGATATTATTCATTATTATTCAGTTAGCTAAATGCTGAAAAATATTAAGATTGAAACACAGGCATATTCATTTTAAGAAGCAAAAAAAATGGAAATAACTAAATAACCAACATTGTTTTTCTTCATTTAAGTAATTTTGTCCAAATTTTAAGTTAAAATGTCAATAAATATCAACCATGTAAATTAAAATTATAATTATAAAACCATAATTGTTTGATTTTTTGGCTACACTATAAAATACTTATGGAAAACTGTCCAAATTTCAATCTTTAGCTATGAAAACTAATCATTTTATACATTTTTAGCTACAAAATAATTTACAAACATTCGAGGTTTTGATGAATTTTGGTCAAATTTGAACTTTAAATGCTTATAAAAAAAATTCCTTTGTACCTTTAATATTTTTAAAACTGCCCTTAGATCAACTTATGAGGAACCTTGTTTTAAATTTTCAATCCTTAGCTATAAAAATTGGAACATTTTATATATTTTTAACCACAAAGTAATTTGAAAATATTCAATATTTTAATATCCAAATTTAAACTTAAAATGTCTAAAAAATTATTTTTTTAATATATATTTTTTTGATTACATTATAAACTATTTACAGAAAATTTTCTTTTAAATATTCAATCCTTGGCTATAAAAACTGAACATTTTATACATTTTAAATTATGAAACAATGTGTGAAAACCTTGTGTTGAATTTTCAAATCTTAGATTTAAATAGAACCTTTTTATATGAAGTTCCTGATCAAAAAAAACTGAAAATCTTCTTGATTTTTAAGTATTTTGTCAATATTTTAACTTTAGACGCGACGCTTATAAAAAATTTTTTTTTTATAAGATTTATGCACAAGGTTTTTTTTAATTTTCACTTACAAGTTATGAAGGTTCTTGTATTGCATTTTCAAGGGTTTTGAGTAATTAATACAAATTTTTATCGACAATAATTAAAAAAAAAAAAAATTTGAAAATGACTACTACTATAACGATTTAAGATAGGATCTATCTGCAAACCCAGATTATATGAAAATTTTCACATATCAATCAGTGCTACAACCACAGAATAGATTAAAGCAGAATGGAAACTCTCGCCGCCCAAAAATATGGTCCGCCATATTGAAAGGGCTCGTCAGTTTTCCCATATAGCAAAAAAAATGTCTATACTATTTATGTGTTATTTGGCTACACTGTTTAACATTATTTTTATTTTTTATATGAAATTTTTAATTTTTTTTTGTATCTGTCACCACGATTAAGTAAAGAGCAGTAAAAGTGTTCCAATTTTCTTTATCAGCATCTTTTCTGATAGGAAAGTGGATGTAATTGGTACTTTGGGGGGTCAAAAGTAAAAATTTCTCAATAGTTTTTAATCGCGTCGGGGAAAACCAAAAAAAAAAATTAAGGAAAAAACGGAAATTTTTACGCGAAGCCAATTTTTGACAAAATTAATTTTTATTTTTGGTGAAACAGAAGAAATAATGACTGTAAATACATGTACATTTCACAAAATGATTTTATAAGCAATTTCTATACCTACACAATAAAATTTTCAATATGGTTTGATTATTTTTGAACTATTTATAAACATGATTAATTTTCGATTTTTTTTTTTGTTATTGTATTGTATTATATTATTTAGTCAGTCAAAAAAATTGAAAAAGTAATACAATGTTCTTCATAACTTGCTGTACGTGAAAATTAAAAAAAAAGTTGAGCGTATGTCTCTAATAGTTTTTATATAAGCGTCTAAAGTTAAAATTTCAACACAATATGTATAAATAACGAAATTCTGCAATTTTTTTTTTAATTTTAAAATTCAACACAAGATTCTCTATATGTTTTTCGACCTTTCTAAAAAAGAAAATATGTACCGGAAACTCAAATTAATTTTTTATGAGCGTTTGAAATTGGATGTTCACCAGTTTTTTCCGGGAACGATTTCCTTATTTTAATGTAATTCAAAAAGGAATTACCGTAGACATTTGAAAATTTGTTCAGATTACCAATTCATATGAACCAAAACAAATTTAAAAAGATTTTGTTAATTTTTGAGCTAATTATAGGCCTAATAAATTTTTGATTTTTTTTCTTTAATTATCGATAAAAAAAAATGTTGTTCCGACAAATTTGTTGAAAATTTAATACAAGATTTAATACAAGATACCTAAGTTGTTTAAATAATAATACACCAAAAATAATAACATTATTTATAAGCATTTAAACTTCAAATATTCTCCGAAAATCATCATCGGATAAATTGTTTTGTAGTTAACAATCTATAAAATGTTCAGTTTTTATAACTATAAGGATTGAAAATTTAAAACAAGGTTTTACGTCAGTAGTATTTAAAGTGTAACAAAAAAATCAAAAAGATATATTATAATTATTTTAATTAATTTGGTTAATTTTTTTTGATAATTTAATATAAAAATACCAAAATGCATTTTTTGTGTTTTTTTAGGGCATTATTTAGAGTTTTTAGGTCATAAAAGCATTTTTTAGGGCATTTTTGGGGGGTTTTTAGAGCATTAAAATCCCAGCCCTACTCATAAGGTATTATGTAAGTGGTAGTTAAAAAAAAAGTGAAGCGTATGTGTAATTTTTTTTTTATAAGCATCTAAAATTGAAATTTCGAATAAATATTTAAAAATCACGAAATTTTGAAGTTTTTTTTGATTAGTTAATTCATAAAAAATTTTCTATTTAAATCTAAGATTTTAAAATTCAACACAAGATTTTCTACAAGTTTTTCTATCTTTCTAAAAAAAATGTACCGGAAAGTCCAACTAATTTTTTAATAGCTTTTGAAATTATTATAATAATGTCAATATATAATTAATATAAACGTATGGAATTTCAAATTAAAGTTTGGTTAATCTCAATTTCTGAATTGCAAATGCTTTATACTTCTTTAGACCAACCAAATGATCTTAATTATGTCCCATATACTGGCAGAATAAATCAGGTTTGTTTAGAAAATTTATTTTGTACTTTCCGCCAACAACAAGGCAATAATTTTAATCCAACTCCCATTCAATTAACTTAGGCTTTTTAAGAAAAATGTTGTTTAAACTATTTTCAAACTTCCTCTGGCGCTATAATTGCATTGAGGATTTGGATCAAATATTTTACTCAGAAATAGCGAGTGATGAATTTCTGGATATACTTGAACCAGTAAAAAATCCTTTTGAATTTAAACCCATTAGTATCGGTACAGTTGACTATAAAAACTTAGAATTACCAGAGAGGAACACGTTTACATATGTCTGTGGATATATTATAAAGAAGTGCTTGGAGAAGCACATAATACATATGTCAGATTTGTGTTGATTATGCTCGTTATCAGAAACAGTTAGACCAGTCACTTCACTTATCTTTCCTCAAAACATATCGCACAAGAGACAACTCTACATTTGGAAATTTGATGATGCTTCATGATGAACTTTACAATTTTATTTATGCGTTGGAAAATATTTTTATACAATTATTTCCATCCATTTCTTTGGAAAACGGTATTGCTTCAAAGTTAAGACTTCAGACTTCAGTAATGTTCCTTTTAGTCATCCTTGTACACTTTCTGACAAATCTTTTTTATTACATTTATACATTATGTTCAGAATATTTACAGCAGTTAAATTGTTAAATAGATCTTTAGTTTCTGAGAAAAAATTTAAAAAAAGAAAATTAACTATTTTATCCCATTTAGGTATAATGTTTCATTTGTTATTATTACTATTTATTTATTTATTTTTTTAGGTGTTTGAGCATTAAACCTGTAACACCTTGTCAATTATACTTAATAGTTTGTTCTTATTATTATTAATATTTGTATATATGTTATAATAACTATTTTATTTTGTATATTTATAACTAATTATGTCACTAGTAATCAAGTTAACCACTAGGGATTTCTTAAATTGTTCAATATTTCAAATGCCTTAGTAACTGGCTCATTACCTTAAATTAGTAATATTTAAGTTGTTATTCATACTAAGACTTTTTAAATAATGTATTTTGTTTATATTATGTCTTTATCTTAGAGTAATGGTTTGTTCCACTAATAAACTGAAATGTATAAAAATGTAATTATATTTAAATGTTTTTTTATTTTTTTATATTAGTGTACCTGCATCTAAAATATTAAAATGTTTATTATTGCATAAACTATAGTCAAACAAAAACAGTTTCTTTTTTAATAGCTTCTTTCTGTATAAAAGAAGTTCCCACTTCAATTTTTTTAAATGTTGTAAAATGTTTTAAATACTTAAATAATTATTTTAATGAGCTATTTAGTTTGTACTTTTTTAAACATGATTTTTTTAGCCAACGTTAAAAAGAAAAATCATTTTTATTAAATACCGATGATCCGATGTATAACGTAATTAATAAATATGTATTTATATCAACCAATATACATTTTTTTTATAAATTATAAGTAAAAATAAATTAACTTTTGAAAAAAATATTGTATATTTTCAATTATTGTATATTTATTGTACAGAAGATATTTCATATTAAATTTTAGGTCAACACTGATGAGCCCTTTCAACATGGCGGACCATATTCTTGGGCGGCCGTAAGAGCCGTGTATTTTCTTATCAGTTTCCATTCTGCTTTAACTTATTCTGTGGTATTACCTACTCTTCGACACCTGTTGCACATTGTCATTACTCATTTATATATTATCTTTATAGTTAATTCATACAATATAAATGATATAATCGTGAATATAGAATTATTAGAATTGTTCATCTTCGAAATTTGAATTCATCTATATGATTTTATTTGGCCCAGACTCCCAGTGGTGGTGACTGAGCATGTTGAAAGCTTTGTATTTAGATTTACAACGGATTTGAGTCATACTGAACGCTAAACAACACTGGTACAAACACTGTTTTTACTTTTTTGATAATATTGCAATATTTGTAGTCATAACTAGTCAACATTTTATTAGAAAGTATGACGCTGGAAACCACAGAGGTACGTAAAATGGATGCAACGCTCAAATTTGAACTAGTCAATTTATTAGACATTAATGATGGTTGGAAAGCACTCATGGCCGCTGTAACTGTTGACTGTGACCCAAACAGAAGTCGGAAATATACCTTTGATCACTTAAAGTAATATTTTTTTTGGTGTCCACCCTATCTATTATCTGCTTGGCTACATTTTTTAAAACAATCAGATAATTGTACTAGGTTAATAGAAATGGCAAGCCAAACACAACGCCGATCTTGTAGTGAGATATTTTTAGAAGAATGGGGAACCAGTGGTAATATTAGGCCTAACCTCAAGATACTTATGGATCTGTTGTTTGAATTAAAATTAATACGAGCTGCTGAATGTATAGCTTCTAAAATCATGAGTGGTATTTTTATGAAAATAATATGAAGTTTAAACTTCTTAAAGAAACTTAAACTTCTTAAGGAAATATAAATCTTATTTCTAGATAAACCTACTGACAGGTTGGTGACATCTATGAACTTTCTCGAGATTGATGAATACACGGTTAATGATAATAGTAAAAATTGCAAGTCTACTTTGTTTGCTCATCAGCTAGAGAACAAATCAACTGTAAATGATGACAAAAGTAATGCAAGGTATAAAAGTAATTAAAACAGTATTTTTTAATTTTATACATGATGGATTACACTGAGTTAATAATAAGTAGGTACAATTCAATATTTTAATTGAATATTTTATATATAAAAATTTGTTTTAAAAACTTTATTTAGTATAAAAGAAAATGTTAATTAATGTTTGTGTTTTATTGTATTTGGTTAATCGTTTTAATTTATTCTAACGTTTATGTATTTTTCTTTTTTGTAGGTTTGATAAAATTAAACTTCCTTATAAATATTTATCTAATGCCACAAATGGATTTTCGGACTCATGTTTAATTGGAGCCGGTGGATTTGGAAAAGTATTTAAAGCCAAATTAACTAACCAAATAGTGGCAATAAAACTTATGGAAAAAATAATTGAAGAAAAAGATTTTAAACAGTATTTAAATGAAATTGATATTGTTTTAAAATTTAAACATAATAATTTATTACCATTACTAGCAATTTCATACGATGAACAGCCATGTGTTGTTTATGAATTTATGGAGAATGGTTCATTACTTGATTGCATTGCATGCAAAGTATGTTTTTTCAGGAATAATATGAATATTATAAAACATAATTTTATATAAATTTACTATATAATTTGAACAGAATAGATCATCAATATTAGATTGGAAACTAAGAATACAAATTGGAACAGATGTGGCCAATGGGTTAGTTTACTTGCACTCAGCATTTGAAACACCTTTTATACATCGAGACATTAAAACTGCTAATATACTTCTAGACAATACATTTATTGCTAAAGTATGTTTTACTATAATTTATGTATAATAATGTTATATATTATATATTTACTTATAGTGTTTTTAGATTGGAGACTTTGGCTTAACTCGCATTGGAGATCACACAATGACATCTGTAGTATTAGGAACATCTGCATATATGTCACCTGAGGCATTTAGAGGTGACATTTCTATGAAGATAGATGTTTTCAGCTTTGGTGTTGTATTATTGGAGTTATTATCAGGATTAGCACCATACGATGAATGTCGAACCGGGTGTGACTTGGTGAGAAATTAATGTTGTAGTAAAATACTTTCTTTTTTACTTATTTTTCTTCTCTTTTATAGTTAACTCATATAAGTGAAATTGAATGTCCTATTGAAGAACTATTAGACAAGCGAGCCGGACATTGGAACAACGGTATTGCTAGAAAAATATATGATTTGGCAATTCTTTGTACAGCTACTAAAACTCTAAGGCCATTTATGCATGGTCAAGAAGGTGTTTTTGAATCTCTTAAAAATATTCAATCCAAAATTGATGTATAATATTATGACAATTGTTATATACTATGTATTAAGTAACCGTAATCATTAAAACAAAATAACATTTTTTTTATTTAAATATTTATTTTTCAATATCGCTCATTCTGAGGTTCAAAAACCTACATTTTGATATGTAAAATTTGTATATAAAATAAAATAAAATATTTTTATTTAGATACATTGATTTAAAAATTTTAACTTACACCATAAAACATAACATTTTGTATTTTTATTTTATACAAAACCACATGATTAATATAATTATAAAAGTATTGAAATTACTTGACACATGATGGCTAGTTTTTAACTGTTTAATACCTTACATTCTTTTCAATATATGTGGTTATGCAATTAAGTTGAAATACAAACCAATTCTTTAAAAGCACTGTACATACTTTTTACATACATAAAAAAAATTTAGTATTTAGCTTTTAATAATTTCATAAGTTTCTCCAACTTCATTGCTTTCATTAAACTCCCGCTGATCTTAAGTTTACCAGACATATAAGCGTCGGCAGCTTTTAGCTTTCCTATAAATATTAAATATCATATTGAATGATTAGAAATATAATTATATAGAATAAATAAATACAACTGACCATCAAATAATTCTTCTATTTTATCAGCTTCCATTGTTAAAGTGGCGTCTGGTTTTGTAGTTGGTTTACCTTTACCAGCTGCACCATTTCCAGTTAGATCTACAAAGTAAGTTCTATCTTCATCACCTAAAAAAAATTTCATATATAAATTTGCATAACCTATAGAGTTAGGTGATAATAATAATTAAGAAAGTTACAATATATTTCTGATTATACAAATTAATCTATTAAATATTAGGTTTTACCGGATTTAATATGAGTGTATTAAATTCTAATAACCTTTTACTACGAACAAGAAACAAGCATTTGTTCCTTTAGCTATTTCTGGAGTCAAGTGTGAATTGATTTTTGTGAATATACCCTCAATATTATCTTTTCCATCTGATTTTTTAGCTTGTTGGGAATTTTTTTTTCCTTGATTGAAACCATCATGAGGTGATTCATCCAAGAAGAAGTCCATCATTAAATCTCCTTTATAGGCTAGACAAAAAATGTAATATTTATCAGTTTATAGATTATGGATCTAAGTGCAAATTGCTACAGTTTGTAGATTTAAAGTTTTTAAGTTATAATAGCAACAAATTTAAAAAAAGTGGGCAACTCTGATGTCCCTGCTGGTGTTTTGTAGGTCACTACAATGGATGTGTTAAATTTAAATTCAATAATAAAATCGATTTATACAACAAAAACGGTCAGTTAGCCTATATTTCATTAGTACTATAAGTATATTTGATGATATTCTTGTTATTAAAGTAAATTATTTTACTATTAGTTTGTTCTGTAGGTTGAATACATTTTTGCAAACAAATTTAATTTGATAAGTACCTACGAATGATAAAATTAAATTACAACAAAATAACTTAAACCGTTTATCTCCCTTTAAATATCTAATTTTGTCCAAATTTTAATTTATTATAATATAACAGATTTGAATGCAAATTGCATTTTTTTCTGAGTGTCCGAAAACATTGCTTTCCAAGCACAAAGTTCATTTTATACATCAAGGAATTAAAAAATGTAACTTTTATTTTGCATTTTTTTGACTTTATTACATTTTTTTGTAACGTAAAAAAGATTTTTTTTAAATTACCATCTTGATTATTGAAATTCAAAGAAATGGTGCCAGGGATACCAATGCCAACTACCAATACTAACTAGGTGGGGTATATGGTTATCGGAAGTCATAGTACTATAGAATATTTGTATTAATTTAACTACTCACTTGGATCACTGGCATATTGGTCCAAATCAATGATTCCTTCTTGTTGTAGTACTTCGTCATCGACTAGAAACTGCCCTGTACAATTTTCAACAGACCTACTAAGTACAGCATAAGCAGCATCTGCCATAATTTCTGGGTTTCGAGATAACTTTTTTGCTTCAGTAGAGCCAGATAACATTTCAACAGCCGCAGTATATATTGCTACAGCAAAAATTTATAAAATTAAAATAGGTTTGATCTATTAAATCAACATTTTTGATCAAATATTTTATATACAATTTACTACAACAAAATTGTTTAATAACTATTTGTTTTTGGTCATGTGGAAAATTTTATTATAGACGGAATAGACGAGCGTGAAATTTCATATCACTTCTTTTTCGTTAGATAGTTGGACATGAATTGGAATTTTAATGTCCAACAGTAAACCAGCAATTTTTATTTGAAATTCATGGGCTGAAATTATTTTTCATTTTTTAGTCTAAATTTCAAAAATTGACCTGCATCCAGGAGCGCAACGGTAATTTACCGCCTCAGAGTTTTTTTTTACTTTTTAGCCCAATGTTTTATCTTAAATATTTTAGATTGTGATAAATATTATGAAAAAAATCTAGTACACAATATGTAGTATAGTAATATAATTCATTATACAAAAAATATATTATTAAAACTTTGAATATAAGAAAACAAAAGTTGTTAACGCCAACTAGTGTCAAATTGTGTTAACTGAGAATACTGATAACTCCCGTCCTCCTCAACACACGCCAGTAAACATTCTGTGCCTTTTTATGTAAGAGGGGGTAAATTATTGCCCGCTCGCCCGAATGAAGGTTAAACAAAAAATGAAAAACAATTCTAAGAAATTCTCTAAGTGCCTACTAGGAGTGTTTTCGGAAGTTGAAAGACAATGACAACAGTGTATTGCCGCTTCTCATGGAGATTACTTTGGTGGCAATAATGTGTATTTAGAATAATATTGTGTTCATAAGGGTTTAATTTAAAAAATCAGGTATTTTTTTTATCAAACCTGGTGTTTCAAAGTTCTATCTATTAGCTTTACTTAAAAAAATTATGTTTTTCTTATTACCAGTTTTTGGCCATAAAGCATTCACAGCAATGTTATCTGCTCTAAGCTCAGCAGCCATTCCTAATACACACATTGACATTCCATATTTAGCCATTGTATAAGCAACATGGTCTTTAAACCAATTAGGATTCATGTTTAATGGAGGACTAATATTTAAGATATGTGCGTGTTTGCTTTTTCTTAGATGAGGTATACACATCTTTGACCTAAAACAAAGAAATACTATTAAAATATATCACTTATTTCAAACATTTATTGGAGGGATATCAAGTATCTTAATATTAGTAAGTAATTTTATAGGGAAATATAATTTTATAAATAAATATATATAATTAAAAAAATAACTTTAATTTATCCAATAGCGCTGACACACACAAGCACATCATCAGACTGTTTAAACGCCCAGCTAGGTTCCAACAACTGGTATACATGACAAATATTTATCACTCGTGGAACTTGCCATGTTATAGGAATAATCCACTAGTACAATTATTTGTCACTGGTATGTTTCATGAGTATTTTTGGTTAATCTATCCCCAGTCAAAGCAACAGCTAATATACTAATGAATATACTAGTTGTTGGAATACTTGATAGTTTTTACGTACATTACTAGTCCATTTGATTACTGATGTACTTGGGCAGTACACAAGTTGTGGGAGGTAGGAACGAAGTTCCTTATTTAATCATTCAGGATATTGTAATATAAAGACCTGCCCAAAAAAAATATATATTTGTTCTAATCAATATTTTTTATTTTATTAAATATAATTTATAGACGCTTGCATTACACGAAAAAAATTACCCTTTTTATTTTATGATACTGAATATAAAAATGTTTAAATGTGATTTAATTGTTTTTTTTAAATTCAAGAAAGCTAATTTGTTAATTTGGTTTTAAGAAAAAAAGTAATTGTAAAAAAAACACATAAACTAAACACAACTAAATTCCTCAAACTAATGTTTTTTACCATCAAAATTGTTCAAAAAGTACAATTTATAAATTGGCTATTTTGAATTTTGATAAACATATTTTTAACAAATTTAAAAAAATGAATTTTCAGTATTTAAAAATAAAAATTAATTTTTATGTCATATGTGTAACGCAAGAGTCAGTAAATTGTATACAATTTTTTTTGAATATTGATTAGAATAAAAGTTATAACATTTGTCAGGTCTTTCTAATATACCCTGTATTTCTATGGGCTTTAATTTTGTTACAGTTTTATCAAAAAATAGTGAAGCTTCTAGAAACTATTAGGAATGAACTCTAAAAATAGCTGATATTAAAACTAAATGGTTTATTTTTAGTTTTAAATATTAAATTTTTAATATTGTCTTTTAAAAAATGATTTAATAAATGTTTACACTAAAAATGTTCCTCTTGTGTTGATATTATGCATTAAATCGTATCTCTTCATCTCAGTATCTAATGTAGGAGTTAATGAAATTGCACTTGCATTGTTAACAACTATATCGATGCCTCCAAATTTACTAATTGATCTAGTAACAGCATCTGCTATTTGACTTTCATCTCTTACATCCACAACACATGGTAAACATTTTCCTCCGGCTTCTTCAACTAAAAATGTTAAGTATAATAAAAATATATACATATAATATAAATAGTAATGAAATAATAGAAAGTTGAAATAAATATACTAAAAATATAAAGAGTTAATGTTTTTCTATAGTTTAATTTACTTGAGAGGACTTCTGAGCTTATCTTAAATTAATTTTGAGGCACAATAATATCATAAATCTACTAAATTTCTTTTAATTAAATAAATATTAAGAAAATGTGTGGTTATTTTTTTTTATTCTTTTATGTTATGCAAATTTTGATACACAGTTATGGTGTACAAGTATTATATTTGTATTAATCTATAATTTAAAATAAGTAATAAAAGCATAATACACATTTAAATATTTTATAATTATTGAATAAGAACAATAACAAATATAATATAATAAATAAAAATGGTTTATATATTTTAAAATAATAACAATACTTGGTGTATGTTGATAATTACATAATTGGACTATGAACAATTTAAACACAGAAAAATGATTAGTCATTTCAGTTCTTTATCTATAAAACTATGTTTATAACTTTATTATGTTGATTTCACAGGTGAGAATAAAAGTTAAATTTACCATTTCTTTGTGTAAAATATATGAAAAAATGTCTACTTGAAATGTGTAATGTAGAAGGTACACAAAATAATTTGTCCATTATACAAGTGCATAACATAACAAATTTTGTATTGTTAGCTTTAATAATAGAGTAAATTGATCACATATCAAATTTACAGGTAAGAAGATTATCTGTATTTGTGCGTGAGTTTTTTTATAGTATTTTAATTTTCAAGAAAAGGATCCACATTTTTACACTGCAAATTATTTTTTACTTTGAAACATAAATTGAACTATTATGGAAAATCAACATACGAATACAGATAATATTCTATTCATTTTTAACCTTTTAGATAGAAAATAAGTCAAAATTCATACTAATATTAAAACTAGGTAACGAAGCTAAAGATGAACTACTGAAAAATAAATCACTATTTTAAGCATTTTTAAGACTGAGACAAAAAAAGGAGACCTTTTAATAAAAGTATTAAGTATGCAATACATCAATAACTATACTTCTAGGTTATAAGTTATAACTCATACCATCACAGATTTTATATTATAAACCCTACTTCATAAAAATGTATAGTTCATTTTTACACACGGAAATTAAAATATAGGTAATAGCAATAGTTTTATTTTTAAATTATTACTTTCTTTAGCAGCTGTGTATATTGTTCCGGGTAATTTTGGATGAGGCTCAGCGGTTTTAGCAGCAATAACAATATTAGCACCATCCCTAGCTGCTTTTAAGGCTATTGCCTTACCAATACCCCGACTACCACCAGTAATGAACAAAGTAAGTCCAGATAATTTTCTAAATAAAAAATTGAATTTATATTAATATAAATATAACATAATAAATGTAGTTTAAATAAATATAAAACAAACCCTGTGTTCAGCATTCTAATGTAGAAGATGGTTATGTTTTTAAAATATTTTATGTTATAATATTAAAAGCTCAAGACTTTTGTAGTTGGATGTAAACACAATGATTGAAGAAAATGTACTATTTGAATTTATCGGAAATTCTATAACAAGGAAATCAAATAAATTAGCCTTTTAATTTTTATCAATGGAAGGGCAACATAAAACTTACAGGTGATTAGCGAAGAATGACCATGGCCTACAAAATACAAATGTTATGTCCTCATATGAACGCACATTGTCATTTGTGTAACAACAAAACTCGAAACAAAGATACTGAGCAATAAAAAAATGTCAGTTAATTGAGATAAATTTGTAATTTAATATTCCTCAATAAATGCGCAAAATTAATAAAAGGAATATAATAAAAAAATATATATCTAGACTCCATTTGTTGCTTAAAATAATTGTACCATAGTAGGCTTGTAGCCTTGTCGGTCGTAGAAATTATACCACCATTATTACCTAATACCTATTGTAGTTTTTTATATATAGACATTTAGTAAATAATAAGTAATAACACTAGATTGTGACGTCTACAAAAAATATTATCATGAAATTCAAGTCAATTATCAACATGAACCACGGTTGTAGATAGAATGGTTATGCAACCAAGTCAGATAAAATAGGTCCGTAGCAAGCATGAACTACTACACGTGTAGTAGTTCATGGTAATTGGTAGCAAGCTTAGATCATATACATATACGATTGTATATTATGATCTAAGCATAGAATATATGAAATTTCCATTGACTTTATATTAGTTTTTATTGTTTTTAATACTATATATTAGTATAAAGTATATGGAAATGTCATACATTCTTTGATCTAAGGGTCAGTCGTAAGCATACATTCTTACTCTATGGTCGTAAGTGTTCTTAACACAGCAATAAGCTTAATTCATAAACTACGATATACTTTAATCAATGCCTAATAACTAATAAGAGACCGTGGTCTGTGCTATTGTTCTATGGTGCTATGGTAGAATAGAATAGATGGCAACACACTTCTATACTAGTAAAGAAGTCTGTGGATGGCAATTGGTATATTTTATCATGGTAACCACAGCTATAGATACTATATTATCTTAAACCGTGCGATAACCATGGCGATAACAGTATTTTGTTTGCTTATAAATTTATATAATTTGTTTAAATAAATGTATTATATTGGTATATTGCCTTATTAAACCTATGTATTATGTAAATCCTCTAATAAATTCAATCAATAAACAATAAATATAAAGTATACGAGTATATCTTGAGGTTGTGTTAACTACTGTTAAGTCTCCAGTGATTTTATCCGACTTTGTTGTTAAGCCGCTTAAGTAAAACAATATTTATTATCATTTACATCACTTGCGAGCCAAAAAAACAAGAATTACACAGCATTATTCCACAGGTGTTGTTGAAAAGACTAGAAATGGAGAAGCGAGTATTAGAAGAAGTTACAAAATTGTAAGATTCTTAAATTTAAATCAAAAATTAGACTGGTGTACTGTCAATAAATTTTAAAAACTATCCCTAATATTGTGAAATAAATTACAATTTTATTACTATTGCATTAATATTGTCTTGCCAGTTATTTTTTGTCTATTTCATGTTAACTTAGTTTTAGTGAAAAGTAAATAATTCAAAATATATTTATCAATTCAACATTTTTTATTAAATAGTGTTTTATTAGGCTCTCATATTCTAAAAAGATAATATATCCTTACCTATCTATATAATGTTTTAAATATAGTATGATTAAAAACAATATGTTCAGCATGTCGACTGTCTAGATTGAATTAGTGATATACCATAAATATCTGTCTGGAATGTAAAAATAAAAATAATTTAGCAATAAAAATTATAATTTTAAGTATAGGGACATTAAAACAGTAGTTGTTGCAGTATTATGTGTGTCTAAGATATTTTTTTTTAATAAATAAACAATTCAATTTAAATATTTCAAATTTTGTTTTGATTATTCATTGTTTTCTTTCAGACAATCTGAACAAAATGTACTCGGTGTTTTGGTATCAGACACTAAAGGCTTATGTATTTTTTGTGAGTTATTTAGTTGCCATATCTTAAAATGAAGGATTATTATTAATTGTTTTTGATTTTTCTTATTATATTTGCTTTTAAAAAATTAAGCTACGGGAGAAGTAACACCAGGAATCAGTGGACACATAACATTCATTGCAAATCAGTTATCAAAATTAGATAAAAATGATTCATATCCCACCATTGTATTGAAATCTGACAACAAGTAAGCAATAAGTTGTAAATAAAATACATTTCTATCATTTTGATAAAATGATAACTAAATAACTAATCATTACACTCACAAAATATGAAAATAGCTTGTATGAGTAATGAAAAGGTAGAGGACAAAACTTTATGAAAGTGTGGTGTATGGTTAGTTCAGGTGGCCAACCCCATATATTTGGGAGCGAAGAAGAAGAATCATTTCACTCACACCTTCATACAATTTACCCAGTGCAATAATTTGCAATAATTTCTTAACAATTTAAATTAGAATTTTTGTATGCAGATTTCCACACTACGTTTATATTAGATTAATAGTTTAATATTTGTTTTCAGGTCATGTTTGTTAAAAGGCTGTGAAAATTCCTGTGTTTATGTATTATATCAGAATAAGTAGTATTTAATGTTTATTATTATTATTATTCGGTTGGATAAAATGTTTAATGTCTAATCATATTTTTTTTTTTGATTATAAAATATTCTTTTTAATATTATTGTTCTTCAAGTTCTAACAATTAAAAAATAAATTATCAACTCCTATTTGTTTTAGATTTTTATTCTTTATTCTGCGGTACTATTATAATCATAGCCAGAAGAGTAGTTTCTACTCTGGAAAAGTAGTAACTAGTCAAGGGAACTAATTTTTTTTTTTTTGGTGGTTAGTTGCCCAGTATTACAGTAATAAAACAATTTATAATTATACACGGAACAGGACATACGGCTTAGAAGCAGAGCCGTATCAAGAATCAAAGCCACCCTGAAACAATACAGTTATTTGGTACCCCAGTTGCAATTATGGGTTATAAATAGGGCCCGGATTTATATGCATTTGCATGTTTTTTCTGAATAATCCAAAAAGTAGCTAGGTAAGCTACAAGTTTGATTTGTAATCTATATATCCGAAATATAAAGTTTTATTTTGCATATTTTGTCCTTTTTTGACATGTACTGCATATTTCTGTATTTTACGATTTTTTTTTTGCATATATATAATTGATTTTTTTGCAAATTTTTTATTTTATAGGGTATATTTCTATAAAATAAGAGCATAAATGCATATTTTATAGTGCATATTTCTTAGGTTTTTAGAGCATATAAATCCGGGCCCTAGTTATAAAAGAAAGACCTGAAAAAAATGAAAATTGATACAAGGTAAACCTATGAAAAAAATTATGAAAATTATATGTATAATAAATAATTTAAGATTTACTCATGTCTGAAAATTCTCAAAAATAATATTGTAAAAAAAGTTAAGTTTCAAATAAATGTACTCATAAAAAATAAATATATTTTAAAAAACTGTAAAAAAAAATAAACTATTTGACTTAAATAAACGTTTTACCATTACAATTTTTCTAAAAATTAAATTTACAAATTGGCTATTTTTAATTATTTTTTGTATTTCTTATATTAAAAAAATATCTATTTATTGATTAGAACAAAAGTTATTTTATTTGTCAGGTCTTTCTGTTACACCCTGTAAAGTTATATGATTTTTAACTTAAGTAGGTACTATTTTTTTATTAAACTATATTATCTATTCTCCTATTTTATATTTTTATTTCCATTACATATGCTTTTCAAAAGTTTCAATATCTATCTATACTAATTACTAATACATAAAGACTTGGGCATTTAGATGTTTGGTCCAGGTAATCTTGAGAACTACTGGATCGTCAGGATCCACTAAATGTCATAGACTATGTTACGTAAAATAGTGGTTTGTAAGGCGATATCTTGGACAGCTATATCTGCAATTCTGAAGAAGTTATACCGCACCTATTAGCTTGATTTTTATTTTGAACGCAAGTGTTCAGTGTAAATATTAAATCTATCAATCTTCTTAAATATCTATCTTAAATCGTGATTATGATTTATGGCGGAAGTCTTATCTCTACATAATAATAAATTGTATTGAATCATGTCCTATAAACAACATTTTTATTTATAACAACTTGCATATGAATTATATGATTTGAATATAATATCACAGACTATATTATGAAAATTACTTTCATAAAGTCTCAAGTCTGTGATAAATGATAATAATATTAAAAGTCCATAGTTATTACTTATTAGTTATTACCATTGATATATATATACTATAATAAATAATAATTTTTAATCAATTTTACTATAGTAGGGAATGAATGAATAAGTATAACCTTGCCTTCGATAATTCAGCGCTGCTGAAAGTATGATTGTAGCATGATGTATGTGATAAGAAACTTTATCAATATAGTGTTATCAGTAATTATCAATGATGGATCTAAGTGATCTAACCAGCATATTTCAAACCTGCTGAAACCGCTGCTTGGTTCGCTAGGGTGTGATAAATTAAAAAACGCCATCTATCACAAGCAGCGTAGTTTTGCGCTGAATTAAAAAATGACAATTTTAAGTTGCTGACTAAGCGATACAGCAGCGCTGAATTATCGAAGGCACGGTAACTATGGTTTAACCGGCCTTCGAGTAAAGCACGGACTACTACAGTACTACACTGGACTGGAAACGAGACGTTTACCGCCGGGCCGCTTAGAGTCCGCAAGAGAGGTGTAGTAAGGGGGAATCGTACATGAACTAATCTGACGCCATCTATACTTCAATGATAAACCAAACCAAATATTGTATTCCCGCCAAATAAACCTTCATTTATATAATATAACATAATAGGTTTATATTATATTATAAAAATCACTGACCAACATATTATTACATGCCGTATATTATGTTCCATCCTAACATTTCGAATACTAGAGACAAAGATAATTCATCAGTCATCACCATAAACAATATTATACTGACAAAGTACACTTTATTTTTTTTTTAAATGTTGCCTTAATTTATTTTTGAGATGCGTAAGTGTTCAGTTGCTGGGTGTAACAGCCAAAATCGCAATATTAAAGTGACACTTTTCAGTGTCACAAATGCTAATAAATCATCTTGGGAAACAGCAATATGTAGTACAATAAGTAATCAGGTAAAAGACCTGAAGTATGTCTGTTTAGAACATTTTTTACCTAAAGATATTTGTAGTACATATCCAATACCATCAGACGTAGTTGAAGTAAGAGTTAAAATGAATAGGTATATCATATTATAATAAAGGAATTTGGTATTAAAGTTAATTTATTTTAAAGGGATTTGAACAGAAAAAAGTGAAAATAAATGAATAATAATATAGTTATTAATTAGTTATATAATATATAGTTATATACGTTTGTCGTATCATCGTATATTCGTTTGAATTAATAGTATGCCTGTGGTAAGCCAGGCAGCGCTAGATAAGTTCACGTACTATTCCCCTTTCTACACCTCTCTCGAGGACACTAAGCGTCCCGTTCCCCCGTCACCCGCCTACCGTGACGCTTCCAGTCCAGTGTAGTAGTCCGTGGAGTAAAGTGATGTAGCCTGGCGGTATCTATGTTTACTAAATTTGTGCCGTAAAAAATTGTGCCACTTTTTTATGAAGTGTTATCACTTTATCTCCTCTACATTGTAAAGTAAACAATGAACTTAAAAATCTTTTTAATTGTTTTTGTTTAGTTTAGTAGATAATAGGTATCATAGTATCAAGCACGGTCTTAGATTATCAAGTATCATGACGACTGACTACAATATGACATATAATAATAAGATTATATTTTTATTTGTTCAAATACTGAAATACCTATGTTACTAGATTATAAAAATATACCATGATGTGAATATTTATTATTTAAAAAAAATTAACTTTTAACTTATTAAATGATGTATTTCCAACTTTTATTGTACTTTATAGTTTTATTAGTTACAGTTTTCATTGTATTGTTCGTGTCTATAGCTGGGTTACGATGGCACTATTCTAGCAAAAAGAGGAAATGTCCAACTCAATTTAGCATAGCATTTTTCCATCCTTACTGCAATGCTGGTGGAGGTGGTGAACGTGTACTATGGTGTGCTGTTAATGCTGTTAGTACTGCATACCCCAAAGTAAAAATTGTTATCTATACTGGGGACTTGGAAGTATCCCCGGTAGAAATAATTAAACGAGCAAAACAGAGATTTAACATTACACTACCAAATAATTTGGAGTTTATTTATCTGCACAGAAGAAAATGGGTAGAAGCTGAAAAATACCCTTATTTCACTCTTTTAGGACAAAGTGTTGGATCTATCGTCTTAGGTATTGAAGCATTGCGTTTATTTCAGCCGGATATATACATAGACACTATGGGTTATGCATTTACATTACCATTATTTTGTCTCATTGGTGGTTGTAAAGTCAGTTGTTACGTCCATTATCCAACTATAAGTTCAGATATGATAAATAAAGTGATTCAACAAAAAGGAAAACGTAGAACAATATCTTATATTAAACTTGTATATTATCAATTATTTGCAAAATTATATGGCTTAGTTGGATGGTTTGCTGATTCTATCATGGTGAATAGTTCATGGACTGAGGATCATATCAATACACTTTGGAAACGACCCTTAAGCACTTATAAAGTTTATCCTCCGTGCGATACATCTGATTTACAATGTTTGCCATTAGAAAGACAAAGAACCAAATCTGTGAAAATAATAAGCTTAGCACAATTCAGACCAGAAAAAGATCATCCACTACAACTCAAAGCTATGTATCATCTTAGACAAATTGTTAATGAGCATGTATGGGAAAAAATTGAGCTTGTATTTGTCGGTTCAACAAGAAATCAAGAAGATGAAATGAGAGTTGTTGATATGATGGATTTATGTAAACATTTGTCATTGGAGAATAATGTACGATTTAAAGTAAATATCAGTTACGATGAACTTAAAAATGAACTATCCGAAGGTAAATTGATTATAAAAATAATGTCCAAGTTGTACATTTGTAGAAACTAATATTTTATTAATGATTCCAGGGTTGATTGGCTTACATGCAATGTGGAATGAACATTTTGGTATTGGAGTTGTAGAATGTATGGCTGCAGGATTAATAATGATTGCACATCGTTCTGGTGGTCCTTTAATGGATATAGTTATAGAAAATGGTGCTGGACAAAATGGATTTTTAGCTTCAAACGAAGTAGAATACGCACATGCTATACACAAAGCACTGTTATTGTCAGATTCCCAAAAATTGTCATTACAAAAGGCTGCCAGAGGATCAGTAAATCGGTTTTCTAATCAACAATTTCATGACAATTTTTTAAGAGCAATACAACCATTGTTTAGTTTTAAAAAATTTAAATAGTTTATTATTTTTAAATAAAAACAAATAAATAAAATTATGACATTATTGTTATCTCTTTTATAATTATAATTAATTTAGATTTTTTCAACAAATATCTCATGATGGTGTTAAAAAGTATGACAATTGATTTATGATATACATTGTATTAAATAAAATCAACACTTTAATTATTTTTAAATAATTGCAACTTGATTAATCAAAAGCAGAAAGATAATACAATTTTTATCTATACTTCATTCACATTCTTGGTACCTCGGCGGCTAAATTGTGCACATAGGTATGGCTTTGTTCCACTCGTAAGGTTCTGGTGGTTGACTGGGTTGGGGTAGCATCTAATCGTCACGGACAAGAACTGGTTGCTGTCGAGGTTCCTTCTTAATGTGAATGGTGTTTAGTTCACAACATTTTATTTGCATATTATATTTAAAGATTTTATAGCTATTGTATTTAAAATAAACTGTCATATTAGTTTAAATATGATAATTAAAATCATAATTTATACTACAATAATGATAATATTAATTACAAAATATGACCTTACTATACTGTATGTGTGTTCTGTAATAACTACATTTTTTTTTTTTTCAAATATTGTTCAAACTATTAATTTTAAATTATTTTTGGGTTGATTAATATTTATTATTGTTATTATTATAATTATTCATAAGAAATGTAGAAAGTTTTGAAACATTTTATATTATTTTTCATATTAGCACATACTCATGATGTTTCCAAACTTTCTAGTTACTATGCATCCTATATGTACATTATATATATATATATCTATATTGTATTGACTTTTGTATATAATATTGTAAATATTTAATACAAATTAAGTAAAGATGTCTTAATCTGTTAGATACTATTTTCCAAAAATTGTCTTAAGTATGTAAAATGTATGAGCATTTTTGAATAACTATTATAATTACTTATTTCATTACATATTCAATTTTATTTACATTTTTTCCATTATATAAAATTGAAACTGTGTTTCTTAGGGTGCATAGTGCATTTAACTTTATTAAAATGAATACAATTATAAAAAGATTAAATTGTATTTATTTGTATTTAAAATTAAAATAATAACTGTCAATTGTGAATTTAAAAGTTCATGTAAACAGAAGAACAAGTCATATATAAGACAATGATAGATAATCGATGAATGTTTATTTGTAACAGATTATTACACAATTTGAATAGTTTACAGTAAGTATTAGTGAAGTGCATAGGCACAAATAGGGGGGGGCTTAGGGGGACTAAGCCCCTCCAAATTTCGGTCAAGTCCCCCCAGTTCAAAATCTAGTAATTAGTACTAATTTTTATATTCTGTGGTACTAAGGTTATATTATTTTATATATAATTTTCAAGGAAAAAAAAATAGCTAAAACTGGTGACAATAATATACCAGTTGAAGAAGAAAACGAATCTCACTCATTGCTTACTGATGTTAGCGTTAGCCCAACACTCGCGGCTACGATACCCATCAGCTCGGCTACATGCAAACGATCCTTTAGTGCCATGAGAAGGGTGAAAACTTTTTGAGGTCAACTATGGATCATAGTATCAGACTAAGTTCTCAACTCTATCTATCCTACATATTGAGAGGGGTTTATCCAATAATATAAATTATAAATACAGAAGATGTATGTAACGATAACGATAATTGCCGAGTGGGTTAGGGATTTTATAGAGAGCGTTTCCCTCCAACATTTATATTACTTATATTATGGCACATGGATATGGGGAGGGGGCTTGAGTCCTCCCAAAAAATTTAGTCAATTTGCGCCCACGGTGAGACATAATAAGTGACTAGTTTACAGTGTTAGCGACTGTTGGGGAGTAACTTAATTTAAGTTACAAGTTACTGTAACGAAATTACTATTTAAATAATTCGATGGAAATTTAATTACATTTCATTGTGACATTGTAAGTAATTTATATGTAATTTAAGTTACTTTTTTGTAGTTAAATTACTAAATAACTCTTTACTTTTTTTCAAAACTTAATAATATATATATATATATATATATAATAAAATATATCATATAACTATTATAAGTAAAATGTCCCCGGTTATGTTTATTTTTATCCTATCTTTATCCTATCCTATAAAAAAAAAAATAATAATATTATAATATATTTTTATAATAATTATTTTAATTTATTTATCAGTTTATTACTTTAGTTATTACACAGAAATTCGTTATTGTAAGTGTAACTTAATAAATATTAATGTGTGACAAAATGAGTATCTGTTATGAGTTCAATTTATCATGTTTGTGATTTTAGATTCTGAGCGGAGAAATTAATGTAATAATTTTACAATGATGTATGATTTCTAATTTTATTTGTGTCTATCCACACTTTTTGGGACAGTAAAAGTGCTTAGGTTTTTTTCATCAACATCTTTTCTGGTAGGAAAGTGAATCTAGTTGGTAGGTACTGTGGGGGGTCAAAGTAAAAAATTCCAAATAGTTTTCAATGCGTCGGTAAACAAAAAAAAAAAATTAATGGAAAAACGGGAATTTTTACGCGATGTCAATTATTGACAAAATCGAGCTTAATTATTATTTTTTTTTTTTAATAAAGCAATGGTTATTTTGATATTTATAATTATGAAATGCAGGAATCGGATTTGAGTAATACTCAAACCAACAATACTGAAGAACATGATACTTATGACAGTGACTCATAATTGTAAATATTACACTTTAAGACACAATATTATAGTATTATACCATTATTATTATTATATTGGTATTTACTAGTTATAAATCACTATACCCAAATAACTTAATCATCATTATGTATTTGTTATAATTATATACATGTATATTACTTAGGAACGAGGTACCTAATAGTCAATTGTTTTAAAAAGTAATATTTATACTCTTAAAATACTTGTTTTTTTTTATTTACTCAGGTAAAGATAATAAAGAATAGATTAAGAACAACCATCGGTCAAAACAGATTGGAATCATTGATGCTTTTATCTTGCTAAAAAGATATTTCACCTAATTTAGAAGAAGCATTAGATAGAATGGGTAAATCTTCTCAACTGCTAGAAAGAGCTCTTTTATTTAAATAAATTTATATTTATGTGATACTGTAAATAAATAATGATATTACAATATAAAAAAAAAAAAAACCTAATACCTATATAATTTTTTATGTACTGATTTTTAATTATAATTAATGCATTATAAAATCTACTTTCTAATAATACATTTACATATAAGCAAGTCTTATGTTTACTGCATAAAATACTGTTTCAAAAGTCATCCAAATTAATTGATATTTTTAATTATACTATTATTTATTACTATTTTATGTATAATTAATTATTATTTATACTAAATTATTGATGACTAAATTAGCATACAGAAAATTATATATAGTTTGGTGGTGGGGGGGGGGGGGGGTAGTGGATGGGTCATTGTATAAAAAATTTGCTTAGGGTTTGAAAGATGTTCGCCACGCCACTGCACTCAACTACCCAAGTATGATAGTTTGTGGTATTTTTTTGTACATTTTCCATCACTCATACATGGCAAACTGAAATTTCATGGTCCACATGATCCACGAATCAGGTTTTTTACAACTATGTCGTACAGCTCCGAAATTTGGCTTCGAATTGTCCACTATGTTCAAGAACATTCCACAGTGACATGGTATTAGCCCTGTGTCCAGGGGTGGACTGGCTATTTTTGGCCCGGGGTGCAAAATTTATTAGGGGACCGTAATTTTTTTCAAACCTACCTAAATTAGGAAAGAGTCCAGATAAGTAAATATATACATAAAAATAAAAAAAAAATTAGAATAACATGTTATTTTTTTGGGAGTAGGTACGATGCAGATATGAATATAATATAGATACTTATAATAACAATTTATATATTATGTAGATAGCTTATAGAGTAAATATTATAATTTTGTCTGGAAGGGTTGGGGAGGGGGTGTATTGTATTTAAATGTTCCAATTTACTTTACGACGCTATTGAACTTTTTTACAATTTTTTTTTACAGAGTTGTAGCAAATACTTTCTTGAATGTCACCACATCACCCGATTCTTAATTTTTTTTGTCGACAGATTAATTAGCATTTCTTTTGTATCTGTATTAGTTTTTAATAAAAATATATTTATCATTAATATACCGCTAAAAACATTTTAATACGTTTTCATTAACCGTTTTTTATATTTACTTGCCGATCACTTTAAACGATAAAATTTGAATAAAAAATTCTACATAATATTATCATCTTGACATCTTCTGAAGGCCAAATAAACAACCAATCATGAAGCCGTGAAGGGGTGGGCTTATATTTATAGCACTAATATAATTATTTACATAGGTACCCAGTATTAAGCATTTTAAAATAATTTGAATAAAGTATATAAAATGTGTGGTTTATTTCAAAAACACCAAATCCGAGGTAGTAGTACACAGTTATATATACCTGTAGAACATAACAAATAATAATTAAAATGATAATATTAAATTAACCGGCTAAAAAATGTATAATGAGTTTAAAATCTCTTCCTATATTTGAAAGGACAATGCCAAGACGAATCAATCGATTTAAACTAATTATTATTATTTAGCATGCATTTATATAAAATATAATGTACACTATATACTTCCTATATCATACATTACAAATTACAAATAAAATCTATTAGGTACATTAGATACATTTTTATTTTTAGTATCCAACTAAAAAGTCAAAGTGTAATAAGTAATACTAAATACTTATGCATATTGCATATACAAATATACAATTGTAATAAAAAGGTAATGCATGATAATCATTATAATAAAATAAACATGTAGTTGATTGATGGTTTAGTTTAGGTTAGTTTTATTTTATTGAACTAGGTATTTTATATTTGACTTTTTGCCTTTTGGACTTTTTACTTTTGCCGGAATGGCAAACAATGTGTCTATATGATGACTGTAAATAATAATCAGTTTATTAAATAAATAAACTTTATTTTAATCTAAATTCTGATTGGGATAAATTTTACTCAATAAGTATCGTTGAAATTAATTTAATTGGATATATTAGTATAAAGCAAATAAAATATGAGTACCTACCTATATGTACCTACATGTACGACCTACCTAATTATTTTTAAATTTTCTAATGTATTTATCAGATTGTTATTTAAGAGAACGCAATTTATTGTTGTCTCTACTCTTTATTAAACGTACCTATAGGTACCTACAGGCTATACAATGTGAACAATTTGTGTCTAGCAGAAGTATATTTGTGGTTATTAACTTTAATATATACAGGCATAAGAGTGAATTGACCTTAAATTAAACTAAAATATAAGAATATTAAATAATATGTTTGTGGTTTGTATAGCAGTGGCATATACTGGCATGGTATTGGTAGGTACATTTGATCACCCACACACAGCTTTTAGTCAAATTTTTTATTTACATACTAAATACCTAGTATAAATAATATTATTAAAAATTGTTATCATAAACTAAATCTATTTTCTTCAATTGCCTCAAAAAAACCTACTTTGGCACTCCACTGGTTTGTAGTTTGTAGTTTAGTACCTACGTTGGGTTTTTATGATGTTTCAATATTTGAATTTTTGAGTGCGAGTTCTTAGTATCGTCGTATCGAGTATGTACCTATATTGGCTATATGCCTATATTATATAATATACAATTTAAAAATGCCTTATAAATTAAAGTATTGTAATCGTTCATCCGCTATGCATTTGCAGTTGACGTGCGGCAGTGTGGGTGCTGTAGGTTAAACAGAGATAATGAACGGTGAGTGTGTGTCTACTGTCTAGTGTCCTCAAAATTGTTGACATCGCGACGTTTGTCTACGTTTCTAAGTGCAAGTACCTACTTATAACTTTATTAATTGTATAAACATTATAAAAAGTATATCTTATGAATAATGATTATACTTAAAATCACTTATTTATTCAATAGCATATTGGCTTTGCAAACGACTTGTACAAATGGTATAGATTAAACACTAAACTATTAAACACATTTATATTTTATACAAATAGAATATAGATATAAATACAATTTAAAAGTAATTAATAATTATAATTTAATTGGAAATATTATGTCTATACAATTTTTTGAAACAATTGTTGAAATAGGTATATTGTAGGCTCTGTCGCACATTTCAAAACCATCAAATATCAATTACTTACCTATGTATAAAATAAGAAAAAAAATTATTAAAATTAAAACCTATTAATATAAGGTGTCCATACCTATTATATGGATTAAATAGTATATGAATGTGTTATCGTAATTACAATGATGGCGATGGCGAAAAAACAAAATGTATTATTATAAAAATGTATGTGGCCTGCGATCAATTATCAGTCCTTAGCTATAAAAACTGAACTTTGAACAACAACAAAATGTTTAGTACAAACAATTTGCAAATGTTTGATATTTTGATGAATATTGGTTAAAGTTTGAACTTTAAATACTCATAAAAATTGTGGCTATATATTTTTAATGTTTCTGAACTACTATTAAAACAGCTTATGAGGAACCTTGTATTAAATTTTCAAGTATTTTAGCCCAACAAACATTTTTTTATCAATATTTAAAGAAAATAAATTTTAAAAATCGAAAATTGCTTACATCTACAGACTTCAATTAACTTAAAAAGTGTCAATATTTTTTAAAGTTATGAAGAATCTTGTATTAAGTTTTTTGACAGATTGAACATTTTTTATCGACAATAATAAAATTTTCTTATACCTTTAAATAGCTTAAAAAGAGTCAAAATATGTATATTAAAAATTTCATGTAGATACAGTCATTTTTTTTTTGATTTAAGGCTAAAAAACACAATCGAATTTGTCAAAAACTAGCAGTTGCCTAAAATTTTTTGTTTTTCTTCAATTATTTTTTTGTTTTTACCCAACCTTTTAAAAACTATTGAACATTTTCAAAAATGACTTCCCTAAAGTACCAACTAGATCCACTTTCCTATCAGAAAAGATATTGATGAAGAAAATCGAAGCATTCTACTTATCGTGTACAAAGACCAAAAAAAAACCACATCATTGTAAAATCAATGTATTCTTATCTATGCTCAGAATCTAAAATATAATACGTAGGTTATAATAAAAAAAGTCAGTATGACTATTTATCGTGTAGTTAATATTTTTGAAGATATTATCAAAAAACTAAAAAATGTCAACTAAAATCCAAGATGGTGTGGACTTGTGGACCTCAGAGGGATGGCAACTTTTTTTTGGTTAATCAAATGACGAGTGACCCATGACGAATTTCAAAATTGTAGTATTTTTTGCAAGGCAAAACTCTCCATTAACTAGACTATTGTTTGGTTGGAAAATGGAAATGATAAACGTGTTATGCCCACCAGTACCTAGATATACTGGTCAAAATAATTATATTTTCTGAATAACAATTTATGTAACGAGTAAGTTTTCCCCTTGATGACGAATATCTACGACCTACCTACCTATATTATATAATCTATGTAAAAACCATGTACCTACAGGTAAACAATTAACAAATATATAACAATGGCAAAAGGGTGTATTGTTAAAAACTCAATAGATAATGAAGAAATAGGCTCTGAAGATTTCAGAAAATATGTTTGACTTAGTGTCCAGTTGCCCAGTTAGTGATCTCAAATTTTTACTAAGACAAGGACAACATTTTTTGTTTAATTTTGGTGTTAAAAATTACCACTCTAACACAGACAGTCAACCACCAGTTTAAACATGCAGTTCTTATTTTTTTCATAACTAGAATACATAAGAAACATTTGTTGTGAGGGACTTGTTCAATACATTTTCTAACTCACCTGACATCTACTAACTTAGTCTCTTGACAAAATAATAAAATATAAGCAGCCTATAAGTACTATTCAAAATAATATAATTTATAATTTAAGTAATAACTAAAAATATATAAGATGTTTTAATATTTAACATAAATATTAGTTCATTTATGTGTCTTAATAAACTTGCCCGGTTTTTTTTTGGAGCTCCACTAATTGTTTTCCTGTGTTTTCACAACTGAGAACCACATAGTCTTACATCAACCTTAGTTACAGGTCAAATAAACATGGATAACCCCTTACTGTCTCAATTAGTTTTTTATTCACCGATTTTATAAAAGTATCTCTTAAATGCTTGATTAATTAAAATAATAAATAGTAATATCTTATTTTAAATGTTATAGTGTTTACGGTTATATTATGGGCACTAATCAATTCACAATAGCACACATTTATACTAAACAAATATTCTAATTTGTAGGGAAGGCAAAATTTTTTTTTTTTTATTATTAGCTTTTAGTATATAACCAATTATTTACAAAAGGCAAAAATTATACTTTGAGTTTATAAGATTTGACAACATAATTTATTTATCTGGAATTTAATTCATAAACATCTGATCCGAATTTATTATTTTTTGGAGCCTAGACAAAATATTGTTACCAATATCAATTTGTCAGCCCAAAAACCTCCCGATAAGTCTTGAACGGAGAACTCATAATAGAAACAATATAATAAATATTTCGGACAGCATAAACTGTAGATTTTTGAATAGACCTTTAAACATAGTTGTACCTTATATAACTTTAAGAAAAATGATTGTAAGCAAAGTATAAGTAGGTATATCTTATAAATTACAATATTACATTAAAACTGTATATTTAATTGTATATATTATAAAAATTAAATAAACAAAGTTTAAAAGTTTCCAAAAACATTTTATAAGTAATAATTATTATAATTAAACAACAGCAATAATAATTTATACTATGATTATTTCTTAGTAGAAAAACCTTGAGGATATGTCGACTGCCATCTCCATGTGTCTTCACACATTTCCTTCAAAGTTCTCTTAGCTTCCCATCCAAGATATGATTTTGCAAATGATGCATCACAATAAGAAGAAGCACAATCACCCGATCGACGATCAACAATATCATATTTTACTTTTTGTCCACTTACTTTACTAAACATATCAATTACCTGAACAGAATAAATAGTAAACATGATTAATTAATATAACATAATGATAATGGTTTATTATTTTTATATTTTGTATATTTTAATAAATTAAAATTAAAATATGAGTCAAACTTGGACCTAAACTTAATAATTTTCTCAAACTGTTTAAATTTAAACTTTCAATGAATTTCAAAAATGTAAATATAACAAATATTAAAATAAAATAGTGGTAAAACAATACTTATAGACTGAACCGACATTTTTTTTTATTAATGCGCTGTCACACTTGAACATTTCAAACTTGACTGTGATCATACTATACAAATTTAATTTTTTTTCTCCAATTTATCATTTTTTAAGTTTAAGGTGTACAAGGGTTCTCGAACCCATCACTAAATATTATAGTAATATATATTATGTAATTGCTACACATAATTTGATAGTATTTTTAAATTAACTATTGGGTTCTGTAAAGCGATTTTATTTAACAATAGAATTATGTTAGGAACATTTTAAAATTTGTATCATTGGTTTCAAATAAGTTTCAATAATTTTGATTGATATATGAAATCTATAAAATAACTAATTTTAGGAATTATAAATACAATTTGTTAAACAATATATTAAGATATGCTATATGATATTATTCTGAGGCATTATCTAAGTTAAAACATAATTTTAAAGTTAATTTATGACTTTTTTTTATGTTAACAATTCAAAATTTTAAATTTGTCTTTTCAAACACTATAATACATATTTCAAAAAATGTTCATTACTTCTATTACTGAATATCCATTTCCTGTGCCTAAATTTATGGCTATAGCTCCATTTTCATCAGCATTTTGTAACTTGTCTAATGCACTGACATGACCTTCGGCCAGATCCATAATGTGAAGATAATCTCTTACTCCTGTACCGTCAATAGTATTATAATCATTACCAAAAACATTTATACATGGTCGGTTTCCGACAGCAACTTGAGCAACATATGGCATTAAATTGTTAGGAATTCCAGTAGGATCTTCTCCTAAAGTTCCAGAAGGATGCGCTCCAACTGGATTGAAGTAACGTAAAATAATCACAAACCATTCCTAATAATAAATACACATAGGACGTAAATAATGAATTTAATATTATTATGGTGGTTCTAAAATATACTTTATCAGAATTGCATAAGTCTTGTATTATTCCTTCAATAAAATATTTTGATTTAGCATATCCATTGAGTAAATTTTGACCAACTGGGTGTGATTCAGTTATTGGTAGAAATTGTGGTTCACCATATACTGTAGATGAGGAGGAAAATACAAGTTTCTTTACATTGTGTTCTTTCATAACCTATCAATTAAGTTTGTTATTAGTCTACATGTTATGAATACCATATTTATCATTTTTATTCAGTTATTAATAAAGTAGTTATTTATAGTAATTACACTTTACATACTTGAAATAAATTGATTGATCCTGAGACATTGACTCGATAATAAGTCAAAGGAATGATACATGATTCACCAACAGCTTTTAATCCAGCAAAATGAATAACACAACAGAAATTATGCTAAAAATACAATATATAAATAAATATAATAGATCATATTATGTATAAAATATACTATTGTTAATAAGTTATATGATAAAAAAAAAAAAATCATATTATGCTTATTATATTTTATTATCCCGGTTACTTATCACAACTATTCACTTATTTGCAAAGTCATAAAAATTCAAACTCTCTAGCCGAAGACACATTGAAGCTGACCAACAGTTTGTTTATTCTTAATTCTCTTTTAGATGGGTTATAGGAAAACAGGGTACTCCAGATCTTCTCGGAGGTATACTTCCGAGCTCTCTCTCTCATTCTACCCCTAGTCATACCACCTCCTTCACACATGTTCAGAACCTACGCTCCCGAACAACTAGTATTTTTGTATTTATGATGTTTATATATTAAACATTTATATTCTTCTAATGCTGTTTATCTTAAGTTTTTAACTATATTATATTTCTTTACTACATTGTAATTTCCTTATGCCATTTGCCATTTATATTTCAATAAATAAATAAAAAACAAATAAGGATTAAGAACATTATTAAATCTAACTTTTACTACTGGTAATTTAACATTGAAATGTCTGTACCTAACATTAGAAATAAAAATTTTAAAATTAATTTAGATATGTAATCAGAATATTAAAAAAATAGTTTTGCTCTTTTTACTTTAGCAAGAATAACGTCATAAAATAATCATTAGTTATAAAAACTAAATACTTTTACAAATATATTGTAAGGTTTATAAATTAATGTAATGAAACATATAGCTAACCTTATCAAATACTTTGGAGAGTGAATCATAATCCAAAAGATCAACGTTATAGAATGTGACAGGCTTACCAACTAATTTTTCAACTTGAGATATAGGTACCGGATTTTGTCCTTCATTTCCTATATTAATAGAATTTTAAAATAAATATTTGAAATAGAATACAACAAATTGTTAGTTGTATTTAGAATTAGAACTATGTGAATCAGTGTTGGGAAGGTTCACTTAAAAACTGAAGTCATTCAAGTAATTAGACCATAATTCATATTATAAAAATGTGTATGATTTGAACAGCCTGAAGGCTGAATCATACAAATTCTCTTCAAGTATGAATTTTGTTCACATTCTAATTGAAAAAAAATTTGCATTGTTTAATATCATTCACTAAATATGAACATGAACTTTCTTAGCACTGATTTTGATACAATATACAAGTTAAGAGCAAGCATAATAAATAATAATACAGTTTAGAAATTAGACTAGATTTAAAAGCATGAAAAATAGTTATAATTAAATCCATTCAGACGCTTACCCAATTTATATATATTAATATATAAATATTCACTTATTTAAATATTTTGATATTTTATTAAAAATGTTATTAATATAAATTTAATTTTAAAATTATAAAATCTACTTTTATTGCATTTGGAATATTTGCATATTATGGCCAATGTGTTAATTGATTTGTTAAATACATTTTAATAATAATAGTGTAAGATTTAAATTACCTATTAAATAATCATTTTTTGTCACAATTAATGTCTTACTATGATTTAAACAATGCAATAAACTAATAACAAACTATAAAAAAAGGTTTCATTATTAAAAATATAATTATGATTAATATTAGATAATTACATAAATAGTATTTCTAAGAATGAATCTATATTATTAATAATTTAATTGAATAAAAATAAAAATAAATATTTATAGAGGAATGAATACAGTATCCCGTTTAATAGTTTGACACATATTAATAAAATGTAGTATAACATACCTTTACATGCATTTGACAAATTATCTAAGACCACCACCTCATACCCGGATTCAATTAAAGGTATAATAGTATGGCTACCAACATACCCTGCGCCACCAGTTAACAAAACACATTTGCTTTTTGTACTATCCATTTTGTGTACAATAATTATGACAGGGAGTAATTTTTACCCACAATATTCTAAAAAAAATAAAAATATTCATAGCAAATTTAAATAGTTTAAATAATTTTTATGTAATTCATTCAATGTACACAGAATAAAGTGTATAAAATAGGCCCTATTATTTGAAAAATTTCGGACTGCACACTTCATTGTATTTTTGCTACTGTTTTAGAAAAAGAAATGCATTACATATATACATCTATGTATAATTTAATTTAATTTAAATTTAAAAAAATTCAGGAAATACTCATATTTCCTATTAGCTAGTATATTATTTATTTTTTGTTTTGTAGACCGTAGTGCACACACCTTCAAATCGTAGTGCACACTTGTACATTCGTGGTGCACATTGTGTGTCGTGGTGCACATAAAAATAGGGCTTGGACTATAAAAGACAAGAACCGAATCCTCTTGTAGTGGTGTTATTCTGGGTTCTACCTTAAAGATTATAATGTAATTTGTAAATATTAATAACAGATCCAGAAAATATAGGTATATAGAGTAAAATGAAAAACATATATATATGAATGAAAATATTTTAAATGCTATTAACTATTAAACCAATTAATAACCACCATGATTTATTACGAACATAAATACTAACTCTTTCCAAATTTATGGTAAGTATACAAATGTATTAACTACATTTCAAACAAGATATTTTAAATATAAGTATAGGTGGTTAAGTAGTTTTAATTAAGTTATTTTAAAATATTGTTTTTCAGTGACTCTTTAATATCTTTATCTTTTGATTACCATTCTATTTAAAACAGTGTTTGGAAGGAACGAGTTCCGAAAGGAACGGAAACAAGTTCTTATGTTCAAGGAAAAATAACGAATTATTGTTCGTTCCCTTCGAGTTCCAATTTACACAGATATATAAATAATATTAATTACTTAAAATATACTCTAAGTGGATAACACACTAGGCGATTCGAACGTCGCGATTAATCGCTCAAAATTAAACATAAACAATAATTAATTTATATTGTTTAAAAAAATAAAGATGAATAAAAAAAAACTACAGTATATATTTCATTTAATATTTTAATATTATATATTTTGTATCAGTATTTTTTTTTTAAACTAAATAGTAAATTATAAAATGTACTTGTAGGTTTGTTTAATTAGTATAAGTATAATTAAAAAGTAAAGTACTGAAGTATGTCTATGAATGAAAAAAATGTATAGTTAAATAAGAATTTTTATTTTATTTGGAACTAAAAAGGAACTAGTTCATTTGAAAAAGGAACGAGTTCCTTATTTTGTTTTAAGGAACAAGGAACAAGGAACGAATTCCTTTTTTATTAAAAAGAACGAGGAACGGAACGAATTCCTTTTTATAAGGAACTCGCCAAACACTGATTTAAAGTAATATAAGTACATACCAATACTTCAACCTATATTTTAAAAATAATTTAATTACTTATATAAACTAAAAAATGTTAATAATTATTTAAAAATGTATCTTACAACATAGACACAGACATTTTGTTCAAGTAATGCCAAGTCATTATATTGAACATGATTGATGTGAATAAGTAATAAAACCATAATAGAGTATAGATAAGATAAACTTAAATTTCAAGGACATAAATGTAAACATGACGTTAATGTTAATCTTTTGACGGCATTAACATAAAACTTACTAGACATCAATACTAATTAACTAGGTACATAAATTGTTGATAATGCACTTATATCAATTCTGACTTGGAATTTTTAGCGACTCGAGGACTGTATTTTCAATTATTTAATTTTTTTTATACCATTTAAACAATGTCTTGTGCCAATATAAACTCTTTTTTTCAATTAAAAAACAATTCTTTTAAGACAGACTCACTAAAAAATATTTAAATGGCGTTTTTAAATAAAAATTTAAAAGAGTAGGTTCTAAGTTATTAAAAATGGTTTTAGAAAAATACAAAATGGATGTTATATTGAATCTAGTATTTATTATATTCAAACAATTTTTACAAATTATAAAATGTTGATGGATTAATATTAATTACTATAATTTTGAAATCATCATAACTCTTATAATTGTCAAACCTATTAACACAGATCTATTATCCTTAGTGGTTATACAGAATATAACAAGTAGTTAGTACACATTGCCACAGCTAAATAATTCAAAAACTCATATTCAGATTTTGATTTAGATAGCTAGTTACATCAAAATGTTCAAGTCATCTACTTACTTAAAAATTAAACAGGAAAACTAATTTGGTATTATCACAGGAAACTCTTTAAATGGTATAAAAATGTAAATATTTAAAAATCTGGTCATTCAAAGTTCAAACAAATCAGAATTTATATAAATTCATAATTAAAGGTTAAAAACGGGGTTGAACATGCTTAGTGAATCGCCATGTATATAATATAAATAATAAATGATACTTCATAACTTTTATGTTTATTTTTTTTTCAATTAAACCAGGGATTAAACTTATTTTTAATTTTTTTGATAACGGTTCAATATTTATGGTTATTATTTATACATTTTCAGAAAGTTTTTAGGCTAAATTCACAAAATAATTTATTTTAAAATTAAAAATATTTAACACAATGATCCTTAATAAGTTTCCAGAAATCTGAAGAGTTACAAAATATAGATGTACTCACGAAGAATCTTTGATGGTAACAATGTAACAATTATAATTATTATATTTAAAATTGGAAGTTGCACACGTCTCATCCATAACGCCCAAAAGTCGAAATGACAAATGCACGAGACACGACTACACGAGTAGGTCGTAGCCGATAAGTTAATGAAATCATCAATTAATCATTACTGTTATTATTGTTTTGTAAATACTAAACTAAATGGCGGTCGCCGAATGCCGGTGAATAATTATTATGATATTGTGATAGTGACTATAATGTGAACACTGAATAAGTGAAAACCACGATACTGGAAAATGTCCTGACTTCTAAGACCGCGGAACATTATATTGATAATAAACGTTAAACATATTTACTTTACTACATTTAATAATTTAATATGATTTTTAATAAACGTGTATTAACTGTAGCTGCAGACTGTGGTAAAAAATATTATGATTTGTTTACTGTTATCACGGATATAGATACTAGCAATACTACTATCACAGAATAAATTCTGAAAAAAGGTATTCGGAAAAAAGACCTGAAATAAAAATACGATAAAAAAAGATTCCGCTATAGTAGGGACTAGGGATGGGCAGTGGGCACCGAGGGGTCCGTACTTACCAGCAGTGGCGTACACAGATATTTTCAATGGGGGGGGGGGGGTTATATTAAAAATTATACATACATACATAATATAATATATATATTTTTCAAAACGATTATTTAACTGTTTACTGTACAAGATCTAGTTTTCTTGGTTTTTTTGCCAACTCGTCAATGACCTCTTCAGGAGTTAAATGTGTACCACGGTACACCGACAACATTAGGGATCCCATACGTCCCGTATTTTACGGGATTGTCCCGTATTTGAATGAAGCGTCCCGGTGTCCCGGAAAAAGTTAAAAAATAATACTATTGTCCCGCATTTTGAACAACCCGTCCCGTATGTCGTATCCGGACATTTCCCCCCCGGACATTTTCCCCCCGGCTGTTTTCGGTGTAGTAGGACATTTTCCCCCGATAAATTTTTGGATGCGGACATTTTCCCCCCGTTTTTTTTTGTTTTTTTTTTCTATTATTTACCTTCGAATATAAAATTATTATCTTTAACACATATTTTTTAGCTTCTGTTCATATTTATTTTTTTTATTTTTGTAAAAACTGTACGTTAACTAAAAAGTCTTTAATCTTAATTTCAATAAAAAAATAATGAATAATATTTAAAACAAGTTAAGTAAAAATATAATTTTGAATAGATTGTCTAAATAATATAATATAGTACAATACTGACCAAACTGGCCAAAAAATCCGACATAAAAATAAAAAAAGATTGTATAAACAATTTATAATTAGTAACTAAAAATCCGACATAAAAATAAAAAAAGATTGTATAAACAAAATATAATTAATAACTAAAAATGTCGACATAAAAATGATACAGTTTGTAAAAAAATCTTTATTTCTGATTCATTGGTTATTTCTAAACACATATTTTTTAGTCTTTTTTCATATTTATTCTTTTTTTTTGTAAAAACTGTACCCGTTTGAATATTTAATAATTTAATATTTGCTAGTGAATTTGATCTCTGAAGTGCTTCAATGAACATCCAAATATTTGGATGCTGAGTTCTTATCAAACTTTTAAATTTATTATTGAAACCTTCACTTAAATTATTTGTTCTACCTGTATTTTTCTTTGTAGCATTATGTACATTCCATAAATAAGGTGGAAATATCGGTGAAGACCGCCATAATGACAAACCATTTGATTTTGTAGTAGTTCTCTTGTAAGTTCCATTGACGTATGTTTTTTAATTCAGATAAAGGGCATAGCGAAGGATACTTTTTATTTCGAATTCTTCTTAGTGATCTTTTGACCGATTTTTCTTCTGTTAATAAAATCATTGCTTCGTTTGATAAATTGGACGTTTCTACTGCGAAAAGTCTGGAAGGAGTATCAAAATTGTCTTGGGCTTTAGTATTCATATTCAACATGACTTTTGTTACTTCTACTTGTGCTAGAGAATACATTGACAATCATTTGATCAGTTGTTACACTACCTTTACAATTTTTCTTTTTCTTTTCCACACATTCTCATCTAATTTTGTTATTGGCAAGATTTTTTTGTTTTGTATACATATAGTCTTTAAAAACAATTTTTAAACCTCCTCTGTTTGTTTTAAGAATTTGTATTTTATCCATGATCACAAAACAAAAATGTACAAGAATAATTTTTATTTTAAAACATTAAAACGTATATAACCACTATAACCACTAAACCACTACTAAACTGCTTTGAACAGTTTTGATATAAAATATTGACTCAATCCTCATAACGATGTAAGATTGTATAGAATGTTATATATTATGTTATATAATATATTATTTATTTAGTATTTTTTTTATTGAAATTAAGATTAAAAAATAAAAAAATACGGGGGGAAAATGTCCGCATCCAAAATTTTATCGGGGGAAAATGTCCTACTACGCCGAAAACAGCCGGGGGGGGGGAAATGTCCGGGGGGAAAATGTCCGCCATTCCCCGTATGTACCTTATTTTAAAACTATTTCAAAAATTAAATTTTTTTTTATTATTTGGCATTTTAAAATTTAAATTATTGATAAATGATAATAACTAAATCAAATGATAATTATTTGATTATAATAACAATACATTTTTTTGTTGGTTTTGTGGTGGTTACACTGATTACTGATTAATGATATTATATCGGCTATCAAATCGGCTGTCGGCATGTACATTTCAAGTATATATCCAGTGTCCCAGTGGCGTATTTAGGTTTATTCTTGGTGGGAGGGGGGATATAACTTTATTAAGTTAGAGGTCTAAAATTAGGACTCCAAAAAATAATGCATATTATATACACCCCTACGGGGCAGATCGATCCCCTTGGTCGGCTTGATCCCACCCCCCCCCCGTAAATACGTCACTGTATATACCTACTATACAGGTATGTTTTAAAATGACCCGTATTTTTAAAAAATAAATCTGGGAACCCTAGACAACATTGTCAATCCGTTTAATCTGTCCTATGTATACAAATATATAATTATTTTTCAGTTAAAGGGGGAGGGGGGGGTTGAACACCCCCCCCCCCCCCCGTGTTTACGCCACTGCTTACCAGGGTTGGCTAGAACCCAGGATTTGTAGACTTTTTAAGTTTGTTCAAATAAAACCCGGTGGGTTTTAATATAAAAAAAAAAATGGGTTGTTTTAACGGGTTTTTTTTTTGAAAAAATCAAAATTTTTTCTAAACTTAGAAATCGGTTGGGTCATGAAAAGGCGGCTAAATTAGATTCTCCATTTCTAAATATAAAAACCCCACTGGGAAAAGTTGAGGAAGACTTTTTAATCTGACTATTTATACCAATATTATTTGTTATTTTATTAATTGTTAATTTTTGTTTGAAATATTTATTAAGTATTTAAACTTTACAGGAAAGTTACCTAATTAATAATATATTTAATCAGTGCTAAATATTAATAACTTATTCAAAATAAAAGATTGTTAACATTTCTATTGAATGTTGGTGTGTAATTTTTTCCATTTTAATTTTTTACTTGTACCTACCTAAATATAAAAATAATAATTTAATTTTTTCCTTATCAAAGTTTAATTGGGAAAACAAATAATGCCTATAAGGTAAATTTTCTAAAAATTAACACAAGTTAAATCTAAAGTCTATTTTATCCAGAAAAATGGCGAAAAAGACACTTGTGGGGTGAGTTACGTAATATGTGTTTCGTAACTAACTTTCTTAAAACGCGTTACCTACTAACTTTACAAGAAGATTACACTGCACGTCTATACACACGCATAACGTAAACAATAATATTCCATTTAATTATGTACCACTAACGTGTTTTAACATCGGCTTAAGTAGACCTAAAGTTTAGGTGGTGCTAAAATGATGTATACCTATTCCAATAATTCACACTGGTTTTGTTTTTATGATGTTTGCAACATGCTTCTCAATATATACGAATAAAACGAAAGTCAGTAAACCGTTGCTTAACATACGTCTTATATTCAACCAATTTTTTGTTTGTTGCATAATCGAAAAATTTCGTTCAGATGTTGCAGAACTTATTGGAATTGTAACTTCAACTTGTTTAAGTTAGGGAAAGCCTACAATTGAATTTTTTTTCATAAAAGAAACATAAGATCAAAAAAAATATAAAACTTTTTTCCTCGCATTATTTTTGTGTTTTATAACAGGGGCCAGGGAGTGCTTAATTAAAGCTTGGGGGTGCCGGAGCACCCCCGAGCACCCCTCTAGTCGAGCCTATGATTTAAGTTTATCGTATTTAATAATGGATTACATTTTCCCATTTCTCATATCCATCATCGTTTACGCACTACCATCAATTTCTTTCAATATTTTAATTTAGAACAAATGATAATTTATTTTAATTTTAGATTCTGAGCGAAGCTTGAGGAATGAATTAATTTTACAATGATGTGTGTTTTTTTTCTCGGTATACACGATAAAATGTCGAAATAATGCTTCGATTTTCTGCATCAGTTTCTCACCTGGTTTTAAAAGTGAATTTAGTTCGTACTTTTAAAAGGTTATTTTCGAAAATTCTCAATAGTTTTTAAAAACGCAGGGAAAAATAAAAATAAATTAATGAAAAACTCGAATTTTTAATGATTGTAGATACATGACATTTTCACGAAATATTTATATAAACATTAACATTTTCAATATGTTTTGTTTTTTTTAAACTTTTTATAAACATAATTAATTTTTAGGTTTTTTTTTTATTATTGTCGATAAAATATTTTTCAATACACTTGAAAATTTAATGCAAAGTTCTACATAACTTGTGAAAATTAAGAAAATAGTTGAGAAGAAGTCTATAGTTTTTTTTAAGCTAAAATGTTGACAAAATAAGTATAGATCACAATAATTTGCAGTTTTTTTAGATTAAGAAATGAATAAAAAATGTTCCAGTTAAATCTAAAATTTGAAATTCAACAAAAAATCTCTGAGTTTTTCTACCTTTCTAAGAAAAAAAAATTACCGTAAAGTCCAACTAATTTTTTATGAGCTTTTGAATTAGACATTCAAACTATCGTTCATCAATATTCAAATATATATTATATTGTGAGGAAAATATTTTTGTGTTCAAGTGATTATTACTGAATTCCAAACAAGCAGTGATTGCTTTTAGAGAACTAAATCAGGATATTTTTCACTGAAATTGTATTTAAATTGTAATAGTTTTAACTATCATTATTATTGGCGTCCTGCACATTTGCATAAGACCGTAGTCAGGTTTCTTTTTTAATTTCAAAACTTTCAAAAAATAATTAAAAATTATAATTCATATCCGTCGCCGCTCTGTTGGATAAAAAGCTTCTTACAATATTATTATCATCTATTATTGTATTCATGAATGGGAAACAATATACAAACGGTTTTTTGTAATATCATGTTGTCGTCAAGTTATAAATTATAAAACAAGGATCCTACGACCATAAAAATAACTAATATTTTGTTTTCTAGAACAATGAACAATATTTATTGTAGGTAAACAAAGTGTCACATCACAAAAAAATACTAACAATAGCAAAACGTTCTCAAACGAAACGGTTTTCTCGATCCCGTCGGTTTGAGAAGATGGGCGAATGGCCCAAAGGTCAGGTCTCGCAGGTCGACATCGTCACGGTGAAGTACTGAACCAAGCCATACACGTGAAAACAAGATGTCGACGTTTCGTCAAACGATCAACGGTAGTCGTCCTGGTGCCGGTGGGTGCCATTTCCACCGTCTATCCGACCGTGGTCACTGCAGTCGACGAACCTTTGCCGTGGGCGGACTTGGAAGGAGACTTACCGCACACGTTTGAGATATCTTCAAACGTTTATGTGCAGACGAGCACAGTGCCATAAACGTGAAAACAAGTGTTCCCACATTCAGTCGGATGTCGACGTATCGTCAGATCAACGTCGTCGACCTGGTGCCGGTGGGTGCCCATTTCCACCGTCTATCCGACCGTGGTCACTGCAGTCGACGAACCTTTGCCGTGGGCGGACTTGGAAGGAGATTTGACACGGTTTCTGGGTTTCCGTGATCGCTTCAACCATTTAGGCGTCCTGTGCCTCTTGCAGGACACTGCACTGCTTGAGTCCTCCGTGGTTCTTCGCGTCACCCTAAATCTTCTGTGGCCAACAGTTCCGCGGTGCGTCACGGAATGTCCACCAACAGCCTCAGTGACTGGAAAACCGGGTTTCCGGTGGGATTTTCGATGCCGCTTACCGGGTCGTTTCGATTTACCCCCGGCGGTGACAGTGTTCGCGATGGCGGCAGCGGTCGTCACCACCGCCTTGGCCGACCTAACCTGGCCTGGCCCTAACCTGGCCATCGCGCACACGACGCAGGGACACGTGCACCGATTGACCGTCACCTCCGACCGCAGTCCCCCGCACAGGCTGCTGTCCACGTTATCATTTGTCGTCGACTTCGGCCTCTGCAGGGTGACAGCATAATGCGACGGGACCGGTTCGGGCATCGACGTCACGGTGTGCACGAAGCCTTGCGCTGTCGTCTGCTGGTAGAACGATTTCTCGCCTCCATCGGTCACTCCTCCGTCGAACCCGACATTGTACCCTCCGCGGCCGTATGGGATCCAAGAGAGACCGGGGAGGTCGACCCGCACGGACAAGTCTGCGACCAGAACGTCCTGCACATCGACCGTCTCTGACACAGTTCCGGTGGCTATCTCAACGGCTCCGTTGTTGTAGTCGTCCGAGTTTTCCACAAAAGAGCCTACGCATATTATTAGCTATTAATCACGGCTCGTGGATCGCACTTATTAAACACGATCTATATACTTCTTCGATTTAGGTAAAAAAAGTTTATTTTTAAAACAAAACACTTCGTTTAAATTCAATTGACGAGTAAAATTTAACTAAAAAGTTTCAAATTCGTTAATTATATAATTTGCTCTAATCAGTGTATATATATTTAACGAATTAATAATAGTTTAATTATATTTTTATGGTTTTTCCTAACTCAATTTTCATTATACAGATACAATAATTGCCAACATTTACTATTTTCCATACATGAATATTGATGAATATAAAAATGAATTTGTTACATTACCAGAATAATATTGGTGTGCGTCTAATGAATTTGTATATCCACAAGGCCGTCCTTGTAATCCATACACAGATGCGAAAATAATCAAAACTATTGAGTTAATCATTTTAGTCAGCGAGTATTCAAGACGAAATAAATATCTTATACAGAAACAAGTACGAGATTATATGGTGACAAATGATAATAAACAACTTCAGTTTCCTTGACGATCCATAAGTTAAATTATTTACATTGCATACTGTAAGTCTGTAAAGCCAGTGATTATAAATAAATATTATAAATCACTTATTTATGAATTTTTATTATCTATGTATTGATAAAAGGCAATGTTTGAGTGTGTGTATGCGTGTTTGTGTAAGTTACTCATAGCGAAATATATATAATATATTGTTGCCATTGTTTACAAAAAATAAAATAATTATTGGATGATATAATTTAAGACCTGTATCTTATACTTGCTCAAAACATCCCAAATTTAAATGTGTTAAAAATATGTGTTTAATTTTAGTTGTAAGAACCTTATTATTCCAACAGCGGATATAAATTATTATTTTTTGAAAGTTTTGAAATTAAAAAGAAACCTTATTGCGTGCGGCCTAATGCAAATGTGCAGAACGACCAATAATAATTAATACTAAAAAATACAATTTCAGTAAAAAATATCGTGATATTATATAAAATATTAAAATTTACATAGGTAGACACATTTTTTTTCTTCAAATCATGATTAAAATTCATCATTGAACATTTGCAAATAAATTGTTTTGTAGTTAAACATTTTTAAAATATACAGTTTTTATAACTAAGGATTGAAAATTAAATGTTTTAAAAATGTACACACTTTACCGTGTGATTATAAAGCTCAAAACCGTGCGTGGATGACTGGCAGTTTATCCATTGAATGGGTTCAACAGCTCAACTGCGAGTTCGTTAAACAGAAAAGAAAAGTCCTTTTATTTGTCGATAATTGCCCTGCTCATCCGAAAGAAATAACCCTTACAAATATCAAACTTGTGTTTTTCCCGCCAAATGCTACGAGCCATCTTCAGCCTCTTGATCAAGGTGTGATCAAAGTTTTAAAACAGAAATACCGTAAGAAATTAGTTCAACGGTATTTACTAGAAATGGAATCTGTGACCGATGAAGAAATCCCCAAAATTAATGTTTTAGATGCTATTCATTATGTTTCAATCGCGTGGGATGAGATAAAACCAGAAGTTATTAAAAACTGTTTCAACAAAGCCTACCTTGATCTACATTGAGACAGGCACTTACTGCAACTGATGGCTCCGAAAACATGCTTCTATATCTAGGTAAGGTGGAAAATTTCTTATTGAATAATTATAAAAATAATGTATTGAAACAACCAACCATTACCACTTTTTTTAATCCAAAAAAATAATAATTAAAAAATACAAAATGTTCCTAATAATTTTATTGTATGTATATTTGATGTTTTTTTTTATTAATTTTAAATACAACTTATGTTACTGTGTAATACATAACAAGTCACACTATGAACATTTTTCTAATTTATTCTATCTACATATTATCACATGGTTAACCTCTATCGAGGTTTTACTGTATTTATATAAAAACAAGATGGCATGCGAGAACAGTCAATGGTATATATTTTTACAATTAACAATATTACATATATATATAATAATATATGAAGCATTGTTCTGTGGGTTTCGCTTCCAAAGGTTCATCGGCGATGCAGTCGATTTCAAAGAATTTATCTTCTGCTTTGATAACTTAACTTACGCTGCCTAAGTATTATTTTATTATTTTCCTTTGCCAATTCATTAGTTACGTACTTTTCAACAGGTCGAAATTATTCTACTTCTGGTACAACGCATTATCCATAGCGATCACTGAGTTTTCTTTCAAGACCGGTAAAATACCACTAAACCACTCGTACAATTGTATTATTCATTTTCTCATGATAATCGCTGGAATTTTTTTTTTAAAAAGTGAAGACCACCCGCAACAAAGCCATCAGACGATCCTATGTGGAAAACAATTAATCGTTATCGTTTAACTGACGGATTATTTATCCAGATTCAACTGTGATATCGACTATCGACCCACTATTTAAATGTTTCTTTTACGTTAACCCAAGTTTCGTCAAAGTAATACATTTGACGATTGCGGCTGCGATATTATCTAATAGATACTAGATAGTATTTTTTAATTTAGTCTAACTTATCATTATCATTCTTCTATTCTCAAAGTAATTTTACAGGAAGGTCAACTTATCCGTTATTCAAGACATATAATCACTCGCATCACTTACACTTAGGTATATGAACTTCACATATTGTGAAATAATAAAATATTAATAATCATAAAGACCAAACAGCTTACAATTTACATTATTATATTTTCATTAAATTCAAAGTTAACAAGTCTATTAGAGTAACTTGGTCAATGTCGAGGTACACTCGAACCCTACTATATGCAGCAAAAGCGAGTTCCCTGTGATTTTAATTTTTACCCACCTACCTATAATATTAGGCACTATTTTAAACGCTGTGTCTAGAGCACCGGGCGCCCGATCACTCTGTAGAGCACCGGGTCACGCTATAAATATAAAACATAATATACTTATCCATTGTTGTATGACATTTAATATTATGGTATAAGAGTTATCTGATAATAGTTAATTAATAGTTAATACAAATAATATATAATAATAATTAATAATATAATTAATATACGAATAGTAAATATAAATAATAAAAGTTCACACAGGTTCTTTGAGTAACTGCGCTTTAGGCTTCATTTTATGTGGACGATCTCCGCGACACTTGGGGAAAAACCATCTACCTTTTGGTTTTGTTGATGATGAAACACAAGAAAAATGAAACCATTCTACTGGACATAAATCATTATCGCAACATATCATCTCTCCGTATGAAATCTGTTTACAAACACAATAGGTTGGTTCATGTGAATCGACAGCTATAATATCCCTATTTCCATTTTTTTTAGTTTCGGTTTTTGTTTTTTGAGCCAGTGCTCTTCCAGCTCTAAGCCTTTTAGGAAGGCCGATTGTTGTCAAAATTGCGTCTTTTGGCCTTTCCCTCCCAAAAAAATGGAAATAGGTATAGCTGTCGATTCACATGAACCAACCTATTGTATTTGTAAACAGATTTCATACGGAGAGATGATATGTTGCGATAATGATTTATGTCCAGTAGAATGGTTTCATTTTTCTTGTGTTTCATCATCAACAAAACCAAAAGGTAGATGGTTTTTCCTAGCCTTAAGCATAAAGCGCAGTTACTCAAAGAACCTGGGTGAACTTATATTATTTATATTTACTATTCGTATATTAATTATTATTATATATTATTTGTATTAACTATTAATTAACTATTATCAGATAACTCTTATACCATAATATTAAATGTCATACAACAATGGATAAGTGTATGTTTTATATTTACAGCGTGACCCGGTGCTCTACAGGATGATCGGGCGCCCGGTGCTCTAATATAAAACCGGGCGCCCGGTGTTCTAGACACAGCGTATTTTAAATGCTTACTCGGTGCCACTTTCCTCACTCACCAGTCCTTTCCTTTTCCTGCAACATTAATTATCAATCGTAATTTATGAAATTGTTTTGAGCTAAAAACTAAAAGTAAAACTAAAACTGAACTAAACTAAACTAAACTTAAGTTTTAGAGCTATTAGTTATTACAGCAAATACAGATACATATTGCAGCATTACAAAATTTTACTAACATGTTTGTTGCGGCACGAGTTTATAGTCGGAAGCAATTACACTACGCGATGATTCAATGATAATATTAGATAGAGCTGGACTACAATAAATTAAGAAAATGGGTATCAAATATGCCACAGGTATTAAATAACCTTCCGAACATCGAGAACGATACGCTGGGACTCTGCGAGTATTACATTTAGATAACAGCCCGATCAAAACGCTTGTACTATTCTGGAACCCACACACTGACATAATATTATATCAATATAAGGTCAATGACCCGCTAAAACGACCTACGATAATCACGTTAATGACAAAACGAGATATATTATGGAGTATCGTAACGATATTCGAATATTCGATCCTCTCAGCTTAATTGGTCCAATAATAATAACAGCAAAAATAATTATGCAAAAATGATGGCAAAAGGGAATTAATTGGGAAAAACAATTACCATCAAGTATCACTTAAGCCGTTCATATAGAATTAGTGGGAGACTTGAGCTCTAACGCATTTTTAGCGGCATTAAGGAGATCTTGGTCACCGCACGGAATGAGCAAATCAATATACTCTGATAACGGAACTATGTAACTTCGTGGGTGCAAACCGACAATTACAAGAATTACGAGATCCATTTTTATCGGAAAAGCACAATCAACAACTTCAAGAATTTACGACCGAAATAGCACTTTTTTCCTGCTTGAGCTCACCACTTCGGAGGACTCTAGGAAGCAGCTGTGAAGTCTGTCAAGGGACATTTACGCAAGGTGTTAGGAAATGCATGCTAACGCATGGAAAGTTGTATACAATGTGTTGGTGCGTATTGCAGCCTGTTTAAATTTACGACCTATCACTCCCAATTTAATCCGATCCTGAAGATTTAAATGAGCTCATTTTCTTATTAGGAGCTCTGTATACTGTATACCAGAGGCTGACATATTATCTAACATGACACCAAATCGATTGCGTTGGTGGCAATGAACCGTGCAATTAACCCAACAGATATGTCATCGATGGCGCACAGAATACCTGTCGTAATTTCAAAGTCCTCACAGATGGGTACAATCAAAAAGGAATTTATCTCAAAATTCAATGGTAATCATCAAGATGGAGATAATTTACCTCCACTTCAGTGGCGTTTGGGGAGTCACACAATTTAGATGGCGACGAAGGTGTAACAAGGGTAGCGATGGTGAAGACAAAACGATAAGAAATAAAGCGGGCAGTTCGAATTCTATGTCCATTATAAATTGACTGTGATTAGTCAATTATAAAAAAAATTATAATAGATTGTTTATAATACATACCTAGTCAGTAATTTAAAACTTTATATTATTATTATTTATTTGTACTCAATATTCTAAAAATGTACATTAATTCATGATCTAATAATTATTACTGTTCATATTATACTTGTATAATATATATATACTTATATTATTTATTCATGATATTTAATGAAATGTGATAACATAAAATGCTATTTAGCATTTATATAACGATTGTAATTAATTATGTATTACTTCTTTATTATTTCTTGTTTATTACTAATATCTTTAAAAGGTTCAATTTGTGATTGATTTTAGCACAGATTAAAATTTCGGGCGGCATGTTCGGTCTTGGCGATCGATAATAATCAGTGACAACCAAGATACTATCTTAAATCGTGGTCACAACTTAAATAACAAAAAAGACGTAAAGAAACGAGCGGTAACAGCTGACCGCTGAAAATCTCTATGATTAGTCTACTGAGTACTGTTGTATCATGCATATATGCATAATATATAAAAAATATTATAACTATATTAACTAGGTTAAGTAAACACTAAACAATCATTTGCAATAGGTAAAATATATGTAATATGATCTTATGCTTAATTTGTTAATTATTAGTTATTTGTGTACGTCTGTCATCGGCGTATACGACAGTACTGACACTGCGTTGTCCATCGCCAAAACCTACAAAAAGTGCGATAATTGTGACAAAATAAAGTAAATTATTTATTAACCAAAAAATAAATGATAAAATCAATTTAAAGGGTGTTATTGTTTATTTAATTGAATTATTAAAACAAAAATAAAAATTTTACTGTTCCAATATAAAGCGTTTATAAATATCAATATAAGTAGGCAATTAAATAAGCATTTATAAATCATAAAATTAAGTAAAAAAAATTAAAATAAAAAAAAATTAGGAAAAGTTTCAACATTTTCTTCTTAAGTAATAAAGTACTAGGCATTTGTTCAATCCAAACATTTTTTGTTTTGATCACGCGAGTATGCCACGACAGTCAAATAATATTGTTTACCGAGAAATCAGTGATAAACAGGAAAATATATACTAAATATATTAATTTGTCCCTACAAAATCCAGTTCTATTTTGAGCATTGGAATATTTTTGTTACTCAACGATGCCGCAGAGGCCCAGACAAGAACCGACAAGTAGAATAGTAGATAATATAACAAAGACAAACAAATACAATTAAGGCTAGAATAGAATTATTTTTAATTTTAATTCTATCGGAAATAAATTTTAATGAAAAAATCTGGGATTATAAATAATATATTATCATGTAGGTAAAAAACAGAAAAAACAGCAAATTAGCTTTTATTATTTTTAAATCATCGAAAAATCTGAAAAATTGGAAATAAGCATGTTTTTATAATGCTTCGAGTCCCGAGCCTTGGACTCATTACACATCGATTACCTAGTCGACTGTCAGACACTAAACAAAATAATTAAAGTACTTACAGAAAAAAACATTATCCTAGCCCAAAATCCTAAGTGCTTAAGAATTAGGCCCTTAGTCTTATCAGTCATCACTCATTACCATACCTTTACGTTTATTGTATACTTTATTCTTTATATTAATGCATGATTTCAACTATATTATAATATAATCTAGTTCCCTTATTATTACCGTAATACAATACATTACAACATACTTACATATGTGATATGGTTTAAATTCATAATAAAGTAATAATATCATAATATAGTCTTAGAATATGGCTGAGTCTATAATATTGGTAGACCGCGGATTTTTATTTACTAAAAAGAATCAAAATATGATATATAGGTACTTATGGACAAGAAAAAATATGGTAAAAAAATACACAATTTTCAATTGATTATTATTTGTTTATTTAAGTATGATAGGTATTCAAATAATTAAAAACAAATTAAACAACTTATAATTAGGGATCTGCTTAATGAAATTATGCTTACCATTATTTCAATTGAGTTTGAGTACCTACTATTTAATGCCTAATATGAAATACATTTTGATTTTTGTCAAAATATGCATCCATATGCAATAACCATATAAATATTAAATAATTGTTATGTACCTACATAATATTAATGTTATGATGAGTTGTGGATGTATTACCTACCCAAGCTTGTATTATGTATTATTTTTCTGATATTTGATTGCACAACAATAATTATAAAAAGTTTTAAACGATACAATCCTAACGTAAAAACGAAAAACAATAATCTTAATTTTTATGGCGTAGAAAAAAATAGTAAATGATTCCAAGCATAACTATTACACAAAATCCGTTGTGGTAGTCTAATTAAATAAAATTGAATAAACACCACCGATTTACAAAATATACAACGATTCGTAATTAGTACTTAGTACACTAAACAGTAAACACTAATGCACTATTGCAGAAAAATGTAATAACCATGAAGTTGTGGTAGGTAGAACAACAAGAACACACGTCATATCGTGATGGCAATCTTACAGCACACTATACTACTGTCTACTATAGTGATAATATAATTTATTGTCGTTGTTGTTGTTGTCGGCGTTCTCGTAAACACTATTACACTAAACGCAACGAACGCCAAACAGTGGTATGGGAATATTAATAACAATGCGTGTAAGCGAGACTGAGCGGCAACAACGACCGTGGGGCGCGAACGGCGGTGACGGATAGGACGGGTTTTATAAACTGTTTTGGCAACACTGGCAGTTTTATGGGATGACGGATCTGTAGCGGCAGCGGTGGCGGCGGCGGCAGCAGCAGCAGCAGCAGCAGCAGGTTTATCCTTTCGTGCGTTGTCGTCGTTTGCAAAACAATAAAATGGCCGTTCGATTTTTGTTGTTTGTGTACACACGCACACACAAACACGCCGCCGGTGAGGGGGGCGCCGCGCACGTACGCACACACACGCGCCCGCCAGTAACACTACTACGAGTACTACGGCGCCGCGCGATAGCGATAGCGCACGCACGCGCACACTTACACACGCACGGTCGGGCGCGAGCGACACGAACACGCACACACGCGCACACGCACACACTCACACTCGCTCATCATCAATTATGTGGCCGTGCCGCCGACGACGGATAATGTTTAGTAGTAGTGCCCGAAATACGTATCGCGCGTCGTTGTGTTTATTGTGAATATCATGTTATGTTGTTGTTATCGGCCACGCTAATTGCCGTCCGTGTATCGTTGTGCGACGGCGATGTTATTGTCCGAGCTACCGCGACATTAGTGCCGCGCGCCGCCATCGAATTATCGCGATCGTCGCCGTCGTTGTTGTTATTATTATTATTATTATTATTATTATTATGTAACGGAATCGGATCGCCGGACACTGCTGCTGGCGTCGTGCGCGAAACGGTAAGATTGCGAAATAATATCACTGTTTGCCGCAAAAACCGAACAAAAAATAATCACAACCTTTGCATTGACAACAAGTAATAATATACCTACCGTAACAACAAAAACAATAACAACGATAATAATAATAATAGACGTTCCTATATACGCTGTCGAGCATATTAATAATTTATAATTGGACGTAATATTATCGTTACGACGTGCGCGCCTCTTCTGCTGACTGCAAGACGCACCGGTATACGGCACTTTGAGCGCGACAAACAGAGAAACGTACCTCGCGCGCACTGTAATAGGTACGTGTTGGTGAGTTAATACTCTCCGGCCGGCCGTTTTTGTTTTGTCAACAACGACGCCGCTGATAAAGTTCTACGTGCGTGTGCCCGTCCCTCGCGTTATTATTCGATTATAAACCTTTAATGCGATCGCAGTTGTCCGTGACCACCGTTGCTCGTCAATTACGACGTTTGAACGTGATCTTTTTATGTTTTTTTTCAAATCTTCCGTTGTCGTTTGACTAAGACTTGAAAAACGTTACACGAGTTTTCCGTACGAGCGGTGGAGACAATTGTCTGATGAATGATTGCCGATAGATTTGATAAATTACGATCCACTCGGAAGTGCAAATTGTGCGGACGCCCTAGGCAGGCAGTCACCTTGTTGCTGTTGCACGTCTGTTATTCCTCTATTAAAATCATGACGAAAAATCGTTTTTTTCCCTATGTAGATGAAAGTTGTTTAGTTGTTGCATATTGTTATTTTGTTTTTCAATAGTTGGTGTCCAATGATTTCTGTATGACAATAATAATAGTCATTCTATCCTCTTAAAACATTTATATTTTCTGTTATATGTGTTTATGTTGATGCAACTTTCTAAGTAGTCTGATAGTTTTAACTCTCCTTTCTTTAATTTACAGCTTAAATGTTGTTTGGAACTTAAAATACCTATTTCAAATTTTATTATCGTGATTTTAGTTGTAGCTGACTAAATATTTAAACTGTTATCTTTCATTAAATCTTTAATCGTCTGTCTTAAAATTAATTTGATTTTTTTCATAGAGAGAGTAGGTATACAAGGTTAGGTATACATATTTGTAAATTATTACATAGATACTCAAAATGATAATCATTTATAACTATTTTTACAAACTATACTCCTATTGATAGGAGGTACTGATGGATTGATATATAGCTAAATATGTTGGTTTTTCTTTGAAATGAGTGATTATATACAATTTATTTTATATTATGTATTTAAAATTATATACCTACTTACTAACAATTAATACCTTTAAAATTTAGATAATTGACAGAATTCAACCAGAAAAATAAATCCAAATAAAATTCAATTCTAGGTGGCTAAAGCGTAATTGAATGTATGGTGTGTGCTGCAGACTGGAAGGCACCGTGGATTCTATACCACAGGGCCTATTAGACGGCCGCCCTGCCAGTTCAGTGCTTCTCACTCATCATCAGGTTACTTGTTTAGTTTTAAATATCTGTCTCCTTAATATTATTAAAAAAAACATAGGACCTATAATGTTTGTAAATATGAATTTTTATATAGTATCAACAATTACAACACATTCAAGCACAACAAGAACAAGCTGCTGCAGGAGGATTAACATTAACACTTCACCATCAAACTACAGTAAATGTTTAAAGCATATCACAGTAATTATAGTTTTGTTTTATATTTAATAATTATTAAATATATTTTCAGGGTACAGGAAATAATGGTGTTCTTACAGGAGGACCTCAACTAGTTCTTGCAAGTTCTCAGGGACAAGGAATAACAACTTTCCCAACTGTAACCACTCAACAAGGTGCAACATTACATCAACATACAAGTTTTCAACAAGTGCTACATCAACATGTTCAGCACTCAAACATTCTTCACTCAACAAGCATACGACAGGTAAATATATAAAGTAATGTATTATGTTATGCCAGTGACACCTATTTTTGTTTAAGACTTACCAATATCCTATTAACTGCTTCATTTGCAGCAATTGTCCATAGATTATGCCTACAAAAACTATTTTGATCCCTAAACTGTTAAATACTAATTTTTACTTCTAAACTAATATTCAAACGATTTCCCAATCACCAAGTAATGATAATTAATTTATGATTTTTTACATATATAAACTAAAATATAATTTATGCTGGAACAATTTCATAATTGTATGAATATGTATATTAAATGTATTACGTTTTAAATAATTAATAATGAAATAATTTAAATTTTAAGATGGGTGCCCAACAGCACACATCTGGTACAATGGTTCAACAACAACAGGCTACGGCAATATTGGATACCACAAACACAAAATGTATACCTCAATCACCTTCATCACCATTCTCTTCTCGATCACTTACTCCCTCTCCTCAACAGAGGGTTATTACACCCCAACCACAAGTTATCCATCAGGTAAATTACTGTTGTCAAACAATTAATTAATAACAATTTTACATTTCTAAAGAAATTTGTACATTTTTTTGTACAGATGATGAGTGCTAATGGGCCGGTTTTACAATTTATTCAATCAAATAGTCGAAATAATGTAAATAATGTTCAAGTAAAAAATAAACCGCCCCAAATATTACCTAAACCTAATAATCATGTACAGAACCATGCTAGTATTAACAGCATTAAATCGCAACAAACACATCATTCAACCTCAATACATAGTCAACAACAAGGTGCTTTCTTGATAAACCAAGTAAGTTATTATCTTATTAAATAATAATAATAATAAATAAATGTTTTTTCAAAGTAATATAAAGTAAATCATTGTATTTATTATTTGTTTTATAATTTAATAGATTATATTTGCCCAATTAAATTGATTTTGTACTTAATACAACAATACCTTTTATTTTTACTCAAATTAGATCATGCCAACTGCTGGTGTAATAGTCGGTCCACAAACAACTAGTGGCCTTCAGCTTTTTCTCAGATCCCCTAATACTCAAAACCATAATACCCAACAAGCTCAAGTCACTTGCAATGGTACTCAAATTTTACTTCAACAACCTAGACAACAGTCAAACCAGGTTAGTAATATTGTAATTATTTTAAAGAATAACTATTATAGTATTTTTTAATTTATATAACTATTTGAATATTAGGTTGTGAGATTAGTAAGTGGCCAAAGTGTTCAATTACAACAAATTCAAACATGTTCTGGTCCAGCATTAGTCGCATTATCACCTCAATCCACTATCACACAATCGTCAAATAATAGGTCAATGAATATTAAAAAAAAGAAACCAAAAATGCACTCAAGGCCACACGATGATGAACCTGTACGATTAGACCTTGCAAATCTAATCAAACTATCTGGTTAGTTTTAAAAAACAAATAAGTTTTTATTTAATAACTTATGTATTACTGATTTTTTTTAGGTATTGATGAAGAAGAATCTGGTACACCTACAATGCAACAAAATCAATTAAATCAAAATAATAGAATACAACAAACTCCAACCCCCCCTCCACAATCTCATCAACAATCTGCACCTTTATTAGCTCAATTGCATACTCCTACTTCTTCATCTCAGGTACTTCCATTGTGGGTGGTTATTATTTTTAAATATAAATTTAATTAATTCTTTTAATAATGTTACAGGGAGGTTTTCGTTTGTCTTTAGTAGAAGATGGGCGTATGATTGTACATCAACCACAGATTACCACTAATACATTAACTCAGGTAAATTAAAATATTATGTTCTTTGCTACTATGTATGTTAATACTGATGTAGTCCATTCCATCCTAAACTTTGCAACGTTTACACATCCAGGTATAATTTTACCGGAGTAGAAATGTTAAGGTGCATAGGATTATGGACGTGTAAATTCATTACTCTTAATTTTATTTCCATTTTGTATACTTATGCAAATATGCAATGATCAAATATTGATTTTAATTTATAGAATGTGTCTGCAAGTGTTGCTGCTGCAGCTCAAACACAGTTAGCTCAGTTAGTTGCTGATCATGGTGGTCACATACTTCAAAATGCTGTTCTGAGCGTGGCTGGTGCTGAATCATTACTTCTCAAAGGAGGCAATGCAACGTTACCTACCCAACCACAAAATGGTTCTGGCATGCGTATTTTGGCAGATGTTTCTGGTCGTCTTCAAATTGTAACCGTGTTAGAACCTCAATCATTACAACAAAATATTATTAATGGTCAACATTTGATGTTCCCCACCTCTGGTACTCCTGTAAGTGTTGAAAATCGACAAAATCATCAGCAATTTGTCATGTCCACACCAGTTGAAGATCATCAAAATAAAGTAATGCAACAAAATAATAGTATTCGAGTAATGCATAGCAGTAGTACAATGGTGTCAAGTTTAGACCACCAACAAAATAGTAGCATTCAACTTGTTTCTAACATGATGGATAGTCGGCTGTTAGTAGCAGCTAATAATGATTCTTCAAGAAATAATGATATTTTATTTAATGAAGAACAAAACCGATTGCAAATAGTAACTAATTCTTCTACTTTGAATAAAAATGTAGAGTTACAAAATCAATCGCCAATTATTCATACTTCAGAAAGAGTAATGCAAACATCAATATCAAGGTCTAAAACCGTACCAGTATCTTCCCATAGTCCTAGAAGTATTCAATCTGTGATAAGTCCTCAATGTAGCCCAGCTATGTCTCATAGCTCTAGAAGCAATTCAAAGAGTCCTGCCTCCTATAATTCTCCTATACCGTCTCCAAATGTTTCTCAGTCATTTACACCAATGTTGCCAAATCGACCAAACTTAACCATTGTTACGTCACCACAGCAGAGCAACATGCAGTTTTCAAAACCATGTGCTGCCGTTATATCACAATCAAATGATAATCACATGTCATTGTCTAATTACCAAACGTCTGTAATTAATAGAACAAATAACAGAAGTCCATTAGCAGTTACATCAAAAATATTCAGGCCAAATAGTCCACCTAAATCTTCTGTTCCGCTAGAAGTTCAATCCCAAAATGCGTTTTTAGATAGTATTGCTCAATCTCATCCAAATATTTTGATCAATAAAACTATGGTTGTTCCACCATGTGCTAATAAAGCACCTATTAAACCAAGAAAAGTAAAAAGAGCTGCTGTTGTGAAACCAATGATATTTCAATGTGATGAAAAAGAGAAAGAACATCATGATACACCAACTCCATTGAATTCACCAGAGAGTAGTATTTCAAATCAAAGGGTAAAAACTATACAACTTACACCACAAAAACAACAGGTTTGTCAACAAATTTCAATTGTTTATAAATACAAATAATAAATATTATTTTTGTTAATGTTCAGTTGTTGAAAGCAGTTCAAAATCAAATATCTGCTCTGAGCGCAAAAAAATACCGCACGAGTAGTGAGCAAACTGCTTTACAAAGATTGTTTAATGAACAACAGAAAATTTTACAATGTGGCAAAATTGTTCCTACTGTTTCTGGACAAAATTCACAAGGAATTACCTATGTAAGAAGTTAATAATTTTTATGTTCAATAAATTGTAAAATATTTTAATATAATATATTTTTAGGTATCTACACCTGTAAGATTGGTGCCTCCACCTTGTCCAATGGCATCAAGTCCACCTCATACCTTGTCACCTCCTCTTACAGTACAAACATCAATTGCTGCATCTCCTCCAACTAGTAATAAATCAACATCCCCCTTACATGTACAAGTGAGTAATTAATGTATTACATAATATTAAGTAATTTTTCTCTAATTTAAAATGCTGACTATTTTTTTAATCATAAATGTAGTAAAATCTATAGAAAAGATATGTTATGTACTAATAATTTTTTTAAATGACCTTGATTTACGAAGCAGTAATTTTAAGAGTTTTATTTCACTTTTAATATTTATCTTAAAATTCGTCTTTTTTTATAGTCCAATGAATAGCTTATAATAAAAAAACACAATAGACATAGTTAATTAAATGTTGTTAGTTTATATAAACTATTTATTTATTTTACAGGTCGGAACTCAAACTTCTTGTGAACCTTCTCCAACTCTTCCTGCATTCAGTGCTTCAAAACGAATATCGTTGTAAGTGTTCAGTGTGCACTTTTAATTTGTGTTTTCTATATTTGAGTATTAAGACTTAATTTAAGAGATCATACCATATTAATTTTTTTCTCGATCTTACACATATGTCTTATAGGTTCAACAAACCTCTACATATTTCACATATTGTGATTACATTGTTGAAATTAAGGTATAACCATTTATAAAACAATTAGTATTGTCTTGGTTAACCAAAAGCTTTTTATACTACTTCATGTTTAAAAAAGTTGATTTATAATAATAAATAATGAAAAATAATGAATTACTATACTGATAACTGTAAAAACATAAAAAATATGAAATTTAGCTTCTAATAAATAACAAATAGTATTATTATTTTTAATTTTTATAATAGGTATTATACCTAAATTTTTAGTGATGTTATCACAATGAGTGAAATATGGTGAAAGGTTTTTAGTTAACAGGTTTCTGATATATCTGTTCAATGCATCTTGTCTAATCTATTTAGTCCAATATATTTTAGTAAAAAATAGTTGTTTGCCCAATTAATGTCTTACAAGAGAGTTTTTAAAAAAATATTTTTAGTCAAATTATAATACTATTTAAAAGAAACATTTGATAACTTAATAGACAACTTGGGTGAAAGTGTTATTAAGCACAGCATGGTACAAGAGATGGTTCGCTAAAATTCCCCCAGAAATATGGAATTATATATAATATATTGTGCTAATCAAAACCAAAGAACCAAAAATGTTATTCAAAACTAGGAAAAGTAGGTACACACTACCTGAATATTAAGAAAGAAACAGATAATTTTTTTATTTAGTTATGTGAGAGTAGGATTATGTACATGTCGAAAACATCCGTTCGAAAAATATTTACTGCCAATCAAGTATGATAAATAATAAATATAGCTAGAAATTTCTCTCAACACAAAGAAACTAATAAAATCAGCAAATAACTCGAAGATAATGTTCAGTCTTTTATAATTTGAAACTTCTTTCGTAAAACAGAAATGTGACTAAAAAAAAAAATTAGATTAAAAGTCAGCTAACACAGTTGTTCTATATTATATGTGTGTAAGAGAAAAAAAAAATTTACTCCTCTAAAATATAATGATATTATTTTAGAATTTCTGAGCGGATAGCAGCTGATCAATCAGGTGCGTCTAATCCTGATGTCACCACACCTTTTAGTTCGGCAAGTGATGCTGTAAAACGATTATCCCGATATCATTGCTTAAATGAAGCAGTGTTATCAGAAAGAGATTTGGAGTTGGCTGATGAAATTTTTGAGTCAACTGCAAAACAAATGTTGGATAAAAAAGCATCATTGTTTAACAAATACCGTTACCTATTATTTAAAGAAAGCATGGTGAGTATCATATTTTTATTGTATTACATGTTAATATTTAGGACTCAAAATGTATGCATTATTTTTATTTTTTTTATTAATGAAATGTTAGTTAAAATAATTTTATTTCAACCATTTTTTCAGAAGAATAACAGATATAATATAAAGCCCATACAATTTTAAATTTTAAAATCTAAATGGGATAAAATATTTAACAACTTTAATTAGTATGACATTGTTAGAGAGAGAGGAAACAAATGCAGTATATACTTTAAGAAAATTCATGTATTTATGGGCCAAAAAAAAAAAAATCAAGGATATTCAAATTAAAAATTTTAAATGTGTGTTTTTTATACATCACTGTGTTGTATTATTTAGGCTACAGTTAAAATACAGTTGTCTTCAATTTGTTTACAATAATTAACTTTTTCTATTAGTAAGTAATTTGAGTAAAAATATTTTACCTAGCCCATCTTAATTGTTCAACATTATTGTTTGCAAAATATCATCCAGAATATCAGTTGTACCATAAATATTTTCTTTAATATTTTAATTTTTCTTAATAGTGTCATTGGACATTTTTTGGCCTACAATTTGTATTTTTGTTGTTAAATTTTCAAGATTTAAACCAAAAGTATTTTATAGCTTTCTTTACTAACAATAGGAACTACTAATTACATAATAGTTAAACATGGTTAAATGTATGAATGATTTTGTTGTTTACTCCACGCTATAAGTAGTACAGAGTAACAGTGAATAAATGTTTCGAAAACCAATCAGAAGCCAACTACGCTAAACCGTCCGCTGCCCGCTTATGATTTGAACTTGCACGGAGTATAGTTAATATGTTTTGATTTGTTATTTTTTTAAATATATTTTGGTAAATGACAGTAAATCAATTGTTGTTATTCACTATTTATTTTATATTTGTATATTACAACACAAAATGTCTTCTTCAAATTCTGAAACTATAGATTCATTCATAGAAAATGATATAATATTAGATCATGATTTGAGTTATGCTTGTCCATCAACTTTTTAACCATTAACAAATTATACAAATTAATAAAGTCAGGAGCGCTTATTAAATGCTTGAAAAGTAAGAAATTATATTAATTGTGTGTTATTAGAGGGAAGTGCAAACATCTGAATTGATCATGTTGGGGCGAAGATTTGACGCTGACGAATCTGCACAATTACAACAGTTAAAACAAAATTTGAACACAAATTCAGTTAATACTTTAACGAGTAAGTTCCATATTAACAATAGTAAAAAAGTTAATTATTTAATAAAATCATAACTTTTAGGTTGTAGTGATGAATCCATATCTAAAAAACGTGAACACCAACTGGAGGATGAGCAGTCTACATCAGAAAACAAACGGCATTGCCCTGACGATGAAGAAATAAATGCACAGGTGCAAAGCGCCATAGACAGTATTTTGAATTTGCAACGCAGTGATCCGGCAACGGATGAAGCGGTGCGTAGCATTTTACCGTCCTAGCATACTGGTCATAGGAAATGTTTGACCACAGCATGAACATTAAAATATTGGTTCCTCAGTGTACGGATTTCCTAAACGCGATTATGGTAATATTTGACTGTGTTAATTTAATTTTTTCCTTTCTTTTTTATAGATATTTTTTCTTTAAAATACCTTACACTTAATTAAACAAATGTTTAAGAAAAAAAAATATGTTAAGATAGAAATTTAAGATAATGTAAGGTAAGGATGGGCTTCAACAATTCTATAACAGATTTGGAAACCTCAGTATATTCTTCTTGACAATTATTATGTTACCAAATTTTTATTTTTAACAATTCTTTATCTAGTCTACAAACAAGTTGTTGCATCACATATATTGTTATAGGTTATATTTATAATCGTTCATAGTTAAATAATTAAAAATATAATCTTTCAACTAATGAACTTACTATATTAGTTAGAGTTAATTAGTTTTATTTTTACCCTATTAATGAGTTTAAAATATATTGCCACATATTTTGTTGTATTAATTTATAACTTTCAGTTAATTTAATATTTTAAATATATTTTTGTAAATTATTATAAACCACATTTTTGAGAACTTGTAAAAATTATAAACAATATTTTATAATGTACATCCAATTTCAAAAAATTAATTTAAACTAATATGTGATCAAGTTTATTTAAATAGTTATCAAGTTATATTCTTTTATTTCTTCCAACTTATATTTATTTGATATAGACTCAAGAGTTATAATCATATACAGTTTCATATAATAATTCACATAAGTTATATACAGAGTGATTTCTAACATGCTCATTCCCATTTTTTCTTAATGAATTTATACAAATTTTGATTTCCGGATATTTAAGTATATTAAGACCTGTATACCATTTAAGAGGAGAGCCTTGTCGCATTCTAAACTTATTTTTTTTTCAAATTAAACCCAACCTTTTTAGTTGTAAATTATTGAGAAAATGATTTTTTAGAATATTTTGATGTAGCTAAATCAAAATTTGAACAAATAGTTTCTGTGTTAAAATTGATTTATTGGTTAATAGTCCTTTACATTTTTTTTTGCAAAACTATAAAGTAGATGTAATATTTACTAGTAAATACTAGTAAGACTTACTATACTACGAAGATTTTACTAAGTATAAAACGTTGATCAATTAATATTAATTACTGCTATAGTTTTCAAATCATAATTCTTTAAACAAAGAGTTGTATAACTCAAAAACTAGTTAGAACTAAAATTTGTGTACCAACAAATTTTTAAAAAAAAATCATCTACCTAACAATTTACAGAATAGTGTTCACATTTGAAAAAAAAGTTGGTATTACATTCTTTAAATGATATACCAAAAATTTTAAAATACAATCATTAAGTATACTTAAAAATTCCAATTAAATAAAAAAATGGGTATTGTACACTTGGTGTATTTTACCCATTTACCCTGTATTTCATTTTCTTACAATATGTTATATTTTGTTATAATTGTAACCAAACAGTATTTCTTTATATTAATAATAATTCAGATATCTTTGTACAATTTAATACATTTCCAGAATTTTTTATAGATAACCTACCTTAAATGCATTGTTTTAGTTATCTTCTTAGTTTTTTTTTTTATTATTTAGTTAACGTCTAATATTATGAATTATACCATTAACTTATTACCTATCTCACACAATTTTAACATCAAGGTTGATAATATCAAGTTTCCAATCATGTAGTACTGTTTTATATTAAAATATAAATTGATAAAAAATCATATTGGAGAGGTTATTACATACTCGACTGACTCCGTCCCTCAGTTTTTTTTTATCTAGTAATAAAAATAACCCAAGTATTAAAATAAACACAATATTGTGATACCAAATTAATAAAGTATTATTTTTTTGCTTGTTAACTCACCCTATTTAATAGTAAATAGTTAGAAGTTAGGTGTCATGACTTATTATAGCAAATTTATTTATTTTATATCGGGGTTATTAATAACACCAAAGCAGTACTAAGAATATGATCCTTTTTTATAATATGTTTTTTCAAATTATTTATTAATATATTTCGTATACTATTTAACAATTGGGCATGTGCTATCTGTAAAAAATAACCTTATATACTTTTTTATTGTGGTATGTTAATTGATATTCTTTGAAAATAATATTCTATAATGGCTTGTAAAAAAAACCATTTGTTAAATTTACTGATCTTAAATACTGTAATTGACTATTGGGTAAATAAAATCTGAGTTTTTTTTAATACCAATAAGGTTACCACCTTATATAAGATAAATAAAATAATAATACTAGTATGATGTGGTTATTGGTTTTATAAAAGTTTATGAAATTGAAAATAAAAAAGTCTTAACTATTGTGTGCGTGGAGGTATAAACTTGAGTATGTCAATAAATTAAACAACTTTCAAATTGATTAAATGTATGAGTTATGATTTGGTAGCCCACCGTAGAATTACGTTTTATAAGTCAAGTACTTTACAACTTCTAAACAATAATCAGTGTTTATTGAATATAATATGTCCTCTTTGAGGGCTTAATAATAAAGAGTATACAACAATAAGTTGGAAAAATGTTAAGGGAATTATTCTGTATATAGCATATGACAACCAAATTTATATATTTTTTTTAATTCAAGATAAAAATAATAACTTTTATAATTTAAATATCATTGAGTTAATTTATTTATGAACTACACTATTACATTGAAGATTAGTTTATATAATAAATAAAATCCAGTTATATAACAAAGTTAGCATTTCTTTCAAATTGTTCACATTTGTTATGTAGAGAAGAAAAGGGTCATGATTAACATTAATTTGGTTAACACAATTTTTATTTGAACTTTAAATTTTGTAATTCGTTCAAATAACTTACAAAGTCATAACATTTTCTTCAGCCCATCCTTACTACTTATTTTTTTGCACAAAAGTCACATATTTGAAATTTTAAAAGTTTTATGATTTTAAAGCATCACTTAATTGACTCAAATAACATAAATTCATTTAACACCTAATTAGGTACCTATTTTATAATTGTAAACATAATACCAATTAATTTAATTTTTTTTAAATTTAATTTATGATTTATTTCTTCTGGCAACTATCCTCGCTTTAGTTTTAGACTTTTAAATATTTTAATATACCATATCTTAACTGGCATTAGTTTCAATTTTAAAATTGTTATTGGCCAATTATAATTAAAACTAGAAAAATATTTTGGCCTACGTCAATTATCAAAAATTCAAAGCAAGACCTAGAATAAATAGTTATTGTTTTAATGCTGCTAGTTACATTATGACTATTAATTAGAGTTTTGTTGTTGAAAGTGTACCAACATCAAACATTAATTGTAGGCCAAAATATTTTTCTATTATGCATTTCCCAATTGTTTAGTTACCAAAAGCATTTATAATTTAAAAAAATAAATTGTAGTTCTTCTTTTGTGCAAAATATTATATTGTTTGCAAAATGTATCACCGTTATATTAAAAGTGTGTAATGTACTTTTGTTTCTTTTATTTGAACGAAACACGAAACATTTTTCCACAGGGTAATTTAAAACCTAAAATAAATTTCTAAATATTTATTCACTTTAGTCAAGTGTACTTAAATATAAACTTATGTAACTCACTAAACGAGTAGTATTTTATAATATGCACGTACGTTTTTTTTCTACGTGTCTTGTATAAGATCTCAAAAGCACAAATCTATAGAATTTGGGCAAAAATCTATATTCTAGATAAACATTTTTCATTTTGCCATTAATTATATATTTATATATATATATACATATATTTTTTTTTAATTTATTTTAAAGTTACTTTATTTGTATAATTGTTTAGTTTAAGTCTGTATGTGTAAATTATTATTGTGCTTAAAATGATGTTTTGTTGTGTATATAATTATTTAAAAAATAAACTGTGAATTATTGTAATGATTTTGCATACTTGACACTTGATTAATTAGAAATAAATTATATCAAAAAAATAATTTTCAGCTTAAATTAATTATTTATTTAATATATTACATGGTATTGTAATAATGAAAAAATAATATTAATATCCTACTTCAGATTTCTTCAGAAAGTCTTAAGTTATGGGGAAGTATCTTAGCAGTAAGCACTGCATGTACAAGTTTTTTTGGTTGGAGCTTTATAATTAATTATTGCTACACGTATAATAATTTCTGAATTAACTTGAAAACTTCTTTACAAATAGTACCAAAAAAAATGTTGCAGGTTTGATTCAGGGAACAGATTTTTTGTATTTTAAATAAATAGTAATACAATATCAAGGGTAATACTAAAACGGGACAGGACTCTTTCCATTCCAACTATGATAACAAAAACAAAGTGGCCCGAACAAACCGAGCGTTAATAATATATTAAATATATTAATATTTATAACTGTTATATTATTAAATTTATTAATTAAACATCATTAATATCCATAGAATAGATTAACCCTTAATGATGCATACCAAAATTAACAACAATTGTGCACTATTACCAAAACAAGACAGGGTTTTTGGAATATTGAATGTATTCGTTTTACTATGTTGCTATTTAGAATCTGAGCAAATAATGATGGATATATTGATTTTACAATAATGTGTGGTTTTTATTTTTATTTATTTTTTCTGCCTGTTATCCTTTTTTTAACTAAAAAACTCTTTTTGAGCTATTTATAGGCATTAGACATTTTTTTTAGTTTTTTTCTATAAAGATTGATCACAAATTTTTATGGGTCGAAAAGTTTGAATAAGTAATACAAAAGTAATACAAGATTCCTCATGAGTTGATATAATAGCAATTGAAAAATATTCAAGATATGTACATCATCAAAATGAACTGCAATGGACGAAAGTACTGTTCATAGAATAGAAAATAATTCACTAAAAGGAATAAGGATTACATTTTTATTTTCAAAACTAATAAATTGGAGATTTAAACATGACGTTTAAATTATATTATATTATAATTATAAACCTAATAATAAACACATATAGAAGTAGGTACTATAATTGTGGTACCAGGGAAAAAAAATTAAATCATAAAGCAAATTAAATTTTTTTACAAAACAGACCAAATGTTTTAAAAGAAAAAAATTTAAAATGTTAAATTTTTACATTGGAAATTTGATACAAGGTTATTAGTAAGTAGTTCATACTTCATACCGGAATCAAAACAGTTAAAAAAAGGTGGACAAGTGGGTACCGCTTTGCTGTACAGTAGTTGTCGAGGGTTTAATACTGTCATTGTAATAGATTATGAATGTGTTAAATTTGAATTCATTGATAAATCAATGTACGCTAAAAACGATTCTGAGTAGAAGCGGTATGTCAGCCTAGTATACTTTTTAACAATATTATCGTTTTTAGAACACTAGAATCATTGAATTAAAATTTAACACATTCATTACAATGACCCCTAATGTATAACGTAGAGTAAACCACTTTCCCAATATTTTTAATTTCCACTTATTGATTATGTACAATTTTAATTAAATGATTCAGAGGATGTGTCATGGACAAATATTGTGTGAAAAATTATTTTAAAAGATGTTTGAGCGTTCCTATGATTTACTGAGCGTTTTTATTCTAAGACACCTATGAACTAAATTGTAGAGGAGATTTTGTATCTAGTATTTATACCGTTTGAAGCCTGATTTTTTATATTTTAATTTTTAATTAGAGGTCACTGTGATGGATGTGTTAAATTGAATTCATTAGCTTGTTTCACGTGTACACCCATCGATACATCCTTATCATCATTAATTATTACATATTTTTAATACAATTATTGTTTTATATAAGAAGAATGTTGATAGTATCAGGAAAGTACATCAACACGCCAAATTGAAATATTTCCAATTTGTTCTGACTTTAATAATTGCGCTTCCAAAATATTAATTTATTTTATCTGTAGGAAATATCAAATTGGCTGATTAAACATTGTATCTACTGAATAACCGCCACTTTGTGTCACTTACATTTTAGACCTACGAATCTTAATAATATTGAAACACTACAAAGACAGAAACCAAAAGCAATTCCAATGAAACACAATTTTATTGAAACACCAGTTGATGTAAAACAATACTTTCCATCTTCATCTTTAAACTAATTTGAACAACCCAAGTCACCAAATTTACAGGTTACAACACCAACCAAAATGTACAAAAAAAAATTTCCAAAGAAATGGTATAGTTATCATAATACCTATATTTATATTTTACTGTCTGTTGTCACTTATTCAAGTTTATCAATGTATATTTTACAAAGAATACATAGTAATTAATTATTTGTTTATAAATTATAATATAATGTGTATAATGTATATACTATATAACATATTATGTCAGTTGTCTTATAAAATCTAAACTTTTATTGATATTATAAATTTCATAAATTATGTGTCTCAGTGGTGTGATGCTAGTTTTACACATTGTCACGTTGATGGCATATGCGCATACACAAAACCTACAATACTTATAACGATCCTATCAGGATACAAGACTCCAAAAAGTCCGCCTATCTGGTTGCTGCGAATTTCCATGGAATGAGCTATCTATACTATATAAACTCTTTTATTCATCAGTCAGTCAATTAACTCTACTTGTATCTTAAGTATTAATAATTTAATATATTTAAAACATAATAAATATAAACACATTGTTCTTTTACATTTTACATTACATACATTTTTACTTTTTTTTATTATTTATTAATAATTAATAATCATTATTTGAGTTTCTTTTTTACATAATTAAGTGTCCATTAATAAAAGTTAAAATTATATATATAAAAAAAAAAGGAGAACATTATATTTGTTAGAAAAATACAAGATCATTCACAAATTATAGTTTTATTATTAAATATTTACTAGCAAATTTTATTTGTTGTAATACTGCTTATGAAGGAAAGACATACATAACATCATCAATATTTTCTCTGCAAATTGGACAAGTAGAAACTTTTTTTTTTTTTACCTTTTCAAAACATTCATCACAAAAACACATGTGTGAACACGGTAATAATACAATTGAAGCTTTAAATGGTTCAAGACATATTGAACATTTGGATAGTTCACACGGTTCACCTATAAACAAAAAAATATTGTATTTATAATAAAAATTAATAATACATACATTTAAATATAATTTTGTACTTTTAGATTTATTGGGTTTATTTTTCCGATTAGTTCTATTGCTTGGACAAGGATACGATGTATAGTGAGAAGTTTCGTCTCGAGGAGGTTCTTGAAACCTTGTTGGTTCTTCTATATTAAACATTGAACAAACAACTGTTCCAATGACTGCTCCTAAAATAAAAACAACATTAAAACATTTCATACCTCATAAATTATATTTGAGTATTTATTAAGCAATAAAAGTTTAAGACACTGACTTCTTTCTAAACTTTTTGTACGGACATATCACATATAGTAAATAAATCTATTGTATACAATAATGGGAGCTTACCAAACATAGAACCAAGTCTTCCTCCAGCCATAAAACCCAGAAATGTTAATCCTCCAACAATAAGGGATGTTTTTACAACGGAATTGGGTGGCATTTTAATAAGATAAGACCAATACTGCAATCATAAGTCATATGAGATAATTAATCAAAAAATTACAAATTGTATGTTAAAAATATATTCCGAAAAACAACATCCATATTTATTATATAAATCTAAAAATATAGCAATGAAACCGCTATGAAAAATGGCGTGCAATAAAATAACACCTGAATACCTGATACCTAATGTTGTCAACTAATAAGACTTGAGTTTACGAACTATCAAGTTATCTACACAAGTATTCTTCCACTTTAGTTCTGTTACTTACAAATATTTAAAATAAGAATTCGGTAAACATTTTGTTGATTATTAATGTCCTACTATATTTAACTCACTATTTTTGGATGTAAAAAATATATATTTAATAATGTTAACAAAAAACAGGGACCTATGAACTAAAAAAATTGTTTTTGCTTACTTATTATTAAAAAAATGTTACATCACTAAAGTAGATTTGTTTCAACATTTCTACCGGTAGAAGAGAACAAAAATTTAAGTTTTGAGGCATCTGTTTGTCGAATAGTGCAGACAGTTTTGTTTAAAAGTCTATTGGTAGCATGCATTTTTATTTTTGCTTTAAATTGGATATCCGTAAGAAAAACAAATAACTTATTACTATCCATCGATTTAAAATTAAATCTTTTCTTTTAATTTTTTAGCTTAGAACACTAATATACCAAATATTAAATAAAAATTGTCAACCTTTGTTCAATTCTTTATTTATTTGACATTATTACGGGCAAGAAAGTGCACGAGGTTATATTATATTCCATATTACTATATTGCCATGCACCAACATTTTAAACATTATTCAAGTTTGTTCTGGACCATATAAAAAATTAAAAATGTTGATATATTTTTTTAATTTTAAATTTAAACAAAACCACATTAGTGGCTTTCAGTAGGTAAATCATAATGGACGCACTTCTTTGCCTGTGCACAATGATAGTCAGTCAACAAACAGCCTTATGCAATTATTATTCATAACACAGCACTTATCCTCAAAAATATCTATCAGATACTACACATTGGTCCACAGGAAAGTAGCTTGCATAATTAGTTATGAAATATAATATAGATATTATGTTATTTATAAATTACAAACAAAATTTAATCAATTGTCAACAATCGCGCTCAATTATTTTTTAATGTTTATGTTATAATTTAACTAAATCATTATACATAATATTTTAGCTTGTTTTCTATGGTGTATACAGTATACATTACCGGTATAAATATTGTCAATGGTGGAACATAAGCTAATTTAGCAGAAAGTAATAAAGTAATAAATATTCAAAACTAACAATAGAATAAATAACAGGTAATTTACTCATATTCATATTTGATAGTTTACTATTTCATGATTTTAATAATCTCTTAAAATGTTAGATGTTCAATGATAATATTTATGTTTATAACTTTATTCTTTAATCTTTATTATTAACTTTGTTATTGAGTAGAACATATAACATGTCGAGATGAGTTCTTGAAAAAAGATTGCAAACTTGAAAAAATAAGGTAACCAACCATTTACACAAAACTACAAGTCAGAATTTAGTATTTACTAGGGTACTAACAAAAAAAAAAAAAATGTTTCGTTATTTAGTATTATTACCACGGTCTAGGAAGATATCTTCTGTTGATCAATTGCAAGACATTAACATATTTTTTAAGATATTCGTTATAGATCTTGGATCTATTGTTTTGTGTTATTAGTTATTACTCGTAATTCGTAAACAAAACAAGTGATCTAATATTGCCACAGTGATAGCAAAGTTTGAGAAACACGAAAACATATGGCTTTTATCATTTCATAACTTCTTTGTGTATCAGACATTCAGACTATCAACCTAGAGTCTCTAGACAATCGTCGAGTTGTGAGTATTGTGATTACTGATTAGTGAGTTAGTCGTTACTCGTAAGTCGTAAGTCCCAACTCGAATAGTCGACTAGTCGAGTCAACTTCACAAAATATCAAGTACGTAACTGTTCAGTGGTCACTGCCCACTGGTGACATTATAAAACTTGTTATACAGTATTTTAACTTGATGTTCAACAATCGTTTCTTTTTTCGTCGAATGTTCTTACTGTGATTTTTACATCATATGAGTACAGTCGTAAATTGAATAACTAATACAATTGGTCTGTAATTCTGGAGAATAATCATGGCTGAAAGTTCGAGTCTGTGGACGACCAAACAAAGGATTCGTCATTTAGATCTACCTATTAAAAACTTTGTCGAGAACGCAATTCCATACCAAGTAAAGACATTGAAGACGTTGAAATCCAATCTTGCCAAGGTTAGTGTTTTGTCTAAGCTATAGCAATTATTTGTTTGTTATGTTGTTACGTAACTATTGTTGCACACAGCAAAGACGTTTAGAAAACTGCAGCAGTATGCGTCAATTACAAATGAAAGCCTCACAAGCCATCAAACGCGCTAGAGCATTACTTAGAGAGATGGAAACCTTAAGAAATCAAGTTGCTGATGTCGATTTACAGTCCTTTGATAACATGATGAATCCAAGCAGACAATTAATATTAGAAGCAATTGATATGTTTAGAAGTAATTTTTGAAATATTTTATCACTAATTGCTTATTGTGTATTTTATATTTATATTTTATTTATGGCTCGAATAGATGAAAATTTAGATGAATACAAATCTAGTGCTGTACCAGAAGAAATGTATAAAGATAATACTGAACAATTAGAAGTAGAAAATCAAAAACGTATGTTTTTAATATCTATTGAAGAAGAAAAACAAAAACAGGAAAAAATGTTAGCAATTGAATCCGATGTTAAAAATGTTGAGAAAGACATACAAGGCATTCAAGACCTATTTCGTGATCTCAGTAAATTAGTAAATGTATGTATTAGAATCAAACTTACCTATCATCTATTATTATTTATTCATGTATTAATAGTTTACTATTACTATATTTTTCCTCAATAGTTCTTTTCACAATTCTATAATTTTCAACTACCTAAACATAAAAATTGACTTAACAATTAAAAAAGTCATTTTAAATAGAATCTACAATAAAATATTGAGGTACTATAAATTACAATGTAATATAGGCATTTGAAAAAAAATTAAGTATCGGTCTTCAAATAATGTTTTATTAACATTAAAAAATATATCCGTGGCAATGTGTTTTCCCAAAATTACATAAAGAAAAATCTCACATGAGGGTTGATTAACAGTGATAATTCAAAAGAAATCACTATAATTTCTTATCGGGTGCATGTATACTACTTTCTGAAGGATTGTAGAAAACTTTTAAGTAAGTCTGTAACTGTTCCTAAAGTAAGAGGACAATTTAAATTTAAAAACTCATGCAAATAATTATTTGTACTTAGGTATTTGAAATACTATTTTACAGGAGTTTTTTTAAAATTATATTGAATAATTTCTTATTTTATTTATGTAAAAAATAAAAAACCATGCTTCATTTAAAATATAGGAACAAAAAGAAGATGTTAAAAATGTTGAAGCTCATGTTGAGACAACACAAGAAAATGTAATTCAAGCGGAACAATCATTACGTAAAGCAGCCAAATTGAAGAAAATGTCTTATCCGCTTATTGGAGCTGTGGTTGGGTCTTGTGTTGGAGGTCCATTAGGATGTTTAGCTGGTGCTAAAGTTGGAGTATTTGCCACTGTTACTTGCTTTGTACTAGGTAATATTTATAATTTTCATTTTAACTTGGGTCTTGGGTTCAATTATTAATAATATTTTTATTAGTACAAATAAATTCAGTTTTCCATGAACTTATAAATATTCACTCTCAATATATTAGAATTTATAATATTCTCTGAATGTATTTGCTTAATAATTGCTTATTGAGAGTTTCAGGTTTAAATTAGGGTTGTGATTATAAAGTTATTTCATTTCATTTTTCTTATGATTTGCATATACAGAGTGGGGCAATGAAACGCCAATTAAAAAAAATTGATTTTCTCAATAGTGGTGTATAATAAGATGCTCACTAAATATTATTAGTACTTGAAAATTATATATTTTTATTTTATTCCAATACAAACCTAATATTCTATCGGTTAAATGATTTTGAAAGAAGTTAAATTCATCTGCTCGTACTTGCAACATGCACTTTTTTGTTTTATTAGGAAGCTTTTGTGATATACAAGGTGCTTTTGCAATAAATAATCGTTTTACAAAAATAACGATAATTATGTAGCTACTCAGTGCCGTAGCGTTAATTTTCAACTCAAATGGCATGACCCTGTTTAAGAAAGATAAAAGTGATGGCTATCGTCTTGAGAAAATAATTTTTTTATACTTACATTATTCAAATATATTAATAATTAATTTTCATTATGTTTTTTAATTTTAGTGCCCATCTCTGTATTTATCACCTAAAAATGTACTAATTGTAATAGATTGTTTTAATGTCCACTATTTTAATAAATTAAGATTAAGATTTAGTTGAATTACTATATTATTTAATAATTATGATATTAATGTCAGGTGATTCTTTTATAAAAAAACTATCATTGTTTCAAAAACCAGTAATGTAAAAGGGAAACAAATATTTTACATAGTTTTAAGTCATTTCAAAACAACAATTTTATTATATTTTATGGTTATTGTTTTTAAATCTTTTATTTTTCTTAATGACAACATGCATTTTTAATTTTTTATTCCAAAGCTGAATATTTTTCAGTTTTGTATAAATATTTAAATTAGTCAAATTTTGGACAAGTAATTAGGAGTTATATGTTTTATGAATATTTAAGTGTTGATGAGATAAGTAGAGGTGGAATGGCAAACATGGGTATCTCCCAAAATGTTGGTTCACTACTCTGCTCATCTAAACTTTAAATACTTAATTAACTACTCATCCAAATTTTGATTGTTATATCAAAATACTCTGAATAATATTTCACTTCAGTTCATGAAATTAAAAAGGAGTGTAAGTGGGTACTTCTCTGCTTTACAGTAGAGTTTGAGTGAGCCACTAAATGGATGTGTTAAATTTGAATTCAGTGATATAACGTTAAAAAAAACAATTCTGAGCGAAGGCAGTCTGTCAGCCTTCATTACTAAGTATATTTTTATTATTTTATAATATTATTGCTCTCTTCTTCTTTTCCAGCAATTCTCCACTCTTCCCTGTTAGTTGTCTTCCTCTTTATTTCTTCATAAGAATTACAAATAATTTATAATTTTTAATAGCATTATTTGTCACATATATTCCAACCGTGGTCTTCCCCTATAATATTTACTTTCTATGCAACCTTCTATAATTATTCCAAGCAACCCGCCAAGTGATCATAAAAAATAGATTTTGACTCTCCTGAAACTTATTTTTTAGAAAGTTTGTAAAACTTAAAATTCTAACTTCAGAAGCTCTTAAAAAAGTATTGTGAATCAACTTTTTATTTAATTTCCACCAACAATAACTAATAAGGAGCCTTATACAGGGTGATTCTTTTATCAAACAACAGTAATAACACTCATTATTTCAAAAAGTGTAAATATTTTTGAAAATATTTTTTTACGTAGTTTCAAGTAATTTACAAAACAACTTTTTTACTAAAAAATTATATTTTTTAATATTTTTTATCCTTATGATTTTTTAAGTTTTTTACTTTTTTGAATGACAACATGTAGTTTTAATTTTATATGACGTTTTGGAATATAAAATTAAAACTACATGTTGTCATTCAAAAAAGTAGAAAACTTAAAAAATCATAAGGATAACAAATATTAAAAAATATAATTTTTTAGTAAAAAGTTGTTTTGTAAATTACTTGAAACCATGTTCAAAAATATTTTCAAAAATATTTACACTTTTTGAAATAATGAGTGTTGTTTGATAAATGAATCACCCTGTATTAAAATTTCAAGTTTTTTGTCTGAGCAAAAAAAATTTTACTGACAATAATATAACAAAAAAACTAATAAGAATCAAAATATTTATATGTTTATAAAAGGCTCAAAAAATCATAATATTTCAAAACTTTTAGGGTGTAAGAAAAATGCTATTAAAAACATTTTGTGAAAGTTTCATGTATCTACAATTATTTTTTTTGTTACTATATCAAAAAACAAAATTGATTTTGTCAAAAACTCGTCTTGCGTATAAGAACTCCGTTTTTCCCATTTTGAATACTTCTGGGAATTAATTAATTTTAACCCCCCCCCCCCCACCAACAAAAATTTTATTTCCTTCCAAAGAAATGCTGATGAAGAAAATCAAAGCATTTTTACTGCTCCAAAAGTGATGACAGATACACAAAACAAAATAATACACATCATTGTAAATTCAATACATTCATTACTCTGCTCAGAATCTAAAATGTATGTTGTAATTCAATAAAGTAAAACTTAAATTTATGTAAAAAAATTATCTCCAAAGCATTAATAGTAAATAAATTAGTGTTTTGCATTAAATGGTAATTACCTTATATTATAATAATTTACCAAAAGTTATTTTCATTGTTTTACAGGATTCACTGGTGGCAAAGTACTTAAGGACAAGTCTAATGCTGTGGAAGAAACAGAAAACACAACCAATGATTTAGTTAATCAAACAGTAAAATTGCATACCGAATGATCACTATTTTAATTCAAAATTATGACAAGATTGAATTAAAAAAGATAGGGAATGGTTGACATGTTGTTCAACTTTTATTTATATAAATTTTATTTATATTCAACTTTTTTTCTATTTTATTTACTTAATATTTTTATAAGTCTATATATGTTATATATTTTTTTAAATTGTATTTGTCTAATGATAAATAAAATAAAAATATAATTGTTTAAATTGTATACTAACATTTTGATACATATTTATAAGTAAAACACATTATTTATCCTCTTTATAATAAATTGAATATATTTATTGTTTCTTATTTTAATTGATACATATAATTTATTAGAAACAACACATAAATATAAATAAAATTTAAACTCAGCTGGTCAGAGATATATATACTAAAAACAAAATTGATTATTAAAGTGTAAATGTGAAATAAACAAAATATTTAAAATTATTTACTGACTAAAATATTACACAGATTAAGTACCAAAAAAAAAAAAAATAATAAGTGTCACATTATAAATCACTACATATAATATATTATATACAATAAAAATCACATAATTAAATTTTTTATTAATCCAGTCAAAAGTATACTTATTATATTATGTATGGGCCCAGTATAGTTTGATATTATGAGTTATGACTTATGACCAATCAGTTAATATAATACAAAAATTAATATTTTTTGAATCTTTATAAAATTATTTATTGCATTTAGTTTGATAATGACAGTACATTGCATTTGATGATTGTATGTCTAATTGTTATAATAACAAATGAGAATTGATTACTTATATTTTTATAGCAAACAACAAAATTATCCAGCCCTTTCGAATTACTTATCAAGTGATTTTTACTGTACCCGCCAATATGTTACATACAAATCAATTACCAATTTAAACACACAAATCAAGTAAACATATCTTACACTATTCTATAAATCTTATATTAAAAATCTCTCGGGTTATTTTATACTAAAATCAAAATGTGTGTGTATTTTAAATAGAACATTATAGTTTTGTCTCTAATACAAATTAAAAAGTCTTATAAAATGTTAATTAATAAATGCATTATTATTCACAAAAATAGCTACAAAACAAAAACGAAATAAAAAAATTATCACTTAAGAATATTCAATAGCACCCAATGTTAATCATAAAAATTACACTTATGACTAACAGTGTTTAATTGACAGATACATTTTTTTAAAACTTAAAAGTCAAAATAGTTTAGTCTTGATGCATGTAATAATAACTATTAATGCAAAGACAACACAGGTACAAGAACAAAGGAACCACAACAGAACCTACAAAGAGGAACATTTTTTTTCAAATAAAGCTATTTAGTCTACTAAATAATTGGAAAAATTTAATATAAATATATATACAAAAAATATGGCTGGTTACATTTAATTAAAAATTTATGTAGGAATAAACTACAGCAAAAATTTTAAGATATTTACAATTAAATAGTTAGGAAGGTTAAGTCTTCTAAATTTTTTGAATAAAATAATTATTAAGAAAAAAAGTTTTAATAGTATAAATTAACATGAGTAATTACTTAATTATTAGTTTTTTCCATGATAAAATAAATATCTGAAGTTTTCAATAAATTGATAAAAAATTGTATTTTCTATTTTGATTTTGTTACAGAAAAATATTATACTTCATAAATGTCCTTTTTTAAACATTTATTTCAATTTTGTTTTTCTAAAAATAAATGTTAGGTGTTGCAGCATATGAGAATAATCTTAATTTTATCTTTCAAAACTATTACTTTTAATGATCACATATGTAATTCAGAATTCACAACTTTTTTCATAACATACAATTTGGAATTATACAAACTGGACCATATTTTTTTCCTTTGTTAACCTTGTAGGAAACACAGTGGCCCATTTGGTATACAATAACTTACAAATAATGTAAAATATATAAGATGAACGATAATTTAGTTTTCAAGAATAAATGTTTAAAACTCTTATTACAATATTTTTTTTTTTTAAATACATATTTGGTAATGTGTAGTAAAATCATCACTCACTTCATTATTTATATTCTATCATACTAAAAAATCATTGAGCGTTGGACAAATGTATTAACATCTAAACATTAAAGAAATATACATGAGAAATTAAACTACCTATGAAATTGTTATTTTTTCAAGGAGAACTTTGTTCAAAAAGAACATCATTAGTCTGATTATTATAACTGTAATCCAATTGTCCTCCTCCCTCATCGACCATGTTCTGTATTATATTTGATGAATAGGAATGCTGCATAACTTGTTCGTTCTATAAAAATAAAATCTATAAGTAAAATAAATAATTAATAAGTTAAAGTATTTTTACTCGTTCATGTAATAATAAGACATCGGAAGAAATTAATGGACGCGTTTCAAAAAGTTCTCCACTAGCATTGGAACACATTATTTGATTGGCAGAGGTTTCTGGTTGAGTTGTTTGCTCAGAAGTCTGTGTGGATGTTTGTAAAGAATCCTAAACATGGTTTTTTAGTCTTAGTAAAACTTAAAACTAAAAGGAGCCATAAACTTATTTTACATACATCCATAAATGTTGGCAAAATTCCACATCGAGCCATTAATAATTGTTTAGTTATTTTTTTAAGTTCTTCCTGTTGTTTGACTATAGTTTTTTGTAATTGCTCTTGTTTACGTTGTAATTGATCTTGAATGAGATTATCCTGTGACTACATTTTTTTTTTATTTGTTAGTAAATATAAAATATAATTATAAATGCATCATCAGTTTTGGTTTTAATTTTTCCATAATTTAAGTCATTTCAACTAAAATAATATAGAATCCAAAATTAAGAAATAGCTTACATTGATTTTTATTATACTACTGCTGAATGTTGTTTAAAGAAGTGCAATTGTCCCATTCGATATACACTTTGTTTACTGCAAACATCCCAAGAACTAATAATACTCTAACTAGAACCTACGCTAATGACAATGTCACCTCAACTGCCAGTCAACCACTTTAAAAGTCCAAACTCATCTAAATATTTCAAAACATGGTAAATTAAAAGCAACAAACCCAAATCAGCTCATGCATCTCCACTCTCCAACCAAGAGACTGGCCAGCTATAAAATACAACCACAAAACTATTCCTCACTTAACTGAAGTAAAATATCTTAGTCTTCTATTCAATAAGAGACCAACTTTGGGCCTCAAAAACAAATGCAAGCAACAGTCACTTATACATAATCTAATACCCCCCCCTACAATCTAATTTAAAATAAACTAAACAGCCTAAATAGTTATAGTTGTATAATGTGTATTTGTGTGTATATTATTTAAATTTGACAATTATACTTACTGGAGAAACTGAACCTGCAGGTAGTTTTATTGAAGATTGTGCATTTTCTAAATAATCGTTGAATGTTTCAGAAATATCATGTTTACTTTCTACCAATGTTAATGACTCACCTTCACAATTCGAATTTCGAATATCTTCAATTGATCTAATTTTCTAAACATTCAAAATATAAAAACATAATTAATTATACATTTATTTGGTAAATATTAAAAATTTATTTTGAAACGTTACATTAGAAATCAAGGCTGAAGTTTCCAAAAATAATAAGTTTTATGTAAAGTTGTTGGGACATAATCTAATGTCTCAAGAGCATGTCAGCATATTATTTGTTATTTTCTCTCTGACCCATGTGCAACATGGTAAATTTGCATTCAAAAGAACCAACCTATTGTTGTTAGCTATAGTATAAGACTGAATTGACCTATTATAAAACTTTAAGTTAAGAACATTATATGTGTTCACATGTTGGGCTTTTTTACAATATTTCAATTTGTATGCTATGAGTATATATATATATATATCGTATACCTAAGATTTAAAAATGTTCGTATCTAGCAAGAAAATTGACTGAGGCATTTGTTGAGTTAGTCAATTGGATAATGGGTTTTATATACAAATACAATTTTCCAAATCATACATTAATAGTTACCATTAATTAATATCCTGAATGGTGATTTTAAATGATATAAAGCCTACATTTTTAGCTAATCAATCAAAACAGTTTAGAAGATTAGTAGATCATCATAACTCTAGGCATTCCATTCTGGCTATTACTATTATTAGTTAACAAAAAATTAAGTAGGTAGTAATAACTATATGATACAATAACTATTTAATTAACATACCAATTTTGGAGAGTCTGTATTTGGTTGTTCATAATGTCTCTTTTGATATGAATCATAATCACTATTTGATGATTGATGTTCAATTTCATTTAAAGGAATGTGCCATAATCTTTTTTTACTATTTTTTCTTCCGTCGTTAGTCTCACCTTCTTTTTTAATAACATTAAAATAATTGATGACTTGATGATGACAAACAATGAACTCAGGTTTTGAGTTCCATTGATGGTAACTAATATAATATCTTGATTGTAACCATATCCATTGTTGGCCTTTAGTTAAAAAACGATAATAACAAGATGTTCCTTCGCCTTTCAGCATAACTAAAAAAAATAATAGTTAATAACATTGACTAAAAATATTCATTGTTGTTTACTTACGAGCTTGGTGTGATAATATTACATCTTCTAGGTCATCAATATGGTAATATTCATAACCAGATGTTCCTAGTACTTCAAACGGCATATAGCCAATAATTGATGGACCTCTGAAATTAATATAAAAATACATAAAGTTAAAAATTGAATGAAATTTTGTTAAAATAAATATTTTTTACCTATGATCGAGGAATAAAAATTTCCATTCTAAACTGTGTCTGGAGGTGAATTCGCTTTTTATATCCTCCATAACTGGTAGTTCTTTTAATAACTGTGGAGTCATAATTCGGCCAATACCAACAAATACTAGGCTATACATACAAAATAAATTTTGTAGTTTTGAACTTTATAATTTCATTTCTAAAAAAATGTATGTTTTACTTTTGGTCATCTTCTTCACTGCTATATGGAGACGAAATTCTAAGATTGTCCCCATGATATATTTCACTACTTGGTTGAAAGTAACCGAAAAATTGCACCAATTCGAATTGATTTTTTTCATTTATTTCCTCTTTATCTTTAAATGGGTCATGTCTCTTACAATGACAAGAAAATACAATTTGATCTAAAACAAAATAAAAATCAGATTTGTAATACTGATACATATACATTATAAATTATTACCATTATCATAATTCTTTGAAAGTCTGGATTCTACAATTCGATCTTGTAATAGCGAATGATCTGCTTCATGAATTATTTTAAATATTGATAAATTTTCCATTGTTTTCTAAAAAAAACATGTCATTAGAAACACAAACATATTAATGTATTTTATAGCATTATTTATATTATACACAGTGCCTGAATTAAAGGGGGATGAAGTATCACTTCTTTATTTAAAATATTTTAGCATACTCCTTCTAATTATGTCATGATCAATAAGAAATTTATATCTTCAAGTACCCACATTATTTTTATATTTTTGCATCCCCTTAGGATTTGTTTTCCAATTCAAGCACTAATCATACAGCATTAAATATTTAAGGTATTTAAAAATAATACCGGAAGATAACCAAGAAGAGCAGTGACAGTTTCTGAAGCATGAAGGATTTTTCCCAATGAGGTAAATACTATGATGAATCCATCTAAAGCCTAAATAATAATGAAATCACAAAAAATTAGTTTGGACAAAAAAAATTTGAAACTCAAAATTTACTTCTAAAATTATATGTGTAAATTCTTCATTTAACAGAAATGCTGGCTTCCAATCATTGTCTATTTCATGTACTTTTGATCTCAACAAAATATCTAAAATTTATTAAGGTATGTAATTTTTATATTTTACAACAGAACAAATAGACATAACAAACCTTTTTGCTTATTTAAATAATTTATAGTTGTTCTCAAAACCGTGGACTTATCCATTTTTCTATTGGTTGTGGACAACATGCGATTTAATTCATTGATTAAGTTGTTAAATTGATCCCTGCGTTTCTTCTCACTTAAATTTCTTGATTTCCTAATGATTATTGTTTTCATAACAAGATATCAACGAATAGTGAACATTGTCATGAAATATTGGTAATACCTACCTTTTAGTATCGTCTCTGTCGGTCAGTTCGTCGTCATACTTGTCGCTGTTGAAATAAGAAAAAAAAATATTGAAGTCACAATCAATGACAGACTAAACCTTGCCGATAAGTATAAAATACAAAGTTTCCACACACTATGGTCAGTCAACCGATGCAATTAATCGATTAACCCTCATAACATTTATGTTACATGAAATAAACAAAATGCTTGTGTTTGGCATATGATCTACACGGTTACCCATTCATTTCAATTACGTCGTATTACTCGACGATAGATCGACTTACTCAGATTTCTTAGTAGAGGCACTACTTAAGTAGTTTGACATAGTGACGTGCAGTCCGGTAGATACGGATATAACGGGCTTGTTGCTTCTTACCTTCAGGCGCCACGGAACACAAAGTTTACATTTTTAAATGCAGCACGGTGTATTATCGGGCCCATTGGTAAGTGCACAAAATAAACAATATTGGGCAGAGTAAACGAGACTAGTTTTCGGAAAACGGCACTATTATGTATGCTCGATGCTGGCGCCTGTCGGCCTGGCGCATGACAAGAGGGTTTGTAGTTAATGGTTAATCAAACTATTGATATAAAATGATATGAAAAAGTTTTGTTTTTTAATGCACCATGAACGGCAGTCGAACCATTTGCTATAATATTAAAACATTTAAAATAATTATACCCGCCACCCGGGTTTAAACTCCATAAGGTAATCCATAATAATAAATAATTAATTAATACAAACAAACAAACAACCTTAGACATAATAATACGATTATTATATACCTATACATAATGACCATGTAGCTATGTATGTACACACAGGAGTGTACACAAAATAATTTTTTTTTTTTTTTTGGGGGGGGGGGTTAGGGTAGTTCTACACTTTTATAATTTTATAATAAGAAGTTAATACAATTTCTATGGTATTATTGATTTCTTATCAAAAACTTTCAATTGTATGTAGGACGTAGGTTATACATTTAATATTTTATTAATGAATATACAATTTCTAAAAATAAACAAAAAAGCATATTTATTAAATTTCGTGGTGAGGGGAGGGGAGGTTGGACCCCTAACCACCCCCCCCCCCCTTGTATATGCGCCTGGGTACACACATGAGTAGTGAGTAAATGACACATTACAGTAGTACAGGACCGCCACTAGTCGCTACCGTTATCGAAAACTACACGGTAGATGGGTATGATAAATAGGCTAGATGGAGATTTGATTGAATTTTTTTTTGGTTGGGACTATAAACTTTCTAATTGTTTACACAAAATAAGCTGATTAATAAATAACTAAAACAATTAATAATATAATAATAATTTATTTTAATTTGGAGGACTAAGCCATCCAGGCACCCAGCTACCCCATTTCCCCGTCACCCTCTCATTTGCAACTATTGGTAGTATGGTGTGTAGGCTGCAGTGCTTCATTTGTCTCACGAACTATAATATATGTCTATGATTTTATAATTTTTTGTCTAGGCCCTAGGGCATCAAGGCCATATAGGCCACTAGGGGCATCTAATTATACCTATTTATTATTCAAGTTTTTGATAGTTAAAATGTAGGTACCTTGTACCTATACTATATTATAAGACCGTGGGGATACAATGGGTTATGGGTGATAGATTATAAATCCCTATGATTATTTTTATTGTCAGTTACCAGCTTTTAAGAAAGCTAATAATATAGTATATTGATAATTGATATCGATATAGATATAATATGATATAATATGATATATTGATATTGATATATGCATATAGCATAAGCATGCGTATAGTGTATACACTATACTGATTATACATAATATATAGGTATAAAGAGCCAAGAGGTACCTATAACTGGATAGGTACCTATTATTTTATTAAACAAAAAAAATTTGGTAGTTTTGTAATATTATCTGTAATGACTTATGAGTTATGACTTATGAAATTGTAATAATGTTTTATTTAGTGAAGTGAATTATATTTTTATTGTATTTAGGTTATTATTTTACTAGACCATCGCCCAAATCAAAGAAACGTTTTTCAAAAAAATCGAGACATTTATTTGATTCAGTGGCGATCATGTATTGTATAATTTATTATTATTGTATCTACCTATAATATCTTGTATTTCATCCCACATTTATATTTATAACACGTAGCACATAGGTTTTAATACGATATAAAGGATAATATACTCAGGCAAGATTTGTATCTGATTAATGATTGTAAATTGTAATTTGCAACTGTGTAATATTATGAGTTATCACACTTTACAGTTTTACACGTCATAACATATCAGATTGTAATATTGTATATAGTACGCAATATGCCAATATGGTACCTAGGTAATAGGTATATAAATTAAGCACCACTTTCGTATTTGAAATGCCTATAAATAATATAATTGTTTACGTCTATCTACGATTTTACATATTTTCATTGAATTTCATGTTACTTGTTGAAACTTTAAAACTTTACACTCTCAAGTCACAATCAGTAAATTGTTAAAATAGACAATTTATATTACTTATCTATATACTCGTAAACATAATATGTACTATATAACAAATGATCCAATATTTAATATGAGTATATGACAATACATTATGTTATGTTACATTATGACACAAATGTGTCATTGTGTCAATAGCTTTTATAGTGGTTTCCTGTTGACACGTCGTAGTTATAGGTGGAAATTTGGGGGAGGGGGTTAAGGAGGACTTAGCCCCCCAAAGTGTGTCGTGTTTCATTTGAAAATATATGATATAGATTCTATGAAATAGTATTTACGTTATATTATTAAAAAAAATTATTTTCGATTTCAATATGTGGTAACACCACTTTGAGGGCTCTTATTTGAGAGTAAATTATTTGTTGAAGACTATCAGGTATAATAAACTATATAGGTATTATAAAAAGGTATAATATACTATATAGGTATTATAGATAAGTATAATATACATTTAAAATATTTAAATAAATTGATCGAAATCAAGAAAATTAATTTTTTTAAATTATTCTCAGGACACGATAGACATAATATATCTAAACCAGATTTAAGATCAGAAATGACCGTTGCCAAAAATTTGTATTAAAAGTTCATGCAATAAAAATGATTTTTAACTTGAGGATATAAAAAATATGTCTCAAAACAAGTCTACGTCTACCCAAATTGATACAAATTGTTGCAAGTGGTAATCACTCTTCCAATTAACTCATCAACATGTAAGCGTTCTTTTTCTGCCATGAGACACTTAAAACCTTGGTTGAAAACATCAGTGCTTCACAATCTCAATACCTACTTAATATTGAAAAGGATATTGTAAAAAATATTGACAACGACTGTATAATTAAAAAAATTGCAAAAAAAAAATAGAATAATTGTTTTACAATAATCTCTTTTAATGGTATTTTGTTGTTGTATATATGTGTACCTACCTACTTACAGGATTACTTTATAATATTTTATTTTTAATTATATATGAAGGATTACACTTTAGAAAATACAATTGTTTTGTTTTTCTTTTAATTAACGCCTATATAATATGCTATCTTATCCACATATAGGTAACAATTACGAACTTAAGATACCTACCTGTAAAATATTAATATTGTATTAAAAAAGTAAAGCAATGATTAATATTACGCATACAACCTACCTACTCAATTTAAGTGTTATTGTTATTTATTAAACGTGTTAGTTTTCATAGAAACAAAGTTAAAAAGGTCAGCAAGTGGGTACCGGATGGTAGGGGTCGAGTGACACTAATGGATGTGTTAAATTTGAATTCAACGATATACCTAAAGGCTAAAATCATTGTATTATAGAAAAACGATTCTGAGCTAAGACGGTCTGTCAGCCTATATAACAAAGTGTATTTTTAGATATTGTTGCTATTAAAATAATTAATTATACTATTAATAATAGATACAGTGAATTGGCCGAAAAGGGTAGAATATGATTTTGATCGAAAACAGCTATATGCCCAAAAATGTACCTATATAATCAAAAATAAACTAAAAAGACATGCAATTCGACAAGAAAAAAATCATATTCATATGCAGATTCAACCAAAAACCAAATCAATTCTTCTCCGTCTATGTCTATACAGTTTTGTTGATAATACTTTTCAAGTGTAGGTATTCAGAATACCTACGTATTTTTATACAAATTCCATACCAATACGTACCAATTCTAACACAGTCTTTCAAAAGTAATATGTTTAATGTTCATGTTTTTATGTTTATCTATATTTTTTTCTAATTTTATTTTATTATTCGTAGTTAATTATATAATTATACTATTCAATTATTGTAATGATTAAATATAATAATTAATAATTATATAATATGTATAAGTGTATAACTGTTTCTATGTGGAATATAGTGATCGTCGAGCCGTTATTGCTTGTTAAAATAAATAAAAGCCGAATAATATTTAAATTTAAAAAAAAATATGTATGTAATTTGTATATTTTAAATTTTTTAAATTTTTATCAATGCCTATTTCATTGATCTGTCCACGTTTTATTTTATTTTAACTATCATTTGGTATAATACCTATATAGTAATATAGTATATTATATACGTTTATATAACTATAGGTTTACAAAAATACCTATAAAAAGTTTTGCTGTTTTATAGTCTTATTATATTATAAGTAATAAGTAACTATAAATATACTGTTCGTAGGTACTATATAGGTACCTATGTTTAATATGTATTCATTTTCTATCTAGAATTTAGTACTAAAATAAATACAGATTAATAAATCTATAGGATTATGCTTATCGTAGTAAATTAGTATCTTCTTTTTTTTAAATTTAAATAACTGATACAAATACTTTTTTAAATTATTTATTATTTTAGCATATCACTATCCACTTGAAAAAACTTATGAGTATCATTAATTTAATTAAAAGTATCACAACAAATGTTTTACTATCTATTGTAATAGGAAATAAGAAATAAATTGACTATTTGTTGCTTAAAGAATACTCATAAAGTCATAACCCACAGGGACGTTCACAAAAGTTTAAAACAAGGGGCGCACACGGATTACCTTTCAAATCTAGGTTGGTGAACTATTTTCACTCGAATTGCCTCTGGACATTTTATTTTTTAATTTAAAGGACTTAAATGTAAGTGTGAACTTATATCATTCTGGACCAATCCTTATGTGTGCTTTCATAAATATTTTTAATTTTGAAAAAAAAAACAATGTTTGGGATTCAACCAAATAATATTCAAACAAAAAGTCGATTAATGTATCCATCGGAAGCAGTTCTAGTACAAGAGGGTCAACTGCCTAAAATAAGAAGCAATTCAACAAAATTATATTTTTAAAATCGGGAGGCAATTCTAGAAACATTTTTAAAAAAGTTCACGGGAGGTAATTCAAGTGTGCCCAAAACAAGAGGAGGTTAAGTTATAATACCCACGCAATTAAGTCAATTTTAGCTTGGCTCAAAAAATAGGATTTATCATTTATATAGTTTATATTATGAAAAGAAATTGCAAGGTTAAAGTTAAAAAAATCTGCTATAGGCATCTTTTTAGTCCGGAAAAATATTTACCATTGCCAATATTTAAAAATAACAAAGAAAAAAATATACCTATTGTAATGTACTTGGTAATGTACTTTTCTTCTTGGAAAATATACATAAAAAAAATATTTTTCTATGTTTTAAGTACATTTTAAGAGGGAGGGGGCAAGCTCCCGATTTCCACCAATGAATATAGGTAAGTATAACACTAACCGGGGTATAGATTAGGGCTGTAGGATACAAGAATATATACCTATTAGTTATTACACTTATATAGATATATCATATATTATGTAAGATAGTATATAAATCAGCAATTACTATTTAATTAGACAAGTTAACTTGCTATCTCAAAATACTTTACATAAATTAAACAAATTAAAAAGATAAACAATGTAAATATGAAACAAGTAATAGAGTATTTATCTGACACTTGAGTCAAGACTCATTAGTCATTATATAATTATATGTTTTACTATGATAAAATACTTTTGTTTGTACGATCATAGTTGATGATCTATAATATCAGTTTTTAGTTTATAATTTGCATTGCTTAAGTTACCATGTTAAAATTATTATTATTAATTGTTTTTGGCTCCTGCGTTTTTGCGCAGGATGCAACCGACGTAAGAGAGAAAATGGATGTGTTCCGTTTGCCCAACAATACTGAACCAATATCCTATAGGTTAAATATACAGCCTTTTATTGAACCAGAGAACAACAATTTCACATTCGTCGGTACCGTGGTCGTAACGATTCGGGTGAAAATAACAACAGAAGAGTTAACTTTGAATGCAGATGGTTTAAAAATAAGTGAAATAGATGTAAAGGATACAAATTCATCAACTACAATTAAGGTGACAGGAAATTACGTCGTAGTAAAAAATGAACAACTCATTGTTCAACTCCAGACACCTGGACTTATTGCCGATCGAGTATATGAAGTTAAAATCGCCTACTCGGGAGAGTTACGGAACGACATGAGTGGTTTCTATAAAAGCTGGTACACGGACGAAGAGAGTAAAGTCAAGTGAGTCTTATTTCAGATATACATTTGTAATTCCCTAGCATATAATATTATGATAATATTATACTACATAATATTTATATTAATTTATATATCAAAAATAAAATATATAATACAGAATTCCAGTGTAAAGAACTATACTTGGAACGTTACGACAACACAAATAGGTGATTGTTCTTCTTATTAAATCATAATTATTTACTGTTGTTAATGTCAAGATGTCAAGTTCTTGTATTATATATAATATTTGTATTTTATTTACTGCAAAGTTACTTTTGAGTTAAAGCAGTAATTTATATTTTTTTCTAAATCAATATAAACTGGATAATGACAAGGACAAACAAAAAATCAGTTATATTTAAAAACACGCACGGTAAAATCAATATACGTCTCAGTATCTAAAAACAGTTTAGACCTGCTTATATGTATTTCTAAAATGAAAAATACCATACCACTTTTTACACTTCTAATTTTTACAGCCTACCTGCAGAAAAACTGGGGCCAATACAGTTATTATTGACTTTGGTAGGTACACGTTTAGTAGTTGGTATTGTCGGTTTAAATTTACCTTTACCGTCGTCCGTATGAAGAAATTGCATTTATGTATACCTAGTACCTACAATACGTTCTTAGAATCAAGCTCTACTCAGAATAGTTTTATACTTTTGATTCATAGTTTTATTCAAATGCATTATTATTGTGCATACAATTTATACAAATATACAATAATCCAATAAACGTTCCCGGTATTTACTTTACTAACTACTAATAATAAATAATAAGAATAATACTGTTTTCTATTATCAGTGGTATATTATATCTTATTAGAAATAATAATTTTATCATGTACATATTGTGTATGTTATATCCTATAGGTATATATCCACTAGTTTATGTTAAATCTTATTTTTTTACGTAGATACAAAGTACATATATGTGCACCTATATGACTCTATGAATAATATTATAATATTATATCATATATTATTATAACTGTTATTAATTAATTATTAATTTCTATTTTGTATTTATCTCAGATGGTTAGCTGTTACTCAATTTGAACCTACATATGCTAGAAGGGCTTTCCCGTGTTACGACGAACCTGCATTTAAAACGCCTTTTTCAATTTTTGTTACAAGATTAACAACACAAATTTCTTTATCAAACATGCCAATAGCAGAACAAATAATCGAAACGTAAGTTCATAAAAACTATTAAAAAAAGAAGTCTGACAAACAAAAATTTTAAAAATGGTTTAAATGTTTTGTATTTTATGTAAAGTTAATATTATTACGCAGATCCCAAACAGAACCTAAGTACGTATGTGATCAGTATCAAACTACAGAACCGATCTCTACGTACTTAGTGGCATTTTCGGTTTCTGAATTTGTAAATACAACAAAAGATCAAAGAATTTATATTTACACGCATGCAGATTATATTAATCAAGTAACATACATCGAAGAAAAGGCGAATAAATTACTCAATCTGATGGAAATTTATACAAACATACCATATACATATTCAAAAATAGGCCTTTTAGCAATTCCAGATTTTTCGTTCGGTGCGATGGAAAATTGGGGATTAAATACATACAGGTAAAAATATAAATATTTTTTATAAAAGTTACATCATAATTCTTAAGTTATTTTTGATTCATAAGTTATTACAATTGAGTTCTTACTTCTTATTTTATACTTATGTACATCATGGCGCAATTAGGGCAATGACGGAGAAGGTAAAAGAGGTTAAGCAATTATTAGCCCCACAAATCGTTTACAAATATATTATAAAATTAATATATTATGACTATCTGTCCCACTCAGCGTTGCCTAAATATGCCCATATATTAAGTTTAGATTAACCACAAGTGGTTTATATGCATCTTAAGTCACCTAGCTTGGCAATCCACAATCCACTGCATCGGATCGCGGACAATATATGCGAGCAGTAGTAAATTATCGAGATCCACCTGCGGTAGATTGCGGATCTCAAGAGGTGTGTAAATGACTGAAATCAGAATTAGGTAGGTACATGAAAAACATTGTGACGTTTGCCCGTGCCAAAGATTTGTTTTTTTTTTAAATGTAATTCTAAAAAAATGTTACAAATTATAATAGTACCTAATAAAAATAAATATGTAACCAATATAGAAACCATTTATAAACAAATATTTCCATCTTAAATCTCAAAATCCTTGTGTGAGCACCTACCGGGGTTGGACCTCTGCATTTTTAAATTAGTCTATCTTCTTTTCAGATGTCTAATCTATCTCTGTCCCAAATTTAATCGCAATTTGTTGAACGGTTTGGGAATGCATAAAGGACAAACAGGCATTTTTATATATATAGATTATATTATTATTATCTTATGTTTTTAAGAGGACGTCGAACCCGTCATAGGCGCATTTTGAGTTTTAAATTAGGAGGGTCCATTAAAAAATTTACAAATGTGTTTTCCAATGATAAACTTTTTTAAATACAAACCGTTTTAGACGGGCTTAGCTAAAGGTTTTACCAAGGTTTCTCGCACCTATTATTTTAAATTTTCAATTCTTAGATATGAGAATTAAACATTTTTTAAAAAAATAGTTAAAAAAACCATTGGACATTTTTCACTTTAGACGTTCTTAAGACACAGTTAATATATCATGTAGACATGTAGTCCATAAATTATTTATAAATTATAAAATATAGTTATTTAAGTATTATTTAGCGTTATCCAGAGAACACCACGAGAATATACTACTTACAATATATTATAATGTAGTAGAACACGAACGTTTAATAGTTTTACACAACGCTGAATCGACGAATATTACCGTATTTACGTTTTTTAAACCAAAATTGTATATATAATTATTTAACAATTATTAATGTATTAACATATTATTGTCTCTTTTACTTAAAAAGAAGTCATTTTTTAATATTTAATTTTATTCTTAGTCTGTAATAGGTACTTATCATTTTATTTATGTAGCTAATAGTTTATAAAGCGAAGTATAAACTATAAAATAGATACTTCACTTGTGCTATAAGTTCTTTCTGCTTTTATCTTGTTCGTTGTTATTTTATTTTTTAAACATTTTAATGTTTCAGAGAAAAATATTTACTAGTGTCAGATAAGTCTACGGAAAAAGACAAAGAAACTGTAATTACAACGGTTCAACACGAATTGTCACATCAGTGGTTTGGTGATCTCGTAACATGTTCTTGGTGGAATTATGTTTGGTTAAATGAGGCGTTTGCCACATTATTCGAATATTTTGCAGTTCATGCGGTTAGATATAAAAAATACAATTGTTTTACGAATCAAAATTAATTAAACATTAACTGTTCAATGGTTTTTACAGGCAGAACCTGACTGGCGTATTGGAGATCTATTCGTCATTGAACAACATCAAGAAGCTTTAGTCTACGATCATAGACCACGCCATCCGATCACAGCAACTGTTAACGATCCAACTGAAATTCAAGATATTTTTGATATAATTACATACAACAAAGGAGCTTCAGTACTAAGAATGTTAAACCATGCATTGAATGATGATATGTTTAGAACATCATTAACATTATATTTGAATACTTATCAGTAAGTTTTCAATTTCAGGAAAACTAAAAAGCTTTGAAGCGTTTGAAGGAGTACTTTAGTACATTGGGTTTGTTATAATTTTTTAAAAGAGTAGTTAGGTAAAATCTTATAAGATTAAAAGGTAGGAAAATGTTGACATAAATATCTTCTTAGTATATTGAGATATAGGTTATTAATTTACGTAAATGGTAAATACCTAAAGGTATAGGAACTTATTAAAGGCATACAGGTTTTATAATATACTATTTTATTTATTACACGTCTGTACAGAAACATCGGAAACCTGTCCACCTAACTAAAATTTAAATGTGGGTAATTACAAGGTGTAATAATAATTATTATTATAGGTTAGGTAGGAATCTATCTAAAATAATGATTTGTCAGTTGTCACACAATTTATGTCAATTTTATTAGATTATTAAAACATTTTTCTTTAAAAATTAACGGAATGTTGTTTGATTTTTTTAGGTATAAAGCTGCAGAACCAAAAAATTTATGGAACTCATTTGATAGCGTAATATTTGACGCGAATTATAAATCAGGAATATTAGGAAATACAGTTACAGTCGAAGAATTTATGAGGTCGTGGACTGATCAAGCAGGATATCCTGTAATAAAAGTCGATACAACAAATCCCAACTATCTTATTATAACCCAAGTACGTAGTAATGTAGTATATCTATAAAGGTATTACAATTATTTAACATTTCTATATACGTGACTACTTGAGGAACTGGCTAACTGGGTGTGAACAAGCTGCAGCAGATACTTGCTTTCCCCAAAAATTTAATATAAATATTACTCTCCTTCGTAGTCTGGTAGTAATCAATCATTAAATGTAATAAAATTTAAATGCCTATAAAAATCAATTGGTAGGTGTATAGGTACATTCGTTTGGAAATTTAACTCGTGGTTCCTTGAATTTTTTTAAGATATTAGATATTAAAAAAAAAAACGTTGGACAGAAATCCATATACCTACTTGTTTTATAACTTATGAGCGGTTGAAGTTCAAATGTTGACGACATTAGATAGGCACTCAAGCGTGTAATTATAACAATTTATACTCTCTAACGTTTTTTTTTGTTATTTTGTCAATATTCAAAAAATAACAATCGTAGGTAGGTATAGGTACGTCTTAAATTATAATTTTCTATAGGTACACAAGGGCAATGACATTTTAAGTTCAAATTTCGACAAAATTAAATATTTAAATAAAACATAATTAAGCTAACTAAAATTATTTTGTTGTAATTTAAAAACATTATTTGTAGAGACGGATCAATATACACAATGGAATTTTCAAAATATTTAGATTTATATTAAGTAATTTATGTATCTACCACGAATCTATTCAGACTGTCTTACTGTACCTACATCGCCACATCGGCATTGACATTTGACTTATAACTTTAAAAATCAATATAGTAGCTAGTTCCTACTACCTACTACAAATCTATACACCTATATCAAAAGACAAAATTGATGTATGTCTGTACGTTTGTTAGTTATGGCGAGTAGCAACTCAAAAATTACTTGACCGTTTTCGATTAAAGTTATATCAATAGATTTCTTGAGACTTGGATCATGTTTATAGTTCATTTTTTGAATCCCTATAGCTGATATAGGTAACCGTAACTCACACGTGCATTTTTTTTTAGATCACTAAAAAATTATTTTTTGTTTAAATGGTTGCTATTGGTTACATATTAAATTACTACTATAATTATTAGTAAACGTGTAATTGAATATACATTTTATTACAAATTTATTATAAAAAAAAAGATCTTTGGCACGGGTAATGTCGGGCGGCACGCATTCTGTAGACGGTCTCGGTGCCTATAAGCCAATTGAGATTTTGGTGGGACAGGCGGACAGCTATACCTAGTAATATTATAATAATTAATACGTTATGCCCTAACGCCCCTAACTATTAGGATGGATTCATCCGTGGATCACAAAAAATATTTAACTACAATAATAAAAAAAAATTCACTTAAACATTTTATTATGCCCTTAAAACCCCAAAATAATCAAATTATGCCTTACAATTTTTGGTTTTTCATCAAAAACGTTGTAAATTGTATTTTGTACAATTTATTATACTTACTTATTGATAGTATAGGTACAACAAGAACAACCAGGATAATATGCATATGCATGATTAAGGGCTTTATAATAAATATGCTTCCCCTGCCACGGAGTCTGGTCATGCATATGATGTTTGATATACCATATACCTATAAGTACCAATAGTCACCCACTAAACTCAGTTAATCATTTAAATGCCAAATGGTATTAAAATAATTATTTCCACAGAAACAATATCAAGTGGACGTACCTAAATTAAATTATACAACTTTGTGGTATATTGGTCTAACATATACCACCCAAAAACATAAACAATTCAATAATCTTCAACCAACTGTTTGGATGAATAATACAGACAAAGAATTAACTCTACCACTCTTGAATGATGAAGGATGGGTAATATTTAATCTTCAATCAACAAGTGAGATATATTATTCAATACCTACTGAATTTATTTTGTAGATCATTTTTATTAAAATAAATGTTTATATTTGCTTATAGGTTTTTATAGAGTTAATTATGATCTTAAAAACTGGAATCGACTAATTGCCCAACTGAATTCCAACCCAAAAACAATACACGTTCTTAACAGAGCACAACTGATTGATGATTCGTTCAACTTAGCAAGAGCGGACGAATTGTCACACTCTGTACCGTTTACTTTAGTGTCTTATTTACAGAAAGAAGATGATTTTATTCCATGGTACTCGGTGTTAAATAGCATGTCATACATTGTAGAACGGTTAAGACGCTGTCCACATACAGGAGCTCAAGTACAAGTAATATAACTTTTTAGTTTTTTCAAATCATATTTTTAAAACATATTAAATCTAATGAAAAATATTAAAACCTAAGGACTTTGCAAAAACATATGCGGAAATAGCATATAAAAAAGTCAGTGATCAATATGAGAAAAATGACAGTAAACATTTAACGAAGACCAGTATGCAAGCATTCTCGAATTGGGCATGCAAATTAGGTGTTGATTCATGTATTAAATCATCTTTAAATTATTTTAACGCTTGGGAAAAAAATGGAACAGAGTAATTTATAAAATTAATAAATAGGTAACAATCATAATTTGTTTAAAATTAATTTCTACATTTTCTTTCAATAGAATCCCGCCAGATGTAAAAGAAGCAGCCCTTTGTAGTGGTGTAAAAAATGGAACTATCGAAACATGGAATAAAGTTTTTGACTTATTTAAGAAAACGTCATCAACTTCAGAAAGACAAGCATCATTATTAGCATTAGCTTGCAGCACAAATAGCACAATATTGTCTAAGTAAACATAAAATATTGATAACAAACTAACTAACTAAATAACTACTAGTATCTAATATAATATTATCTGTATTTTAGGTATATAAATCTTTTACTTGATGCTAATTGTCCAATACGTCCACAAGATTATAAAACTATGTTTAAGTCGCTGACATCAACCCCAGTTGGTATTAATACAACAACTGAATTTTTACAAAACAAAATCAATGAATCTCTGAGTAATATGTGGGAAGGTGAAGAAACGGTTAAGGTTATGTACTCATATTTGGCTTCAAGTGTTGCAACAGTGAAAGAAATTAATGAGGTATACTAGATATGTTATTAAAATAAAGCAACAATAATGTGACATTAATGACCAAATAAAAATTAGATACAAAAAAACAATTGGATCTCAAGAGATATGACACATGTTTTAATTGATGCTATTTTTCTAGATAAATGCAATCAGAAGTTTTACTTATTTATCACCAACATTGAAACAATCATTTGATGATTCTTACGAAGAAGTAGAACTCAACTCTGCTTATTTTGAGAGGTGTCATCCACTCATGCACGAATGGTTCAATCCATCCAGTCCAACTACCCAAGCACCGTCTAGTGCTATTTCAAACTCATACCAATACATTAATATCATTGTTTTATCTTTGTTTTTTGTAATAACACTGGTAAATATTAATTGTTTCAATGTAATACAATAACTAACAATGTATTTATCATTTATTCATTGTATATTAATGTATCATTTGTATTAGTAAATAAAATTAGTAATATAAGTTATTCATTTTTTATTTGTAATTTAAATTATCTCCCAAAGTTTTAAACAAATATCAGTCATAACAGTGTCTTTTAATTTTTGTTCATCGTCATCATTTTCATTGTGCCTCTGTCCAGACGCTGTTGCTAATAAAGGAAGAGATGGATGCAAACTGAAAATAGTTTTAAAATTTTTATTAATTAAGTACAAAATATAAAAAGGTTACTTTTTTTATACATACGAAAACATAATGCTTTTAAAAAATATAGAATAATGAGTGTTTTACATTAAAAAACAATTTTAATGTTTTCTAATATTATTATTTATTAGTTATCACCACAGACTATATATAAATTTATACAGTTTGTGTTATTACTAACCTGACACCATTGACACAATCATTATGAACAGAAATCTTAGAATTTAAATTAAGAACACTTTCTACGCCATCAGATTTTTCAATATTCTGGTCTAATTTCCAAGTACTTATTTCACCTGTACAATTACCTAAAGATATTAATGTTATAGTAATATTAATGATATTTTACAATCGTTCAGACTTATATAATATACATAATATTATGTATCATTTGTTGAAATATTAAAAGTTTATTTTACAAAGTTATTCAACAAGCCATTTATTATCATTTAAAACTGAATTTATTTAAATTCTGTTTGTAGTTTAAGTTTATTTAAAGATCAAATTTTCAAATACTTAGAAAATAGAGCACTCTTTCAAGGATTTAAATAGTATTTAATTTAATGATCTTTAAAAATACTTAAAAACACAAAAAATCAGAAGTAAAATAAATGCATAATTAAAGGAAAAAATTAAGACATACAATTTGAACATACTTGGCAAATAACCTTATTTATGAATATTTGTTTTAAAATTAGATGGTGCTACCTGAAACTAAATATTGTCCATCTGATGAAATGTCAAAACAAATTCTTTGATTAGTTGTCACTGTTCTTTCAGCAGAATATAGAGTTTGACCAACATTTCTTAAATCCCAACATACAATATCATTATCTCCTTTTCTGCTCCCCGAATATAATTTCAACCCATCAGGAGAAAATTGTAATTGTGTAATTCCTGACTTATGTCCTCTCAATATGTACATCAGTTGATTACCACCGTATATACCTAGGAAAAATATTTGCTAAATACACAATATTTGGGTAATAATAATTTAAAAGAAGAACTTACCAATATCTTTACTATATGTACCAACAGCAAAAATACTCCTGTCTACTGGATTCATAGCTATAGTTGATATTATCGATCTATGCAAATCTGCTTTAGTAGATATTTCAATAAATTCACGCCCCGGCCGGTCTGTACGAAATATATTTAATTTCCCATAGCTACCACAGTAAATTTCTTCGCCAGACCAGTTAAAGCATAATGAGTTAACATGTGCAACTTCATCAACTCTGTGAGAAACAAAATACTATGAAAAATACATATTAAGATAAACTTTATCCAAATTAATATTTTAATATAACAGGGGGCATTACAATAGCAAACGAGACAATTTTTAATTTTTAAGTTCAAACATAATCTCACAAATATTTAAATATCTTGGGTTAACTCTAGATTGTATACTAAATTCTCGATCACACGTACTCAAAACATTTATTAGTAATAATAAACATACTAACATCAACACTAAACTGGTCATCTATAAATCCCTAATTAAACCATACTGGACGTATTGTATCCAGCAGCTATAAAGAAATGTTAAAAAATTAACCCTAAACAAATGGCAAAATATAGCTCTCAGGAAACTAGTAAATGCTTCCTCTTACGTCTTCAACAATACTATACATCCCAACCTAAAATTAAAATTAGTTCATGAAGAAGGTAAAACACATTACTAACAGACATCGCTTCAACAACCATCCTACCTTCAACAATAAGTTGACAATAACCCATTAATACAAAATCTTGCAGTCGTTTCCATTCCTGGTAACCAACTCAAATGTCTCAAACGAAAATGGTATCATGATCTTCTTGACATCCCCTCCCCCATCTAAATCAGATTAAGTTCACTACTGGTTAAAAAAAAAGTCAATTGCGAGTGTCGTTAATGGATGATTGCTCACATCAAAGCTTATCATGAAAATATTATGTGTTTTTTATTATTAGTTAATTTACATGATTAATTAATATTAATATGTTTATGTATCCTACCCTTAACACATATACTAATAAATTGTACTCTTTATGTATAAATTGTAAATCATAAACAAAGAAAAAAAAAGTTTAAACATATACATATTATTATCATTACATAATATACTAAACAGGTGTAGGTATTTATTTTAAGGTAAAGATATAAGTATTTTATTAATATAATCATTTCATATTGAAATTTAGCAACATTAATGATTTATGTAATAATTACAAAGTTATCTACAGTCATCCAGCAGTTTAAAATCAATCATATAATTAGTCTCATCAGCTTTTGAAGGAAAGATTTTATTTTAAAACCATACTTAAATTCAGTAGAAAATTATCTAAGATATTATGTAAATCTTATTGTATATATAAATAAAGTATGTAATTAAAAGTTATTTAAGTATAGAAACAAATAAGCGTACTGATCATATACTCTATATGTTGCTTCTAATTGTCCATCTATAGAGTTCCAAAGGTGAATAGGTGATCGGCTGCTAGTACTCAAAATTCTGAAAATATCATGACATTAATCATTGATGGCACACTTTATATTAATTGGTTTAACATTTTAGTTTATATACATTTACTAACAACTTTACGTTATCACTATTTTGCACAGTTTTTGGGTACCATACGTAATCGTATATAGTACCACCTTCTTTTATCTCATTGACTTTATGAAGTCTTTTACATTGATCTGTTTCGTCTGTAATAATATTGAAAATTCGAAGTCTTTTGTCTTCACTATTTGTTAAAATACTAAGACCATCAGTTGACCTATTTGTAATAATAAATTTAATTTAAAATGTGAATTGTTAACAAAACTATTGACAGTTCAATTGTTTCACCATTTGCATCCTTTTAAACATTGTTGAAATTCTTTGTCATTCAAAAGGAAATCATCAGAGCACGTACAAATAAGTTGTAAGTCCTTAAAATGGATAGGTTGATTGATTTCCATAATTGTTTCTTGAGTATCCATCGATGAGTCTGTACTCACCAGTTTTAATATTATATATAAAATAAGGTAGTTAAAGTAATATTATACAATTATAATTTAGTCTACTATTTATTTTTGAATTCAACATTAAGCAATAAAATATTATATTAATTTAAGGTACCTACCTACCAAATCTCAATTGTTACAAAATTATTATTGCTATGAAAATTATACACAATACGTTTTAATATTATAAATAAAACGCATAAGTAACAATTTTTCGTTCTTAGACTTTTATAGTGAATATTAAATTGTAATTTAAGTTTCATCCGAAACGCGACAACAGTGCCATAAAATAAAAGTTCGCTTTGATTTCGTTAGAATTTAGATTATTACAATTTAAAACCGTAAAGCCGTAAAGGAAAAATAAAATGGGACATTTTTGAAAATTTTGTTAAGTGATAACGCGTGTATTTTGATGTGATAACAACGGCTCTAGATTATAGCATAGAATATAATCAGTGTTGTCAAAATAAGTAAATAACTAATAGGCATACATGAAAATAAACAAATATTGTATGAAAAAATGGTAGAAAACTATGTGATTTTTTTCTTTAATTAAGCTAGAATAAGCTAAACACATTTTTAAAACTGATTATTTTTATAAAGTATAATTTTGTACAAAGAACCAAAAATTCAAAATATAAATGTACTTATTGAAAATACCAATCATACATAAATAGGATAAAATGATGAAATAAACAAATTATAAATTCCACTCTCAGATCAGGTACTTTAATAATAGCACCATCATAAACTTAAAAAAAAAGAAAGTAAATCGTTTTGTTAAAAATATTCCTAAATACAACAAAATATGTTCCACTTAAGTCTTAAAGGTACGTTTTCCCTGCAGAGTCTAGACGCGGCGTCGCGGCGTCACAATGCCGTGCTGTTCCATTGTTTGCAGTGGCGCAACTATATAGCGGGTAAGTTAGCAAAGTGAAACTTTGGGGCCCCATAATAAAAATTGATTTTTAGTTTTTTTCACACTTTATAATTATTATTATTAGGTACCTATATTTTATTTTAAACATCTACGTTATATATAGGCTTATAGCTTAAAATGAGATGGCTATACTATAATTATACTGTTATTTTAATATTTATTGTTAATAGACACTCAGTGTCGTCCTGGCTATGAGCCGCTAGGCTGCGAATGCAGCCGGGGCCCCTCCGTTTTTGGTTTTATTTTAGGGTCTTGTTAATTTTTTATTTGTGTGGTGGCGTGATCTTGCAGGTCTTTATAGGCCTATAGGGAGTATGGACTCTCCAAAGTATTTATCGAAATATTTAACCATACGTAATTTTAGGTACAATTTTTCTTTACAAGGCCCAAGGCTCGTTCATTATGGGACTCCTTAAAAAAACTGATCCATGGGAATTTGGTGTGCCAGGCCGACACTGATTACACTACGGTCTACGAGTTATTGATTTAATATTATTTTAATAATATTATAAAATCATTACCAATTACCATGGCTAAATAATAAACTGGAAAATGTAATAATTAATTGGGTAATTTTTTAAGTCATATTGTTTATTTTCTAAAAATAAAGAAGAAATAGAAATTAGTCTAGGTAACTATCAATAGAAAGAATACAAGTCCTTTTATAAACATCAAAACTTGTATTTTTTATTATATTGTATAATTGAACTGTTTGCAAAGATGATAGGTGTTATAGGTGTTAGGTGTATTTATTTTTTTATTAACTGTACTTCAACATATATTTTATATTGACACATCTGAAATCTGAATTGTATTAGATTATATTATGTGCTATATATTAACTACCAAGAGTTGATATTCTCTACTATTATTTTTTCTCAATATTTTGTAGGCATTTTGAAGATAATTTTTTACAAAAAACTCCAGAAATATTAATATTGATTCTATTTTATAAATAAATAATATTAAAAAAAAAAATAATAGTTTACAAAAATTATTTTTAATTTTATGAAATTACTAGCTCGCCCCGTGCACTTCGTTGCCCGTTAAAAATGGTTAAATAGGTATAGCGCCATTACTGTATTTTTGCTTTCCAGATTTTATACATTTCAGGTAGATCTTCATAAAATTGTCTTTCATACCTCTTAACATTTATTAATTACTAGGGCCCGGAACTTGATGACCTAAAAATCTTTAAAAAATGTACACAAAAAAAGTGTTAAAATGACTTATAAATATTTTTTGATGACTTCGAAAAATGACTCAAAAAATAACAAAAATGACTAAAATGACTGTAAAAAATATTAATTTTTAGTAATTAACTCACGTGTCATAGAAATCATAATTCATAGTTATTTTTATTAATTATATTTTTTAATAATTTATTTATTATTTTATTAGTATGAATTTAAATTACGCAAATTTTTGTACACATTAAATATGTTTTTATTACTTAAAGAATTTCAATTAAAGTTAAGTACTAAAAAAAATGTGTCATATTGTTTAAATACTACTAAACAATAAATGTGTTACACTGAGCTATTAAAGTGTGTTTAATATTTTAAAATAAAAAAGATTGTCGATTGTCCGTTAGTTAAGTCAAAATATAGTCTATAAATCTATTCTGGGTAAACCAATCAAATCAAAATTACAATAACATAGGGGTTTCTCACGCATGTCAGCACTAGGCCTAAAAAAAATCGAAACGAAGATACAAAATAATATAAATACGTAAATAATAATTGAAGGATTCAGCTATACGATATAATATGTAAGTATTTTTAAATATTTAATTTTATCAAAATAATATGGAATAAAACATGTTATTTCTGGAAGAAAAATGCATATATACCTACAAAAGTAAAAAAATGCATAAAATGCACTAAAATTGTTAAAAAAATGACCTTAAAACTGAGTATTACCAAAAAAATGCAAAAAATGCAAAATAAAATGTGTACTATTGAATTCTGCATGGCACAAGTAAAATTTCTATAAAGAAAGGCCTCGAATTCAAGCATTAGATAAAAAGATGCAAATGCATCAAGTTCCGGTCCCTATTAATTACAAACACAACAAAAAAAAAAAAAATCAGCCAAATCGGTCATGAATTTTTGGAGTTAATCCGTAACAAAGATTTCCATTTCGCTTTTATATAGGTATATAATATATAGAACTAACGAAAGGTTTTGATTACCTTATGGGTGGGGAGGAAGAGGTGTACAGTGTACCTTTGATTGCTTAAGACCATTTACATTTTTTGATAGGGGCCCCATTTTATATTTGACTTTAGGGCCCCCAAGTGTCTAGTTGCGCCACTGATTGTTTGACGTTGCAGGGAAACCGTAACTAAAAAAAAATTATTTTTTATTTTAAAAATTAAACGGTTGGATAAAAGTCATTGTTATGTATATTGTATTTACAAAAATCATACAATTTAAATTATTTAAATATATTCTAAGTTTGAAGCCTTTAAAATCATCGAAATCAAAAAGGTCGACAAGTGGGTACTGCTTTGCTGTTCAGTAGATGTCGAGTGGGTCACTGTAATGGATGGTATTAAATTTGAATGATAGAATAATAGAATATCATTGTAGGTATACGAAAAAAGATTCTGAGCGGAGACGGTCTGTAAGCCTAGGATAGGTAGGTATTTTATATTATATTTATATTGCCATTATTAATGATTTCAAACGCTCATAAAAAATTAGTTTAAGTTTCCGGTAAACTTTTTCTTTTTTAGAAAGATAGAAAAATTTATAGAAAATCTTGTGTTGAATTTTAAAATCTTAGATTTAAATAGAACATTTTTCATGAATTTAATAATCAAAAAAAACTGCAAAATGTCTTGATTTTTACGTATTTTTTCGGAATTTCAACTTTGGATGCTTATAAGTTATAAAAAACTATTAGAGACTTACGCTTCACGTTGGTTTCAACTACTACTACTACTAACTAACTCTACCGTACAGCAGACAAACGTCCCCAATGGCCTATGTTAAATTATTATAATTCATCATAATTTATATTATTATTACGATTGTTTACGATCATATATGATGGATTTATTATGTTATATTATGTTACGAAGTATAATTATTAAAAATGTCAAATGTGTAATGAACAATGAGAAATAGAAAAGGTTCATATTTTTACTTGAGTTGTACAATTTGCAAAAACGTCAAATATATAATGAATGTTTTAATAATTAATATTATATTTGCATTTTGCATTTTGCAACAAAATAACAAATTCATTAAATGGCCATGGCTTCTCTGGTTAGAATTGTAACTCCCCCAAATTTGTCCCAAACACGTTTGAAATACGAATAAAATATAATAAATCATAATATATAATAAAATATGTACCTATATAAGTAATAAAAACTTATAACAAAAATACAAAATACAAATTCAACTAATAAAGAAATGAATGACAAAGAAAACATAAATAATTATTAAAATTTATATATAATTTAAATTAATTTTGGACGCTGGTTTTGCCATCTAACTAGCTGTTGTTTTGTTTTGTCTCTTCTTTCTTTTTGTATATTTTGTAATTGGTTTAATATTTCTTGTTAAGTAATTACTGTAATTAAATGATATGTGTATTTTTTAGTATGTATATATAAGTTGTAAATTTTTAAGATGTAATTGTTGAGGTAAAATGGTTTTATACCAGCAGCTAAATAAAAAAAAAAAATTTAATTAATAACATAAAAGGCATGCATTGAGCTTTTCTTATATTTTTAACTTATTTTTTAACTTTATTTATTAGTGCTATTTTCGAACTTTATCGATGTTTGATTGGTTTAGACAAATCTATATACTATCGAATACTTTTTATACAATCGACTACACAATTACTCGACAGTCGACATGTAGTCATGTATAGTTGTTTAGTACCCGTCCGGCCGCCCAATAATAAAACATATAGTGTAGAATGTAAATACCTACCCACCTATAATTACAACTTACTGTTGTGTACACAGTGGTCTACTGTCTAGTGCAGGGGTCGGCATAGGCGGTTCGCGGAAGGGAAATAACTGGACCGCCAAAAATTTTCTTAATTTTCCTATATATTCTATGTATCACTCCCCTCCCTTCAAAACAAAAATTAAATAATATTGAAATCGATTTCATTAGGCGCTGAGACAATAATAACGGTTTATGATTATCAGTGTTGTTGTTGAACGTGCCGCAGTCACGGCTTAAAAAATAAATACATTAATGATAAAATTAAGTTTAAGATTTTTTTGGCAGTCGAAATTTTTTTTTTAAATATCTGGACCGCCATATAAATTAATTGCCGACCCCTGATCTAGTGTCTACAGTCTACAATATTGTCTTCAGAGAGTCTTGTGTTACAACTTTGAACTTACAATACTACATTAATGAGTGACTAGTGACTATAATATTACATTATTATTTACCTAGTCAGCAGTCTGTATGTAATGTATGCTGTATAGTATAGTGTATATTGTATGGTGTATGCTGTAGATTCTATGAAATGGAATATTAATTTTTCTAGGTAAAATGAAATCAATTGTATTTTCATAGGAACTATAAATTATGAAATCGTAGTGTCATTTATTGACTAACAACGATTTTATAATTCTATCAAAGTGGAATTATTAGGGTAGGATTATAACTTTAAGAGGCCCTTGCAGTGTGGTCCATTATAGATATTGTTATACTGTGTAAAATATATTTTTATTTTTAATTATAAATAAAAGATCCATTTATTTATCAATTCGTACAGTAATGTATCCCATATATAAATATAGTTATACTACAGTATATTGTATATTCAAATAAAATAATCTAAGGTAAAAAATTGTTTGATTATAAAAACAAATATAAATAAATTGTATCAAAATGTATAAATTGGGTACTCTCCTTGATTTTTTTCCTCTGAAATTGTCTATAATAATTAATATCAAAATCAAATGACAAACTGTCCAATACACCATTTTCAATGCTCATCAAGTCATAACTGATAATATAATTCATCGATCTGTATGCATTGCAGTTCTTAGTCTATTTTTTTTTAATAATTTAGAATCTTGGAAATGTGCATTCACTTTATGTCTAGGCGTGAACTCAGAAATTTTTTTGGGGGATCTTACTCATTTTCTTTTTTTTATCTTACACACAAATACACAATAAGTCAATAACCAGTAAATTTTAATAATTTTATCTTATGTATATTAAAAAAAAAATTGGGGGGGGGGCTTTAGAGGGGGGAGCCTCCCCCCCTAATGTACCTTATTGTAACACGATCGATTGTCATTAGTCAGTCATACTTTTCATGATACACAAACATAATTCTGGAAGAAAGCTGTAAATATAATAACTAATTGTAATTCGTAGTACCTACCACATCACTACTCCAGCTGCTCTCATAGTCTCATCTATGCAAGTTTATTGTTTATTAAATTTTTTTTGAAAATGAAAAATATCACACATTCAAATATTATATTATTAATTATTATGTGCTTCTCCAGAACATCGTCAGAAAAAACAGTAAAAATACTTGGCTTAAATGAAGGTACGTACAAGATATTTGATTTAAATACATAATAGATACATTATATTATTACCAGGGTCATAAACACATATAAAAAAATCATTTAAATTACTTTTTCGATTAGATTATAAATCAATGGGGAAGCAGAATACATATTTAAGTAATCATACTGTAATAGTTTAAAATTATTAAAGTATATTTATTAAAAACCATATTATAAGTAGTACAGCTAACGTTAAGAAAAATAAATATAAATATAAGAAAATATATAAATTAGATAAATAGGATATTTTTAAAATCATAACAGCACTTTTGTTTAGGTGATACATGTAAAAAAGGAGGCGATGGATTTGATTCAGATCACTTATGTAAGCGTGTTGAAAACTGTGAGCCCCTAAAAACAATGACAGCAGATAAAATATATTCTGATTTATGTTCATTTGGACTTCATCCAATAATTTGCTGTCCACCAACTATTCGAAAAATACAAATTTTAAATAATCTGACAAATAAAAGACCGGGCATTGTTATTGAAAGTATTGGCTGTTTTAATATTATATACATTTTTTTTGTCATTATATGCAAAATATATTCTAACCATAAATTATTAATGTTTAGAGTGCCGTGAGTATTCAGAGTTGATGAAAAAGTTCAAAAGAGAAAAAACTAGTTTGACAGACTTACCAGGGCTTACAACTGAGTCTAGATTAAGAAAGAGAGATACTAACGTAAGCTTTACCCTATTATCCTATAAGCCACAGGGTAAAGAATAACGATATCTGAGCATTTAAAATAGTTGAAAACTGTGGATTTAAATTGTATCTGTCTGACTGTCCTAATTTATTGTTGATAATTGATTTGATTGTTAGCCATTCTCGGTCAACTGTGAAGCGGATTTAAAATCTTCAATAACAAAAATTGTCGTAGAAAAATACCAAAATATTACTAATAAATTACAATACACGGAAGTTATTTCATATAATATTCCATTGGCTAAACCAAAGGAATACCCACACATGGTACGTATTTACATTTTCGAAATTTAATAATTATTTAAGTTTAATACAAACAAAAGGTTTATTACTTTTAGGCGATTATTGGTTTCGGTGAAAAGCCGGAAGATGGCAAATGGGGATGCGGAGGTTCGCTAATAAGCGAAAGATGGATATTAACAACTGCGCATTGTCAAAGAATGGACGCTCTGTAAATGTCTAGTATTTATATTATTTCAAATAGAAGTATAGCGTTTATTTAAATCATTTAAAAATTATAAATATACATATCATCATGTATAACGATATACATTGTGATTATTTTTCCGGGAACCACTAACCAGGCATATCATAGTTGACGAATCCAGGTCAAAATCGGTAAAAACCATTTGAACACAATATAACTTTATAACAGCATGATTGAACATAGAATATTTTATGCAGCATTGCCATATTGAAACTATAGGAGTCTAGGACTTAAATTAATTTAATTAAACATAATCTTAAAAAATTGTATGAATACTGAATTTTTACTATTATATTAAAGATAAATTGAAAACAGATACCCGAGGTAAAACAATTTAACAATTTTAATGTATTATATGTACCTACTTATGAAACCGTGTTATTTTTTAACTCATGACTTTGTAATTATTTAGAAATATTTCCTGTTTAAAATAATTCAGAATTGCATGGCAAATTCCAATATTGCAATAACATTTTATGCTCAATCAAGAAGTATTTTATTTTGTATTTCTATATCCTTTGATGTGCTGAAAAATTTGTTCAACCGTGTCGTCAAAAAAACGTTTTATGCTCAATCGTGTGATGGCCGCCAAAATAGCCAAAGATAATATAATATAGCCTATACAGTATAGTCTGAAGTAAAATATCGAAATAAAAATATCCAATGGATAAAAAATCTATTTTAAAATTTTACAATAGTCCGGTACACAAAGGTTACAACCATGAACTAAGATGGTACTCATGGTTACAACTTTAAGTTACAATTTATAATCAATTAATATACTATACTATACTAGGTATACTCTACTCATACATTTATTATCTTAGATCGAAGTAATGAATAACATATCATTATAAAGCATAAAACCATTGATAACATACTCATTTTTCAGTTTCAACTGACTTATTAGGTATGCCTAGTGGGATATAGTTTTAAATATTATGATCTAAGTAACACCTATAATCAAACCTATATTGTTCGTTCCGCTTAAATGTTCAATACTTACATAGGAACTTTTAATGTATTTATTTTATTTCACGAAAAAATAACACACATTATAACTTACTATGCTCTAGCTGTATTATTATTAACAATGAATAATTTATTATTGGTACTCGGTCAATCATTAACAAATTAGGCACCTACCTAATTGTTTTATAAGTATGAATTATCTAAACTTGAATAATTGTAATTAATCTTTCATTACTCATTATTTACCTATTATTCATAGTTATTATTTTTTTAAAAATAGGACATTTTTAATTTTTTTTGATATCTACCTATATTTTGTATCATATTTATTGGTTATTTTAACCCTTGATTTTTTATCGATTGGATATTTTAACCTTGGATATTTTGATTTGAATATTTTAGTATAGAATATTACGTCCTTGGATATTTTTTTCTAAAATCATATTAAATATACAATAGGAATTAAAAATTTTTTTTTTTATGTTTAAGAACACAATATTCATACTTTATTTTACATTTTTCCATGATTATTAGTATACAATTTAAACAATTAATTAAAAAATTCCTTGTATTTTCTGAAAACTGGTTCACCATAAAATATTCACTATGTATTATATAATATACAAAACATGTCTGTTTGAAGAAATACGGCGCGTTGGGCACGATTAGGAGATTTAAACATAATCTTAACAACTGACGACGCTCGACCGAAAGACTATCGAATTGTGCGGCAAGTCATACATCCGTGTTATAATCCCCCTTCGATGTACGACGATGTAGCTTTGTTTCAGTTGGAAAAAAGTGTCGAGTTCTCCCAGTACGTGATGCCGATCTGTCTTAATTCAGATCCACATTTAGTACCACAAATGCAATTAGCTACTAGTTGGGGAAAACCTTCTTTAGGTTAGTTTTAACGTATTTATTTGTATATTTAAAATGTTTAAATACTTATTTATGCGTGTCAACCACCTAAAATTCAATACGAATTTTCAGATGCTTACCTTAGCGACGATTTATTAGAAGTCAAACTGAATATCATCCCCGTTAGTCTTTGCAACGATACTTATGCTTCATTTTATGCTGCCAGTCCGAAGTTAAAATACGGCATATTAAATGACAGAATGATTTGTGCGAGCCCATTAGAAGGCACTACCGACACTTGTGGGGTATGATATTTATTTTTAATTCCATAATACATTAATAATAATGTATTAAGTATTTAAATAGATTTATCAAATTGTGTATAGGGAGATTCTGGTGGTCCGCTTCAATATAAGCACAGCGGTTCAAGCTTACATACTCAATACGGAATAATATCATTCGGGAGATTATGTAGTGAAGATACTCCGGTAGTCTACTGTAGAGTATCAAAATATATTTCATGGATCGAAAATGTCGTCTGGCCTTAGATCGAAGTTGAACAAAATAAAATAAATAATGATTCACGTTATTAAAACGTAAAGAATTATTATAATTGAAATAAATGTTAATTATTGTAATTTGTAGATAAGTGTGAACTTGTTCTTGTGATTTTTTTTATTGGTTATTAATGACCGTTAAAACATTTTTACTGTCAAATTTATAGTTAAACATTACATAAGTTTTAATAATATATACTTTAAAAGTTCCAAGTATACCCACAAATAATATTTTTAAATTGCAACAAAATAAACAAAATTGTTATTCTTTGTTTAAATATCTAATTTCGTCCAAATTCAAATATAAAAATATCTAAAATAATAACTGTGTTAATATATTTTTTAGTTTTTTTGTAATACATTTTTATTACAAAATAATTTGCAAATTTTTCCGATTTTGATGAATTTGAAAATTTGAATTTTAAATACCTTTAAAAATAAATAGTACTAATGTGTACACGAGGATGAGGTGTGAAACACTTTAGGCAACCAGGAAAATAAACCAACCACTATAATCATGATATTACTTATCACTGCTATAGTGCTATTCAATGTTCAAGATCGATCGTAATAGTGATAATATTAATTTTTTTTCCAAAGCGTGTATTTTAACACGGGGGGTTTTTTTTGGAGGGGGTGTTTTGTTAAGACCCATTTTAGGGAATGCAGCTCATTTTCTTCGTGGCACACCTCATACTAAATTCTAAGGCTGGGCAGACTATTTTTTTTAACTCGTTAAGTTAATAGACAATAGTTGATACAGAAAAATGCAAGTTAAGATTTAAAATTATAAGTTATTTTTCTTTTTTTTAAAACTTGTAAAAGTTACAAGTTAACTATTAAATAAAAGAAACTTGGTTAAAAATCAATTACTTTTTTCTTTACACATAATTAATAATCATACCTTTTTTTGAATGCAAACAAATAACATAGTAATTTAATAAAGGTCTTACAGTTTTAAATAAATGTATGTATTAAAATAAATTGCTGTAAGTACTTATATACTAAAGTATATAAAATACTTATTAATCCTTATACTTACTTTATTACCTATACTTATTATACCTGTTTTTTTTAATACTTAATAAATAATACAATCCAAAAAATAATTCAATTGTTTTTATGCATTTATTTACTTCTGGTCCACAACTAAACTAAATTATAATAATCAAATTCATTATTATTATTAGAATAAAATCTAATTAATTAACTACAAATATAATATCACATATTTTTAAATTCAGCTGTAGTTCTACGAATGAATAAAAATGAAATGAATAATGAATAATGATTAATACAAACGTATATGGGATACTGAGTAAATAGTTCTATTTTGATTTTCTCAATGACGCGGTTACCCTTATGTATGGCCTTATAACTTTACTGGCAACTGGTTGTCGCTGTCGACTTGTTAAGTTATGGTATTAAACTATAAAAGTCTAAGTATTAAAAGTATGGTACTTTTTAAGTTTTCTTCAAAATTTTAAAAACCAGAATTTTAATAAATCTATATTGCGTGTTTCAAGGTACACTGAAATCAACACCTGATTGTAATTTCTATAACACACTTATAAGTATGTGTACTGCGCAGGTCTACTATAAAAATTGCCTCTCACCACTACACATATAGGCTATAGTTTATTAGTATGTATGAGTAGGTACTGAGTATAGGTGTACCTACTCATACGGCGTAACACTAAAACACGACACAGTTCTTATAATATAAATATACATTTACTATTATATTATAATATATAGGCATATCATACGACTTATCGTCGAATCAGTTTTCAGAGGTTAGGTATAAAAATTTTATTTGAAAATGGGAAATAACATATTTTTTAAAGTTTTATTATTTTGCAATACATTAATCGTCTTATGCATTTTCAACACATCATCACAACAAGTGATAAAAAATCTTGGCTTGAACGAAGGTACGTCGATTTACTTTATACATATCGATAAATGTAGGGACAACAATTATTGTACATTAGTACAGACATAACAAATCAGATGAATAAGGACTCAACGTTATTAGTTACTGTTTGATAATCGTTAATATTTTGAACTAAAGTATATTGATTGTATTGCCAAATCTTTAATATTATATTTCAGAATATTCAACCAACCAAATATTCTAAGTCATTTAAGTTTTAATATCTAACTGTAGGTACCTACATATTGTAAATTACTTATATTTTAAATAATGTTATAATTATATACCTACATCAATTTTAATTTGTATATTATTAATTCAATCAGAGCCAGTTGCCGAGGATTATCTAAATAATAATAATATTAAAATAAATAAAATTTATATTAAGATTACCATTACCATGATCTTATATTAGGACTGCATGTAAGCTATAATAATTTTAATAATTGAAAAGTACGTTTTTAATAAAAAATTATTACAATTTAAGACTTTATTTTGATATATTTCGTATTCTGGATACGGTTGTGCAATAGGTATTTTATTGTGTGTTGAATAATTATGAACCTCAGAAAATATTTAAAATAATTACTAGGTTTGAATAGAACCCACTGACCTTAATTAATTCAAATAATATTTTACTTATAACAACATATAATATTCGTAACTGATTAAACATTTTTAGATTCTGAGCGGAGCGATGGATGTATTGATTTTACAATGATATGTCATATGTGTGTGTTGTTGCACTCTTCACTATACTCAAAATCTAAAAATATAATATAAGGTATACATATAAAATACATAGACTGATGCACATAAGTGTAATACATTTATTTTAATGTATAATAGCTAAATTTAAATGAAGGAAATTTAAATTAAATTAAAAATGTTTACGCTGAGCTTTTTTATTGGAAAATTCATCAATTATATCATCGTAATTTAATTTCTTTATCAAATCTGACTTTGTTTAAACAGCTAATGAATTTAGCATTTTGTCAGTAAATCTTGTTATCAAATAAGACGTATTGGGCCTTTTTAAGACGAAAAAAACCTCTCCGCAGAACAGTTAATATAGGGCCAATAGTGTTTATTAACCCAATTTTTAAATATGGTTACAAAATATAATGATGATTATTTTTAATGGTCAGAGAGTACATTTTAAGTACATTCAGTGTAATGTAACTCTTTGCTTGTTATTGTTAGTAAAAATGATAACCCGAGTATTAGTTTTATTATTTGTACTATTATTTTTATCAGTACCCAAAATTTATCGCCTCTAAATTTTTTCCGTCCGGGTCCCAAGCCCCCCTGGCCTCCTGGCCTCTTCCCCTAAATACGTCTCTGTCTTCGATTAGGTGGTATTGACTCAAAAATTAATAACAATAATATAATATGATAGAAATATTCACTATTATAATAATTAAATATTGTATGTAATAGTTATGCTAATTTATGGGGCCTCTTAAAAATTTTTCACACAGGGGGTCACAGAATGTAGTTGCGGCCCTATTACAATCGCGGTGTTTACCCATCTATATAATTTAAACATGACCTTTTTGATACATTAAAAACATAAAATGTTTTTTATCATCATTAATATATTTTATTTATAAAACTATGAGCAAAGTTATTATAATATGTTTTGGTTTTCGTATAATTTTAAATTCCGGTTAATTAATTTATTTTTGCATTATATACCTATAAAAATAATGTTTACATTTTAGACAAAAATAAATTAAGCTTATACATTATAAATGAAAAAAAAAATCATAGACATTTATTATAATAAAAGCAGAAAACTGAGAACACATCTAAATGTTCACCACTTAAAACATTGCATTATAAAAATTAGTTTTAAAAAAATGTAATAAATTATTTTGGCTGTAACAACAAAATGGAAAATGATTGATTTATATATTATATTTTTAGCTCAAATGTAAACTTATTTTAGGTGAGATATGTCGGAAAGCCATACGGCCAGATCAAAATTATGTGTGTACAGGTACAAGACACTGTAATGCTTTTAAAGAAAGTCTCAGAACTCGTAATTATCTTGATATATGTAAGTTCGTTGGAGTACAACCAATAGTTTGCTGTCCGATGATGGCTAATGAACAGTTATTTGAAATACCAGGAAGTAAAAATGAAAGTCCAATATCTGCCAATGAAAGTATGAACACGCATTACAAAATGTATATAATATATTTATGTGTTATTATAGCTGTCCCACCCTTGTCGTGTCAAAGATTTATTTCTTTTATAAATATGTATGTTTGTAAAAATATGTTGATACAATATTTATATTTTCTACTAATATAATAATATGTAACCATTAACCAATGACAACCCTTTAAATAATTAATACACCAAAAAAAATAAATTAAAATAAAATTTTTTTTTCGTGAGCTAAGAACTAAATTCATGTGTCAGCTACCCTTAAATACCTATTGGGGTGGAAAAATAATCTTCCAAGTCTCAAGGAATCTATTGATATTAGCTTTTAAGAAATTGGTCTAGGAGTTTTTAAGACTATTATTAACTTTGGATAAACCAACATCCATTTATATATATTTATTATCTGTAACCTATTACCAATGGAAACTCGGCGTTAAACGTGCAGAGTGCAGAAAGTAAGATTTATTTTTTTTACAAATATAGTTGTTAAACAATTTATGTTATGCAATATTTCTACTAATCATAATGAATTAATAATATAATAATATATTTGTTTAGTAATTTTTTTTATTATTATTTTTTTCATACCTTTTTGAGGCAGTAAAAATGATTTAATCTTTAACTTTAAAGATGGTTATTGGTTTCTGGTCAATTATGATATAATAATATAAAATATTATGCGATGTTTGTAGCAATAATATTAGTTTCAACCGTAATAAGTACCAACTAATATAAAAATAAAATCAATTAGGTATATTAATATAAATAAATTATAAAATATTTTTAGAAATAGAAACATCGTCTCCTCCTATAATCGTTTTACAATTAGCATTATTTTTTAAATTTGTAGGAACAATTCTTTTTTAAGTATTTTAAGTCCAAAATTAGTCAACATTTGATATTTAAACGAAGAAAAACGATTTTAGTTTTAACGAATTTTGGATATTTACTGAAACATACACCTAATAGGTAGGTATGATTATATACCTACCTATTGAAATAAATGTTATCAATCGAATAATTTGCAGAATGTAATCAATATAGTAGAATAAATAAATATCCAAAATTAGAGGAAAATTTGTTTTATCCTGCATCAGTAGGAGGTACAGAAGCAGAAAAACAAGAGTTTCCACACATGGTAATATTGAATTATAAAAATACTAAAAGCCAAGATGAGTAGATGGTAGATTATTATTTATTTTTGTAAATGCATTACTATAGGCGCTATTAGGTTATGGTGCCACCACGACAAATGGAGAGGATTGGAAATGCGGAGGATCACTGATAAGCGAAAGGTGGATATTGACTGCAGCGCACTGTCAACAAAGTTCTGGGTAAATCAGATAATAAAAATTAAAAACTTCTTACGTAACTTAAAATCAATAGTGTGTATTGTTTATTATTTATTATAGAAATACATTTCTTTATATTTTAAGGAATGAGGCTCGCTGGGCTCGCCTCGGAGTTTTAGAAAGAGTTGTTAATGAAGATAACGTAGTTCAGCCCAAGGACTATCGAATAGTACAGCATGTAATACACCCCGATTATAAACCACCTTCGTTATACAACGATATAGCTCTATTCCGTTTGGAAAAGGACGTCATATTTTCCAAAGAAGTGCGACCGATTTGTCTTAACACGAATACAGATCCATCCTCAACACCGTTAAAACAAATAGCTACTGGTTGGGGACGAATTTCAACAGGTTGGTTTTAATTATAATATCTTTTTTTAAAAAAAAAACAATAACCAGTAACCACAACTATACAGTAAGTCAAAAGTAAATTTGTTTTATTATTATTTTCAGCCGGGCCAGTTAGCGACAATTTGTTAAAAGTAGATTTGGATATTTTTCCGATACAACAGTGCAATGAAAGTTATTTTTCAAATACTCATCAATTACAATTTGGCATACTACCTGATAGTATGATATGCGCGGGTTCGTTTGATGGTGAAAAAGACACTTGCTCGGTACGAACTATGAAATTTGTAATGTTTTGTATAAATTTAAATAATTAAACAATACAAAAATTACTGTAGGGTGATTCGGGAGGTCCACTCCAAATAAAAAATATTGACTTCGCCGACATGTATACACAATATGGGATTACATCATTTGGAAAATTTTGTGCTGACAAGGATACTCCCGGAATTTATACTAGAGTAGTCAAATACATTTCATGGATCGAAAAAATAGCATTCTTAAATAACTGAGAATGTTTAATAAAATGTAATCAAATTAAAGTGTTGATGTTTACTATTTTTATTGTATTACAATCATATAAATTGTTAACTTCCTCTAATCTCTAACCTATGCCTTCTTCAGGCATATGTCCAACTATTGGTCAACAACATTGATTATTTTAAAATTACCAATTTGGGGTAATATGTAGATATAAAACTTGACCCCTAGGTTCCCCCCCCCCACAAATCTAATAAAAGTTATGTTAAAACCCCTGAATGCACTACGGGAACGTCTGATATATATAGTTTGTCAAAAATCCTATTATACAATTATAAATAATTAGGTATGCCATAACTTTTAATATAATTTTATTTGTTTATTGATTTATTATGGGTCCCCCTTACGAACATGTTCAGTGGGGCCATTATCTTCTTGAAGAATAAATTTAAAAAAAAAATCAATTTGTGTAAAAGAAAAAAATGAATGTACATATTAAAATATACATAAATTTAAATGCAATATCTAAACATATCACGATTTTTTATTTTTTTGTTAACCAAACACGACCTTTATTATATTTTTGGTGAAAAAAAAAATTATAAAAAAGTTTTTTAAACATGCTACAATTTGAATGACTAGAGCAGCGGTTCCCAAACTGTGCACCGCGGTGCCCTAGGGGCACCGCGAGCACTTTTTAAGGGCACCGCGGTCTACGGTTCATAACAAATAGTTTAAAATGTATAGATTTTTTTCGTTATTGATAACCTACAGCAGGGCACCGTGGCTAACTTGGGGCCCCTAAAAGGGCACCGCAGAAAAAAAAGTTTGGGAACCGCTGGACTAGAGGATATAGTAAGGAATTTTTATTTTAGGGAAGTTAAATTTTAAAGAACTAAGGTTGTTGCTAACTAACATGCATAGAACATATATTTATAGTTCATATTGTTCATTATTAAAATCGATTACCGGCTATTTACAGTGGTTATATTTTCATGATATTAAAATAGTATCATGAAAAACAAACCAGTTGTTTAATAATAATACGTTTATATAATAATCATTTTATTTATCATGCTCACAATTTTGACTTTGCTCTAGGTATACATTTTTTTTTTATGATATTGCAAAGGGCTGGAAATGCCTGGTGGGAAAATTCACCAGCTCCTTTGCATGATTTATTTGGTTACAAATCAATAAAACACATACAACATATTATGTCCTTAATACGTCCACTTACGGAGTTCCCAATAGAATAGATGGGCCTATGCCATCTAAAATTGGGCTTCTGCCACATTCTATAAAAACTTAAATATGATTGATTCTTCTGATTTCAATTTGCTATCTAGATTCGTTCAGCTTCTTCCTCGCTGGACATCAAGTCATGGCAGAACGTCTCTAACGTTACTCAGCTGATAGCCAGCTCCTGGGTCGTCAATCAGAGTCGTGCTGCACATCGGGCTCTCAATAAACTTAACCTAACCTGGTAGACTACCAAAAAGTCCGAGGTAAAAAAGTCCAGAGCAAAAAACTCCGGTAATAGGGTAAACACTGAATAGTACTACACTATACTACATAATAAACGAAATATTCAGTCATTCAGATATTGTAGTAGGTATAAATATATTTGCAGTGCTATACAATGACTTTCGTTATTTCTATGATTGGAAAACATTTTAATTTTTAGAAAAAATATTTATTTTTTTAAATTCAAAATTGATCTTATAAGTTGCATAGATGATACATTAGTCATTACAATATACGTTTTATTATGCTTTTTATTAAACGTAACATACTAACACGATGCAATAACTGGTAAAAACCACGACTTAAGTGAAGGAATATTACAACGTTTCGCTATACAATTCAAATATAACTTATGACATAAAATATTCAAACTTAAAAGAAATATATTTATTGGTTTACGAACCATTTAACTCATTTGACTTAAATAACTTATAAGTAAGTAAACCTGCATTAAACCACTCACATGTTGTAACTAAGTAATTTATTACTTAATTATTAGTAAATAAAATAAGAGGTTCATGAATCTTAATATAATTTTTTAAGCGATTGTTTTGGTAAATTATGTGTATACTACATAACATTATACGAGTCATAGCCCATAGGCATAGTCGGTCGTCAGGTACCCTACAATAATTGTAAGGTAGAGGTCAACATTTTAAAATACGTACTCAGGTAGGTAGATACCAAATATGATAAGAAAAATGACTCACTTTCATCGAAAAAAATTGATACAATATTACAAAAGTACTTGGGGATGTCTTTTATTGACAACTGTATTATTGTCCTAAATAATGGTGATAGACGGTGTTTTTTCCTATGCAGATTTTAAAAGACCAAGTAACTATAGTCATCCAGGTACTTGCCTAATTCAGACACTGGATAGAGTACAGCATTGTACAGCATTGTCTGATGTTAAATGTTAATAATAATTATCAAAATTAAAAAAAATTGAAATTGAAAAATACTTAAATAATTTATGTTTGTACCTTAATGTGAATACTAACTTATTATAGAAGAGAGGAGCCTAGACCAGCCACAGACCATAATAGTCTTCTGTACCTATTTAAAATTTCCTTTCCGGTAAATATATAAAATAAATTAAATATAAAGTTTTGAAAAACTCAACAAGAATAATGAATATTTAATGTAAATTTTTTTTTAAACCTGTTTTCTACTCACACGTCTGCAGTAGATAATTGTATTTTATTTTAAATGCGTATTATTTTTAAAATATTATAAAAATACATAGAACATTGAACTCCAGTTTAAAAACGAAATATCAATGATGCATTGGATAGGAACCTACCTATATCTGCATTGTGCATAACTAACTTAACCTAACTTAACTGAATAGGTATATGAAAGTATAATAAAGTGTATATGAACCCTAAATTCCCTAAATTATATGTATTTTGGGACAAATGAACCTAACCAATGATTGCAGAATGCTGCTATGAATAAAATATATCACTATATATCGCTTACCATTTACCAATTATAACAAACCTACCCAATATTATAATAGCATAAAATAAAAACAATTTAAACGTATTTATTGATTTATAAATTTTAACGGACAGATGTCCAATTTTGTGTAATAAATAATAATAAAAATAGTACTTAAATATAAGTATAGTGATTAAGAAACATTAATAATAAATGATGTATCAAAAACAAATTAAATTAGAGAAAAAAAATACAGTGTGGTGTAGTAAAAAGATAGTCAGTGACTATTTACAATCAATAGACACACGTATCTATTTGTTACACATAGTAATATTAACAATTTAAACATGGAAATAAATAGGGATATGACTTACTTAAATAGGTTAATAATATCAAGATTATTGCCATAAGACGAGTATAGCAATGTTATTGTAAAGGGGATCCAAAATCGATAAATTTAAAACCATTAACATATTTCCATCAATAACCATCCTGTTTCTTATGAACTTATTAAATAGTTTTTACTTAGTTTTACTTAAAATTCGCATCGAATTATCCTACACATTAATTATTATTTATTAACTGTAGCGAAAGGTATTTTTTTTTATCTCAAAAATAATAACCTGTTTGGCTTAAGATAAGTATTTAATGTTATTTTTAATTTTTAACCTTGGTACTGTCATACATATAATATATGTAAACATAATATACATAAATATCCTTTTCAATATTTAGAATGTGGTGGGATAAACAAGTCAAATGTTTTGCTTATTCGTATTATAATCATAGCCACATCAGTTCGTTACAATAACAACGACAATACAAAAAAATGTATTTTAAAATGAAATATTGCTTATACTTTAAAATGTTATTAGCTTTAATTGTATGTCTATTAATTTCTGGACATAAAGCGAATATACTTAATTTGTATGAAGGTGAGTTTAAAATGTTTATACTTAAATAAGTAATTAAGTTTAAATAGTACAACAAAACATTTTAAAGCCTTAAAAAGATAATGATTTAAGTAAATATTCAATACTCAAGTTGTATATGTTTTCTGTCAATTTTATTTGTATATCTGATTATGGACTTTTTCATTTTTTCATTATATTTCTGTGAACGTTATTAATTATTATTAAATATTCGCATTAGTTGATTTTTAGTTAAATTAACAACAATGAATTATAGAATTATAAATATTATAACTACCTATATATATTTATAATATTATTTTTGTACCTACGGTTATTAGGTATTATAATAGGTAACCTATTAAATAATTTAAAACTGTGATAAATAAGTACTTATATTAGTCATTGTTGTCATCTTTAATATTAAACTTTATAATTTATTTTTTTTAAATCATGACACATAACTTTACTTTTTACTTCCATATAAATTTAACTTTGAACGTCAAATTATATAAATTTAAATCATATAAAATTGATTTTTCGAAAATGTACCTAATGTAATTTTTACTGGTGCATATGAAGGATAGTGGTAGACTACCAAAAAGTCCGTGGTTAAAAAGTCCTAGGCATCAAAAGTCCACAGTAAAAAAGCCCTAGGCCTAAAAAGTCTAATGAACGTCCGGTATATATAAACATATAATAATATTTTAAATAATTTATTTCAGGTTATGTAATAAAAAAAAAAATCGAATTGATTATTTATAAAAAAACAATATAAATATAATATTATATAATAATAATTTCGTCTGGTAAATCATTTAATTAAAATTGATATTAATACTAATTGAAACGTTAATTATTGTGCATCACATTGTATTTTTTCTTTTACCTAATTATATGAACCGGGCTTTTTTATCATAGACTTTTTATACTTCGGACTTTTTTACCACGGACTATTTTCCTTGGATTTTTTGTCCTAGGACTTTCTTACCTCAGATTTTTTTACCTTGATTCAAGGATAACAGATAAGTACCTACCTACTTCATTAAAACAAAAATGTTTATACTTACTGTTTGTATAACATAGGTGACGTTTGTCAGTTAGGCAAGGGCAATTCTAAAAATCATGTCTGCAGACAACCAGAAAATTGCTCTTCGTTAGAACAAGAAATTCGAGGTCAGAATTTTCCGCAGATATGCTCGTTTACTAAAAACAAGCCAGTAGTCTGTTGTTCACCCACAGTTACAATCAACATAACAAATTACAAGCCGGCCTTAAGCACCACCAATGCTTTATCATCATACTCAGCCACTGAAAGTATGTATAGCACAAAATTCGTATTTAAACGGCTTAATAAATTATAATCTATTCTCGTGACCGCTGTACAGTGTGTCGTCAGTACTCGAAACTAGTGTACGTCAACGTGCGACAATCTTCGTCTGACGCGGGGCCGCCGTCGAAAACTCCTAACTGCTACAACGTGTTGACGTTGATCGTCGGGGGCTCCAAGGCCAAGCCGAAAGAATTTCCGCACATGGTATGATAATTATTTTGTACCATGGTCCATGGATATTTAAAATCAATAAAAAAAAGTAAGAATGGCAAGTGGGTACCGCTCTGCTGTACATCCTGTGTCGGTGTGGGTCACTGACCACTGTCATATATTATATTGTGTTAAATTTGAATTCAATGACATAAAAATCATTGTATACGAAAAACAATTCTGAGCGAAGACGGTCTGTCAGCCTTACATTACTAAGTATATTTTATGATATTATTGCTATTAAAGTAATTTATTTTACCATTAGACGTTACTACGTTAGTAATAGGTACGAATAGTAGGTATAATTAATATTTGCCGCAAAATATTGCATTTGAAAATGTCATTGTTTGTATAAAATAATAAATAATATAATCATATACATTTAAAGTTTCAAGTAGCCACGAATAATATTTTTTAAATTACAACAAAATAACTAAAATCGTAATTCTTCTTTGAATATCTAATTTTGTCTAAATTTGAACTTAAAATATCTATAAAAAAAACGTTTTTAAAATTTACTTTTTTTACCAGAAAAGATGCTGAAGTAGACAATCGATGATTTTTTACTGTCCTAAAAGGTGATGACAAACAGAATAAAAACACACATCATTATAAAATTAATATACATTTATCGCCCATCTCAGAATCTTAAATCCAGACGTAAATTGACCAATTTAAACTTTGCCTCCCACAGGCACTATTAGGTTACGGGGCTATCACGGATGAGCCGAAATCCTGGGGCTGCGGAGGTTCATTGATAAGCAACATGTGGATCCTGAGCGCAGCGCACTGCGCAATAAATTCTGGGTGAGTACCGTGTAAATTTACGCATGACTGGGCTTTAAATACAATCATTTTTCAAAACGTCCCTCTGCGAAGACGTGCGGTGAGCTGGGCACGCCTGGGCGATTTAAACATCTATTCGGAACCCGACGACTCCAGCCCGATAGACTACGAAATCGTGGAGCGCGTGGTGCACCCCAACTACAATTCAACTTACGTGTACAATGATATAGCGCTTTTCCGTTTGGGGGAGGAAGTTAAGTTTTCGGAGCACGTGCGACCCGTGTGCCTAAACACGGTCCAAACGTTTCGGTTCAAGACAGCCACGGCCGCCGGCTGGGGTCGGACCTCGACCAGTGAGTATTTATTTTTTTATACTACTTACCGTTCGACCAGTGGACTGAGATTTTAGATTTTTTGGTGCGTATTGATAAAATATTAACACCCACCACGGAAAAAAAATACATGCTGTAATCCATCGACCATCACCTTTTAAAAAATAGAATTAGCACACAGCTATTAGTTCTAATAGTTGTAACTTGTGGTATAATGTCTACGATTAATAAGTTTTTCAAACCTGGTACTTATGAACAAATTACCCAAAATAGGAGTTAAATGTATAGACATCTACTATATGGGTCATTTTTACTACAACAATATGTTTAATAGATATTTGACAAAGCCACCTCTAGATTTATGACACGCACTTCTATGTGGTGAAAATCCCACAGCGCCTGCTGCAAAAGAGGTTTTCAGGGCCGTCCCAAAATAAACATTCTGACCTATTACCTAATAACGATATAATAACATATAACTTTCAATCGCTATGTCATCTGTGCAGATGGTCCGATTAGTCCCGACCTGTTAAAAGTGGATCTGTCTCCGATACCAATTGACCGTTGTAAGTATAGTTATCCTCAGAGTTCCAATCCGAGAATAAACCTTGGGATAATGGAAGAGAGCATGATATGCGCGGCCGACATAAGGAACGGAGGCGACACATGTACGGTAAGAAAACGATAATAATCTGTTGACGATTGGTTTTTCTTATAATTTATGAGTTATGATATTATATATTATATTGTAACGTATGCATTTTACCATAGGGTGATTCTGGCGGACCGCTGCAAGTAAACCACGACAACTACACATGTATGTATAGTCAAATCGGTATAACGTCGTTCGGGAAATATTGCGGCAATAAAGATACGCCCGGCGTCTACACTAGAGTGTCCAATTACGTCCCGTGGATCGAACGGATTGTTTGGCCGAAAAGTTGAACGAAACATCACATTACATTTTCTCATCAATAATTTCTGACTGTGCAACATATTAAGTGCTTTGAACTGGTACCAAATACCAATGTATATTATAGAATAATTGTTTTTAAATTATTTAATATTTTTAAAATTATCATTTTTATACTCACGAAATTCCTTATTATTATGGTCTATATTTTATAATAACACATAATATATGCCATACCAGCATCCTATGGGCTATGAGACATGCTGTTGCAACGTCGGAGTTTTTGTATAAAACTTATTCTCAACATTTTGAAACCAAATGTAACCATGATAACGTTTTTGTAACTTAGAAGAAAATTCAAAATTTTAATTTTTAATGCAGAGAAGCACCCGTGATATCATGAATTGTAGCGTCATTTGAGTTTTATAATATGGGTGGCAACAATTAAACAGGTAAAAATTTTTCCATTTTCAGGCCACTTTTTCCTTATTATGTAGTAGATACATGTATATTATGTATGTATATGGCATATATATGAGGTTGAAAGGTTATATACTATATTATTTTATATTTTAATGAACAAAAAAATTAGAAAGGTGGAAACAGCTTTTGTCGTGCATAACATTACTTCCACACATGGGTACAATATTGTAATCCTAAAGGTTTTCATAGTACCTATATTAATTAACCTTTTAATCATCGGCCATCGCGCGTTTGAAAATTGTATGGCAGGATAAGACGCGAAAAAAATAAAGGTGCCAAAATTAATCTATTGGATTTCTATACGTCCTAAGATATACCTACCCGTTTATAATTCTTTGGCACAATTTTTTTTATAATTTGGGACTCAGTAGGTGCACTGTTAGACTACTGCAGTTTTTCCCCATGCCCATAGACTGCGTTAACATACCAGTACGTGGTACTTGCTATAAGTAAATGTTTTTATATTATTGTGATTTTTAATTTTACGTATACCGAATATGATAATTACGCTGAGATAAAGGTCATGTAATATCGACCATGATATAATTGACCGTACATTTGTACGTTTATTGTTATGACTGTATAACATAAATTATTATCTATTATTGTCATTACGACGTATATTTTAATAATTAATTATTTTGTATCTTATTTATTTGCACATTCTATTTTTTATTTATTATTATGTTCAAATCATAGCAACCTTAATGTTTAGTTGTTTATTATTATTTATTGTCTTTAATAGTTTAATATTGTATTATTTTATAAAAGTTCATACTAGGTATATAGTATATACTGTATACTATAATATATAACTATATAAGATACGTAAATACGTTGAAACTATGGTTCAATCATCCGTGTTACGACAATTTACCATATTTCAAAAAATTACGTGCATCTTATCAGTTATTATACTTTATTAGTTATTACGTTTTACGTATCTACGTACCGATATGAATGCAGTCCGCACGAGTATTATTATTACATAGAATTAAATTCAAATTACAAATTAAAAAATACAAATTACAGTTCACTTTGATTTAAAATTTAAATGTTTTATTAAATAACAAAATATATTGTTCACCATTATTTCAACCATTCAAACTATTACGAGTTTTTACACACGTGTTGAATAATTTATTTTTGAAATAATTTACAAGGGTTGCTGGGCTTATTTTTTGCAATTATCATTTTATTAGCACACGTAATATGACATACTATGCTTAGCCAAATTACTTAATTAATATTGAAAAACAAACCTATACTTCTACATTTTATTTCAGCAAGCCATCATTCTAAATATAATATAATACCCATTATATATTACTAATTTGAAACTATTTAGTTACCTATTCCTAATAATTTATAAGAACTACGCGTTATATAAAATTTTTTATTATAAATTAAAATATATTATTATATAACTTATATCTTTAAACAATGTACCACTAACTGAGATTAATGCATAAACCATTAATATTGAAAATAATCTCCTTCCTTACTAAAAAAAATTCTGTTATTAAGCCACAGTAGAAACCAAGTAGTAACAAAGTACAAGTTTATTCACAAGAAGTGAGAAGGTGCAGGTAGAAAACAACAATTAGTGGCCATCACGAATCACGATTATCTTATATGATCAAATTGTAAGATAACACGAATTATTTCGTCTGAATGACCTTGAATTTTGTTAGGAGTTTTTCCATTGGATAAATATCCTTAATAGGTGTACATAATTTAAACAAAATTTAATCTTATAAAATTAATTTTTAACTGTTTTTATTTGTGCTTGCGCCTATGCGCAGTAAAAAAAGTTCTGTTGAAGGGAATTGGAGTCCCTCTCCTAGACAGGATTAGAATTTCCTTAATTTTTCTAAGCAACGTTAACTTAAAAAGTTCTTTTTTATCTTCAAAATAAAATTGATGAAATACATAAAACCTTAGTAATTGCCTTTATTGTTATACTCAACAAAAAGTCGAAGTTCATCAACGTTTAAAAAAATTACTATTATAGAGCCAAATCACATTTATATTTTTTATATTTATTATTTTATAGAACACATCTTTTGATCTTCGTATTCTTTACTCCTAAGACAGTTGTTGAGATAACGGAATTGAAAAACGGATTACATAATATTACGAACTAAGATCATAATGATTCCTTGTATAAGGGAAATAATTCAAATAATAAGCTTTAGATACAACTATACAAGTTAGAAAAGGTATAATTCATTTTTAAAAATTCGCCTTTTGTTCTTCGTTATCTAATAATACTGCTCGTGCCCGTAAAAGAAAGATTTCATTATAGAATGATCAAAAAACACAGGAACACATATTTTTACAGAGAATTTACCTTTTTGTCAGTACAGAAGTGTCCGTTATGCACAAGTGTCCACTACGTCAGGATTCACTGTAGAAATATACATATTTTGCTTAATTCTTCCATTAAGTAGGAGTAAAAAGGTAGTATAGAACTAATAGGCCAATAAATGATAGAAGGTCAACAATGAATGTAAACGTTACGTCTAATGTCCATACATAAGCAGTATCTCGTGTTATTCATTACGCAATAACGTAAGACGTTAGACATTTACTTTGAATGTCTTGATGTTTCCCGTAAATGTCTTGACGTTTTCCATAAAAGTTTAGACGTTTCCCGTAAAAGTCTTATCGTATACAATAAAAGCCTTAACGTGTCTTATAAATGTTTGACGTTTTCAAAATAATCCTTGACATTTCATTTTAATATCTTGACGTTTCTCATTAAAGTTATGATGTTTCTCATAAAAACCTTGATATGTTACGTAAGAGGTTTGACGATTCCCATAAAAGTTTTAAGGTTCCACGTAAAACGTAAAATATCTAATAATAAATTTGAAATTTTCCCTGAAATCCTTAACGTATCCCATAAAAGTATCGAGGTTTCCAATATTAATTATTACCCTTGGATTTTCAAATTAAAAGTCTTGAACTTTCTTATAAAGCATTGACGGCTCCCGTAAAGCTTTCAAGTTTATCTTAAAACTATTAACGTTTCCCTAAAATCTATAACGTTTCCCATAAAAGTTTTGCTGTTTCCCATAAAAGTTATGATGTTTCCCAAAAATGTTTTGATATTTCACGTAAAATCCTTGTCGTTTTCCATAAAAGTCTAAACGTTTCCCTTAAAAGTTTTGAGGTTTCCAGTATAAGCATTGAGTTTTTAAGTAAAAGTCATGTACTTTCTCATAAAGCATTGACCTTTCTTGTAAATCCTTGGTGTTTCCCAAATAAATTTTGATACTTAACGTAATTGACTTTAAATTGTCGCATAAAACCTTGACGTTGCCCATAAATATTTTGATGTTTTCAATATTAGCCTTGAAATTGTACGTAAAGGACTTGAAATTCCGCATGAAGCCTTAACGTTTTACGTTAATGTCTTAATGTTTCCTGTGAATGTCTTAACGTTTCATAGAAAGTTTTGAAATTGTACGTAAAAGTCTTGAAATTTCCCATAAAGCATTGTTGTAATACCCATTAATAATATATCAATAAATGTACTATTTAATAAACAACCGCAAATGGGGACATCACAACTAGCACAAATAAGTAGTGACTCGCCAATTATAAAGACATAGATCAGCATAATTGTCAAAGCGATGCACTACTTATAGTCATGCGAGTAACCCACAAGACACCTATCTCTGGGACCGTGTGGAAGTAATGTAAACGGAATCAAGGAGAAGGCCGTCTTGTGCGAAGTGTTGTCCCCGTCACTGCCGTATACATGTAAGCATTATATTTTTCTATTTTATTTATTATTATTTATTACCCATTTAGATCTGTGGTAATTATTGTTATTTTAAATTATAACAGCATTGACTATTCCAGTAAAGCTGGGACGTTTCTCGTAAAACTCTTGACGTTTCCCATAAAAGTTTTACGGTTCCACATAAAACCATTAATATTTCACGTAAGTTTTAAAATTGTCCATAAAAGTTTTGAAGTTTTCCCTAAAAGCCCTAACGTTTTCAATATTAGGCATTAGCCATGAAAAATCACGTTTATGTATCAAATAATTGAAATTATCGCTTAGATTTCTCATCTTATTAAATTACAGAGAAAAAATGGGAACACACACCACCCATCTACCTATCTTATGTCGTTAGCAGTCTATATATGTATATGATCTTAGTTTGTGGTAACATAAAGAAAAGATATGTTATCTTATTTCACTCAAATGCTTAATCATAACTTAGTTTAAAAACGAATATGTATTAAATATTGTATTAGTATAATTAGTAACTCTTAACTACAAATTACAAATTGAAAAATAAATAAAAAAAATGAATTTCTTTTTATAATAAAAAAATAAAAACAATTAAAAATTAGTGTTACAACTTTTTACTAAAAGTTCTCTCAAACAATTGATTCTAATAGATCTAACGAAACGATAATCCTAAAAAGATGGAACGTAGGTATAACTGCTCTGCTATACGCCTATGGTAAGATGTGACACTGAAAATGTAACAGCTTATTTTATTTTTGATACGATTTTGGAATTTCGATCACAATTTATGAATTAAGATTAAATAATAATAGATTAAGATTGTATATAACATAAAGTTGTAAACGTTTTTCGCCTTTTTGGTGCTGTATTAGAATATCGACCGTGATTAAGATTTATGGGTATTTCGTTTTGATAACAGACTAATTGTTAAATAGTAATTTAATACAACAGAATTGAGATTTCTGTACTTTGAACTCGCTATACAATGCATTTTTGAACGCACTCCTGAGGTTCTGACTTTTGAGTTCTATTTAGATAGCTAATGATATATTTGCAGACTTATGACATCTTATAAAGAAATTCTCTAAGAGCTTAATCGCTTATTATTTTTTTTACTATTATATTATTTTTAAATCACATAATATATATTATATAATATGCGGGTATGCCCATAATTATTACACTCTATATTATTTATTTATTTTCTCATAAAAACTTGTGAAACAAAAAAAGCATTACTTTAAAATGTATTTTATGAGCAAATGGATGGGTTTAAAAAAAAATGTTTGTATATTATATTTCTTAACTAATTTCTTATCCGTCTATCATCTGCATGCATATATTCATATATCTTTGTTATTCAATTATTCGAATGACTCGAATGAGTGCATTTATTTCAACAAAACATTGTTGCTTGCAAATATTCTATATCATCAGATATTTTCACAACTACCTATAGTCTATACACTAATGTAGAACCATATGAACTGACTACTAATCATATAGATAAAAATGTATAATATTCGTTTTTTACTTTTTTATATATTAGTTATTTTATGAAAAATAATTTGTTTTATTGTATATTTTGTGTTCATAGAAAGTGGCTTTGTAATATACCTATTAGTTTAGCCAAATTAGGCCGATAAAAATTTTGACCCGCCCCATGAAAAACTAAATCCAATGAATTTTTAGCTTTTATTTCATAATACATAATCGAATATCTAAAAACAACATAGTATGCGTCGCAGTATGAGTTTATTATTTTGTTTTACATTTTTCCAGTAAAATTTATTTTAGTCCCAAGGTCATGTATTATACTTATACATTTTAATATTATATCTGTATTGCATACACAAAACTAGGAACTATAAATGCCATAAAAGGCCAAAAATAATAATAGTATAGTCATTATACCTATCGAGATTAACGCTGAATTTATGGAAATGTAACATTTTTTTCATTATAATTTTTCGAATCTGAAACTATTATGAACTCAAAAAAATTATTTGATCCATTGGTGTTGAACGAATTCTGCACGTCCTCGGGATTAAAATCGAGATTTGTACAACAGATAAATAGAAATAATATGATTTCAGCATAATAATGCATTTTATCATTTTTGTGTTACATTGTTTTTTTCCATAGTAACACATACCTAGTACTATAAAATTACCGGATGTTAAAATTACAAGGTCTAAATAGATTAATAAAGGAAAAATTTGTAAAAATAGGTGTCGTAAAGGTATATAAGACACAGCGCTTGGTTGTTTCTACTAACCAGTAAAAAGTATCAACTATAAATAACTTAAATACCTACTGTACAATCAAAATTTATTTTAACACTATACATTTTTTACAACCGAACTCAACATGATCGTCAAAAAGACATTGTTGGTATCAGTTTTTGTTCTTTTCGGTTGTATGTTTTCAATCAATAAGGCAAGTACTATTTATTCTGTCAATCTATTAGATCATATCTAATTTACTATAATTTAATATATGACATACTGCTGTTTTTTTATACCCATATAAATAATGTAGGTACAATTTAATGCAGCTACAATATTACGATTATTTCATTGTTTAGATATGAGCCCGCTTATATATATTTCAAGTCAATTAAAATGTTTATACTTGTATTATTTTATGTTTTATAGTTGAACACCTATTAGAACTAATTAATAACATGTAAAGCTTACCACTAAAATAGATAGATATTATTGACCTAATTTGTTTGAATTATTCGTGTAAAAGAAAGAGCCGTAAAATACTAAATAATAATTACAATTTTACAAATAATTGCTTTAGAAATATGGTCGGAAAAAAATCTGTTTTTTTATGTTTCCCATTTTTTAAAAATAAATATTGTTCATTAAAAAAACATACTCAACTGCTTAAAGTGAATTATTTTCATAATTTTAAAATGCTAAATTTATCAACATAGATAATATAGTACATATAATATACATGTTATTAAATTGTTTGATAAAGTGTGTAATGTATAAATTTAAGAATATAATATTATTACTATAATTAGGTATAAGTATATAGTATATTATATTGGTGTAAGTACCCATAATATTATAATAATAGTCTTTGGGTTTGAATTTTGAACTATCAGACTATCTATAGGTAATAAGTAATAACGTCATATTATTTTAATAAAATTATGCACCTACTGTAATAAAGTATAAAACAACTTAAACAACTTACCAGTTTTATTAGAATAATAAATCTATGTGGATATTATATATTATATAACTCCAACGTCTGCCGACTGTTATTGTTTTTAACTCATGTGTTTGTAATTTTTTAAATTTTGCTGTCTCGAGTCACAGACCACAGTACACTGATTATAGTGGGAAAATACTTTAATGATAGGTAGTAAATTGGATGTAAATGGTATTTTTGGAGTTCAAACTGTTCAAAGTAAAAAAATTCACGTACTTCTCTAAATAATCGGGAAAAACAAGACAAAATATACGGAACAACAGCAATATTAAAATTTAAAATACGTAGGTACCTATATTATGTATATGCACAGTTTATTTTATTGACATTTCAAGTTCAAATTTTTGAATAATAATTTTAGTTACTTTGTTTCCATTCAATAAATAATATTATTGTCCGTAGAGACTTGACACTTTTTGACATAATATACTCTATTCCAAATAAGAACGGTAGTCAGCGGTGACCAGTTTTCGTCGGAAAGAAGTCGCAGGCAAATAGGCAATACCCGTTTGTCGTCCCATCGAGTCAACTATCAGTGTAGGTACCGTGTAGTATTGCCACAGCCCTGCGCACAAGTCGGCTGCCGACTACCGTTCTTATTTCGGATAGAGACAGAGGACCTATATAGGATTATAGATATTAAGCACTCTCTCGCTCCTACCCCTAAAATATTTTTGGCTCCAACTATTGATTTTTATTTCTATTTAATTTCAGGCTGCTGACGATGCAGATACGGCAGATAAGGAATTAATGTCAAAATTATTCACTGTGGTTTTTAAATGCTTTAAGGATGCCGATTGGGGTAAATAGCATATAATGTGTGTTATGTAATTATAATAATATATAAATAATTAGTAATTTTATTAAATTTCAATATTATCGATTAATAGTAGGTATATTAATATGATTATTTGTAACCCGAAACCTTGTACCTAAACAATGTTATCAACTAAATTACTTAATATCTCATTCATAACAAACATATCTTTAAAAAATAATACACGTAGTAACCGATGTAACTATAAGACCAATGAAAAAAAAAATAATAATAATAATAACAATACAAGCTGTATACTAAAGGTATATATTTACATTTATGTATTAATGTATTATTACTTACATATATTATCATTATTAAATATTAATAGATAAAATATAAAGTTGTCTTCTTTTCATTCAAATTAAAATATGCAATAGCTTGTAGCTACACCTACTTATAATACACTGATAAATCATAAATCCATTGTTTATATACTTTTATATTAAATAGAATAAAAAATGAATAATAAATATATTGTAGGTATACCTTTACCTACATAATGTGATACCCATTGACGGGTTCTGAGATAAATAACAAACAATACAAGTTATAACTTTGAGTAAAATGGTTTATTATATTAAAATCAGTAGATTATCGCCGCATATTTTCATCATAATTTGTAAATTATATATCAATTAGATTGCAGCAATAGTATATGGGTGAAGTTTCCGCTTGATTTTCGGCACATTTCGATGGGTGTTACTGATATTTCTTCAGTGATTCGCTACTTCGGATATTTTGTACCCCCACGTCATCTCTTGGAGAGACCAGCCATATGTCTCCCAAGTCATGTTGTTCAGCCATTTATCCAATTTGTGCTGCAATGAATTTTGTAAAATTGACACATAACGATTGGAAGTGACAGCGATTGCCATGTTTCCTCCACAAAAAAAATGTCATTCTCAGAATAGACGTGGATTATTTTCAGCCCAGTAGGTATCGACCATTTTGTTCATTCACTGCAGACCACAGCTTAAGAGACATGAAAGTGGGTATCGTCATTATTGAAAAAATTTCTCTCAGAAAGATTTGCTGAACATTTAAAATTTTTAAATACGAAATTAAAAATATTAGATAAATAAAAATTTATAAATATTCAATAATGACTTGATCAAAATATAAATGCTGATTAAATTACATGTATCTATTAGCTATGTAGGTATATTTTACTAACTCGTGCAGTTTGATGTATGGGTATCGAATATTAATAAAAAATTGGTTATACATTTATAAAAAATATATTTGTATTAATTATCATTATTCATGACTGTTTCAATATTTTATACTTCTATTTTCTACTATGTTAATTATAATAATCCATATTTTAGGCACGTGCGGTGAAATGTTAACAACTAAATATGATATAACTCAAGCTAAATATAAACAATGTACAGTACGTATTTAAATTAAATATCTATTCATATTTTGTCTGTTTTTCCTACTGTATTCGTTTTTCAACATTAATAAATAATAATATATTTATTTAGGAATAAATGTATTTATACTTTTTATAGTGTCACATGGCGTGTGCCGGGGAAGAACTTGGAATGGTAAGGTGTTTAAAATTGTATTATAGTCTTATGGATACATATTATCTCCAGAGTTATTTTTGTAATTTTTTATCAAAGTTTTTCACAATTGAAATGCAGCAAGAGTTGAATCTTGAATGTTATTAGATAAAATAAATATGTAATTTATGTATAAACTATTTTCGAAATGAGGAGACGAACGAAAATTAATCTAAATAGGTACTTTTAGACTTTAGTACAGTTACCTGTAGGTACCTACGTATACAGGTCCCCTCAGGCCTCAAGATTTCCGCCTTTGCACCCAAACGTTCAAAATCACTATAAATTACCAAACAATAATTATTAGCATTACACAACAAATCAATAGGTAGGTGGTAAATCAAAGATAGTCGGAATGTTAGAATAAACACAATAATTATACTCATATAATATGATAATGAACAATAACCGATAACTTAATATATTATGAATAAGTGATCAATAATATTGAAGTTGTTCTCAAATAGATAAATACTTCGGGGCAACCAGAACCTGCTAAATTCCTCGAGTACGTGAACCGTATCAATAATCCAGGCATTAAGAGCCAATTGCAACATATTTACGACAAATGCCAAAATGGTAAGTTTCCATATCACATTGTTACTATTTATTAGTAATTGTTATTAATGAATACTAGTAACTACTTATGCTTAATCAATATTTTTATTACATCAAATCTCTAAAAGTTTAAATACATCATGTTTTAATTTTTAAAGTCAAGGGTGCGGAGAAATGTGATTTAGCAGAGCAATTTGCTATATGTGCTTTTAAGGAATCGCCAGCAGTAAGTAACATCAAGTATACCTTTTAAAGGTATAATAGTTTAATTTTAGACATAAACTTATATTATTGTTTTTTACCTATAGCTGAAGGAACGCATGACTACGTTGATAGAAATGTTAGTGAAGATGAAACCAAAATCAAAATAAATCTCTGCAGTCACCCAGACCCAGTTGTCCATTTTCATATCTGTTTTACTTAATAATATATTAATATTATATAGGTAGGTACTATTAATACCTACAAGACCAATACAAATTATAATGTATTTAACTATGTGATTAAATAAACATGCAATTTCAATCAATTATTTATGTACGTATTTTTCGTATTTATATACCTAACACTCCTCATCAATAGATGAGTAAATTTTTAACATTTGCTATAAATCATTGTATACAAAAAACAATTCTGGGCAAAGACGGTCTCTCATAGTATATTTTATGATATTCTTGTTATAAAAGTAATTTATTTTACTATTAGTAATACAGTACCAAGTACAGTACCTATTACTGTAGGTTGGATTAAGTTTTCTCAAAAACATAGCGTTTGAAAAGTCATTGTATGTTTAAAATAAAGTTATATAACTTTAAAAGTTTCATGTAGGTACCCACAAGTAATATTTTTAAATTACAATAAAATATCTATAAAAAAAACTATGTTTATTTATTTTATAGATTTTTTAATTGTAAAATTAGGTAGGTTATGAGAAACCTTGTTTTAAATGGTCAATCCTTAGCTATACAAATTTAACATTTTATACATTTTTACTTACAAAATAATTTGCAAATTTTCATGATTTTGATGAATTTTTTAACATTTGAACTTTAAATATCTTAAAAAAATCATGGCTGTGTATTTATTTATTGTTATTGAAAACTATAAATAAATTTGGTACACAGTAAATAATAAAAGTTTCACATGAATAATTTGTGGAAGAAGCTGTTTACTAATGGCACCTCAGAATTAAAAAATTTTTTTTATATATTTTTTTTTTTGAGTAAGCTCTTTTTGATTAAAATTTAGAGTAAATCTCTGGGCCAGTTGAGTTTGAGACGACATTGAACATTTTCAAGGAGGTAAATGGTGGACATTTTATTGATGACAGGGTTTGGGTGGTTTGACAGCTTAAAGTAGAATCTTTTATAGCGAGTCTTGGCGAGTTTGGAGACTGTGGGTATTTGGAAGTCTTTGTGGGGCGATTTGTTTGTTATAATTAGGGCTAGGAATTATATGCAATGGCATATTTTTTTTGTAACTTCTGATTATTACTTTTGTTTGAAATGTCCAAAAATTGCGTTATGATGAAGCAAATGGTAGTTATTTTATTTTGCATATTTTTGCATATTTTCAATAAAATGCATATTTTAACAATTAACACCTAAAATGCATGTTTTATGGTATATTTTAGCCACAGTGGTTGGTAAAAAACAAAAATAGAATATTATAAATAATAAAAAAAAATACTCAAGTATTTATATGGGTATAGGAGGTATGTAAAGTGTAAAAGTGGAGGTAGGTAATCTGGAGGAAGATTTTTATTACAATAAACTCTATGGGAAAATCTAAAACGCAAAAACTACTTCATATGATGTTGAACGTAGTTTTAGCAAGTATAAAAACATACTATAAGATCTGAAAAAAGGTCTTTTATTTTTGAAAATTTTAAACACCACATCATTGTTTTGTGTAATACTTTAATAACATTAATAGTTTATAGAAATATTTTTAATATTTTAGAATTTAAAAATGTAGTTTTTGTATTTTGTGTCATATTTAATCACAGATTTTCTTTGTTACATGTTTTTGCATATTTTTAATACATCAAATCCATATTTTACCATTTTATATTGCATATAAATCCTAGCCCTAGTTATAATCCAGGAAGCTCCTGTTATTAGCCTAAGACTAATGAACTGAAAGGCCTGAAGTGCATGTATATTGGAAGGCTTAGCGGGTCTCCAAATTTGAATACCCAAGGAATAGACTAGTCTTATAATAGTTTTATAGATTAGGATTTAGGAATTTGTCGATGAAGTACATTTTGGATTTGAGTAGTGTTTTAACAAGATGGAGACAGATATTGACCTGTTTACATTTAAATTTGGTATCATAGCTCCAAAGGTCGCTTACCCATAATTAAACCTATACTCTGTGCAACAAGAGAACACACTGCAGACCAACAAAAATCAGTTCTTCTGCGCATCCCCACACAACACCCCGCCATAGGAGAACTTGTTTCGATGGCAGGGTGATGCGGTGGGCAGTGGCGTATTTAGGATTTTTTCTAGGGGGTGGATGACAGAAATTTTAGATTACAGACCCACATAAATTATTATCTATACATTAGAATTTAATAATAAGTACATATTATATACAATATCAAAGAGCCATGGGGGTGGATCTGTCCCCAGATCCGCCCCCGTAAATACGCCCCTGGCGGTGGGATGCCCAGAGTCAGTGTGTTCTCTCACTGAACAGAGTATAAGTATTTTGTTGAGGGTTGGATAGGGATAGGCTTTTTATTTATATGAAGTTGGAGTTTAATTTTTAATATTTATGATTTTATTAATTATTATACTATATTCCATGTTATTTTCTATCTTACACTATTTTTAGTAACTTGGGCCTACATCCGTTTGTATTTAATAAATAAGCTACTCATAAGTCATAAGTCAGAACTACTGGTAATACTATATTATTAAATAGACATTTTGGATTAGTTATAGATTTTAGAACATTACAGTTGGAAATATTGAAACATCGAAAGAACCCATTAACAAAAAATTAGATTAACTTTTTTATATTTGAGAATAATAAATTATAATTAAAAATAACAATTTATAACACATTTTTTTATAAAAATATAATAATCTAATTTACATATTTCAAGGATATCAATACAATTACTAGTCTTTAAAATTAATTATTTTCCAATGTTCAGTCTTCATACTAATGTAGTAAAATATGCTTTCTAAGCACTTCTAATAAAATCAATGTACTTTACTACTTACAATAAAAATTGGAATCGTTTTATAAAAATAAATAAATATCTACCCATTTATTACATATTATTTACTTATATGATAACAAAAAAAATGTATATACAATTGATTCAAAGTAATTACAATACATTGTCATTTTGTTAGGTTCGACAGTGTAAATCTTTTTTAAATCGGTCATCAAAAAATGTACTATTTAGAAGTGACAGAGCGCTTAATTGATTTTGATCACATATTTTAGCAAAGGTTTTAAATTTATATTTTAAAACCATTAGCGCTACTTCTGGGGCTAAAACTGTGTATACATATTTAACTTTCTAAACAAAACAAATTAAAAATTATGTTATTACTCATAATTGCATTAACCTTTTGACTACTGTTGTGGCATTTACGCTTTCTTCTTATTAATCGTACATAGAATGTAAATCATCAAACAAAAAAGATAAACAATAAAGTGAATTTAATGCAGTACAGCCAGGTATATTTTAATACAGTAGTCAAAGAGTGAATAATATCATTATAAATTTCAAATAAAATTACTCACTGTGAATTCGTGTGGTGGGATATTTAATACTTCCCTTATTTGTGAATATATCCAAACTTTCTGAATAGGATTAAATATTGTTCTTAACAACAGTTTAGCTACATACATATGGCACTAAAAATAAAAATTCAACATTTTAATTAATAATTTATAATTATCAGGGTTATGAATAAAAAGACTTAAATTCACATTGAACATTTATTTGTCCATACAGTTTTTAAATCACATGGGTATCATAATTTCTGAAAACATAACTAAAAAAAGTTTACTAGAGGTAGGCTTCCTCATTTTAACATTTAATCTTCTTAAATAGCCAACTTAAAAGCTATTACAATTATAAGCGATCAGACTTCAAACGGTAAATAAACATTCCCCCCCCCCCCCGACTGTTTTCAGTGTAGTAGGGCATTTCCCCCCCTGATATATTTTTGATGATGAAATTGTCCTCCCCATTTTTTTTTTTAAATTTACCATTTAATAATAATATTATATAAAAGATAAAAGATTGTCTAAATAAAATATAATTATTAATTAATAAAAATGGCTAAAAATGTTGACATAAAAATGAAACATTTTGTAAAAAATCTTTGATTTGTGTTTTTTTTTGTTATTTCTAAATATATATTTTTTAGCCTTTGTTCATATTTTTTATTTTTTTTTGTTAAAACTATTTTATTGTTTGAGTAGTTTGGTTGATCAAAAATATACATCTATAATTTATTATATTTATTAAAATATTTGGAAATATTAGAAAATAGGCAAAAAAATAATAAATGTAGTTGTAATAGTGTAATATTGAATTCATATTATTCCTAATACAAAAAAAGAGGTAGGGGGGATGCCGGGTAGGTTTTCTTAAGGTTGGGGTAATTGTTTTGTTAGATCTTAGATATGACCATGTAGGCCGCTAGATTTTTTTTCCCCGGGGCAGTCAGATCATGCTATCCGCCCTGTACTCATCGCGGTTATTCATCAAAATAAAAATGTTTTTATGTTATAATTATCATAGTCCCAAGTGGTACATCCAAAAGAACATTAAAATTAAAAAACAAGAACAAGTCAATAAATGCAGAGGTAATCTTGATAGTTTTGTAAAAAAAATCATTAAATTTAGGTAAGTCTCCAATAATTGTAAGATTTTTATATTTGTGCTTAAGTCTAGTTGCGCCACTGATGCATATACTAAGGATCATTTACTACGCAAACAAGCACATAGCTCGTACACTTTTATTGTTAATATTGAACTTTTAAAAAATTAAACGTTGAAATCCCCTTAAATCAATAGTTTTACTATCTTCTCAATTAATTTTTAGTTTTTTAGTGTAAATATCTTGACCAATTTATGTGCTGATTGGTGAAATTGTAAATAAAGTTGACAAAGTTTTATATAGGGTCCAATATTTAATTGGATTTATTTTGAATAAAAATGACATCATTTACCCGATCTGGACGACGTTTTGCTAGTCGTATTAATTCAAACTTGTTTTGTTTTATAATCTTTTGAAATGTTGGTAGTTTTAGTTCACGTATTACCTTATGACTGCACATAAATTCAAATACAAATGATGGTTATTATTATTTAAACTTAATGACTTTTAAATAAAAAAAATTTAATAATACAATTCTTACACATGATCAAGAGATAATTCTGAATTTGTTATTTTTTTGGTTTGTTTTAATTCTTTTGTTTGTTCTATAATAATAAAAATTACATATAATTGATTTATATTAAAAAGAATTTTGATATTTAAAAATATATTTCACTTTATTATATATAATTAAGTTTATGTAGTTAATTACCTTTTATTAAAGTTTCTTTAATCTCTTTTGGAATAATACTATAACCTTTAAATTATTTAAAAAAAAAAAAATTATTTAATAGTTTACATAGTATACTTGTATTTTTACAATTTAATCTTACTTAAATAATCAGGTTTTCCACTTTCATCATCTATTTCACAGTCCACAATTGGTCCAACCCCTTGTAAAGAAAAAAAAATAGAATAGTTCAAAGTTAAGTAAAATTGATTATAAATATTTCTTACCATATGGCAAAAATGGTCTTTTCTCAGGTGATAATCTAGATTTTTTTGGTGATTTGAGAACATAAGCTACAAAATAAAAATTTTAATCAAAATCGTTATCTAGAATAAATAAATAACTTGTTTATTTATGGAACCTTCTATATGAATCATTACGTAAAGAAGAATTGAATATTCGCATATTATTCTTTTAAAAACTATAATCAATTTTAGATCTTAGTAAAAATAGTCACTTTTCTATTGATTGAAGATTGAAAAGTGGACATAAATTAGGAACATTATTGTAAATTGCCAAAATAGTATCAAAAATAGTTGTATCAAACAACTCAAGAGTCGAAATTCAATTTATTCACTGATTTAATGATCAAGCATTGCTTCTGCCAAAATTAGGATTTTACAAATTGTTTAAAACTTATTAGTTAGGTATTAAATCTGATAAAAAATCTTTTTAAATCTGGTGCAAAAATAATAGGTCAGCTCATTTAAAGGTCACTTAATTTAATTTAATGTTTACTTGGAGTAAGGATTAAGGAATAATAACATTTATTTTGGAATTTATTTACTTTAATTTAATATGATATAATATAGACATATAGTTTACTATATTACAGTTCTCTATATAAATATTGTCAATAATACATTTTATTTATTTATTGACCTGAATATCTGACTTCGTGTTCACCAATTTCTGGATCTGCATCCCAATTTGATTTAGAAGCTTTTTTTACCATTATTATCTTAATACATAGAACCTAATTGAAACAAAATACAAAAACAAAACACAATAAAATAACACATGTTTTAATTGCTCATATAAACAATAGTTTATTAAAATATTTGTTTTTTTAATTTTTTTTATGGATTACTGTATTTTATTTGATACCTACATTATACTTAAGCAACCTATTTCAATACAAATATGTAAACAAAGATTTTATGAAAAGTTCAAGTAATATAATGCTTTTTGACAAGGTATAAGACCATAAGAATTATTTTAATACAATCCATGCTAATTGTATTTAAAATCAAAGTAATATTAATATTAATATTAATATTTTATGAAGCCAAAAAAGATGAATAAGTAATAACTGTGTAAGTTAATAAGAGATATTTGGGTAAAACTGTTAGACAACAAACAAAATACCAGACATCTTAAAACGATATGAGATATTTGTAGGTATGCATTGTGTATTGTGATCTGCAAGTATGTTCGATATAAAAATGATTAACAAGATTACATTTGTCTGCATTTCTGTCTTCAATTTTTATAAAACTGAAATGTTTTTAATAAAAATATTGTGCATGTTTTCAATTTTTACTTTTAAATTATAGGACACAGAGAAATTAAATTGCTATGAATGTATAATTTTCAATTATGGAGTACCCATTGTTACAATTTCCAACAAAAATAAAGTTCAATAATTATGAAATATTGTACTAGATTAGTGATGCTTCCTAGTTCCTCCCATTGTATCAAAATTAAAATATACTTGACATAACAATCTTTCAATAAAATACAGTGACAGAACAATCACTTTCTATGGATAATGCAAAACATTTCATTTAAAATTTAGCTTCCTCCTCTCTTCAGAATATTAGAGATTAATATTTCAGTTTTATAAATGTGCCAGTTACCAAAAAAATTAATCAATGCAGATATAAATACAAAAAATAAAGGACAAATGGACAATCCATAAAACCTTACTGAAACTTATTTTTTAAGATAGGTCATTCATACAAGTTACAATAGTCAGTAAATGATTTGTTTATCTTTTAGCTATCACTAGTAGGTAGGTATGTTATTTAGATATATACTATCATCATTATTTTTTTTTGGCTTTTAAAAGTAGTTAACACAGTAAAAAAATAGTACAAATTATACAGAAATACTAACTAAAAATTACTAATTTTAGCTACCAAATCCTTTCATATTATAGAGAAATTAATCAATAATAAAATTGAGTTATATTTGTGGAAATATTGTTATTTATTACTATGTTTTTACTAATTATAATATGTACATGGACACATAGCTTTAAATAATAATATTAAGGTAATAAACATTATAAATTTATAATATAAAATACAAATTTAATAGATGTGATTAAAATTGTACCAAGTCAAACATTTAATCAATTCATCAATTTCATGCTAATATTTTTATATAAATATACGAAATTGAGTTTTTTTTTATAATTAATTATAGATAAGCTAAATTAACTTTTTATTGAAAGTTAATAAATTTTTTTTTTTTTAAATATAATATTATTATTAGAGCTCACCCAGCTCAGCTTATGGATTGACGAGCTGTATACGATGGAGGTATGATGTAATAATAATGTTATTTTCACCAGGAAATTTCATGAAACACTATGTCATAAATCATAATATATATATGTATATTATCGTTTACATTATCGACAAGTATGAGTGAGTATAATGATTTTACCTGAATTATTTTAAATTTTAACTAATATTTTATTTTATATTACTTGACTATAATGATGTTTCAAAAGATTGTTGCGTATATTTTGTGATATTATTGCTATTAAATTAATTTATTTTACTATTAGTAGTACAGTAGGTTGAATTAATATTATGAACTCCACATGTCTACCCATCAAAAAGTGAATTTGAGTGTAGAATATTATTACCTATATAATTAATAATATTATCTATATTATTATTCTTCATCATGTAGCACTAGTTTCGCTGGTACACATTTATATGTTTCACTATCAATTCCAGCACTAAACTCTACTTTTCATGTTCCACGTTACTGCACTATACTAGTTTTTTGCACTGAGTGCAGTGATAGTTGCACGAGCTCCAGTACCTGGTATGCTTTATCGTTAACACGAAAATACTGATTCGGCATATTATATTCAGATATGTTTCATCTGCACATGCACCAGTACGATTATAAATTAACTTTTAGAGTACGATCTTGGTGCAGCAGTGCCAAGAGATGGAAATCGCTATAAGTTTATATTGAAAAAAAACTACAAAATTCAAAATAGGATAATTAGCAGTACCTAAAACCACTTTATTTCTCCATTACTTCAAACAGAGTAAAATATACAACTACAGTAGTGCAGTATACACATGAGCTATACTTAATAGTATTGTTTACTTACCAGTTTAATCTTTAAGCAACAAGATGACCTATCATTTGTAGTAGCTTAGTGAAAAAATGAAACGTGGAAGTTGAACACACACGTACGTTTTTCACGATATTGTCATAAAGTATATAGATACCTAATATATTATCGTTAATGGTGTACTTTTCTTCACCCTACTTCGTCTAGTGAAACTGAGTGAAGTTGAAAAATCATTAACTAAAAAGTTGATTAGGACTTAGTGTCTTCGTCAGAACTCGGAATGCGCGCCGAGTATAAAAAATCAATAATACCTGAAATGTAAAGAAAAAAGAAATTATTTCTATTTAGTACTTTAGAGTTGTGTGTTTACTAAGTAAACTTTAATACCTACTTTACTGTTGACTGTTTACTGGCGTCTGGCTAATTGCTATACGCCTAAACATGACTAAAGAAACCATAACAAAATTTTAGTTAGTCATGCGCCTAAACATTTTACATTTTATACCCGAATAGATAAAATGTAATCTATTTGTGCCCGGAAAGCCGGAATCCGTTTCCTTTATCACTTGGAAGAGCGGACCGTGCTACTGATAAATGATAACAGCATCTAGACCACGCCACCACGGACATGAACATTAGAGAATTAGACAAATAGACAATAGACATTCTTCTTATAGTGTTCATCACCAGGGACCTTAGTTTATATATTCGGATATTCCTTTCATCAAGTACTGATTATTTAAAATAATAATTTACAGTATTTGCTTTAATCGTTCTCTAGAGGCTAGAACAGCTATAAAACTACTTCAAAATAGATAAAATCTTTTCTTTGATAGAACCATATTTTTTTTTAATCTTTATTATTGTTGTTATTTCTATTATATTCTTTATAGACATATAATAGCATCCATAGGTGGTAATCGGGGGGGGGGTCTAAGCTCCCCCCAAAAATAATTTAATATTTTTCAAAGTATAAAGTAGGTAGGTACTTGTTAGTTATTTAATATTTTACAACAATCGCCAAAATCTTGGAACTTTATAAAATATTTTTTTTTCCTGAAATGTTTTAAATAAAATAATAATTTAAAAACAAATTCTTATACTCGTCGTCGCCGAGCCGGTCTAAAAGTGTGTTTCCCAACTTATACAAACTGCTACAATAAGTAGCCATGTCAATAGTCGCCACTCAATACCAATTAGCTCGGCTAAATGTGAACGAAGCTTTTCTGCAATGCGCAAAGTTAAGACATAGCTGAGTGCCTGAGTGCAAGAAAGATTTAATAACTCTTCAATATTATATATGTATTGAAAAAGATATCAATATCAATATTGAGAGCTTTATTGATATATATTTTGGTAATAAAAATAGGTTTATTTTATTATAAACTAATGCATTTTTAATATAATATGTATTATAAATTAATGGTTTTTAATAAAATGTATTATAAATTAATGATTTGTAAAATGCATCTGTAGTTAGTAGTTTTTAGTTGTTTAGTCTGTAATTTAATAGTTAGTGAGTATAATAATTGTAGGTAATATTGTTGTTACAGAGGTGGTGGGTAGGCTAAGCTCCTACAGCTTATTTTATAAAGAAAGATTTAAGCCTTCCCCCTAAAATGCAATTCTAATCTCCGCCTATGATAGCATCTATATGTCCATGGTTTTCATGGTTGGCGATAGGTGGACAGTTAACAGGTGAATAGGTGATGACGGCGATGGTACTGCTCCATACGCGCAACTAGGGGGGGGCTGTGGTTGGGGGCTTAACCCCCCCAAAAATTGTAATAGCTCCTCCAAAATAAATTATTCAATTGATTCATAAAACATTAATATACCTTTAAAAATTCAGCTGTATTTTTTTTTTTTTTTGAAAGTTTTTAAAGTTTAAAGTTTTTTTATATTGCCTACCTTTCTATAAATCGTGGCTAATATAACAAAGTTCTATATTCATATTTTACCTTTTCTATGATACACTTTTTTATCATTCATATTATGTACACACTGACTGGTTAATTGGCGATTGAAAGTGATACTTGATAATCTGTTATGAGGACCAAGGTGGATATATATAGGTGAGGATACTGTGTATCATTTAGGTGTCCTAACCAATAGCACCAGTTTTAAGTAATACGTTCTTATGATCATATCAGTTACCAAAAAGGCGATCTGAAAAGTGAAATGGCTGTCTTCAAAAGTTCAAAAATGCATTCTGTAATAATGAAAAAACAACTTAATCTCATTCAGGAAAATTTATCCAAAAAAGTTTTTCCAAAATTCTACAAGATTGTTCAAGTTGCCAATATATTGCCAATTTCTTCTGCAACATCCGAGCGTGCATTTTCTACCATGAAGCGAATAAATATCTACTTGAGATCTACAATGGATCAAGAACGCTTTAGTAATTTATATCAATACTGAGTATTGAAAAAGATGTAGAAATTGATCCTGAGACCATTTTAGAACAATTTACATTTACCAATAAAAGAAAAATGAATTTCTAAACTTAAATAACATGTTAATAACTATTTTATGATGCATATAAATATAATTAAAAAGTAAATGTCGGTATTTTAATGGTGTTGAAATATGAAGATGGTTGGGGGGGTGTGGGGGGCTTTGACCCCCACAGGTTACCTTTGGTATAATGTTGAGGTGGGGTTATTGCCCCCCCTAGGATTTTGTGCTAGTTGCGCCACTGTACTGCTCATACGCAATGCACGACCCACACACTGCAAGCGTGATTGATTTGACTCACGTTTTGTACTTTCGTTTGTGGTATATTATAATTTATAAATTATAATGTAGAATGGCGATCCCGATCGGACGGAATAGAACAAATATTGCGACTCGAAAGTGGATAGTGGATATCCATTTCGGGAGCGTACGCGTGTGCACAAAATTACGTTTGCGTATATCGGCGGTGCTGTACGGCGGTCATATAATATAATATACTACTTCATAATTGGCGCAATCGATAATATTGTCCTTCGTTAATCGTTATTTACTTAATAGGAACTTAATGTACTATGTACGACCGCTGTCGGCCGACATAGGTCGTAATGTTGTATGCGTTCCCAGAACAAGAGAACACGAACAAATGTCCTACTTGAACACTTTATAATAATATAATAATTAATATTAATACATTCAACATTGATATTGGAATGCGTGTTGATGTTTCTGTTGTTATATTATCTAGGGAACCAACAGTTGATGTCAAATACATAATATTATTTTAGTCGCCTATCCCCATACTCTCTGATATAACGATTGTTTACTGTTAAAAAACAACTTGTATTAATTTTGTATTAATATTATAAATTATAATACTATTATATTATTTACAGGGGGGGGGATAGATAAAATAAGATAACATGTATTTTAATTATCTCAGATAAGATAAAATACAAAAAATTTTGATCTAGATAAAAAATAGATGAAAATTTAAATATTTAAAATAATTTCATTAAACCAACAATTAAATTTATATTTTACTATTGGAAATTATTATACCTATCAATGATAAAAATCTTAATTAATGTTTAACCAATGGCCATTTTTATTTACATAATTCAAAGATTAATATAAGACGATAATATTAACTTGCATGCATACAGGGCGCTCAAAAAAAATTTCGGTTTACACATAATATTATCTAGATAATTACTAAAAAGATACCGATTTTTAATCTAAGATAACCCTTAGATACCTATTCAAATTTTCATCTAGATAAGATAAAAGATGAACAAACACTATCTAGATGAAATATCTAGATAAATTTATCTAGATAAGTCTCAACACTGATTGAAAGATACCAACTAAATCTAATTTTCTACCACTCTCAAAATTGAAGTTATTGAATTTTCCCTGCACCATAACGAAATAAGTAATTGATAGACACAAAAAAAAATCTGGGTACCTGCTCTGCTGTAGTGCTGTTTAGTAGGTATCGATTATACGCTACATCATTGAGTAGGTAATAACAAATAAGTGGTGAATCCAGAGTTGAATCTAAAGGGAGGAGTATTTATTTTCCAATAACTACTGCCTATCCGCCAAGCAAAAAAAAACCTAGTTAAAAAAATAAGCACACGACATTTTAAAAACCTACAAAATAAAAAAAATAACTTACAGGTTAATGACTACAAGTGTCAAAGCCTTAACTCAATAAAAAAAAAAAATACATTTTTTAAGCAGCTTATGTTTATAATGGCCCGGAATACGCCACTTTAACTCATGGATGTGTTAAATTTAAATTTAATAATAAATCATTGTATACAATAAAAAACCATTCTGAGCGGAGACACGCGGTCTGTAATGTATTTCAAAGGTGGGTTAATTTGTTATTTATTTATATTGCTATTAGTAAATGTATTTTCTATTTGTAATATAGAGTAGGTTAAAATGTATAATTCATTTTTGCCAAAAACAAATCACCTGTAACAAATAGTAATTATTTTTATATTGTTTCATATTATACTACTAGCTTTTATTAACTCATATACATTTGAAGTCAAATTTCAATACCGACGTACTGTGTTAAGACCAGCGTGAGTAAGTATATTATATAGGTGATGAAAACAGGCATAAATAAAAAATAAAATAATAAGGTTGAGCATTTCAAATATCTATAAAGACTATTTTATTTATATTTTTATTATTTATTATATACGATGTACTAAATTAGTAATATTAACTAAATAGTAAATTAGTAGTTTTAATATATATTATACTAAACAGTTAAAATTGTTATTTATGAATTCATTTAATATTACATTATTACCTATCAAAGTATACAAAATATAAATATTTTAAAATATCGATATTTTGATATCGTGATACGATATCGAGACAATCGAAACGATATCGATATTAAAAATTATATCGTTGACCAACACTAATATAGTAATAAATACATTGAAAAGATTTAAAATATTTTGAAAATTATACCATGTCTTTAAAATGCATATTTTAACATTAATTGTTGAAAATGTCAATTCTGCTGTTATTCATTTTCTTAATACGGCCTACAACTATTCAATTTTTTGTTTTCAATTTAAATTTTGCCAATAATTTGATGTTAGGGTGTTATAATAAATTTATAACGATAGTTGTTATGTATTTTACGTTGTAATTGGTGTTGATGATAAATGATAATTACGAAATTATAAATATTTAGGCAAGGTCTTCTAAGTAATGCTAATAAATTGCTAAATGGTTCTCAAAAATAATTCTGGTTTTTTTTTTGGACTTATAAACGATGCACGTTTATCATTGACTATTTGAGAATATGAATAATAGTAATGAGTAGCTCATAGGTTTTACCAAGACATTTTTATAATTACCTACTCCACTTAAAAATTAAGAAATTGTTTTGTCAGGTTGAATGAGAAATTGAAATAACGGATATCATCATTCGTTTCTCTAAGAACGATTTTTAATGCATAAAAATAAACTTAATCGTGACTAGTTGATAACCAAATTAACGTAATTTTTCTACCCACTGATTATTAATTAGTTGTTATGATGTGTGAGTATGTGGCCTCGATTACTCAATATAAATATTCTTAAGTTAGGTATAAGTTATACAATTGCATTCCATGGTCAAGAACCAGTATAACGAAGTGGGGTTTATAATCATGGTGTGTTTGTGTACCTATACCTACTGTATAATGAACAACTAATTTAAAATCTTCAACAATTTGTAGGTTTGTATTCTGTAAGTATACTTAGTGGTTTTTTGTAAACAAAAATATCAATTGACTCTTAGTTCGAATAACATGTTAAAACTATTTTATTAATAATGAGGAGTTATACAGACTTACAATGTTTTTTAACTGTGTTTTTATTATGTTTTGTGAATTTGGAAAATAATGCACAAATACTAGGATTATATGAAGGTATGTTTTGTTATTTTTATTGTAATTCAAGTTTCTAAATTTCTGACACTGGACAAAAATAGTGATTAGTGATAGTCTTATAATAACCTTTATTTTCAATATTTTTTCGAAATATATGAGTTATATAATAACTAATTATATGATATTATATAATATAAAAATCACGTCTATAAATTGTAATTTAAACGCAGATTGTACTTCTGAGAAATTATTGGAACAGATATAATATACTATAATATATTAGACATATATTAGACATATAAAAAAAAATAGTATAGTTTTATTATATTCCGTGCATCCGTGGCCCGTACGAGTCTCGACTTATTGAAGATTCTCAGCGGAGCCAGCTATGAATGTATTGATTTTACGATGATGTGTGTTTCTTTTTGAGTTGGAATACACGATAAGTAGTCGAAATAATACTTTGATTTTTTAGCTTTAGTATCTTTTCTAGTAAGAAAGTGAATCTAGTTGGTACTTTTATAATTTCAAAATTGAAAATTCTCAGTGATTTTTAAATGCGTCGGACAAAACAAGAATTTTTAAGCAAAACCAGATTTTGATGGAAATCAAAAAAAAAAAAATTGCCGTAGATACAAGAAGATTTCACCAAATGTTTATATAAGCAATTTCTATACACCGTATAATTTAAAAAATAGTTTAACTCTTTTTTAGCTGCTATTAAAACAATACATTTTTTTTAAATTTTTGTTGATAAAAGGGTTTTAAGGTTTTACCTTCTTATATCTTAAAAAAAAGAAAAGTTTACCAATTAATTTTTTATGAGCGTTTGAAGCTAGCCAAATTTTTTTGACACAGGATATTTATTAGTAAACTAACGATTTCTCATCAAACGATTTTATTTTTTGTTGTAATTTAAAAATGAATAACCGTTAATATTTTAAATTTTCACTTAATATTTGTATTTGCTTTTTCTACACCAGGTATAAATTTGAAAATATTTCGACTCTTTTTGAGCTATTTATCAACATTTTAAAATTTGTTATGGTTCTTTCTATAATTATTGCTTTGTCAAACAGATTAAAAATGTAATACTAGGTTCCTAAAATCCTAATAATTTTATTTGATAGAGGTTCAAAAATATTAAAGATACGTAAAGGTGAGATTTTTTTTATAATCATTTAAAGTTAACATTTTAACAACTTTCATAAAATTCACTAAAATTAGCTAATTATTTTAAAAGTAATTAAAAATTTACAAAATGTTATTATTATAGCTTAAGGTTTGACAATTTAAAACAAGTTTTCTCATTAGTAGTTCATACTGTAACCAATAAATCTAAAATATATAGGTACTGTATTATTGTGTTATTATAAAATTAATTACTTTACTATCAATAATATCATATAATATGCATAGTAATATAAGCTGACAGACCATCTTCGCTCTAAATCGTTATACAATTATATTATTGTATCACTGAACTCAAATTTAACACAATATCCATTTAAGTGACCCATTCGACACCCATTGTACACCAAAGTGGTACCCACTGGCCACTACCACGTTTTTATATTTTATTTTTATTTATTCTAAGGATTTTTAACGCTATAAACGATTACCTTTATTTAAGAAATGTGGTGGCAAGTTACAATATATTAACCAAAACTATTCTGTAAACTGTATTCAAAATATTAAAAAAAAAATTTTTTATTGATAAGTTTTGACCTCAAAATTAGCCATGCCATAATATGCAAATGTATGTATAATTCTAAGTTTTGCATTATTGTAATGGTATAAAAATAAAGTAATGCAATCTTGAAACATTTTCAACTATTCCTGTGATGTTTGTTGATCATTTAGACCAGGTATTCGCAACCCGCAGCCCGCATAGAAAATTTTTGTTGCCTGTAAGGAAAATTTATAATTTGTATAAAAATAGACATTGTGTATAAAAAGTAAAAACCACGAACTAAGATAGTAGATAATGATAGTATAGACTGGAAACAGTGAATTAAAACGAGTGGATAAATTGCAAAACTATGTAATTGAGACATTTCAACAATGTTATTGGGAAAAAGTAAAAGTACAATAATTTTTAAATATCATTAAAAAGTTACAAATTGATTTTTCAACCAGATTTTCTGATTTTTATTCCAATAATTTAAAATTTAAATTTTTTCAGAACTTGTTTATAGTTGATATTGATGAAGTTTAAAGCTGTTATAGTTGTTATGTATATGTTGTATCTATAACTGTTATGAAAGATGAAATATGAACCAATTTATAAATTATTTATGTATAGGTGATATTTGCCGTAGAGGCGATGGGAAATCTAGCGACTCCATTTGTCGGAATATTGAAAAGTGTCCGGTTGCAAAGGAAGGACTTAAGAAAAATATTATACCACAACTATGCTCATTCGACGGATCAATTCCAATAGTTTGTTGTCCGCCAGAAAAAAATACCCCTACCCCTAATCCAATTACTACTACAACAAAAAAAATTAACACAAATCCGGTTTTGAGATCATATTCTGCCTCTGAAAGTATGTATACGTAATCTGCTCTAAAAAATCGTATTAAAATAAAATATTAATTTATTTAATAATTATTCTTATATATTTTTATTTCACACATTTAAAGTGTGCAGCGAGTATTCAGAATTAGTTTATCATAAAATAAAGGACCCAATATTAATATCAAATCAGGATAATTACCTGAAAGTTAAAGATTGCTATGATGCCATTCCCTTAATTACCAACGGTACAGAGGCAAAACCAAAGGAATTTCCTCACATGGTGACAATATGAAATATATAATATTGATTGTTATTGTATTTATATTTTTTTAATTACAGGTTTTGTTGGGTTATAGTGAAAAACCAGACATAAATTCATGGGCATGTGGAGGATCACTGATAAGTAAGAGATTTGTTCTAACAGCAGCCCACTGTGAAAAACTGGGCAATAAAGATGAACCGTATGTTTACTTACAATACTCACAAATTCATTATATTTAATGGATAAACTATATTTTTAGGAGATTTGCGAATTGGGCTCGCGTAGGTGATCTAGACTATCTCTCGGAAACTGAAGATGCCAGACCTAAAGATTATAAAATAGTACAACGCATAATACATCCAAATTACAAATCAACTTCTTTGTACCATGATATAGCATTATTTCGTTTAGAAAGAGATGTAGATTTCTCGCCATTTGCACGGCCTATTTGTCTCAATACAGATCATATGTTAAGACCTCCAGCAATAATAGCTACAGGTTGGGGAAAAACTGACGTAGGTAAGTTAGTTTTATATATTCAACGTATAATACTATGGAACCTACATACATTTATAATGTACTAATAAAATGAAAATAAAAATATTTAGCTTCACTCCCTAGCTCACATTTATTAAAAGTACGTATTAACACTATTTCGGCCGGAGAGTGTGATAAAAATTTCTTATACCTGGTAAATAGAAATGAAAAATTAGCACGAGGAATAGTTGATGACTTAATGTTGTGTGCTGGCAATCCAGAAGGTGGAAATGACACTTGTGGAGTAAGTATTTTGTATTTCTATACAAATAATAACATTTCTACATCATAAATATGTCTTTAGTTACAGTTTATTTTTACAATGTTATAGGGCGATTCAGGTGGTCCAATCCAAATAAAACACAATAAGTATATATGTATGTATTCACAAGTAGGAATAACATCATTTGCAGGGCAATTTTGTGGAGAAAAGGATTCGCCTGCTGTTTATACGCGAGTATCGAAATATATATCATGGATTGAAAGTATCGTTTGGCCAAAAATTTAAAAACGAATTGTCTAATCAAATAATAAATCACAGGTTTAAGTTAAATGTTATTTATCTACTTTCGAAACCGTGTAATTATGTTCATAAAGAAAATTAATTTTTTAACTGTTTGTAGCAGCTGCCAGCTGTGAATTCTGTTAATATTTTTAGGTTTATCCTCCGGTATTGTCCGTACTTATAATAATATATTATATTAGATACAAAATGAAGAACGCAAGTATATGTATTTCATTTTATTTAAAAATACAATCTATTTTGGTCTTCCACCTATCAGCTGTTTATTTTATTATTACAATACGGGACGAACCATTATTGATATAAGTATAACTCACGAGTGAAATGCATAACGGAAACTAAGCTATAAATTAATAATTACATTTTTAATTGTAAAGAGAGAACGAAGGGTCGATTTACAGTGGATTTATATACCCAACAAGCGATAAATATGAAGTATGACATTCATCTTAATATTTTAGCACAAAATATTATTAGTTTTTAAGCGGAGCCATGAATGTATTGATTTTTAATGCTGTCTGTGTTTTATTTTTGTGTGTATGTCATCACCTAACACCTTTTAAGGCAGTAAAAAAGCTTTGATTTTTTACTTCAGCATGTCTTCTGGTTGAAAAGTAAATCTAGTTAGTAGTTACTAAGGGGAGTTAAAAGTAAAAAATGTCTAGAAGTTTTCAAAAGCACCGGAAAAAAATTAAATAAAGGAGAAGTGGAGATTTTTAGACAAAATAAATTTTGACAATAACGATTTTGTTTTGTAGTGTTACACAAAAAAAAAAATAAAGTAGGTTGATTCCATTTTCACCAGATGTTTTTATTAACATTTTCTATGGGTAGTATAGAAGTTCAGTATAGTAGAGTACAGTGGTTCTTATAACCGATGTGTCGCGACACACTAATGTGACAACGTATTACAGCGATGTGTGTCGTTAAATAATGTGTGCATTTATACTCTAATAAAATGATAAGGTTAATGTAATAATTTAAATAGGTTTATAATTGTTACTTTTTCAAAAATCCGTTAATTTTTTTAAGCGTGTCGCCATTTTTCATCAATATATATAAATAAGGATGTTGTCGTAAAAAAAATGTTGAGAAAGACTGTCCTATACACCATACAATTTTTAAAATATAGCTAACCTAACTTAGGTATAAGAAATTGTTGATTTTTTTAGTTTTTTTTAAAACTATTGTATATACAAATTGTTTGCTCTGTCAAAAAACATGAAAATGTAATACAAGTTTCCTCATAGGTTGTTGTTAGTAAAAATTGGAAAAAATTTTTTTATGAGGGTCTTAAATTTATATCTAAGATCTTAAAATGTAATACAATATTCCTCACAAGTTTTCCAGCTTTAACAAAAAAATAAAATTAGGGAAATCGAATTATATTTTTATGAACGTTTGAAGTTAGACATTAGATATTCACCCGGAAACTAACGATTTCTTATTTTGTTGTAATTTAAAATCGAGTAACCGTAGGGCGTAGACAATTGATATTTTCACCGAATGTTGACCGAATTTGTATACACCATACAATTATTTTGATTTTTTTGAGATAATAAATTGTAAGCATAAGATATTTTTGATATTTTTGATTTTTATTTTTTAAATATCGATACATTTATTTTAGTTGAAAAATGTAAAAATGTTTTTCAAGGTTCCTCATAAGTTGTTATAATAGCAATTAAAAATATTAAAGATATATAAGCACACATTTTTTATACGCAAATTTCGATAAAATTCATCAAAATAACAAAAATTTTGTATATTATTATGTAGTTAAAACATTGTAAATTGTTCAATTTTTATAGGTAAGAAAATTGAAATCAAGGTTTCTCATAAGTAGTTCATACTGTAACCAAAAACTTTACCAAATAAATAAACAAAATTTTTATTATAAATATTCCAAGCTCAAATTTGGACGAAGTTAGATAGGTATTTAATCGAAAAATAACAATATATTGTAGTTATTTTATTGTAATTAAAAAATATTATTCGTGAATACTTGAAACATTTAAAGTATATTATTATTATTATATTTTATACACACAATAACGTTTTTAAATGCAATTTTTTTGGTAAAATATATTTCAACCTACCGTACTAATAGTAAAATAAATTATTTTAATAGCAATAATATCATAAAATATACTTAGTTATACAGGCTGACAGACTGTCTTTGCTCAGAATCGTTTTTCGTAGGTATACAATGATTTTATATCACTCAATTCAAATAACACATCCATTAAAGTGACCCCTCCTCTACACTCATAATGTACAGCAGAGCGGGTACCCACTACCTACCTTTTGAAAATTTAAATTTACTCATCAAAAATGATACGATAAAACAATTAATTGTTCACTATGATAGTTATTAAGAATAAAAATGTGCGTGATTCGACAACATCCGTATGGAACAGGTATAAGTATAATGGAAGGAATATTTTTGTGGACCCGTAGTTGTTGTATTGATCTATTCACAAGATTAGAATATCCAATAACCCATTGTTATATCAAACACGACCGATTGCCCATAATATTACAATGGGCAGAAAGATGAACGATTAGCAGCAAATGGATAACTCAGGTATTCGGATGACCCCACTATTGTAGTCATAATCTGTGCACATCAATGTCAACTATCAAGTTCGAGTCGGTCAGTACCCTTAACCACCAAGCATACAGTAAAATAACGCAAAATCGTTTGTGCATACACATGCAAGTCCAAATTCAATGTGCATTAATTATACGTTTATATAGTCATATTATATGACTCATATAGACATAATATAGTCTTATTTAAGTTCTTTAAATAATTTATTTATATTTTAAAAATATTTTGTAACTTTACATCTTGATGAAAATCTGTGAGTGTACCTACGTCATTTTCAAAATAAAATGTATATTATTGAATAACAATTTGAAGCTTATATAATAATTCGTCAATGTAATATTATACATTATATAACACATAACATTAAAATATATTTACTATTTTATCTAGTTTGAAATGGTTTTAACGTTGATTGGTATACGAAATCATGTTTTGTTAACGTTAAAATTATTTGGGTTTTAAAATGTTTATCTAAATTCATCGAGAATTCTGTTTTGATTTGTTGCTCGACATTTTGAATTTCTGAACCTTTATACAAAAGTATCATTATAGATATAATTTGTTTAAAAACTTTAACATTTCAGTAATAATACATATATTAGGTACGTGACAGCTGTCCAAGGTGTCTAGGTGTATATATAATATAATTTTGCAGACTAGGTACCATTATCTTACTGATGGCTGGTAAGTATTAACTATTAAGGTAGGTATACTATATCCAGATAAATTATAATATAATATTATAATGATAATAAATGCAATTATTTATTACATATTTTGTGTCATTATACATCTTTGTCACGGCACATAATAATTCCCAACGTCTACATTAAGACATGTAAGACATGTTTTTTTTTAAAATTCTTATATATACGATCTATACATTTTTTTTTGTATAATAAGTATTATTTTTGTTAGTTATTACATTTGTACATATAGTCTAGAGAAAATTAGTCCTTCATTAATGATACTTTGAGTATATCTGTGAAATTGTACTACTTGAAGTCGTGGCACCATTTTCTTTCGAGACGACGCGGAATAAGTATATGTAAACAATTTAGGTATGTTTATAAGAAATTAAGTGTCACCATTTGGAGGCTGCTTTTTTCATGTATTCGTTTATATCAAGTCATATTACATGTGATTGTGCATTATAATTGCACATATACTAATTGATAATTATAAATATTAAATTTACAGATTGTGTCTATACTATATGTACCTATTATTTAAAATAAAGTATTAACAAATATATATCTATATATAAGAAATAAGAAAAAAAATTAAATTGATATAGGACAATAAATTCATTCAAAAATTTTATTTTTTTGGTTTAAATTTTAAAGTAGAGTTGATAGATGTCCAATTACATTTTTGCATCCCATTTATTATTTCAAAATGTTATTCTAACACAAAACATGTATTTTATATAACATCGTTGTATAAAACAATCGTCAAACTTTGTTTTTGCAATATAAATGATTCAATCACAAAAGAAAACTTAAATATCATTTAATATTAATTCAATTATACTTCTTATAGTTATCTTCATAAAGCTGTTATTCTATGTTGTGTTGTTCATTTGCATACATGCAAACAAAATATGCGATTAAAATGTTAATTTAATATACAACCGCTAATTATTGACTAGTCATCAGTCATCACGGACACTTCTTTTGTGTCACCAATTGATTCTTAAATAAGATTGAAAATCCAAATAAACCAAATGCACAAAAGTGCCATTAATCATAAGTCATATTATATAGGTACATCCTGAACCCTTATGGCTTATACGCATCGAATATTGCAACGTTCACGCGTCCTCCTACTCAAGTTCAACAACCGTCTCGAATGTGATGATGATGACTGGTTCACACCATTGTTGGAGGTTGATTGGTACGCTAAATTCATTGTCTAATGATAAATAAAGATAAAAAAAAACCGTTGTAAATACTTTGAAGGATATATTGGGTCTCCGTGAAGGCGTGAACTACTATAAAAGTCACTGTACAATTTGCATTCACAGTCAGTATTCAATAAGAAGTTTGAAAATATACACAACACAGCAGCAATCATTATACACAATGATGATCCAAGTAAGCTGGTCCATTTAAATATTCTACGTATACATTTGAGTGTAAATTGTAGGAAACGATACCTAACTATCTATTTACTTTTAATTACATGTTACAATTTATGGTACCTAATATTAAAATGTAAAGTATATTTTATCTTTAATTTTATCTCTACACTGTACCGCTTAAATGATTATGATTCAATTGTTAACATAAGCTATAAGTACCTAATTTAACACGTTTTAACAATGTAATTTACCGTAAAATTGTTATTGCCTTTAGGTATTTTCAATTCTGTTGGTGATTATATCCGGCATCATTTGCAGTGGAACGCAACAAGGAGTATCCAGTACCCAAACTGGCCAAACAATACAAGTGCAGCCCAATGTAAGAAAGTATAACAAACACACTGCCACGGAAAGTAAGTATTTTAAATACAATTAAATATCTTTTTTTAAATAATGGAGCAAATTTATCATTATGATTTATAAATTAATAATTTTAAATAATTTTATGAATTTACGACCAACATTTAACTGTTTATAATATACAAAGTGTAACAGAATGACCTGAAATTCTAAATAAATTTTGATCTGATCAATATTAAATTTGTTTTTCCTTCATAACCTTTAGATACTTGTGTCACGAGAAGAGTACTCATAACATTTTTTATTTTTTTATACTTTCTAATCTATTTTGAAATCCATACCATTTTTATTCGCTTTAATATACTTTATATATTTCAAGATTCAATAGATATGTATAACATAAAAATTGGCTATTATAAAAAATAAAAAAAATAATTAAAAATTAAACTATAGATAGGTACTTAAATATTTTTAATTGATTGTAACTATTCCTATAGGCTATTTTAATTTATCGTATTAATATTTTAATGTTTTATACAATAATATATTATAGTTTATTTATATACTATATATACTAGATAGGTAGTAGGTACACTAGCTGATTTATTAAGTGTAAATAAATATTTAGTATTACCCTTGATATTTGATTCTAAATTAATAAAATAAAATAAATATAACTAAGTAGTATATAACAATAATATTTTTTCTTATTGAATATTAAAATATAAAGCTAACATGAAATAGTTTTACTCAAAATTTGATTGACAAATTAATATAATTTTAAAATATTCCAACTTTAAATTATCTTTTTGTTTCGTAGAAAATTAAATTATAATTAATAAAAAGTATATAATTACCTACTCCAGTACTCCATAGTTCAAATCATACCTAACCTATACATGACCTATAGCATTTTATTAATAATAGGTACTGAACTAATAATACATAACTAATTTTTATCGTGATACCGTATTTTAGTGTGTATTAAACAGATTGAAATACATTTTAATATTTTATACAATTTATGAAGTCCATGCAGTCTTTTTCCCAAATGTTGTATTGGATGAAAAATATAAAATGCTGCGTTTTAACATTGGATACAGTCCTTAGGACTTGTGGTTTATTATTGGTATTTCGTACTCGTTAAGTATGCTACCAACTGCCCAAGTACCAATTTAGAAAATACGTACATCATAAATTAATTTCGTTAAGTATGCTACCTACAAATTTAATATAAAAATAAAAATATTGTAACTTACGTACTTACGTAAATTATCTTAAATAAATATTATTTAACTATAACTTCGTCAAAAATTCAAATTTTTTTTAAAAAATTGTTGTCAGTTTTACCTTACTCCAAAATACATCAGTGAAATTTATTGACTGCACAATTCCTCCTTATTGAGCTGTTGTTGAAGTAGACTTGTTGCTCCCTTTGTTTCATATCTTTGTTTTGTCAACTTCTATAATGTTTCTATCCATTATTTTAAGAACCTTGTACCACTGCAGGCTCGCCGACGGGCACCCGAAAGGACAAACCGGACAACTATTCGGACTCACCGGACTACGTGCCCATAGGCGGCGTGGCCGGTCCAGGATATCCGTACCCGTATCCTTACCAACCATTGGGCCCTTATCAACCACTAGGCCCTTACCAATCAGTCGGCCCTTACCAACCAGTCGGCCCTTATCTGCAGCCGGCCGGCCCCGTGCTGGTGCCCAGCGGCAACCCGTACCGGCCGCTACAGTACCCGTACGAACCGCAATACGCCGTGGACGGGGCACCACCGCCACCGTACAACTACGCGCCCTACTACAACGCCGGGCCACAGTACGTCACAGCGCCGCCGCCATACTATCCTGCAGCATCGCAGCCGCTTTACGAACAACAGTCGACAGTCGTGGACGCGTACCGTTCGCCGTTGTATCCGCCGCAGCCGGCCGATCAGCCACAGTTTTTCAGACAGCCCACCGCCGCCGGAGGCTTACCGCCATACTACTCGTCGCCGCACTTCAGAGCCCATACTACGTACAACAGACCACCTCCGTTTCTCCAGCAACGGGACACCGCAGCCACTCCATTTTTTCAACAACGGGATGCCCCATTTCTCCAGCAAAGGGACGCCTCAGCTGCCCCTGCCGCTCCTGCTGCCGCCACCACCGCCGCCAACAACAACGCCGAACCACAATACGAACAACAACAATCCGGACCGTTCGACAACCAGTTTCATTACTAACGCCGCCGATCGTATCAAAATCGTTTACTATCTGGTAACAGCCGTGCCTCATGATAGACTTAGTTTGGTTTTGTACATTATTCGCAATGCCATAATCCATTGAACCTACCGGCTGCAGTACTATGGTTTAGATCTAAACACTCTCAATAATATATAAACTACAGTTTAATAAAATTAAATAAAAAATATTACAATGTAGACAGGCATTGTGCAATGACACCGCATACATACTTAATTACGATATGCAGTAATGATATTTCATTAATTATGTGCAATACATTTGCAATTATATATGTTTACTTAATTATACAAATAATATAAGCAGTAAATAAAACCACTTTATATTATATATTGTATTTTATTATTATACAAGCAATAATCACTAAATAGTATAATATCGTCGCTTCCCAAACGGCTCCCGCCCATTGTTTATTATTCCCAAACGGCTCCCGTCAAAAAAGGTTTTACGAACAAGTCAATACCCAAACGGCTCCCGTCGAAAAAGGTTTTACGAACAAGTCAATTACCAAACAGCTCCCTTCGAAAAAAGTTTTACTATCAGGTACAATCCGAAACACAAATCAAAGCTCGAAGTCATGTAAATACACCAAAACCGACAAAAAAACAGGAGCTCATTGAAAGCATTATCCAAGAATTTTCATCAAATAAAATAACTAGCAAAGATTATATAAAAAAATTGTGCATCAAAAATTTACCTATTGTATAATTTTTTTATATTTTTATACATTTTTACGATTGTTGTCTATTTTTTAAAACTTTTTTACATTTAATTCACAGAATATAATTTTTATAATTTAACCTTAAAAAACAACAACACATTTTTAACCACACCTCTTTTGAAACAGTCCTAAGTCTGTATGAAGTGGGAAGGAATTTGTGTTGTAAAAAAACGGAGCCGTTTGGGAATTTACCTGATAGTAAAACTTTTTTCGTCGGGAGCCGTTTGGGAATTGACCTGTTCGTAAAACCTTTTTCGACGGGAGCCGTTTGGGAATTGATCTTTTTGAAAACGGGAGCCGTTTAGGAAAATCGGGAGCCGAATGGGCTATGCCCTATAATATACCTACTACTATATTTTATACCAAGTATTTAAGTATACAATATTTATTTACGAATGAGACGGTATTAGATGCGTGTAATGTATTATGACTGAATTTTCCCAATTAAATACAAAAATACTATACCTATTTAAATAGCTACTTATAATTGACATATTGTTTTAACTAAAACCAGTTTTCGACAAAATCGATTTGTTTTTTTTGTGTAATTCGAGTATAAGTTTGAAGTTTTCACCAAATATTTATGTAAGCATTTTCTGTAGGTGCATGATAAAAATTTCAAAATATTTTGACTCTTTTTGAGATATTTATACTTCATAAACATTTGATATTTTCGACATTTGGTTTTTTTTTTCATTAAATGTCGATAAAAAATTGATCGTTCCGTCAAAAACTTTGAAAAGTGAATACAACAATTCTCATCATTTTTTCACATACCATTTAAAAAATATCAAAAAGTCATGGCGACAATAATTTTTCTTAAAAAAAGAAGTGAAAGTTAAAGCGTTTAAACGTATAATGTTACAAAAATTGTGAAAATTATTTCAAGTTCGAAATTCGTCCATTAAAAAGTTGCCGAATAGCTAAATTAATTTTTTATGAGAGTTTGAAATTAGACATTTGATTAATCCCCTAAATTAATTAATTAACGATTTCTCATCGGACGATTTTCTTATTTTCTTGTTAGCCAAAAACGTACAACCGTGCAATTTTCATTAAATGTTTGTACTAGTACCTATCTTAGATAATAACTAAACAATTTTCTAAATATAATTAAACTCTTTTTGAGCTATTTACCAACATTTTCATTTTTTTTTCTCTAAATATCGATTATATTTTTTCATTGGATCAAAAAGGTTGAAAATGTAATTCAAAGCTCCTCATATGTAATTCTAATAGCAAAAAAAAAAAAAAATATATCAAAATATAAAAATACATATAGCACGTTTTTTTTGTATGATCATTTAAAGTTCAAATTTTAACAAAATCTTAACAATTTGCATATTATTTTGTAATTAAAATTCATAAAATGAACAATTTTTATAGCTTAGGATTGACAATTTAAATAAGGTTTCTCATAAGTACCTAGTTCAAAAAATCTAAAATGTATGCAGACACGGTTTTTTTTTTAGATATTTTAAATTTAAATTTGGACGAAATTAAATAGGAATTTAGATATAGAACCTTTCAATAATGATTAAGAATAATAATTTTAGTTATTGTGTTGTAATTTAAAAATATTATTCATAAGTACTTGATACATTTAAAGTATTTAATTATTTTTTATACTTAGTAATATAGGCTGATAGACCGTCTTCGCTCAGAATCGTTTTTCATATACAATGATATCATTGAGTTCAAATTTAACACATCTATTACAGTTACTGAGTCATACTGAGTCGTTCTTAAAGCCCGTAAAGGAGTATTAAATGTCCACTTAGTGTACTTAACAGTCCCTATACCAAAAATCAAAACACTTAGGTGCGTCTTTCCGCTTAATAATTGCCTACTGCTCAGGTCCATATAGTTATGGAAAAGCTGCGAGATTCTTAAGATAAAATCAACAATGCTGATAATTCTAAAATGGAACTAACGAATTATACAAAGCAACAAACTGCATAGCAAATTGCCAATTGTCCCTGCATAAAGCTTGTCGGAGTGTCAACAAATAAACTACAAAGACACTACATAACGATTTATTTACAATAAAATACACACATGAGTTAGGACATCAAAAGAAGACACTAAATATAAAAACGCGTATTAATTATTTTACTTGGTACACGCGGCCCAGACGTTCAGTAAGCACTATAGCAAATGGCAATTCATGCGTCTGATTATTTAGCATGTACAAATTGATCATTAAAAATATAGTTTATGGTTATAACTTCAATATGTAAGATCATAGATATTTTTTTTCTTTTTATTTATTTATATATTTTATATAATTAACGCCAATCGGCTAAAATATTAAAAAATAGGTCATAAGGGTCTTCCTCCCTCATGATTTGACAAACACTGTAGTTTACCAATAATAGATGATTAAATAAAAGATGGTTAAAATATTAAGCTTTTCTTTCAAAAAATCATATAACATTTTCATTTAATTAAGATTTTTCTCAAATTGCCTATATCAAACTCCTTAGAGATTAGATAATGGGTATTACCCAATAAACATAGTACCTATATTATGATCTAAATTCTAAAGTATGAGCTATGAAGTATTGGAAACTAAAAATTGAAACTTTATCCGTAATCTGATAGATAGTTGGAAACATGTATCACGCTTTGTTACGATGTTACGAAATAATAAAAACAGAAACAATATAGTGACCACGAATCAAGAAATACTTATACAGTATACGTAGTATATTTTAATTCGTGACAGTGACCACGACGTCGGGCGACTGCCGTTTTCTGATATCATTTATTCAGTTTTCAGTATTCTTGAGTCTTGACTCAAGTGTATGTTGTAGATTTGTAGTCAGTTTTTGTTGTACAAGACGAAGACGTACAACTTGTATTAACCATAGACATATTAATATATTATTGTAGAACAAAATACAAATGAACAATATTGTTATTACTTATTTGAAATTTATTAAATAATAAATAATAATATTGATGATATGATTTATTTGATAACATAAGCCACGCCCCCCTGAAGACCGTGATCAAGCCGGCCATAGACCTATTAACTAATGGACAGCGCTTAGAGAGAGAAACCCGTGGTCGATGTAGTCGAGAGAGAAAGAACTATGCGTTGGGGCATATCATGGAGGATCATTTACATTAGATTTTTCATCCATGCGTATTATTAATATTTGTCCACAGTTACAGTGTTGCCGGTTGAACAAACAAAAAATTGTGTTAAAAACATTGTATAGTTGTTTATTATTATAATATATATTATGATATAATTATCATAAAACAATGATAATACGCATGGCTGAAAAAACTTAATGCCAATTGTCCTCCATGATATGCCCAAACCCATTCATAGTTCTTTGATTCTTTCTCTCACACTCTATCTCGTCCCCATGAAATGTAGGCAGGGTGGTGTGGTAGGCGCTGTCCATTAACTATATCTAGACCTATAATTAACTAAAATATGTACCACAGAATAGATTAAATTTAATCTATTCTGTGATAGTACTATACCCTGGTAAAGGTAACCAACATTTTATTCTTTCCATGACATTTAGTCAGGGCTGCAGATAACAGCTAAAACAGATGTTTAATACATCAAGGTAATTTTTTACAAAACGACAAACACTGAAACACTTATAGGGTATAATACTTACCAAAATTATTTATTATTGCTCGATCGAAGTTTTGATTCGTCTTGTGCTCGTGATTCATTTCCATTCTCGAAAAGTTATAAATCTATTTGGATAACTAATTCATTCACCAAACAGGTAAATATTATTTAAGTAATTTTTAATGACATCATAGTTAGTTTTTCTGGACAATGTCGGTAAACTGCAATTTACAATCTGAAGGTCAATTTCTGACAATTATGTAAAAGTTCAACTTAATTATTATTGTTGAATACTCAAGTAAAAATTTATTGATTCGTCAATAGTTAATTATTATTGGCCTTTTTAATAAATGTTACGTATAAACTTTTTGTGTATCATAAATTGTATTTCATTATAAAGTTGTTTAAAATATGATGTTACACTAGAAATAAATTGTTTTAGATTGATCATTATGTGATTTTAAAAAGAAATATCATTGAGAATTAAATTATTATTAGTACAATGATAAAGGTATCTAACTTGAATATGCCAGAAGCCGAAGTTTGGTTTGCATTTTTGTCTGTTTTTTATGATGTTTTATTATAGAGTAGAGCAGTGTTTCTCTACCTGAGGGTCACATCAGTCAAAAATAATAAAACACTAATGTAAAAAAACAACCTTTTATTTACATAAAAGTAAAAATTTTATACTTAACCATAATTAGAAAAATTTGTTTATAGTATCAACTATCAACTATAAATTAAAGTAAAAAATATAAATTATTGTGATATCTGTGATTGTTTTATATTCAAATGTTTGTTCAGTACATGGTTCAATATTGAAAATACATAAAAATAATTATTTTGGGGTTTCCGACCGATTTATAAATACATATTTGAAATATTCTCATATACTATAATTATTTGTTTCATATGGTTAATGATATAATACCTATATTTTGTAACTGGTAAAAGAGATAAAAGCTTTAGTTAGTTTTTATTATAAGGGGGACAGGGGGTAGTATATCTAGAATTTCACTCTACTTAGAGTTAGAATCAGAATAATAAACCATATCAACTTTTATTATTTAGTATTGTATAATAATATATATAGTACACCTTTAAAATAATCATACATTTTGTCATTTATGGAAAAAACATTTAGGCCATTAACAATTTACCTCACAAATAAGGGATCTTACTGTTTGCACTAACAATCTTAATATGTCATTTATATCAATTTTATAACAAATTCTATTTTAGAACTATGTCTGCTGGAGCTGTAGTACAAAAATTAGCAAAGCCGCAATTACGTGGACTGTACGATAAGAAAACCAAGTTCCACCTTGTGTTTAGTGTTGTTTTATCCATTGGAGTTGGTGTGGCATATAAATATGGCATTGGTGAACCTCGTAAGAAGGCTTATGCAGAATTTTACAAGTAATTTTAAATCTAACTTTAGTGTGAATAGAATTTAACATGTTTAATCTTTTATTTTATAGACACTATGATGCTGAAAAGGACTTTGAAAGAATGAGGAAATTAGGACTTTTCTCATCTTGCCCTGCCGATGATTAAAATAACCTATGTCATAATGTAACTAACTAGTTGTTCTATGTAAATTTATTTGATCAGAAGACATTGATACACTAATTTTGTATTGATAAAATATAATTAATGATTATGTGCTATTGATTGTATTCTACTATTTACATGTGTATGTATAAAAAACATGGGGTTATAGACTTATAGTAAACTTGTATCAATAATTATTCATTGAAAGCAACATACTTCAAAATAATTGTAAAGCTAACAGTATAATAAACCCTAGTACCCTAGTTAAATATTTTCTGTATTGAGAAAACAATTGATATATCATATACCAAAACCTAATTCTTGAATTTTTTTCGTGTTTTATTTTTAATCAAAAAATAAAATCTCCTTAATTGTTTTACAAATAGATACTATTAAAACTACATATTGACTGTGTGAGTATGCATAGATAAGTATTTGGACACTATAACTAACCAACTAAAATAATATTTCGCGGCATGTTAATTTTTTATTGCATGCTGGAAGATTGGTTTGGACTACGCGTGTCATGTAATTACTAATTGAGTAAATAAATAATAATACAATTTATTATACGAACATCGTATGTTAGTCAGTTCACCGTTGATCGTTATTGTGGTTAACGGAGTCGTCGGGACATCAGTGATCGGTCATCGACTATCGTTATCTATACCTGATTAATAAATTTGTGATTACTGATTTTATATGATTTTTGGGAGGGTTCATTTGCGATAACGTCAGGTGCGCCAACTCATATGGAGCTCGTAGTGACGAGACCGTCCTAGGGTTAAAAGTCTTTACTATGCTAGATTTCTGCAACGGGACCCTCCGCCACCGAAATTGTCATTTTTGATGTGCCATCGACGAATTATTCGGAAATAATAATTTATTCGCTTATTGCATTGTTCTGTGCTTGTGGCGGGGTGACCAAAAGTTACTAGGAACTGTATATTTTAATATTCGAATTCGCTTGATTTGCATCAACTCGGCAGTGCGACCAACTGTTCTATGGCCATTGCCGATCCATCCGATCAAATTTTCGGAAAAGACCGAAACTAGATGAAGCGCTAACCTAGCACCTCCCCGACGACGATATCGGTCTCTCCGCTATTTTTGGCACAACCGACGTCGATCGGCCGATGGGACCATCGGCGGCACGGTTTTAGAGTAGCACACCACCACCGCAGCCGGGACATTTAGCGCTCCGACACGTTGGCCGCACTGCGACGGCCAGTGATGTGCATTGCAAATGGCCGCTCTTGTTATTGTTCCGTAGTCCCGTAGCGTTTCGCGATTTAACACGATAATAAACCCCCAGACTCGCGTTAGCCCGTCGTCGCCGTCTTCGTCGTCGTCCCGCACGTATAATCGCAGTGTTGGTGATCGCCGTCACATACGTACCGTTTGTGAATCGTCCGTCCGCCGAAACACAAACGTCTTCGCCGTGAACGCATCGGCGGCGTTTCTCCCGTGTGCGTGTGTGTGTGCGTGAGTGTGTTTGTGTGTGTGCGTAGACCGCGATATTAATATATTATTGCGACTTTGTGTGTGTGTGTGTGTGTGTGTGCGAAAAGTGTCCGATGTACAGCAACAACGTCCGTTGGATTACACTCCGGCCGCCAGGAATAACATGTACGTAACAGATCGGTTGACGCCGAGCTTTGTGTAGGGTTTTTGCTTGCTGCGGCGGCGGCGGCCGGGCGTTTCGACTCGGCCATTGCGTCGGGCTTACCACTGCCGCCGCTCCCTTGGCCAGCACAAAATGGTGGTCGGATCCGACGGATTACAACGTAGTCCGCTCGCGTAACGGGCTCGATCATCCTTCCCTGTGGCCGAGTGGCCGACGGAACCACCTTGGCCACTCGATGAAGGGCCCCCGGCCGCCCGCCAGCCACAGCCGTGTTATTATTATTATTATTATTATTATTATTATTATTATTATTATTGTGATGGTTGCATAGTGTCGGGGCCACGTTCCTTGGCAGGGTGGGGAAGGGTTGAACATTTTTTTTTAAGTTTTGACGAGACACTGATCGAATTTGGAAATGTTTATCGCACCCTCGGACCAAAACGATTTTGTTATTGCGCTTATATGTCGTTGTCTTGTGTTTCGAGACGATTGTGGTCGACACGCGCCCAGCGTGTGTCAATCCTAAATGAAGTCGGCCCAACACTTCTTTGGTAGTGTCTCGTCATTTTCAATAATTTTTTTTTTATTAGTATTAATAATCATTTGTATTTGATATACACCCATTTCATGATCTTACGAATGTCTTAGTTGGTAAGTAAAGTTTATAAGATTGTATATCTCACAACTGGCATGAACTAAGAAAGACCATTGCTTTAGTAACATTGACTAATCTGTAAGTACAGATTTTTCCGTATTTATCGTGAATTTTTAAAATGTTAAATTGAACATTGATAATATGATTTTGTATTTCATATAATGAACCTAGTTATTTAATGTTGTATACTTTTTAACCACTTCATCTATTAAACCCTTCATTGGTCTGTTTAGTCGGTATACTTTCTAGTTTCTATAACACCGTTAGTTGTATGCTAATGTTGTGCTTACTAGTTATTTTTGTTAAAACAAGTTGGACATCATCATTTTAAGATTATAGATTCACAATGAAAACACTTTCTTTATCGTTTTATTATGTTAACAACACCTCGGTACTTGGTTTTAATTACAAAATCAGGATCATTACTTGAATTATCTGGATGATGAATAGAATGAAACTATTGAACTTATATAGGTAATAATATTTTGTATATTTATATCCATTTGTATGTATTAAACAATAACAATGCTAAATTAATATAACATAAATAATATTGTTACTCAGTTCCTCAAAAAATTCATAAAATATTATTTTATTTGTATCAGTTAATAAGTCAATTGAAGTTAACTGTATTAGACGAAATTACGCAAAAAGCAGTGGTGCTTTTACACATCTAAATATGAGCGTGGCACTCGAATCCCAACTATAGACTTGTTAATAAATTCAAATAATTTATTTTAAAAGTGTAGATTGTCAAATAAAAATATTGAGCCAGCATCTTGGGTCTTGTTCCTAACTAGTTTTTACATTCTTATTTTTTAAAATAATAATTTCAACTTCTGATTGATCTAATAAAACCATTTTTTATTTTTATTGCAATATTTTGATGTATGAATTCCAATTACGTTAAAAACGTCAATATATTAAGTATATTTCTAGTTGAATTCTGATTGAATTTAAATAATTTTGATGATGCTTGTGGGTAGGTACCTATAATTAGTTAGGTGGCACCTATTTTGAGAAACCTTAAGGTATTTAGGAAGGCAGCGATTTGATGGGAATTATTTTTTTTAGAGAATACTTGGAATAATTATTTATTTATCCACATAATAGTATTATTAATAATATCAAAACATCCCATCGATCAATACCTAGCCAGTAGGTATTGATTTTAAAATTAACATAATCCATTTTTGTCATTTTAAATATTTTATAAAAACTAAACATTTATTTAAATTGTAATTATTTAATTACAGTACCTATTGTTTAAAAATAAATGTATAAGTTCTTTTGGTAAGTAGTTTGAAGTGAGCATCTTTATCATGTATGAAATAGAAAATCAGGCAGTGTACCACTACAAAGTCTCAGATCACAATGCTTTTTCAATTTCCCAAGACTCAATGAACAATCTAAGTAAAAACATGGCACTTACCATATTTTTTTAATAATAAGTACTTTCATTTTTTTTTTTGTATCCAGTACTCAGTCTTTAATTTTGATTCTTACATTTTATAAACTGTATAAACTTTGACTTGATACAGTTTGCACATTTTGGATTTGAATTGACTTGATGCAGTTTGCATAAATGTGGATCTTCCATTTCTGTTAGATCGTAAATGTTGAAGGACTCGTTTCTGCTGAGTTTGAATAGTTGATATTGTAATAGACAAATTCTGAACTTATCTAATCATTGTGGAAATCAGCCTTTATAACCTATTCATAGAATTTATTACTGAGAAAACCTACTTTGATGGGTTTAAAATAATAAACATGAACCTATTTTAATCTCAATAACGAATAACATTCAAAGTGATACATCAGCAAGACAACATTACCTAGATAATATTAAAATAGCTTTTTTTTATGTTTAACATCAGGTTTTATATGCCTATCTACCATTTGTACATACCTATGTATTAAATCTAACATACTCTTGATTTATATTTAATGAAATCGAGTTAGGTATTATTTTATTGATGGTTCTAAAAATATAAAATACTATGAATAATTGAAATACTAAATTATTACTTTTTTATAAAATTGTAATATTCAAAACAATTCTTACCTGTAGTAGAATAGCACTAATTACCTACTAGTATTTTCTTATAACTGAGTATTATACTTTGTTAATTTACAATTTTTGCTAAGAAACTTAATAGAGGATTATTATTGTAGAAACTTATTTCAATGTACCAATTAGTATTTGATTTATTATCACATTAATATAACCTCCAGATCAATCTATTAAAAGTGTTAAGCATGTCGTACCGACATAGTTTTTCTCATTTTAGTAAATTTACTTAGAATCTAAACATGTTCTAATATCTAATATATATCAACATACCTACTAATTAAAAAAAAAAGTTGTACCTACCTAAATTAATTGTTGATACATAATAATTTGTTCCTATAGCTATCCATTTAGTACTAAATATGTTTCAAGATTAAAATGCTATGTTTAATATGGTGTTAATTATTATTTATACTAGGTACATAACTAACAGAAATTTGTTAAGTAATACCTAGTGAAATGTATTAAAGAAAAATACCTGGATAATCAAGCATCTATCTTAAACACTGAGGGAAGTGATTAATGTATTGGTTTTACTTTGATGTATTTTTTTTTTTAGATTTTTATGTGTCATCTTTTTGAGCAGTTATAATCTGTCAACATTTCTTCTTTGGGAAGTGTTTTTGGTAGCAAATAAGAGGTAGTTAGTACTTGAGTCGATAATCAAAAGTTCTGAGTTAGGTACTTAAAACAAAAAAAAGTTTGGTACATTTTTACTTAAAACCTGTTTTTTTTTTAACAATATGTTGTTTCTTTGTAATTCATTATTAAATAACTTTTAAAACTTAAAATTTCAAAAAAATTTTATATATCATGATAAAATTGTTGTAACTGTGCGTGGTGCTACCTACCTATTTCTGGATATTAAAATTTTTTTATTATTGTATGATAAAATTTAATGTGAGGTTTCTTATAGATTTATTCATATCCAAATTAGGCATTTACAACTCTCCAAAAAAACATGGAAAGTATTTTTACAGTTTTTTTTTATATGCTTTTATAGATACAAAAATGTATGTTAAGAGGATGCTACACCCGCATGTGTTGAGGGCTTCTCATTGGCTTTTTATTATATTTTAATTTAAAAGAGAGTTATGAGTATTTTAAAATTTAAAATTGTTTGTATATCTTAAAATACTCATAACTCGCTTTAAAATTAAAATATAATAAAAACCCAATGAGAAGCACTCGATAATAATGTTACCTTTAATTTTTATAAGAGGTCAATTCACTCTAAATTTTAAATTCACTGAGCTTCGCGTTATCTGCTGAGAGTAAAATTTGCTATGTTACGCGCTTCTAAGACGGAGACAACACATGCGGGTGTAGCGTCCTCTTAAGTATTTGTCAAAATCACAAAAATGTACAATAAGTGATTGAAGTTCAAATTTGGACAACAATGGATATTCAAACATGATGCGTTTTATGCTTTGTCATTAAGCTTGACAATTTAATACAAGATCTCGCTTAAGTTATTCTTATAGCATTTTAATAATATCAAAAGTAGAATAGAATATAGAATCTCTGTAATCCGGCAGATATCAGACCAAAGGACTGCCGGATTAACAAAAACGACAATTTTTGGGTTCATATTAAAACTAGTTTTTTTAATCAAAAGATAATAATATACCTACAACTTAATAGTAACATTTATATAAAAAAAAAAATTAATAGTAATAACATTCTGTATAGGTGAACTAAGTTACAAAAACGATTAAATTACCTACCTAAAAATACTGTACTGCCCTTAATATATATTTTTTTTGATCAATAAATTGATTTGTATTTATATTGTATGTATAAGTACCTATGTGAATCTCAATATTAAAGTATAGATATGTGAAAACATCCACTTTAAATAATTTTATCTTCTTTCATCTGTTAATTGTTTTGTGTTGTATGTTTTAGGCTAAACAAATAGTTGGCTTTAAACCCAATTTGTAAGAAAATGGAAGATCTGGTTATGGTATGTTAATTTAATTTAAATCCGGTTAAATTTGTATTGTATGTATTATTTCATATTTTCAGTGAAATGGCCGCAAATAGCGATGGTACTACTCAGCTGGTTACAACCATTGTTACATGCAAAGGGGACCTGAATGACCCTCAATTTAACCAACAGTTTGATCAGATTGTAAAAGATCTAAACAAACTTTTATTTCAAGGTAAATTTATATTTGTTATAGGTATTTAAAAATGTTAATATTTCATTAAGTTTAATATTTTTCTTTTTCTTTTTGTTTCTTTTTTTTATTAGGAACTATACAAGCACCTGTAGATTATTTTAAAAAACCCATAGCATGCAATGTAGACTAGACATGAATGGTACTTACTTGAGATAAATAATAGTTGAACATAATACCAGTTATTTTATTAATCTAAAATTGGCTAATTTTCATTTTTCTTTATAAATTATTTTTAGGTTCGGCTGAAGAGAAAGGGATTTATGTAAACAAACTTGAGCCATGGAATTCTGTAAGGGTAACTATTACTGTGCCACGGGAAGCTGCTACAAAGCTTCAGCAGTTGGCACAACAAGGGGATGCAGCTCTTTCCAGGCTCGGAATTTTGTCTGTTCAAGTCGAAGGCGATCAGGTTTGTTAATTAAAAAGTATTTTATGTATTTAATATATTATAATATGATATTTTTGTGTTAAGATGATTTCCTTAAGACTTGGCAGCAATCGGTTTGGTGGAGAAAGCCAAGAATTAGTGTTAAGAACATCAGCCGGCCCATCAAACACCAATCAGCCAACTGCTTCAGAAGAAAGTGCTGCTGTGAATTCATTGATCAAAGCCATGGCTTCCGCAACATCTCCTGCTCTGCAGTCTCCATCACCTCAATTATCGACGCCCCAGTTCAAAAGCCCCAACGTAGTGGCGGTCGATTCTACCCCATTGCCTCCGATACCACCTTTGCCCTCTACGGCAGAACCATCCCCAAGACCCCACATATGGCCGTTTGTAAGCATGAACCAAGCTGCTCAGACCATACACAACCGAGAGTCAATGCACACAGGACCTCCACCTCCACCACCTTATCCAGGATCTCAAAATGGAGTGTATAAAACCCAAAGATCTGGGGATGCTAATGCATCAGTGCACTCAAGTCCATTGTTGGTTAATTTGTTACAAAACGAAGGTGCTGGAAAAATGCCTCCACCAATGGACAAACATAAGAAACCTTTAATACCTTCTCCAAATGTGGTGAAAAATCAAGATGGTTTTTCTGGTTCAGAGTTTACCCAATCTGCATTTGCTAATGTTGCTTCGGATGTTCAAGTTGTCCAAAGGCTACAGAAGCTACCAGATTCAGTTACCAACAGTGCTCAGAATCGAGTAGATTCCATTGGATCTCCTAATGGACCAACTGCTAGGTTGGTCAACAAACACAATGTGCCTTCCCAAGAGCTCTCACAAACCCAGAAGATTGTTGGCTCACCAAATGTACAAACTTCTTATGCTGTTAGGCATGCCTTCTTGTCAAGCTCACCAATTACCCAAAACCGTTTACAAACTGTTCCCCAAAATGTCACTATCACTACCAATCAATTAAAACTTAACCAAGGTTATATCAATCAAATGAGACAAGGTTCAAATCATCTGATGGCTAAGCCGAATATTACTCAACAATTCATTCAGCCTCAAATTAGGTTACAAACACAGTATAGCCCAGCAGGGTCGCATAAACCAATTCAGACCAATGCCATATTGCAACAAAGGACAGATTTGATGTCTACTCAATTGACAACTGTTAGCAGCCATGATTCTACCCTAATGCAAAAAGGTCCATCGGTTTCAAGTCAGTCCCAAAATATCACTTCCAATAATTCATTCCATCCTGTACCTAATAATCAGATAACAAATGTTTCTCAAACCCCATGTACATATAATGAAACGTCCCAAAAAAATTTTAATAATCTTATACAGGGTACTCATAATCATAATCAGGCGCAAACTATTACTGTAAATAAAAAACCTGATCTATCATCTAATGAAATCAGCTTGCAACAAAGATTGATTACTCAGCAACCTTCAGAAAATACATGTCAAGAAATTGAAAAAAGTGTAGTAACTAGTCAACCGATAAAATCTCCACCTTTAACTTCTTCTGGTAAACAGCGGCAGTTTCTTATAAATCCGTTGACTGGAGATATGGAACCTATGTCTAGTGATAGTAGTTCAGAAAGTGATACAGAAGAAAAAATAAAAAATTTGCCCATAGCAGATGATAGTTTTTATAATTTTTCTTCTCCAATAACAAATGATAGGTCTAATTCTGTATTTTCGGATGATGAAGATACTGGTTCACCTACCTCGCGTCGTAATGATACTACAACTGATCAATCTGATTCTGAAGCCACTGTAAGATCAACAAACAGCGAAGCATCCTCTCGTCATCGATCAAGTCCATTACCTGCTCCTGCTGAAAAAATAAAGTTGCGGTTAAAGAAGTTGACTGAAAAGAAAGAACCATATAAAGTTGATGTTTCATTTGGTAGTTCTCCTTTATGTAAAGTAGATAAAAGGCACTTTGGAAATCCATCTACACCGTTAGCCGGGTCTTCTGCTGAAGGACTTCGTGTACCACCTTTACATATTTCATTAAGAGGAAGAAATGCTGCTGTGGTAATTGGTTCAAGAAAGGAGAAGAAATGGAAAGACTCTGACGATGAAAGTAAGAAATCAACAGGGTGTAAAGTAAAAACTAGCATAAATCACTTAAAAACTAAAAGTTCAAACCAGGACTTATTAAAAATTTGTTCGAAACAAATAAAGCTAGAAAATATTGAAGAAGATGATTCTAGAGTAAAACTAAAAAGAATTGAAGAAAGTGTAGAGCCTGTATCTTCATCAGTTGATTCTAATGAACCCACCAGCAGTTACAATCCTGTTCTACCTCCTGGAAGGATATATCCGACTGAAGCTGAAGTGGCATCAATTTTAAGGTCCATGCCTAGTGATAAACATAACAAAATGAGCTTGAGCTTTAATAAAGTTAAAAAAAGAGAGTCAAAAAAGAAATGTTTACCAAGGGAAAGAACAGGATCTGTAGACAGTCCTAACTTGCACAGAATTGTTGAAAGAACCCATTCTAAAACAAAAATTAACAAGAGTAGTGCAGTTTCGCTGTTTAAAAATGTTGTAAAATCATCGGCAGTTAAAGAAGCGAGAATGCTTGCTGCTGCTACTTTTGGAAATAGAAACAATTTTCATGAAAAACAACGGGCTTTGAACAATGGACTGGATACTGTGACTCAACCTAGTGGATCTCAATCAAATAATCAAAGACGAACTAGTGTTGACATACCATTTACAGGTAACTTAAATTTACTAAATTAAAATTAATAATTGTTTTGTTATTAGTAATTAGTAATTATGTATTTAATTTGTTTAGGTACGCATACATTGAATTCTTCAATGACGAAATTGAACAGATCTCTTAGTGGTCAGTCTAATGATACATATCTACCATCTAGCCACTTTTCCAACCACCTTTTACCTGGTCAAAAAACACAAGGACCTAATACCTTTCACAAAGATATGAATAAAAAACCATTAACTGTAGTCAGTCGAAAAGTGACTAATTCTAAAAGTAAAGACAGTAGAAATTCTAAACTCGAAAGTGGAGTAAAACGGAAAGAATTTCAATTGACTGCAAAACGCAATGATCATTTTATTCAAAAATTTGATGTTGATAAACCTAATTGTGTTACTGTTGGATGCGTTCAAATAGAAAAACGTGATGAACATCTAACACTGCCTATTACAGATATTGATGTATCCGAAAAGAATTTAAAACAAAGGTTACTTGAAGATACTGTACCACAAATAAGAAATGTTATGAGATTAGAAACCCCTACAATTGAAGATATTAAATGTGAGCGTGTACAAACTGAAACTAAAAACATGAATGGAAGTGAAAGTCCTGCTGGCCATGGTAACACTCAAGGAGAAGATTCTGGTATTGAGTCTATGGATGCTTTATCAGAGAAAAGTCCAAACCAAGGAGAAAGTCCTTGTCGGAAAGATGATCAAACAACTGGTCAAAAACCAGCTGTTCCATTAAAACAAGAAGAAACTAAAATACCGGTTGCATCTATTGATCAACAGAGTACAGCAGATTCTCCTGATTTAGATGATATTCAGCCATTTCGTGTAACACCAGCTCTATATACATACTCTAATCCAGAAAAAATTAGAGACGATTCTCCTCCTGTTTCGCCTAAATTGGATATTGAAGATGTTCTAGACCCAACAGAACCACACCTTATTTCTTCTTCAGAGACTGATGGAGATTTACCCTCTGTCAAACTAAAGAAAAGGAAGCGTATGGATTCTGAAGACAGTAAGACTGATTGTGATGCCCCTGTAGTAAAAAAACCAAGTAAGTAAAAGCTTTTATGGACCATAATCGACATGTAGGAAATTACTATTTGAGCAGATTATATAATTTTGAATAGCATTTTTAATGTTTCGAGATGTATATCTAAGATGATTTATTTTGGTTTTTATTTATTTATAAATAATAAATATTATTTTAATTTTTAAAGATATTGAAAATGATATAATTGGAAAATCAGACATGGTGCCTATGAATGTTGTCTCAGAGAATAAATCTCTATTAGAACAACTTTTGATAGATATACCATCTGATACAGAAGCAGCCAAAAAATCAGCAGTTACTACAAGAAGCACGCGTTCTCATAGGTACTGAGCATATAATTTATAAATGATATGTTTCATTGAGTAACATTTTTTTTTACTGATAGAACAAATACGCGAGTATCTGTACAAGTTACCTCGGGAGCTCCATCTCAACCAAGCTTACCATCACCCACGCGTCGTTCTAATCGTAACACACATCCACCTAACAGAACGTGTGCTGGCAAGTCTTGTGATAGGTCTGCACCTAGTAAAACAATTGAAAAAAAGGAGAAGAATACAATTTCTACACCTACAAAACTTGATAAAACACCTCTCAGACCTCAATCAACAGCTGTTACTATTAACACTAGGGCCGCAAGTGCTTCCAAACAAACAGTTACAATAACCTCACCTTCATCAGAAATCATGACTACTGAAGGTGACAAACAGACTACTAGAAGGAAAACGAGGAGCACGTTGCCTAATAGTAAGTAAGAATTTCGATTTTTTGAATCCATTATCTATTATTATTAAGTTTCTGTTAGCAAATGAATAAGTCTTTAAAAGAGCAAAATAATAATTGTTTTGAAAAGTAAATTTTTAAATTTAATGCAATAAAAATAATAATTATAGACACAAGATCCATTTTAATAAAAAATGAATAACAGTAGAAACTTGATATTTTTACCAAATATTTGTATACCATTTTCTAGATATTACATATATAAAATTATCAAAATATTTAGACTATATTTGTATTACTTATAGACATTTGAAATTTTCATGATATTTAGCTAATATTAAGTTATTGTGATATAAATCTTTTTCTGATCAAAAAGAATATTATTAAAAAAAACAAAGATTGCAAATAAATAACCTTGCTATTTTAATTTTTGTTATTAGTGGACCCGGAGAATGTAGCGAGACGACGGCGAGCGTCACGTGATGGTAAATGACATACACAACCGGTGCCGACGCCGACGACACATAATACTGCGTCATCTCCGGCCATCGTCGTCGGACCCGGGTAATTTCTATAAGGTTCTTTTTCTTTTTTACATAGCAAAATATTTTGTATCCCTTTTTTCTGTTTGTTAAATTTAATGTGTTTGGATTCTATTAAGATTACAATTGGAGATATATATATATATTTATATATATATATATATACATTTATTATTATTATTGGTATATCATGTACAAATGTCTTTATGTATTTGTATGTGAATGAATGTATGTTTACATGTATGTATGTAAGTATATATATATATATATATATATATATATATATATAAATAAATAAATAAATTTATACTAAAAAATGTATTCAGATTTTATAAGAGTTGTAGTAGAACTATTATTCAATCCAATTTCTCATATAAGTTATTATTAAATATTTTTTATTCTTTTATTTTCAATAAATAGTTATTTGTTATTTTTATCATTGCTGTCTTTATATATATATATAAACAAATATATATATCTATATATATGTGTGTGTGTGTATATATTCATATATATACATATATATAAATAAATACTGTTGGTTGTTGCCTTAGGAATATTATTATTAGAGCAAAAACAATTGAGATACTAAATTAATTTTCATTAACGATTTGCTTGAAGTATTTTTTCCTTTTTTACATCAATGTTTCTTGTTATGTAAATATTAAATGTAAAATAATGTTGGACATTTTGTTGCGTTTTCAAAAAGTAAAATAAAATTAAAAAAAAATATATATATATATATTAAAATGATAATTCATAAATTTTAAATTTACACATGATTTTTGTAAAATGTGTCATAGGTGTCTTGTGCATTTTGTTGTCCCTTAAACATTTTTATGTAAATAATTTCATGTAAACTTAAGTTAAACATTCTTGTAAAATTTAAGTAAACCTTGTTACTCGTGTTTTTTTTCTTTTTTTTTTAATGGGTGAAAATAATGTGTTTCTTCTTGAGCTTTATTATTATTATTATTATTATTATTATTATTATTATTATATTATTATATTATTATTATATTATTATTATATTATTATTTTATTATTTTATTTTATTTTATTATATTATTATTTTTTTTATATATATACAATCTGATCGTTGTTGGCGATTAGTGACAATAAAACTTAAATTTAAACAATCTTAACAGTAAAAAAAGTAAGTGCAATAATTTTGTGTGTGTAAATAATTTACCTTTTTTTTATAGTGATAATTATTATGATTAGCTACACATTTTTAAAAACAAATTATGTTAATTTCCTTTTTACTGTCATTGGTGCAATTATCACACGTACACTATTGGCAGCTTTAACAAAAAAATCAAATTTTGAAAATTAGTTTTCGAGTTAATAACATTTTTAATAAATTACATATTTTGTTTGCATTACACCTTCTTATGATAAAAAAAAAAACTAGAAAATAAAAATTTGTAATTGTTTAATTTTTATATAGTAATTATATATGGTATTGTAGATTCTATTTATAAATAATTAAACAAAATTGATGTATAAATCAATATACATACATATGTACAATTATATATTTGAGACAACATATACACTTTATTATTGTAAATAGTTGTTCAGTTTTAAGAAATATATATGTTTCAGGTAATCATATTTTATATTTTACTTAATAATTATGTTAAAAGACCCAAGATTTTCAAGGAAGAAATTAGAGTTTATTGATTCAAAATAACTTGATTATTTAAGAAGTTAGGTGTGAAATATAGTAGCAAAACATATCAAACTTTTCTTCTTGAAAATCTTGGTCTTTAACACAATAATGGTAACCTTTAAATTATTTTTTTTTAATTTGATCAAATATTTTGTATTTGTATTAAATTTTAATAGGTTAAAAATATTGTTTGTATCTAAAACCACCCATCTGGTCATTTACATCAGTTAAGAACCTGGATTACAAAAAAAAATTTTTTTATGAGTGTAATTAAATAGTTTATTAATGCATATTTAAATAGCCTCCTCATGAGAGGGGATGCTTTTTTTCTGGAAGGACATTTCTCTCCTTAAACTTCAATGGATTTTATGACAAATCTTAATAAATAAATATTACTTAAGCCCCAAAAAAATTCTTCCTGAATATTTTCTCAAATGTTAAACAGAAATTTGAATTTAACAATGAAAATGATCAATAGTTGACAATTGTAAACAGTTTGATACATTTTCTAAATTTTTTTTATTCATTATCTACAGATAGCACTGTGACTGGGTGTTTATTAGTGAACAGTGAACACAGTTTTACCAGATATAAATAAAAAAATGGCTTTATAATTACAATCTATACAAAAGAAATTTATTTAATTAAGTTAATGATAGTGTAAAAAATAAAAATAAGTTACAAGTTTAAAAACCTGAGGGTTTTAAATTATTGGTAGTGGCCAGTTCTAATCACCTGTAATTTCTTAAATAGCAAAATTTACTTTTCTCAAATGTAAAAAGCAGGAATTTCTTAATGATTATTTTGTTTAGTAATTTTATTGCAGCAAAATATTAATGGCCTGGAAATCTGGATGATTTCCCCGGCTATTTTTGTTAGACGGAACATTTTATATTTTTCCAGATGGACTAACCTCTCATTTATCAAACATACGTAAATGCTACAAAGAAAAATATAGGTACAGAAATAATTAAAGTAAAAGTTTCAACTTTCAATAATAGTTAATAAATTAAAAATTTGGTTAGAAATCAGAATATAAATATTTGGATGTTAATTGGTTCACCGAGGTCATATTTATTAGCTTTAAACTATAGCCTATATTTAATATCTTTTTTTTAAAACCTATAAATATCCATACATGTATGGGTGAATCTAAAACGTCAATCATTTTTGTTTCCATTATTACATTTTTATAAATATTATATTTATTCTTATTTTTTTTTAAACATAACTTATTTTATTTTATTATTATTCTAATACTACTTAGTACTTTTTATTTTATTAACAAGGTAGTATAATCAACAATTTTAAAAAAGATGAGTAAGTGGGTACCGCTCTGCTGTAGGTGGCTATAATAGATGTGCACTGAGAACGCATAATATGTATTTTAAAATTAATTATGGATGTACAAATTTTGCCCACTGTACTGAATTGTGCTATAAGGGTCGGAAATACGCATCTGGCTGTTCCCGCATTCGATATTACTTTACAAAAGTTGTATAAAGTTTTGATTGTAAATTACGTAAGATGGATATTTTTTTTTCAAATGCAATACCTGCTTAATAAAGAAATAGTTCCATGATATACAAATTGTTAGTTTATGGGTGAATATCCAACCAAATTTCTAACTTAAAACCCGTTTCTCCCATTTATTTAAAAGAACTGAAGAACTAAGAAGAATGATCAAATTAAGCGGGTTTCAGGTCTTGCATATTTATTATTTTACATTGTATATTTGTATATGATCTAAGGGTCTTACAAGCTGCGATTTGCAAACGTATAAAAAATCATTAAAACTGGTCTGTTATCACGGGGCTGAACTGCAAGATGCCCATATTTATAGATGAAATCTACCACGACCATGGTTATGTTATAGGTGGTTCTTCGACAAAAAAAGTTATGTTGTTATTCTTCCATGAAAACCCCCCATCGACGACAAATTCGTGATTTGCAATTTTATAAAACATTTACAAGTAGCATCTAATAAAGTAATTTATAAGCTGATGTTGATACGAGTTACAAACGTCTTTAAAGTTGTGTTACTATTACTTCTTTATACGCAAAGTAAATTGGAATATATTTTATAAACTCAATCGTTCAACTACAAATATGTAAGTGATATGATATATTATGAAATCTAGTTAATTTCAGATTTTTGATATACCTCTTTGTATTTGTGTAAACGGTGGTACCCTAAAAGAATAAATATTGTATTCTATTAAAATTGTAGATCAAGATGATGGACAATTTGGAACCTCTGACCACCGATGGTGGTCGTATAGTGAAAATGGAAGTGGACTACAGTGCTACGTGCGATGAAAAAATTGCTGTCGCTGAAAGTTTGGCAGCCAGCGGTAAACTTCAAGAAGCATTGGATACGTTGCTCATGCTTGAAAAACAAACTCGAACTGTGAGTGATCACTTTTCTTTATATTATTACAACTACACGTCTGATCATAATATGTATTGTATTTAGTATCTTTACATATAATTTATACACATGTGTAAATTTTGTACCTATTTAATATAAAGTACCTAACTGTATATGAAAGATTGTTATAAGTTTCAATTGAATGAGTTCAATTTTTTTTATTACTATTTATTAAAATTATTATTAATGTAGTATCTGGGTGAATTAAATGTGTTATGACTAGAGGCTGGATTTATATGCTCTAAAAACCTTAGAAATATGCATTTATGCTCTTATTTTGTAGAAACAAATCCTTTAAAATAATAATAAATATGCAAAACAAAAATTTGGTTTTCAAAAAAAATATTTTTTATCTATTCATTTTGTATTTTTAACATTAATTTTAATGGACTCGTTTTCTAGAAGTGATTAGATATATAAGAAAACAAAGTCCCTATTAACCATTGGTATATGTAGGTAAAACTAACGAACAATAGTAAAATAAATGGATATGAAACACTGAGGTATTCGTAAAATACACAAATATGCAGTACACATCAAAAAATGACAAAATATGCAAAAATAATACTTTGTATTCCAGATCTATTGCCTATAATTCAAACTTGTAGCTTATCTAGCTACTTTTTGGACTGTTCAGAAAAAACATGCAAATGCATATAAATCCAGGCCCTAGTTATGACATATTATTTGAGAACCTATATGAAAATACTACTGATTTTATAATAAAGATTAATATATTTTTGAAGAGTAATTTATACAAACAAATAATTACCTATTTTAAATAAAAAATCAATTTTCTCATGTTTTATTTATTTTTAAGGGATCTGATATGGCTTCAACCAGTCGAGTCTTGGTTGCTATCGTAAAACTATGTTTTCAAGCTAAAGAATGGGCATTACTTAATGAACATATTGTTATGTTAACTAAAAGAAGATCACAGTTGAAACTTGCGGTTGCAGCTATGGTTAGAGAATGTTGTACATTCATTGATCAAACACCAGATAAAGAAACAAAATTGAAATTAATTGAATCGCTTAGAAACGTTACTGAAGGAAAGGTAAATTATTTTATTTTATTTTTTAACTATTATTGAATCACATTACTAATTTAGTTTATTAAAATTAAAATATAAATATTTTAGTTCAAATGTACAATTTATTATTTTTGTTATTAAGATATACGTGGAAGTAGATAGAGCTCGTCTCACACAAAAGTTAGCTCAAATTAAAGAAGACGAAGGTGATGTAACTGGTGCTGCAAATATCATTCAAGAATTACAAGTGGAGACTTATGGTTCCATGAAAAAACAAGAGAAAGTTGAACTCATTTTAGAACAGATGCGATTATGTTTGGCTAAGAAAGATTATATTCGTACGCAGATTATCTCCAAGAAAATAAATACAAAGTTTTTTGATGATGATAAACCTGAAATACAACTGCTTAAATTAAAATACTACAAGTAAGAATGTTTGTTCAATTTTTAAATAGTTATTATAACATATATTTTGCAGATTAATGATTGAGCTGGGTGAACATGATGGTCTATACTTAGATATTTGCCGCCACTATAGAGCTATTCAAGTTACTCCTGATATTAATTCTGATGAAACAAAATGCAATGCTGCTTTGCAAAATGCAATATTATACCTCATATTAGCTCCATACGATAATCATCAGTCTGATTTAACTCACCGAATTCTTGAAGATGAAACCTTACAAAAAATACCCAAGTACAAGTATGTATATTTATATTTAATTTATCGATGTTCTTAATGTTTTTATTTTGTTATTATTACTAATAGATCATTCCTGCAATTATTTACCACTATGGAACTGATTCAATGGAAAGAGTTGAGCAAGGATTATGAAATTGAACTAAAATCTGGGTCTACAGCTACAGATGTATTTTCAGAAAGTACTGAAAAAGGAAAAAAACGTTGGGCTGATCTTAAAAATAGAGTTGCTGAACATGTATGTATTAAAATATAAGTTTAAAGCTTATATTAAATTGATACTAATTTTTATATCCACTTAATAATATTATTGTTTATTAAAAATTAAAATTGTTCCTTTTTTTGCATATTTATGTATAGAATGTTCGTGTAATGGCTAAATATTATTCAAGAATCAGAGTTGTTCGAATGTCTCAGTTATTAGATATGACTTTAGAGGTTAGATAAATGATGTTATTCTTCATTAATTTAGTTTTAAATAATATTTTTTTGTCATACTAAAAAACAAATTATCTGTTTTAGGATACTGAACAATTGTTATCTAACATGGTCGTAGATAAATCTGTGAAAGCCAAAATCGATCGTCCGTCAGGTGTGGTTGAGTTTTCAGTTGCCAAATCTGTAAACGAAGTGTTGAATGAATGGTCATTTGGACTCAACGACCTCATGAAGCTAGTAAATAATACTACTCATCTCATCAACAAAGAACAAATGGTCCATAAACATTTGCTGTCTCATTAAGAAATAATTAACATTTGTAAATTTCCCCAAAAACACAAATTTAATAATAATTTAATTGTTATTTTTAATTACGATAAATTATACTCATCCATAAGTTTTTTTGCTCGTTTTCAATTTTATAATTTGAATGAGTTTAAAACAAATTGATATTTTTACAATAACTATACACATTAAACAATGATAGGGACAAATAACAAGAGAATTACATATTAATGAGTGAAAAAGAAAATTTGTGAATATTATAGGAATAAATTCAATATATAATTAAAGTGCTTGTTATGTCTAAGTACTGTTGGCTTTAAATTATTTTGTAGTTTATAATCCTGCAACAATTATTCTAGGATCCTCGATGGCAGCTTTAATTTTACGTAAGAATAATACAGCTTCACGTCCATCAACAAGCCTATGATCGTATGTTAAGGCTATGTACATCATGGGTCTTATGACGACCTAATTAATAAATGATAAATATGTTATTATCAAGAACAAAAAAGTACAGTAATAAATAGTAAAGTTACCTGTCCTTTAACAGCAATAGGCCTTTCAAAAATTCCATGCATTCCCAAAATAGCAGATTGTGGTGGGTTGATGATTGGTGTTCCCATTAGAGATCCGAAAACTCCACCATTACTGACAGTAAAAGTACCGCCGTCCATGTCTTCAACATCAATAGCACCTCTTTTCGCTTTTTCACCGAGAGCAGCAATTGTTTTTTCAATATCTGCATAGTTCATATCTTGTACATTGCGCACAACAGGCACTAATAGACCCTATTTTTAAAATGTTATACACTTAAAACAGTTTGTCAAATTGTGGTGATAATATTGAAATTTATACTTTAGGAGTGGCTACAGCTACAGATATATCTACATAATCTCTGTAGATAATTTCATTGCCTTCTATTACGGCATTGACAACTGGTTGATCTTCTAGGGCATATGCAGACGCTTTTAAGAATGCGGACATGAAACCTAATTTCAAACCGTGCTTCTTTTGAAAAGCATCGAGGTTGGTTTTACGAAAGTCCATGATCGAGCTAAAATTGAATTGTAAATTGTAGGGTATGCATTCTTTAAAAAGTTATACAGGCGGACTTGGTTAACTCAATGTTGAAGGAACCAGCCAAAAAATTTGAGTCATATAAATAGGAAATTATAGGGACTAGGGAAAAAGTTTGGGGTATTGACCATTTTGAGTTATAAAAGTTTGACTGTACTTTAAAAAGTATGATTACCTCATGTCTATCTCATTAAAAGTGGTCAACATGGCATTAGTGTTTTGAGCATCCTTCAAACGTTCGGCAATACGTAATCGCATACGGTTCATTTTAACACGGTGTTCTGATCTAGTTCCAGCTATCTCTTTGGTAGGATCAGCTGGTGGTAATTTAACAGTAGCAGCTTGTTGTTTAGATATTTGAGGGGCAGCTGCTGGCGGTGCAGCTACTCTTGGTGGTAGAGGTTGTGATATTTGTGGGGGAGGTGTTGCAGGAACAGGAGCAGCTGGTGCTGCAGCCACAGGTGTTACCGATTCTGCAGCTTTAGGGGTATCTTCAACTACAGGCGCTGCTTTGGCTGGGGCAGGTGCTCCTTCTAATCATTTATTGAAACATCATACATGTGAAATAAACTACAAAAACTTATCTCTACCCGTTATTGTAATTGTACACAAATCTTGTCCAGCTTTGACAGTAGCACCATCTTCGACAAGTCGCTTTTCAATAACTCCGTTGACTGGCGAAGGAACAGGAACTGATGTCTTAAAAAAATAATAAAAACAGCAAAGTAATATTTTATATTGGCGTAAAAAATATCAATTATTTAAGTATCTTCTCACTTTATCTGTTTCGATTTCACAAACCACTTCGTCTACTGCTACTGTGTCACCAACATCTGTAAAAAAAAGGAATTGAATTAAACTATATCACATTATTACAGGAGTGTATTATGTATAATAATTAAATACCAGGACAGTAAATTTCTAGTTTTGTAAATGATGTATTACACAAGCAATATTGAACAAAATAAATAATATTTGAGAAAACGTCAATTACTTATCATGTGTTTCACTGAACTTACTTTTTTCCCATCTCATATCACCTTCAGAGACTGAATCGGCAAAAGCTGGCGTCTTTAAAACATGTTCTTCCCCTAATAATAAATATATATTATACTATTTTCAATACATTTTTAATTTGTATATTATTTTTTTCTTACAGAGGATTGCACTTGTTTGAAAATAGCGGCATTGATCAAAAGATCTTCTATTGGATGAACTATAAAGGGATATTCTGAGAAAAAGGAGTATTTAATTAATACATTGAGATATACAAATCTCTGGATACTATTAGACTACTCACGGACTAGAAGAAGTAGTAACTAAGGACAATCCCTTCCTTGGACTGGGGGTCTCATTCCCTCGGTAGGCCCTTCTTGTCTCGTTCAAAATCTGGTGGTATGAAAAAAAACAGAAGGGATGAAATAATTAGATCAAAATTAGTTCAATGCTGTCAACTTCAACGGTCCATGTACCATCAGCCGGCAGTCGCATAAAACTTACCTCGAACTGGGCCGTCCGTCTGGCGGCAGTGGTAGTCTTCAGGGCGTTCTTGGGCAGAACCCTGACGACGTGCAACATACCGTAGGCCATTTCGGCTCACTCCGATCAATCGCTTAACACGTTCGGGGAAAGGAGAGCAAAAACCGTGGACTGTGTTCGTTACTGTGTCGTTGGCCTTTGACTTACCTGTCCGTAAACGGTGGAGGGGGGCCGATAGAGAAGGCGAGGTCAGTACTTACTACTTTCGTCTAGTTCCAAGTCTCGGCAAGATTAATAATTTTTCGGGTCACTTTAGTCGTAGCAGCGGCGCTTGAGAGGTCAGTGTCAACGACGACTAGGACACGAAGGAGATAACAGTCGGTGATAAGAACAACCTAACACATGTTTCGCGCACTCGTGACTTATTTTATTTTTATTCGTTGCGACACGACTGCGCGGCAATTACGTGCAAATTCAAATCAAACAACGTAAAATGGCAACGAATGACGAAATACGATTATGGCAAATTGGCAATGAATTGACATCCCGTTTCTATCACGACGTATACGAATTACAAATACTTTTAGCGGCGGGGCAACGTTATCTGTCACGATGAGATCTGTCATCGTTGTCATACCTACTACGAAATTAATATATATGAATAATATACTTTATTATTATGTTTATTTATGTTTATAGCCCACTGACAACCACTAAGTACCACGATTTACTATTAGTATTACTCCGGCGTTGACCCGATGGATCGTATATTGTTATTATTATATTTTATTGAATTAGACTGCAAAACAATTAGCCTCGACAACTATGCATATTGCGAGCTCAGAAAATGTGATTAAAATACTGACGATTATAATATTATACATTTATATTTATATCTATATATATCTTTATATCTACACGTACTATTATGCCCTAATTATATCAATTATATATTATATGATATATAGCTATTATTTATTAACTACATACCATACATTGATTATAACATATTATAATGATCTGATTAAAAATAATTGAATATTGATTTCGTAATATAGGCTCGAGTTTTAATTTTATCTTGAATGCAATACTATTTTGAATTTGAGTATATATATATATATATATATATATATATATATTATAGATACTTTAAACATATGTATATAGGATTATATATGAATTATATATCTCTTATAGGATTCCCTATGAATAGTTCGGTTCGTATATAATGTGTAAATAGATATTTAGAAATGGGCAAATTGGCAACCTAACTCGGTGGCTAATTCATCCGACATCAATAAATTTAAAAAAATACAAATCAAAAATTCAAAATTTGAAAAAATTACGTTTTAGATATATAAATATAACTTCAGTACTATGGATAAGTAGTACAAATGTCTAAAAAAAAATTGTGAGTAATGTATGTATTTTCGATATTTTTAGATTGCTTTAAGAACAACTAATGTTGTAAAATCGTATATAATATTTTCAAGCTTTTAAATCAAACATGTACATTTAATCAACTTAAAAAAAAAATTGAATTTTTAAGTCTTATAAATAGTATAAAATTAGCTCTACAATTTAAATATTTTTAAAAAGTCATTGAGTATGGAAAATTTAAATTAAAGTTACAGTAGGATGTATCAAGTTTTTACGATTAATATTTTTTGAATTACAACAAAATAACAAAAATTGTTGGAGAAAAATTCCTTATTTTATGTTTGAATTTTAAATTTAGTCCACATTTAAACGTTATAGTGTCATACGCTCACAAAAAATTAATATGCCTTTAAATTAATCTTTTTTTTTGTTGTTCCAGGGCGACAACTTCCATAATATGACCATGTCTAGTGTCTATAAGTTTAGACAATATATGTATTATAGACTTATAGTATGAAATTTAAGGTATCTAATACAATATTGTAAATTATACATACTATTATATATTATATTCTATTTATTTTTATAATATTATAATTAATAAGTTTTATATTTAAAATAGGTAATACAACCTTTATTCAATGTGGATAATAGATTTCAGATGATCGATGGTATCTATCATTAGTTGTATTTTTATGTTTTCATTGGATATTTCGTTAACATACATTTTTTTTTGTTCTTCTGCTTGCATTTTTTTTGATATAAGTATATCATTTTGTTCGTGTATCTTTTTATTCAGTAAATAAATTTCATTTTCAAGTTTGTTGGTTTTTTCTTTAGCGTTCTGAAATACCATAATAATAATAAATTTGTATAATATATTTATAAATTACATTTAGATTTTAATGTTTAGTAGTTTTACATTTTAATTAATTTAATTAAATATTATACAGTATTTTATATTATTTATTGAAATGTACGAGAATCCGTTTTCAAATAAAAAACGAATTGAATCTGAATTTAAGGACATTTTAATATTTATTATTTCTAGATTTTAGTATTTAACAATATTCAATAGTTACATTGTCGGAATTCATTTTGTTCTCAGATTAGTGTATATTCGGGTTGGATGGATTTTTGTATTATTTGATTTGACTTCAAAATATTATATTATTCAAATTTCAAACAACTTATTATTTTATTTTTTTTACCCCATAATAAACATTTAACATTTTAAAAATTAACTAAAAATCTCTATCTTTGAAATGTCAAAATAGGTAAGTTAAAAATTATTATTGAATATCTAAAAACGAAAAAAATCTCGCACCCATTGAATATTTACCTTGAAGCAAATTTTCGCTATATCAATTTCATTTTTTATTATTTTCAAAAATTTGTTGTTGATATTTTCGTAATTTACATTCAAAGTCAATTTATCTTCCATCTTTAATACTTCATCGTATTCTCTGATTACTTGCCTAACCCTAAGCCATTCATTTCGAGCGGCTTGATAGTCACCCAACCCTTGTCTTATCGTCTCTCTAAAATCTTTGTACATCTCGCCTGTTACATTGTCTAAACGCATTTTGATTAACTGAGTTATGCGTTTTTTCTCATTATCAATCATTATCTTAAATCTAAAATTACACAAGTTTCAACATTGTAAGAACATAGCTTAATAAAAAATGAATTAAAAGCTCATTACAAGCAAGTTTGGGTACTAAGAAATAAGAACGTCAGCTCTAGTTCTTATATATTGTATAATGTATACTCGCTGTTTATATAGTTGCCAAAAAACGTGAATACGTGATGTCCAATTAAATTAAATAATGTGGACCATATCGGCCACAGATGTTTGCAAAAGTCGTATGCAATAAGAATAAATAGATTATAAGTTCATTACATTATAATAGTATAATAATTATTATTAATCAATTACACCTGTTCCTGAAGCTAATATGCTTAAATTTAAAAAATATTAAAACCAATCAATTTATATTTCACTTTAATCGAAGAGAAGTAAACAACAAACTTTAATTTTGGTTTTAAAATAAAGTTTACATATCTGCTTACTTTTTTACCACACATGAAGGATACTGTGTGAAGAGAAAATCCATAGACGTTGGACCCATTTTAATTGCTTCCTGTAATATCATCTCAGATATAAAACTTGAACAGTTAATCGATGGATGTAGAAATAATTGCATTTTAGGTGTTATTATTGACATTTTGACTTCTTTAAAAACCCGTCGTCTGGTTTCAATCTATATAACAGGGTTTCAATTAAATTATACTTCAAGGAATGAGATAAAAAAGTATTTCTATACTTCGGTGCAACCCAAACGGCTCCCATCCATTGTTTGTTGGTTCCTAAACAACTTCCGTCGAAAAGAGTTTTTTTTTATGAATTTATTTTCTTAATCGGCTCTGGATTTTGACAACAAAAATTCTTTATAATTTACTTTGCATATAAAAATTTAAAAATTAAACATTTTTTTAACTACACACTTTTGGTCTGTATGATGTAGGAAGGAATTTGTGTTGTCGGAAACGGGAGCCGTTTGGGAATTTACGTATTTTACAACGAGAGCGGAGAGCTGTTTGAAAATCGACCTTTTTGTAAAGCGGAAGCCAAATGGGCTTAAATGGGCTATAGTCTTATATTTAATACTGACTATTTTTGTTAGTCAGTATGTTTATAAATTTAAATGAATTTCATGGAAGCTATTTATATTTAACAATAGGTACTAAAAAATAATGGTCAGGTATATAAATCATACTTCAACAATAATAGCTTTGATTCGTTTTTTTAACATTGATAATTGATTAAATCGATTGAACGCCTCGGTGTTACATACACTCTCAGCTATTAAATCTTCGACCAAGAAAAATATCAGCCTTTGAACATAAGGATCTCGACATTTGGTCGAGTGTAGATTATTCTGTTCATTAAGCATCTCTTGTTTGACGGCGGTATACAGCGTACGATAAAAACCACCAGCACATTCCCTGATGTCTGGGGAATTTCGTCCAGATAACACATCCCATATTTCTTTTACTAAAATGTCTAGGCCATTACTTGTCTGCTTGTCCATTAAGTCAAAGTCAATTTCTTGTGAGTTATTTGGTAAAGTAGAATTCATTAGTAAATCTTGAAAAGTAGGTATTGGACTTTTACTAAGGAATATTAAACACATATTATCTCTACATTACAAATGATAACAAATTCTGAATTTCCGCCAATCCTACGTTTTTACTGTTTAAAAAAAGAATGTTTTTTCTAATTTCCTCTAGTTAAAAATATAATTAATCGCCTAGATATTATATAAATAGTTAAAATGTATCGTAAATCATCAAATTATAAATTATTCATCCTTCTCCTTCACAGGCAATTAAAGTATACTGAAAATCCCGATCCATCAGACATCATAATCGACGAAATAATGAATGATACCTCCACTACATCACCCCTAATCCCCCACCACCCTTTAATCTACATGCGAATAGTCAACGACTATAAACCCTTCTGCACAACCATTCAATCGATTAAGCTTTCACTTGTAACAATTGGATTGTTTTTTTCAAAAAATATATTTACATAGTTTCTCCTCGGGAATTCAACCACAGCGGACCTGTACCTACATGTCCAATAGTAACTGCTACATATCCAAAAACTGTAAAGCCGTCATTTAAACTTTGAACGGCTATATATGTCCGTTCATCCGATGAAATATAATTAAGTTCATCTAATGGCAATTCTCTGTTGAACACTTCGGAAGTTACGTTATTTTCCACAAGTGTATCCGGCTGTCCGTAAAACGGTAATTCGTCAAAGGTCTCTAAGGGTTTATTAGATGGCATTCGTGTAAACGGAGCTCGTAACTTCCCATCATACAAATGTATTATTAACTGTGCCAAATACATATTACGTTTAACCGCTTTAAAATTGTTAGGATGAGGGTTTTCCATTAGTTTATTAATCCAAGCCTAAAAATTGTCAAATTTATTATTAACATATTTCAAAAATATTTTAATATGGTGTAGTTTACTTAGATATTACTGTCTAACCAAATACCAAACAATCAGTTTCCAATACCTTAGGATATTTTGTGCAACAATATAAACTTAAATTATCTGTTTAATTGTATGTACTTTTAAACTTGATAATTGTTAAATTATACTTTTATAGGTACCTACCCATTAAGTACCGAGTTGCGAGTACCTGAACAATTGTTTTATCCATACATTCATTGCAATTGTCAAATGCTCGCTTTATATGCGAAATATATAAGAAAAAGTGTTGAGTAAGTAAACCAGATGCTGTGTTTTTACCTATTCTGGGCTGTTCTTCCATACTCAACATGTTTAGTTTCAAATATTTGTATTAATGTTTAATTTATATAATATTATATTTTTTCCATTTTAATTTCAAACAAAAAATTCAACTAAAATAAACCAGAAGCATTATACTGCAGATTGTTGTTTAGGAAACGAGATTTTTATAATACACTCTACATAATAATAATATAGTTCATGACGTTGTGTGGTGATATAATATTTCATTTATTAAAGATAAAATAAAACATATTATTAAATTAATAAAAACATCAATAAAAATAAGATAGACATAATACTAGTAAAAAAATAAACAATAACATTCATGGGAATCTTCAAAGTAGAAGCAATTAATGAAAAATTTAAAATACAAATACAATATATTGTATTAGTTATTTTAATTATTAGTTAGTCCAAGGCTAAGCAAGTTAAACATTTTTTTAACTCGTCAAGTTAAGTTAATACAAATAATTCAATTATATTAAAATTCAAATTTACTTGTATTTATTGGTAATACAAAAAATTTGAAACTCGAGTATTTAAATAATTGAATATTACTTTTACAAAGAATAAAATAATGTTTGCAAGTAAATAATAATTAATATTCAATTAAACACTGGTTGAAAATTAAATAATAGAAAAAAAACTTAAATTGGTATAATAAATGTAAATTGTCCTTCCAACCTATTTAGTGGCACCCACTTGATGTAGTTTAAAAAAAGCTAAGTTAATATTTATCACAGTTTTAGCAGAAATGTATGCTTGAACAATTTTTTTATATTAAACATGCGTAGGAATAATCTATTATTGTATTTTTGTTTCTATTTATGAATTTACAAATATATTAATATTTAATACACGGTGTTGAGATTATTTAGTACGAATGAACATTTTAGAATCAAAGTCCTTTTTCTTGCTGTCATTTATCAATACTTTTTTTAATTTCACTTAAACTATCATACCAAAATGTTTGGCATTCATTTGTTTCACATTTCTCGTGAAAGTATTGTGGTGTTAGTTATCACCAGTCATCATATTCAAAGCGAAGATTCTAAACAGAGCTTATGCAGTTTAGCAAATTGCTATTATGTATTAATGTTTGTAAGGACTAAGGACTATTTAAAATTGTAAATAATTTTGGACATTAAATATTTGTGAATAATAACAAATGTATATCGTTCAATTTTATTCATGCTTAGGGTAACTAATTATAAAATCAACAAATAACATATCTAAATTGGTACTAACTAAATAAAATGTATAATCAATAGAATAGATTGAGTCACATGACATTTTTAGAGCACACCCTCTACAAGTAAAAATAATAAAAAACAATATGTAGGTAGGTACTAAAAATAATTTTGTATTAAATAAAAAAATACATTATTGTAAAATCTTGTTCAATTTAAAATCTAAGAAGATTCTCTAAACTCATTTAAAATAAACATTTTAACTTAACATAAACTTTTTAACTTGTTAATACATGCCTAGCCTTGCCAAATACTATATTATATATAGTCATAATATGTTCTATTTTAAGTTATAAATGTTTTTAGGTAGTTAATATGCTTATACACTTTTTAATTTTTAAATTTGACTTTCAATAAAGTTATTCTTTTTTTTGGTTATATAGGCCATATAAAATATGCCAACATATGAATATGTTACCATATAATACATTTTTCTTCTGGATTCATAGGTGTTCCTATTTGACAATTAAATACTTTTGAAAATTCTTCAAAATTACTCAGTGGACCATTTACTCTATATTGGGACGGTGAATGCAAATCTTTTTCCATTTGTAGTTTGAGGGATTCTTCTGTACTCGATGAACACCATACCTTAGAATTAAAAAATTATTTTAATAGATTTCTTTTGTTTATTTGTTAACACTAACTTGGGCAAAACTGACGAAAAACAATTGTTGCGTGGTAAGATGGACCGCAGGTAATCGGTTTGGTTGAGCCTTCTTTTCTTCAAGTAACTTTACATAAGCACGATATGCAGCCTTAAGTCCACCATTGTCAGCAATATTTTCTCCTGAATTATAATTGTTAATTATGAAAAAAAAATGGTTTAATATAAGTAATTTAATTTTAGTATACCTAATGTGCGTTTTCCATTTATATTATAACCATTAACTTTATAGTTGGAATACTGTTTGATCATACAGTCTGTCGCTTCTTTAAATTTGTTTACTGTTTTGTTATTCCACCACTGGTGTAAATTTCCAAAGCGATCAAATTCTCGACCTTTCAGTTTAAAAATATATATTTAAATATTTAAACAAGCATATTTTAATGTTATTAAAAGCTGATCTTTTCAGTGTTGTATAAGTCAGAACTGAATAATATTTACCTAAAGATTATAAACAAATATTACAAATTATTAAAATTTAAAATTTACCTTCATCGTCAAATGCATGGGTGAGTTCATGCCCCATGACTACTCCCATAGCACCATAGTTTATGGAAGATTGTTGCATTTGATCGAAAAATGGTGCCTGTAAAATACCAGCTGGGAAGACTATTTGATTTTTGGTTGGCGTATAGTATGCGTTTACTGTTGGAGGGGTCATACTCCACCTGAAAGAAAATTGATCAATTAAGTTGATATTAAATCGAACGTGTATTATATATTTCACTTTGAACGATTGACAGGTTGATCGAGCTTATATAAATACTGCACCAAATTGAATTGAATAGCACGTAAGTTGTTATTAAAGTATTCGTCGGAACGTACAGTCAAATTTTGGTATTTATCATCCAACTGATTTGAGTCCATTATATAATCCGGAAAACCTAAAATATTTCAACAGTGAATGTTTTTTGTTTATATGCAGCTTTTAATTCGTTAATATATTATTAGTATATTAGTTTATTATGTATATTACCAATCATATCTGTTATAGCATCTGCTTTTTTCTCGGCTTCAATGAGTGTTTCTTTATCCATCCATTTCAAATTTTTAAAATTATCCTTAAATGCTGTTCTTATTTCATTAATCATATCTTCAGCCTAAAAAACTTAAGACATTAAGTTTCTGATTTTTTTTTCTATTCTTAATTATTATTATATACTTACTAGTTTTTTTGACTGTCCGTGGAAAACTTCACGGACGTATAATGCGCCTAAAGCAAATCCCAATACATTGTTTGTATCGCTAATACAGTACCGCCAGGGTTCTTCACCACCTTCTGATCCTAACAATGCTTTTCGTAGACCTTTATATGCGTCTCGAAAAACTTTTGATAAATAAGGAGTAACGGTCCTGACGGTTTGCCACACCAGATAGTTATTAATTACCCTATTATTTATAAAATAATCAATAATCAGCCAACTATAATTGAGATTAAGATTTTTAAAAGTAAATGTTATTACGTCTTATTTTCCGGAGATTTACTGTACTCAGTAATTAATGCAGAAAGGTTTGATATGAATGACGGAGAGTATACCACGACGTTTTCCTTAATTGTAATCTTTCTATCGACTAATCGAAAAGCTGCATTGAAGTAGTGATTCCATTGAAGCTGTATAAATATTTATTCTTATTAAATGTAAATGTGTAATATATAATTTGTGAATAAGGGAAATTTAAATAAATATTTAAAAAAACAAATACACATACAAATGGAGCTAAATTTTGCAATTCACTGATAGACATTATGTGATAGGCCTTTTCTTCATCGCGTTTATCTTCATCGGGTTCCGTAAACTTAGCTAAACGTGTTTCAAATTCAATGACTTCTTTCATTTGAAGTCTTGTCGAATTTGGTTCACCGCCCAATAATGTTCCAATCTAAAACCTCAAACATAAACAATTTATATTTAATTAATCAATAATATGTAAACTCTTGATAGCAAGTTAGTCATTTTTAAGTATAGTTATTGATTAGTATGTAAAAATATCAACAAAATTAAAGTATATCACAAAAAAACTGTAACATAAGTACTCTTACTTAAAATTAATCACAAAAAAATTAATAAATTCTAAGCTCACCGTTGTCATGTAATCTAAGTATGTATCTAATAGTTTTTGGTTTGCTGTAACGTTCAAATAAAAATCTCTTGTTGGTAATGTCAGTCCACCTTCATCGACCTACATCAACATACACATACAAAAAAATAAAATAAAAACTGTTTATACAGGGAAATTCACAAAGCATGTTCACACCTGATTTTTCATTAAGAACTTTATGCAATTATGTAAATTCTAATTTTTAGAATTTTTAATTATATGCAAATAGGTACTTAAAAAATATATTTAAAAATTTTTTTATGTATTTCTAAAAAAAAAAAAATGAAAATGTTTGTGATTTTACGTATTTTGTCGAAATTCCAACTTTAGACGCTTATAAAAAGCTATTATATAAACTTACGCTCAACTTTTTTTTTACATTTTCACTAGCAACAATTTATGAAGAATCTTGTATTAAATTTTTAAGTCTTATTTGACCGTTCGAAAAAAAAATTATCAATATAATATTATTATAAATTATAATATATTTATCAACAATAATAAAAAAATATATATATACCAACAATTTTTTATGCCTATAAATAGCCCAAGAAAAGTCAAAATGTATTGGAAATTGAATAGTGTATATAAAATGCTTATAAAAACATTTGGTGAAATTTTCGTATAACTCCAATCATTTTTTTGAGTCACCTACGCCAAAAAAACAAAATCGATTTTTAGTTTATTGATTTAGTTTTTTCTTATTTTTTTTTTGTTTTTCCCATATCTTTTAAAAATTATTGAACATTTTCAAAAATGACCTCTTTAAAGTACCTACTAGATTCACTTTCCAGCCATAAAAGGTACTGATGAACAAAACCGAAGCTTTATTTCGACTACTTATCGTGTATGTATATTGTATACAGACAAAAACAAACCTCACACGATTGTAAAATCAATACATATAAATCTAAAACGATTCTATAAATTAAAATGCATCAATTTTTTCAAAAAAATTCACTTTCAGAAAAATGAGCAGTTCTCACATAAAATATAAAGATGTTGAAATTGCTAGTAACCATATAAAACTCCTTAAATTTTATAGGAACAATCTAGGTACCTTAAATAAAATATTATATTTATTAAACATACTAAAAATAATTTCTAAAAAAAAAAGAATTTGAATAAATGCATTATTAAAGGATAAAAATAGATAAGGACTAAGGATGCTGAGCGAATCACATTGTATACTATAGGGACTTATGGGTTTATCTACTAGTTGCACAATATGTTGAATACTAACTTGAATTACGTGCCTGCTTGAATTTCTGTCATCTTCGCCCACCATCCAATAGAACAGTCCAGCCATATTGTATCGATTGTGAACCGTTTCTAAAGTCTTTTGTAGTTTCCACGAAGATACATTCCATGTTCCTGATATGTTCCAACCGCCGATGTCTTTAATAAGGTCCAGCAATGGTTTGGCACCTAACGTTTCGATTGTGTTATTTGGATCCATGCAAGCCGTAAAATACATTTTGGCTTTGAGTTCAGCTTTACTACTAGTGTTCATAGGAATTACCTCTATAAAAATAATTGTATCTATTAATATAACCAACGATTTTACGGATTCCCTATTTTTTATTGTTTAAAAAACATTGGCTTTCTGAGGGTAATAATAATAAAAAAAATCATAACACCAAATTTCAAGCATATTAGTTGGAATTGATAAGAATTAAATGATTATGGGTACATAAAATAGTTATACCATTCATAAAAAATCACAATCAAGTTAAGGTTAGTTTTTAATAACCCGAATTTGGACCAATTATTTACTTATTCATTTATATTAGCTTTCCAAGTTACATTACAAACGTAGATTTTCATAACAAGTCCTACTAATTTAGTAAACACTATCCAGTCCCTAGGAGTTCTGAAAAATCATCTCTTACACATCTATATAAATCCGTACTGGAAAAAATTCCCCCAAAAAAACAATGGTATAATGAATGAAGATGGTTGACTTATTACTCATAAGTGGTGAACCAACATAAATATGAATAAAATAGTCCTAACGAATTGCGTATGTAATATTGTTGGTCAAAACGGCCATCAGGCTATAATTTAGGAAATAATTTATCCACACTAATCTCAAAAAAATGTAATACTATATAGTAGACATATTAAAAAGGGTGTACAAAAATACGTCGCACCTAGTGAGTTTTTGACTATAAGTTGGTTGTTCATTTCCAACTCATTAAACATGCCCCACATAGATCTGCCGTCCGGCACCGGATTTGCTTTTATCCACTGACCACAAGCATATTTGTAGAAGTCCTGACAAGGGTCAGATTTCGTGTCCATACTTTTGATTATGGCTGCTGCTGTCGTCACGCATGTCTCCTTCATACAATAATCTGAGGACAGCCAATCGATTATGATTTATATGTTTAGTAAAAAGTCACTTATTACATGTTCTATACGTTGTTTTGTTATACATTATAAATATTATACATCACAACAAAAACACTTGTCAAAGTTCGTGTAAAAATAGCTAAGTAAAAAAAATAATTGTCATTTATAAGGTTTTTAAGCATTAAAAGATCATGAAGTAAATTTAATTTAAGTACACGTGCACGCTTATTTTGTTTCAAATGTTTCAATAATGTATTTACTTGGCGCGAGCTTATTTTGGCAAGCATTAATATCTATTCTAATATTTTAAATTTATAATGAAGTCCTAATATGCTTTTTAATTATTTAGTTCACCTTCTTTTGTGTCGGATGAAGTAAATAATGAACAATAGGTATATCGACATATATATTATATGCGTTTAACGGCACTTTAATCTTACCTTGTCCGGTACTAACAAAAGAATCAGATTCTTCGTATATGTCTGGAATTTGGTGTGTGGTGGGACTACACTTTTCCTGATGCACTGGTAACATAATGATAAATAGCAATATCACACCATTAAGCAGGGTTAAGGCAAGGAGAACTTTTTCCAACGATGTTCTGTTTTTCAACCGGGACCAAATATTTTTAGGTTTGCCCTGTTGAACAATATTTATACATTTTTTTATATTATTACCAATGTACCTTTAGTGTATTTTTTGGCATTATTTATTTCGTATGGTTTCAATTATTACTGTATAAAAACGGATGTGTGTGGAGGACGCCGTCACTCCTTCTGTCAAATGAACCGAGCCCATGCTTGACGTCTCCTCTTCGAACACTTTGTGCTTGTAATGTGCCATCTACACAAAAGCATTTACAATCAAATAATTTTGGATTTAAAATTATACAAATCATCAAACAATTACAACAACAATAATACATTTTATAAAATCGTTTGTTTTAATTTATTTGTTCATTATTATAGGACCACATAGTAAGTTCACGTGGTTAATTCTGAACTGAGTATTCTGTAGTTGCCATTGTTTCAATCTATTTTTTAAGAAACAGTGAACCTTTAACCATTAGGTAGTGGTATACACTATGCCAGCGGTTCTTAACTTGTGGTCCGCGGTCCCTCGGGGGTTCGCGACACTCATATGTTGGTCAGCTATGGTCGGCGACGTTATCGTCTATCTGGTCGTCTATTATGGTCTCTGTGCGTGTATGCATTGTCGTCACTCAACGCTCGTTATAATAATGGCTATCTTACTTATAAACAATTATATTATTACTTTTATAAAATATTATAACGTAATGTAGTTGCAGTGAAACTATCCTATATCAAGCCTGAAATATCAAAACTATTGGCAGAAATGCAACACCAACCATCTCGTTAATTCATTTTTATTTTATTATATCTGCTCATTGGTTAATTTTTAATTTTTATTGTAATATTATTTATTGATTAGTAATGACTAATGACGTTGTCATCAAAAAACAAACGTTTCTGTAAAAAAATTTAATTATTGAAATAATATTTTTATGCTCATAAACTTGGGTATCCATGGCTTTAAAGATTATTTTTACTCAGGAGTCCCAGTATGCCAAAAAATATTAAGAATCGCTGCACTTAGCGGTATATAGTATCACCATTCACCATCAACAAGTAATAAGACGTTTTATACTAATAAAGTAATAACTAAATCAATTATAATACGATCGTCGCACAAAAACTATTAAGTTTATATTATAGGTTACAAATTACAGGTACAACTAACATATGTTTACGTTATACATTTTTTAAACACCTAAGTATTTTGAAGTTATTTAAAAAAAAATTTAAATATTTAATATTTAAAAAGATATGGTCAAACAATATTTTAGTCGTAAGTTTGTAACAAGTATTCCATAGAATCTGTGATTTATTTTTAACTTTTAAAACTAGAATATTATTAAAACTTTGTATTAAATTATTCATAAAAAATTATCAATAGTCATCATAGAGGTTTGTGAAGGGCGAGGTCACAGTAAAGCAATACTAAATTCCATGATCAAATTATATAAATTAGCATAGTGTGTTTATCTATACATACAGACAAAGTCCATTAAAAACTATGTAAAATTAATACATTTTAACATGTATATTTATTATTTATATGGTACTCACTACTTATTAACGCAGAACTAACTTTTAATGCATATTATTAACTATTACTATGAATACAATTTTTAATAAACAAAATGTTTTCTTTATTTTAGCAAAATCAACGTTCTAGAAATATAATTAAAAATTTTAGTAATAATCATATTATTAACTATGATTATTCAAGAGACCAATTGATCAAACAAACTATAGTAATAATTAAAATTAGTGAAGGCTGAAGGGATACCAGCTAAAAGGGTTTTGAAGGCATTTTTACAACAATAGTCTCTTTTATTTTTTTTTTGAATATCAATACTAAAATAATAATATTTAAAATATTATTTGTACAATATTTGTACCTGCTATACCTATAATTATTATTTATTACTTATTAGTATTAATTCCTGTAGGCTGTCTATAAAATATTATAGACAACTATAATAATAGTAGTATTAGTATAGTATGCAATGTATATTCTAAACCACTAGGTACTTTAAATTGTATTACAATTTAAAGTTTATTTTATTTTATTTGTTTTGTTTTTGTTATTTTAACAGTTTGACTTAAGTATGTATATTTAATATTGTAAAATGTGAATAGACTGCTGCTGGTTGGTATTCGATTGTATACTCTACTATACATTTATACCAAAATATCAACAATCTATAAATTAATTATGTAAAAATGTGGTAAATACAGAATAATAAACGCACTCATAATAAAATGTGTTACCTATAGGTATATAATATATTTAGTTCAATTTATCAATCTGTCTGTCTATTTGTTTGTTAGCTATAGAGAATTAAAAATTACTGGACCATTTTCAATAAAAGTTATATAAATAGATTCCTATTGAGGCTTGGAGGGTGTTTATTGTGTATTTGTTCAACCCCTTAGCTTTAAAAGGTATAGCTACTATCTTACACATGAGTTGAGTTTTCAGTTTACGAAAAAAGTATATTTTTTTGTTTATTTGTGTAGGGAATAGGGATGCTATTGGCATTGTATAGATTGTTCATAGTATAGATTTGTTTCATTGTATTAAATTTGGTTAATTTATTGACAATAGATAGCGTTAATAGTCGAAATGAAAATAATAATTCGGCTAGCGGGTAGCGGCATTGATATATATTGGTAGTGGTAAGATGTACACATATAATATCAATGGTAATAGTGTAATACAGAAGGCTGAACTAATTTTCGCCATAAACAAATCGCAAATGATATAACTAAATAATAATATTTTATAAAATATTAGGTACTCGCTAGTCGCTATTATTCATTTATTAAGTCAATTCTGAATTACTGACGTAGGTACCAAAATGATGTGAATAAATTATGTTTGTGTCATTCGTGGTTCTTAAAATTATTGAAAATATTTTCAAAATTATTTCAATATGTATAATGAATAACAATAGTATACATCATCGTGAAAAGTTTCAAATGTCTATAAATAGAACAAAATGATCAAAAATGTTTTAAAAATTATATAATTTCTAGAAAATTTGTACCTAGATAAATATTTGATGAAAAATGTATTCAAGTCTCTGCAGTAATTTATTTTTTAGTTTTAACAAAAAAACAAAATCGATTTGGTTTAAAACTGGTTTTTGGTACCTATTTAATTAGTACTGCGATTGTACCCCCAAAGTATCAACTAAATACAATTTTCTACCCGAACTCGCCCTCAAAATTGAATTATTATTACTGTTCCTATAAGTGACTTCAGCACATAGAAAAGTGGGAAAGTGGATACCGCTGTACTGTATTATAGGTGTCGTGTGGGTTACTGTTTAATGGATGTGTTCAATTTGAATTTTGATATATAAAATCATTGTATAAGATAAACGATTCTGATTGAAGATAACGGTCTAAATTTCTAAATTTATTTTATGATATTGTTGCTATTAAAGAAATGATTAATTTATTTTACTATCAGTAATACAGTTCCTAGGATGAATTAATTCTTGCCATATGCATTGAAAATTTTAAAATGTCATTGTATAAAGAAATTAAAATAATATACTTCAAAAGTTTCATTTATCTACGAATAATATTTTTAAACTATAACAAAATAACGTCGTTATTCTTCGTTTGAATATCTAATTTCGTAGAAATTTTAACTTAAAATCTCTAAAAAAACCTTGTTGGTATATTTTTTGGATTTTTGGTTACAATATTAAATACTTATGAGAAACTCTGTTTACATTTTAAATCCTTAGCTATAAAAATTGAACATTTTATAAATTTATAACTACAAAATAATTTGCAAATTTTCGTGATTTTGATGAATTTTGTCAATATATAAACTTCAAATGCTTATAAAAAAAGGTTTTTTTTTATTTTTAAACTGCTACTATAACTACTTATACAATACATATAATGAACCTTGTATTAAATGTTCTGCAAAATGCAAAAAATATTTTATCGGCAATAATAAAAAAAACTAATAAATTTAAAAAAATGTTGTGCATATTATAAATAGCTCAAAAAGAGTTAAAATATTTTAAAAATTGTATGGTATGCAGGAAATACTAATATAAACATTCAGTGAAAATTGTATGTGTTTACGGTTATTATTTTTTTGTGAAACACAAAAAAAATCAATTTTATCAAAAACTGGTTTTGGGTGGAAATTCACGTTTTTCCTTAATTTTTTTTTCGTTTTACTAGGGATTTTCATTTCTGACTTCTTAAATATACCAATAGATGTACTTTCCCACCAGAAAAGATACAGAAATCAAAATTGAAGCTTATCGTGTACACAGACACAAAAAATATCACATCATTGTAAAATCAATATATTCATAGCTCCGCTCAGAATCTAAAATGCCAAAATTAATAATTATAACTATTTGAATTTCATCTGCAGTTAAATGTAAAAATCAAACAAATACTTCAATCAGTATTATACAACAATAACTTTACGTACAAATTACCAATGTGGGCGCCGCGCCACTCAGTATATTATATAATATTCATTATACCTACATAATATTATATTATTTATATCTTTGGATACAAATAAAAATGATATGGCTCTATATTGGTGCACAACTTGGTCTGCAGCTTAAATGTATTTCTAATATATGTATATTGCTTAAAAAAATACATTCTCAACTTATATATTCTAGATTTGTAATTTTTAGGTCGTGTTATTACTTTGAAATGCAGTTTGTTGGTGGATACAATATAGACAAATATTGCGTCATACATATTGTTATCATTTACACAATGTATATAATAGCCATACTGTCGAGATAAACATTTATTGTTGTTTTGTCGGACGAACTATGAAAAATTCAATAGTGGGTATAATGGCGGATGCTTATCCAAATTTTGCATGGAGAGTTTTTCTAAATTACACGATATTGATCTCTCTATTCATAGCTTACATATAATTAATATACAATGTGTAAGTTTAACTTGTGTTTCGCGTAGTATAGTAAACATTCATCACCTATAACTTAAAAATATTGAGTCTTATGATAGGTATTTAAATAATGGTATGTTCTGTACAGTATTTTTCAATTTAAAGACTTACATCAGAACAATGTCACATTCAAAGATAGTATTGAGCTTTAAAAATATTAAGAGTATAGTCATACAAGATAAGATAATATATAATATTATATTATATTTTGTAGATTTTAATTGCGATATTTATATAATATACCTATTGTACACAATAATACAATATACAATATAAGGATACTATATAAGGTACATATATATTACACCTACTTTAGCTAATAAAATACAAAAATATTCGTAGGTATATAACTCCTAAACGTTATGTATTCCGATGTATATAATATTTCGTCATACTCATACATATTATATAATGATAAACTATTATAAACAATAAGAGACTCATAATATTATAAGTGTATTATATAATAATTTACAGAAAAATACAAAATTATTTATCAATACAATACATTTTTACGTCAATATAATAAAATAATATAGAACAGGTTAATTCCACCAATCAACACAAAGATTTTCATACCTTACTTTAAATTGTGTGCTGTGATAAGAATTTAATTAAATAAAAATTATAAGCATGCCTTGCCTTTTTGGGCAGTAAAAATTCTTTGTTTTTCTTCATCATCATCTTTTCTGGTAGGAATGTGAATAAAGTTGGTATTTTGGGGGTCAAAAGAAAAAAATTCATAATAATTGTCAAAAGTGTCAAAAAACGGGAATTTTTGCTCAAAGCCAATTTTTGACAAAATCGATTTTGTTTATTGGTGTAACACAAAAAATAATATAACTGCAGTAAATACCTACATGCAATTTTCACTGAATTTTTATATAAAAATATTCTATAAACCATAACATTTTCAATATTTTTTTTTTTTGAGTTATTATAGGCATAAGAATTTTTTTATTTTTTTATTTTTTATTATTATTATTATTGTCGATAAAAATGTTTTTGCTTGGTCAAGAAACTTGAAACTTAATACAAAGTTATGTTTGGTCAAATTTGGACGAAATTAGATATTTAAACGATGAAAACGGTGTTAGTTATTCGTTGAAAATTAAAAATATGGTACTTGAAACTTTTAAAGTATCTATATAAGTATATTTTATACACACAATGACATTGTCAAATGCAATGTTTTCGTCAAAAATTAATTTAACCTACTGAATTAGGTACACCAAAATATTATAAAATATGCTTAGTAATGTAGGCTGACAGACTTCGCTCAGAATCGTTTTTCGTATACAATGAATATGGTATGGGGTTACCATGTTGATTAAAAATCTAACTAGATCGTGGGTTGACAGCTAAGAGTCACGTTCCTGGATCTCATTTATGTTTAGAAACAGTCTTCGCAATAACACTGCTATTGTTTCGGCTTTTGCGAGATGATTGCTTCGGTGCAGAAACCTTCCGGTCACCCTACACGAAGATCGCTTCTATATATAATACAAATATATGCGTAAGCTTGCGCCTTATGCGGGAAAAAAACTATAACTGACGTTTTAAATTCCTTCGTTTTATTACTTTATATTTGTTTATATATCGTGCAGTAAGTACAAACGAAACTATGAAGTATGTAAAGTATATATATAAGTACTAATATGCTATTATTGCTCGTATACAAAAGTATCACTTCAGTATTATATTTAAATTTTGAATAGTTGCGTTGACTAAAAGTTGGGAAATTGGGAATTTAATATAGGTAGGTACGTGAAAAATATTACAACCTTACATAATAATGGTAAACATAATGTATACCGGTACAAAATTACATTTGAACATTTTCCGATTACACCTATTATTACTATTATTACCTAATGTATATTTCAATAAACATGTAAGCTAGATGTTGGTTACATGGGCAATCACAGACATATTTAGGAGGCGAAACCCACCCACAATACTTATAATTTAAGTAAAGCATTTACTTTTTGAGTCATGGATGAAAATAAAATTGTAATATACGAGTACATTATTTACGAATTTAAGATATGCCTATACAATAATAAGGAAACTAATAATTGTCGTATGAAACTTAAAAATTGTATATAACTTTATCAGATTATTTAAACTGTAATATGTACCAGTAGAATTATAATCAAAGATACGCGATAAGGAGTACAATATTATTCTCATAACGGGCCTAGCTGTAATACAAAGGGCGCAAAATGTTGTTTAGCAAACGGCGCAAGGAAGGCCAGCGCTGTTACGAAACATTGTCAAGGGCAGCAGCGTCAACGATTTCATTGTCCCTGTATTTTGTGTATGCATAACATCAAGTATTATTCCCTAATAACTTACACTCCGAGGCCCGGGACACTTGGAAACCCATTTCAATTTTGGAGCAGGTACTATAACTATATGTATACCATTTACGCATTAGAAATTATAATAAAATATTTATGCAATGTACAACGATAGTAAAGATTAAAATAATAATTGGCTTAGGAAAGACCGAGCTTCCAAGCTTAATTTGTACCAGAAGTAATTTGTTTGATATTTAAATCGTACTACTGGAGTTTCGTCAGTAGACACTGGGCGGTAATCTACATCACATACGTGGAGCATTGGCAATTTATTTGTACCTATTACTTTTTTTTCATAACGTAATATTATAGTACATCTGCACAGCTTGTACACTTTTATTTTCTAAATAAAAAAAAACGCATATTTGTACAGAATGTATAGTACACTATATAACGGTAACGACATTATTATTTTTAATAGGTATATTTTACATTATACTTTTGCTATTACAGAGTACAGATGTCTTTGAGTTTTGAATTAAATAATAAATCATTAGTAATAAAGTCAACATATTATAATGGGGAGTCCTAGAGTGCTATGTCCGACCAGAAATTTCCTAAATCTTACTGAACGTTCGTGTAATACTGTTATATTATCATATAAATTTAGGGAAATTTCAAACGTCTGTAAGCGAGCTTAAGTCCATTTCTAAAGTTGTTCATCAAATAGTGATTATGAGAATATTATAAGGTTTTTACTATAATACTAAAGTGTAAAGCTATTATTTGAAAATTGGTTTGTAATCGCAAAATGATATCGAATTTCGAATATAATAATAATATACTGGTGTTTTATCATTAGTGCATACGAGACCGTCGCGGTCGTCCGGTTTGAGCAATGCGTACACAATTTTATCATCGATTGGTTTTTACTTTTTAGGACAGAAATAAAAGTGAGCTGATTGTGCAATTCACAGCGTCGTCATAACTCATAACTTAAAATGGCTGGATAATGTCATAGCGATACGCCGGATATTGTCGGAGCAACAAATTTTTTTTAGTATGTATTGTATATACTATATACTATATCATACTTACATTGTATATGCAGTATGTGTAAATATTGTAATATGTTATAATAGAATAAAAATACAAATAATACGCCATATACGAGCTGCATATATACATCTTACAGGTATATAACCATTTATGTATAGTGCCGCACAGTGGTGAGACGAACGTGGTCTTTGAAAAGCAATTGCTTCTCAAGTTTTATTAGTATATATAATATGTAACTATACTAAAAATGTTTATTAAAAAAGAAATGTATTGAACATTATATAAATGGATTCATTGGGTTCATTTTAGGTTGATTATGGGTTATTTTAGATTCATTTCACCACTGGCGCCGCACGCGATGCCTGCATCCGAAATTTAATCTACGTTCAGCCTACGAGTGCTTAACCTATATATGCAAATAGGTTGCTATAGGCAAACGTAGCGTCAATATTTTTTACTCGTAATTTTTTAACTTTAATTAGATTATTACCATACCTTACAGACTGAGGAGCTGTAATAATAATCAGTTGAATTCGATCTATGAAATGCGGTAAAAAAAATTATTTACTCAGCACGCTGCTGGTAATATTATTGTATATTGCGGATAACAAGCTACATTCAATTTGTGTCGCCAGACTTGTTTCGTTTTCAATATAAATATAGGCCATAAGGCGACAGATTTTGAACTTAGTAAATGTGATAAACCAAAAGTTAGCAAAGTCGGAAAACGTCGATATCATTGGAAAAGTATTTAATTACGGCGACAACTTGAATACAACGAGAACAGTGTATAGCTAGTATGACGTTTTGAAACTTTCTCAGTTTGGTATTGTAAATAATATTATTTCGTCTCGTGCCTTTTGGCTATTTATTATGTATTCAAAAAACTCGTCTACAAACATCGACACACAGACGACAAGAGTACTAATCCGCGCGAAGAGCCGCCGTTCCTATGAAATCTCCCTCCTAACTTTTTACTTTTAACTCGCTGCTTGAGCACAAAATATAATATAATTTATAGCTTTTACGTATACACATTATTCGAAACATATGCGTGAACTGTCGTATCGCCGAAAACGTTGCCCGGCTGAGGAGAGAGGGTTATAGGCCGCGTACATAAGTGTTGGAAACCGCGGTAAGCAGCGAATGTTTGGCATAACACGATAAGCATAATATAAAAGTATCAACGACCCTGCGAGATATATCATAATATTAATAATAATTGTCGTCAACGATCGAAGCACCTCTCCTCTAAATGCCAGACGCTCGTCAAGTGCGCCTATAAATGGTGGGAGGGACGACTTTCGCCGACCACGCGCGCTCGACTGCAACGTTAAAACGTCATCGTTACATTGTGCGCGGCGGAAAAGCACAAATTCATAGACATAAAGCGCGCTAGCATTATACGCACGACTAAGCGTAGGTAGGTATATTTATTATGTGCTGAGTGCATTTTACCTTGGACGAAACTTCGTGTGTGCGTCACGGGATCCGGGAATAGCGGAAGGTCGGGACGGTCGACCACTTCAACCGCGGCGAATCGTCGTCGTCATAGTGCTGCGGGCCCACGTCGTCTGCGGCGATCAGGTGGTAGCTGCGGCGGTTGCGGCGACGGCGGCGCCGGTCGTCATAGCGTCCGCGACTATCGCGTCACGCGCGTGCGAGACGGACTCTCGCGGGCGGGCGGCCGGTTTTTCCGGGCGGCTTTTAACTTTTAGTTATCAATTATTATTGTTCTTCCTGTTTTTCGCGAAATCGAGTCGACGGACCGAACCGTGCCAAACGCCGTCACTTGTGCGCGTAGCCTGCGTAGTATCAATGTATATTATTATTATTATTATTATTATTATGGGGAACGCGACAGAAATATTAGACCGAGAGCGTAGTATTTATGTATTATTTTATTGTAATCGAGTTTTCAGTTAATATTTGTTTTTCTTCCGCCGCGCACCACACTGCTTGGGTTCGGACTGGCCTGCACGACTCGAGAGCGTGCGTGTACGAGATGATGATGATGATGATTATTATTATTTTTACTATAATTTACTTATAATGTATACGCGTTTGCGCTGTGTATAGTTTCAGCAGCAGCAGCAGCAGCAGCAGTAGTCGTAGACCGACAGTAGTGGTGGTGGTGGTGGTGGTGGTGGTTGCGGTGGTGGCGACTGGTGGTGCGATATCGGCGGCTGCGTTAGCTGTGCCGTGGCCCGTGGACGCGGCGCGCGCGTTCGACTCGCCGCGATCCGTCACCGGACCGATATTGATCCGCGGGCGCGCACGCCGCCGGCACCGCCTTTGGCCCGATTATCGTATATGCGCGTTTTTTACTATATATATTTCTTTGCTTGTCGTCGCTGTTTTATTTCCCAGCCGGCCCGCCGTGACGTGCCGATCGTTTTGGCGCTCGTCCCCCCCCCCCCCAAAACGTGTACACAATAACACGATGATAATAATATTATAACAATATTCACACGAGCGCGTAGTATACGATTATGGTGCGTAGTACACGAAAAACCGTGTGTGAATTTCGATCTGTTTGACGTGTGTTTGCGTGCGCCGCCGTACCTGTACAATATTATAACATTTGCGGTTTGGCGCGCACCGTATGTACTATGTACCTATAATAGTACAGTTGCGCGTAAGTGGCCACTCGAAACGAGAACGGGCTCGTAAGCGCAACCTATATAAGTCAACCCACCCATAAACGAATTAATAATCGTCTTATAGTAAATAGTATAATATAATATATAATATTAGATATATTCACCGTGACAAGCCCAAAGGTCAGTGGTCGGCGCATTTTCGACAAACGTTATCAACCTCATTTTGGATACAACTCGAATAGTAATTTATATTATAATATATCATACTATAAATGATAAGAACACCATATTGTTTCGCACGATTAGGGCAGAGGACATACATCATATCCCTAAAAAGCATAAAATAATCAAAAGCTTATATGCACTTAAAAAACCACAAAATGTGCTGTAACGAAGGCGCAATATTTTTTTCCAGCGGCTTGATTAATAAATATTGAAAATAAATAGCATCTAAAATACGGACAATAGGCACCTTAATCTGTAAATAAGAACACTCAAATACTAATAAATCGACCCACAAACACTTCAGCGTGGAGGCCTTTAAATAATCAAATGGTGTAAGAACAGATTGTCGTTTTGATAAAAGTTATTAAAAAGAAAATGTGCAAAAAAAGAAATATGCCACGATAAGCAAAAAATACCTAAATATGCAACATAAAATAACATTGTAATTGGCTTTGTCGTAACATGAAACAAGTTTGTTTCTAGTTGGCCTTTTTTACGGTTGCGCAAGAGGCACAACAAATATGTAAATGCTAAAAATCTTCTGCACCACTGCACCAGTCATAATATATTATCTTATAAATCATTATTTTTATTAGGTGATTACGAGTTCAATGGATCCGTATGAATGATGAGAATATAGCCAAGTACCCAATATAAACCATATTATATATATTATATATGATCTATAATGATAATCTATGTGTCATATCTTATCTAGCCCTTTAACAAACTGAAGATATTGAAATCTATAATATACCATCGGTACTTCGTTACCTACTTAAAAATTATTGCAATTTTTGAAAATATCTTTATCCCCCCCCCCACCCTATCGCCCCTAAAACTAACCTTCGGGCACCTTTCAACCTTTGCATTCACCAGCTATATATAAATACATTATATACAATTGCAATATTACAATTACAATTTAATTTATATATTATAAACCCGATCTTACAATTTGCAAGTTCCGGGGCTAAAATAATTGCAAAGCTTAACGTAAATTAAAATTTTAAATTTAACTTTAAGTCATGTGAATTTCAAATTTTGCTTTGCAAATCCATGCAAATAACTTCACAAAATTTTTTTCTATCGAAATCTGTTGCTCTTTGTGTATTTGATGTATTTTTGATTTTATGGTGGGAAAGAGTGTCGTGTGAATTTCAAAACTTGGCTTGCAAATTCATACTTATGCCATGCTCAATATTCACGCATATTAAATTTACATTAAAGGCTATTTATGAATATGAGTACTGAGTAGTGCATAGAACAAATGGACTAGGGGTTTGTCTGAAAGTATTACTGTACCTCTTAGTTTTCTATACTATTTTTGCTTATGAATGTTATGACATAAAGTGTATCGCTACTTTATTAATAAGACGTTTTTTCATCGTTATTTCTACATGAAACATAGCATTTTTTAATTTTTATGCTATGAAATAATATAATATTGAAATAAATTTTCCTATTTTTTCTATCGAACTCAAGGTCCCAAATCCAAGGCATAACTGCAAATTACAGGGCCTATAAGCGGCCTTGACTGTGATAGTATGAGATTCTACTTAATCTACTATATCATATTTTATATTGATATGATTTTTTTATTATTATACAACAGCCAATAGGTTTGTGTGTAGGAGTTATGTACAAGTTAGATTGTTGCCACTCGTTTGAATGACAATAAAACATAATCCGTTCGTTAATAATTATTATTGTCCCCACGGTGCCTGGCCCGGCTCATATTATATTATAATTTAAATTGCAATATAAAATAGGCACGCAACCGTTTATACCGGATGTGACTTGACAGTGCTATCTACATGAAACTATTCTTTATAACTTAGGACGTTTGTTATTTCTTGCAGTCGAACCCTTTTGAAAGACAACTTGAAAATTATATTGTAGACACATACATTATACAGTGATTTTTATTTTATTTTGAAACTGCAATACGTATAAACCTTTAAGAGGCTTTTTTTTAAACTCAATACGTGTTTACCATCTTATCTAATACAATATGTTTTATTAAATTCTTGTCCTGGCTGTCCTCTTTCATTATTCACGAAATCAATATCAAATTCAAATTTTCAAACACGGACACAAATCTAATTGTAGTTTCAAATTCTCAGAGAAAATAATGTTGTTCAATCATCACGTGGTTCAAATGCAATAATGCAGTTGTACGAGGTGTATGCATAGGCGTGTGCAGATTTTGGCTTCAGAGGCATCTTGAGCATTAATCCCGACGTTTTAAATAATATATTTAAATGAAAGGATTTTTGGTATATGTTTTTGAAATAGGTCACACAAATTCATGCTAATTATTGGTATAGAAAAAATTGCAAAATGTATATTTTTTTTATCATTTTGGGGGGGGGGATATAGATACTATTCTAATTATTGAGGATCGGAAACCTCGCGAAAATTCAAAATTGTTATGATAAGACTGTGAAACGTTTTTATACACTTTATAAAAAATATACGAAAATATTTTTTAATTATCATGTTTAATGTACATTATACATTGTATATAATTTGTGCAAATATAATTTTATGGAAGTAAAATTTACTTCGGCTCAGTATTCAATATTTGTCAGTGGCGGCTGCCCGGAAAAAAATCACTTTGGCGTCACAGTGGTCTATAATGCAATTTTATGCAAAAGTATTATTTTAAAATATTTAAAGTAATGTATAATTGTTAAATATATCTTATCAAATATAAATATAGTACCCAATAATCCGTATGTCCTTTAATCACAATCTTATAACACTAGTAGTTTGATGTTATTCATCCCTAGTTCAACCGTTAAACGTTTATTTAAAACAATTTTTGTGACTACAATATTAAGTCTATTCACGATTTTTTTTTTGACAATAGAAGTCTACATAGAAGGTAAGTTAAATATTATATGATTAATATATTTCTTAATTTATTGATAGGTTCAATAATAGACTAAATCAAATTAGTAAACTTGAATTTTTACTTCATGATTAAACTTCTATGGAAGGTCTTTTAAAAGTAACTAATAAAGTAATTATTCACGAGTAATCTACTCTTATAGCACAACTTTCCATCTTTTTAATGGTATAACTTTAATTTGCAGCTATTTATGCACCAGTAGTTTTATTTTTATTTTTACAACTGGTTCTAGTATATATAGAGCAAATAGTTACAGGAAGCTAAGTTAAGAAAAAAATTTAGATTCGAAAAAAAATTGCTTTTCATTTAACATAAATATAACTGAAACATCTTGCAAAATTCAAATTCAGAATCTTCTTGACCACACATGCGCCCGAATATTTCAAATTGAAAATGTACTATACCTCTCGAACATTGTAATTTATTATAATATTCTATTTAAAAATATTTCAACTTCAAAAATGATGTATTAATTAAATTCACTATCATTAAAAATATTATATACACAAGTATTATATGATTTTTAAAATATTAATTTTTTCCTCCTAAAGTTGCAATATAGACCACTGTGGGGCGTCGCTGTTTTCCGCCAAGTCCAGCCTGCAGTATAGTAATATATATTTTCATTTTCTGCCACAACAAATTTCAGTTTTTAGATTTTGATAACCCCTTATTATAAGAATTGATAATTATCTCAATTATTATATTATAGACCACGTGGATAATATTTACACAATCAGTGCCTTGTTTCCATTAATATGAAAGAGAGAAAAGATTACGTTAATTCATTAAGTTCATTCGTTAAAGTATAGTTATGAATTTATTAACTAAAATTGTATTTTATAATTTTATTAAGTGTCCACTTTGTAACCTACAAACATTTTTTATGTGAATAAAATTAAAATTAATTATTTATTTTGTAAAATATATATATTTGTAATAACTAATAATATTATGAAATAGTAAAATACTATATATTTATTTACATTGAAAGTATTACTTGAATGTGTTCTTTTTTTATTAATAATCGTTCGATTATTTTAGTTAAATTTAAAGTTATTTTTAAAATCATTGCCAATTGTCAATAATTACAAATTATATATATATAAACAGCTGAATGACTAAATGACTAAAGTCATGCTCACCATGTAAGTTGCCGATTGGGTATAGTTAACTACTCAGTACAATGTGTACATAGCTATTTTTAAGAGAATATACATATTAAAACTGAAATTTGTTTGGGCGGAAAATGGTCATATATATTATTATACTGGTGGTAAACGGATTTGGCGGAAACTGGAAAGGTAGATTTTGGCGGAAAAGTGGAACACCCGAGGCAGCATATTATGTTGCATCTGCTACCCATGTGTGGCTGCATATCTAATCCCTTTATACGCGTAGGTACCTATCTACCCGTGTAGTTTAACTGTAAATAACGACAAGTCTTATATTGAACATGGTTATAAATAAGTCGCATAAACGATAATAATCATATTATATGATTTATTACATTATTAACTAAAAAAAGTATTATATAATATAATATATACATCAAATAATTTTATTTTTCTCGAAACTTACCGTTTTTAAATGTTGAACTGATGCCTCTCTACAATAATATATTATATAGGTTTAAAAATGTATTCTATACACAAGGAAGATATAATAACAAACCATATACGTAATTCCGTACATGTATAAGGAAGATATAAATGATAAAAGTATAATATATCGATTATATATATGGATATTATTCCGATGTGTGTTGTAACTTTAATTATCGTATTTACATCACATAGATTACCTACGATGCAAATATGATAGGTAGGTAAACAGGTAAGACAGATATTTTACATTATACAAACAGTATATAACTACAGTTAAACATTGGCAATATTAATATCAAAATAAGCAAGTATATATATTTAATAGGTATTTAGGTAGTCGAATACAAATTGTGTAAACCTATACATTATACAGATTACCTACATATATAATATATTATGTGATAACTATTGTTAGTCATACTCATACCGAATGGTGCCGTTTTTGTTTGTTGTATCCTGCATTTTATCTTTATTGTGAAACAAATGCTTTTTAATAACCAACATTAAATCTTCCATTTTAATTTTATCATCTTTGTCGTTTATAATGCCCAACGACTTGATTAAGTTAGTCTGTACAACAAAACAAAAACGCAATATTAATATTGATTAATTATGTTCATCATCATTCACTAAGGCTGTATGCATTTAATAATCTAAAAAAACACGAAAAAAGTATGAACTTGTGCACTCAAAGTTAGAGGGAAATGCACTTAAAATGTCAATAATTGGGCATCAACTATGCAAAATTGGCATCATAAAAATAAAATCACAATTATATATTTGTTAATTGAAAGGTTCCAATAAATAATATTCTCAAGATATTATAACTGATCTTTTTATTTTTATTTATATTTCATAATTATTTAAATTTGTCAAATATTCCAAACAAAACATAAACAGATTATTTCAAACTACATAGGAAGTTACTAATAATTATTTTCATAAATTAATCTGGATCTTGAGCCCCCCCCCCTCCTGACTAAATTTATCAAGTTCCGCAGATGGTTACTGTTAACTTACTGTTTAATATGCACTTTGGCCTATAATATGAGAAATGCAATTTAAGATTTAGGATAGTTATGCTTACGACTTGAATCAAATTCGCAACTGACTTTTTTTTAACTTGGAATAAAATTCATTGATATTCAAAATCATTAAATTCACAGCCCTGTTCATCACCAAGAATTTAAGGTAAACATAATATATGTCGGTTGTAATAAAATGTGTATACATGGGCATTGGGCATAGACCGTTTGGGTGATTGGACCCATAATGTGGTCTGTTTGGGCGAATAGTTTTATATTCATTAGGCGAGTATTTATTCCACTAAAAATACCGTTTGGGCGAATCAGTGGTGTACACAGATATTTTCAATGGGGGGGGGGGGGGATTATATTAAAAATTATACATACATACATAATATTATATATATATATATTTATCAAAACGATTATTTAATTGTTTACAGTACAAGATCTAGTTTTCTTGGTTTTTTTTGCCAACTCGTCAATGACCTCTTCGGGAGTTAAATGTGTACTACGGTACACCGACAACATTAGGGATCCCATACGTCCCGTATTTTACGGGATTGTCCCGTATTTGAATGAAGCGTCCCGGTGTCCCGGCAAAAGTTAAAAAATAATACTATTGTTCCGTATTTTGAACAACCCGTCCCGTATGTACCTTATTTTAAAACTATTTCAAAAATTAAATTTTTTTTTATTATTTGGCATTTTAAAATTTAAATTATTGATAAATGATAATAACTAAATCAAATGATAATTATTTGATTATAATAACAATACATTTTTTTTTTTTGGTTTTGTGGTGGTTACACTGATTACTGATTAATGATATTATATCGGCTATCAAATCGGCTGTCGGCATGTACATTTCAAGTATATTGTATATACCCAGTGTCCCAGTGGCGTATTTAGGTTTTTTCTTGGTGGGAGGGGGGATATAGCTTTATTAAGTTAGAGGTCTAAAATTAGGACTCCAAAAAATGATGCATATTATATACACTCCTGCGGGGGAGATCGATCCCCTTGGTCGGCTTGATCCCACCCCCCCCCGTAAATACGTCACTGTATATACCTACTATACAGGTATATTTTAAAATGACCCGTATTTTTAAAAAATAAATCTGGGAACCCTAGACAACATTGCCAATCCGTTTAATCTGTCCTATGTATACAAATATATAATTATTTTTCAGTTAAAGGGTGGGGGGGGGGGGTTTCATTGTCAATTGAAAAAAATAAAGCCACATACAAAATACATAACTAATAATTAAAGACGAACTCTTAACTTTAAAAAGATGTTGGTATAGTAATGTTGTAGTATATAATAAACATTAATACACATTTTCTAATTAATAAAACAAAATCATATACAATGTAGTTATTGTACAATGTACATAGAAGAAATAATTAATAATGAACCCTATTTTTAAAAAGATATTGATACACGGGTACCAGTAATATTGTAATATACTAATTTACAATAAAAAATAATAAATAAAATTACCTTCACATAATTAATAACTTTTAAAGCAACCTATTCGCCTGGTATTTATCCCAAGTTTCTTGCACAAACTTTCTTTTCTCTGTGGTTTATTTTCGTCGAACGTTATGGATATCTTTTAAAACGAAATTGAATTGAATTATATTTTCAGTTTGGATTTCGAATAATACTGTGATAACTTGATGGACATGAGGGTTTGTTGAGTAAAACTGATTATTAAAGTGGGAATGGAATAACTCTGGTCCATTTGTGGTTTTGGGGTGGTCAAATATTGGTACTGGTACAGTGATACCCACAAATGAGAGGGGAGAACTTTGAGCTTTCGTCTATATATATGTCTAACTGTCTAAGACATAAACAGTTTTGTGTACACATTCATAGTTATTACTTATTAGCTTTCACTCGCCCAAACACACTTTACATATTTTGGTCAACGTTATTACCTTCGCCCAAACGACCAAACGCCCTTATTTATTAGTTATTACCTTCTTTGAAGTCCCAATACATTCTAAAAATTGAATATATTCTTCTTTTGAAATGTCACCATTCTGGTCTTTGTCAACGGCCTGTGTGAAAAACAAATTTTTAATTGCAATAATAGTTTAAATAAATCAAAATAGATTTCTACGATAGCAAACATCCTTATGAAAATAGGATTGATATTTACTCAAATTGTTATATACCTAGTTAATGAAACTACTTAATATTTATATTATTCATAATATTAACCTACATGGCTACATTCGATAGATATGCTAAATGTAATAAGTATTTTACAGTACACTCGACTACTTCAATAATGTTAAAAAGAATAATTTATAAAAATTATTCAGAATTAATTTCAAGATAAACAACATTATACTCTTAAATAGTAGATAGTGTAACCATCTAAAAATCGTAAACCTACTTGTGGTTTAAATATAATTAAAAATTGAAATTGTGCAAATACATTTTTAAAAACAATATCTTCTACATGCATGACTTTCTCTTAAAAATAAATACGTTTTAATTAGGTTTACGTATAATTTCAAATTTGTGTAATCAAATTAATTATTATAGTTTCAAATATGCAGCAATAATAACTAAAACTTAAATTATTCAACGAAAATTATTCTCAATAGTATTAAATGTACTATTAAATAGTACTAAATGTATAATAATAGGTGCATAGTTCAATATAGTTTATAATTATTATATATTTTAGCTACAGGTACTTCAAAGTGCAGGACTGTAATAAAGTTTGGGTATTGCAATATGTATTTGTCAAGAATAGTGCTGGGCTTGTTCAAAGCGAAGACCCCACTCGCTCAGCCACGGGGATGACGGACGCAGTACCTATATCAAAATGTTTTACTTATTAATAACGTACCTTAAACAAGTATGGCAATAGTTGAACAACTTCATCCTTCAGACCATCGTTTTGTTTTACGTACTGAATGTACTTCAAATATTTCTCTACCGTAACGTAATCGAACGGATCAATGCATCCCCAATGTTTGTACCATAAGTTCTGTAATGGAATATTTAAATATTACGTGTAAAATATAAAAATTATATCAGGTAAATCATGTTTAAGAAATTCTTGCAGTTTTCCATTCCAAAGTATGCAGGCCAGGTATTTTACTAATAATAAAGTATATATTATACTATTTATACTATTATGTATTATGAATAAAAATAAACTAAAATATACTATAATATACTATGACTTATGGAATACATTATATATAGGTACATATATTATTGTATTAATATAATATATTAAATGTTGCACATTATACAGGGTGCTAATTTCTAACTTCTTGCCCCATTTTATTCTTTATAATACCTAATGAATTTATTCAATATCTGAATTTTTAAGTAGGTATATCGTATAATATGCTTTAAGACCATATTTACAAATGTATTTATTTTTTAATGCATTTAAGGAGTATCTAGCTGTAGCTATTAAAAATTATTTTTTTCAAATGAAAACCACCATTTTATAACTGTAAATTATTATTAAGAACGTTATTTTTTTTTTAAATATCATTTATGTATAATTTATTGCAATATATATGAACATTTTAACTTTATATTCTAATAGGACTATAATCATGGATAAAGATATTATTTTTACATAAAATATAATATTTAGCCTAGTTAAGGTACCTACTTATTATACTCGATCATTTTTTACAAATTATAAAATGTTAATACATTTATATTAATTACTATAATTTTCAAATCATCTGGCCCCATAATATCTTATTAACCTATATTGTCAAGGTGCATTAAGTTTAACAACTTAGAAACTCGTTCGATTTTTTTTTCATATTTTATAGTTTAGCTGGTATATTAATATCACAGGACAATCCTCGAGTAACATATAAAACCAATTATTAAAAAATACAGCCTTTGAGTATATATTGGTACATTAAATTCCAATAACCAGAATTTAAAATTGCATAATTAAATTATTATATGATAATTGAAAATGTATTGCCATCATGGACATCATACAAGTCAAATATAGTAATTTTAAAATCTTTAGTCGTACTTCGATGACTCTGCTAAACATAAAACTTTGTTCGTCCGTCATGTTGTTCATTTTTGAAAAACGTTTAGTCAGTTCCTTCAAATCGTCGATGGATACAACACCGTCATTATTTACGTCCAACAGCTCGTGATATAGAGTCAACTTTGATACCCATTCACTGTCCGGTTCCTATTAACAAATTAAAGGTAAACAAAATACATATTTAAAAAAGTATCTAAAAGTATCTTTGCTATATGCTTAACGCATGGAATATTAACTATTTAGTGGTGCGAATAATTATCTGAGGTATAATTTTGGAGAGGAGTAGGCACTAAACAGGGACGGATCAGTGCTATATAGTCGCCGATTTACAAATGGTAATTATCCATATGGCCTAGCCCTCCATTATATTACGCGTATTATGTATACGTTTATTTTTTTTATAAAATTGTAAATACATTAAAAATATTGGCGGTACTGGTTTGCCCACAAATACCAAAAAGACAACTTGTTTGCGCACAAAACTACCACTCGTTTGGGAACAGTTAAGCCTTAAACCATACATATGGTTTGCGCATTTTCACCTTTTAGACTTTAATTACCATGCATATAACAACCCGTTTATTAATAATTGTAATTGTTAATTGCGTATTATTAACTGTTAATATTTAACACTTGTTTAAGTTAAAAATGCATGTTAATAATTGTTAATTTTAACTTTAATATGAAAAATATGACAATTTGGTCGTAAGAATTACGTGTCTATTATTTTCCGTAAAAACAGTTTCACAAATTGTATGTACGCTCACTATAAGTTCTCAAAATGTACTTTTTGTAGGGAATTTAATAATATTTCCGTACTCTTTATCGGCGATTATCAGTGCCCATCTATTGAGATAAAATATAATTATTGACATGTGCGCAAACTAGGTATACATTTAATATCACCGTGTGCCTAAACGAGTTCCGATTTTTCTGGTAAAAATTATAGATTGTGTGCAAACAAATTGCAGCCGAAAATGTATTTGTACTAAACATCGTTCAGTATTTGGTACCTTTTGCATAATACTTGCCCCCATGTGACATCATTTATTGAACAAGTATTAGGCACATATTATTCAATTTTACATAATTGTGATAATACGTAGTTGTGAGATAAAAATATAAAATGTATGTTTGATTATTATATTTTATTAAATACAACAAATATTAAATCAATCATTTGTAACTATAATGTCTAAAAGAATATTTTATTTTTCTATTAGCGTTGATTATATACATATAGTATCATCATACTATATTACTATGTATACCTAACCAATGCTATTACCTACCATTATTTATAATTATTTTGTACATATTTACTTTTGATTTAATAATAAATTTGTTTGACAATTCCATTTAAGTTTCAGTAATTTCCATGTTTTATAAATATTATTACCCACTTATAAGGGTTAAGAGTCCACAATTATCGATAATCACTCACCCAGTATATAGTATAGGTAGTAAAACTGATCACTGTGTTGAATATTTAATAATTATGGCTACATAGTTAATATTATTAAGGACGATGTCTGTGTGCCACCATGCGTCCATGCATGGGTAAATAAGAACAATAAGTCAATTTGGTCATTATTAGATTACTTTATTAGCCTTAACGTATAAAAAAAATGTTCTACGTAGCTTTCATTATCATAAATTCATAATAACACTTGATTTTCATATTGTTTTCTTAACTAAAATTATCTGTAAAAAACTAAAAAGCCATTATAGACCAGATAAAAATGAAACGTTTTTCCCATTTCCTGAAATTTAGTGATTTCAACGTATCGCTTTTACAACAGTTTTACCCACACATTACACATATCATACCATTATAAAAGTACTAGGTATAGGTACCTATATATGCGATAGCACCATTCAGCCTATAATAAAAATACATTATCAACAATATATAATGCGTGTTTTGGCTTTTTTTTTTTTAATATTCTGATTTTTAGATTATTAAAACTTTCTTATAAATTAAAAATATTTCCAAACACTGATTATATTATTTATAACAGATCAAAGTCACATATTTTAATGAAATAACCGTGAGCCGTTTTAATATAATATACTAGGTACATTATGTGTGTAAGATTTTTAATTTTTTTATATTGTATATTAATTAGAAAATAATTCAAAAAAATGATTGGGCCTGCAGGATAAATTTCAATCTCCTGGCACCACTACGTATGACCCAGGACCCAGGTAGAGGGATAGACATTTTAGGGATAGAAACATTCGATATTGTATGTCAGCTAAGGTAATGACTAAAGTTTAAAGTCGAGTCTTTTATATTCACTTTATCATAGTATTACTTTATTATAAGCTAAGACTAATTATTTTTAGACACAACTGACTTTTCACGAACACTTTTATGTTGTATATCCCCTTCCCCTATACCAAATAAATATAAGTCATAAAGTAATAAATAAAGCATTTTAATTTATCCCTATGCAAGTTAATTGATTGTTTAAAAAAAAATAATAGTGACCCATCAGCCCCACTGTACAATGTACGATGCCCACAGTGAAAATGATTATAATTTATTATTCTGATGCTCCATTAAAGTATTAGTGGTAGGTATATTATATACAATATTGAATATACTATATTATATTATACTGTCATACTGGTACATATTAGGATTACCAAGTTAGTACCTATCTTCCTACCCATATATTGTATTATACTTAGGTAATTATACTTAATGAAGTTATTAATTAATATTTATTTTATTGTAGTAATTCGGATAAAGTACTATTCTTACTGTGGTTGTATCTTTCTTTTTCGTAAATTGGTCGTTCTCGAATAATTTTCTGCTTATTAAAAACTTATTTCCATTGTAAACAGTTTTCACACAGTAATTGCAGGCGACAGCAGGTTTCTATATAGATATGACAATAAACAATTGTATAAAATAAAAAGTAAATAAATAAATTTGATTAATAAAGTTGCAACATTATTTAGGTACCTACTATGTATACTACATGGATACATATTATCAGTGGTATACTTGGACCTACATTTTGAGGTGGCTTTTAATGTGATTACCTTATCTGACCTAAAAAAGCATTTTAGAAAAAAAAATTACCACGTCAAAAAAATTACTCTCACGTGGTTAGTATACGTCACTGGATACTTTAGATATATTATAACTACTGTACAGTGTACATGTATACAAGATATTTCTCTGAATTTTAGATCCCGTCAACGACTTATAAAATTTTTTTTTTGATACTTTTTTCGAAAACTATTTATATACCTACTTAATAGATACGTACTAGAGGCCACTGATATTAATACAATTTAGAGTATTTTTTAGTTAATACTTCCACTAAAAAATAAAAATTAAATTATTTGTTTTTGTGATAATATGCTTAAGAGGACGCCTCACGAAAAGCGAACGTATACAACGGCCGAGAGTCGTGGTGTGGCGTTCTCTTAAGGATCTGAGATCGTAAATTTATGTAAACATTTTATAAGTTAAATTATTATTTTCCATTAAGTTTTTCAAATAATTAGACAAGGCCTTAACGTCTCGGCAGTAAAAATTAAGAGACGAATAGAGTATTAAAATATGACACCATATATGTAGATACCTATTATACCTACTTAGCGGGCGGGTAATGAGTGCAAACACTGGAGACACGCTTCATTCTCTTATCATGTACATACATATTGTACTACGTAGGTTGGTGTATAACATTGTGACGTATAAAATAACACTATTGTTATGCTGCATTTCTACTCTATTGTTATCGACGATGTATACTCTTATAAGTTATAATGTCGTACGTTTTTTTGCTGTCAACACATGCAATGGTGCGTATTATAAATTTATAAATACCTACTTTAAAGTTAAAAGCTCGAACAAACAACTATATACCTACCAAAAAGATTAGGAGATTAATTAATAATTTCTACATAAATAATTTATTGATATTAGATATGACGTATTGTACAAATATATATATATATTTTATACACCTTGATGATAAATGTAAGCTGTTGAACAAAACAATATTATACAATGTATATTCGCAGTGAATTTAGAACGATTGATGACTTCACGTTATTTCAATTTGTAAAGATAGGCATTATTAGGGCATTAGGCACGTACCTTTATGGCTATAAATTATAATATATATTAATAAAATGAAAAACGCGAAAAAAAAAATAAGAAAACATCGAAATGGTCGGCGCACGACGTTGTAATATCCGGTCGGAGTCGTCGGACCGACTGTATAATATATTAATATGTAACTTGATGAAAAGAATAAATTCTATTTAAATGCTAATACAGCGTTACAGTAAGACAGGCGGCTAAAATCGAATCGTCTCCAACGCGTACTCGCATTCGATAGACACATGCACGATATACGTGTACGATTGAAAAATACCTAATCTTGCAGCAGTAGTATTTATGCGAATTCGATTTTCGAGAAAACACTCGCGGAGAGACGGCAATACGCAACATTGTGAAAATTTCCAACGATGACGAGGGAGCTGTAGGTTTCTACTTGAAATTTGTTATAATGTTGAGACAATTCATCATTTCCTTCCCGCTAATCACAATGCCGATTATTGAGTGACGGTTTCCAACCGGCAGGAGGCAATCCTGACGAAAAATTGTCAAGTATAAACCCAACTATACCGCCCACATATAACACAAAAACAATTAACGACATGCGGGAAGACTTTTTTTTATGCGAAATTGATTCATAAAATATAAAATATTGTATCCTTATCTCTTAAGAAGGTTTCAAAAACAATTGTGAAACGACGGTTGTCCGTTGAATGTAATTGACGTATATTGAACACGGTTAATGATAATATAAAGCAATTCGCAAAGACAGGGCAGCGGCGAATTTTAGGACTTTAGAAGGTGATTGGTGGATAGACCTCTCTCCTACAGAATTGTTTTTTACATGTATTTTTATTGCATCTATAATAACTTAACTGTCGAAATAAGCCAAATGAATAAGCATTGAATAATATTATAAAACCGGGGAAGTCAGTATGTTGCATAGTAGGTTTCGGTGTACCTCGTCATGACGTCATAGAATATGTCAATATGTATCAAATGTATCAATGTGTTAAAATTTAAAATTTGAATTTAATAATTAATCATTGGACAAGAGCAACGATACTGAACCGAGACGGTCTGTCGGCATTTATATTATAAGACTATTTTATTATATATTTATTATACATTATTGCTAAAAGTAATTTTTTTTTATATTAGTATTATACATACGTAAATTGCTATAAGTTTATAGTAAATTACTATAAGTAATTTATGAGGTATCTGGTTTTAGGTTATACCTAAATAAAATGAAAAATTAATTATTTCAAATGCTTATAAATATAGCTTACAATTTAACTAAATATTTTGAAAATGACAATGTGAATAAAAAATAATTATGAAAAAAAACCTTTCAAGTTACGAGGATTAATAATTTTTTAAAAATTACAAAAAATATCTCAGGATAAATCGTTAATATACAATTGATTAGTGATTGTACGTTTGTATTAATTATTTAAGATTTTAATTTATAGAAAAAGATTTTATGTGTACAACCTGTACATAGGTGGAAATCAGAAAGTGGGGACTTAGAAAGGGCTTAGTAGGGGAGCCCCTAAAATACCCTACAAGTCCCCGGCGTTCCCCCAAAACAAACAACTTTTTAGTTGTGTGGGATCGAAGAGCTCCTACTCACATTAATGTTAAAAATGTTAGCACCCCCTGAAATTTTAATGAAGTTCCGCCTATATACCTAATACCTACCTACTTACTACATTTTTAATCAAAAAAATATTATCTATTTTTTGTAAGACTTACCGTATGGAATACAAGTCTTGTCAAATTAAACATTTTGTATGAAAAAAAATTGAATTTTTGAAATTCACAAAATGAATGCACGTAATTAAAAATGAAAAATCGTTGATTAAACTAATGTTTTCCTGTGGGATAACAACTAATAAGAAACCAAACTACCAATTGACCAACTGGCCTGAGTGGCTATGAAAAATATGACAAATCAAGATAAGGTAAACATGACGTACCTACCTATTGTTTTTGGTTATTTAGATTATGGAATAAGGTACAAAAAGCATTACCTAATGATTCACTTTTAGTAAATGTCTCAAATTAAATTAAGCTATAAACATGTCAAAGTGCACAAAATAGATACACTAATAAATTATTTATTTAATTAAGACTGGACTATGTAATTATTACATAATTATAAAGAATATCAACATGCATTCTTATTACCTAGGTACTTATTTTTACTGAAAACATTAAACAATTAAACCTATATGTTTTTGTTACAAATTAGAAAAATAAGAAATTGTTTAAAAGTATAAATAAATTATTACAGAAATTAAGTGATATATTAGAGAAATAAATTTAAGTATTATATAAATAATAAGCTGTTAGGTATTTTTAAGAACAATCTATACATAATACATCAACAATGGTAGTGTCATAAACACTAAAAAATGATGAAATAAATTAAAAGTTGGTAGGTAGGTACTTGGTACCTTCCAGTTTATTGATTACAATTTACATTATCATTAATAGGTATTTCAAATGGGCAAATGTAAGTTCCTACACGAGACCTAGCAGGTAAGAAAAATACATACCTATGTTAGTTCCTATACGATAAAACACAGGTACATATGTTAGTTTCTATACGATAGAAAAAGATACATAATATGTAAGTTCCTATACGGTAAAAACAGTTGCATATGTTAGTTCCTACACGTTAAAAAAAGTTCAAATGTCAGTAAGTGGACAACTTAAGATATGTTATGGATTAGGCTACAAAATAATAAAAATAGGTACATACCTATCCATAAATAAATAGATGATGATACTAAAATATGATAAAAATCGCATAATGCATTGATAATACGAGTATACGCCATACGGTATAATACAAATTGTATTAAAAAATGTATTATTTGATTTTTATTATACTGTATAGTGTACACTATCAATGCATTACCTATGCGATTTTAATTATATTTATTTATTTATTCTATTTGTTGATGAAAATGTACCTATTTTTATTATTTTGTCACCTAATCCATAATATAGATTAAGTATACACTTACTGACATTTGAACTTTTTTTACAGTGTATACACTGGAGGAATTTAGGAACTTACATATTACCTATATAATTTTTCCGCCATGTAGGAACTAACATACGCGACTGTTTTTATCGTGCAGGAACTTACACACCCCATTTTTATATTCGTGTAGGAATTAACACATCACATTTGTAGGAACTAGCGTAGGTATGTAATCGTTTACCTGCTAGGTCTCGTGTAGGAACTTACTATTCCCCTTTCAAATAAGTACAATGTACATACCTACATAGTTATTAGGGAAGATGGTAAACTGCGGCAAGAAAAAAATTAAGATTATACAATCTGCGGCAATTTATTTTATATACCTTCTATATATACCTACTATATATACATATAGTTACGATAACCTATATACACGTTTATCATTTAATTAGGTATAACACATGATATGACAGCTATTTATCTAGAGGCTATTAGAGTATTAGGCGTAAAAATAAAGAAAAACCAATTTTTAAAATTGAAAAATATTATTATTATTAATAAAAATTATTTTAAAATATAGTAGGGATCTTATATAATCAAAAAAAAAATTGTAATTTAAAAAATAAAATAGAGACCTAATTAACATAATATATGATTATGATTTAGGTAGTATAATATGATATATATATATAGAAGGTATATCAAATAAATTGCCGCAGTTTGTATAATGTATCTTATCGGTTTTGTCGCAGATTGTATACCTAATCTTAATTTTTTTGTTGCCGGAGTTTACATATCGACTTTTAGAAAAAGGTAAATTTTGACGCAGTTTACATACAGCCGTTATTAGTTTATTACATACTTTAATCAAATGTTGAACTAACTAATTTTTGTTTAAGATAATATAAAAAAAATACTTGTACAAATCAGAAGTTAAGAGAAACAAATTAGTACCTGCTGGAGTGCGGGACTCAATCTGTTTTTAGAATATAATGGATTGGTTTAAAGGGGCACACTACAAACAATTTTTTCTTTGAATTAGAATTAATTATTAAATTATACATAGGTAACTACTATAGTAGTTAGAACTAATAATAATGATTTAGTCAAAATTCAATGAAAAAAAAATATTATTTAAGGAGATATTAGAGTAGGTATTTAGAATGACTGGGTGTCTGGGTGACATGTCATTGGGCTGGGCTCGATAACTAGAATAAGTCATAACTGCTTATCTTTCATGTGTAAATGTACCTCAATTTATACAATGATTTACCCACCCCCTACCATGTTATTTTAGACGTTTGATTTCCTGGTACCTATAAATCTGTGATTTTTTGTGTTTAAGACCATATTATAAGTATCAAAATTTTAATACTTTAAATATTAAAAATACTAAAAGAAATATTGGCTGGTTGCGCCATGTCCTGTTGCAATAAGTGACTGCTGTGGTTATAGAGGCGTACGTAACAAAAATGTCTTTAATAAGATTTTAAATATTTAAAAAAAAACTAAAAATGTAATGCAATTTTCGGTCCCACTAACATCTTTAGTGCAAACCCAATCACATACATACAAAAAAATTCAAAAATATTCTTTAAAGGTTAGTAAATTATTGTGTGAAGCAAGCAACTTGTACACATATAAGAAATCGAGCTCGGCGCAATGACGTTAAGAGTCTTTATTCAATTCCTCATAAAGTCATAACACATTGAATATTGTGAGTAAAAATGTTAAACCTATACCATTTTTCTTGAAATTGAATATTCTCTCAAATAAAAAAACTTTTTTGTGTTTTGTGCTCCCCAATACAACTTATAAGGAATAAATCTTTATTTAATGTTAAATATATCAAAGTAAACAACTAAAAGTAATCTAAGATAAAGCCATACATAAAGGCAGGACACAATAGTTGGATGTGCTGTTATACACTAATATTTAATAAACATGTTTAAATAGGAATACAAGGCATAGATAAAGAAAATAAACAATATTGGCAATATAAAATAAAATTTAATATCAATATATATAAATATTTTTTTTTTTGGTAATTTTAATAAAAATAATAATACGTATAAACTTTAAAAATATATAGTTTTAACAGTCTAAATATATCAGAAAATAACTTAGGCTAATTAATTTAGCCTAATCTCATTAAGGTATTGTTTTTAATAGTATTATATAAATGTTATAAAAATAATGAACATATTAGGTAATTAAACATTTTAAATTGTGTATAAATATAATAAATAAAATAATAATTATATTTGACTATGGTATAAGTAAGTAAAATATAAGTAAATATAATCAAAATAATGCATAAATATTTGTAATGAGATTGTCTTATATTAAAAATGGATAACAAGATTACAAGAGTAATTCAATGGGAGGTCACATAAGCCAAAATATTAATAATTATATAATAAATCATAAACAAATGTATAGTAAATGTATACACATATATTAAAATTCAATGAAAAACATAAATTCACCTAAAATTCATAACAAATTTGTATAAATATTTTACAAAATAGTTTTGGTTTAATTTCCTTAAAAAAAAATATAAAATATTGGGCGACTGACTTAATAATTAAGGAATAAACAGTAGTAATAAAAATAAATTACATTTTATATCAACAAGAAGGAAATCACCAACATTACTAGAAGTTTTGATCATATCAATTTATAAAAATGTATACATTTAGTCTTCAATAAAAATTTGAAATAATTTGATGTAGCTGTTAGTTTAGGTGCATTACACACAGCTATGAGTAATATAGGTTTTATGTCAATTACGTTACAGAGTATTAAGTATTAAGTTTAGATTTCTTAAGTCACACACAAATATCAAATATGTAGTTTTACTTATTAGAATTCATACAAAAATAAATATTAGAACAAAATCTGAATTATAAGCTTATATGATTAGACCTATATAAATGGCAAACCCTTATCAAATTATTGAATTTGTTGATGTGCATGTAGTATCTACTATTAACACAAAAATGTTTATTAACCAGTTCATAGAGATATGTTTATTACTAATGTACAGGAAATTTTAAATTTCAATGAAAACTTGTTTTATTTTCATATTTTCAAGACCTATTAAATTAATTTTACTATCTAATAAAAAAATACCCATAAATATTAAAATTTTGATTATCATTTAAACATAAGTTAATTGACAATATTTAACAAATATTTCTTTTTTAAGATTTAAGTATTAGATGATAAATTAAAAAGATAATAATTTAATGAGTATAGTGATACTTTATACTTTTTTCCTTGATTGTTAAATTCTAAATACCTTGTGTAAATTAGTTTTTTGTTCTTAGATTAAATAGGTAATTTATAATAATTAATGATGATATGCACTTTAGAATTATTTAACAATGAACTAAAATTGTATGTCCAAACTTTTTGAATTAAAGAAAAGAAAACTATCTTGTTTGTTACTTTTTTAAAGAAAAATTGAAAAAATATTGGTTTTTACAAGTATTTATGGATTATTCATAATTTATAGTAAACAATATAACATAATATAGACAATATTAATGTATGAATATAATTTTGTTTAGTTTCAACATGAAAGCCCTGAATTTTATAAGAACTACAATTGAAAGCTCTAATTGATCTAAGATATGTAAATGTCAAGAGCCAATAGTCACTCAATTATTGCTTAAACTTACTTTAAAATATGTGACAAGTTAAGCATTTTGTGATCATAATTAAGCACTCTAAAAACTTTTAATTTACCATGTTTTGTCTACCAAATCGTCGTTCTTGCTCAGCACGTTTCCTAGTCATTGACAAAGCAGCAGTTTTCAAAAAATCTACAGTTTTGTATGGGTATGCACCATCAATCATGGAATAGTCATGCATTACCAAAGTGAATTGACTGCCTACATTACATTTCGTCTTGGTAGTTGTTTTTGTAGTTGTTCGACTACCTACTGCATATTGTTTGTCACAAGATTCAAATTCTAGATCTAAATACTGAATATCATTGAAACGACTCGCTTCAGCTAGATATCGTGAGTTTGATGAAATCTTATTAATTTGATATGAAGATACCTAAAAAAACATAAAAAAAATATTTAAAACATTTTTAAAAAAAATGTAGGAATAATTAGTTATAAATGATTGATTTGTCTAGTTATATTTAGTGGTGAGAACAAAAATTGCTATAGCCATTTGAGGTATTTAACATACACCTAAGTGTTGTGCCGGAGTAAAATATATACTGCCTTTGTTTATCTGCCTGACTTCTCAATACATCTGCTGGCTCCAACTGGAGATATAAACTGGATTATATAAAAGTTTTCAAGCGAAGTTCAGTTGACAATAAATCCCAAACTAAGTTTGACCAAAATTAAGCAATTTTTGATTATGTTTTTAAAATTCAGTTTATTCAATTGTCAGAGTGTCAGTTAACTTTTCTATACATATTAAATATAAACATGTTCACAACAGAGGGTAAATCTAAGTGGTCGTTGAAAAAACCATGTTATAAAATGGTTTATAATAATTATAATATACCTAATCCAAACTTATGATTACCGATAATAACCCTATCTGATGGCAAAAATTTGAACTAGCTTTAAAAATTAATACCTAAGTTAATGTTAAAATAAACTAAAGAAACTTAATATTTGTTAAAATAGACCGATCACAATAAATCACTTATGAAAATAATATTTACCAAGTCAAATATATACGTGACACTAGCATTAAATAATAAACTAGTGTTTAATTGTATTAGAAAATAATATAAATATTACTTTGTCTGAAGCTAGTCGATCATCAGATGCTGAATGCCGCCTATGGATTCGAGGTTCAAAACTCGTAGGAACAACATTGGGTCCTATACGAGATTTTTGACGGCTCAAACTACCCATTGGTGGTGGACATAATCTTAGAGTACTAGTCGTATCTAAAAAAATAATTCATGTAATGTATACACAAAAATATGTAGTAAATATAAAAAATTAAGTATATTTACCATAAAAGGAATCTTGGTTTTTTTTAATTTGAGTAGGTTTTAGCCTTCGGTTTACAATTGGTGGATTAGCTAATGGAGTCAACGGTGAGAGTTCAGCAGAAGTATCGGAAAACTTTCTGCCTGGCTTTAATTGACGATTGACAGCAGGAGGGGTTTGTTCTAATGAAGCGGAACTTACGTTGACAATTGCAGAAGGTGAATTTATAAAACTCGGAGATTCTAATTCCACAGTCTTACCTTCTTCAACTTTTGGTCCACAGTCTTCCACAAAATCATAAGTGAAAATATTACCAGAAACTTGACCTGGGGCTGCATTTGTATAACAATGTCTACGATGTGTCCTGGGCTGTGCTTGAGGTGGTGTCATTTGATGGGACCTTGGAAAGTCGTAAGTTTCATCCCCTGTTAAAGGTTCAACTAGTTTATCGGTTTTTGTTGAAGTTTCAACCAGGTGGGATGGTTTTGGTGGCCTTGGTGGTGCTGTTAAAGACCCTTCTGCCAATGTTTTGGTAAACCTTCTATTGGCTGCTACTGGCAAGTCTGGTGAATTTTGAGATAAACGAGGGAACGTCTGCCAATTGACAGATGGCCGACTCATAGTGCTGCCATTTATTGATTCATCATCAGTAAAAACTGATTCTGAACCAGGACTTGGTGGAGGTGACTCTGAAAGACGCGGTGGAGGTCTTATACGTCGAGGTAAATCATAAGACTCTTCTAAAGTTGAACGAGGAAGAATTGGAAGTAATGGCTTTCCAGATATGCATTCACTTATAGGTATGTAATGGCTGGAAGATGTGCTTGTTGGTGAATCTGGAGATGAATGTTCTTCTTCATGTTCTTCAACACTAAGAGGAAACGGTCTACACATATTATTGACAGATGGACATTCAAAATCTAAAATAGAATATAGTCAATTATGTGCAATTAAAAATTGTTTGTTTTAATTAAATATTTACCAGCATTTTCATCAACAGTAAATGGTTTAAGGCCACAAACATGACATACAAAATCAACCCATTTATTCATATCTTCTTCTGATTCTGCTGCCAAATAATAAGTTCTTTTTGGTGTTTTAATATCAAACATGTAATGATATTTAGATTTACGATCTTCAAATCTTAACCCAGCATCAACCTAATAAACCAAAAGTATTTAAATAAGCCTTTTTTATTGTTATTGAATTCACAAATTATTGACTTGTGAATTTTAGAATATTATCAATTAAATCTATTATCTTTAAAGTAAATAAATTAATAAATCTTACTTGTTCACATTGATCTAAATCTATTCGACCCTTCATCTTTCTGCGGCTTTTATCTGTATAGTAAGCGAGGAAATATTGACCAGGTAATTCACCAGAATGGCGTAACACAAACCATCTTCTACGCCACTTCTAAAGTTTAAACATTTATATAATAAATCTTGTTAAAGTAAACAAAATTATAAACTTATTACAATTTAAAGGTATACTATAGATATTATCTGTAAGCTAATATTGTATACAAATTATTAAGGTAAAGGCACAATTACTTATCTAAGATAAAACAACATAGGATTATAAAAAATAAAAAATTCTTTTAGAACTTTAAATGTATTAGATTCATTTTAATAATATTTTTTTCCAATATTAATGAAATTTAGAAACACAAAATTTTTATTTATTTTTTCTCAAATTGTTTAAAAATAATATTCTTAAAAATAGGTACTGTTTATTGTCTTATTAATTCTATTTTACAATTATAATTCTATACATTTACCGAACAAAAATATTTTTTTAAATCTAATTTTTCAGATTTTTATTCCCTACTTTAATTTTTAGCTATTATGCTGTGTCCTAGTTTCATCAATATATATGTATTTGTATAATAACAAATCAATTAACTTATTTTTATAAAGTTTTGATAAAAATATCTTCAGATTTAATCGTATTTGTATTCATAGGCATGAACTTGTTGAACATGAGAAAATACGATACAACAAAAACAGCAAGCGAGCATGAAACAATTAATTCTACTTATTGTAAATATAAGAATAAAAATAAAATTAATCATGAATAATAATTTAACTTACTAATTTTACACTGACTGCTTTCAAGACTCTCTTTGCAGGAGGTGATTTTGTCAACCATCCTTCGTGTACAATTTCCAGATTTTCAGAAGACATGGTCAGTGGAGACCGTTGACGATCAGTCCCATTTGTTACTTAAACATAACTACATGTTTTGGTTGACATTAAAATATGTCATAATTTTAACGCAAAGAACGCAAATTCTGAAATGAAAAAAATAAAATAAAAAAACATTTCTCGGAAATTTCTGACGATATCAATATTGGTGTTGGTCACAATGTAAAATTACAGTGCAGTCTGATCAGCTGACTGTAGATAACGAATAACGAAAGGTTTGGACAATAATGATAGCTACCGCGGTTACAGATAGCTTATATTATATTATTAACTTTTAACTATGTCTATAACCACAGATTACATACAATTTTTTATATATTTATAATATATTTTGTGTTTTATATAATCTGTATTCTGTGCTATATAACATCTACAGAGCATCTATGCTAACTGTGGACTGTGGTAGCTACTAGCATTGAGTATAGATAATATATATATTATATAGATACTATCTATACTCAATGCTATACTAGCTACCATAGTACTATGACTAAATACATCTATCTGTCGATCATTGATCATACATTCATACCTATCTATTTTTGGTAGCTACAACCTACGAGCAATTGCAAATTAAGCGGCTCCACAGATCACGATGAAACGTGATTTCTTAAAAAATATTTTAGAACTGTATTATGCTAACCTTAGTAGGTACCTTACCTATACCGGCTATACCACTTATACTGAGTAGTTGAGTTCTATCCACGATTATAAAGAACTTTATAATCGTGGTTCTATCCTACTCGGACCGTGTATTTACCAATTACCACACGTCCATACATTATCACGTTACAAAACTCGAGTATCTCGGTGAGCTGTGAAGGCCCCTATATAGAATAGATTTTTTTATCTTAAACCGTACAACCAAAATCCGCCGACCACCAATGTCCAATAATCGTTGTCAAAGATTTTCCCTTATACCTATTTACACTGCATAAAGGTATTAGGACATTAGGTAGCAGCATATTAAAAAAATTTAAGAATCGTGGTTAGAAACTTAGAAACATATGGTTAGCAAATAGCAGCACAACCATAAACAGACAGTGCCGGATTTAGAACAGATGCCGCCCCTAGCCTAAGAAAAAAAATGTATTTATTACTAATAAATTTAATATTATATGTAATATAATATATATATATATATATATTAAATATTACATAATATTAATTTACGCAGTTACATAAATGCATAAAATATCTGCATAAATGATTTTTTTTTTCAATTTATTACAAAATTTGCCGGCCTAGACGTAAATCCGGCCCTGTAAACAGACACTTATGAAAATATATGTATATCCAATACATTTGTAGTACCTAACTTGTTGGACATTGATTAGTGATTACCCTCAGACTTTGTTGGACTTTTTTTTCGCCGGGAGAGCTTTGGTTACATTTGTGTATTACAACTTAATGTAGGCAATTGAACTTTTACTCGAGTACAAAATGTCGAGCTCAATTTGTTGGACACTTCGCTGGACCACTCCGACATTTTGTTGCACATTATTATCAGTGCCAGCTTCACTTAGGGCAAAACGAACTTGACATTTTTTTATTCCGGTATAAGTTCACTTACATCAAGACATCAAGTTATGTCGTTGAAGTATAACTATACTTCTAACTAACTAGCAGCACAAAAGTTACTAAAGCTCTTCCGGCGATAATAAAGACCAACAAAGTCTGAGAGTCAATGTCTAACAAGTATTACTTACAAATTTGTCGGATACCTATATTTGATAAGTTGCTGTTATGGCTATGCTTTTAACTTTATGATTTTTGCATATTTAGATATATTATTATTTATTGTATTATGCGAGTTGTTAATAATATTGTTAGCAACTAGCGCACTTAGCACGAAATAAGATTTCCCTTAATGGTATAGGCACAAAACCGTATAAGCCGTATAAGCCGTATAAGCCGTATAAGTCGCATAGCCGTATAGGTACCTACAGGTTTAAGCTGTTTTAGGTAAATCGTGCTAGTTATTACTTGTTAATTTTGTTATAAAATCTATAATATTAATATGTTTATAACAATCTATGATAGGTATAGGTAAATTCGTACGTGTGCCATGTTGCTAGTTTATCATAGATTTCACTATTTCAGGAAAGATTTAATATGGGTGCCTTATTACATATTATATTGGCGGTATTGTCCAATTTACCTACGTCCTACACCAAACACATGGCTTCTGTCCAATAATGAATATTCGACTTGTTTATCTCAACTTATAAAATAGTCAAAACAAATCACGTGCAATACCGTACAGCAGGCTGAACATAAATTGTACATACATTATAATAAATCAACAAATCATATTATACATTTGCTTAGGTGCCAGCTACGCCCTACAATCATTGTCCTAACCTCAAATGATCAGTTGAAGACTATATACCATTGATTATTGACGATGATTGATGAATGATATTATATTTTTGATACTAATGTGTATAGCATTTAATGCGCGTGGATACCAAAAGTATAAAAACAATCTAAAACAAATTATATTTTGTATCAAACACTAGGTATAATTTATAACTCGTTGCAGACATTGCAGTTGAATATTATAAACACATACTTAGCTGAAGTACATACCTACCCATTATAATTTTGTAAGTTAAAAAATATTTACACATATATAATATATTATTTAGATATTTAAGTTATTTAACATTTCTTGACTTTAGTTGAGGGTAATTATTTTAACGTAAGACACTTTACGTGATATATTTATGGTTTGTAAGTGTCTTTTGTTAAATGAATCACTCTACAATATTGACTGTCGACGTAAATTTTAAACAACCTAATAAACAAAACTCTTTGAGTTATTTAATTAAAACTAGAGTAATAAAATATATATTTTTTTATATATAGATAGGACAATAGGACATAGGAATAATAAAATGTCTTACAAATAACTAAAATAAGGTAATAATTGGAAAAGTAAAGTTTATTTTATATAATATTAAATATACCTACTAATACATCTATATTATACAAGCCTTCTTTTCATAAAAAATTTACACAAATTTTGAGTTTTAGAATTTTTTAAATACATATACATAAGTTCCATATTTTAAAATACTTGATTTTTTTTTATACTTTTTAAGAAGGGTCCTGTGGCGATACCAACTTCTTTTTCAAATATGAGGAACACCCTTTTTCTATTTAACTATTAAGCAGATGTTTTTTTTGAAAGTGTTGATGTATCTAAATCGAAATTCAAAATTTCAAACAAGTAGTTTTTGAATTATTAATCTTATATATTTATTTATTTATTATTAAATCATCATTAAATTTACATTAATAAATACAAAATACTACCTAATGAATAATGATAATAGGTCCATGACAACGGGCTTAGAAGATATGGGGGCTTTGATGCCTTGTATCTACATTTTAGTAATTGAAATTGTATGGTTTTTAAAAATCGTCACAGAAAACCATATCCAAAATATTTACATCTGTTTTATATTTTTGTAAAACCATTCTTAAGAACTAATGTCTTTAGTCTAATAACTAAGAAACTACTTGTTCAGATTTTGATTTAGATACATCAAAATGTTCAAAAAAATCATCTGCTTAAAAATGTACAGTAAACAAATGTATTGGTTCTTATTTTAAAAAAAGAAGTTTATATCGCCACATGACTGAAATGATGATATATAAATCTAAATAATTAAAAATAGGTATGGTCCTTAGTATACCTAGGTAATTAAAAATCAGAATTTGAGTAAATTCATTATTAAAGGAAAAAAGAGGGGGGGGGGGGGTTAAACAAAAAAAACCCCGACAAAGAATCCCAGAAAAAAAACCCCTGAAATAAAACATTACATTTACAAATAGTGGACTATTTTTACGAATAATTATCTGTGCATTCATTATTTATTGCTTAGTAACTATTTTATTATTTTTATGTTTTGACGTATCAATCATTCGAAATATTTTATATTATATGCTGTATATTTAAATTTTAAATTGTTTTGCCTTGTGAATATTTTATCTATAAATACTTGCAATTCTGGGTGACGCATGCTTGGTGAATCACCCTGTACACCTACGGTATATTAATATTTGTACTTTTATTTTAAATAATTTATATTATATTGACGGTTACATAATAATATCAATTATCACTTGGCCGTAGTTTATTTGATATATATTTTTTCACTATTTGGTATATTGTGATAACGGGTTAACCAGGGGCGTACATAGAAATCATTTTTGGGTTGGGCTACAATATAGATAGCAACTAGCAAGTGATCTAGCACCTAGAGTGCTAACCTACCTCGTTGTTATATAATATAAGTTAACTGTAATTTCGGGGGAGGGGCGGGCTGCGACCCACTAGACCCCCTCCCCTATATCCTATATATATACACAGTTTACACGGAGTACGGAGACAGTGTAATAGCCCCTTAAATCATAATTGCAAATACAATAAATAATATAATAATATGTACCTAATATTTAAATTTTTGTTTTAGATTTTAAGCAAAGCGATGAATGTATTTTTTTGTGTCTGTCGTTAATTTTTGTACCAATTAAGAAGGTAAATGAAAAAAAAAGGTCGGCAAGTAGGCACTGCTCTAGTAGGTATTGAGTGGATCACTTTTATAGATGTGTTAAATTTGTATTCAATGATATAAATTAATGTATAGGTACGAAAAACGATTCTGAGCGAATATGGTTTGTCAGCCTACATAACTAAATGTGCCTATTTTAAGATCTACTGGATACTATTGCTATTAAAATAATTCATTTTATAACTATTAATAATACAGTAGGTTGAATTCATTTTTGCAGGAAACATCGCATTTAAAAAATTATGAAGTGTATAAAATATAATAATATACTTTAAAAGTTTCAAGAACCCTCAAAAAATATTTTTTTATTCGAACGAAATAAATAACATAGTTATTCTTCATTTAAATATCTAATTTTGTCCAAACTTTAACTTAAAATGTCTATAAAAAATTATTTTTTTGATTTTTTGGTTATGAACTGTTTACGAAAAATCTTGTTTTAAATTTTCAATCCTTAGCTATAATAACTGAACATTTGATCAATTTTTAACTACAAAACTTGAATTTCGGTCAAAATTTTAAGTTTAAATGCTTATAAAAACAATCGTCTCTATGCAGTTTTATTATTTTTGAATTGCTAATTTTAACATTTATGAAAAATCTTGTATTACATTTTCAAGAAATTTGACCAACGAAATTTTTTTATTATTATCGATATTCAAAGAAACAATTATTATTATTAATTAAATTAATTTGACTTTCCTATAAACTTTTTCTTTTTTAGAAAGGTAACAAAACTTATAGAGAATATTGTGTCGAATTTTAAAATCTTAGATTTAAATAGAACATTTTTTATTAATTTCCTAATTAAAAATAACTGCAAATTGTCGTGATTTTTACGTGTTTTGTGGAAATTGTAATTTAGGACGTTTATAAAAAACTATTGATGACTTACGCTCAACTTTTTTTTAAATGTTCACTTACAACAAGACGTTATGACGAACCTTGTATTAAATTTTCCATTTTTTTGACTGATTAAAAATTTGTTTATTGATAATAAATTTAAAAAAAGCCAAAAATTAATTATGCCTATAAATAGCTCAAAATATATTGAACATTTTATTGTGTGTGGAAATTGTTTATATAAACATTTTGTGAACATTTCATATATTATATACTGTGATTACTTTTGGTGTTACACCAAAAAATAAAATCGTATTTGTCAAAATTTGGCTTCGTGTAAAAATTCCCGTTTTTCCCTTAATTTTTTTGTTGGTTTTCCCGACGTGTTTGAAACTATGGAAAACTAAATGACTAAATGTTTTTTTTTATAGTTATTCAAAATGGAATAAAATGTGTACATTTTTTGTTATTTATAGACATTATTATACATTTTAAACTTTTTTAGTTATGTTATGATTTATGTATGATAACATTTTTGTATGCAAATTAAAAAAACATGAAAATTAAATCCTATTTAGTTATGCTTAATGTTTACCTATACAGCAATTAAAATGTATCGAAAATAACTAAAGTTATGAATTTTTTTTATAAGCATTTGAAATTCTAATTTTCATATAATTTAATAATTATTTTGTACTTAAGAGTTTTGAGTTCATGTAATTTTAAATTTTAATATCTTAGACTTTAAAATGTAATGTAAGATTACAATATCGATGGTTTAGTGCGCAGTTGAGGTAAGTGACATTTTTGGTGAAATTGAGTTAAGTACTCTATAAAATTCTCCATTTCATTTTGCATATTATACGCACTAATGTGGTATATTGTATTTGTTTAATATCTTATCCACTAAAGTACTAGATTGCATTGTTGTTTGAAATATGTATTATACTATTATGGTTTAGAAAAATGCTGTGTTCAAATGCGGTATACTTGCTTAGAACAAAAGTATTTCAATAAAATTACATGTTTATTGCCCTTATTTTATTATTCTTTGCCCGAGTTTTACGCCCGTTCGGCTTTCTCGGCACTAATGTAACTTGTTCATATTATACTTAATTTTTTATACCTTATAATATTGTGGTTAATTTATTTTTGAAAATTTTAATAAACACCACTGAAGACAAATAATAATCGTGCTGGATGCCTTCGTTAACAACAGAGAACTATACCTATACGTGCACAGATTACTCTGTTTTCCGATTATATGACGGGATTACTAGTACTGTGGTGAAACTAAAGTCTGAACTATGGATTCATCAATCCAATCCTCAGTATTAAATTTCGCCAGTATTGTGCGACGAAAGAAAATATATTAAAATAAGTTAATCCACTGTTTGCGCCAACGGCACTCTTACATTGAAGTTGGTGTCTATGTGAGTCTTGCACGTCAAGCACAGTAGACATTACAGCGGTAATTACTACAATAAATAATAATGGCACTAAGCTAATAACCATACAAATTATTGTTATATTTAGTAACGAACTTATCCAGTGCACGATCTTATAATAAGCTAGATTTTTAGATTGACAGTCCAATTAGGTTTACAATACACGATAAATTTGGTTATCCGTTTGTTTAGTAAAAACTAAAAACAAAAGTTAATTACAGATGAGCTAATGCTAAGTGTCACCGGCATGCTGGACGACACCTAAACAAGTGTACGACACAAGAAACAAAAACGTGTGTAAGCACGCATTATAACGATTAACGATGAACATAGCGTTTTATTAGGTTATAGTTTTGGGCTTTTGGCATGAAAACTAAAAACAATATTGAATTGCCAATTGTGAGATATTGGAAAAGGTGGACTTACTACAGTAATGCTGTTAAATTGCCTATACAGGGTTCCGTGTTATTGTTATAATAATTGAATTAATACCTAATTGAAATTAATAGATTATTACGCTAACGTATTTACTCATTAGAAAAATAAGTAATACACAATATCTTATATAATGTTATACAATGGACCAAAGAGAGAAAATTATTTTTTTAATACACCTAAGAACGAAACGCAGTCATGTTTCATGATATTGACAATGAAAACAATTGCTGTAAATAATTTAAAGTATTTTCTGAAAATATACATTGAAAAACTTAAAAACTAAAGAGTCTGCACAACTCAATGGATACTACAGTTAATGATTTTTCATTTTTGTGGATTATTGCCATATAGGTACATATTGTTATGCTATTCTTACATAAAATATCAGAGTGCAGACTTAGAGATTGATGAGGTGCAGAATGCAGATGCTTCAAAATTAAAAAATGCTGTAGATACTGATTTTTCAATTTCACTTTATGTTACAAAAGTAAGCTAAAAAAATTTTTAAACCTGTATACCTAATAAGAAACACCTATTTTAGAATCTGAACTGAGCCGCAAATGTATTGATTTTACAATGATGTCCGTGTTTTTTTTGTGTCTGTATACACAATAAGTAGTGAAAATATGTATCAATTTTCAACTTTAATAACTTTTTTGGTGCGAAAGTGAATCTAGTTGGTGCATTCGAGAGATCAAAACAGAAAATTCCCAATCATTTTCATAAGCGTTAGGAAAAACAAAATTTTTTTTCAAACTATTGAAAATAGTATGCAAGATTGCTTATAAGTAATTTTTATATGGAAATTTAAAAAAAAGTTGAGCTTAAATTTATGATAATTTGTAATGAGCATCTGAAGATATAATATTGACAAAATTCGTCAAAATCACAAAAAATTCTCAAATTATTTTGAGTCAGAAATGAATAAATTGTCTTTTTATATCTAAGATTTAGAGATTTAATACAAGGTCCATATTTTGTAGAAAAAATATGGATGCAATTTAAAAATAAAAATAAAATACCCTTTAGGGCAATCAGCACGTAAGATAATAAGGTGGATATTTTAAAATTTTTTTCTAATTCTACGTTTTATGGCCTTTGTTAGTATTAAAAAATGTTCATTAGGGACGAAGAAAAATGCTGTATCCAAACTCTTTAAACGCCTTGTATAAATAATAGTACTTTAACATAAATTATATAAATTATATAAATACCAATTTATTCAGAAGTAGAATGTTGTAATATGATTATATGAATCCAATTTTCGCAGCCAAAAAATACCTACGTTGGGAATATTAATCATTAGATAAAAAATAAATTGGGAGAACTGGTGATTGGAAATATATGCTATTGGGAGAAAATGGCTGTAACTAATAATTTTTAATTATTTGTTATTTTATTAAGATTATTGTTCAAATAGTTTGGTTTATAAATTACAATTAACTCAATTATATTTGTAAACAATTATTATTACCCCAATGTAATTTTGTCCCAAAATTGGGTGAATTGTACATTAGAACAATAATATTTTGGGAGAACTTGGCCCTTCCCCTCTACTTCGTGGCGCTGAAATACGAGTAATCATGGAAGAAATCATACGAAACCATAACACACATCACGTGATACTATGACCATAGTGTCTTTGTGAGGTTATGTTTTTAGAATTTAATCTTTTTGTGATTGCGTCAGGATTCGGGAGTAGAACTCTTAACTCAGGTATTATTATTTTTTTAAATTTCTTTTTTTCTATTCTATTAGGTCGATTTTATTTTGTATAATTAATAGAACATTTATTATTAATAGAATTATTATATGCGAATAAAACCCTCTATTATATTTATCAATTTCAAATAGGTAAATAGTCTGGTGTGGATTATGTATATGTTAACACTAAATCAAAGACAAATTTTAATAATATGTTTCTGTTATTAGGTTAAAATGCCGTTGTCGTGTCGGTTTTATGCCGAACGTTATCCAGAAATTGACGATGTCGTCATGGTCAACGTTCGGAGTATTGAAGAGATGGGTGCTTATGTCCATCTTTTGGAATACAACAACATTGAGGGTATGATATTGTTATCAGAATTGTCCAGGCGACGTATTCGATCCATCAACAAATTGATTCGCATCGGAAAGACTGAACCTGTAGTTGTTATTCGTGTAGACAAAGAAAAAGGTTAGAATATTATTTTAAAAATTAATACATTTTTTATTCAGCTGTCAAATACTCGTATGTGTTTATATTATAGGTTATATTGATTTGAGTAAAAGAAGAGTTTCTCCTGAAGATATAGAAAAATGCACGGAAAGATTTGCTAAAGCAAAAGCTGTAAATTCAATTTTACGGCACGTTGCAGAACTATTAAACTTTGAATCTGATGCTCAATTTGAAGAGCTATACCATAAAACAGCTTGGTTTTATGAGGAAAGAACTAAAAAGAAGTCATCAGCATATGATTTTTTCAAACAGGCTGTTCAGTAAGTTTTTTTGTATATTTTATTAATAATTATATTAAAATTGTTATCTCATAATCCTTCATTATACAGAGTGGCCCACCAATGCTCTCCCTCATTCTTGTATGTAGTTCTTCAAAATATGATTCTTGAAATATTTTGTTCAATTTAAGAAGTGTCCTGTAGATGTATATACTTCTGTTTTTCAAATTAGAACCAACCACTCTTTTTTACTGTAAATTATTAACTATTTAGTGTCTACATTTTCTGAACATTTTGACATATTGAAATCAAAATCCAAACGAGTTTTTTTGTTGAGTTTTTTAACTTAGAGTTCTGATGATATGATAATGTGTTTGGAAGATAATATGAGGGCTATGGGGATTTGAAAATGTCATTATTATATCTTAGTACACTATTGTCTAATGTATTTCATAAAAACAGTTTCTATCAATTTTTTTTAGAAGTTAGTAGTTAAGTTAAACTTTTGATCAAATTGTTATTATCATTAATTTTTATTTTGCTTCCTTTAAGTATAAGTAATTATTAAAAACAATTTTTTGATTACTTTAGGGATCCATCTATATTAGCTGAATGTGGGTTGGACGAGAACACTCAAAATGTATTGCTTAATAATATTAAGCGAAAATTAACTTCTCAAGCTGTAAAAATTAGAGCTGACATTGAAGTTGCTTGTTATGGATATGAAGGCATTGATGCTGTTAAAACAGCTTTAAAAGCTGGCCTTGCTTGTTCAACAGAGGAGCTTCCAATCAAAATCAATCTAATTGCTCCACCATTATATGGTAATTATTTATTTGTTATTTCTACTTAATCATACTTTTAAATATTCAAACTATTAATTTCAAATTTATGCATACTGATTCAAACAAGGTTTTTTATTTAAATTTTAAACCAATTTTACTAACAAAATTGTATTTTGTAACATAATTTATTATTAACATGTTTTAAATATTTTGAACTTGAAAAAACAAAAATTCATTTATAATTCATTTTTGTTTATATAGTAATGACAACTGCCACACCTGAAAAAACTGATGGTTTAAAAGCTTTGCAAACTGCTATTGAAGAAATTGATAAAACTATTCAAACTCTTGGTGGTGTATTCAAAATCCAAATGCCGGTAAGGAAATATAATATATATTTCAAATAATCTTACATTGAAGCTTCTAACTATTTTTTTATATTAGAAGTTTTACTGTGTTTTATTGTATTGAAATATAAAGAATACGTTATTATCAGTTATTTTATACAACTCTATATTAATTTAAACTTTTTAGCCGAAAGTGGTTACGGCTAGTGATGAAGCTGATTTGGTGCGACAAATGGAGAAAGCTGAATTGGAAAATGCCGAAATTGCTGGTGATGATGATGAAGAAGATGAAGAAGGTATGCAAAATGGTGATGTGGATGTAGATGATCAAGGAGGTGAAGAGAACGAAGAAGAATAAAAAATCTATATAATATTGATTGATAATTGAAATATCTTTTTGAAGTAATATAATATTAAAAATAGGATTTTATGAATTTTTTTATATTGTATTTTTTACCTTCCCAGTACATTCAGGTTATTTGGTTACTGAATCATAAGTTTACAATGATTATTTAATTTTTAATTTTTATTTAATTTTGTACTATATTAATTATTAATGTTATTTTTTATTTCATCAATGGGTACTGCTGACTACTTTAATATGATAATGAAAAATAACATCAACAGAAATAATTTTAACATGATTTTACTTTTTAGAACTTAACTAAAAGATTTTTTTTTTTGAACTCTTACACATATTATTGGTACTATTTTGATAACAATTTAAATTTAGGTGTTAAAACTTCAACAATTGAATAATTTTTAATGAAATTAAAGTCTTAATGTAATTATTAATTATTTTTTAATGTTTGATGTATATGTGCATTCTTCAGTCATATTTTATAAAAATAATTGGTACTTGATATACTATAGATCAGGACCAGGGGTCACCATCTTTATCTGACCCACAGACAAGAAATGTATTTTTTATATTTTTTTGTTTGATGTTGAATTAAAGAGATTTTCATTAATTTTTCTATCTTTTGATTTTGCTTTCTTTGGTAAAATATGTTTATTACATTATAACTTTGCCAGGTACCCCAAATTACCAAATTTTAAAAATGTGTTGAATTATTTATGATTATTTGATTAGTTTTCCAAAAAACTAAAGTGTTCTAGTCGTAGATACTGATCGAAGCAATTTTGACCAACATTCATTACAACAATGAACATATGCAAATTATTTTAAAAATGTTTAAAATATTCAATTTTTATTGCTAAGGATTGACATTTTATAACAAGGTTTCTAGTAAGTAGTTAATAGAGGAACCAAACAATTTTAAAAATATATGAACATGTTTTTTTTATAGACATTTGAAGTTGAAATTAAATATTTAAACAAAGAATAACAATGTTTTTATTTTGTTGTATTTTTTGTGGGTGCTTGATACTTATAAAGTATATTATTATATTTTATACACTCAAATACTCAATTAAATTTTTAAATGCATTGTTTTCTGCAAAAATTATTTCAACCTGCTGTGTTATTAATAGTAAAATGATTATTTTAATAGCAATAATATCTTAAATACACTTAGTTATGTAGGCTGATCGTCTTCGCCCAGAATCGTTTTCACAAAATAAAAAATATAATATTTGCATTATCGATACATCTCCATTTCAACTTCCAAGACAGCAATCGTTAGGTTTTCTGGTTTAATTTTAAATTTTAGTAAGTATAAACCGTGAAAGAAAGTCTATTGAGTTAATAGTTAATATGCATTAATTAATGTGGTGGCTAATATAGAAACACATTTTAAATAGATAAAATATAATATATAATACGCACAAAAATCATTTTTATGTAGTAAGTAGGTAATAGTGAATTTATAGTTAGTACCTAGGTACCTATTTATAGTTATTTTGTTTCTCTATTGTTATAAAGTCTAATTAACTTAAATATTGGAATAGTAAATGAATTGTGAGATTCCCAACTAAATGTGCAACTGCAGAATTTTGGATCTGTTGGTTCAGTTTCATACTTTTTATTTCCTGGCTGGTATAATCATTTGATAGTGTTTTCGATTCATCTTAGATATTTGTATTTAGAAAATATTATCCAATTATTATTAGAGAATTTGTTATAAACTCTTAACAATAACTTTTCAAATTTATTGTAGTCGTTACGCATTTTATATGATGCCCATGTTGGTATGCTTGTGCTTATTAAATTGTAGGTAGGTTGAAACTAAGTGACAAATTCATAAGTGGGTTATATACCTTACACACATCTCTTCACGTTTTTCTTATTATTATTTCTTTGATAGATTTTAAATTGTTTTTCAACGATTTATATGTGTCACATTTATTTTAGTTGATATTATAGGCACATCGGATGATTTTGATGGATTTTTATTAAAACTTAATACCTAAACGTTTATTATAGTGAATTTTATAGGTATATAATAGGTATCACTATACAATACACTTTATTATGTAATATGTTGTAAAAAATCATAAGATTATAAATAATCATAAGATTAAATAAATATATTTTGTATGAAATTGGTTAGTTTTATAATTAGGTATTTGTGTTTTACGCTTTTATCATAAATTATAATTTGTATTTTTAAACAAAATATAGTCTTAAAACATTTAATTTTTAAAATGATAAACCAATAATGACAATGTCTTAAAAAATAGGTATGAAGAGAAAAATGTGGTTTCATAAATAGAATAATAAACCGGAAGTTTTTTTCCCAAGTAACTAACCTATATCATAATATGCAACTATTATTATCATAACGTGAACTTGGCTGAGAAGTGAGAATAATACTATAAGAAGAGTGTTTATTATTATATTATATTTATTTAGAATAAGGCCTTTCTGGTTCATTGAATAATTATGTACGCATCACGCTTACAATCTTTTTTTAAAAGAACTTGGCCGATTAAATTTATATTCACCGTTCTTTTTTAAGTGATTGTCTGACATTTTCAAATTAATTGAAATTGAAATCTAAGTGGGATACTGGGATAGGTATGTAATACTTATAGTAGGCAAATAATATAGCATAAAACAATTCATTACAATATTTTTTGTGGAAATAATGTATTCATTGTTTATACACTAAAATAAAATAATAAATATTAAATACTGCATACATTTCCCATTAAAAATAATAGGTACCTATATTTTATTATTTATTTTAGGTATAGTTGATAATTTATTACTGACATTATTCAGTGTTAAATAAACTGTCAATTTTAATGTACAATACTATGATAATAGTACAATTATTATAAAACCATTTATTAAAATAATTGAAATGATTGATTAAATACAATATTTATTGATACAAATGATATAATTGTAAAAACACATATTATAGGTAGGTACACCTTAAACATCGTGAAGATATTGTTATACAGCTGAGTAAAAATGTTGTTTAGTTACAGCAGGCGCACGTGGAACCACGATATCGCTCGGTCTAGTACAAATAATTTATGAACACCGATGAGAAAAAGGGCCCAAAAGTTTTTAGTTTTTACATTTTACAGTAGAGCTAAAAATGTTTGATCCTGTAAATGTATTATAATTATATATGTTTAAAGTATTTATTTCTGAGACTGAATTGTAGGATTTTTATCATATAACAAAATGCAAAACTTTAATAATATAAATTAAATAGTATATTATAAATGTTTTTCAAAAACACACTAGTGCTAAACAATGGCACTAATTCCCGAAAACAGCGTGCAACTACTTCCCCTCCAATTTTTTTTTTAAACGTACTAAACTGTTATTATATTTCAGTGGCAGGTATATTTTGTATATTATATGGAGGATTCTAAACTCTGGTAGAGTAGGTGAATATTTTTAGGTTAAGGCTTAAAAAATTCTCCTCATTATTTTCAAAAATGTTAATAGTTTTCAGTGGGTAACAATTCAAATACATTTTTATTAGTTCAATATTTGAACGACCTCCGAGCTCGATTGTACACCGTACAACACTACAACACTTTGTTTCTATTTTCTAAGGCAAGTTAATTCAAACTGAAAAGATACAATGAACGTAAACCTTCTCTTTGGCACTAAAAAAAGAAATGTAACATCTAACAACAAACAAAAATTGAAAGAAAAGAAGAGACGCAACACGCAGTGGTCGTATCATCAATATAATATATAGGTACTGCAGCGAACTTCAATGTATGTTTCTGTAGTTAGATAAGGCGCAACTATTGTATGTAGGTAGTGTTCGGTACTTACTATACGTATTTTATATTTACGTGGATGCCTGCATTGACTATAACATATTAATATGTATATATTTAATAAGATATCGGACACAGGTACATCATATTATTATATTACATGCGTACGGCGTAACGGTCATGTCGTATGGAGGTTACGCGTCAATGACCCTAACTGCGCGATAATGATATTATATTATTATTATTATATATAGGTACGCGTATAATATACAAGTCGGCACACCGGGCATCGACCGGTTTTACGCGAAGTAAGAGGCTGCTGTTACAGCGCACGTTCTGCAAGATCTCCGTGCTGAGATCCGTGTCCACCTCTTCCTCCACGCATCTCCACCGCCGTCGCCTCCTCCTCCTCTTCCTGCTGCTACTGCTGCTGCTCATCGCCGGAGCTGCGCCATCGTCGCGGGCCAGCAGCGAAGGAGACAGAACACTGTGTCCTTGCAGCGGTCCACCGGTCTAGTTAGCGCAGTTCCTCCGGTGCAACGTCTGCAGTGAATCCCGCCGACACCGCGATCTGAGCACGGATAGGTATCATCGACACGACATCGCGCGTATATTATAAACATCAATATAGATCTGCGGATCTATTTTATACGCGTTCTGCGATCCACGTCAGTCCCCGTCACCGCTATGCGCCGACAATTGTTCTGGAGCGGTTACCTGTTGGCGCTGACTGCCGCGGCGGCTGCAGTGACAGTAGCCGTAGCTGCCCCGCTGGCCGAGCCCGCAGAACCGGACGCGGACGACGTGGTGACGTACGACCAGCGGCAGAATGGCACTGAGAACGTGAGGATCAGCCTGAGCGATCTCAAAGTGGTGCTGGCCCCGGCGGACGGGCTGTTCCAGATAATGTCCATGGCCGGCGCTCAATTTCTCAACTCGGAGTTGGCAAGCGCAGCGTCGGAACACCGGCCGACGGGCGTCGAGTGCACCGGGTTCAAGTGCAACAACCGGCATAGGCAGGCCGCCAAGAAGTCAGTGTACAGTACTATAACCTTATTACCTATATTTAATATATTATATAATTATGTTATGTACGAGGGATAATATATTATAATTATCAATTTTTATAATAACACACTATCGTTCGTTGTGTATATTAAAAAATACATAATCACGGGCGCGTAAACCGTTTAACAGTGATATTTATCGGTGTTTATTATGTATATATACTTATGTATAATTAAAAACTATACGTATATAGGTAATATACAGTTGAAGTAGCGTTACTGGACGGGGCCCCATTCACTCAATCCGCCAAGCCTTGTAATTTTTTTAATATTAAAATATATTATTAATTGTATTTTATATTATACAGATCGAATAAATATTCGTTTTTCTAAATAAAAATGGAAATATTACAAATTACGCAGCACAGATATAAATATTTCATCGCGACAGGGTCCGTATACTGCACGTGTATATAGTGATACAATACATAATATAATATATATGTACACGGTGAGGTCCGTTAAACCGACGTACCTACATTAATAAATTTTCTTAGCCAATATTTGTAGTTAAACAAAGTTTTGTATAAATATGAAATACCTACATCTAATTTCTCATCATTGTGATTTGTAATATTGAAAGTATTAAAAACATGTCATCATATGATAATGAAAATATTTTCAAGACATTCAACAATTCAACACGTTTCGTGAACTTTTATAAATTGTCGTGACTCATGAGCTATAGTATATATTCTGTACTATAGACATGATAATAAAAATATTACCTACTACCTACAGTAATAAAACAGTAAAATTAAAGATTACTTTGACAAATTTTGTGAAAATTTTAACTTCAAACGCTTATAAAAAATTTGTGTTTCAATAAATAGTTCAAAGAGTACTAATATATTTAAAAATAATAAAATGCCTAGAAATGTCTTATTTAAATATTAAATGAAAATTTTAAGCATCTACAGTCCGTTTATGAATTACAAAAAAAAAATAGAATTAAAACTTTAACTATGCGGGTTATTTTTTCATTTATCCACTGTTTTTTCACCGTTTTTGTTAGTTTTCCCAAATTATTTTAAAACGTACTCGAAATAATGTTTACACTTAACTCTTAAAAGCCTTATAGTACTAGCAGTACCAACAAGACTCAATTTTCTATCAGAAACCATCCTCAACATGGATGATTAAAACGTTTTTACTGCTCCAAAAAGTAATGACAATTACAAAAACCAAAAAAAAATGTACACATTGCAAAACTAAGACATGCGTTGCTATTCTGAAAATCTATAATACAGTTTATAGTTAAAAAATTTTGTTGTTTAAATGTATGAGAAATGGAAAAATGGGTTCACCAAGAAAGAGAGAATAAAATAAGGGCAACATAAAATGTCAGAATGCATATAAATTGTAACTGGGTGAAAATAACGAAAAGCATAAAATAATATTTAAACAATTTTATCAAGTTTTTTATAAATCATTTAAAAAATATTTGAACCTAAATGTGTTTTCATTTATTTTTTAAGCTAATTTATTATGTTTTAGTTATACTTATACTCATAATACACATACGAAATGTCACTGAGGGCTTAGGTATATGGTCGGACATTTCAGTTTAAAATATATTATATTAGAATCATAGAATTAATTTTTAAATATTCATCCGTTTTAAAGATCCTGAGTACCTATTAAAAAGAATGGTTTTATTTGTATAGACAATTTAAATCAACTATTTAAAATGGTATTAAAAGTTCCTTAATTAAAAAACATATTAATTTTTTCGAAAAATCAATTTTTAAAATTTAAAAATATATAGTACATTCGGTAAATAATAAAAATATGTCCTAGTTTTACTAGAATTCACAATGTGTTAAAATACATTGTTATTATACTATAACTTTTGTGTCTTATTATATGCATAGCTTTAGTGAAAGTGAATGGATATTTTTTAAATTACAATAACTCAATCGTGATGTGATAAAAGTGTTTTTCATTCATGTTATCTATATTATGTTCCTTATTATTTATTGATTTACAATAATTTGTAACCTATTTATTTACCATTACTTTAAAGTTATCATAATATATTTTAGTCCATTACCTAGCATAACTATCCTATAGTATTACTATGTATAGCCATACCTTAGTACTATATAGTACACCCTACGTAGAGAGTATAGACTCACCACATACGTATAATATATACTCACTAATCACCAATACATACAAGTTAAACTAACGTTTACATAAAACTGATTTTTTTTTAGGAATCGTTTCAAATTATCAAGTCTTATAGCACCATTGTTAAACAGCCAAGCCGAACAGAAAACAGCAGAAACAGAAAGTATTAGTATCAACAACAATAATACTAATTAAACACTAAGTAGGTAGGAATACTATCTACAATATCGGCTCAAATAGATACAGTTACACCAATACAAGGACGAATATAATTATACCTATATGTAGGTACGGGTTAATAGATTTAAATTGCATGAACATTTTTTAAATCTAAAATATTGTTGTTCGTTATTATAGTATATTTAATAATTTCAGTACATGTACTTAGCATTAAAAAAATTATTTGTAAAAAGTTGCGTAAACATTAAGTATATTTAGTTTAATAAATTATTTGTAAATTTGTTGCATTTATATAAGTAAATATATAAAACCCTATTTAATGTTTAGTATTAAATGCAGTTTTATTCAATAAATAACATCAACAATTAAGTGTTTTGTGTACCTAATGAATTTAAATATATATCTTACATCATAGGAATATAGGATAGACGAGGAAATCGTAAACAAAAATATGCTTCTAGATTTGACAAAAAAATTGATTTCGTAGAGATTTCTATTTAATCTCCTGAACGAATAATAATAATTAGATAATAGGTATAAAATCAGTGTCTCCCAATTACCATAATCAGGCCAGGCCCCTTCCGCAACTGCAGGCTAGTGGTCCGGTCCGGGCCAGTCTGACTCTGAGCTTGTTCATAACTGGATAATAATCACGAGGTGTTTAATATGATGTGTAATATAGTAAAATAATTATTGCAATTTTCAATTATATATGTATACAACATTTACTTAATATATATTATAAACTAGGTATACAAATAAATAGCAATAATAGTACAATAAACGTATAAAAACAAATGCAAATAGTTACGACTGTTTAAAATAATGAAAATGAAATTAATTTACAATGGTTATATTTACATGTAAAATATCAAATAATAAAATACAATATAATTCAATAATTTTGAATAACTAGAATTATTTACATGTTTAATATAGGTATGTATATCGATAACGCAACTACTTAACTGTTATTTAAAATTAGTAGTAATTGTACGGAAATAATAAACATATTGTATAATATCAAATAGGTGTTATCCTTTTTGGTTTTTTATATGTTATTTTCGTATAAAATAATGATTTGAGCAGTTTACCATTTACCAGGTTTTTCTTCATTTTGTTACTGCAATAGTTTGAATATTTTAATAACAGTTACTATAATATTATTGAAAAAAATATTGATTTTTTTAAGCATGACGAAGTCTTGTTTAGAACAGTAGTTATTGTTGTCTGGTAGTACTGGTGTCACTACTAGAACAAGTAGTGTACGAATAACTATGCTATTCGTTTCTAAGTCGAGCAATTAATAATAATGGAAACCATATCGAGCTGGATGTTATTCAGTTATTGATAATTATTCAGTCTTCTTAACTTCTGTGAGACATTGTGTGTTCAGAACTCTGTGGTTGAATTTGTTCCAGACGAAGCAAATGTCTAAAACGTAAAAAAAATTAAAAATAAATAAAAGATTAAAAACTAAAATAAAAAGTCCATTACAATCTTTTCTAGCAGACAGTTTTTAATGTTGTTATTAAATTACGTATGTGGATGTACCTATTAGAATGTTAGAAACATTACATTAAGAATTTACGAATATACATTTTTGTTATCGAAATCAATTACCTGTTTCTTATTTGTATTTTTAACGCGTCCTCTATTATGTTGTTTATTCATTAGTCATTACTCATTACCATTTATTTTTATTCAAGATCAAATATACTCCACAGGTCAATAATAAATATTATGTATTTTAGTATAATAGTACCAGAATTCCTTGTATGTGTTAAGTCATGTTTTATGTTTATTAAATAATATTTATGTTCCATGTTTATATACAAATTTATAATATATTACTATCCACCTGTCAAAATTATCTAATTTTCCCAACGTAATCGTTTTCTATTCATTATGAATAAATTTTAAAAAAAAACACTGATTAATTCTAAATAATATGTAGACAAATAATTGTCGATAAAAATGACCTAGATATCGAATAGTAGGTATAGGATCAAAACAGTAAATCATAATACAGACAAAAAGTTCCCCGACAGGATACAGAACTGCTGCAAGGGTATCGGGTGACATGTCTCACTCGAGTTACTCGTCTCACCTGTTGGCGTAAACAAGTTAGTGTTTACTGTTTATTATCAATTAATCATTATACAATATAAAATAATCATTTTATTTGGAGAAAGAATTCTCAGCGTGATTTGGTTTACTATTTAAATAATTTACTATTGTAAGTTATAAATTATAATATACTATAACAATTAAATATTAAATATTTTTATAGATTTACCATTTACCATTTACACCTAATATTTGCATATATTTTTAATTATTAGGTTAAAAATTAGCACGTTTTTTGATTTAATTGAAATCCTTTTAACGTCTTATTGAAGTATCAAAGTCTTAAATACTTAAATATAGAGTACCTAAAGTCTATGCAATGAACTGTTTGAGGTATATACTGCATATTATATATAGGGTGATTCACCAAGCATGCTTATTGCTAACCCACTTTTTTCATCAATAATGCAGTTATAGGTATTTAAAGTATAATTTTTGGAATATTTAAATACGCTTAAGGAGTTTTTAAAATGTGGCCCCTCCTTTTCTACAGTAAATTATTTTGTGAATAATTGTTCTGAAAATGTCGATGCATCAAAATCAAAATTCGAACAAATAGTAAGTTATTGAGTTGTTTGGTTAGGTTAGTTAGGTTCACGGCAATGGGTCCAAAATATGTAATTTTAATATGTTAGTAATTATTATTATTAATCCATCAAAATTCATAATTTGTTTAAATGGTCCAAGTATATTAAATATTGGATCCAATATTAGGGTAGGTGTATCTATTTTATATTGTGTAAGAATATTTTCAAGGACTATTATCTTTAGTAATGGCTTGTTATCATTTTAATAACTGATAAGTACTCATTCGAATTTTGAATTAGGTACATTAAAATTTTCAAACAAATTATCCACTAAATAATTTATAATAAAAAAGGGGTGGGGGTTCTAATTTGAATTACAGAAATTCGTATTTCTACAGAATACCATATTTAACTAGCAGTTCAGAAAATCTCATGAATTTGAATAAATTAATTTTAAAAGGGAAAAATGGGGACAGATAAACATGTTTAGTAAATCATTCTGTATTCAAGTACTATAAATTAAAATATATTTTTATATTTTTTGTCTTATCGGCTTCTAAATCAATAAATTCGGTCGAATCAAAGAATGGAATTAATAATGAAAATAATTTATTTCAATTTTAACATACCGTCTTCACTTTGTATATGTATACACTATACTGTACCTACCCGTGTACTAGATACACATTTGAGTTATTGTGATTTTTTTTTATCATTATTAAAAAAAAAAACACCGTGAAATGTTTTTTTGTTTAATGCACGCATGTTATATAATTTAGAAATACAACACGACCAACTATTAACATATCGTATGGATTTCAAATTAAAACGGTGTTTTAAAAATTGCAATTTGGTATTCGAGTAACCGTGATCTCAATTATTTTTCATTGCTATACGCTGAAGGACATCACGTTTCAAGATTAGGTTTTTTTTCTGTGTTCTGTATCTCCGTTAAATTGATTCAAAAACGTTTTTACGTTAAACTGTTTTAGCAATGAATTTACCACGACTTAATAGTTTGTATCTGCCGTCTACATTTGAAGTTATTTTGAACACGACCAGCACGATATTAAAATTGATTCAATAACATAGGTATACTTACGCTTTCGATCTCATATAGTGAGATTGCATTTACACATATTAGTATATTACTATTTATTAAAAATTAATTAACCATTTCATCTCAACATGTTAAGTGCCGATGATGATATGTTTTAAACATTCATAGTATTTATTATATATATTATATTATATTATTATATACCTATACAAAATATGAGAAGGGAAAATAATAAATATTTTAGTGGCGGTACCATATATTTATATGGCCATATTATATTGGCGTATAATATAGCCATATCGTTCAATAAAAACTGGAAAATAAAATAAAAAGTGAGTGGTTATTGACCTTCGTCGCACTTATATTAAAATAATTTGTGGGTGTTTAGTATGATGATGTGAGCATATGTTTTTTTTCAAACGTTGTAAACATACATTTACTCTTATAAATAATGAACACAAAATTGTGTTTAATCATATATGTACAACGGAATATATTATTAGAGTGAATTAAAATTTAGGTTGTTTTAATTTATTTTATGAATATAAAAGAAACTAACAGCTAATTATAAGAAAGTAAAATTTTAATGAAATCAATACCAAATCTGTAAAAAATAATTAAGTTAATTCAGATTCGATTTGAACTAGATACAATTTATCTAACCAAAAAAATGCAAAAACATTCATCTTGGTAATGTCCGAGTTATTTTTAAGGCACTGCTCAGTTATGGAAACAACTTCAAATCAGTTTTAAATTTCTTGAGTTAATCGAAAATAAACTAATTCCTAATAAAAATATAAATACATTACAATATCATATTTATACTGAACAATAACACGATTTCGATACTAACATTATCTAAATGGACTTATTCGGAGACTTGAGAAAAACATTACCACATATTATAGGTGCACATGAACTATGGCAATAATCTTTCCAGACCTTAAAGATAATGTGAATGCTATTAAGTTTTCAAAATTTTAGGTACTTAATATCAGATAAATGATATCCAGTGGCATCAAACAAATATATTACCATAATAAAATAAATTCATCTATTCGTCTATTAAAACTGGTCAAGTGACTTCAATTCTTATTCTCACAAATTGTGACATAGCTTGTTTACAAGCTTGAAGTGACGTTAAATATTTCTTAAACATAATATAGTTAATAGTTATAGATACTCGGAAAGAATGTACCCAAGTTATTTTATTTTAAATATTTCATAACTTTTATTCGAATCATTATGTTTTGTTTTTTGTCCACTTTGTATTAAATATTATACAATACTTCACATTTATATATTTATTTATGTACATAAATAATAGTAATATTAATATATTATACTTATATAGTTATTAGTTATAGCGATAGTAATTGATAATACATTTTAAGACTCGGTGTGTGCAGGTTATTATGATCACAAAATATAACTACAGACCACACCTGTGACCAGTGAACTGGCACCTAAACTCCTAACCTAATCTAACCTAAAACAATGTGTTCAGCTAATAAAAATAAAACTACTTTACAGGATTTATGAAAGTATAAATTGTAACAAGTTAATTATTGCTTTTTAGTGTTTACTACTTACAACAATAAGATAAAAAATAGTAGACAAATAAGTCATAACTAATTTCATAAAAACTAACTACAGAAAGTCACAAATGTATCAAGTAATAATTTAAACTTTGATATAATATTCGTATAACTATCTTTAATACAAATATGTTGTAAGAACTACCCTACAGCTTCAGATGAGAAAAGAAATTCATTGCTAAATTTCCCACCGCTATCTGAAATGTAATCGAAATGGGAATTTTACTGTTATAAATATATACTTTGACGTGTTATTTGCATTAGGTAGGCACGAATTTACAACGTAAGCCACATGGTTGCAGATGCATTTTTGTATGATATTAATTTTTTACATAACTATTAATCATCCGCTTTTTATTAAAACATTCTTAAACGATTTTCATCAAAGACACCACATGGGTAGGCATTTCTCACAATAAAAAACAACTTCCAAACATTTAAATCAAATATTTAAATAATATTTTCAATTTTATACTTTTTTTACGAGATTTGAGAATCTTAATCATAAAAATGTATGTATGCCTTGTACGGAAAGTCGAGTTTTTAATAAGTAATTTATTTTTCTATTACTCTATTATTTTTATTAGTATTTTTTCAATAAATTAAAGAAATAAAAAAATTTTAATTTATACATTTTCAGATTTTCTAAGAAAAAAAGATTTTATTTTACAGTTTGCTATTAAGTTTTGGTTTAATTATATTCATATTAAGCGTGTTCTATCAAAGGCGGTAAATTAAAAATTGTGTAATTATGCTCGTTAAATATAATAGTTACTACTATACTATTTATTCATTAGTAATTTACCAGAGTATATACTCTATATATATGAGTATATATTTTTATTAAGTAACAACAACCAGTAGAATAGTAGAATATATTTAAAAAGTGTTATATATTATATATTTATATCCCTAATATCTCTTCTTGATCGATAATATAATATATTGTAATAATAAATACGAGTTACCTTATATTATTATTAAATTATAATGATTCCGATAAATGATAAAAATTAGTGATTGTCAAATATTATTAATTCTAAAATTAATAAGTTGAAAGTGGAAAATATTTTTTAGGAAGATAAGTTATTTTGCAGTTACAAGATTCAGTTTATGCAACATACATGGCAATTTACCACCGTTAATGACAATTAACTTAACTAACTATTAAATGTTCGTCAATAGTTATAGTAAATTTTAACTTTGAGTTGCCACAATCGTATTCATCTTTTGTCACTGTTTAAGCTTACACGACGGCATATACCCTTTATAATATAATATATGATTTTTGGAACCATCGTCGCGTCATACCCATTTAATGTATATGCTCTGCAGTCCAGCGAAAGAACACTCCGATTCTGCTCATCCCTACGCGAAATATTGTCATCGAGAGTTCGTGACCGGTTGCAATTTTGCAGGGTGCCGCGTGTTCTCTTACTGGACAGATTATAATATTATATTATTATTATACGTGTGCGTGGACCATCGCGGAGCAGGCACACTCGCAGTACCCATACGGCGCACACGCTTAGAAGTTTTAGAGCGCTTTTGAGTCGTTCGCGCGCCTTTACCGTATATAAATGAAGCAGTGCTGCTTGTGCTCCGACGGTGACGCATCGTGTTCAAAGTGCCGGCGGCGTCAAACGAACTGCAGTTGGGCGCTCGCGGACCCGGCGAACTCGTCGTACACCACGTGCTGGAGCACGGTCCTGGTGGCGTTGTCGTAGCGGAACACGTCCAGTCCGTCGCCTTGCGGATTGCCCAGGCAGTACTTGAAGAACACGAATATGGACAGCGAGACGAGCAGCACAGTCAGCGCCGAATAATCGGCCATAATAATATAATGTGCCGTGTGCGTATTGCTATTCCGGGGCGGGCGCGGGTGTACCCGTTCGACGTATTGCACGATATTATAATATATGCACCGTATATTGCACCGCTCCTGCACCACGACGAAGTGCTGAGATCGGACCGATTCCGCGAGTCGTTCGGATCGCGTTTATCTGACGCGCGCGTCTTATGTCTAGTGCGTTTATGTCACGGGTGTGCGTCGCGTGTGCGTGTGTGATATGGCTCGCGACTCCAAGCACGCGGCTGCAGCGGGTGTCCTCTCTCCCACCCACCGACCGACCTACCGATCGACCGTCGGCGCGCGTATGACAATATCATTACTTTATTGTGAGCGTTTTAATGTGATTGGCCGGGCACGCGGTGATTTGCGCGCGGTCCCCACCCTGCAGACGGACGAAACGCGCACACAAAATAATAATAATAATTATTATTTTTATTATGACGATCGACATTGGGCTGTTTTTAGGATTTAGAATGTCAACCACTTATCGTCATTGATAATAATCAACGATGAATTTTCGTTCGCACCGAATGCGCACGGCCTGCAGTTCACGCATAATATGCTATTCGTCAGAATGCGTCAGCGCTAACATGCATTATATAAATATTATGTATATAGTACAAGTGCATATGGTGATTTTTTTTCATAAATGTAATATGTATTAAGAAATTTCTTATTGACATTTTTTTGAATATTTCAAGAAATTTATGAAATCTATGTACCTAATATAAAAGTTAAATATATTTTTTTTTAAAATACAACTTGAATTTATTTATTGGTATTGGCCTTTGTCCACTAAACATTGCCGCATCAATATAGTCAAAATTAAAAATATTTTTTTGTTGGTTAGGAATATAAATGTAAAAAAGTAAAAAAAAAATTAATAAATTTAAATATAATTTTTTTGTTCAAGAATACTATTTTTTAGACACTTATAATAAAGAAACAAAATTATGTTAAAAAAACCGCCCTGAATATGTATAGACTATAGATATATTATGTTTTGTCTATACAATTATTGTGCATCATTACGATCGTGAGCAGTATAATACACATGACCACCGTCTACTACGTTATATTGTTCCAGTGAAAATATTATTTACCGTAAAGGGCACTGATCTATATATTAGCGTCGCTGTGACGAATTTGTCCGTAAAAGTACCCCGGTCTCAATGTAGATAATATGTTATGCATTTATTATATTGCCGTGCGCACACGTCTAGAGGCTAGATCGAAAACGCACACAGTTGTTGTACTTATTACTTATAATAATGTATATGGTATATACGAGGTACCTACACCGGCTATCTATATAATAATGGTTTTCAATTTAACATTTATATTATATACCGTGGACCATAATACCTTTAAGTACATGGTCTGCCGGCTTTCTTTTTTTTTATATTGCGATAATGAGAAAGCCGACATTTTTGAATCCTAGCTATAATATGTATATGTATATGTACCACACGTGTGTATTGTTGTTATTTACGACAGTGATTTAATGTGGATGAGTAGAGCAACATCTGATCATTTTAAACGTAAATATATAGCAGCAGAATTGGTGGTGAACGATTAATTCAAAATTACTTAACACCTACGTCTAATGTCTAAATATGATAAAATTAATGAATATTTTAAAATTATTTAACTGGTTAAAAGGTTCAAGGTATCATTAATAAGGACATAAATAGCAGAAAGAACGATGTGGAAGATTAGATGCGTTTTGACTCTAAAAACATGTTCTTGATTTCCGTGATAGTGGGAGGGGGGGGGGCAAAATTCCAACAAGTTTAATTAACACCTGTAAAGAGGTCCTTTCCTATTCTTACTTGTTTTTAGAATCTTGTTTTATGGTCTGTGTGCAAAGGTAGATAATAGATGGATACGTTATTATATACTAAATTAAAGTTAATCAAGACTTTTGCTCTATTACAGTATTACACCCCAAGACAGATACAGAAATATCAGTATCGCCGAATCCTATGTTGAATTTTTTGAAAATTTAAGACGTGGTCTCTTCTAATTTTTTTCCCACGTGATGGGGGGGGGGTATAACCTAACTTACCCTCCCCACTGTTATGTCATTGGGGCATTGAAACATTCTGCTGATTAAGACTGCTGAATATTCTCCTTGTTGATCCTGCACTGCGTTGCCCGTGAAAAATTAAATAATGCCAGTAGATTTTTTTAGTCTTAATCTCCGTTAAATGAAAACTACGCATATTTTTAACACGCCCATTTATTTGGGTGGTTTTGACCAAATATAAATGTATACATGTCTAAAATGATATATAATTATAATAACTATTTTTTTTGTAACCAATGAAAACTAAATACGAAACAAACAAATATTTTTTTTTCGTATTTTTTTGTGAGCCAACAAATCTCTGTGTGTCTCTTTAAAATGCAAAATTAAGAAAATTGGCTTCTAGGGGCACATCCTCGGGTGTAGGATTACTTATGTACTAAATTTCAGAACCATGAGTGTGATAGACTTGGCTGTGTGACATACCTACACAAACATTGCTTTTTATTAGGCAATATAAAAGATTGGTTACTTACACCTTCTCTGAAAATTATACTAACTGCAGTCATCCGAGTGGAATGGTTTGTGAATAACTCAGTGATGCATCAATATGATGACCATAATATTACATTTTTTTTTGTGTTATTATGGTAAAACAACTATAGATTTGTTTAATGATAATATCAAATTATAAGTCAATATTTGATCTGAATAAATGAAGTATGTATAATTAAAATTATACTCTCAAGAATGGTTTATGGTTAATTATATGATATGTTATACATTTATAAATATCATGTATTAAAGTATGTAAGGGGAACGAATATTTTATAATTGGCCCGCGTGCAAAATATATCATAACGAGGCGACTCTGTATATATAGTTAGTCGGTATACGTAGGTATAATTATAGTTTCATTTAAATCCAACTCTAAAGTCATATTGTTATAATATACTGATATATATTTATATATATTATACATATTTATTCACTGTTGTGATTCGAATTTAAATAACGATTGATAGATATAACCTAATTAAATAAATATGAATTAAAAATGAATGGTTAAAAAAATGTACCTTTATATAATGTACATATTTTGACTGTTTAATACCGTTGTTTTCGTCTAAATGTAAACATTAACTAAAAAAACTATGAAATTAGAAACAACTAAGGCAATAACAAAGGTATAAATAAAAAATAAAACATTTCAAAATTAGTTGAAATTATACATTTATACTGGGCATATAAAAAAAATGAAGATAAATAGTAATAAGTACAATTAATGATTACCTATTCAAAACACAATACACCTAATTAATAATATTTTAAGAAATAATATTTATTACAGGTTAATATTTTGATGCATCTGAGACAAAGAGAATAAAAATGAGACATTTTCATTTTCGAACAATCTGGTTAATTTTTATAACAAAATGTATTTTGTGAATTTACATAGGTAAGTGAAATGTTTGGATAACTTGTAATTATTTATCGATGGAAGATGAATAAATATAATTAGCCATATACATTTATCTAGATGAGTCCTAACACTACTTATTATTTGGATTTTTTCGTAAATCTATGTAGAAATGGGAGGGCATTGGATTTTGTTATTGCATAACAGAATCGCAATAACCGGACTTACCGCTGTGAATTTCACACAAGACCAAAAATATTCGTTTTCGAATGTATTTTGACACATACAATTTCAGCCATAGTTTTTTTTTTTTTTATTTAATAATAATAATTGGTTTCGTTAATTAAAATAAAACTTAAAATATGCGTACGCGGTACGCATTATAATAATATATACATTATAATTATAAACATGCATAATAAAAATCGCCTGATTAAAAAAATACATTTTTTGGATGTTGCCTTGAAAGCGGAGCTATATCTTGTATATAATAGTATAGTGCAGTGTCCTTCTCCGTCTCGCCAAAATAATGATTGTTAAAAACAACCTTTTGATTACATCAATAGAAATTAGAATAATGAATTCAACACCTCGGATTTTCTACTGTGTGCGTTCTTGAGTTTATATTGACATGGCCCAATGTCCTATGTTGTACATTATGACGTAGAATTGACTATCGGAGTAACGGACTAAATGTGATTTTTGACTAAAGGAATAAGACAAGATTCCATGATTATATTTGTAAGTATGATATTCAATCAACATCTACCGTTAAATGTTACAATAAACTCAGTGTTTGTTTTGGGGCCTGGTGCGGTGATGTGATTGGTCACAATCACTAATGTGATTCCAAGCATCCAACGCCAAGCCTCCAAGAATTGTCTGTCATCGCAAACTCCCGGATGAGAGATGACCACATTGGTTCATTTGCGATTTGCGACGAATCCTTGCCCCACATAAAATCACGCACTACAACCGTACCAACCGAAACCTCCACTAAAACCAATGGCTCATGTTGCCGAGGGTAAAAAACATTATGTCCATAGTTTGTCTTTGTATAATTTTTAATGGACAATAATAAATATGCACAGAGTTTGGAGTTCGGTTAGGGTTAAATATCAATACTATTACTACCCATCATATTATGTTCATTAAGAAAACTTGTTAAACCAGTAGCTCATATTGCAAAGGTCGTAGAATGATACTTCGTAAACATTGGACAGAAAATAATATTTAGGTAAAATAAAATTCGTAGACTCAATTATCTGCTAACTCTGCACTGGATTAATTCCACGGCTCAAGTATTTACGCCGATGGCACAAGAAAATGGATTATCTGAAGTACAATAATGTACGACTTACCGGGAAAGTTGATTATACCCAATTTAATTGTTAACTTTATCCGTCTTTGTTTGAGTGTTAAGCGGAACTACATCGTGTGACATTTATATATAGACAAGTTATTAATGTTCAGTAAAGCCCATTATCATCCTTAAGAATAAATAAAAATAAAAAATATCAATCTAAATATTATACAATTACGCAAAACGTATTGATAAATTGTATGTTATTCAGTATATCAATGTAACATTATTAATGTATTCGAACTTATATATCATATTATAATTGGGCTCGTTCCATATTTAAATATAAGTAAATAAATCACTATACACCATATGTAGTTCAATAAAAATTATAGACAGTAAGAAATAAATAAAAATTGATCGAATAGATATCAGAGTAAAGTTATAAGATATAAGTGGTTTTATTCTGTTATACATACCTAGCACCTAGGTAAGTATATGGTGTACCTATGGGCTACGACTTAGAGATAAAGGTTACCAAAAAAAATTGTTTGAGTGATTATTAATTTCAGATTAGTGACGATAGCGTTATAGTTGTCTAAGTAATAAATGGTAGATAGTCACGGCATAATACAAATATATATAACTATGAATCTAGTTCACTGTTTTTATAGAAATTAACAAAATGGATTAGATTAAATCAATAAAATATATAAATAATTCATATTCGAAAATTAAATTGAGCTGGTAAAATGATTTAATTGCTTGCATTTGCATTAATTAAACAAGTTCCAAAAAATCTCTTTTAACCTTGTGGGTCGTTCGTTTATTATAATAATAATATAAGTAATACATTCAGTTATAAAATAAATGTTATTATTCATTATCATTTTATATTAGATTTAATAAAATCGTTTAGGCTAAAACAATCGCTCCGATATTTTATACCATTCAACATACTTACATACCATACTATATTTAGTCACTTTCATAATTTATGTACATTGTACGTAGGTAAAACTGTGACTTACGTGGTTACATAGTTAATTAGTTACGTACAAAGTGCTTAGGAGTTTTTAATTTTTTTTTTTTTTAATTTTAGAACCAGCAGTATAACTATTACAATTAAACAATTATAATAGATACAGATATAGATAATTTAATTAACATGACTTAGAATTGAAGAGGGAGGATAATTTGTAGATGCTCCGGTCAAATTCGTTCGCTTCAAGGACGACAATGAACAGTGATAGAGCTTTTTTGCTTACACGATGACGAACGTTAGATACATTAATGACGGAGAAGCCCAGATCCCGAAGGGTCCTATCTATATTCTCAGCGGGAATAGTATGATATAGGTTACGAATAAATACTCTGAAGGGGTGGATATGACGAGGTGCCCACGTATGACACTCCAGATCCGCATCGTTGCAATAGGTGGCCAGTTTGTCGTAGCCAGAGCAATTACTGCTTAGGAGTTAATGTTATAAATTTAGAAGAAATATAAAGACGGGTTTATTAGTGGCAATAGAAGCACTGTATTGAAACTAAAGGAAGTCGAAGGTGATTTATTCAAATAGTTAATTACTTTCTACAAAACTGTTTTTTTTCTGAAAATTCTGTATTTTTTAATAATTGATTTAAATTATTAAAAAATATTTTAATATTGACATTAAAAACTCAAGTTTATTAATTAATATTTAAATATTATAGTGGTATGTATTGAAACACACAAATTAAAAATAGAAATTATTTGTATTATAAAAAAACAAATTAGGTTATTATTCAATTTAATTTCTATTGTTTCTGTTACAGACCAACTGTGCTTCGTATGACTATTCTAAAATTTGATCTTACAGTAACTGCTACCGGAGTGACAAAACTATAGTAATATTAGCTGTGAATCGGTGAATAAATACCTTCAACTGCTGTTGTCGAAGTCTTACAATATTTTACTACAATAGAACACGATTGCAATCCTTTTTTTTACAACAATAAATTAGTCACAGTTTATTTATAATAATGGTATATGTTTCATCCAATTGTTATAACAAACGATACCTATCTGAAGAGATTTTCTCCAGTTTCACTAATCGAAAATTCATATCACGTGGCATGATTAGTTAAAACTTAATATTTTATTATCTTTCGTATTGTATAAATATAATTTTTAAGTATGTTAAATTTGATAGAAGTTGATGTGATTTATATAAAAAAATTTCTGTTTTTGTACAAAATAAATAACATGTTCTGAAGGGCGTTGACAGACGAACCCATTTCTCGAATGACTCCAGATTGGTACACCATCAGGTTTATTTATTCTCCAGTCATCATTTCCATGAATTCTAAAACCAAAGTTTTAATGCATATTTAATACTTAATTAATTATACTAGTATTGTATTAAAATCACTAATATATTTAATAAACTACTGAATAATAACATATAATATATATATTTTTTCATATTGCATCTTCACGTTTTCTTATATGATATTCAAAATTAAATTATTATTTTTGTAAGCATATTAGTACAGTATGAAAAAATTCCGCAGGAAAATATATTCATGCCGTTATAGATTCTTTTGTAACTTTATAAATGTAAACTATATTAAAGCTTCATATAGTAGACATAATACAATTTGAAAAACTTTCTTTTTTTGTTTTTGTATTTTAGGTGTTGACAATAGATATATTATGTTCTTTTAAGGTTATAGCTTATAGTTGTAAGTAATACACATTTTCCAAACAAAAGTGAGAGCTCAAAATGAAAGTATATGTATTTATGTTGACAATCATGGTTGAAATCTAAAATTGTATATTAGGTAAGAATTGATTTGAAAGTATGTTTTGATTGTTAATAATAATAGATTACAGACTTGGGAATTTAGAGGGAGATTTGCGTTGGTGCTGAATTTATACACATCAAATTGATATTATTTGGCTGAACAATGAAATGTATATTAACACATGAACCTTTTATAAACTTACCGTCAAAATCTACTGTTCCAGAACCATCGGAATCAATTTCGTCAATCATCATGTCCAATTCTTCGTTGGTCAGCTGATCGTCGAGCTCTCTCAAAATTTCTTTTAGGCATGATGTAGGAATATAACCATTTCCTTCTTTGTCGTACAACCTAAAGGCTTCACGGAGTTCTTTTTGCATGGCTTCATCGTCTTCTTCGACAATAAACTTAGCAGCCAGTGTTACGAATTCGTCAAACTCCAAACGTCCAGATTCTTTAAATTTAATTTATATACGAGTTGTAATTAAAATCGAACTATTTAAAAGGAAAAAAACATTTACTGTCTGCATCGACTTCTTCAATAAGTTCGTCGAGAATTTTCTTGTTGAACGGCTGTCCCATAAGTCGTAAGATATCGGCAACCATGTCAGTAGGTATACTGCCAGATCGTTCGCGATCGAATGCATCGAAAGCTTTCCTGAGGACTAAATATTAACACAAATTAAAAATGTTTTCTTTGAAATTTTATGTAATAATGGCAACTTTCAAAGTATAATTCTCACAGTTTTCTTAAAACATACATACATACATATTTTAGTATAAATGGATTATTTGTACTTCGTAGTAAACCACACATTTATTTAATAAAAACAAAAACTATAGGTACGGCTAAATTTTATTTAAATAATATAGATAACTATTAATTCATAGATGGGTATATTAAATCTTTAAGAAATAATAATTTATTTCGCATAACCAATAGAAGGCTTTTGAAATTTACATGAAAATTATGACATTTAAGTGTTAAATGTTGATTTTGGTAACTTAATAATTCTAGAAATTTAAATATTTTTTATATGCACCGTGATAATTTTTAAATGTTATTTCGTTAAGACTTAAATGCATTGTAACATGTATATTTTAAGCATTACCTATGTATTCGAAATTGAATGTTGTTTTGATAAATTCATTATAAATTTCAACAATTATTTAAATTTATCAGGTATTCAAAACGTAGGTATGTAAAAACTACGACCAAAGTAATTTATACTAATATTTAAGCCAAAAAATATAGGTAGTTATTACTAGACTAGCCATAACCAGGTAGGTATTCATAGTTAGTAATTAACATATAATATTATGATTAATGCATATTTCGATAATGCAAAATACCTAAATAATATTATTTAAAAAAAATATATATCTCACATTTTAGTCAAAACATTAGGCAACATATAACATGATCCAATACAATCAAACAACCACAATTACATTTACCTATTCTCTCATCTCAAGAACTTTTCACTTAGTGTTTTGGTGTATGATTACAATACAAAACGTAACAATTTTTGACAATACAAAGTCATTGGTAAATTAAATATTAAAATGGATTTTTAGGTATAAGTAGACAAGTATGCATATTTAGGGTTAATAATCATTAATCATATAGTTTTTTATTGTTAACATATTTTTATTAAAATATTAAAGCATATCAATACAATATATATATATATATATAATTATATATAATATATAGATATAAAAATTATGTCTAGGTGATCAATATATTTTATGACATAAGTAAATTGATCAAACTAGTTTTGATTTTATTTTGTAATTGGTCAAGTATAGGTACTAATTATAGATATAATTGTTTACAGTTTTACTGAAATACAAGTCATTGAACTACACTATGTTTACATTAATATTATCACAAATTAAAGATTAAAAATAACTAACAAAAAAAAAACAAATACGACATTGGCTATCTATTAGCTTATACTATATAAGTGTGTATCAAAAATTCATAACAATAATGTAAATTTAAGATTGTATTATAAAATGTATTATATTTTTTTATTCTTGTTATCTAAGTAGGTATTGAATAAGTAGTGAATCTAGAAAGTTCTGGATCAATAATTATCTATTTTTTATATACTGAATGTTTTAAAATACTTTTCTGAATGTATTGTTTGATGTACAGTGCAGCGTAGATCATCCGAACTAATTGGGATCGAGGGGGGGGGTGCGAATAATCGATTTGTGCGGATAATCAAAAAATGATTAAAAACATACAATGAACACGAATTTCATTTTTTTAAAATATGTATGTAATTAAAAATAAAACTAATGTACCATATGTATAACGTATACGTATAATATTATTATAAAATACCTATGTTTGTGTTGTAAGAACTACGTAATAGCTATATGTAAATGTATTTATTTAAAATAAAAATGTAATTTAAAATATACAATAAAAATACATTTTTGTATTTATTTAAAACAATAATCAATTTATTTCTGGACTCCCACTGAGTAGTAGATAATAAATTAATCTCTTATATCATAATACGGACGATTAAACTGGAATTTATAAATTTAATACAGTATGCAATAATTTCGTAGTGCGAATAATTGACTTGGCCGTATAATATTGACGTGCGGATAATCAACGCTCTACTGTATAAGTCCTAAAAGGACAAGGAAAAGTTCTTATATTAACAATATGAATGAAATAGTTGTGTGTCACTGAATACTGATCCACTAACTCCTAAGCACTAAATATCCCATTTCGGAAATGTAAAAAAAAATTTTTTTTTCATGAAAAGTTATAAATGGTTTCTACTGAACTTTTATATTTTATGTATAAATTACAATATATTACGATATAATATAATATATCTATGAAATTAATTCTTTATATAATTACTTCATTATAATTTATCATACATAATAATACATTTAAATAAATACGTATCTACTTTAATTTTAATTCGTTCGTGTACAAAACTACAAACATTTGGAATATAAATTGACTTGTTTAACAATAAAAATTAATCTTAGTGATATCGAATTACATTTTGTGAACTACAATATTGTCTATAGGTACTCTATAAGTTAATCTAAATATATAACAATAAAATTAATTCTAATAATTAATTATTTTATCTTTAATAAACTAAAAAGACTTAATGGTTCTAAAATAAATGAGTTTTATTAAATATTATAGGGAATCTAACTAAACAACGTATGCATTTCAACTTAAAGCAAATAAACTACTTGTTATACGTCAAATGCAGTTGATATTAATGATATTTAATTAATAATATGGAATAATTAACAAATCAAAAACTATTCGTTATGATTTATGGAATAAAAATTTAAGTTGGGATGTTCATGAAATTAAAAATAATTTAACAATTTTATATTTTATATTTTTAGGAATAGCTTGTTTGTGTGTTTTTCTGATATCAAAAAAGTTATTAACATTTTCAAAGCATAATATTTAAATTGCAAAAGCAGAATCTGATCAAGCAATATTTAAGTTGCAGGTATATAGGTACCTATTTATAATATATACTAGTATATTATGTAGTTAAGTCGAATTGTTAAAATAACATAAATAATTATATAATTGTAATTTAAATTGGTAACAAGACAAGCAGGAATGCCAGGAACTCATTTGATTAGGTAGTAAAAATTAGTGTGATAGAATAACGTTAAGATTAGTGAAAAAACACAAATAATATGAGGCATATTAATAATATGGTAAAAAAATATGTGGTTTTTTGAAACCGTTTACACCATAGTCGTATGCTGGCTAAGCGATAACCACCATCAAAACCTGGGAAATTAAAAAATAATGTTTCTATTTTGTATTATTTTGGATAAATTATTTAATAATTAATAAAATAATATTAATGATTGGCATATTATAGTATTAATAAATATGTAGGTATTACAAATTTATAAAAGTGAATAATCGTATAGATACATAATAATATATTATATGCATAAGTAAAAAAAATATTTTACATTATTTAATATTGTATTGAGCACGCAGTTGGTTAAAAAAATGTCTACTTCTACATGTAGGTATATTAGGTTGTCTATAGATACCTATACTCGTTGTGAATAATTAAATGTACTAAATTATAACAAAATAATATGCTGAGATTTGGATATTATGTCTCCAAATAGTTCTATAGTTCCTATTTCAGTTAAGTATTTGTATATAGAATATTGTATAATATAATACTTTCATCTAGGTTTATGTACACCATATTATGTCAGTATAAAATATATATAGGTATATTATGTGTATGTGTGTGTGTGCATGTATATTTTTGTCCTCAGCCTAGTACAAAATGTTGTATTAAGCGTTTGACACAAATTTAGTTTGACTACATGATGTATTTTAATATTTTATGATATAACTAGAAAATGCAAGTAACCTAGGGAAATAATTATAATAAGAGCTAGGCTAATTTTAGGTTGTGGTCATAACACATTCGCTTAACCGATCCAGAGCTCAGCTATTATGGATGTGCCAACGCTTGGTATGACTTGTGCCAAGAAGTTTATTATTATTATATTAATAAGCGTGTATATGAGTATACGACACTAAAAGTTTATCGAGTGAGTGTATATAATGGGAAAAAGTCAAATTTGCACATGTACAAAATGCAGAAACCTAGATTAAAAATAGAACATATTATAGGTATATCGTTCCGGATGCTAAACAATATAAATTCAGAGATAATCTTTTTTAATATAATAATACCTATATATATATATTATGTTCGAATTATTTATAAAACTAAGTTTATTATTTGTACAAACATAATATATAGCTAATTGGTACATATTTGAAAAAAAACTATTGCTTAATTAATCTTACGAAGCAGATTTAATTTTAAAAACATTTTTGTTTTTTTGTTTTTGACATCCAAAGTTGTACCTACAATTTAGTATTTATCTAACTAAAACAGTATTTACGTTATACTAATTATTAAGCCTGGTAAACGTATGCCTATTCATTATTCAGTGCAGTACAAAAACTTAAAAATATTATAAGAAAGAATATACTTAAATAAGTAACGATAAATAATAGAAACTTAATATTAAAGCATTTTTGTTTGTTAATGAAATCTGTAATGGCGAAGGAAACAATATATATAAAGAAGTGAATATAACTGGTATAACTAATTGTAAACTACTTTTAAATAAGTATGTATTTTTAATCGAAATTTATTATTATTATTTAATATGTCATTTATTTATATTGAACAATTCGTACATAATTGATACATGAATAATAGATACGCTATATAATATTATATCATCATATAGAAAATAAAATGTTATAATTTTTTTCGGTTTCAAAAATTACTCATATACAGGGAAAAAAATAAACACGGCACACGAAGTTCACAAATAACGCGTAGTTACCTGAGATTTGTTCTGGCGGTAAATCTTCCTACAAAACAAATAACAAAAAACAAATTATAGATTTCAGCCAAGAACATTTTATACGCGTGCATATAGGTGTAAATAGTAGAAGAGAAACTGAATGAAGATATTTATTTGGCAACTGAACACATACAATTGTAATTTTGAATCGAATTTCCAACGATTGGCAAAACAATAATTGTCTGCCAATGTGCCAATTTATCTTCGCTATATATCTTGGCAGATGACAAAACTCATCCAGCAGGTAGAAATGACAATATAATATATATGTGTCTTTCTTTTATTTTTTTTGACACGAGTTAATAATTAAACAAACAACTATTTAATATAGTATGGTGAATTGCCAAATTGTTCATTCATCGACGCATCTACGTAAACGATACAAGACATCACAAAAACATTATACCTATTCTACTTACCATTTTCAAATTAGGGAAATCGACTTAAACAACAAACGGGAACGTTTCGAGGAAAAAAAATGTGCCGTGCGTTCGTCGCTTGTGAACTGGAGAAGTCAGATTATTACACTGAATCGCAAGCCTGCACCCCCACTGTTTCTGAATTTTCTGTCTCCGGGTCTGCTGTTAATGTGCTCGCTGAAGTCGAGGAAAGGGACGATGTGAAAATAAAACCGATAAAATTAGAACTTTTGGAAGACGATCGTCTACAGGACTACAACTACACACTACAGCACTGTATTGCCCGCTTGATGTAGTCAATGGCATCATTTCAGATTATAACACGCGTTTGGTATCCAATAACAAGTCTATTTAATTTCTAAACAAATTGCGTTAAACAACTTGAAATCAGATCGGCCTTATTTTAATACAATTAGGTACATTATTGCACATTAAGTCGACGAAAGCAATCTAAAACATTCATAAAATAAGACATTTATACAATTTCCTAGTGAGCCGGGAGAATTCATACATATACTATGCTATACATATATACTTATTACTTAATAGGGTTTTTTAAATGTTATTGTGTCAAACGGGTAACTTTAATATAGGTATTTCAATGTCACCAATAAAATCACATCAGCTTATATAACTCGCTTATTAATGAATATCCACAACGCTGAATAGATAGAAACTAATGAAATACATTAACCTTTTACAGTTTCACGTAACATCGAATAATAAATAATACGTAAGACAACAACATCAGCTAGGTAGTTACCTTGAAGCCGTTATTTATGTTATTATATTATATAATACGTAACATGTAATGATCAAACATATTAAACAAAACGTAAAATAAAAATATAATGATTGTGTGTGTCTAATGATATTTTCAATGATCAATATTGGGATTAATCGTATGTGTTATTTAGAAGACAAATGCTTAAGAAAAACCAAGCATTTATATTTTTAAAAGAGTAATTGGAATAGAAAAGAGTCGTGATGAAATGAAATAGGAACATTCCCATAAAATCATATCGTTATAATAGATATGAGGCCAAGTTTTGCGGGTGGCAGTATTACTAAGACTTAATGCGGCAAAGATATACAAAAAACAGTTCGCAGAATGTTTATACGATTTAATAATAGATTCTGTGGACCAAACATAATATCCCACACAAACCCATTTAGTCTATGTTGCACTCACGATTTTCACACTGACACCATTTCGTCCTTAAAATATTATTCTAATTTACAATTATACGATTACAATTTCTTTTATTATAATACGCCTATATCTGGTCATTGGATTGATTTCGGTTCAATAATAGGCTTCAAAATATTATGGGTATAATTGATTAGAATATTGTGTTCATTTTTGTGAAAATTATTGTAAGTTGTTATAGCATAATATTAAGCTAAATATATGAATATGATGTGTTAAAGGTACCTAGTTAATAGTATAATACGTACACTGCATGTCGAATTATTGAATTCTACTTCTTCCATAAGATATTCACAAATTTGAGTTTTTTTAAATTGCAATAAAATACGGTAACATTTAATAAAATTTTGTATTTTTAAAAGTATTAAATTAAGCTTTTACGTACTTGGTATAAAATCTGACGTTAAATACAAATGTAGAATATATTAATAGTTTATGTAGTCGATCATAAATCATAAAAGTGGACGAAAGAAAAGGAAATAACACCCTAAATAGCAGCTTTTCTTTAGTCTATTAATATTAGTTACTAGTATCGTCTATAGGTCAAAATTCGACCAAAAAACCGTTTTAATTGCAAAATCAACACGCTCTAAAAAATTGTATTTTCTAGCACACCTTGTCTTCGGTATAGGTGTTAGTACTTTTTCTTTTATTCGTATGAGCGTTTTATATGAGAAAATAAGTATTTCGTATTTTAGTTTTCACCTTTCGGGTCTATATATGCATTGCTTTTAAATGTACATTTTAATAATAAACAATAATTAACAATTATTGAATTATTTTCTTTTATTATATAAATTGGTTAGGTTCCTGCTTATATTTCGTATTACCCGAACACGGGATATTTATTTTTAAAATGTAATTAATTGTATTTTATTAAACAGATGGCGCCACTAGTTTATTAGTATTTTTGTATTTTACCAACCAAATAATATGACGTGCAACATATTTTTGGTGCAATTCTACTAGACAATACCTTTCCAACTATAATATAATTATTCATAGTAATTAATACAGTTCTGTGTCATTATCCGTTAAAGTAGTTAGTATAGGCAGGACGCCGAACCCTATGTTGAAGTCGGGCATGGTTCAATATTATCTTTTGAAAATTTAGCATGGTTCCGCTTCATATTTTTACCTTCCTCCCGACATCGGGACAGATATTTAGATATTGTGGCCTTTTAAAAATATTTTTGGCCCGACTGCATTTTTAGGACTTTGGCGCCACTGCAATGTTTTGGTCAGCTAGATTTTAAAGTTCTAAATATTGGTCCTCTAGTAACTTTAAATTGCCCATCTTTGCAGCAGATAAAAAATGATTTACCTAAAACGAACAAGTAATAAGTTGTGTTTTTAGCAGTTATTGTTTATAAGAAAAAAAATACACATAAAAAATAGACGCATGGTAAATATCTGTAGTCACCATGTTTGTAACAATAGTAGTAATTGGACAACTGGACTCATCGCCTATTGGCTATCGTCAGTAAACATAATAGGTTGTTGGTGATACTTGCGTCATTATTATAATATAAACGATAACACTTTTGATTTGTTTGTTTCATTGAGTGAGTTGTGAACAGGCTCGGATTGAACCGGCGAGCTACCGAGAAAATCTTGGTGGGCCGTGTAAAATTTGGGCCGTTATTATTTTTGGACAAAAGTAGTCTAATATTTTTAGATAGTGATATAGTAAAATATAGATCCGAATACACGGTTAAAACAATAAATGCGTCAGCTGTATAATACTAATGTATAGTGTATTGGTTATTTAATTCTCAAGAATTGTCAATCGAAATGTAATATACGCTAGAGCAGTAGAGCCTAAATAAATAAAGCCTAATAAATGCAAATGACTAACCTCAAACAGATCCAAAATTTGAATATGAAATAAATGTTTACAATGTGATTTATGATCAAATAATTAGCAGTTTGGAAAAACGATTTAATACTCATGGTAAATTATATGAAGATATAATATATCCTACTTAAATCCACAATATTTCATTAATACTAATTTACCCACTACAGCCTTCGAATTTTTAAGTAAAAAAGTTCAGAAATTCAAACCTGAAATAACAGCTAGTAGTTATCAAACTGAACTAAAAGATTTTATTTTAAATTGGCCAAGACTGAAGAAAATTGCTTCTGGTTCAAACTTAATGGAAGAACTGAGTGATGAAGAAAATGCAATTTTAATTTAAAGTGATGAAAATACTATATGTACAGAAAAAGGTAAAGGAAATGCTTGTCAAAATTGTATTAGGTGTGTATATGTTGTATTACACAAATACAACTTACATTCTTCAGCTTATTCTCATCTATAAGTTTGTATTGACACTTTCTTCTACACAAGTTAGGTGCGAAACTACTTTTTCAAAACTTAAATATATTCTTAACCGCTTAAGAAATTGTCTTTCTCAACCAAAATTAGAGACATTTCTTTTAATGTCTGTTGAAAAAGACTTACTTCAAATTATTAATAATGAAGGTGTTATTGACTTAATTTCTAATAAAAGCCAGGATTTAATGAAATTGTTGAAGTTGTAATGAAAAGTAAATTATAAAGTTTATATTTATATGATGTACAAATACCTATGTGTTCATTTTTACTATTATATTATTTAATACTAGTATACTTGATATTTTTTTGGACCATAGGTGATTTCGGGGGGAGGGGGGGGGGGTAAAATAAATTCTCATACTAAGCCAAAATTAAATTTCTTAGTTCTTAGAATTCCCGGATCCTATATAAACAATGGACATTCTCCAACGTTTTATATTCTTTTCAAATTCAAACCACAAGTTATATGATAATATTTGAAGAAACAGTATAACTTGTAAGACGTAAACATATTGTGATGTCTATATTTTAATTAAACAATAAGTTAAATTATTATTATTGTTATTTTTGTATTTATATTATTAATTTTTAGTTAAGATAGTTTTTTAGTTCGCGAGAAATTTATTTGTATCCAATTTTTATTATTAGTAACTAATAGCCAGCATACATGAACAAATAATGTACATTGTACATATACCTACTACTTCTAAGTATTTCTTTAAACGATGTATAAAGTTACTTAAAAAAACACTTATATAAGTTATAGTCTATTCTCTATAGGTAATAATATACTATAACTGTACGCCTGTATACGTCGTGCAGGATCGCAATGATAGTGTTTTGATTTTATTTAAGCTATGTTTAAAGTTACTTCTTAAATGGCTCAAAACAATTGTATCTACTTCAAAAATATATTGTTTGGCGCCTATGCGAATACTCCCATTGAAGACTAAATTCCGCAGTGTACAGAATTATATCAATTTCTGCAAAATACTGTAAAGGGACTAGAAGTTGATACTGATACTGTGATAAAGTATAATTTTTTAAATTAAAATATAATATAATTTGGAATCCCATATCTACGTATTTAATAATTGGCTTTTAACTAACCGTCAATTTTCCGTCCGCTTAGATCAAAAGTTCATATTCGACAGACAAATCAAAGGACTGACATTGAACTTAAACAACAATAATATTCGTTTGATTGCCGTCGAAAGTATTAATAAATTATAATTTAAATTTAGAACCTATTAGATATTTTAAACAAATTGTACGTTACAATTATAATATGTAAATGTAATTGTAATAATACATTTAGACGATCTCAAAAACATAACTCTGGAACATATGGGTCTCTCTCAATTGTATGAAACACTACAATACCAAGTTGAAATGGTTTTGGGGCAGATAAATTCCAAGTTCGACCACTTGGAACATACGTTAAGCTATAATATAGCGGAGCGTAGCAGAACAGGTGATACTCATTATTCTCTAAGACCAGTGGTTGACTTGGAATTAAAGTAGTAGAGGTACTCTAGGTACTTTTAAAAAAGTAGCGTCCCTAGCATTTTAATCAAACTAAAAAACAAACTATAAAGAAGTAGGGGTACGCTTGAGTATCATACAAATTAGTTGAAGTACTCAGTCCAATGCAATATTATAGGTATTCTTATTTATTTTTTTATTTTTATAGAGTGCAGCTTACCTGCACTTTGTGACAGCTTAGCTCATCTGACGGCGGACACCAAAGGCCAGTCTATGATGTGACCACCGGCTGGAGGCCCATCGATGCTAAGAATTATTCATAGTTTAACACTCTTTTCCTGTAAAAACATACCGTTGAAAGATAAACATTAAATAAAGAAATAATAGAAAATTTAGTTGTATAGAACGATATTTTTTTGAAACTATTGCTTGAAATAGTTTTCAACCAAAAAATACAATTTCATGCATCCGAGTTTGCCTTAAATAACATTAAACTCGTAGATGAGATTCATACTGTCGAAATCATATGATTTTCATGGAACAGATCTGTAAAGTATTTTTAATGTTAGAAACCTCAATGGCTTATACAGGATGTTTCTGAAATGGTTGAGGAAACTAGTATATGCGTGTGAACCAATGATGATTTTTTTGAAATTTTTTTTCTACCTTCAAAATCTGGGTTTTTTAATTTATTTTTAGAATATTATCTTAAATGTAAAAATAAATACTCAAGTTGTATTTTTTGTAAAATTCTCATACGAATCGAGGTGTCCATCATTTTTGAGCATGTCGCCCGTTTTTCACGCTTGAACCGCTGACTAAAAAAAAAACGGTATGGCACATCAATTTGTATGAGAAAACTACAAGATAAACAGTGGTGATAGTTATTTGTTGAAATTTAACATACAGATTTATTAACACATTGTTTTACATTGTAAAATAATCAGAATTAAATACTCTTTATTTTTAAAAACAATTTTAATCTACAAAAGTTGTTCAATGTGACCCCCGTTAACTTCGATACACTTTTCCATACGACGAAGTAATGAACTCCGAGTTTATTCAATCCAGTGATTTTAAAGATATGAGTTACTAAAAAATCGAGTAAAAAGAACATTCTTAAATTCAATTTTTATCTTTTTCTTGTACCTCAAAAACAGCTTAAAATCAAAAATTTTTGTGAAAAAATCAATTTAATAAACGATATTGAGATTCATCATATTTCAAAATTTAATGTGGTTTTAATGATATGAGTTCCGGAAAAATCGAGTATAAAGAACATTCTTAAATTCAATTTGTAACATTTTCATGTACCTCAAAAACAGCTTAAAATCAAAAATTTTTATTAAAAAATCAATTTAATGACTAATATTGAGATTCATCATATTTAAAAATTTGTTGTGGTTTTAATGATATAAGTTACGGAAAAATCGAGTAATTAGAACGTTCTTAAATTCAATTTTAATCTTTTTCATGTACCTCAAAAACAGCTTAAAATCAAAAATTTTTGTGAAAAAATCAATTTAATGACCAATATTGAGATTCATCATATTTAAAATTTTGTTGTGGTTTAAATAATACGAGTTAAGAAAAAATCGAGTAAAACGAACATTCTTAAATTCAATTTTAAACTTTTTCATGTACCTCAAAAAAAGCTTAAAATCAAAAATTTTTGTGAAAAAATCAATTTAATAAACGATATTGAGATTCATCATATTTCAAAATTTAATGTGGTTTTAATGATATGAGTTCCGGAAAAATCGAGTATAAAGAACATTCTTAAATTCAATTTGTAACATTTTCATGTACCTCAAAAACAGCTTAAAATCAAAAATTTTTGTGAAAAAATCAATTTAATGACCAATATTGAGATTTATTATATTTCAAAATTTAATGTGGTTTTAATGATATGAGTTACGAAAAAATCGAGTAAAAAGAACATTCTTAAATTCAAATTTTAACTTTTTCATGTACCTCAAAAACATCTTAAAATCAAAAATGTTTGTGAAAAAATCAATTTAATGACCAATATTGAAATTCATCATATTTAAAATTTTGTTGTGGTTTCAATAATACGAGTTAAGAAAAAATCGAGTAAAACGAACATTCTTAAATTCAATTTTAATCTTTTTCATGTACCTCAAAAACAGCTTAAAATCAAAAATTTTTGTGAAAAAATCAATTTAATGACCAATATTGAGATTCATCATATTTAAAAATTTGTTGTGGTTTTAATGATATAAGTTACGGAAAAATCGGGTAATTAGAACATTCTTAAATTCAATTTTAATCTTTTTCATGTACCTCAAAAACAGCTTAAAATCAAAAATTTTTGTTCAAAAATCAATATAATGACCAATATTGAGATTTATCATATTTAAAAATTTGTTGTGGTTTTAATGATATAAGTTACGGAAAAATCAGGTAATAAGAACATTCTTAAATTCTATTTCAAACTTTTTCATGTACCTCAAAAACAGCTTAAAATCAAAAATTTTTAAAAAATACAATTTAATGACCAATATTGTGATTCATCATATTTTAAAATTTGATGTGGTTTTAATAATACGAGTTAAGAAAAAATCGAGTAAAACGAACATTCTTAAATTCAATTTTTATCTTTTTCATGTACCTCAAAAACAGCTTAAAATCAAAAATTTTTGTGAAAAAATCAATTTAATGACCAATATTGAGATTCATCATATTTAAAATTTTGTTGTGATTTTAATGATATAAGTTACGTAAATATCGGGTAATTAGAACATTCTTAAATTCAATTTTAAACTTTTTCATTTACATCAAAAACAGCTTAAAATCAAAAATTTTTGTGAAAAAATCAATTTAATGACCAATATTGAGATTAATTATATTTCAAAATTTCATGTGGTTTTAATGATATGAGTTCCGGAAAAATCGGGTAATTAGAACATTCTTAAATTCAAATTTTAACTTTTTCATGTACCTCAAAAACAGCTTAAAATCAAAAATTTTTGTGAAAAAATCAATATAATGACCAATATTGAGATTCATCATATTTCAAAATTTGATGTGATTTTAATGATATGAGTTACGGAAAAATCGAGTAAAAAGAACATTCTTAAATTCAAATTTAAACTTTCTCATGTACCTCAAAAACAGCTTAAAATCAAAAATTTTTAAAAAATACAATTTAATGACCAATATTGAAATTAAACACATTTAAAAATTGTATGTGGTTTTAATGATATGAGTTACGAAAAAATCGAGTAAAAAGAACATTCTTAAATTCAAATTTTAACTTTTTCATGTACCTCAAAAACATCTTAAAATCAAAAATGTTTGTGGAAAAATCAATATAATGACCAATATTGACATTCATCATATTTTAAAATTTGATGTGGTTTTAATAATACGAGTTAAGAAAAAATCGAGTAAAACGAACATTCTTAAATTCAAATTTAAACTTTTTCATGTACCTCAAAAACAGCTTAAAATCAAAAATTTTTAAAAAATACAATTTAATGACCAATATTGAGATTCATCATATTTAAAAATTTGTTGTGGTTTTAATGATATGAGTTACGAAAAAATCGAGTAAAAAGAACATTCTTAAATTCAAATTTTAACTTTTTCATGTACCTCAAAAACAGCTTAAAATCAAAAATTTTTGTGAAAAAATCAATTTAATGACCAATATTGAGATTCATCATATTTAAAATTTTGTTGTGGTTTCAATAATACGAGTTAAGAAAAAATCGAGTAAAAAGAACATTCTTAAATTCAAATTTAAACTTTTTCATGTACCTCAAAAACAGCTTAAAATCAAAAATTTTTGTGAAAAAAGCAATTTAATGACCAATATTGAGATTCATCATATTTAAGTTTTGTTGTGGTATAAATAATACGAGTTAAGAAAAAATCGAGTAAAACGAACATTCTTAAATTCAATTTTAATCTTTTTCATGTACCTCAAAAACAGCTTAAAATCAAAAATTTTTGTGGAAAAATCAATATAATGACCAATATTGAGATTCATCATATTTCAAAATTTGATGTGATTTTAATGATATGAGTTACGGAAGAATCGAGTAAAAAGAACATTCTTAAATTCAAATTTTAACTTTTTCATGTACCTCAAAAACAGCTTAAAATCAAATGTTTATGTTAAAAAATCAATTTAATGACTAATATTGAGATTCATCATATTTAAAAATTTGTTGTGGTTTTAATGATATAAGTTACGGAAAAATCGAGTAATTAGAACGTTCTTAAATTCAATTTTAATCTTTTTCATGTACCTCAAAAACAGCTTAAAATCAATAATTTTTGTGAAAAAATCAATATAATGACCAATATTGAGATTCATCATATTTAAAAATTTGTTGTGGTTTTAATGATATAAGTTACGGAAAAATCAGGTAATAAGAACATTCTTAAATTCAAATTTAAACTTTTTCATGTACCTCAAAAACATCTTAAAATCAAAAAAGTTTGTGAAAAAATCAATTTAATGACCAATATTGAGATTCATCATATTTAAAATTTTGTTGTGATTTTAATGATATAAGTTACGTAAATATCGGGTAATTAGAACATTCTTAAATTCAATTTTAAACTTTTTCATTTACCTCAAAAACAGCTTAAAATCAAAAATTTTTGTGAAAAAATCAATTTAATGACCAATATTGAGATTTATTATATTTCAAAATTTCATGTGGTTTTAATGATATGAGTTCCGGAAAAATCGGGTAATTAGAACATTCTTAAATTCAATTTTAAACTTTTTCATGTACCTCAAAAACAGGTTAAAATTCAATAATTTTTGTGAAAAAATCAATATAATGACCAATATTGAGATTCATCATATTTCAAAATTTGATGTGATTTTAATGATATGAGTTACGGAAAAATCGGGTAATTAGAACATTCTTAAATTCAAATTTTAACTTTTTCATTTACCTCAAACACAGCTTAAAATCAAAAATTTTTGTGAAAAAATCAATTTAATGACCAATTTTGACATTAAAAAACATTTAAAAATTGTATGTGGTTTTAATGATATGAGTTACGAAAACATCGAGTAAAAAGAACATTCTTAAATTCAAATTATAACTTTTTCATGTACCTCAAAAACATCTTAAAATCAAAAATGTTTGTGGAAAAATCAATATAATGACCAATATTGACATTCATCATATTTTAAAATTTGATGTGGTTTTAATAATACGAGTTAAGAAAAAATTGAGTAAAACGAACATTCTTAAATTCAATTTTTATCTTTTTCATGTACCTCAAAAACATCTTAAAATCGAAAAAGTTTGTGAAAAAATCAATTTAATGACCAATATTGAGATTCATCATATTTAAAATTTTGTTGTGATTTTAATGATATAAGTTACGTAAATATCGGGTAATTAGAACATTCT